>CM033469.1:104910158-107310158 GCA_019447015.1 Hymenochirus boettgeri | reverse complement strand
GGTGTGAAAAAAATGAAGCATCCATTTTAGTGACCTCCATTTGTCATGAAATAAAACCTACAAGGTAAAAAAAAAAAAAAAAAAAAAAAGACAATAATCCGACTCCTTCCAGCTTTAGTGATGAAAGGGCCAGGAGCATGAATATGATTCCAGAGTACAAATGCCATGGGGTATTTGTGGGACCGTAAAATTGTGTTAAAACTTTAAGAGCTGGTAATGGTCACATATTTTAGCTTTTTGGACACTTTGTAGCTATGTATTTGTAGGTCACAAATAATACACAGTGATATTTCATGGCGAAATAGAGGCAAAAGAAACAAATACTCTCTTCAAATACACCTGTCAAAATCAATTTACTGGTGAAGAAGGTCTTGATAGATACAGCACAGCAAACCCCAGTGAATTCATGTCACAAGCACACTGGGTTTTTTTGTGTTAAAATTCACTTTACTGACTTAAATCTCTGCCAGAGAAAAAGTATATTGCTAACAAGAGTAACACATTCAAAAGATAATAAACATTCAAGACATATACTATGCTGAAATTGAAAGAAGCCATATTCACAGGGGACAGTAACTGCTACATTAATGCAACACGACCAGTCTTCAGAGCCCAAATCCCTAGTAAACACACATTAAAAAAGACCCTGAAATAAATCTCCTATTAGTGGCACGTTGAGATTTATTTTTCAGCTAATGACTAAAGAATTACTTTATTGTGTATTTAAAGGTAAGGCAAAATGTTTATTATTTTGATAAAGTAAAAGCTAATGCCAATTTCTGTTTCATTTCTTTGTGATCATTAAAAATAAAGACTGTCTCGAAAGAGAAAAAAAATAATATAAATACTGTTAAGAGCTAACTTTACAATCCAATCAAAACATTTTAGTTTGATTAGAAAACAAATAGAGCATTACTAGGGAAATGAGATTTTGCAACTTACACTTTGCTTGGAAACTCTTGGAAAGAGCTCATGAAATATTTTTTGAGTTGCCTGTGACTTTTCTCTCTTAGAAGTAGTAATATAAGTCGTGACCCTCTTCTTTCAAAGCAAAATCCTGTGTTCGGCCAAAATTTTAATTTGATGGCACTATAATGGCATATACATAATACATTTTTTTATGGTTTTGTTCTAGCTTATAGAGAAAGGTTTAATAAATTTCCCTTCAGCAATTGCCATGTTTTCTTTTTGTTACCTATAGCAGTGATCGAAGAGACACTACAACTCAAACAGAGACTGTTGCAAACAAGGATTAGTAAAACGTAACTTATTCCATAAAGTTATAAAAACAAGCAGGCATAAGGCTTGAGATTTTCCTGGCTTATAGCCAGCACACATGATGACGTCATTGGGGAGCGCTAATGTCCATTCGCACGCATTTACATCACTTCCGTGCACAAAAAAGTGAAAAGGCAGCTTGTTACTTGGCAAAGGAAGAGATGTAGATGGGGACGATCTCACGGGGGAAGTCCTCAAAATTGAGAGGAGTAGGGATGGCCGGTTCGCAAACAGCGGATTTTTCCGGATTTCTCGTATTTTCGAAAATTTCCGAAATTGCGAGGATTTCTCGTATTTTCGAAATGTTCGAAAATAAGTTATTTCGAAAATTTTCGAAATTACGAGGATTTCTCGTATTTTCAAAAATTTCCGAAATTACGAGGATTTCTCGTATTTTCGAGGATATTTTTCATTTTAATGGGTCCGCTCGCGGATTTTCGAATTTTCTCGAAAATTCGCAGATCCTCAAGCGGACCAGATTTTGCGAAGTTCGGACATCTCTAGAGAGGAGCAGGAAGCCAGCAAGACTCATTCAGTAAAGGTAGGGTATGGGAGGCTAATAGAAGAACAACAACAACAAAAAAATTAGATTTAAAGCCAAAGCTATCCAATAAGCTAAACTAGATTTTACAGTGTAAATACATTTAACTTTAGAAGAAAATAAATTTTCAGGTTAGGAAAGGTTTTTTTACATTAAGAAAGGTGAAACTGTGGAATTGTCTTCCAGCTGATCTAGCAATGGCAAGTTCATTAAATAGCTTTAAAAGTGGGCTAGATACGTTTTTAAAACAAAGAAATATGAGAATTACTGGTATTTTTTGTATCCTCCGGATCAAACTGTTAGGTAGGGTTAAAGAGGAGGGTATAAATGTTGGACTAGATGGGTGTATGCCTTTATTTAACCTCAATTACTATGTTACTAAATTAATATATTTAAGCAGCACTTACTCTAATGTGTTTGTGTTGCTGCATGACTTCAATCCAATACTTGTTTTGCTCAGTCCGCCAGGGCATCTGACTTTCTGTGGGGGAAAGCATGCCTAGTAATCCCTTTGAGGCAGTATTGGGTAAAGTAATTTCCTACCATGCTGTTCACTTACCAACTGTCACCATTCCACTTTCAGCAAAATTATATGTAACAGAAGAGTTTATGATACTAAGGCACTTGATTGACAGCTGAAATATTATGGTGGGCATAGATGTTACAATCCAATTTTATGATCTGCATATCATACTATCAAATTGATCGCCAAAATAGATGTTTTTAACTGCCCCGATAGAAAGAATATAGGGAAATCCTATAGATCATACTACCACGCTCATTGCGCCTATGGCCACCACAAGATGTTTCATACTGGATATCTAAAGAAATAGGGGACAGATCAACTGGTACAGTGATAGTTGGGAACAATTATAGTTTCCAGTAACTGGCAATTTCCCAGTGTACATATCCTTTACATTCTATTGTTCTTTTCTCTTTCTGATTTCACCTGTGTACAAATCTTACTGCCGTATATACTCGAGTATAAGTCGATCCGAGTATAAGCCGAGGTACCTATTTTTACCTGAAAACTTTATAAAAACTGATTGACTTGAGTATAAGCTGAGAGTAGAAATTAGTTGCCCTTTAAATGGACAGCAGAATTCCCATACAGTAATAGCCAAATCCATTACCAGTAACCTCCAATTCCTTGGCACTCCAGATGTTTGGAAACTACAACTCCCAGCATGCTTTGTTGCTGGGAGTTTCAGTTTCTAAACATGTGGAGTGGCAAGGTTCAGTAAACTTTTAATTAAGCTTACCATCATTTACAATTCCCCTTAACCCCATATTGTAAAGGGCCCTCTGACCCCCATATAGTAAAGGACTCTCTGACCCCAATAGTTAAAAATGTCACCTAGTAGTTGTAGTTTCCAGCTGTCATTTGCACTGTACTAGCACCTGTTTTTGCCCCAAACTGAGAAGACCCATCAGATTTACAGCACCCAGGTGAGCAGTGACAGTGCTGAATGAGTCCAGCAGCCAGACTACAGGAAGTGTAAAGGCAGGTCAGCTCCTGTAACTTTCTATGCAGGTTAACACAGCGCCACCTACTGGTCACTATCCACAATTGCAAAATCTGGAGCTAAATTAGGACTTGACCTGAGTATAAGTCGAGGTTAGGTTTACAGGCTAACTTTAAAACCTTAAAAATTCGACTTATACTCGAGTATATACGGTAAGCAAAAATCAACATGTTATACATTTATTTTTTAACATATGCTAAATTTATTATAAGGTATTTCACCTTATGCAGCTGAGCACTTAATGAAACACTTCCTAAGCATTGTACACATGTTTCCCACTGACAGAATATGTGCACTAACATCTCAAGTTAGGATTTATGAATCAGTAAGACAACCAAGTGCTCTTAATCATTTTTATTCTTAAGACAATCATTTATTTATCAAGTACAAACATATCCTACAGCAATGTCACATGGGTAGTAGGGTTTACAATTTTTTTTTAATCATTTGCAACATATTTCTTCAGAGAACTACTTATCAACATTATGTTGTTTTTTTTCATGTTGTGTATATAAATCATGGTTGACACAAATACATGTTCCTTAGCACTGTAAACAATGTGTTAGCTTCTCAAAAAGTAGAAGCAGCTTTTTGACAAAATTTTCTTCAGAAGTTGTAACTGACACTCAGACACAAGAAGAAATGTAATTTTGTTGTGTATTAGACCTTATTGAAATATACATTACTAACTGTGCTGACTGGTTAGATGTTTCTGCTCTTTAATGTGCTACATTCAAATATCTTTGCACTTCCCAAGATATACACCAAGATTTTAAACTGTAGTGCACTGGAGGACAGAAATACTTATCATTCACTTGAAACAGTAACTGTAGGACTGTAAAAGATTGAGCAACACATTTACCGGAAGGCCTTTTCCATAAGAAAACATTTCTTTATCTTTTCTCATTTAAGACCTAAATTTATTTCTTGTTAGATATCCAGCTACTCTTTTTATATAAATATCCAATCCACAAGTAGCTGTGACGAGAATGCTCTTAAACAGCACTACTTTGCTTATCACTGCATATAAAATAATATATAGAAATAAAAACATACTTCTTAAACATAAAAAAGTGTCCTATACATGGAGCTAAATTTAAGGAATGCACAAACTGTACAAACACTATAAAATGTAATCATTAGTAAACTAACTTTAGGTTGTATACACACAATCCAACAATTCTTTATGTCTGTTATTTGCTACTGGGGAGACTGTGATGTATGATTTAGCCAAACCAGTCTATATCCCCCAGTCATATCTGGCAGAGGCCTTTTTAGTTTAAGAATTAGCCGTTTCACGTGTGCATTTACCATGTATAATTCTCATATCATAATATTAAGACCTTAGGTCCTGAGAATACCTTTTTCTGGGTGCTCAGATATTGACATATCTTTCATAGTCCTTTGGTGACAAATTTTGTACAAATATATATATACATATATATTACTTTTCAGATTTCTTTATACATATTATTATTCTTTGAGAAAAGTTAATGTAACTGGGGCTGTATAACTTTTACAGAGAAAAATGTGTAGGAGAGACTGGCATTTCATTATAGACATAAAACACATTGAAATGAATTTGGGTTTCTGCTGGACACTATACCCAATATTGCCTACAGAGGAAATAGGCCAGTGGGGTGGACAAGTAAATTCTGCATTTGACTTTTTAAATTTGTTTTATGTGCTTGGAATTGGAAGAAAGAATTTTCTAGAAATTACTTCTCGCATTTACCGTTTGAAAGACTTTGTAAAGACTTTCTATTCTGAGAATGATGCCTTTCAACCTATAGAAAGCTGCTTTAAATATAAACCATCTGTAGGTAAGGGGGGCAACATCTTGTTTGAAATAAAGACTATTTAAAACAAAGCCACCTTTAAAGCAGAATTGCCAGCTTTCACACATTTTGTTAAAAAAAACTGTGCCAATCACAACTCCTGCCCATGAAAGAGAGATCACACAAAGGGCAGCATAACATATTTAGCTATATACAGTCGGTATAGCACATTCCAGTGCATTAAATTGTGTTAAACAATTTTTTTAAAGGGAAAAAAAAGGATAATTCTTAATGGACTTGCTGTCATTCAAATAAGGCTTTTTGCAGTGGTTGTAGGGAAAATATATGCCGGTGGGTATCTGATTAATTATTCCTTACTGTTAAAGAAAGCTGTGATTATGGCTTGTGAAATAGATTACGGTTGCATATGTGCAAGTAACTGCCACTGAATATAACATACATGTCAATTTTTTGCCTTCTAATAATAAACAGCTATGAAAATAACTGGAAAGAAACTATGTCTGTGGAGTTTAATAATGGTAAATAGCTGGCCAATGTGTAACTTGTGCTGTCATAATGTAATGAATGATTGGCACCTGAGACAGTAATGCACAGTGATATATAGAACAGTTTGGATGATGTAAAACTCCCACTGAATGAACTCAGCAGCTTTAACAAATGGAGAACAGAATATGTAAAAATGGGAAATTATGTTGACAAGCAGCTACTCTTGCTGACATAAGCAAACAATGAGGAAGTTTACATTGTAAACCAAGAAGCTGATGAAAAATTTAGACATGAATTAATGTTTTGTAAAGTGCAACTTACAAGTCAAATTCACCGTCCCACACAAACTCCACCGTACAGCGAATTCAATTCAAAGTTTACAATTTTGTATCTTAAAAATTGGTGTTTTATACACAGTCTTAAAGGGGGAGACATAGTAATGGGTGCACACTGATCTAACCTTCTACCCACCATCACTTTATAACTGGCACTGCATTGTGGGAGCATGGAAGGTAAGCTGAACCCCTTAGTGACAAATATATTTGTAGGTATTCCATAACTCCAAATTCCTCCTGTCAGTTGTGGAAAGCCTTTTGCACTTCACGCAGCCATTACAAAACTCTCTACTACTTGTAAATTCATTAGGCAATCTATAGACCAAAGATAAAGATCCTTCATCTAATGCAAATGCAATTAGAGAGGAAGCTGCAACTTTCTCCCATCAAGAAACTAAAAATACTATATAAACATCAGATGATGTTAGAAACTTACTGTTTTTGTTGGTCTTTAAATTAAAAAATAAGTATACTCATGATGTAACTGGCTTGTTTCTGGCTCCTTCCTCAGTCATTATCACTGACAAATCTCCCATCTCTGACATTGGAGATCATTAGTTATTAAAGGGTAACTATGGGCTCCAATTCTTCCAAACCAGTAAGAATTATATAAAAAGCCTTCCATCACACCTTCAAAATAAAACCTAAATCACATCACTAGATAAGTTATTACTGGGAAGGTTCAGCAATATTACTTCCTGCTTGAACTTTTTTCTGTTCCTGTTTCCTGTTTTCAGCCATGTGACCAGCTTGAAGTCATGTGAACAGTCTGCCTACATTAATAGGCTCCCCTTCTCAACTGTAATTTCCCTCCCGAGGTACTTCCTGATTTCCCCAGCATTAAGGGGCATATTTATAAACAAGCATTATCTTTTCACGGCCGCTTTTCCTGCCATTTTCGCAAAAAACGTGTTTACCGCGTTTTATAAATGGCTGGAGCAGCAGTTACCGCTGCGTTAATCTCGGCCGTTTCAGTTCGCCACCTTGAGGGTGGGGAAAACGGACGAGATTACAGGGGGCTGGGAGGGGATACCAGGAAAGGATCACCGTGGGTGATCGCATTCCTCAGAGGGGCGCGGGCGGCCAAAGGGCTCTTTTGAGAGCCGCTCACTGTGGGTCCCGGTTAGAGCTGTAGGACCCCCGCCAAAGGCACTTGTTAGTGTCTTATAAGGGCCGGGGAGGGGGTCCTGGTTCAAGCTGCAGGACCCCTAAGCCCCAAAGGGCTCTTGTTAGAGCCACAAGTGCAATTGTAAGTGCCGCAAAGGCCCTGATAAGGCCGGGGAGGGGGTCCAGGCTCGAGCTGCGGGACCCATTAAGCTCCAAAAAGCACTTTTCAGTGCCCCCGCTGGAGGGTCCCTCCACCCCCCCAGCGGGCCCTTCCCTCCCCCTCCCCACAAGAGTACGGGGCAGGGGGCTGGGAGAGACTGCTGGGAAGGGGTCGTGGTGGGTGGTTGAATCCGCCGTGGAGGGCGGGGTGGGCGCACCACCCTGCCCTCGCCACGGGGGGCGAGGGCGGGGTGGTTACACCCCGCGCGGCGATCCTTTCCCGGCATCCCCTCCCAGCCCCCTGCTCCAGGATTTGCGGCAGTATTGTTCTTAGCGCATCGCAGTAAGTGCAGTATCACCGCGAAGATAGTTCAAATTACCGCCGCACATTGCGGGCACAAAACATTTCACCACGATGCAGCTCGCCATTGTAAATATGACGATATCGGTATTTTTTGCACGCCAATGACGATAGCGGTATTTTTTGCGCGCCGATGTGCAGCTGTAATTTTATGGTGCTAGTTTCGGCCATTTATAAATATGGCCCTAAGTCTTTACTGAGCATGCTTCTCCCCCGGGGCAGAGGGGCTATCAGAGGTAAGGTGATGTCACTCAACCTACTGAAAGCAGGAAGTTTGATCATTCACCTCAATATCATTTCTCACAGGGTGAAGCCAGAGATGTGATTGTCTGCTCATTATAAACTGCAGGCTTTCATTTAATCCTAACTTGTTTGGAGACCACAGTTGCCCTTTAAAGGAGGGGGTTTTAGTTACTACTAGAAGGCAGTTGATTACTGCATGAGTATAATCTTTTAAATGAGAACTATAGTGTGTATAAAGTTTTTTTCCCATAAACCATTAAAATGAAAAGTACCTGGTGCAGGGAGGTAGGATTGGTACTTTCTACCTACCAATATAATTTCTATAAGAAGCGGCAGCATGAAGCAAACTAATTCTGCCAGTCTTCCCGAGTCCTCCAGTACTCGCTTTAATGCAGGAAGGCACAGGGCCATAACCTGGCAAATAAAAACTATTAGTGCTGTAGCTCCTCAATGAAACAATATTGGGAGGTAGGCATAATCAACCCTACCTCCCTGCCCTAGATACTTTTAATTTGTAAAAAGTAAATTTTTACAGTAGAGTTTTGGTTTATTTAACATTAGATTAAGTTGTATAACAATCAAATATAACTGTCATGTGAATGGGATAATGTGTTTTCCAAATACAACCCATAGGTATTGATTCCACACAATAAAAAAACATCTTAAGGGGATTTTGTTTCATGATATTTTCCATGCTTTTTTTTTTTTTTTTTTTTTTACAAACTTTCAATCATAGCGTTCCATCTATTTTTTAAATGGGAAGAAAACAAGTCAACATGAGGCTGCTCAACATTTTCATTAGAAACATGATGCAGGCTACAGTTTCTATGTAGCCATAAAGCATAATGAACTTTTATGTAGCCTTGCAGCATAGAAAAGTGGAATCCCTTTCACAAAAATTTACATAAATCACACATGTGGATGTCTTACTTTATAAAAACAAGTTTAAATATGATCTTGAAACAGACTCATACAGCACTGGAGTGAGAGTTTTAGGGATTCTACCTCTTCCTTAAAGGAGAACTAAACTCACATTTTAATACTCCAGAATCTGAACCCCCACCCCCAAACACAGATAAATGTAGCAATGTAAATGAAATGTAAATACAATCAGGGAGATTCAATAAAAGTTCTTATTGTTTAAAATGCTGCTAATTTTGTCCCATCCAATCTGATCTTATTTAACATTTGAAAGTTAACAACTGATTGGTTGGGGCAAAATTAGCACCATTTTAATTTTTAAACAATAAGAACTTTTATTGAATAACCCTGAGTGTCTGGCCACACTTCCTGACTTAAGTCACATGTTCCTTGGCCTAATCTGTCCTGTAGCAAGTTTCTGCAGTATCTTAAGCTGGGTACACACAATGAGATATTTCGGTCCGATCGATAGTTCAGTGTATCGGTCGATCGGACCAAAATTATCGCATCCGAATGTGCCCATGTCCGATCGACCGTTCATCCAAATCGGACGAAAGGAAGGACAATCGGACAGGGTGGAAAACCTCATGTCGCGGTGACTATCGGACGCGGCTGCTTTTGCGCGGACCGACAGTCCTTCCTCCTGACAGGTATTGCTATAAACAAACGTGCATTTATTGTGCACACCACGACATGTTCGACAGTCTAGACTAGACTGTCCGAAACATGTCGTGGTGTGCACAAAAAATGCACGTTTGTTATAGCAATACCTGTGGGGTGTCGGAGTTTTTGGTTGCTCTTTACTACACATTTTTATTTTGAATTTATGTCCAGGAACAGACATCTGGGCAACCAAAGTCTATAGGAGATGTGGTGAGCTGAATTGCATTTAAGTCCTTCCTCCTGGCCGACCGTTCGAAAGAATCGAACGGTCGGTCAGGAGGAAAAATCACTAGGTGTGTACCTAGCTTTAGGGCTGAGCAAATGTAAAGAAAATAAGTGTCTCTGACCAAACTGTGTGATACTGGAATACTAGGAAATAAAGCACAAACTCCTTGGAGGAAGGGTTCATTTCCCAGAAACCATATCAAAATGAGTGGGAGGCACAGATTTTTTGATGATACAGATCATTCTAAAATCATATTGTGTTATGTATGACCTCCTTAATCCCTTTCACATTTAGATCAGTTTGTAAAATCGCAAAAAGTTCAACATGAAGAAAAATATTTTGCCACAAATCTGCAGATAAAGATTGGACGAAGAAAATATTAGCAAATCCATATTGGCATATGCTCATTTATAGTTACATTGTTAGAGAGGGGGGATAGCACCACACTACAATGACAGAATGAGCATTCTTATTTATTCAAGATGAAAAAAGAGCTCAGTAGGAGAGAAAATGCACTAGGAAGGATCATGCATTGACACTGACCCTGGCCTGCTATATAGAATTTACCCATTGACTATGAATGGAAAAAATGTTGATGTAGGGAACTGCAAACATCAGATTAAAACTGGTGAGAATAAAATCCCTCAGACAGACAGAAAATAAATGAAGAAATAAATAAAATTCCATTAAACATACTTAACCCTTGCAATCCATTTAAAGTGGAAGTTCAGTGCAAATACATATTTTAAGAAATAAGAGCAGTTATTTTCAATCCCAATGGCCTTAATCTGTCCATTCAACATTTTGTAAAAATAAATGCAACCGAAACACTGACTTCCTGTTTGCAGGACCCCTATTAGAGACCATTATGGTTTGCCCTTGACCCCTTGGTGCATTCTGGGAAGAAGAAGGACCTTTAATGGCAGCTCACTAAGGTAAACAGCAGGGAACAGCAAAGGGTATGAAATCAACTCTTTTTTCAAATCAGAATTTTTAAAATATTGATATTTTACACTCACCTTTCCCCTTTTAAAGCTAAACATTAAAATGTGCTTAATTTAACTCCTTCAGTATAGATAGGAATTTCTACTATGGTGAAATTATTAAACCCCAGTAAAGCTACTGACAACACAGTATTTAAAGGCTGTCAAAATACTGACAACCAGATTTTGACAGAAAATTTTAGAAATTTCACCACTTGTGAATCTATATTATGTAAATATTAATGGCTAGATTATAGACTCATCTTTCCTCATATCTTAAGGCTTTAAAAGATTTCATTGAAATATCTGTATATAGTTTATGTATTAAAACTAGTAGAGTGGTGAGTCCCCTAGTGGCAATATGTAAATATGTTTATTTTATGTACAAAAAGGAATTTCAACCAAGAAATAAATGGAATTTATGTCCAATTTTTGTGGGGGCAGGGTTCAATAGTCTTTTTAATAGTAAATTGTGAATTTTTGGACAGTAAATGGAAATGTAATTGTCAATCTGAGTAATTCTTAAAGGGACACTATTGAAAAAACTACTTTGCCTCATCTTAATCTATAATTTAATACATGTAAGTAGTACTTACTCTGATTTGTGTGTGTTGCTGCATTTTGTTTAGGAGCAGTAACCCCCTTCCTCTTTTAACCACTTCCACTTCCATCCGACTTGACTTTTTTCCATCAAACCAACTGTCAAGCCTGCCTATAGCATACAGCATTCCAACTGTCAAAACGTTGTCACCATTCCAGCTACAGTAAAACTACTCACAGAAGAATAGTTTTTGAGAGCAAGAAACTTAATTGACAGCTGAAATATAAGTTTTAGATTGGATATCTAAAGAAATAGGGGACAGATCAACAAAAAAATGATACAGTGGTGGTTGATAAGAATTATAGTTTCCAGTTATGGTCAATTTAAAATAACCTATTTTTCGGTATATATGCCCTTTAAATAATTATGTATTGAAGAAAACAGTCTGGCATTCCAATGAACAAGAAACCTTGAATGGACAGTAAAGTTGTTTTAGTACAATTCTGTCGGAGATAGGAGCAATTTTTTTCAGTCTCCCATATTACGTTAGGAGCTGCAATCTCACTTTCTGCAGCCTGTCTCTCTCTGCTACTGAACACCCATTATTCATGACACCTATCAGTGTGTAACTTCTATTGTAGTTTTCTATTTTTGTTTTTAAAGCTATGGGAGGGAGGTGTTTCATTCCCTTTGAATCTACCATTTCAATTGATGGTATTTTGGGGACAGACTGGATAAACTGAAAAAGTAAATGCAATTGATTTTCCTCTTTAATTAACTGAGTGATTTTGTCTTTATTGCTGCTTTGTTTGTGCATAGAGTAGGCACATCTGGTCTGCATAATTTGTTGCGTCGCCTAAGATTAATAGGAGGTACGTAAAGATGAATAGATTCTGCAGCCAGGTACATCTTAAAATATAAAACATATAAGTAATAAGATATAGATTAAAAATGCCACATTATCATAAAAGTATTAATTGAGGTCTTTAAGGTTGTACATTTGGCTTTTTGCTTTATACCATAAACAAGATGTCAGTAGAGGTTTGTAATTTCTGCCAAGAGAGTGCTTTACGCAGGCTACCTACATCATCACCTATAGGAGGAGCCAGATAACAGCCAGTCACTGCATGAGGATAGTGTCCCTTTCTTGTTTACTACAATTATGTCAATGTATTGACATATTTGTGTTGTGTATGGGGTTGGATTATGGGCGATTTTATTTTTATTATAATTATTGAGGATTTATATAGTGCCAACATCTTATGTAGCGCTTTACATTTACACGTAAACATTCAAATCAGGCCCTGCCCAAAAGAGCTTACAATCTAACCACACTTATTTGACACATTCAACCTACCAGTGTGTATTTATAATTGTGTGGGACACCGGAGTTCCCAGAGAAAACCCACACAAGCACTGGGATAATATACAAACTCCTTGCAGATGTAGCCATGGGTGCAGTCAAACTCAGGACTTCAGCACTGCAAAGTGTATTTTAGAAGGGTTTGCCAGTAATCTCCCTTTTTGGTGATTTAATGTTACCTGCAGTTCTGATAGCTTGAGCTCATGAGAAGGTGCAATAGGTGTAAGGGGATTAAAACAGTGGGAGCCGAAATGCAGATATGGCTGGAGATAGGTATAACACAGACTTGACAAAGGCCACATAATAGCACAAATGTACAACTAACTTTCAGGCTTATCCATATTGTCACATGTAATATACAGTATCTCACAAAAAGTGAGCACATTCCTCACATTTTTGGAAATATATGTTTATGGGACAATACTGAAAATATGACACTTTGATACAATGTAAAGTTTTCAAGTGTACAGCACACACTCCCACCTCAACCATACTCCTCACCTGGTGCCTCCACACACACTTGAAACCATCTGAACCAAATAAGTTGGTCTCATCAGACCACAGAACATTGTTCCAATAATCCATGTTCTTAGTCTTCTTGTCTTCAGCGAACTTTGTGGGATTTCTTGTGCATTATCTTTAGAAGAGGCTTTGTTCTGGGACATCAGAAATTCAGACCAACTTGGTGCAGTGTGTGGGGTAGGGTCAGAGCATTGACAGACTGGCCTATTTGCAAAAGACAACTTTTGGGTATGATGCTGAACACATGCATTTGTGGTATATGCATCTAGACTTTACATCCATTTTATAATAGCTGAACACACGCACTCAACCTCATTGGTCGTCCATGGCCTGTTCTGAGTGTAACCTGTCCTGTTAAACCACTATGCCACCATGCTGCAAATCAGTTTTAGGGTGTTGCCAATATTCTTTTAGCCTAGGCAATCTTTATGTAGAGCAACAATTCTTTTTCTCCAGTTTTATTTATCATTAGGTGCCATGGTTAAAAAAAAAGAGAGCACTACTCATGCAGCAAATATTTTGAAGAGGGGCCTTTAATAGAGGGTGTGGCTAAGTACGTTTTAACACTGTCCATGATAACTCTTTCAGGATTCCCTCCTGTGAAAATCATGTGCTTATCCCAATGCACTCTTTCTTTTTGCTTAATGATGAGCTGGTTTATGTATTTTTATATATATATATATATATATAAACTTATATATAAATATAAACATTATTATTACATCAATATCCAAGATGCCTTGCTAGCATTTGTTAGATAATTAGCTAATTTTGGCTCAGATTGCATACTCTACAGAGGGCAATCGTATATGGCTGTCACTAAATTGTACATTCACTGTGGCATTTTTATTTTTTTTTAAAGATATTGTCCCTGTCAGATACCAGCCTAAGGTTACATTCCGGTTCACTATCAAAGCTTTGATTTAAAACTACCATGGCCAGGTCCTTTTACTTATCTCCTATCTCTTCTGCTTTGTTCAAGCCTGAGCTCCATTCGTCTGCTAATTAGCTCTTTGGAGATTTCCCTTTTAAAACTCACTATCACAAAGGACAGGATCTGTTCAAAAGTTTCTAGCTTCATAGAAATTCCATATTCATGCACATCCTGTACAGTCGTCTTTCAAAATTAATAATGGCATGGTAGGCCAATTTAGGGTAAAGAAAGCTAAGCTAATAAGGAAAAGGGATCTCCTGAATTTGCAAATAAAAACAAGGAAACAAAATCCGGGTGTCAGAACTGTTTAGCTTTAAAATGTCCGTGTACATATTTAAAAGAGGATGGAAAGTATAAATCTATATGAAAGGTAATGATTGTACGTGTTCCTGTGAGCAAATATTGTGCTTGCAGAATATAAAAGCAGTACAAGTTTAGGGTACAAGAAAAACACACACACACAAACTGTAAAAACATCAAGAGTGGTCTTACATCAAGGAAGGCCCCGAGGATGTCTTTGTTGTCAACTTCAGAAGAAAAAATAGGAACAGAAGAGGAAGCTGGCAGAAGGAATAGATGCCAGAGAGAACTCAAAGGATTAGGTCTGGGTGAGGTGATCGGTATTCGAAAGCAGTCTGGCTTCTGGCTCTGATCTGAGGGAATAGGCTGGCAGCAAAGCCAGAGGGCATAACAGCACAAACACACCTATAGAACACTGCTGGAGGCTTGCCTCAGTGCCTTAAAGTTGTGATAGCAATTAGAAATAAAGGAATGAAAGAACAACAGGAAAAGCATCATATTTATGAACAATCTTTCAACCTTGCTCTCGATGCTGTGTCAGGTTGTCTATAATTGCGTTTTCCCCTCTTCAAATAGGATTCCGTTCTTAGTGTAAAGCAATGAGACTTGTTTTAGCATGGCAGATGATCTGAATAGAGGATGAAGATGAAAGTTGAAACATTTTGAATATATTAACAGCATAACACAGATGTCTCACTTTTCACCTAGTGCCACGCTGATAATAATGATGCAGATTGTGATGGAATGATGAATAGAAGAAAACAGGGAATATAGATGAGGTAATGGTGGCCTCAAAGCTTAAGTTCACTACTTAATTTAATCTCTGTAGGGCTCTGCATGTAAACTGTGATTACAGATATTAGATTGATTTGTAAAAGTCAACTTAAAATGAGTGAATTCAGAAAGCAGTGCGATCAGCAGAGTCAAGGCCTAAGCTACAGCAGACAGTCATTGGAAATACATTAGTTGGGGGGAAGGAAGTAAATATTTACAGTATGCATGTATGTCTAATCTATTACATAACAACGTGGTTGTACGATCCAGGAATCGTACAATCGTATTGGTCAGTGGAATTATTTTTTTCAACTTGCCCAATAGGATAAAAAAATCTTACTATTGGTGGATCATAAAGCTGGGTACACACGATGAGATATTTCAGTCTGATTGACCGATAGTTCAGTGTATCGGTCGATCGGACCGAAATTATCGCATCCGAATACATCCATGTCCGACCCATCGTTCATCCGAATTGGACGAAAGGACGATCGGACATGATGGAAAACCTCTTCCGATCGTGCGGTCCTCTATGGACTGCACGATCGGTCGCGGTAACTGCCGGACGTGGCTGGTTTTGTCGCCACTGACAGTCCTTCCTCCTGGCCGACCGGTCGAAAGTACCGAACGGTTGGTCAGGAGGAAAAATCGCTAGGTGTGTACCTAGCTTTAGACCACAATTGTTGCGTGTATGGTTAACCTCCTGATAACTACAACCTTCTGGTGGAAAAATGCAACTTGGACACCACTGGAATATACTATATAGAAAAAATGTTAAAAATGTATGGACAATATTTTACCAATTTTATTTATGTTATGCATACAGTACTGAAGTTAGGTATAAATATATGTAGTAATGCTCACTAAATGGCACTGCTAATAAAATGTGTGTCTAGTGTTTTACAGTTATTAATTACTTTGAAAAATCCCCTGATGTGTTACCTAATTTACACTAGCAAATTGCACACCCAGTTGGGATATATTCTGGCCTTTTTTCAGTTATGCCATTTTTCTATGCTGGATTTTAATGCTAATATTTGCAGCAACATGAATCTGCACTTTTTTCTGCTAATCTGACTTGGTGTTGATTTCTCACTAATACCTTTGATAGTTCTATAAGGAAATTTGGCCAACATGGTCTATGTCTCTACTAACCCTTTATCCACACAACCGTGACAAGTTTACTAGGCTTTTATTAGTTGGATTAATGCTGGAGGTGCTGCTGGGAACTGGCAAGGTAAGTGTCTCTGCTGGAACTGGCAAGGTAAGTGTCTCTGCTGGAACTGGCAAGGTAAGTGTCTCTGCAGGTTAGGAATACGCTGGATACAGGAGAGGTAAGTAAGAGAGCCTGGGGTAGCAATAAGCTACAATCGGATGTCATGACATCTCTGACACAGCCCACTCAGAAGTGCAGAGCGGCGTGGGACCGGAGCGGCAGGGAAGTTCCTGACAGTACCCCCCCCTCTACGGAGGTCCACTTGATCCATCTATGGGGGGCCACCAGATCCAACAGACCAGGTTTGTCTGGAAAACTCTTGTGAAAAGCCTTGACCAGATGAGGAGCATGCAGGTCCGAGTGTTTAATCCAGGCTCTTTCTTCTGGACCAAAACCTTTCCAGTGGACCAGATACTGAAGAGATCTTCTAAAGAACCTAGAGTCCAATACCTTCTAGGTCTCAAATTCTTGTTGAGCATCAACAGAAATTGGGGCAGGAGGTAGATGAGGTGTGGAATATTGGTTAATGCCTACTGGTTTGATGAGACCCACCACTGGACCCACCAATTCCAGAATAGGAAAAGGACCAATGAATTTGGGTCCCAATTTGGAGGAGGGAACACATAGATTAATATGAGCAGAGGAGAGACACACTTTATCTCCAACAGGGTAAGATGGAGGTTCCCTACGTCTCTTATCAGCTTCAGTTTTTTGTACAAGAGACAATTTCTGAAGGCAGACTTCCATAGACTGCCAAATAGCTAACATCTAGGCAGCAGAATCATTGGTAGTGGATATTTGTGTGAAAAGAAAATCTTGGGGAAAACATCTTGGATTAGTTCCAAAGACACATAAAAAAGGAGTTTTTCCAGAAGAGGCATGAGGTGCATTTATGGGCAAACTCAGACCAATGTAGAAGATCTGACCAATCATCCTGAGTATAGGAAATGCAACAATGAAGGTATTGTTCAAGGGACTTATTAGTGCCTTCAGTAGCCCCATTGGTCTGCAGGTGGTAAGCTGAAGAAAATTGTAACTTGATGCCCATAGATTTACATAGAGCTCTTCAAAATTTAGACACTATTTCAGAAGGAAGTCCTTGAAGGAGGAAAATATGGGAAATACATAGTTGTGCTAACTCCACTGAAGATAGTAGCTTGGGAAGGGGAATGAAATGAGCCATTTTGTGGTCTACCGTGACCCAAATAACAGTGTTCTTTTTGGAAGGAGGAAGTTCAACAATAAAGTCCATAGTCCATAGATAAATGGGTCCAAAGTCTGGACGGAAAGGGTAGGGGTAGGGTAGGACCAGAAGGTAGGGTTCTAGAAGATTTAGATTGAGCACAGCTGGTACAGACTTGGATAAAATCTTTAACATCTTTCCTCATCCTAGGCCACCAAAGGGAACGGGCAAGAAAGTCAAATGTTTTATTAATACCAGGATTTCCAGCTTGCTTAGAACAATGAGTATGTTGAAGGAGTTTTTCGGAGTGGAACAGGAAGGAGCAGAATTTTGAGCAGCTTGAATTCGGGAACAAAGATGAGAAGTAATAGAGGCTAGGATTTTAGTAGTCTGGAATCTGCCATTTCCTCCTAAGGCATTTCCATGGCCCGATTGTACTGTTACAAATTCAGCCAGACTGCATCATGGGTAAAAACTACAGAGAATTAACCCTGGTTGACCTAAGCTAAGGGGAAAAAAGTAAATCATGGCCCGTTTCTTCTACTTATTTACTTTTAAATATTACAAGTATTTAATTATTACAATTGTACTGAAGACATAACCATTTTTTATTGTATTTTAAGAAATAATGCACCCTATCACATTATAATAGTCCTGCGGCCATGTGGTTTTATATGGTCAGGAAACTCCTCGGTGATGGGATATCCTTATATAACACTGTAACAGGGCGATGTACCCACTCATGTTCTGGATTGTAAGTCAAGCTAACCAATGTAATATTGGTTTACATTCCTGTGCCCCATATAATATCATAATATCTGTGCAAACTGTAAAAACATGGGGGGTAGATCAGTAGCACTTCCCCTATAAGTTTTAGTAATTTTGCCATATCAGTACTTCTACAGCCCCTACCTTTGTACAGTATATGTGATGTTATATCGGTTAGCGTGACTTAAACTTCTTCATTGTGGCGGCTGCATGGCCAATGCAGAAGTTAACCATGCAGATGCCGCAATTGATGTTATATGCTGATAGCGGCACTCTAGTTTTTTTAGAAACTGGCAAAATAGTTTGTGGTACTTTGCAATGCACCGGGAGCTGATATCGACATATAACATTTCCGCAGCAATGAGCCGATAGGCACTCTAGGTACATTGCCATTATACCATATATATTATATACACAAAACACCCTCTAGTATAAGGAAAAAGATTATTAATTAGAACTAAGAAAAACTTGAGTAGGCCCTAATGTTTCTTTACTAACAGACAGTCCAACTGCTACATCTAGCTAAGTGCGTGATTATCTTTATTAAAACTTTGTATAAGACACCGTGCATCTTCTTCTGTCTAACTTTAAACCATGTGGAAGCTTAACAAGCAAAGTTTTTTTTTTTCAATTAAGCTAATAACACAGTCTTTCAATATAAAATAAAAATGTCTCTAGTAAATTGGATGCTTAATAACTCCGTCTATTTAGGGTAGCCAGGCTAATATTCAAGTATTCAAATAAGTTTTTTTGGTTTACCTGGTCCCTCTTGGCTTTAGCTGTTTAATCAGCTTCCTCTATTCTCTATGGATGAACTGATAGAGAGTTAATTGAGAGATTCCATTCCTTTTTTATTCTTGAAATTAAAAATGTATGACAGATCTCTCATAATGAACTCTATGAATGTGAAATAATTATAAAGTAATTATTTATATAAAAAAAAATCACCATGGTTACTTTTTTTATCATGAAGAATTGCTTTACCCCACAGAAAATTCATGTTTAGAATTTGCAGAGAAATTAGGTTTAACTTATAGATAACTTAATATAAAAGTTAATCAGTTTCTAATACCGCCGTTAAATAAATAAGAAATACTGTAAATAAATAATTTTTTAACATTTACAAACTGTTCCTTTTCTACTATGTAAAAATGAAAATCCAGATGATTTAGAGATACCCACCCAAAGAGTATATATGTAATAATAATAATTTCGATTTTATGTTGATTCTGGGGCGGATTGGAAGTCATTCACTGACCAGGAATTCTGTAGTAGATTCTGCCCAAATTATTGTACTAGTCTGGTTGATCCAACGCAATGGACCATTGTGGTGGGTTTAATAATTCATCAGCCGCTGTTTTTTTGTTTTTTTTTATAATTGTATAATATGCATCTGACATACTGGCCTGCTTTTATAAAATAATGCAACAAGATGTAACCTGAATTATAATTTCAGGAGCCATGGAATACTTGCTACAGGTTATAATTTTAGATACATTCTTAAAAACGATTTCCTCCTTACTCCTGTGCAGATTGATGGAGCTCCAGTGCCTTGATGCACTATATCATCTAGTCATTTTTTTTTATTTGTAGTATTCAAAGCTGACAATACTGAAGATGCTTATTTTTTGAAGATGCAATTTTTGCTAACAGCTTTCTAAGGATTTCAGAGTCGTTGTTTTATAGTTGTGGAATACGGTATGTCTCTTATATTGGACTTCTGTAATATACAGTTGTACTAAGATTACTCCTGTCACATTAAAGCATATATACTCCCTTCTGTGTATTTGTTCATGCACTAATTTTCACATATTCATACTTTCTTTAAAAAGTGTGAATATGCAGTTCAGCTCTACAGTATAACAGAAGCACCAACGGTCAAACATTTGTAAGGCAAATGTGAGTGTTTCCTTCCATTTCAGGGAATAATGAAATAATCTAGATAATAAATCATTGCTATAACTTACCAGCTTATTTTTGCTAGCAACAATAAACTATTTGATATTCAGATTAAAAGTTTACATGACAGTGCAAAGTGCCTAGACAATTGATTTTAGATTTTAGGTGTCCAGGTAATTCCAGAAAAATAGGACGACATTAAAAAACAGAAGTCTGAGTCATTTTACAGAAAACAAAATCCTGGAAGATAGCATTTTAGTGATCAACATATTTTTTATTTTAACCATATAATAAAAAGATAACATATAACAGTTAACGGTAGGCAAGTGAGTGTTTACATAGATGCACACAATTTTCCTTTACATTTATAGTCACATTCTTATATAGGATTTTCACAATATGATGATAGGCATGTTTAAATATTATTTGTTCACATAGGTGGGTTAATTAAATACGAGCTTGCAATCCAGGATGTCCATATCTTATCATATAGTAACATTCAGGGAGATTCAATAAAAGTTCTTTTTGTTAAAAATGGTGCTAATCTTTCCCCATCCAATCAGATATTATTTAACATTTGAAAGCTAACATCTGATTGGTTGGGGCAAAATTAGCACCATTTTTAACGATAAGAACCTTTATTGAATAATCCTGTTTGTGTCTTGCGAAACATGGAAGATTTGTTCGTAGGTCATTATAGAGTTTATTCTATGTATTACTGTTTTTTTCTCTAATATGGGTTTTCGCCATTGGGCTCCGACATGAATTTTGGCTGCCAGCATGGCGTATTTTATAAAACTATTAGTTGAATTAGGGAGATCGGGGATCCTGAGACCTAATAGAGCTACTAGTGGTGATGGGGAAAGTTGAATATATAGTACTTTTGAGAGTATAGTGAAGATATCAGATCAGAAACCTTGTGTTATTGGACAGGTCCACCATGTGTGGTAGAAGTCACCTGGTTGAGAGCATCCTTGAAAATATTGGGGGCTAATTGTTGGGAAGATTTTGGTCAAGAGTGTCGGAACTCTATAGGTCTATATAACACTTTTAGGGCAGTCTCCCTTAGTGCTATAACAATGCTTCCCTTGTTAATAATATCGAAAAATATCAGACTATTGTGATTGGTCTAGAGTTGTTTTGGTCTAGAGTTGTCTGTGTATCTCTTTCCCATTGTATTTGAAATTTAGCTTTTTCTTCTTCATTCCATTTGGTTAACCATTTATAAACGCGGGAGAGGTGTCCCTTGGTGTTAGGTGAGTATAGACATACATTTTCAAAGTCTGTGACAATGGTATTAGTCTGTGCTCTGAGGTTCATATTCATGTAGTGTTGTAGGTATTGAAATTGCCCCTTAGTGATATGTTAGTATCCTTTGGGAGGAATGTGAGGTTAGTAGATGAATTAAATTTATAGAAATGTGCTAGCCTGTGAAATCCCGTTCCTTTCCACCATAGGTATCCTTTATCAAGGTATCTAGAGGTGAAGTTTGGGTCATGGGTTATTGTAGACATTAGGGTATGTTTATAAGTTGAATTTGTGTTTGATTCTGTTCCAGATCTTTAGGGTTGTTAGTGTGCATGGGCTAGTTATACTCCGCAATTTTACTCCTTTTTTCATGGTTATCCAGGGTATTGTGTCTATATGATATGGTTGCAAAATCTGTAAATCTGTTTCCAGCTGTACCTAGATAGGTATATTGGTTTGGCAATGCCAGCTTATAAGGTGTGTAAGTTGGGCAGCTATAAAGTATTTATATAGTGATGGGACATTTATTCCCCCTTGGTGCTTTTGTCGGAACATAAGTGTTGGAAGATAGCATTTTAAGATATTCCTTATAGGATTATAGGATGGCATATTTATACAATGTGACTGTTTAATTGCAACATCCCTGCTTAGTTTTTTTTTTTGCTATAACATTACACAGTGATAAGTGTGTGTATGGTAAGTGGATATATCATATATATCATATATATTTGTATTAATTAGACTGCATTTGTATATTTTTGATATTGCCAATAGAATTATGGGAAGTGTTTTTAAAGGGCATGTCCATCCCCCCACCCCCCAAACTAAAATTTAAACCACTACTGGCCCCACTGTGTAGTTTAAAAAAAATCCTTACCTTACATCTCTGCTCCTTATGGTTCTCCTGCAGTGTCTGTGCAAAGTTCAGGAAACTGAAGAGAAGGAGCTGACTTCCTAAAAACGGTCTTTCTTGCCTCCGGGAGGAATGGTGACATGCGCAGGGGAGCCCTCCCCCCCTTCGGATTCTTCCATTGCTGCCCTTCACCTAGTGTAACAACATTTTTCTGTAGAGTAAGGCATCCCTGCCCACCCTTACCCGCCATGTCTGATTAATAAAAGAAGCAGATACAGATACTTACCGATCTTCTATCCCACGGCGCTCTCCATTGACGGCAGCCGTATCTGTGGTTTGCTGCCTGTCAGCCAATCACAGACCCGGATGCCGGTCTGACCCCTGCTTGCAAGTTGCAGCAAGCAGGGAGCCATATCAGTGTGCCGCAGAAGCGAGGGGCTGTAACTTGCTTTCTAAATCTTTTTTAATAATTGAACACGGTGGTTGGGGGTGGGTAGGGATTGTCCTGCAGGGTGGACATGCCCTTTAACTTTTTCTTGCACTGATATTTTGCCTGCTTTAGTGGCTTTTCCTACATTAATAAAGAAAACGTTATATTTATACTTGTGCCCATTTATAGTCCACAGCTTTTTTCTCCTTGTATATTAATGTTCTCTATATGTTAGGAGCAGCCTTTTAAAGGACCAATAGAGGGTATTTAACCTCATTATATTACTATTAGCACTAGTGCCTGGTGACCCCACTAGTATGTTTAATATATGCTTAATGGCAGATATGTTCTAATGATCCAACCATGAGCAAAGTTCTTCTAAGGTGTACCATCATGGCAGCATATAAATAGATTTTTTTGTACCATGAAAAACCAGACCCAAGGGTTCTCTTTAGGCTCAGTTTTCTGCTGACCTAAACATTTGAGAAAAAAGCCCCTGGAGTCGCTATTCCTGTGCAAGGAAAAACTGTGGTTGTAGCTCATTTATCTACCATATTTAATACAGTTTTATGCTTTTGGGTTTTATTGTTAAATATTGAAAGCATTTTTGTAAACTATAGGGTTTTGCTTGTCTGAAATACGATTCAGAGAGCTGGTGCAACTGTTTTGTGTTTAAAGGGTTACTGCATTAAACAATATAGGGTTAAATAAAAGCCTTAAATGTTCGTACACACGTACAATTTTACAGCAGATTGGGGGTCGGAGGTCTGCTGCAAAATCGTACCTGTGTACGAACCTTAAGTCTTACATTTAAAATGAACCCTGGATCACATTTCTTAGTGCAGTGTGTTGTAAGTTAAATTGTTAAAAACACATTCTGCTTTCAGTAGCTTAAGTGACATTACCTGCGCCCTCTGCTTGTCCACTGTCCCCATTGTCTGAGCATTCTCACCGAAGACTTATGGTGGCCATACATACAGGTAGATGCTAAGACCCAAGTGGTACGATATCAGGATATTCCTGATGCAAGATTGCCTGATCGTGTACATACACAATCATCGGATCTAGTACATAAAGATATTCGGATTGTGTATGTACCAGCGGCTGATGAAGGTACAATAATTTTTTGTATCAGCCCGGTTGAAAGAAATGTTTGTAGCATCTATGGCCACCTTTAATGTTGGGAAAGAGAGTATTTCCCTGCAATGATATCATCAGTGCCCCCAATACTGCTAGAAGCAGTTCATTTCAACATTTGTAGCATCAGGTGTTTATCTCTAATGAGGCAAGCTGTAGGTTGGTAGGTGCCCAGGTACCTGAGAAGGCCAACAGGATGTCAAGCAAAAAATTCTAAATCATATGGCATTTAATATCCATTTCATACGTTCACAATATGTTACATACACTATAGATTATTGGATTTTTTTTGTTATACGACACATAGGGACTTCTTGCGTTCACACCCTTACTCACTTTTAAAAGTGGGCAAGGCCACGGGCTTTTTCTAACCCTATCTTAATTGCAGATTTGAATTACCCATTAATAGGAATCTCGGCACAAGGACACATATTTTTGCCTGAGATACATATTAATTATGTTTTTATTGAGGTGGTTCTTAGAAATGTGTCTCAGTGTTATTCCTGCAAAAACAGATGCTGTATGTTTCTTAATCTATTTCAATAAATTACATTACTGTTGTCATTTTTTCAAATAATCTAATAATATTTCAGATTTTTGACATTTTTATTTCTGTGTAATCTTGTTCTAAATCCCAGATTACATACAAATAATCTGCTTCTTAAAATGGGTACACACCATTCAATAATTCGTGCCAACTGACTGGCATTTCAGTGTATCGATCTGCCGGGTTGAAATATTGGATGGTTTCATCGGACAGTCGTAACCGGCGTCCAAATCAGGCGAACAAATTATCGAACGTGATGTTAAACCATGACCAATAGTGCGGTCCTCTATGGACGACATGCTTGGTCGCTGCAAACTAGCGGATGCGGCTACCTTTGCTGTGACTGACAGTCCTTCATCTTGGCCAACTGGTTTGAAGAGTAGGGACGAAGGATTGGAAGGTGTGTAGCCAGCTTTAGTCTCAGAAAGAGACCAGTTAATATCTTCAAGGGTTTGGGGGGGAAATGAAAGAAACACTGTAGAAGTCTGTAGAACATTAAAAACATTTACACTAGATGTTTCTTCGGAAAGTTTTCAGAATTTTGATATAACTTTTTAAAGGGTAAAATTGCTAAATTTGAAGGGAAAGAACACCCAACATATAATAGTCAAAGTGCCAGCAGAGGAATATTTAATGTTCAGCTCAGAGAGGTCTCCCCAGAATTCTTTACTTTATCAAGCAACATATTCTGATGGATTTTTCATGAAGTTCAGCAGAGTATATAGGCAAGTATGATTTTCTACTGATCTTTCTATTTATCCTAACCATACTCTCAAGATCCCGTAACACTGCTCCTTAGAGACTCTAGAGACTCTTCGGCGATTTGCAAAAAGAAGGAACTTAACCATTCCACAAAAGCAACTTTCTTATACATCCAGTGTAAAATTAACACTAATTGTTGTTAACATTTCCCCCCATTAAATGATTATTTTGTATGTATTTTGTAGTATTTAAAAAGAGATTTGTAATTCAGTAACACTCAGCCACTGAATATGTTTGCAAATCTCTCTCTCCTTGCCTTGGGAGTGAGCTATACATGGCAAAATAAACAAATCAAGGTAGGAATTATGTTAATGTGGAAAAATCAGGATTTAACAAGAAGCTTTAAAGTTTCAAAGTTAAGAAAAAAAAATAAAAAAGGAAAAGTGATGAGAAACCTTGAACGAGAAATTCCAAGAGCAGGTTACACTGATACACTGACATAATCTGGTTGAATATTGCAGGTATGACAACATTTTGGAGCAGATACGTTGCTGTTGTTCTGTTCTATGTAAGAAGCTTGGAGCTGTTTTCTGATAAACCAAAACACTACAAAAATGGCAAAACAAATTGAGTTCAATGTATTCTTTTTTATGTATTTCAGGTTTAGAACCAGAGTAGAAAGCAGTGTTTGACAATAAGCTATGATTACTGGGTCTGTCAACCAAAAAATGTGCAGAAATCAAGGAAGAAAGAATCAAGACAACTTTTAAAGAAAAGCTTTGGGTTAAAACACACATTCTCCTTATTTATAGCCCAGAAACTGCTGAATAAAATAATGGATTACTTTCTTTTCTGTGTGACAAATATCCAAATAAAAATAAATCTCTGGGCCCCCTTCCTACCTTATGTGGGACTTTATCTGTTGGTGTGAGATTAAAAGTCAGGGCCCCCTGGCCGCTGTCCCTCCCTGTGTCATAGGGGCAGCTCTTCTGGTAGTTTGTATAAGGAAAAAAAATTACTTCCAGACCATTTCCCTTTTCCTCAGTACTTGGTTAATATGACTTACTTTACAATGCCAGTGAGCACGAGTTTGTTCCTCGTCATCACAACAAAGGGTTTACATTTTCATTTTAAAACAATTTGGACAACACACACTAATAAGCTACTTATGCTACCAGCTGGCAGTGAATTCTGTATATTACCACATGCGTAATAAGTTTTATAATATAGAGACAATGTTTAGTCCAGAACAACAGGACTATACTTCCTGAAGCAAATACCAACAGATTGAACTATATTATTGTACAACAGCATAGAGCATAAAAAGGAAATATTACACATTATATTTATTTAAAAATAAAAATCTATCAAGTATTACTCCAAGGAAAGTAGGAGGCAGCTCAAATGTATTTCCTGCACCTCTGGCAATCACAACACAGTAGGATATAATATCTACATCAAGGAGCTGACAGAATGAACTTAACTGGCATGAAAAACACTTCTGAAATACCAGTTGTCTAAATCTATTGATAAGCATGGATGCATTATTAATGGAGCCTGCAGCCTGCCTAGTGCTTCTCAGATGGTTGAAGCATTTAGCAGAATATATTTCTGTGAAGTGCTGCAAAGAAAAATGACGGCACCTGTCTTAAATTGAACAAATGACTGAAACAAGCTCTGGGGAACCTCGAGCAAGCAGATGCTTTTCCAGTTGTAGAATGTGGGCTTTTCATTGTTTGATGCAGGTAGTCATGCAAAAGCATTTCATTGGCTCTCTTTGCTGTCAATCAGAACAGGGACCTTTTAGAATCATGACCAAGATATATAATGCGGTAGACAAATAGACGGGTAGTCCTGATTCTCCTATTCAGGAAAAGTATAGTGAAATTCCTAAAGGAAATGACACCATAGAACAACAGTAAAAAGAAATTGTACCTGGCCGTTAGAAAACACAAGGCACCAAAAAAGGAAATATATAAAAATAAAATATAGTATCTTTATATGTAAATAACTAACATTAAAAAAAAGAAAAAAATATGTATACAGAGATATTACACTATAATAACAAGCTGGCCAGCTACAGGTAAAGATACAATATATAGAACAATGGTTAAAAAGTAATAAACATAAGCATACTAGGATAAAATGTTGCACCCTGTAGCAAAAAAGCAATAAAACAGCAGCTATAGGCCGAGACAGTACATGAGAGTATCACAATCCAGACAGCAGAGCATCCGATGGGTTAAATATCCTGTATAAGTAAAAATAAGTAGGAGGTAACTCAAGTTCCGTCGGTTGGCGCACACCTAACTGTCGGGATGGTGAGAGTTGACAATAAACAAATATAGTTATACTTCACCACTACTGACGGAACGGCAGTAGTATCAGTCGCTTTGATCCCCCACACTTAGACACTTATGTCCGTGGCATTGCATGCTCTTGGAATCCCCTGAAGCGATCCGAAGATATTCACCCAAAATGCTTGCGTCCGTCTCAGTAGCCGTTAGCAAGGGCCCCAGCCCAAAAGTCTCACAACTCCAACCGGCCCCCGGGATATTACGTCACTATGAGAACTTCACTGCTATGCATTTCGCTAATCCTAGCTTTGTCAGGTATGACGTATCCATAGCGTTCCTCCCCTTTATTGGTTTATCCTTTGAAACAACTTTATTGATCACTCTTATCATTCATTAACAATAGGGCAAAATCTTTAAACCCTATATACTCCCCACAGGATTTTAGATAAATGCGGCAATCACAAAGATTGCTAAAGCTAGGTACACACCTGTCGGTGTGTACCTAGCAAAAGCAGCCGCGTCCGATAGTTACTGCGACCGATCGTGCGTAGAGGACCGCATGATCGGACGAGGTTTTCCACAATGTCCGATTCGGACGAACGGTCGATCGGACATGGGCACATTCGGATGCGATAATTTCGGTCCGATCAACCGATACACTGAACTATCGGTCGATCGGACCGAAATATCTCTGTGTGTACCCAGCTTAAGTCCAATTCCAATGATGCTCCCCCACCTTTTAGAATCATACAGTGCAACAATAAATACATAAATTGGGAAATATAATATGGATCTTTCCATATGTATATCCTATATGTAGTTCATATGTTTAGATAAATACACTTAAGCATAAAAGGGATCGGGGTCATTCCAGTGTCAAGTGCCTTAACAGACTGTTTGGCCCATGATATTAAGGATATTTGCAAGTATAAGGATGGTGGCACAAAAGTTTGATTGCTCACTGTATCGGTTTGGTGTCTGGGTGCTGCCGCCCCAGGCATGTCGCTCCACTCAGTCTACACAATCAGTCCAAGCCAGCAAATGGGTGTAAGTGCACACCGGATGAAAACCAGTTGCTTTGTATCTTTTTTTATAATTAACTTTTATAAACCTAAAGTAAAAGTTAGATGAGTTGAGTAAAACTCAATATCATGTCGACCGATTATTTGCACCGTTGGTGAACAGGCCTTAAAAATATGTCAGAAAGACATGTCTCTGTGCTGGCTACTTTTGATATGTGAAGGTCATTATTTTTACTTTTTGGAAATTAATTATTTCTTATACTTTTAAAGGGTATCTCCACTGATAAAAGTCACCTGGGTTGTAAGGATAGATATGTGTAGGGTGGAAATGTACCTGCAGTATCCTGTGTCTTTGAGCAGTAATTTAGAAGAAATCCAATGAGTTTCTCCCTGAACGCTGTGGATGGTGCAGGTCCGCCCACTTTCAGTGACTGCCTGCTTGGGAATTGTCCGACGCGCGTGTTCCTTCTGCATGCGCAGAACGTGTGAGGATCCGTTGGGACTGCTGTCTGTGTGATCCGACTGGTTGGTCGATTCTACACACACACACACACACACACACTTTTCAAGCTACTAAGTTCACTGATTAATGGAGGAATAATCACATGACCATCACAGCAGCTTGCTGACTTCACTAATTCATGGAGGAGTAATTAGGTACTACCTTTTTCTCCCTCCCACCCCCTCCCATACCAGATTGCCTCATATTTCCAGCATCCCCTATGAAATCAATCTTAGATCACTTTTTCAACCACCCCTCTCAGAGTTAGACACATAAAAATCTTTATTAAAAACAACACAAGTTCCCTTACCTTTGTTACAGTAGTGTGGGAAGAGGGTTTTAACTTTTCCTACCCTGTCTCTCTGCATGATCAGCTGTAAAAATGAACTTAGAGAGTCAGGGAGGAAAGGATTTCTTTACTGCAGCTAAGTAGATGTGTCTGCTACCATAATGATGCACATTGAGTGACAGCACTTCCAGCCCCAGGAACCAGCACAACTTTCCCATGCTGCTGCAATCAAACAAAGGGGAATTCAGGGGAAAAAAAGGTAGGGGGAGGGTTGGGGGATAGTGTACTTTAAAATAAACCAAAAATAAATAAATACTTTTTCCTCAGTAGAGATACCCATTAAAATAAGAGATTGTGCCAAACTTGAACACTTACCGTACATATCAGTCGTGTTAAACATTTTGACAGCTCTTAAATATGAAACACTACCCTAGCATTTAATATTAGGTTTCAGTAATACAATAGTCTCAGGCCCTCATCCGTATTAATTACTGGATTTGCACCTGGTGGTAAATCCTAAAAGGGATTTTACTCCAGCGCCACTTTAAGACCAGCCATTAGCTGGTCTTAAATTGTGGAGTTAAAAGTGGTGCTAATCCTTTATTAAAGGGCATGTCCACCCCCAAAACTATAATCCCCCCCACTAATGGCCCCACCATGTAGTGTAGTAAAATCCTTACCTCACATCCCAGCTCCATAAGGTTCTCCTGTAGTCCCACCCCAAAGTCCCAAAAACTGCCCACCAGGAGGATAGCAGAGTCCATATAGGACTCTGCCTCCTATCTGGCCTCTGGGAGAAGTTTTGCATGCGTACTGCAGCCCTTCTCCCTCCCCCTCCCGTTTTGCGATCCCTCCCCCTACCATTAAACCCCTTGCCCATATAATAGAATATGTTCCCCCAGCCCCAACCGCAAAAAAATCATTTTAAGAAAGTCCCCAGAACTCTACTTACCTTCCCTCTCTCCACCGACATTCTGAGAAGCCGGCAGCCACGCCCGTGATTGGCTGCCTCTCAGCCAATCACGGACGCGGCTGCCGGTCCAGCCCCCTGCTTGCAGTGTCTTGCAAGCAGAAGGCCGGGCCGGGCATCAGAGGAGAGAGGGAAGGTAAGTAAAGATCTGGTCACTTTCTTAAATTTATTTCATAGTGGTTGGGGCTGGGGAAGTTATTCTATTACATGACAAAAGTTTATATTAAGGGTGGACATGCCCTTTAAATATATTTCGCCGGTTGCATGGGTGTCTTTTGTGAAATTGGTGCAGCCAGTGCAATTATGGAGTTAAACTTGCGCTAAGCTATTCAATATTGGTTAGCAGGAGTTTAACCCCTATTTTTAGCACAGCACATGTGGGTACATCAGGCCCTCAGTGTGCAGATAAAGAGGTCTTTAACATATAAGACATTTTTAAGATTAATTTCCACTTGTAAGTTATAAATTAATATAAACTACATAAAACACGGCAATTTAGAACATTTATTTGATTATTTTACATTTATGTACTTTTGTTTAAAGAGAGAAAAAATAGTGAGACTTCTGGTATTCTATGTCATTTAAAGGAGAACTATAGTATGTAGAAAGTTTTTTCAAAAACAGTTAAAATGAAAAGACGTTTCGCTAGTCAACCGACTGTTTTTCTCAATTCAGTTCGCTAGTCATCCGACTGGTTTTCTCAATTCAGTTCGCTAGTCATCCGACTGGCTTTCTCAATTCAGAATGACTTGTACAAGAATCTGTGGCAATTATGGACCCTGGAAAGTCCCAATTAGCATATCAGGTGTTAAGGGCGACAGAGTACCAACTGTCTGCCATGTACACTGCTGTTTTGACACCTTACTCTGGGCGTTCCTATAACACCTCTTAGCCACAATGCAATCCCGCCCTTAACACTTGGCTGTGATATGCTAACTGGGATTTTCCAGGGTACATAATTGCCAAATGAATCCTACTAAAAAAGTGTCTTACAATGTATAGTTGTTCTGGGTAGAAAAAGCTTTCACATTTGGATATTCAAAAATTAAGTTTAGTTTTCTTTAAAGACAAAAAAGATCCACAATTGCCAAATTATATCCCCAATATCAGCCACACAGGGATCAATTTTTGATCTCTATAAATGTCCCAATTATAAAGATGAAACTATATACATGTACCTTCCAGACTGACACAAGATGTTGTCTGAGATGGAACAAAATATTCTTAAGCAGAATCAGTGTAAAATCTTATAAGAGCTTGTATAACTGAAACTGCTTTCTTCTTCATCGACATTACTCGGCACATGGGAGTTTTCCATAAAAATCAAAAAAGCCCTGACCATATATCAAAGCGTGTTTTTATTGTTTCAGACAAAAATTGAATTTTGTCATTTAATGTCAGCTGTTTATTGCTAAATGTTTAATGGAACAAAGTTTAAGTAAACTGGGAGCTGGAATTTGTGTCAGTCAGTAATCACATTTCTGATAGGTTAAGTTCAAAACCCAACCAAGGAATACTGTAGGTTTTCTTTTAAAACATAGGGAGAAATTTCCAAGCAACTGTATGCAATTATAGAATTATAACATTATTTCTCTGTTTGTTTTACAATAAAAAAACACCATTAGATATTAAAGGGTCTCCTTCATATTTTTTATGAAGTTAAAGGGCTTTTGGTCATACCAAAATATGACCAAACACAAACACTGGACCACTACGGAAGCAAAGACGGAAAACTAACGGGGTTATTCAATAAAAGTTCTTATCGTTTAAAATGGTGCAAATTTTGCCCCAACCATTCAGATATTAGCTTTCAAATGTTACATAAGTTCTGATTGGTTGGGGCAAAATTAGCACCATTTTAAACGATAAGAACTTTTATTGAATCAAAAATACTTTATTGAAATCATATTCACTCACATAGTATACCCAGGGGACCATTAATTCCTGTGTTTGTGTTTGTTTAAAGGGCTTTTGGTACAGAAAGATAAAACAGGAAAATACACATGCAATAACCCACGGTCTAAATAGCCACACACTCACATTTCACTGATCAAATGATTTGTTCTTAGAACATTTGTATTTGGTTTCCTTAGGTTTAGCAATTTGGTAGTTTATCTAAAATACTTAACACAAATTGTAAAATGTCCTGTACTACTGGTCGAAGAATGAAGTGTAGTTAAAAGTACATTGAATTGGGGGGTTCCTATAGGGCATGTTCACCCAGAGGTTTTCCTGAAACAACTTTTGAATGCCGCTTATAGACTGCCAGGGGGGAGGTTTGTGGGTGTGGTGTAGTGGCGTAACTGCAACTCTTGCCACTGCTGGAGCAGCAGGTAAGAGGGCCAATGGGCATCTCCAAAATAAGCTGTTTTTAAACAGCTGATCACATGTTGTAAAGATACGTGTGATCAGCTGTTTGAAAACAGCTATGTGCGGATCTTCTGGGGAGGGAGTCAGGGTCCTGGCCTCCAATCTTGTGGGGGAGCTTGGGCCTCTGCAGTTAAGCCCCTGGTGTGGGGGGCTGACTAACACTGGCTGGTGATCTGGAAAGCTGATTTAACACTGGCTGGTGGACTGAAGAGCAGACTTAACACAGGCTGGTGGACTGGAGGGCTGACGTAACACTGGATGGTTGACTGGAGGGCTGATGTAACACTGGCTGGTAAACTGGTGGTCTGACTTAACCCTGGCTGGTGATCTGGAGGGCTTATGTAACATTTCCTGGAGGACTGACTTAACACAGGCTGATGAACTGGTAAATATAAATGCCCTGCACAGACTTGTAAATATAAGATACCCAGCCACCACAAGACTGGTACATATACAATGCCCTCATGTCCAGTCCACACAAATTGGTACATATAAGATGCTATCATGCTTAGTTCACACACATTGGTACATACAAAATGCCCTCAAGCCAGGTCCCCATACATTGATACATATAAGAGGCCCTCATGCTCAACTCACACAGACTTAAGATGTGCCCAGCACTGCCCACACAGAGGAGTTACATACCCTATGATAAGCAGAGCTGTGGCCGAAATTACTGTACGAAAGTGGGTGATGTCACATTAGCAAAGGGTGTTGTGAAAAAAAAATATTGCAATGACACTAAGGCTGGGTACACACAGCCAGATTTTTACTCCTGACCAATCGTTCGCCACAAGCGTGCGGTCGGCCAGGACGGATCACTATCGTTGGCGGGGAATGTCCTTAGGAGGCCGCACGAATGGCTGTGATTTTCCAACATGTCCGATTGCCCTTGCAATCGGACATGTTGCCCCTGATCTGGGCTAACGGGCAATCCTCTGTTGTATAGCTGCTATAACAAATAGCAGCTGCTGTTTTTGATTATTATTGAAAAATATATTTCCTGGAACTATCAAAAAGTAAACCTACAGCAAGCGGATGATATCTGCAACCTGTAGACCTTTCTGTGTCCTGCTGGAACCTGACATGCTCAGGTGCTTTGTTAGGACATGTTTTGGTTACACTGAATCTATGTACCATCCAATATTTCTGCTAATGGGAACCTGAACTTTTATTTCTACTTACAAGTTGAGTAGATTATGCACGCTGTCTAGGTAAGAATAAAATGAGAGAATCAGTAGATATGGGCTGTGGTATTAGCATTTTTACATTTATAAATATAGAGGTTGGGCTCCCTATTAAATGTGAAATACTAACCATAAAATTGTATTTTTGTTCTGATTTTAAACTTCATGGTTTCTAGCCCATATTTGAATTGCTTTACTATTCTACAGCCTATCACATCTCCCAAATCAATATTTTATTTATCTTTCTTTCTGTGTCTGTAATTCTTACTTTCCATTCAACCCTCCAGCTTTATACTGTGTTCCATAGTTCTATCTGTTCTGTTCTGAACAATTATTTCTTCCAGAACTTTTCATTTCCATGGTATATCTGAATGTTTTTATCATATCGCTCTTTCCTTTTAATATTGCAAGCTGTGAATGTTATGTGGTCTTTAAGTATATGGGCTTGTTTACATTACACACAGACCAAAACGGACCACAATGAACAATCCTATGCATTAAAAATACACACTGCAGCACGTGTTTCTGTCTGGCAACAGAGGTACTGTGAACAAGGCCTAAGGGGGTCATGCACCGTGAGCAACCAAAAAAACAGTCATCCGTGACTAGCTCATCCTTTTCTAATGTTTGAGAAAGATAGCCAAGCTTGCACTCCTGATACCACCTAGGAATGTGGGTACTCTTACCTACCTAGAAGTGAACTTAAGTTTGCAATTTAATAAAAGGTTTTTTATTGACAGAGGAACTATGGGAGGGATGTCAGCTGCTGCAGTCATGGCTAACTTCAGATTTTTCGTGCAGGAGTTGCAAGTAAGAACAGGTAGGAGTAGTAAAAGTAAAAAAGTAGTAAAGGAGCCTGTAGGCACAAAAAGCCTGGTGCCCTTAGCCTCACCCCTAAACACAGACCACACCCCCAAACCACACACATTTCTATTTTTTTAATTTATAAAATAGACTCTGTGGGGGCTGGAGGGGTAGGGGAGCTGCCCCTCCAACCACAGGCACCCCTAGGCACGAGCCTACTATGTCTAATGGAAAATCCAGGCCTGCCTACAGCCTAGGGAATTCATCATAGCAATGTTGAAAAAAGACAGTGGAGTGTTTATTTAACATTTTACCACCATTGTTGCTGCCTCCTAAATTGGCCGCATATAGCCATTTCTCTTATTGCTGCATTTCTCTATACAATGGCATGGTAACAGCTCAATCTAATTTATAAAAAGGTTTTAAAAATTGTATTGCGTTAAGTCAAGCCTTTCAAAATTGGAGATGGTAAAGTCATTCTGAATTGAGAAAGCCAGTCGGATGACTAGCGAAACGTTTTCAAGAACTAAACTTCAAGTTCAGTTGATCTAATTGAATACAACAGATAGGCTTTATTTCTAGTTTGGGAATGGGTCCCTGGATGGTCCCAGAACATTACTGTGGTTTTAACAATACAAATAAGGGTCATGGGGGTATTACATTATTTTCTATTATTTACAGTAATATCAGCGATTTATGAATATCTGGTTATTCTTTTTATGCTGATTCATAATAAGTTTAAATATCCACATATACATGAGTGTTTTATCTGCCAAAGACCCCCCCCCTGTAATGTTGCCTAATTCTGAGTTTAAGCCATGGACTGTTATTGGGGCTGATTATCTTTTGGCCGCAAGACTGGACTAGCGATATTTCTCAAAGGCCTGCCTGAAATGTTGCCATTTGTATTGATGGGTAAATACATTTTTTCACAATTTGTAATAGTTAACCTGGTTGTCTCTTTTGGAAATAATGTTGGATGTTTTCGGCTAGCAGCTGATGGGAGCAATGATCCACTGTGAAAAATTGGTTTGATATATGAAGATTTGTTTAGAATAAAATGCAACTCTCAAATTCTTAGCATGTGCAATCTACTATACAAAGCTATTGTTACAGAACAACTGATAATTATCAATTTCATTATGAAATAACTGTAATGCGACAATTGGTATCGTGTGATTCCCATGATTTATTGTGTACCAGTTCTAGTAAAACTTACACATTCCGTACTTTGTCATTTTATTTAATAAATAAAGCACTTTGAATAGATCATGTGTGATTACTCTTGTCTGATTGGAAATGCTGGTAAAATATCATTGTAGGTAAATTTGTTTTGAAAAACAATAAAAACACACACACGGTACAAGTCTAATTTATTTTTAAAGCTACCGGGAGCCAGCAGCTTGAAGGCTATTTTTATAATAGTAACACACTTGTTGTATATGTAATGAAATAGCTGAATCCTGCAGTTTATTAAATGTTTTGCAAGCCCATTGGGAAATTCTGAATTCCATATACAATAAAGATCTCATTTGCCGTTTAAAGAGAAATTTCATGCTTTTCATTAGTGATATTAGAAAATTGTGCACGTAAGCTACAAATATTTGAAATTAGGGTAAAATTTAAAGAAATGTACAACATACAATTTAAGAGCAACTTGTGCTTAATTTGTAATCTATAAGAGCTTATTCATGTGAGTAGTTTGGCCAGTCTATTGCTATAAATGCAGAATACTAGTGCAAGGAAAATGAAGTGCAAGCAAAGAGGAAAAAAACATTTATTGGCTAATGCAATATAAACCAATCACATTTGTAGCAGGAGTAAGGATACCAGATTCACAGGGCACTGTATACTTTAAACCCTTTTAAATAATAACTAGGCTATTTCCCTAACTTATAGCCCAGACATTTCTGATTAAAGCAACGTATTACTTGTCTTTCCATGTCAGATGTGCTCAACCTGCACCAGGCAGGGGTCATTGACCTGGCAGCTCAGGAAGCATTGCTTCCAGACTACCAGACTCCTCCCTGGGCTGTTAAGACTGCAGCCCAGCCATGCCCTGCCCCTGGCTCCACCCACTTAGAATTCCCGTGGGCTGTTTTTTCATGAAAGAACCACATATTTTACTTCTTAGGGTCCAGTCCAATATATACATTTATATAATAAATAGTAATAATTATTATGCTAGTGGTGAGTCCTGGTTTGGATATAAACCTTGAGTAAGAACTGCCAGTTTTAAAGTTTCGTTGATTCAGTGGAACAGACAGATCTTCAACAAAATTTGATGTTGAAAAGTTGAAAATTCAGTGTTGAAAAATCAAAAGTCAAAAAAATAAGTGTTGAAAATTCAAAGAGATAAAAAGCTGTAATGAAAGAGCTAAAAGTGTAAAAAAACAAATTTCTTCAATGGGGTTTAAATTGGATTTTTGGTTCCACAGAATTCAGAACTGCTGGCGGAACAAAACTGCACCTTATAGTATAGTATAGTATAGTATAGTATAGTATAGTATAGTATAGTATAGTATTTGAGGTTGAATAAAGATATACGTCCTTCCAGTCCAACCCATCTAGAAATATGCTCATTTACTGCCTAACTGTTGATCCAGAGGAAGGCAAAAAAAACCCACCAAATTTATGAATGGGGAAAAAATTCCTTCCTGACTCCAAGTGGCAATCCAATTTTCCCTGGATCAACTCTACTTTATGTATCAATACCAGTAAAAAGCAACATTCCTTGTTTGCAGAAACTCATCCAGCTTTTTTTTTAAACTGACCAATGAACCTGCCATAACAACGTCCACTGGAAGACAGTTCCATAGCTTTACCGTTCTCACAGTGAAAAACCCTTTCCGAGCTTGAAGCCTAAACCTTTTTTCTTCAAGTCTTAAGGGATGTCCTCTTGTCCTCTGACATGTTCTATTGGTGAACAATGCCCCAGATAGTTTATTGTATGGCCCATTAATGTATTTATACACAGTAATCATATCCCCAGGCAAGCGCCTTTTCTCCAGCATACATAATTGTAACTTTTCCAGTGTCTAATTCATATTCAAACTCCCCCAATCCCCTTATTAATTTAGTTGCCCTTCTCTGAACCCTTTACATTTCAAAGATGTCCTTTTTGTACACAGGATTCCAAATTTGCACTGCATATTCCAAATGAGGCCTTACCAATGCTTTGTAAAGAGGGAGAATTACATTTTCCTCCCTTGAATCCATACCTCTCTTTATACAAGACAATACCATGCTGGCTCTGACTGTTGCCGCCTGGCACTGCTTGCTACCTTTAAAGGATAAGTGCACTGTAAAATCAAGTTACATTCATTTGGAAAAAAGAAACTGAGGGTCGCACTCCAGATAATAAGTAAATTTATTGTGAACCACACATCACAAGTCACAACGTTTCAGGTTTCTTCAGGTGATAAAGTGCAACTGTGCCCAGGGAATATATAAAGACTGTGGATATATATATTCCCTGGGCATAGTTGCACTTTATCACCTGAAGAAGGGGGAATCCCCCCGAAACGTTGTGACGTGTGATGTGTGGTTCACAATAAATTAACTTATTATCTGGAGTGCGACCCTCAGTTTCTTTTTTCCTGTGATGCTGCTTGTTCCCAAGGGAAGAACCCACAAGGTGTCTGCACCCACCGTTGGATAGAGTGCACCTCCACTATCGTTTATTTGTATGTTCATTTGGAAGCTGCAGCTTTAAAAATACCATTGCGATATTTTTGTTTTACCTATGCCCCCCCAGAGCCTACCTTTGTGCCTTGAAAGTTGCTGACATCTTGTTACTGGTTTGCTGAATGTTAAGCTCCGCCCCTCTGAGATTTCCTCTGCTTTCTCCTGCTTGAGCCTCAAACAGTAATGCCTGTGAGTTCTGTGCACTCTCCTGCTTGAGCCTCAAACAGTAATGCCTGTGAGTTCCGTGCACGTGCGTGTGCACGGAACTCACAAGCATTACTGTTTGAGGCTCAAGCATGAGAAAGCAGAGGAAATCTCAGAGGGGCGGAGCTTAACATTCATCAAACCAGTAACAAGATGTCAGCAACTTCCAAGGCACAAAGCTAGGCTCTGGAGGGACATAGGTAAAAAAAAATACGACAACGGTATTTTTAAAGCTGCAGCTTCCAAATGAACATAACTTGATTTTACAGTGCACTTATCCTTTAAGTTTGTTATCCACCAAAACTCCAAGATCCCTTTCCAACAGGGATTCACTTAACACAGAGCCATTTATAGTATAAGTAGCAGAAGGATTTTTAAGTCCAAAATGCATCACCTTACATTTATCAACATTGAATCTCATCTGCCACTTAGCAGCCCAATGTGACAATCTATCTAGATCCCCCTGCAACGATTGCATATCCTCTGAAGTTTTTAATGGTCGACAAAGTTTTGTGTCGTCAGCAAACACAGAAATCTTGCTGACAATACCCACTTCCAAATCATAAATAAATAGATTAAATAGAAGTATCCCCAACACAGAACCCTGTGGCACCCCACTTAGCACTTAATAATAACCACTTAGTCCATAATGATTTAGCCCCATTTACAAGTATTCTCTGCATCCTATTCATTAACCAATTTTCTATCCATGTACAAATGTGACTCTCCAGACCAACAGACCTCAGCTTATACATTAGTCACCTATGGGGGACTGTATCAAAAGCCTTTGCAAAATCCAAGTAAACTACATCTACTGCTATGCCAGAGTCTAAATTTCTACTTACTTCCTCATAAAAGCCAAGCAAGTTAGTTTGACAAGATCTATTCCTCCTAAATCCATGCTGGTTATTACTTATAATGTCTGTCCTTGAAACTTACTCTAGAACCTGTTACCTTATTAAACTTTCCAGGATCTTCCCCACCACTGAAGTTAAACTTACAGGCCTGTAATTACCCGGCTGTGAACGACTACCCTTTTTGAATATTGGAATAACATCAGCCTTTTTCCAATCCAGAGGCACACCACCGGACATGAGGGAATCAGCAAAAATAAGTGTCCTAGATAAAACTGAACTTAGCTCCCTAAGTACTCAAGGATGTATTTTATTAATTATTATTATTAATATTAACCTTATTTAGTTCTTTCTGTACCGTATCCTCGGTTAACCAAAGTGCACTTTTATACCATTATTGCTACTTTACTCTATGATATCTGTACTTGGATCTTCTATAGTGTATACAGAGGGGAAAAAAGTATTGAAGATATTTGCTTTATCGCCATCCTCCGTAACTAACTTATCCCCATTAATTAATGGTGCCACATTCTCAGTCCTCATCTTCTTACTATCCTAACTTCATTATTAATTTTAGCTAGTTTGATTGCTTTCTTACACTCCTTATTACAGTTTTTATAATCCCTAAAGGCCCTTTCCGTTCCCTCAGCCTTAAAGGTTTTAAATGCCTTTTTCTTCATTTCCATTTGCCTCTTTACATCAGAATTCAGCCACATGGGCGGGGATTTATTTTTTTTACATTCATTTCCCAAGGGTATAAATTTAGATGTGAACTGGCTTAAAATCCCCTTAAACACAGTCCACTTCTGTTCAGTAACTTTACCTGATAATACATTATCCCAGTTGACATTCTGAAGAGCTGCTTTTAACCTGGGAAAATTTGCTTTTCCTTTCGATAACATACTCCAAAGACACTATTTCATGGTCACTATTTCCTAAGCCTCCAGTTACCTTTATATCTATAATGCGCTCCACAATGTTAGATATTACCAGATCCAACAGAGCTCCTTTTCTAGTAGGAACCTCAACCACCTGTGAGAGAAAATTATCATGCAGCAAATTCAGGAACTCATCGCCTTTTTCTGTGATGGCAGTTACACTACACCAATCAATGTCAGGGTAATTAAAATCCCCCATAATGAGCACACTCCCCAAACTAGCAGCCCTTGCCAACTGCATATGAAGTTGACTCACATCCTCTCTACTATTTCTATAATATAACTAAACAATTAAGCCTGTTATATTAACAGGCACAAGACATTAAAGGGCATCTATAGTGAAAAAAAAACACATTGCCCCATTGCAAAGTAAAATTTAAGTACTCTGTGCTACCTTTATCCTACCTCTACCAGTGGCTATGTTTCTCCTTGGTGTCAGATCTGTCTGCAGCCCTCCCCACTTCCCACTCCCCTCTGTTACCTCCTCCATGTCTCAACTCCGGCTGCCCGACAAGCTTCTCATGTGCAGTAACAGGATTTAGCAGATCAGGAGTGAAAGGAGCTACCTCTTACCTCCTATTCTTTAATAAAACCAGCAGGAGCCAGGAGAGAAGATAATGAACTTACCTGGTCTCGCGCTCCTCTGGATGGAGTTTGTACTCTGCGCATGCACATAGAGTCCAGACACATCAATGTACAGATGGATACATTTTCTGCCTTTTTTTTAAAGGAGAACAATACATATGATTTGTTATATAGTATTTTAATTCTTTAATATTAAATGGTGTTGAAGTGGGTATTTCTAGCTTCTGTGATGTTTTGAGAAAAAAGGCTTTGTTCTGAATCTGGCAGTTTTGGAGCTTTTCTTTTGGCTACTGCACTTTATGCATGTGTCTGACTATAAACAAAGTAATATATATCTACTAACCTTTACACACAATAGTACCCTTCTGGAAATCTTTCTCCAAGCACTTGACATCCATTATAAAACAAGTAATAGGAACCAGAAAAAAGAAAAAGAGCAGAAGTGGCTGGACCGGCAGCCAGGTCTTTAATTGCATGAGAGTCAGTAAATCACTGATGCGGCTGGTGGTCGGTAGAGGGAGCCGAGTGAATGAGGTTGGGTAAGTACATTTTGGTGGTGATTTTAAAGTTTACAAGATAGCCTTTAGGGTGTGTGTGTGTGTGTGTGTGTGGGGGGGTGCATCATGAGAGATCCAGAGGGGTGGAAGCTCCACTGTGCATGCCAAGATTCCAAGATTCCTTTAAAAGAAGCAGGAAGTAGTAGACACACAGGGCCCTATTTATAAAAGATCGGTATCATTATCGTAAAATACCGATCGTTATAGTAAAATAACGACCTGGTTTTTACCGATAACGACCGTTATTTACCGATAACGACCGGTATTTACCGATATCGTTAAATACCGGTCGTTATCGGTAAATAATGGTCGTTATTTACCGATAACGACCGTTATTTACCGATATCGGTAAATAATGGTCGTTATCGGTAAATAACGACCGGTGTCGGTAAATAATGGTCGTTATCGGTAAATAACGGTCGATACCGATCTTTTATAAATAGGGCCCACAGAGAGGCTCCTACTCCTTCACTTTTCTGGACTTTTGTGAGGCCCTGCAGGACAACCATAAGGAGCAGAGGAGAAAGATAAGGATTCAACACTACACGTTGGGGCCAACAGTGGGTCAAATTTTAGTTGGAGGGTGGACTTGCCCTTTAAGTATCACACTTGAGAACACTGGTCTGAAAGATGTAGTAGGATTTTTGCTATTAAACACAATTCACTGCTTTGGAATGTGATTGTCATTCTGGTTCCTATTACTTTTTTCATATTTGATGTCTGTAAACGAAGTTTGGATGCATGAGAAGTAAGTTTATTAGAGAAAGGAACAGGTAATAGATGGGCTGCCATTTTCTCACATAGTGTGTGAGACTCACATCACAAACCAAGGTAGAAATACTTGCTCCTAACATTACAGAATTTTTAATTCGCTTTTGAGCTGTGGATTATTAAGGATGTCATGGGTGAAATGGAAATTAAAGGAATTTGCATCCTATTCCCATTGAAAATTGTGTTTTTAAAAATACATTATGTATATTTATTGAATTAACCACTTTTAGGAATAAATTAACTGATTTCATAGTAAAGTATTTAAAATATTGGACAATGTAAGGAAAAAGTAAAATTACTTTAACAAGCAGATAAACAGCTCAATGGGGACATCTAGTGCTCACCCTGATAATGGAAAGTTTTGACTGAGCACATTTGAGATGCGATCAAAGCTTGTGCCATTATTCGCTGTTCTTGCTCTGTCTTCTGAGGTATCACCTCCAGTTTGTAACTGGAGATCACTTAGGTTTACACAGCTGTTTGTTTACGGTGATCCACTGTCCTGTCACCGATTATCAGGCTTCTTTTGTTTTAACCAGTGTGTGTTTCTCTATTTTTAAAAAATGTTTTTATTCAAAAACATTTTCCTGAAATGTTAATTTGCCTCAACCAGAGTCAATCTGCTGTTAATCTGCCTCAACCAATTAGATGTTACCTTTTTACTGGTCAACTAGAGTTAAAAAAACATGATAACACCTTATTGCAGATTAAAACCACAGGCAAAATATTGCACCTCTTATTGCCTCGGCTTATACTCGAGTCAATAGACACTTACCTTCAATCCAGAAGCAGCCGCGAGTCAGGCCGGCAGTTCCCAGTAGTTCTTCATGGTTGCGCGATGACGGGATGACGTCATCGCGCAGCCACGAAGCAGTACTGGGAACTGCTGGCATGACTCGCGGCTGCTTCTGGAGTTGGAACCAACAGGTCTCAGGAAACGGAGATTGTAAGAAATTTGTAAAGAAGTTTTAAGTTTTAAGGGGCTAAAGTGTAATGCGACATTTATGAAATTAGTTGGAGCCAATCAGACACCTGGTAATTTAAACTCCGATCCCCGTGTAACCAATTAAAATGATTGAATTGTGGATTGATGTGGATTAGGCAGAGAGATTAAGACTGAAGACCAGGTACGGTAAGTGAGCTGGGGGGGGACGGCTGGGTGGACAGTATGCCATGCAGTAACCCCCAATACCTTTCTACTATAGGTGGTTGGAAACTACAACTCCCAGCAACCAAGCATGCTGGGAGTTGTAGTTTCCAAACATCTACAGTGGAAAGGTATTAGGGTTACTGTATACCCTCGGCTTATACTCGATTCAATCATGTTTTTCTAATTTTGGAGGCAAAAATGGGTACCTCGGCTTATACTCGGGTCGGCTTATACTCGAGTATATACGGTATTTAAAAAGAGGTAAAAAAATTGCCAGGGCTTTAAATTTGTCTCCACCCATCACAAGATCTGGTCTACTACAGTTAGAAAACAAATATTTGATTGGTTTCTGCAGACTAAGGGCAAACTGCACCTCTTATTAAACCCCCAATATATTTTCATTGCGAACAGCAGGTTGGAGGTGTTAATTACAGGAGTTATTAAATATTTCAGTATGCATTTTAATGATAATGTATAGAATTTCCTTAATGTTATGTCACTGGCATGTAAACACATTCCATGCATTATGTATGGTCCATTTTAATAGGCTGATGAAAGGAAACACAGGGTGTCGACATTCAAATTTGAAAAAGTGAAAACAGCACTATTTGGTTGCAGAGTAAATTTCAACATTATGCTTTAGATAGTTTAAAAAAATCTGTGAAGCCAAGTGGGGAAAAGACTGCATTATTACTAACAGTCCCTGATTTTGCAGGACAGTCCTACATTTTAACTTTTTGTCCCACTTTTTGTCCTGCGGAAATGTCCCTAGTTTGGATAGAAAGAGCCCAGGACCCTGGTAATTTAGTAAAACGTATAGACCTTTGAATCCATAGAACTGTTGCTGTAACAATACACTGTTAAAGTCAAAGTTGCTGCTACCAATGTATTGCTAGGAAAATTCGAATTAAAATTCCTATAAACATAGATTATTTGTGACTCTCCATTAAAGGACAACTCGAGCAACCTAAAATAAGAAGATGGTTAAATCTGATTACAGACAACCTTCCTCTTGCCAAGACAGTTTACATACACAGAGGTTGTCCAGATAAATATGACAAAGATCTAGGGCAACTGGGTGATATCTGCCGAGTTTTTACCCATGTAAACTTAATTCTCCTTGTACTTGAAGCTCATGACTTGGCAAGTCCAATGCCTTGTCAAAATAAAACAAATTAAAAAAAAAAGACAACTCCACCCTCATAATGACATCTTTTAGAAAGAATGATCTCTTTAAAATATGTTGAGATATCCTACCTTGTCCCCTGGAATCATTAGCGTATGCATGCTACGCTCCTAGATAGTTCATGCCCCAATAGTTCAGAGCTGGTTAGGAGCTTGAGCATGCTCAGATGAAACATCAAGGGGATTAGCATTCAGTAATTGGATGTAATGGCAACTGCCAAATCCATAACAGACAATGGCTAACTGAAAGAAACAGGAAGCAGAAATAGGGTCAACAGGACATTGTGCAAGATTTCAAGCTAGGTATTTCAGCTTTATAAGTATTGCAGTTTAGAGGTTTGGGGATGATTTACCTCTATGTAATCTTTTTTTGAGAGTTGGAGTTGCTCTTTAAGGGTCCCATCAATAAAGCTGCTACATTTGATCAAAAGTAATTTGCAATAAATTAAAATTTTCTTTTAACGTACCTTTTTTTTTTTTGCCTGTGCAGAAGCACGACAGTGTCCTTATAGTCCTTATATACAGTAATAATATATTGTGATGCACTGAGAGTCGTTATGGGCTCCAGTGCATTGCCTAGTGGAGACAATAGAGAGTGATAACAGCTCTCCATACATAGCCATGTTAATGTTGATAAATGTAAAGTAATGCAATAGGGGTGTACTGTTTAGGACAGGTTTATGTCTCTTTACATTCTGTTTGCAGGTATGAGCAGTCCTTCAGCTCCCTCTACTGGACATTGGTGGACATTTAACTCTGTTGTTAGGTATGGTTAGAATAATAAAGTTTAGCTAGCTGACCTCTGATGTCAGAACTCTGGGTCACAGGAAGTAGGTGTTTCAGCCTGTGAGTCCTCACATGTTTCCAGACTCCATGTTGTGAGAAGTCTCTTAGAAGCATGTTGGTAAGAAAGTTATTTGCCTAATATGTTCAGTTTCCATAGCCTAAAGAGTTAGGTTGTAATGTATGATGTATATGTATTGCTATTTCATTAGTTCATTCACTTACATCCTTTTTGTATGTATTACAGTTTTACCTTAAATCTTTAATCATCCATTAAACAAGTTATCGGAACTTACACAGTGTGGTGCTTTGAAGAAGGGTTATCTGCCTGTCAATCTACTTCAGACAGTGAGCAGGACAGAACAGTAGGCAACCTACAGCATAGCTGATGCTCAAACAGCACAGTAAAAACAACAGCTATTATACAAGAGGCTTACACACTGGATGGATCAGTAAAACAACAGCTATTATACAAGAGGCTTACACACTGGATGGATCAGTAAAACAACAGCTATTATACAAGAGGCTTACACACTGGATGGATCAGTAAAACAGCAACTGGTATCAAGAGGTTCACACACAGAGTGGATTAGCAAATACCACAGAGTACAGAGTACAGCTTCAGAGATCGCAGTACCACGTGCTTACCATAGATCACCAGACAAGATGTCTGAACGATCATTCAAGACCAGATCTAAGGTGTCACATTCATCTAGACTCTCTAACCGCTCCCAAGTGCCTGATGCTGCGTTTTTCCGTGCAGAAGCCGCGGCTGCATTAGCACAACTCACATTTGCTGAGAAAGAAACAGAGCTAAAATTAGAGAAGACACGCTTAGAGGCTATGGCGGAAGCAGAAAGGGCACGTCTGGCAGCTGAGAAAGAAGCAGATAGGGCGCGTCTAGCTGCTGAGAAAGAGGCAGAGAAGGCACGGTTAGAAGTGGAGACAAAACTCCAAATGGCACACCTAGAAGCTTCGCTGGAGATTCTTAACTTACATAAAACTGTGGCGATTGCAAACGCCAAGGCAGATGCCTTAAATGTTGACACTACAGAACAAGCAGGTCAGAAATTCACTATGCAGCCTGATGTAAAACAAGAAACTGCTATGCTTCGTTCTAAAGAATATGTGCTAAAACATTCACAGGAGTACGGTCTATCAATGCCAAGCCTAGAAAAGATTAGTGATTACAAAGATGGTGATGTTTTCCCATCATTTGAACAAGATCAGAGTATACCTTTCCAGAACATTCCTCTGCAGTGTGACAACACCAATGTGCCTGCAGTTACACCTACCTTACCACCAGATGGTGCTCTGCCACAGGAACAAAAGGATTACAGACAATTCTATCCTGTTAATGTTAAGACACCTGCAGCCAGGGACTATAATGATATTCCATGGACTTTACCTGCTATTAATAAATACAGTGGTCCTGTTTATAAGCAACCAGCGGTCCCTGACAGAGGCAATTATTCTCCAGAAGGAGCACACCAGTACACACCAGATGTGAAACCAGCCCTTCCTATTAAACCTGATTCAGACCAACTTACTGGTAAGCATCAGATGACAGACTTTGTAAGATTTATGGCACGCAGAGAAATGATAACCTCAGGCCTTGTCCAGTTTAATGAGAGGCCAGAGAATTACAGGGCTTGGAAGGCTTCATTTAAAAATGCTATAGAAGATCTACACCTCTCTTACAAAGAAGAAACAGACCTCCTAGTGAAGTGGCTAGGTCCAGAGTCTAGCAGACAAGTGAAAGGCATTCGAGCAGTCTATGTCAATGATTCTTACAAAGGATTACAGATGTCATGGCAAAGATTAGATGGAGACTATGGAGCCTCTGAAAAGATTGAAAAATCTCTGTGGAACAGGGTTGACAACTTTGGGAATATCTTTGAAAGGGATTGCAGCAAGAAACTTAGGGACTTCAGTGACCTGATGATAGAACTGTTAGCAGCAAAAAATGAAGGCTGCTTCATAGGACTTGACAATCTTGATTCTGCAAGAGGGATAGAAGACCTTGTCTATAAGCTGCTACATTCTCTAAAGAAGAGATGGGCGTCACAGGGGACCGAATACAAACAAAAACATAATGTACTGTTCCCACCATTCTCTTTTTTTGTGCAATTTATCTCTCAACAGGCAAAGATGTACAATGACCCTGGTTTTTCTCAGATCTTCCAGTCTGCTGGTGTCAACAAGGCAGAGAAATACCACTACCAGAACACCCATCAGAGAAGTTCCATCCGGGTGCACAAGACTGAAGTGTCTCAATCTACAGCAAACTATTCTACTTTCACTGATACCAGGACCATGGACTTAACCAAAGGATGTCCAATTCACCACAAACCTCATCCGCTGTACAAATGCAGAGGCTTCAGAGGTAAGTCCCTTGATGAGAGGAAAACTTTCTTAAAACAAAACAATATTTGTTACCGTTGCTGTGCCTCAAATGCACACCTTGCTAAAGACTGTGACAGATCAGTTAGCTGTACAGAGTGCAACAGTGACAAACATATGTCTGCTCTTCATCCCGGTCCTGCACCATGGTCAGTCAGGTCTCCAGAAGGGAGTGATCATGGCGGGGAGAGAAAGGATAACAGAACAGAGATGGAAGTTCCACATTATTCTTCAGACCAGTGACAGAGCTCATCCTTCTTCTTCAGTCTGAAGACCCTGCTCCCTGATTGGACTAGAATTATTGTGGTGATCTTACGTACTGTTTAGGACAGGTTTATGTCTCTTTACATTCTGTTTGCAGGTATGAGCAGTCCTTCAGCTCCCTCTACTGGACATTGGTGGACATTTAACTCTGTTGTTAGGTATGGTTAGAATAATAAAGTTTAGCTAGCTGACCTCTGATGTCAGAACTCTGGGTCACAGGAAGTAGGTGTTTCCAGCCTGTGCAGTCCTCACATGTTTCCAGACTCCATGTTGTGAGAAGTCTCTTAGAAGCATGTTGGTAAGAAATGTTATTTGCCTAATATGTTCAGTTTCCATAGCCTAAAGAGTTAGGTTGTTATATATGTATGATGTATATGTATTGCTATTTCATTAGTTCATTCACTTACATCCTTTTTTGTATGTATTACAGTTTTACCCTTAAATCTTTAATCATCCATTAAACAAGTTATCGGAACTTACACAGTGTGGTGCTTTGAAGAAGGGTTATCTGCCTGTCAATCTTACTTCAGACAGTGAGCAGGACAGAACAGTAGGCAACATACAGCATAGCTGATGCTCAAACAGCACAGTAAAACAACGGCTATTATACAAGAGACTTACACACTGGATGGATCAGTAAAACAACAGCTATTATACAAGAGGCTTACACACTGGATGGATCAGTAAAACATCTGTCTGCTCACTGTCTGAAAGTAATATGACAGGCAGATACCCTCTTCAAAGCACCACACTGTGTAAGTTCCGATAACTTGTTTAATGGATGATTAAAGATTAAGGGTAAAACTGTAATACATACAAAAAAGGATGTAAGTGAATGAACTAATGAAATAGCAATACATATACATCATACATATATAACAACCTAACTCTTTAGGCTATGGAAACTGAACATATTAGGCAAATAACATTTCTTACCAACATGCTTCTAGAGACTTCTCACAACATGGAGTCTGGAAACATGTGAGGACTGCACAGGCTGGAAACACCTACTTCCTGTGACCCAGAGTTCTGACTCAGAGGTCAGCTAGCTAAACTTTATTATTCTACCATACCTAACAACAGAGTTAAATGTCCACCAATGTCCAGTAGAGGGAGCTGAAGGACTGCTCATACCTGCAAACAGAATGTAAAGACATAAACCTGTCCTACAGTACGTAAGATCACCACAATAATTCTAGTCCAATCAGGGAGCAGGGTCTTCAGACTGAAGAAGAAGGATGACTCTGTCACTGGTCTGAAGAATAATGTGGAACTTCCATCTCTGTTCTGTTATCCTTTCTCTCCCCGCCATGATCACTCCTTCTGGAGACCTGACTGACCATGGTGCAGGACCGGGATGAAGAGCAGACATATGTTTGTCACTGTTGCACTCTGTACAGCTAACTGATCTGTCACAGTCTTTAGCAAGGTGTGCATTTGAGGCACAGCAACGGTAACAAATATTGTTTTGTTTTAAGAAAGTTTTCCTCTCATCAAGGGACTTACCTCTGAAGCCTCTGCATTTGTACAGCGGATAGGTTTGTGGTGAATTGGACATCCTTTGGTTAAGTCCATGGTCCTGGTATCAGTGAAAGTAGAATAGTTTGCTGTAGATTGAGACACTTCAGTCTTGTGCACCCGGATGGAACTTCTCTGATGGGTGTTCTGGTAGTGGTATTTCTCTGCCTTGTTGACACCAGCAGACTGGAAGATCTGAGAAAACCAGGTTCATTGTACATCTTTGCCTGTTAGAGATAAATTGCACAAAAAAAGAGAATGGTGGGACAGTACATTATGTTTTTGTTTGTATTCGGTCCCCTGTGACCCCATCTCTTCTTTAGAGAATGTAGCAGCTTATAGACAAGGTCTTCTATCCCCTTGCAGAATCAAGATTGTCAAGTCCTATGAAGCAGCCTTCATTTTTTGCTGCTAACAGTTCTATCATCAGGTCACTGAAGTCCCTAAGTTTCTCTGTGCAATCCCTTTCAAAGATATTCCAAAGTTGTCAACCCTGTTCCACAGAGATTTTTCAATCTTTTCAGAGGCTCCATAGTCTCCATCTAATCTTTGCCATGACATCTGTAATCCTTTGTGAATCATTGACATAGACTGCTCGAATCCTTTCACTTGTCTGCTAACTCTGGACCTAGCCACTTCACTAGGAGGTCTGTTTTCTTCTTTGTAAGAGAGGTGTAGATCTTCTATAGCATTTTTAAATGAAGCCTTCCAAGCCCTGTAATTCTCTGGCCTCTCATTAAACTGGACAAGGCCTGAGTTATCATTTCTCTGCGTGCCATAAATCTTACAAAGTCTGTCATCTGATGCTTACCAGTAAGTTGGTCTGAATCAGGTTTAATAGGAAGGGCTGTTTTCACATCTGGTGTGTACTGGTGTGCTCCTTCTGGAGAATAATTGCCTCTGTCAGGGACCGCTGGTTGCTTATAAACAGGACCACTGTATTTATTAATCAGGTAAAGTCCATGGAATATCATTATAGTCCCTGGCTGCAGGTGTCTTAACATTAACAGGATGAATTGTCTGTAATCCTTTTGTTCCGTGGCAGAGCCCCATCTGGTGGTAAGGTAGGTGTAACTGCAGGCACTTGGTTTTGTCACCCTGCAGAGGAATGTTCTGGAAAGGTATACTCTGATCTTGTTCAAATGATGGGAAAACATCACCATCTTTGTAATCACTAATCTTTTCTAGGCTTGGCATTGATAACGTACTCCTGTAATGTTTTAGCACATATTCTTTAGAACGAAGCATAGCAGTTTCTTGTTTTACATCAGGCTGCATAGTGAATTTCTGACCTGCTTGTTCTGTAGTGTCACACATTTAAGGCATCTGCCTTGGCGTTTGCAATCGCCACAGTTTTATGTAAGTTAGAATCTCCAGCGAAGCTTCTAGGTGTGCCATTTGGAGTTTTGTCTCCACTTCTAACCGTGCCTTCTCTGCCTCTTTCTCAGAGCTAGACGCGCCCTATCTGCTTCTTTCTCAGCTGCCAGACTTGCCCTTTCTGCTTCCGCCATAGCCTCTAAGCGTGTCTCTCTCTAATTTTAGCTCTGTTTCTTTCTCAGCAAATGTGAGTTGTGCTATGCAGCCGCGGCTTCTGCACGGAAAAATGCAGCATCAGGCACTTGGGACGGTTAGAGAGTCATATGAATGTGACACCTTAGATCTGGTCTTGAATGATCGTTCAGACATCTTGTCTGGTGATCTATGGTAAGCACGTGGTACTGCATCTCTGAAGCTGTACTCTGTACTCTGTGGTATTTGCTAATCCACTCTGTGTGTGAACCTCTTGATACCAGTTGCTGTTTTACTGATCCATCCAGTGTGTAAGCCTCTTGTATAATAGCTGTTGTTTTACTGATCCATCCAGTGTGTAAGCCTCTTGTATAATAGCTGTTGTTTTACTGATCCATCCATTGTGTAAGCCTCTTGTATAATAGCTGTTGTTTTACTGTGCTGTTTGAGCATCAGCTATGCTGTATGTTGCCTACTGTTCTGTCCTGCTCACTGTCTGAAGTAAGATTGACAGGCAGATAACCCTTCTTCAAAGCACCACACTTTTAAGTTCCGATAACTTGTTTAATGGATGATTAAAGATTTAAGGGTAAAACTGTAATACATACAAAAAAGGATGTAAGTGAATGAACTAATGAAATAGCAATACATATACATCATACTATATAACAACCTAACTTTTAGGCTATGGAAACTGAACATATTAGGCAAATAACATTTCTTACCAACATCTTCTAAGAGACTTCTCACAACATGGAGTCTGGAAACATGTGAGGACTGCACAGCTGGAAACACCTCCTTCCTGTGACCCAGAGTTCTGACATCAGAGGTCAGCTAGCTAAACTTTATTATTCTAACCATACCTAACAACAGAGTTAATGTCCACCAATGTCCAGTAGAGGGAGCTGAAGGACGCTCATACCTGCAAACAGAATGTAAAGAGACATAAACCTGTCCTAAACAGTACACCCCTATTGCATTACTTTACATTTACAACATTAACATGGCTATGTATGGAGAGCTGTTATCACTCTCTATTGTCTCCACTAGGCAATGCACTGAGCCACATACCGACTCTCATGCATCACAATATATTATTACTGTATATAAGGACTATAAGGACACTGTCGTGCTTCTGCACAGGCAAAAAAAAAAAGGTACGTTAAAAGAAAATTTTAATTTATTGCAAATTACTTTTGATCAAATGTAGCAGCTTTATTGATGGGACCCTTAAGAGCAACTCCAACTCTCAAAAAAAGATTACAAGAGGTAAATCATCCCCAAACCTCTAAACGTGCAATACTTATAAAGCTGAATACCTAGCTTGAAATCTTGCACATGTCCTGTTGACCCTATTTCTGCTTCCGTTTCTTTCAGTTAGCCTTGTCTGTTATGGATTTGGCAGTTGCCATTACATCCAATTACTGAATGCTAATCCCCTTGATGTTTCATCTGAGCATGCTCAAGCTCCTAACCAGCTCTGAACTATTGGGGCATGAACTATCTAGGAGCGTAGCATGCATACGCTAATGATTCCAGGGGACAAGGTAGGATATCTCAACATATTTTAAAGAGATCATTCTTTCTAAAGATGTCATTATGAGGGTGGAGTTGTCTTTTTTTTTAATTTGTTTTATTTTGACAAGGCATTGGACTTGCCAAGTCATGAGCTTCAAGTACAAGAGAATTAAGTTTACATGGTAAAAACTCGGCAGATATCACCCAGTTGCCCTAGATCTTTGTCTATTTATCTGGACAACCTCTGTGTATGTAAACTGTCTTGGCAAGAGGAAGGTTGTCTGTAATCAATATTTAACCATCTTCTTATTTTAGGTTGCTCGAGTTGTCCTTTAATGGAGAGTCACAAATAATCTATGTTTATAGGAATTTTAATTCGAATTTTCCTAGCAATACATTGGTAGCAGCAACTTTGACTTTAACAGTGTATTGTTACAGCAACAGTTCTATGGATTCAAAGGTCTATACGTTTTACTAAATTACCAGGGTCCTGGGCTCTTTCTATCCAAACTAGGGACATTTCCGCAGGACAAAAAGTGGACAAAAAGTTAAAATGTAGGACTGTCCTGCAAAATCAGGGACTGTTAGTAATAATGCGTCTTTTCCCCACTTGGCTTCACGATTTTTTTAAACTATCTAACATAATGTTGAAATTTACTCTGCAACCAATAGTGCTGTTTTCACTTTTTCAAATTTGAATGTCGACACCCTGTGTTTCCTTTCATCAGCCTATTAAAGGACCATACATAATGCATGGAATGTGTTTACATGCCAGTGACATAACATTAAGAATTCTTACATATCATTAAAATGCATACTGAATATTTAATAACTCCTGTAATTAACACCTCCAACCTGCTGTTCGCAATGAAAATATATTGGGGGTTTAATAAGGTGCAGTTTCCCTTAGTCTGCAGAAACCAATCAAATATTTGTTTTCTAACTGTAGTAGACCAGATCTTGTGATGGGTGGAGACAAATTTAAAGCCCTGGCAATTTTTTTTACCTCTTTTTAAATACCGTATATACTCGGTAATAGCCGACCCGAGTATAAGCCGGGAACCCATTTTTTGCCTCCAAAATTAGAAAAACATGATTGAATCGAGTATAAGCCGAGGGTATACAGTAACCCAATACCTTTCCACTGTAGATGTTTGGAAACTACAACTCCCAGCATGCTGGTTGCTGGGAGTTGTAGTTTCCAACCACCTAAGTAAAAGGTATTGGGGGTTACTGTATGGCATACTGTCCCCCACCCTAATACCTTTCCACTGTAGATGTTTGGAAACTACAACTCCCACATGCTTGGTTGCTGGGAGTTGTAGTTTCCAACCACCTATGTAGAAAGGTATTGGGGGTTACTGCATGCATACTGTCCACCCAGCCGTCCCCCCCCAGCTCACTTACCGTACCTGGTCTTCAGTCTTAATCTCTCTGCCTAATCCACATCAATCCACAATTCAATCATTTTAATTGGTTACACGGGATCGGAGTTTAAATTACCAGGTGTCTGATTGGCTCCAACTAATTTCATAAATGTCGCATTACACTTTAGCCCCTTAAACCTTAAAACTTCTTTACAATTTTTCTTACAATCTCCGTTTCCTGAGACCTGTTGGTTCCAACTCCAGAAGCAGCCGCGAGTCATGCCAGCAGTTCCCAGTACTGCTTCGTGGCTGCGCGATGACGTCATCCCGTCATCGCGCACCATGAAGAACTACTGGGAACTGCCGGCCTGACTCGCGGCTGCTTCTGGATTGAAGGTAAGTGTCTATTGACTCGAGTATAAGCCGAGGCAATAAGGGTGCAATATTTTGCCTGTGGTTTTAACTGCAATAAGGTGTTATCATGTTTTTTTAACTCTAGTTGACCAGTAAAAAGGTAACATCTAATTGGTTGAGGCAGATTAACAGCAGATTGACTCTGGTTGAGGCAAATTAACATTTCAGGAAATTTTTTGAATAAAAACATTTTTTAAAAATAGAGAAACACACACTGGTTAAAACAAAAGAAGCCTGATAATCGGTGACAGGACAGTGGATCACCGTAACAAACAGCTGTGTAAACCTAAGTGATCTCCAGTTACAAACTGGAGGTGATACCTCAGAAGACAGAGCAAGAACAGCGAATAATGGCACAAGCTTTGATCGCATCTCAAATGTGCTCAGTCAAAACTTTCCATTATCAGGGTGAGCACTAGATGTCCCCATTGAGCTGTTTATCTGCTTGTTAAAGTAATTTTACTTTTTCCTTACATTGTCCATATTTTTAAATACTTTACTATGAAATCAGTTAATTTATTCCTAAAGTGGTTAATTCAATAATATCATATGTATTTTTAAAACACAATTTTCAATGGGAATAGGATGCAAATTCCTTTATTTCCATTTCACACCATGACATCCTTAATAATCCACAGCTCAAAAGCGAATTAAAAATTCTGTAATGTTAGGAGCAAGTATTTCTACCTTGGTTTGTGATGTGAGTCTCACACACTATTGAGAAAATGGCAGCCCATCTATTACCTGTTCCTTTCTCTAATAAACTTACTTCTCATGCATCCAAACTTCGTTTACAGACATCAAATATGAAAAAAGTAAGGAACCAGAATGACAATCACATTCCAAAGCAGTGAATTGTGTTTAATAGCAAAAATCCTACTACATCTTTCAGACCAGTGTTCTCAAGTGTGATACTAAAGGGCAAGTCCACCCTCCAACTAAATTTGACCCACTGTGTCCCCAACGTGTAGTGTTGAATCCTTATCTTTCTCCTCTGCTCCTTATGGTTGTCCTGCAGGGCCTCACAAAAGTCCAGAAAATGAAGGAGTAGGAGCCTCTCTGTGGGCCCTTTATAAAAGATCGGTATCGACCGTTATTTACCGATAACGACCATTATTTACCGACACCGGTCGTTATTTACCGATAACGACCATTATTTACCGATATCGGTAATAACGGTCGTTATCGGTAAATAACGACCATTATTTACCGATAACGACCGGTATTTAACGATATCGGTAATACCGGTCGTTATCGTAAATAACGGTCGTTATCGGTAAACCAGGTCGTTATTTACTATAACAATCGGTATTTTACGATAATGATACCGATCTTTTATAAATAGGGCCCTGTGTGTCTACTACTTCCTGCTTCTTTAAAGGAATCTTGGAATCTTGGCATGCACAGTGGAGCTTCCACCCCTCTGGATCTCTCTGATGCACCCCCCCACACACACACACACCACACACCCAAAGGCTATCTTGTAAACTTAAAATCACCACCAAAATGTACTTACCCAACCTCATTCACTCGGCTCCCTCTACCGACCACCAGCCGCATCAGTGATTTACTGACTCTCATGCAATTAAAGACCTGGCTGCCGGTCCAGCCACTTCTGCTCTTTTTCTTTTTTCTGGTTCCTATTACTTGTTTTATAATGGATGTCAAGTGCTTGAGAAAGATTTCCAGAAGGGTACTATTGTGTGTAAAGGTTAGTAGATATATATTACTTTGTTTATAGTCAGCACATGCATAAGTGCAGTAGCCAAAGAAAAGCTCCAAAACTGCCAGATTCAGAACAAAGCCTTTTTTCTCAAAACATCACAGAAGCTAGAAATACCCACTTCAACACCATTTAATATTAAAGAATTAAAATACTATATAACAAATCATATGTATTGTTCTCCTTTAAAAAAAAGGCAGAAAATGTATCCATCTGTACATTGATGTGTCTGGACTCTATGTGCATGCGCAGAGTACAAACTCCATCCAGAGGAGCGCGAGACCAGGTAAGTTCATTACTTCTCTCCTGGCTCCTGCTGGTTTTATTAAGAATAGGAGGTAAGAGGTAGCTCCTTTCACTCCTGATCTGCTAAATCTCTTTACTGCACATGAGAAGCTTGTCGGCACCGGAGTTGAGACATGGAGGAGGTAACAGAGGGGAGTGGGAAGTGGGGAGGGCTGCAGACAGATCTGACACCAAGGAGAAACATAGCCACTGGTAGAGGTAGGATAAAGGTAGCACAGAGTACTTAAATTTTACTTTGCAATGGGGCAATGTGTTTTTTTTCACTATAGATGCCCTTTAATGTCTTGTGCCTGTTAATATAACAGGCTTAATTGTTTAGTTATATTATAGAAATAGTAGAGAGGATGTGAGTCAACTTCATATGCAGTTGGCAGGGCTGCTAGTTTGGGGAGTGTGCTCATTATGGGGGATTTTAATTACCCTGACATGATTGGTGTAGTGTAACTGCCATCACAGAAAAAGGCGATGAGTTCCTGAATTTGCTGCATGATAATTTTCTCTCACAGGTGGTTGAGGTTCCTACTAGAAAAGGAGCTCTGTTGGATCTGGTAATATCTAACATTGTGGAGCGCATTATAGATATAAAGGTAACTGGAGGCTTAGAAATAGTGACCATGAAATAGTGTCTTTGGAGTATGTTATCGAAAGAAAAAGCAAATTTTCCCAGGTTAAAGCAGCTCTTCAGAATGTCAACTGGGATAATGTATTATCAGGTAAAGTTACTGAACAGAAGTGGACTGGTTTAAGGGGATTTTTAAGCCAGTTCACATCTAAATTTATACCCTGGGAAATGAATGTATAAAAAAATAAATCCCCGCCCATGTGGCTGAATTCTGATGTAAAGAGGCAAATGGAAAGAAGAAAAAGGCATTTAAAACCTTTAAGGCTGAGGGAACGGAAAGGGCCTTTAGGATTATAAAACTGTAATAAGGAGTGTAGAAAAGCAATCAAACTAGCTAAAATTAATAATGAATTTAGGATAGTAAGAAGATGAGGACTGAGAATGTGGCACCATAATTAATGGGGATAGTTAGTTACGGAGGATGGCGATAAAGCAAATATCTTCAATACTTTTTTCCCCTCTGTATACACTATAGAAGATCCAAGTACAGATATCATAGAGTAAAGTAGCAATAATGGTATAAAAGTGCACTTTGGTTAACCGGATACGGTACAGAAAGAACTAAATAAGGTTATATTAATAATAATAATTAATAAAATACATCCTTGAGTACTTAGGGAGCTAAGTTCAGTTTTATCTAGGACACTTATTTTTGCTGATTCCCTCATGTCCGGTGGTGTGCCTCTGGATTGGAAAAAGGCTGATGTTTATTCCAATATTCAAAAGGTAGTCGTTCACAGCCGGTAATTACAGGCCTGTAAGTTTAACTTCAGTGGTGGGGAAGATCCTGGAAAGTTTAATAAGGTAACAGGTTCTAGAGTAAGTTTCAAGGACAGACATTATAAGTAATAACCAGCATGGATTTAAGGATAGATCTTGTCAAACTAACTTGCTTGGTTTTATGAGGAAGTAAGTAGAAATTTAACTCTGGCATAGCAGTAGATGTTATTTACTTGGATTTTGCAAAGGCTTTTGATACAGTCCCCCATAGGTGACTAATGTTAAGCTGAGGTCTGTTGGTCTGGAGAGTCACATTTGTACATGGATAGAAATTGGTTAAGATAGGATGCAGAGAATACTTGTAAATGGGGCTAAATCATTATGGACTAAGTGGTTATTATTAAGTGCTAAGTGGGGTGCCACAGGGTTCTGTGTTGGGGATACTTCTATTTAATCTATTTATTTATGATTTGGAAGTGGGTATTGTCAGCAAGATTTCTGTGTTTGCTGACGACACAAACTTTGTCGACCATTAAAAACTTCAGAGGATATGCAATCGTTGCAGGGGGATCTAGATAGATTGTCACATTGGGCTGCTAAGTGGCAGATGAGATTCAATGTTGATAAATGTAAGGTGATGCATTTTGGACTTAAAAATCCTTCTGCTACTTATACTATAAATGGCTCTGTGTTAAGTGAATCCCTGTTGGAAAGGGATCTTGGAGTTTTGGTGGATAACAAACTTAAAGGATAAGTGCACTGTAAATCAAGTTATGTTCATTTGGAAGCTGCAGCTTTAAAAACCGTTGTCGTATTTTTTTTTACCTATGTCCCTCCAGAGCCTAGCTTTGTGCCTTGGAAGTTGCTGACATCTTGTTACTGGTTTGATGAATGTTAAGCTCCGCCCCTCTGAGATTTCCTCTGCTTTCTCATGCTTGAGCCTCAAACAGTAATGCTTGTGAGTTCCGTGCACACGCACTGCACGGAACTCACAGGCATTACTGTTTGAGGCTCAAGCAGGAGAGTGCACAGAACTCACAGGCATTACTGTTTGAGGCTCAAGCAGGAGAAAGCAGAGGAATCTCAGAGGGGCGAGCTTACATTCAGCAAACAGTAACAAGATGTCAGCAACTTTCAAGGCACAAAGGTAGGCTCTGGGGGGGCATAGGTAAAACAAAATATCGCAATGGTATTTTAAAGCTGCAGCTTCCAAATGAACATACAATAAACGATAGTGGAGGTGCACTCTATCCAACGGGGGTGCAACACCTTGTGGGTTCTTCCCTTGGGAACAAGCAGCATCACAGGAAAAAAGAAACTGAGGGTCGCACTCCAGATAATAAGTTAATTTATTGTGAACCCACACAACGTCACAACTTTCGGGGGGATTCCCCCTTCTTCAGGTGATAAAGTGCAACTATGCCAGGGAATATATATATCCCAGTCTTTATATTCCCTGGGCACAGTTGCACTTTATCACCTGAAGAAACCTGAAACGTTGTGACTTGTGATGTGTGGTTCACAATAAATTTACTTATTATCTGGAGTGCGACCCTCAGTTTCTTTTTTCCAAATGAATGTAACTTGATTTTACAGTGCACTTATCCTTTAAAGGTAGCAAGCAGTGCCAGCGGCAACAGTCAGAGCCAGCATGGTATTGTCTTTGTATAAAGAGAGGTATGGATTCAAGGGGAAAATGTAATTCTCCCTCTTTACAAGCATTGGTAAGGCCTCATTTGGAATATGCATTGCAAATTTGGAATCCTGTGTACAAAAAGGACATCTTTGAAATGTAAAGGGTTCAGAGAAGGGCAACTAAATTAATAAGGGATTGGGGAGTTTGAATATGATTAGACACTGGAAAAGTTACAATTATGTATGCTGAGAAAAGGCGCTTGCCTGGGGATATGATTACTGTGTATAAATACATTAATGGGCCATACAATAAACTATCTGGGCATTGTTCACCAATAGAACATGTCAGAGGACAAGAGGACATCCCTTAAGACTTGAAGAAAAAAGGTTTAGGCTTCAAGCTCGGAAAGGGTTTTTCACTGTGAGAACGGTAAAGCTATGGAACTGTCTTCCAGTGGACGTTGTTATGGCAGGTTCATTGGTCTTTAAAAAAAAGCTGGATGAGTTTCTGCAAACAAGGAATGTTGCTTTTTACTGGTATTGATACATAAGTAGAGTTGATCCAGGACAGAACAGTAGGCAACATACAGCATAGCTGATGCTCAAACAGCACAAGGGGTTTAAAAATTCTTGTGACACCATAAATAACACAATCGCTAATGGAAAAAGATTTGGGGGTTCTGGTAGATAACAGACTTAGCTGTAGCAAACAATGCCAGGTAGCAACGGCTAGAGCTAGAAAGATATTGTCTTGTATAAAGAGGGGAATAGATTCAAGGGAGAAAAATATTATTCTCCCTCTTTACAAGGCACTGGTAAGGCCTCATTTGGAATATGCAGTGCAGTTTTGGAATCCCATATACAAAGATATACATCTTGGAAATGGAAGCAGTTCATAAAAGGGCACCTAAAATAATCTGGAGAATTAAGGGGCTTGATTATGCAGGCAGATTAGACAAGTTAGGGCTGTTTTCATTGGAGAGCATTGGCAATTGCACGTGGGATATGATCACTGAATGGGCCATATAAAAACTCTCTGGTGCATTGTTCACTAATAGGTCATATCAGAGGACACGTGAACATCCTTTAAGATTAAAAAATGAGAAGTTTCATCTTCAGATTATGAAAGATTGAAAACTTTCTTCCAGTGAAACTTTCTTCCAGCAGATGTTGTAATGGCAAGTTCATTCATGTAAGAAACAGGTTCTTTAACTAAGAATGCTTCCATGTTGTTTCCAGTACAACTCACAGCCCATATATTCTTCAAAGAGTCTATAGGCATGTGCACCTATTGCCACGCCTCCTAACCACAGTATTTACTGTATGCACAAAGTGCATCTATACAGATGTCTCCACAAGTAATGTATGTGGAAAGTTGCTGTTGCCCTGCATTTTCCAGCCAGAGTGAATTGCTGACAGCCTTCCTGGGGCAATACAAAGTAGTCAGCTGATTTTACTGACATTTATTTTTTTATCCTGTTTCTAGCAAAAGATAAAGGGGCCGATTTACCCACACTCGCTATGTACTGCCATTTTAAGTTAAATTCCCCAGACTTCCTTTTATTTTTTATTGAAATGTTAATATTATGTTTCATTCTTACATCTTACTTCCATGCAAGCTAAGAAATAAACTGCAAATATTACTATTCTGCAACCTAGGGCTGATGGTTTGTAAAATTCACTTGTCTGATGTTTCGCGCCTGTAAATCCCTGAATAGTTGTAGTCTTCCTCTTACATGGGGATGATGGATTGAGACACCTTCATAATGTCATCCCCTTAGTAAAGGTGGTTCCTAAGCATGAACGGAAGGAGACTTTTTCCAGTTGTGGTTAAAGTGTGATTTGCCTGGTCTATAGGTTCTTTCTTCTTGAAAAGGCATTCTCGGTTCATTAGGCTGAGTACACACCAGAAGATATTTTTTGTTGACCGACCGATTCACAGCACTTTTGGTCATCGTCCGGATCGGACGTGTTGGAAAATCCAGATCGATTGTGCGGTTCCCTATGGGACCGCACAGTCGATCGTTCGCAAATTCGGCCACGGCCGAATTTGCCGTAACCGATGGACATTTGTCCCGGCCGAGTGCTCACTCGGGACAAATAGTCCCTCCATGTGTACCCAGCCTAAGTGGTTGGTGTAAACCTTCCTGGTTTGAATGGAGGTTATCCACATTCTCTGATATTATATTCTTGGGTTTGTTTCTGAATAAAAGCTCTCATTAAAAGGGGAGATTGGCTAAGTTATGCTTGGAGGTGGAATCAGCTTTTCATTGATGTAGCCAAACTGATATGCGTACAGCAACAGATAAACCCATGGATTTTGCTAGGGGTCTTAGAATATCCAGGGAGACTTCAGAGAAAGACTACTTTCTTGAAAAATCTTGTTCAGATACATTTTCAGAAGGGTCCACAATTAAAATTTTTTGCATCATGGATATTTATTTTTTTACCATATTGGATTCCAGATAGTCACTAGATAGAGGCTGAACTTCAGCTTCCCCTTCAACTAACAGCTCCCTGGTGGAGGGACCTGGGACTCCAGTCTGTAGAGCAGGAGGATGAGTAAGCGTAAGAGCAGTATTGATTAAAAGCATCACAATATCTAGTACCTTCTTCTTAAAAGATTAATTTAAAGGGCAACTCCAACCTCATAAGAACATCTTTTAGAAAGAATGGCCTCTTTAAAATATGTTGATATATCATACTTTGTCCTATGAATTCATTACTGTATGCCTGCTATGCTTCAGGAGGCCTCATGGAAACTGAGCAATTTAGAAACCTGTACTGAGTCTGTACTGAGCCTGGGCATGCTCTGAAGAGGCAGACAGGGGATTAACATTCAGTCATTGGCTGTGATGTCAACTGCCAAATACATAACTGACAGTTACTAACTGGAAGAACCAGGAAGCAGAAACAGAGGAAACAGGACATTGTGCAGTATTTCAGGTTAGACTTATATATTTCACATTTCAAACTATTACCGTTTAGGGTTTTGGGGGGTGATTTACCTGTATGTAAGTTTTCATTTTGGGGCTGGACTTGCCCTTTAAGGTTGCTTAATTTTGAGGAACATATGGAAAACAGGTATCCAGGCATTTAGCACATAATTTATTTTTTAGACGAGCTACTGTATGCATTCTTTCTTTTATTTTTCTTTATGGGGAGACCTCCTAAAAAATATATACATGTGCATAAGCGTATATTGCAAAGGCGCGTCGGGACCTGTCAGAGGAACAACGGAGGAGCACAGTTGAGGTTAAGTACCTGCCTGCACCTGATCATTAAATTAAAGAATGGAAGGTAAGACATAACTCATAACAGCCGTTTTATAAAAATTAAAATACAAAAGATCACGTTCTCTTACTTTTCCAAATTCACTAGTCCCATGCAGCCAAGTGGAAATAATGGGTTTATTGCATAGCTATAAGAAAGGGCTGGATAGGTCTCTAAAATGAAAAGATATTGCAAGTTACTGGTATTAATACATATACAGGGAGATTCAATAAAAGTTCTTACCGTTAAAAATGGTGGTAATTTTGCCCCAACCAATCAGATGTTAGCTTTCAGATGTTAAATAATATCTGATTGGTTGGGATAAAATTAGCATCATTTTTAACAGTAAGAACTTTTATTAAAACTCCCTGTGTTTTCTTCCTCTTTTGTTGCAAATTGATTATGACTTAAGGTTGTTTTTTTTTATTGCCTTCTTATAATAGGCTTTTAAGCTGACATTATAGGCAGGGTAAAAAGATTGAGCTTGATGTATGGATGTCTTTGTTCGGCTTCAATTGGTAAAGCTGGGTACACACAGCAAAGAGTTTTGAAAGTTGACAGACATGATCTGAAATTTCCTGTCTGTCATTTTTTAAAGATTAGGGAACACACAGTCCCGGAGCGTTCTCCCCATACACAGCATATATACAGCATAGAAGGAACATTTGGGACTGTTTTTTTTCCTTCTGCCGCAGCCGACTCCTCTACAGGGAAACTACCAAAATGACCGTGAGGCCTACCTGTATGTTCGTCGGCAGCACGCTTGTTCGGGAAAGAAGCTACACACACTGCTGATAAAGCCCCATTACCGTTGGATTTGACTGTATCGGGCTTTGTCGCTAGTGTGTGTACCTAGATTAAGTTACAAAAGAGGTAAGTTGGCTACAGAGCTCAGAGCACCCAGCATGGAATAATTACTATTTATTTACCTTATGTTTAGGTGTGCAGGATCCTACCCTTCTCTTGTGTGTAGATTAAGTTACAATGTTCTCTCAATTTACTAATATTGGGTGCAAGTAAGTCCCAGTTGCACTGCAAGAAGGACCTTTCCTCAAAGCAAAATCCCTCCAGTGACTGCCCCATTGGGAGTGTTTCCTCTTTACCCACATTTAATAGACAGGGGTGCTGGCGCCCCAAGTGAGATCTCACATCAACACAGAAACATCAACTTGAATGAAGTTTTAAACTTTGAAACATGGTGGTCTTTAACTGTTATTTTTCTAAAAAAAAAAAAAACACAGTCTTAATATCTACAAATGACACATGATGTTTGGTATGAATTTTTTTTTTCCAAGATGTTAACGCAGTTAACAGAATGAACAGTAGGTGGCATTGCAGATCAGCAACATCCAGTTAATGAAGCGCTACAGTTTTATCTTTTGTCTTGTTTAGAGAAAATTGTGACCTATAGGATAATGCAGACTAAAGCCAGACTACCTGTAGGTTATTGGAGACTTTTTATTGTGATACTTCCCTTTGAACAAACCATTTATTTTCACTGACTCTCATCATGAGGTCAAAATAGTATTGGCTAACAGAGGTTGAACAATGTTAAAATGTTTTTAACTTTTAAAAACATTTTAAAAGAACAGACGTTTCTACATTTATACCACATTTATTATTTCCTCCACATACCTCATGTATTTAATAATCTTTGGACAATATTAGGGGGATGCACCGAGCGCTGCTACAACCCGGTGCAAACAGCCCGGCGATGTTATATGCCGATAGCGGCGCTTGGAACATCGCTACCTGGCACTGTTCTATTTCGGCACTTTCAATGCCAGCTATTAGCTGCCATTAAAAGTGCCACAATAAAATGCCGATTTCGGCATATAACATCGCTTGCGGCGGCTGCGCTGTTTACTTTCGCGTTAGCCATGCAGCCGCCGCAAGGAAGGAGTTAAAGTCATGCTAACTGATATAACATCGGTTAGCGTGACTTAAAAAATGCTCAATTTGTGCTACAAATTTACAGCCGATGGTGCCCAGTGCCAGAAATGTTGTTATTGGTAAATGCTGCAGTGATTATGAGATTGTTGTTTTTTTTGTAGTGATGATAAGGTGTCATGTTTTACTGGTGTATAGTGCCCAGGACAGGGCTGTTTTTAGGCATAGGCCACATAGGCAAAGAGCTAGGGTGTCTATGTTAAACCAGGGCACCCAGGGTTCTCCCTAGCAGATATCTCCCTGTCAGCTTTTACTTGCTGTGTTAGATCTGCTCTCCTTGTTCTGCTGCTGTAATTTGTAACATTATAGTGAGTAGAGACCCTGAACTCATCTACCTCTACTTGGATACAATGTTACAAATGAACTGAAGGTGAAGGAAGGAGGGGGGAGGATATTAGCTATTAGATTAGATATTAGATATTAGCTCAGCTAATAGTACGGAGGAGAGCAGTTCTAAAATGCCAGGTAAAAGCTGCTGCAGACTTTATAACAGTGCCCCTATGACTAGCAGCCATGAGATTCATATTCCTGCTTCTTTCTTCCTTTCCTCTAACTCTTTAATTAGAACTTAGAGTAGGTGAGGAGTGAACAATTCAATGGAGGAGACATGGAAAGCAGGTACATACTGTATATCATGTCAATGCTGGCAGCTGAAAGGGTTAACGGTAATACTCTGCTGGCACTGAAAGTGTCAATGGCAATACTCTTGGAAAGTGCTGTCACTGAAGGCTTAATGGCAATACTCTGGAAAAGTGATCGCACTGAAATAATAAGTAAGAAAGTCTGCTGGCATTAAAGGGTTAATGGTAATACTCTGGGAAAGTGCTGGCATTGAAAGTGTTGAGTCCAATACTCTTGGAGGGCTAGACAACATTACTGTGATTTTAGAAATGGCCCTGGCCCTGGAATTTTCATTTCTCAGTAACCTAAAAGCTGTTTTGTCCATGACCGCTGCAGACCCACCTTTGTTTTTATGGAACATTAAATTATGTGGTGCTGATACTGCGAGTGGGAGGTGATGCCAGTTAAGGCATCTGCTCTGGGAGCATGGGCAGACTGTCCCTTCTCCTCACATGGTAATTTCCCTCTCTGGCACCTCTAAGCTTTTTCCATGTGTACACTTGTCCCAGCTAATAATGATGCTCTTTCTTTCTAAATCTAGTGGCTTTCTAGAGGGCACCAATGAAAGAAGTGGGTTAGATCCTATGCTATACTGATAATGGCTCAAAACAGCTGGTTCTGCACTCGTGTAAAGCATTAATAGCCTCAAAGGGTATAACATTTACCTAAGAGCTGCCACGAAAATATGGAAATTACCAAGATGTTTCTCCTCCCCTTATTTGCATAACAAGTAAGGGAGCTCTGGGTAGAATGATCCCTATCCCACTTTATCCCTTGGTAACATTATTAAACATTGCAATTCTTATTTGGATTTTTTTTTAACTCCAGGTACTTTTTCTGGTTACTTTATGACCATATATAACCAGATATACAAAATAATGGATTGTGTTGTTGCAAAATACCTTTATGTTATTACATTTCTTAATTCAACACTATTATCTTCCTCCAGTTTCCTGTAACCAGTATGATATATTTTCAAATTTAATTTTAAAAAATACAGTATAGAGACTAAATTTGTAGCCTTGGAATTTGTAATACAGAGGAGCAGAAGACGGATTTTGACCCCAGAACTAAGTGAAATTGATCTGCTAAAAACAAAAAATATGGTGCCAAACAGTCTCAGAATTGACTGCAGCAAAGTACATCTGTGGTTGTTTTATACTTTTAAATTACTCATAAATATTTTTAGCAATTTTTATTATGCTATATAAAGTAATATAAAGTCATTTCTAGATTTTCTTTTACACTGAATCCAAAGGCTACCAATTTAGGGGTAAGATAAGATCCTGCAAGTAAAGAACATTTGCAAAACAAAATAGGGGTCTGTCCCCTTTTTAAAAGTTATTGATCAAATTCAAGGTATTTAATAGCGTTTTGATGGTTTTTTCATAATGACAAGTAAAAACCCTAAATTAGAAAAGTTTTAAATTTCTCTCCCTCTCTCCAATAATTTAGTAAATGTCAAACGTTTCAGTCAAACATCAACATCAGGAAAGACAGACAGAATCACTATACATGAGAGCCACACTACATTTCCAAATATGTCCTTGCCTTATGGTTCATCCCGCATTGCCCCCAGTGAAAATATAGAATACAAACCTAACGGAGGACAAAAGCACCTATTTGGGCACTCACACGCTTGTAAAAGGACTAATCAACGTCTGCCAATTAAGGCTGATTTTACACAGTAAATACTGTAGTCACAGAAAACATAAATACTACTAAAAAATATCATACTATATTAATACATATTAAAACACCAAATTCCTCCCTAAAAACTATATGAGTACAATTGTATAAGAGCGGCTGTAGCTAGCAACCATCTGGGCGCCGCCTGGATGGTAGAACAGAACCAATGGTAAGTGGCCAAACATCAACAATTGTTTCACCCAAAACCACTTGGGCTTCCTCAGGGTTTCACAAGCTCTTGTGCTGATTCTATTTAAGGAAGTGTTCACTCCTCCTTTTCTTTTTGAATGTTAACCCTTTAAACCACTAGCTAACAAAGCTTGTCTTTGCATGTTTATAACCCAACAATATATAGATTACACAGGTATATCCCACACACCATACTTGATATATAACCCAAGAAACAGCTATAACTCATCTCATCATTCAAACCAAAGGGTTTCAATGTTCTAATTCCAAAACTTATTTTTTTCAAACTCATAAATAAGAATTGTATGATCTTCCCATCATGGGCTTCTAAGGCATGCTTGGCTAGGGCTTTATGTTCCCCTTCCCTCTTCTTAAGGGCCCTGAAGTGCTCCTGTATCCTCTCATTTAACCCGAGGCGGGTTTTCCCAACATACTTAACCCCACATTGACACTCCAAGAGATATACAATCTGGGTCGAATGGCAAGTGATATTTCCTTTATTCCGCTATTTGTTTAAATCTGTCCTAAAACACTTGTTCTATGTTTTCATATATTTGCCGCAAGTTCCCAGAGGACCTTCTACTCTCCCTTAACCAACCATTTGCTCCACTTTTTTGTGCCAAGATTCCAGGAAGTGTCTCCTAGATAATTTATCCTTTAAATTTGGAGCTCTCCTCGCTGTAAGTGAGGGATAACTCCCTACTAAATCTTTAATCTGGGGATCTCCATTTAAGATATACCAATACCTATTCAGAACCTGTCTATTCCATTCTCTATTGTATCTCGTCACCAGTTGGGCTTGCATGGGGTATTTATTTTCTTGATCTGTCCCGCTTTTCTTCGGGAAGAGGAGATCATCTCTTTTTGACTTCAATGCATGGTTGTATCCACTTTTAATATCTTTCCTTTTATACCCTTGTGCTTCTTTTAGGTCACAAGCACGACAATTGAAATTTTCTACATTGGAACATGCTGGGCTCCACCTAGGCCTGTGGGAGACGACAGATTTGTTGGAATTACCCGTGTCATTATGGGTTGAAGAAAAGATCCAAGTTTGGATCAGATTTGTGAATGATCACCATGGGTTCTGTTCCACCATTCAGGGGACGCCCGGATGGTTGCTAGTTACAGCTGCTCTTTTGGTTTTTAGGGGGAAATGTTGATGTTTTAATATGTATAAAAAGTATGATTTTATCTGTGGCTTGACTATATACTGTGTAAAATCAATTGGCAGGTGTTAACAAATCCTTTACAAGCGTGTGAGTGCCCCAATAGGCGCTTTGTCCTCCTTTAGGTGTGCATGACAGACAGAATCTCAGGTAAACAGACAGAAAAAGAGCAATGTGTACTGACAGCTAGTGAAGTTTGCAAGTGTAAGTTTTTATGTATTATCTGCCAGTGAGACATTTACATTTTAATGTACGATTTTCTTGTCTTGTCTATTTTTAAATTTCATTATCTGCTACACAATGTTTTATTTAGAGGTGAATTTTGAGGTTTTAATACAGGTAGCGTTCTTGCATTATCAAGTGATTATTTGGAAACAAAAGCCATGTCAGTGAAGCATGTTAACTGGAGTAAAAAAAGGAGTGTTTGAGGGAAAGGTTTAACATGTTATAAATGAAGTTAGTAGTTGTCCAGAAGGGGTTAAAGGTAACAGCCAAAACATCGCAGTGCTTTATCATTTGCTGAAAGAGAAAGCACATTTTACCCACCCACCATAGATAGAAGAATGTGAACTCCATGTTGATATATATATATATATTTTTATAAAGCACGTAAAGGTGTGAAGTATGAGATGCCTAAAGAAAGTCAAGTTTAGGTTCTCAGGAAGGAAATCATGTTTATCTTGCACTTAACATCTCTGTTAAATTATACTTTTAATAAAACTGCAGTGGCCTTTTTCAAACAGTTTTATTTATTTATGTAGTTCCATCAATTAAGGCATAATATTCCTGTTAGTATTAAAATATTTACAAAGATATACAAAACATCAGCCAAAATAAAGTCATACTGCAATAGTAGTACATTAAAAGCCAAATGCTCATTGAGCTTACAGATTAGCCATGGACTAGAAGGACCTCTCCCTTAGCTGTGACTGCTGGATGATTATAAAGTTAATCTATGGGGTAAGCTCCTAGCTGAGTGACACCCAGTTAAACTTCACTCAGCAAAAGCACGCTCCACCATTGGAAAGTACCCAGGGTGAGGACCTAAACCATCCGTGGAAATAGGAGTGGAGATAGAAAGTAAATCCAGGGGTGAGGACAGGGTGGTTTAGGTCCTCACTCTGGGTAGTGCAGATGGCATGGATGGCAGGAGCTGGGTCAAGGTGAGTGTAATTGTCCTTTAAGTGTATGCTGTACAATACCCAGGGAGTTGCAACCTGGCCCCTGGAATCTTTCAGACAATTATAGCACAGGATCTGCATGTTAGTCACAGATATTGCTACGGCAGATTTAACAGTTGAAAACAGTGTTGAGATTTAACAGTGTTAATCTCTTTTTTCCCACACATTCCCACACATTTAAACTTGTGATCTCATGGGCTGTGTGTTTCTATAATGAGCGCTTTTGACTGTTGAGCCACAACAGCATAAGCAAATAATACATGTACATATTTTTAAAGTTTATCTTTTGCAAGGAACAGAATTAAAAAAATCTGTAGAATCAGCTGCCTTTTTCGTTTTGCTGGAAGGCCGAAAAACTGTAGGTACTGCATGATAATTCGGGGAAAAACTGCAGGGTAACAAGCAGGTTTCAAAGCCTTATCAGGGATTTCCAGATTGGTGTGGTAACATCTGTTTATATAATAATTTGCGTATAGATTAAGTGAAAAGTGGGGTCAGGGGGCGTGATCAGGGGTGTTTCTAGACTTTTTAAAAAGATGCCAACAAAAAACAAAATAAAATTTAAAAAAACAGGTTATAGGGTTACAGAAGTGAATCACAATGCCCTGAAGTAAGTAAATTTTAACAGTGGAAATTTTATAGTGTGTAGGGGAAATGAGTACACAGGGATATTTTATACATTTATTCAAACAGTCTCAATGTGTCAGATAACATTAAAAACCCCTATAACCTATAGAGAAAAATTTATGAAACAGAGATTATGATTTTGATTCAGGTACCAGGGCACCTGCAGACCGGAGACAAATAATTCACATTGCCTCATTAGAGATACATGTATGTCTGTGTGAGCTGTACTGATAATAACATAAAAGCCCTTTTAATTATAGAATCTATTTCCTAGATGTACTAAATGCAACTTAGAATGTATAGGTGTTCTGGGGAGAAAAGATTTCAGATTTGGATTTTAAAAAAGCTTCTCCTTTAAATGTGTACATGTTTATAGACATTTCCCTCCCAGAAATCTTAAATATCAAGATATGGCAGGAGGCCATGAAGTGTAGGGCCATATGTAATTTGTATCTGCACTCTAGAATCCCAACAGGTTGTACCATGTGGATATATTTAATGTGTAATAAACATGTGTAGGCTCTTTGTACATCTCGTTATGGCATCTTACTTACTAACTGACCAGCATCTCACAAGAGGGAGGCCAGGACACTATCAATGCAGCTTTAAAGGGGAAGTTCAGCACTAATACATTTGCTTTCAAGAAAAAGGCATTTATTTTGAATTTCATTGACCATAATCTATCCATTCAGCTACTTCTCTGTGGATCAATAAATGCTTCCAAAGTTCTGACTACCTGTTTGAAGAAACTCCTAATAGCATCTGTTGTGATCTCAGTCCTTGGGTTCATTCAGTTGCTCAGTAGAGATCTCAGCACATTTGACCCATCCAACAGCCAATCAGTAATTTCCATCTCTCCTTCCTGTTTATTTTTAAAATAATAAAAATGTATACACATGGTCCATGTTCAGCACACCATAGCCGGTAAACAACCTTAAAAAGGACATGGATAGTTAAAAATTTTAAATTTGAGGGAATAATTAAAACTGAAGGTGAAATAATAAGAGGTGGTAAACTCTACCTGCGCTGTTAATCAGCAGCAACCAATCAGAAGTGATTGGTTGCTGCAAGTTAACAGAAAAGGCAACTTTTGGCACCTTAAAAAAGTCAGATTGCGTTTAATTTAACTTATATTTTTAAACATTTATTGCAGTATACTAATCAGGAAGAATTGTGTGGGAGTGTTTAATGTTCATTATTAAATCCTTATGAGTTTGGTACAGTTTTCCAAAATAATATAAAAAGCAGGGTTATTCTAAATATATTTCCACATAGAATTCAGGGCTTAAATTAATGATTTAGGATAATGATGTACAGTCATGCTGCTCCTATTCATACCATTAAATGGAAATAATTTGACATTTTCTAATTTTTACCAGGTGACAAATAATTTTTCCAATATTTCCATACTCAAGCCAGATCATGTTAACGGGAAAAAAGGAATTATATAATGTTCTATTTTAGTGCTTGTTGAATGTGTCTTATTATCATAGGGGCAACTCCCAGCTAGTGATAAATCCAGGTTTCGAAATGACGGATTTTTCTAAATTTTTTCATTGAAAATTCCATTAGAAAAATGTAAAATTCCTATTGAAATTTGGGATTTTTTGGGTATAAATTTTTTAGGGTATTTTTCCATGGAACCGCTGTCGGAATGGAATTCACCAGTTGCGTTTATCTCTGCTTCCTGCATTGCCTGTGTGTGCAGCCATCACTACAATGACTGGCCGTACGTAACTTACTAAATTAGTGCTGTCATCTGTTTCATTCTGTCAAGTAGCTTTTGTGAAACGCTGCAACTAGTTGTATAATAGATTTACATTAGAGATAAAGTAATCGCAAAAGTTTCAGATTTTTGATTAAATTCTAACCCCTGTGTAACTTTGACTTAAAATCATTTTATCGCATTTACAAAGAGTTAGTGTGACAATAAGTGGGGACCTGCAGCAGCTTCCCGGGTTTATAGTATTTACAACATCTTTTAAGCTGAGTACACACCTATCGATTTTTCCTCCTGACCGACCGTTCAATCCTTTCGAACGGTCGGCCAGGAGGAAGGACTGTCGGTCGCAGCAAAAGCAGCCACGTCCGATAGTCACCGCGACCGATTGTGCAGTCCATAGAGGACCGCACGATCGGACGAGGTTTTCCACCCTGTCCGATCGTCCTTTCGTCCGATTCGGACGAACGGTCGATCGGACATGGGCACTTTCGGATGCGATAATTTCGGTCCGATCGACCGATACACTGAACTATCGGTCGATCGGACCGAAATATCTCATCATGTGTACCCAGCTTTTGGAAGACTTTTTAAAACCAGCAAATATTTACAAGGGGTAAGACCAGATCGCAATTTATTGAGACCCTTTGTTTTTAGACAGAAGGACTGCAGTAGCCTGTCCACCAGTTAGCCTGCTAGGAAACCAAATAGCCAACATTGCTACCCTTATTATTAGTATTATACATATTATGGCTATTAGCCTTTGAAATAAACCATTTAACATGTGAAATGTGTCATTCCTTAGGCCGAGGCCACAATAGGCATGTGCATGTGGTTCTTGAGTGTCGGTGCCCGCTTGGGCTGCAATCCCTGTCATCTTCGGGGATCACCAAAAATGGTCATAGTATGCGCTCCAATCAAGCATGATCGGTTGCATGTTAAAACGGCCTGATGTTATATCAGGCCCTAATACTGGCGAAAGATTGCAGAATCGCCTGTGGAAGTGGTTTCAACATCCCTTGTTTCATTGGCTGAAAGACACAGATTTCCAGTGAAATCATGATAATAATAACTTTAAAGGGTAACAACAGTAGAAGAATCACCTTAAGGCTTGTAATGCTAGAAATGCTGCATTTAACACATTGTACTGTGTTTACTGACCTATAGATTTATTGGTAGTTTCATAGTAACAATACAGCCATCTGAAGTTTTAAAGTTTGGGACCTCCATTTTTGAGCTATAGACTTGCTCAGTAGCTTTGAATTTCCTATGGTTCTTAGGTTCCTTAGGGGCCGTGAAACCTTTTCTATCCTTTAGGGCTAGGTTTTTTAACACACAATTGTGTGTTAAAAATCGCACACTAGTGTGGGCCAATTGGAGTGAGCTGGGACCGTTTGCACTGTGATTCTTTGATTGAAGCGCAAGCGATCAACATTTTTGCTGGGATTCGCATGTGCTCTGATCCCTGAAAATGACAGGGATCGCACCAGAAAGGGGCCACCAACACGCATGAAGTGCGCATGTTTAGTGTGGTCTCGGTCTTACCCACATTTGTAACTTTTCTAATGAAGACTGCAGTGTTTAGTTTTATTTAAAAACACCTAAAAGGGAGCTGCACAAACGGTAGGATTTATATATATATATAGTCCAATATCAAGGAAATAGGTGCACTCAAGGGGACTAGTTAATATATTTTAATTGTGCAGTAAAAAGGCAACGTTTTAGTCCAAGTCTAGGACCTTTATCAAGGTTGGCTTGATAAAGGTCCTAGACTTGGACCGAAACGTTGCCGTCTTACAGCACAATAAAATATATTAACTAGTCCCCTTGAGTGCAACCTATCCTTGATATTGGACTATTTATTGAATGTCTGGGTAGCACCAGGGGCACAGCAAGGTTGGAGTGGAGTGTGCCCTGATTTTCGTCCTATTTTATATATATATATATATATATTGCAGAATGTTATTTATTTCAACAATAACATTTCATCACTGGTGTTGGTTCATTTGGTCAGTTTTTAAATTTGAATGTACAACCTCTCAACTTAATGTTAATTAAAACATTAACCTTAAATGAAAACAACATACAGGGCTATGTATGAACAGTCACTATGTATGATTTGTAAAAGTTTTGCAAAGTGATTTGCGGCAATGTACGAATGGTTTGAGTGAGGATTAGATGTTAGTTGTGACAGTTGCGGGTTTTTTTACATCCGTTTTCTCCACCATGAAATTTTTGGTCTGGAGGCATTGAGAAATGTTATCACATTTTTGTTAAAATCTGATGGCTGTTGGTATATTGTAACACTGCTATACGTCCAGCAATACACAGTTCCATTATGTAGTAAATGGTTAAAACACTTCAATAACACACATTTATCTAACATAAAGCAATGTGTTATTTGTTTCAGAAAATCCCATTAACCACATTATTGTATATATGTATAATTTTATATATATAGCTCCACTTGGGTACGCAGCGCTGTACATTATAAAATACAGAGTATACAGACAGGGATAAGTGCAAGCCATTATACAGATAAATTAAATTTACATTAATAAAGTTTCAAAAGTTAAGAATACATATATATATATGTATATATAAAATAATGTGGTGTGCTTTGACATATTAGGAAAGAGATCTCTCCCCCGAGGAGCTTACAATCTAAGTGGTAGGGACAACATACAGATGCAAGTGTGAGGAGGGATAAAGTGCTCAGACAGCTAACAATCATTAATAGTGCTGGTTTCAGGAATCAGTGGCGTAATTAGCGCCCCCACGTAACTAGCGCCCCCGACGTAACTAGCGCCCCCGGGGGCAGCTGATCGTGGAAGAGAACTTGGAGAGAGTATCAGAACACTTTTTGGAATGTAGACATAATATCATTCAGTTATGTGGCAGGTATTAGAAATGTGAGACACTCAACTAGAGTAGGAAACTAGATAAAGAAATTACTTCAAAGAGAAGCTTATTGGATTGACACTCTGGGTACAGTAGCCCCATATGGGCTAATGAGACACGTAACCCTATATGCTTTTTATGTTCTATTTATTATAAGATATCTCATGTAGTAGCTGCTAAACAAATCCCTTGTTTTATTTAGGTGGTGTAAGAAGATGCCTACACTCAGAGCCGTTCGCTAATGAGCCACATTGAGACAATGCAGCAGAGCGGCATTACCCCTACATGGATACCCCATCATTACCAGACCCCACATGGGATACCCCACCCCCCATCATTACCAGCCCCTCACATGGGATACCCCATCCCATTATTACCAGCTCCTCAAATGGGATACCCCATCCCCCATCATCACCAGCCCCTCACATAGCATACCCCATCCCCATCATCACCAGCTTCTCACATGAAATACCCCATCCCCCATCACTACCAGCCTAACTGCCAGCAACTTCCATGGGATATCCCATCCCCCATCATTACAGACCCTCACTGCCAGCACCTTCTATGTGATACCCCATCATTATCAGCCCCTTACTGCCAGCACCTTCCATGGGATATCCCATCCCCCATCATCACCAGCCTTCATAGAAATATTGAAAATTAAAACTCCCAGCACACACAGACACATATCAATAAAGTCTTGTTTAAGCATGCACATTATAAGGGAGTGTGGATGATGTTGAGGTCTATCAAAGGAAGCGGTGGAAGTGTGCGGTCGCTGGGAAGTTTCTTCTGTTCCCTCTTGTCTTTTGATGGTTCAATTGAAGAATGGGAGGTAGGATGTAGCTCCTTTACCTCCCGTTCTTCAATTAAACAGAAATATGTTAAGTCATGTTTTTTGGCGGAGATACCTTTCAAAGCCTAACTCCACTGCTAAAAAATTTTTGGTATTCAGTTATATTGAAGAATGGAGGTAAAATGGAGGTAAAAAAGCTGTGTCTTACCTCCCATTCTTTAACAAAATCTGCAGGAGAAAGTGCGAGGGAATAGAGATTGCAGGAGAGAAAGAGTGTTTGAGAGATAGAGGACAGAGACTGCAGGAGAGAGAGAAAGAATGTGAGAGATAGAGGATAGAATATACATGGTACCTTTATTGTCTGTTCTTACTGTATGGGACCTTTACCGTCTGTTCTCACTGTATGGGACCTTACCTGTCTGTTCTCACTGTATGGTACCTTTACTGTCTGTTCTCACTGTATGGGACCTTCACTGTCTGTTCTCACTGTATGGGACCTTTACTGTCTGTTCTCACTGGTGGACCTTACTGTGGTTCTCACTGTATGGGACCTTTACTGTCTGTTCTCACTGTATGGGTCCTTTACTGTCTGTTCTCACTGTATGGGACCTTTACTGTCTGTTCTCACTGTACGGAACTATTACTGTCTGTTCTCACTGTACAGAACTATTACTGTCTGTTCTCACTGTATGGGACCATTACTGTCTGTTCTCACTGTATGGGACCTTTAGACAGTTAGTTAGGTTAGGCTAGGTTAGACTAGTTAGGTAAGCTAGGGTCCTGTTAAAAGAGTCTACCTTGATGTGGTGGCAGGCTCTTTTGGGCAACATTATTTATTCTTATGGAATAATTATTATCTTGTTAATTAGGGTGCCTTGATCTGTATATTAATTTCAACGGGAAAAAAAAATGTTCCGAGCACACCAGCTTAATAGTTGTGAAACTTTCATTTACCATTTCGGTGCTGCACGTTCATCAGAATATCATGTCATGATTTATCTATCTATTTATCTATCTATCTATCTATCTATCTATCTATCTATCTATCTATCTATCTATCTCTTTAATATTGGTATTAACAGTTTTTGTAATCTATCTATTAATCTGTTACTTGTCATTTGGAGCATTTATTGATGAATGTTAATGGTGCCTATTTGTTTTTGTATCTACCGTATATACTCAAGTATAAGCCGAGTTTTTGACGCTTTAAAAATAGCCTGAAAAGCGAACCTCGGCTAATACTCAGGTCACTAACCTCATTGGTCCTGCTGCCGCTCACTTCCCATCTGACAGACAACGTCACTATTTGGCACCTGTCTCACTTCCTGGCAATGAGTAGTGATGTCAAGTGGCCTATCATGCACAGCGAGTGGCAGCTGGATTGCAGAGACAGGCAAGTTAACACTTACTGTACTTATCTTACCTGGAGTGCCGGTTCTTAGATGAACTGGAGGGGCTCTTGGGGGGAGGGTTCTTGCCACTGCAGATGTTTAGAAACTACAACTCCCAGCCACTAAAGCATGCTGGGAGTTGTAGTTTCCAAACATCTGGAATTCCCATGCAGTAATAGCCATACTGGATTTGGCTATTACTGTATGGCATTACTGTATGGGAATTCTGCTGTCCAACTGAAGCCTTAAAACAATACAGAATCTACTAAAGCCACAAAAAATACAGAATCAGGAGGATGGTACCTATTGTTAAAAAGATTGCCTTCTGATTCTGTATTGTTTTGAGGTTTTAGTTGCCCTTTAAATATTGGGTGGAGTTCCCATACAGTAGTCCCATACAGTAATAGAATTTGGGATTACTGTATGGGAATTCTACTGTCCATTTAAAAGGGTAACTAAAGCCTCAAAACAATACAGAATCAGAAGGCAGTAGTGGTCATAAAAAATATTTTTACAAATTTTTCAGGTAAAAATAGGTAACGGCTTATACTTGGATTGACTTATATTCGAGTATATAGGTATGTATTGTATTGCACTTTAAAAGTGATTGAGCACTTGCACTTTATAGTAATAATTTTCTCCACCCTCAAAGGGAGGAGTTTTATTCACCATGAGACTATTTATTGGCACTACAGGAGATTGTCTAATTATGCACCTGAGGAAGGGGCTAGTCCCCCAAAACATTGTGCACGTGTGATGTTTGATTTGCAGTGTGCATCTCACCTGTGTTTGTTTCTACACTGGACTGTTTGGCCTTGGGGAGGTCTGCGGGAGTAACTGCACTCTGTTTATATTACTCTATGTGCACAGGCTTTTTGTGTTTGGGAGATTATAATGGCATGTATGAGCATTTTAGTAATAGAGTGAGAGAGGAAAGGGCGAATCTTGGCAATATTGGTAAGGAGAAAATGACACGTCCTAGTGTCATTGTTAATGTGATGATGGAAGGAAAGAGATGAGTCCAAGATAACTCCAAGGCAGCGTGCAGATTCAACTGGGTTAATGACCGTATTGTCAATAGACAATACAACACAAAACATGAACGTTTGCAAACACGGAATACATAAGGAAATCACGCATATGTTGCTTATACTTATTATTATACGATATTGTCCATTGATACATAGCCCTGAAAGTGCATTTCTGTGTATCCTATTAAAGGGAATATTAGAGGGTATGCATATGTTTAAAACAAAATAAATTATTATGCGTTTGACCATGTGGTAAATGAAGATGGGACCTGTAGTTCAGCCCCTTATTGTTGTAACAGTTATTACTGTATTAAAAATGTAATTTTTCTTGGAAAGATATGGAGATTAGTAGTTTCATATCAACTCATATATTGCAATGTAACACAATTGAGCAAAAAATGTGTCTCTCATGCCCTCTGATTAACGGATCGCAGCCCACATCAGCGTACCTAATAAGGCCACAACAACTGGTCCACACTAGTGTGTGCTTTTTTTTACCACGCAATCTTAAAATGGGCTGGTGTGGTCTAGCCCTGGAAGATGCAATTTTAAAGTAAAGTAAGGGATAGTGGGAGTTGTAGTTTAACATCAACCAAGACAATTAAAGGGCATGTCCACCCTTCTAAAAAAAAAATTATATAATATTCTCCCTGTCCCCCCAGACCCAACCGCTATAGTTTTAAGTTCAGAAAGTGCCCCAAATATTAGTTACCTTCCCCCTTTCCTCCGCCGCACTGCCAGGCCCTCTGCTTGCATTTTCTCACGGGACCGGCAGTTGCGTCTGTGATTGGCTGAGCAGCAGCCAATCATGGACGTGGCTGCCGGGAGTTCAGTGCGGCGGAGGAAAGAGGGAAGGTAAGTAATATTTGGGGCACTTTCTGAACTTAAAACTACAGCGGTTGGGGATGGGGGGACAGGGAGACTATTATGTATAAAGGGTTTTATGCTAGGGGGAGGGAATCCTAATCAGGAGGGAGAGGGAGGGGAAGGGAGGGGGAGAAGGGCTGCAGTGCACATGCCAAAGTTCTCCCGGAGGGGAGACAGGAGGCAGAGTCCTATATGGACTCTGCAGTACTCCTGGTGGGCGTTTTTTTGGACTTAGGGGGGATAGCAGAAGGACCAGATGGAGCTGGGATGTAAGGTAAGGATTAAACTACACTACACAATGGGGCCAATAGTGGGGGGGGTTATAGTTTTGGGGGTGGACATGCACTTTAAAAAATGTATCGTAGGAACATTAATTTCTGCCCTATATGTTTATTAGATAAGCAATTAAATGGGCCTTTTGACCAAATTACAATAGAGAAGTTTAAATTAAAAAGGTTGGCACAAACAAACTGGTTACAAAAAAGTGTCCCACAAAGAAACAGATTTCTGAATTCCTTGTAACATTCCCTTTAATTGGGTACCCTAAGCTCTATTTTTGAAGCAAACTAGAGATGAGTTTGCTATTTATCCTCAGTCCCAAAGGCATAACTATTGGGCATGTGCAATACCCAATGGGTACAGGAGGAGGATCAAAGATGCAGCCCCATGGAACAACTTTAAAACCGTGTATCTTCACTGTCAAGGGGCTTTTGTCACTCTGAGTAGGTGATCAATGTACCATGTACTTTGTTTCTAGCACAAGTTGTTTCACTTTTGTTTCTCAGTTCAGTAATACACTCTTTAAATTAGAGTTCCCATTCTCTGCAATTACTAATACCATACAATTGGCCTAGTAAAATTCTGAGGTACTTGAGAGTTATGCAAGTAATTTTATCTCCAGAGAAACTAATCCAAGGTTTCAATATTAAGAAAATGAACACACTTGGGTTTGTTCCCTTCCTTTGGGAAACAATTTAAAGGAGAATTAAATTAGAAATGATTTCCCTGATAGACAGCAGATAGACCCTGATGTAACAGTTCTTAGCTGGTATCCTATCTGCACCCCTAATCAATCCCCAAACTGTCAATTATAATAAGTCGTAATAAGTCTGACTATTATTTTCAATAAAAAAATTACCAGTCATCCATTTTTTTCCCATTGCTAGTAATAGGTTTACAACAATGCAAATGCAATAACGTTTTTATTTTATTAACATATCAAGATCATCTGGGAAATGGGTTTCTGTGTTATTTTTGTGTCCATTTGGCCTGACGTGGAACATAGACATAGTTCTAGACATAAGATCTGTTGCAAACACCAGGCACAAAGCCAAAAGCGAAGAATCATTTGAACAGAGTTAAAAGGTTACTTAGTTCGCACAGATCTCTCTCGCCTTATACTAATAGTTTGATACAAACTCAAAGTTTGTAAAACAGGATTGGCACATACATGAGGTATGTGCACTTGTTTCTTTGTGTTTGTCATGAAATTTAATGTAAAACGTTGCCTTGCAATTTAATTAATCACGGTGGAACAGTGGGTTTAAATGCCTGATGATATTTGATGATATTTGCAATTTAATTAAAGGACAAGCAGGTTTGAGAAACCAACAGAGCAAAGTGCAACTAAGCAGGAATTAGGGTTTCAAGAACAACTCCACTCTCATAAGAACATCTTTTAGAAAGAACGGCCTCTTTAAAATATGTTGATATATTATACTTTGTCCTATGAATTCATTACTGTATGCCTGCTATGCTTCTGGATGCCTCATGGAAACTGAGCAATTTAGAAACCTGTACTGAGCCTGTACTGAGCCCGGGCATGCTCAGAAGAGGAAGATAGGGGATTAACATTCAGTCATTGGCTGTGATGTCAACTGTCAAATCCATAACTGACAGTTGCTAACTGGAAGAACCAGGAAGCAGAAACAGGGGAAACAGGACATTGTGCAGGATTTCTGGTTAGACTTATATATTTCACATTTCAAACTATTACCGTTTAGGGTTTTGGGGGGTGATTTACCTGTATGTAAGGTTTCATTTAAGGACCTGGAAGCTGCAGTTGGTCCTATAACCATCTGGGATTAATAATTATATGGCAGCACTACATGATGAACCTTGAAATCTGAATTGTCTCTATGATGAGGACAAATCTAAATTAACTAGACTTTACTAAATAAATTAAATCTTCTCATAATGTCTGAAATATTGTCACTTGATCAGGAAATATTGTCACAGGATTGGGCACAGGGCCATAGCTACCAGGGGAGCAACAGAAAGGGGCCTGGTGGACAAGGGGCCCCCATATTCTTGTTTTTTCCTATGACAGATATAACCTCCTCCCAGAAAACCACTGTGAATGAAACACGGATAGGAACCCCATCATAGTTTTGCTGGGGGGCACAGTGATTCCAAGTTATGCTACTAATAAGGCATCTTGATCCCCATAAAAACAATAGAAATTGGCTGCCCCACACAATCTTTCATAAATCAATCCTCTTTTTTATGAATTAAAACTCATAAAAATGTATTCAAAATAATCATTTGTCTGCGTACCTCACCAAAATCTACAGAAAAGTGAGTGTTAAGTCTTAATATTTTCAGCAGAAAAGTCATGTTCTCATTAATTTGTCACATGACTGTTCTTTCCTTTTCTTCTTCTTATTTCTTCTTCCTATATTTTGGACTGAATCTCACAGTTTTCGAGCTAGAGACAGACGTGACACATAAGACAAGTGTGCAATTATTTAGCTAAGAAATCTGTGGAAGCGTTCCCACGAATATCAGGCCATTTTTTCCCATTGACTATAATATGTACAACATTCAAACATGAACATTATAAGGATTCAGTTTCAAGTGATCAAATCCTCTCACTTTCTTAAGATGGCCGTACGCTGACACTAGTTTATATGTTCAAGCGGATTCAAAATTCAAAAAGACAAACGCCAAATCTTCTTTAATGTCAGACACAAGAGCAGTTCTTACCTTCATTCCCTGACTGGATAGCGCTTTACGATCTATGTAATGCCTGTAACGCAGATTGTAAAGCTGTCCGGGTACATTGCAGGAACATCTGTAGGTAAGCACTAGTGTATGGGCACTGTTAACGAATGGCACCTGGGTCCGAGGTTATACTGTCTAAAATACAGTTGAAAACAACACACACATCATTTCAAAATAATAGTCCTAAAATTACAAAATAAAAACACAATAATAAAAATATATTTATTTAGAAGGAATTTAGAAACTTAGTTTTTAGATCATAAATACAAAAACTTACCCCCTATACCCTACATAGGCACGGGTTTAAGCATCTATTGATACACCCCTAGCCCACCCATTCCTCTATTTCTGTTTCTATGGCAACCAAAACCTAAATGATAAAAAAGAAAGTTTGTTTTACAGTAATAAACAAAAAAACTTTTGCCCAAACCCATGCAGATACAGGTACAATTACCTCCTGGTGCACCTCAGCACACACTCTACCCTTCCATTTCTATTCTAACTATACCTAAACCATCAAAATGTTAGTTTTACAGTCACAAAAACAAAAACACATGCATATCAACAAACATCACAGACACAGGTACAAACATCAGCTGATGCGTCTCAACACCCACATTTCCGTTGTAATTTCTTTAAAGGGTGTGTCCACTGTTTTTTTAAACTTTCTCTTATCTGTTTAACTGGAGAAGGAAGGTAAATGAGCTATGTCTTACATGTTTTACTGAAGGAGAAACTTGCCACAGATCGCTCCAGCAACTGCTTATCTGACATTCTCCGACCCATCCACACCTCTTTGCACTGTGTGCGCACGTGCGTACAATACAAAGGACTAGGGATGTATCAGAGAATGACAGTGGTGTTGGAGTCTGCTAGCAGTGCTGGAACGATCTGGGCTAAGTTGTTCCTCCTCTCCTGCAAGTTTTACTGAAGAATGGGAGGTAAGACATAGCTAATTTACCTCCTGTTCCAATGGCAAGCGCAGATTTTCAAGGGGGGATTCCTAAATTGGTTGCCAATGAACAAGCCCAGAAGGAGGTTCATGACTGAATACATCCATGTGTTCTATTATATATGGATCATATAATAATATTATATATATTATCTAATTGCCATGATTATCATCACAGTTGGCCATATTCCCTTTTCTTTTATTATAAAGTTCTAGGTACACACAAACCAACAGATATTTACATGTATTGCTTAGTCGAGCTGAAAAATGGGAGGTGATTTTGGCAGTGATAGCTGTGGACCATAGGAGACATTTGCTGTGGCCGACCACTTTATAGCGGTGAAAGGTTAGGGTGGAAAATTTTTCTGTGTGTCCCCAGCCTAACGTTCTGTTTTAGGCTGGGTACACATGGAGGGACTATTTGTTCCGACCAAGCGCTCGCTACAAGTGAGCACTTGGCCGGGACAAATGACAGTTGGTCGCGGCAAATTCGGGTGCAGCCAAATTTATGAACGATAAATCGCGCATTCCCATAGGGAACCGCACCATCGATCAGAATTTACTGACACGTCCGATCGAATGCTCGTCTAGATGAACAAATGATCAAGGTCAGTCGCGGCCGGCCGCCACACACCAGCAGATATTTTCTGAATATGAATCGTCATGAATCGGTCGAAAATATCTGCTGGTGTGTACCCAGCCTTACTGATACATACAATACAAGGATTGTGGAAGCAAACATTTATACAAACATAGAAAAGATAATCAATGCACATTCCTAGGCCCCATACAATATCATATTATCTGCACACTGGCATACTTTATAAACAAAGGGGTTTTAGTATACATTACTGTGATCACATGAATGAAAAGCCCTCCAACCACGTCAAGGTAACCCCAGTCTGGAAGGTCCCAACGTCTAACCTTTTCAATTTCTTTTACTTCAATTACGATTAGCAAACTTTTGCATTTCTCATTCTTACACACTGGATCCATATAACAGGCTCTTTCACTTCCCCCTCAGCCCTTTGGCTTTTTGAAATGAGGGAAGAGGCCATCCAGTGCTTTATATTAAAGGCATAGGACCTCCCATAAAAGGGGCGTGTTGGGGGTGCTATTAACACATGGAGGCTTGACCAGGCCCCCCAAATAAATACATACAATACAAGGACTGTAGAAGCACTCCAATTAGGCTATTTTACAACTACATTTAGCGGAAGTGCTACTGATCTGGTCAAACATTATCAGCCTTACTGATAAATCCCTTGAAAAAGGGTCCAGTGTGGCTCGAAACATGTTGTGTTGACACATGTAATAAACCGCCAGTTGCAGTTAAGCTGCGTGTCGAATGAGTGTTACCTCTATCAACATTGTATTTATTTGAATCTAATTTATGCTGTTTAAGGATGGAAGCATAGCTAGAGGTAACCAAGTTGCTGTTACCAGTGTAACTACTAAAAATAAATATTATATTTATATATTATATATTTTATATATGATGGGTGCTTCAAGGAACACAGATGCCTCAAATCTGTCCATAAAACAAACCAAAAATAAAGCGGTTCCGAGCACTCCTTCTTCACACGAAAGTTTTATTAACGTTTCGGTGCTTCACCGAGCACCTTCATCAGAATGCACCGAAACGTTTATAAAACTTTCATGTGAAGAAGGAGTGCTCGGAACCTCTTTATTTTTGGTTTGTTTTATGGACAGATTTGAGGCATCTGTGTTCCTTGAAGCACCCATCATATATAAAAAATATATAACAAAGAGGAAGGAAGACTGAGTGCAGACATCACTATATGGTTTATATATATATATATATATATCTTTGTACATCAAGAAAGCACTCACGTATCACAAGTACAGCTGCCTGGGTGCAAAATCACTACAAATATAGAGTCCTTCTTCCAAATGACTGCACTCACAGGACTTCTTTATCCAAATCTTTATTAGCAAATAATGTTGACGCGTTTCAGTCCCCACATGGACTGTCCTCAGAACAACCATTCCCATGTGTCAACCACCCTTAAATAGCCTCGGTTACCCACGTGCTCCCTCCACCAGGCAGTGTCATCAACCAGTATAAACCATCAGTCCCCAATACTTACAATCAGGATGCGTTGGTGGATGCATGGTCCCGGACAAGCGGATAACTCAGTTCGCATCAAACTACATCATCAGATCGCATCTGACTCGTAATATGATCCAACATCCGAACCAATGAACGGACACCCGGACGCCCCGTCATAGCTGCATTATCCTAGTGGGGGAGTGTCAGGGAACCAGCGTGCTCATATGCTCGTCCACACCCCTACAGGTGTGTGTCAGTATCCAATAGCGGACCTCCCGTAAAACCCACCCATCCGTCAAGGTGACGTCCAATGAGGAGTCATCATAGGATGTATCCATCTGACATGGCTCAACCTAGCCGGAATCTATCCGGAATTGGGCTGTACATCTAGCCTATTATTAGCCTAAATCAGACTATACATAGAAGAATCTATGAAAGTTAAAAACCAGCAACTTACCCCGTCCATACGGGCAGTGTGATAACTTCTCTCACACCTCATATATATATATATATATATATATATATATATATATATATATATATAATACAATGGTGACAGTCGCTATACACCCACCTCCAGGATTTCCTTATGTCCCTATTCCTGCTCACTAAGCTCCATCACAGTGTACAGTAAGTAATGTATATTATAAACCCAGTATCAGCAATCACCTCAGGCAGCTGCAGGGTTAATATTGATACAGATCTCTATGCTGCTGTCAATCACAGGACAGACTGGATACATTTTTGAAACATACAAATGCTGCTTCTAACTCACAGCTCAATTAAGAATGTAACAATCTATGTAACAATCCATGTAACAGTCTATGGACACCAGGAGAGGTAGAACAGCAGACTGTACTGAGCAGACAGAAAGGGGGGATTCCAGGCACCAGGAATCCCCCCCCCCCCTAAACACTCCCTGCGTTCTTCAGTTAAACTGATAAAAGAAAGTTTAAAAAAACAGTGGACACACCCTTTAAAGAAAATAACTTTCTGAGCTGTTTTGGCTTAACCAAGATTCACTAGGCCACACTTGCGTGTTTTAACGTGTGACCCCATTGCGCATTAAAAGGTGCTTGCTAGTGTTGGCCAATAGGTCTGGCCATACTAGGTGCACTTGGTTGCACTGCAGTCTGCATTTTGTAGCCTATGCGATCATCATTTTTTGCACAAACGCATTTGCGCCGATAGCACAGCATTGCAGAATCCCAGTGCACTTCAATGCACACTAGCACACCATAAAGGTTTGCATGCATGTTTCCTTTGCGCTAGTACGCGTTGTAGTGTGGCCTCCGCATTAAAGTTATGTTAAAGGGTAAGTACAGTCAGAAAAAGTGACAGCTCGCGCGGGTGGTGCGCACTGAGGGAACTGGCACTAGATCTTTGGACACAGCCAGGAACGAGGCCCAACATGTCTCGGGGGGCGGAGCTTACCTGATTGAACACAGTATCCAAGATGTACAGCACTTTACAAGGCCACAGGAAGGCTCTGGAGAGACCTAAAAAAAAAAAAAAAAAACAGAAAAAGGTTAGTTAGGGATAAATCTTCTATTTAAACTTTATTTGTTTTCTGACTGTACTTATCCTTTAAGATCTCTTATGGGTATCTTGCCCCAAAGAACTCTATGCATAATTCGCACAGGAAATCTTTATCAAAGAAATACCAACACTATTTTCCATAGTTTTTTGTTGTTTAGTAAGATATAAGGAATATAGGGTAAAGTGATAATCTAAATTTACTTAGCAGGCAAGATTTTGCCATTCACTTCTCTGTGCCCTTACAATTCTTTTAAAGTATCAGGTGCATTTCTAAGGTTTTCCTAGAGCTGAACACATTCTCATAAATACTACAGTATCTTTATCTCTCTATCTATCTCTAGGTCTAAAGGTGCCTATATGTAGGTCAATGGTATAAATTATGGTACAAACAACCAATACTCGCGGATAGGAAATCGATTGGGTTGTAGAAATTGATGTACCACCTTGCACAATCGATCTTGATAACATTTCTAGCAAATGAAGCAGTAGAACGCTATACTGCCATTTCATGATTGATGGGAATTTTCTATGCCCAATTGCTTTTCAATCGATGGATTGATCCGGAGTGCTCAAAATTGCCAGCTTTAGGCATTCATTAAAAGCTTCCAGTATGTTTACTTCTCATTAATATTTATCTGCTCCCATTGTGAGCTTAGCAAAATTTAGCAAGCAGTTGGTCTACGGATAAACCAGAATGCTTTCTGACATTTTCAATTCATTTTAAAGCTTTTCTACACTTTCTATAACAGCTTTTATTTCTGTCCCAGAAATGCTAGTAGTCATTTTCTCTGGTTACAATGTCAAAGCTGGTGCCTAGATCTATACCGATAGCTCTAACTCCATGTATAGCATGGGTAAATGTGTACTGTGCAGATCTATCCAGCAACTTAAAGATACTGTTATACCATATCTGTGCAGCTGCTTGTCTAGCTTGGCACTGGAAAGACTCAAGCCCTTCAAATGATCTTGGAACTAGAAAACTCTGGGGAAACTTATTTCATATTTATGGAAACTTTGGCTGACTAAAATGCAAATTATATTATAGCAATAGAAACAACTTAAAAAGCAATGTTATAACCCTTCTCTCTCTCTCTCTCTCTCTCTCTCTGTCTCTATCTATCTGTCTGTCTATCTATCTATCTATCTATCTACGGTATCTATCTGTCTGTCTGTCTATCTCCCCTCACTCTCTTTCTTTCTTTCTGACTGTCTCCTCTCTTTCTTTCTTCGTTTTTTTCTTGCTTTGATCTCTTCTTTGCATACGATAATTCTATAAAATCAAAGTATATACTAAATAATAGAAACAGTGATTTTTATTAAGAATGATGTTAGAATTTACTGTTTACTCATACAAGTGCAGTAATAATTACTGTAAACAAAAAACGAAAGCACTAAAGTACTTCACACTATAGTTGCTTTAAACTCACAAAAATTAAAAAAAAACAATTCCAGGTGGTACCGTGTCCTTTATGAGAGTTTTCATTGTGTAAGTTTATGGTAAGGCAAAATACTGCATCGTGTCAGTTTATCTCTGGATATTTTTCTTACCGTTACCCGATTATTATTTTACTGGGAGTTTCATGGGAAAGAGAAATGATTCCTTTACAGAATATGTGGCTGGGCCGTTTTATGTAAAACATTTGTGCCTGGAGTTTGACACAGTTGGGTTGTGTCACTAAGTGATTATCATTAGTACTGATTCTGCACTCTGTTCTAGAATGTGATGAATTGTCTGTATGAGTTGTGTAGTGCTGGCTTCCTGTCACTGCAATGCCACACTCACAAATGTTAATGCACTGATAAGCACGGCTATGTTTAGCCATTCATTGCCAGCATGCTACAGATCAGAAAAAGAAACAAACCTTTTATTTGACACATTCAGTGTGCAGTCAGCAATAACTGCATGAGCAGGTACATACACATTTACTTAGTGTTCAAGCCAAATGTACATATAGATTGACAGGGTTCAGAAGTTTAGAGCTTAAAGAATTAAAAAGACAAATCCTTGCCCATCCCAAAGTATACAAATGACCTAAGTCAGGGGGGGGGAAAGAACATAAAGATTCACAGCAAGTTTGGGCAAATATTGCCTGTCCATAGGAAAAGCCTGAAATGTTATAAATATTGTTTAAAAGCCTCTGAATATTTGAATATGCTTCAGTCTAGTCTAGGGGATAATTCCCATGTAGTCCATACCCCCCAACCGCCCTGGTTTGAGTAGGAGGATGGGGGCATGTCTGTGATGTTGCAGTGTCCAGAAGGCATGGATGTGACATTTGGTATTGTGGTTGCAATGTTTGGAGGCATGGCCATGCTGTTTGGGGGTGAAGGTATGATGTTTGGGGTGTGGGTGTCAAGTTTGGGGGTGTGGGTGTGGTGTTTGTGTGTGTGCCTGTGATGTTTGGGGGCATGGACATAATGTTTGTGGACGTAGGGGTGTTTGGGGTCATCGCTGTGATATATGTGGACGGGACGTAATGTTTTACCACAATGTTACCACAATATCTGGGGGCATGATCACAAAATTAGGGGGCATGGTTTTCATGTTTGGAGGCATGGCATTTATCTTTGGGGGTGTGGCCTTGATGGTTGGGGGTATGATTGTAGCTCTGACTGCACCATTTGGGAGCGTAATTGCCATTTTTGGGGTGTGACAGCTTTCTTTGAGGGCGTAGCCTTGATGGTTGGGGTATGGGCATGATGAACGTGGTGTTTGGGGTGTAGGCATGGCCATGACATTTTGATGCATGCCCATAATGTTTGGTGATGTGGCCGTGCCTTTCTTAGCATGACAATAACCCAATAACTGCAAATGTGGATCATATCACCAATGGTAACACAGTCTTTCCAGGTTTATATTTGAAACCTTCTAGGAGCAAATTGTAATGTGTTACAGACAATGTTTCATTCTCTCTGTTATAGAAGCTGTTGTTCGAGCTCTGAGTTGTGTAGCCGCACATTATGCTGTTGTTGTGTCACTAAACTGGACTCTGTGTCGGGCAGCACACAGAGTCCAGGCCTTTCATCTAAGTTACTGAATTGGGGAATCACACTGCAAGTGACGTGCAAGAATTTTTTTGTAGAACTTGGACTTCATAGGTGTTGGCCCTTTCAGAGGACGTCGCCGTTATGTGGATGTATTCTGGTGTACATGAATACATACATACATACATTCATACATACATACATGCATGCATACAGATAAAATGAATGTAGCCGTATTAGTCCAGTAGCATATACTAAGAGATGAGTACTGTAGGATAAGGTGATACCTTTTTATTATGGACTAACAATTCATTTTTACAGACAAGCTTTTGAGAGATACACTTCTCTCTTCCTCAGGTCAAGCAGTACTAAGAAACACAGGGTACATTACATTTTTAAAGTTGAAAGAGTTACAAACTTTTTTTTGGAAATCCTATTATGTTATAAATGTAAAACTAGACAGAATGCGTTGTTGGATCTGGTGATATCTAATAACCCTGAGCTCATTTTGGAGATGAAGGTAATGGGAAGCTTAGGGAATAGTGACCATGATATAGGGGCATATTTATAAAGGATTGTCTTTTTCGCCAAATAATTAGCGCAGCACATCGCAGCGAAAATAGCGCCATTTGGGGCTTCGTTGTTTCGCCTTATTTATAAAAAAGCGAAAAAAACACACTTCGCGGCTGAAAAAGGCGAACGGGCGCAATAAAGAGCGAAAAGTATTGCAGCGAAAACTTAACACATCTAAGACTGCATTGTGAAAACCATTCGAAACCAGAAAAGCCCACTAGAAAATGATGTCAAGTTCAAAATGGCCACCTCACATTTACCAAGAAGTCAGCCATGTCTTATTTAGTCAATCTTCTTAGAATTTCTCAATTGGAATACAGTTTTCTTTTGCACTGCACATTCGCCTTTCTAATGCGCGTTCGCTTTTCCAAGGCATAATCCATTATAATGTGCGTTCGCCTTTCTAATGTGCGTTTGCCTTTCTAATGTGCGTTCGCCTTTCTAATGCGCGTTCGCATTTCCAAGGCATATTACATTCTAATGCGCGATCGCCTTTCTAATGTCGCTTTTCCAAGGCATATTACACTCTAATGCGCGATCGCCCTTCTAATGCGCGTTCGTTTTTTCAAGGCATATTACCCATTAGAATGCCTTTTCGCTCAAACAATGACTTTTCACCACCTTCAGGGTCGCGCTAATCTTTCGCTCTTTTTAACGCAAAATCCACCTTTCGCTATTTTATAAATCGCGTTATGCCTTTATGCTCCTTTTTCGCTAAAATTACCATTGCGAAGTTAGGCGAAAAGGGTTTAGCGATAGCTCGCAGAAACGGTTTCGCCATTCATTAACGCTACCTTTATAAATAGCGTTAACTGTCTTTTTGGCGAAAACCCATGCGAAAAGCGAATGCGAAAACATTTCGCTACTTTTCGCTCTTTTATAAATATGCCCCATAGTGTCATTTAATATAGGTTGCAAAAAAAAAAAAAAAAAGTGCACTGGGTTAACAAAAACTTTTAACTTTAGGAAAGCTAATTTTATGCTGTTAAAGGAATCACTCCTGCTCATAGACTGGGGGGAACTGTTTCTAGGTAAAGATACAGAGCAGATGTGGACCACTTTTAAAGGGATATTAAACTATTACATTTCTAAATCTGTACCTTTAAGGAACAAGTGTAAAAAAATTAGGTCCACTCCTGCATGGCTTAATGCTCAGGTAAAAAGCGAAATGGAAAAAAAGAAAAAGGCTTTTAAAATTTCGAAAACAGAGGGAACAGAACAGGCTTACAGGGAGTACAAAAGCTGTAATAAAGAGTGCAAGAAAGCAATTAAACTAGCTAAAATAGAAAATGAAATACGGATTGCAGAACAAAGCAAGTCCAACCCCAAAATGTTTTTTAAGTATATAAATGGTAAAAAGATGAGGACTGAGAATGTGGGACCATTAAATAATGGAGCTGAGGTGGTTGTAGAGGATGCCGAAAAGGCTAATCTGTTTAACCATTTTTTTACATCAGTTTTTACTGTTGAGAATCCTTGTCCTTACAGCAGGAATTGTAATAATATGCAGGGAAGAAATGAAGAGTATTAACATTGGCTAACAGAGCATATGGTATGGAAACAATTAGACAAGGTTAATATCAATAAATCCCCAGGACCAGATGGATTGCATCCTCGGATTTTAAAAGAGCTTAGTTCAGTTCTATCTAGAGCATTGTTTTTCATCTTTTCAGATTCGCTATGGTCTGGGGATGTGCCGCTGGATGGGAAAAAAGCCAATGTAATACCAATATTCAAAAAAGGTAGTCATTCACAGCCTGGAAACTATAGACCTGTAAGCCTAACATCAGTGGTAGGGAAGGTGATGGAAACTTTGTTACGGATCATATCCTTGACTTTGTCTCCAGAGACCATCTTATTAGTAGTAGTCAGCATGGATTTATGAGAAATAGATCCTGCCAGACAAATTTAATTGTTTTTTATGAAGAAGTGAGTAAGAAGTTAGATTCAGGCACAGCAGTGAATGTGGTATATTTGGATTTTGCGAAATCTTTTGATACTGTGCCACATAGGCGACTAATGTATAAACTGAGGACTGTTGGCCTTGAAGAAAACATTTGTTCATGGATAGAGAACTGGTTATTGGATCGCAAGCAGAGAGTGGTGGTTAATGGAGCTACATCTATGTGGGCTAAAGTTCTAAGCGGAGTGCCTCAGGGTTCTGTACTGGGGCCGCTTCTGTTTAATCTGTTTATAAATTACTTAGAAGGGGGCATTGAGAGCAAGGTCTCAGTGTTTGCTGATGACACTAAACTATGCAGAGCTTTGAAAACTTTCAATGATGTGCAAGTGCTGCAAGCAGACCTACATAGATTATCAAAATGGGCAGCAGAATAGTAACATAGTAACATAGTAATTAAGGTTGAATAAAGACATACGTCCATCAAGTCCAACCTATTCACCCTCTTTATATATATATATATATATTTTTTTTTTTTAACCCTACCTAACAGTTGATCCAGAGGAAGGCAAAAAAAAACAGCTAAAAAGATGGAAAAAATTCCTTCCTGACTCCAAACGGCAATCGGAATGTATCCCTGGATCAACCAGGCCATTTTTAAAGCTATTCAATGAACTTGCCATTACCACATCTGCCGGAAGACAGTTCCACAATTTCACCGTTCTCACTGTTAAGAAACCCTTCCTAACCTGAAGATGAAACTTCTTTTCTTCCAACCTTAGAGGATGTCCACGAGTCCCCTGATATGACCTATTAGTGAACAATGCACCAGAGAGTTCATTGTATGGCCCATTAATATATTTGTATAAGGTAATCATGTCCCCACGCAAACGTCGCTTCTCCAATGTAAACAGCCCTAACTTGTCTAATCTGCCTGCATATTCGAGCCCCTCCATTCCCCTTATTAATTTAGTTGCCCTTCTCTGAACTGCCTCAATTTCCAAGATGTCCCTTTTGTATATGGGATTCCAAAACTGCACCGCATATTCCAAATGAGGCCTTACCAGTGCCTTGTAAAGAGGGAGAATAATTTTTTTCTTTTGAATCTATTCCCCCTTTTATACAAGACAATATCTTGCTAGCTCTAGCCGTTGCTACCTGGCATTGTTTGCTATGGCTAAGTCTGTTATCTACCAGAACCCCCAAATCTTTTTCCATTACAGATGCACTTAACACAGAGTTATTTATGGTGTAGGTGGCACAGGGATTATTAAATCCCAAATGCATCACCTTACATTTATCAACATTGAATCTCATCTGCCATTCTGCTGCCCATTTTGATAATCTATCTAGGTCTGCTTGCAGCACTTGTACATCATTGGAAGTTTCCAAAGCTCTGCATAGTTTAGTGTCATCAGCAAATACTGAGACCTTGCTCTCAATGCCCTCTTCTAAGTCATTTATAAACAGATTAAACAGAAGCGGCCCCAGTACAGAACCCGGAGGTACTCTGCTTAGAACTTTAGCCCACATAGATGTAGCTCCATTAACCACCAGTCTCTGTTTGCGGTCCAATAACCAGTTCTCTATCCATGAACAAATGTTTTTTTCAAGGCCAACAGTCCTCAGTTTATACATTAGTCGCTTATGTGGCACAGTATCAAAAGCTTTTGCAAAATCCAAATATATCACATGACAGATGAGATTCAATGTTGATAAATGTAAGGTGATGCATTTGGGATTTAATAATCCCTGTGCCACTTACACCATAAATAACTCTGTGTTAAGTGCATCTGTAATGGAAAAAGATTTGGGGGTTCTGGTAGATAACAGACTTAGCTATAGCAAACAATGCCAGGTAGCAACGGCTAGAGCTAGCAAGATATTGTCTTGTATAAAAAGGGGAATAGATTCAAGAGAGAAAAATATTATTCTCCCTCTTTACAAGGCACTGGTAAGGCCTCATTTGGAATATGCGGTGCAGTTTTGGAATCCCATATACAAAAGAAACATCTTGGAAATTGAGGCAGTTCAGAGAAGGGCAACTAAAATAATAAGGGGAATGGAGGGGCTTGAATATCCAGGCAGATTAGACAAATTAGGGCTGTTTACATTGGAGAAGCGACGTTTGCGTGGGGACATGATTACCTTATACAAATATATTAATGGCCCATACAATGAACTCTCTGGTGCATTGTTTACTAATAGGTCATATCAGAGGACTTGTGGACATCCTTTAAGGCTGGAAGAAAAGAAGTTTCATCTTCAGGTTAGGAAAGGTTTCTTTACAGTGAGAACGGTGAAACTGTGGAACTGTCTTCCAGCAGATGTGGTAATGGCAAGTTCATTGAATAGATTTTAAAAAGGCCTGGATAAGTTTCTAAAACTAAAAAATATTGAGAATTACTGGTATTAATGCATATAGATCTGGTTGGTCCAGGGATACTTTCCGATTGCCATTTGGAGTCAGGAAGGAATTTTTTCCCCCTTTTTAGCTGTTTTTTTTTTTTGCCTTCCTCTGGATCAACTGTTAGGTAAGGTTAAAAAAAAAAAATAGGGTGAATAGGTTGGACTTGATGGACGTATGTCTTTATTCAACCTTAATTACTATGTTACAATGTAAGGATAAGCATATAGGGTGAACTATAAGCAGTGGGAATGGATCATATTCCTGATAGTGGCTGAGGAATCCCATGTCCCTATTTAAACTATTCCACAACCACTATCAGTAATGTTTGATCCATTCCCACTTCTCCCCTCCCTGTCTGCTTGTACCTTGTCTGTATCCCACTAATTACTTTCACTAATTATGTTCTATTTACAGTTCCCTAATGTTTACTTTGTTGTTGTTTTTATTGCTTTACTGCTTATAGTTCAGAAAAACAATATGACAATGTCCTAGCAACAAAAATATGGACCCACATCGTTTAAGTCCTCTATTAACGTATAATTCATATCTCACAACTTATCAAGGAGAAGCTTACTTATATTTGATAGTGGTCCGGGTGCCCTCGCCCCGGACCCTTCACTTAACCCCGGCTACTTTTGTAATGTCGATGCTGAATGTCATATACGAATAATGCGTTTGTTCGTAGCAACAACTACTCACCCGTCCATCTGGGTGGTCCAGGTGCTGCCAGCCCCCGACCCTTCGCTTCGTCCGTATCCAATATCCGAAAACACCTCACCCCAATCATAGGCACCGGCGCACACCAGAAAAAGCAAGATCACTATGGTGGTGTGATTAAGCAAGAATTTTATTTAAGCCATGACATTTAAAAACGGGCTACACTCATGGCCTGACGCGTTTCAGACCTAACGTGTACACTTACTGCTAAGTATATATATGGCTAGAGGTTTATATGTATATATTGCCAGTATATTTTTTCTAGGTTATAACAACTTTGGTTGTTCCTTGTATTTGTACTATTTTTAATGTAACTATTTTGGATATTTTGATTTACTTTTAAGATGAGAAGTAAAAATATATTTTAAGCCCTTTAATTACAGTATATTGCATGGGAAAAGATGATATGAAATGTTATTATGTTATTCATATTCCAAATGCCATAATTTTTGGACATTCCCCAGTCAGTGGGAAAATTCTGTATGAACTGAGAACTGGAATCAAACAGCGTTACAAATACATAAAGAATGGTAGGGAAAGTTTAAGCAAACAGTATTTTGATACAGAGGGCATCCCTGGTGTCAATTAACAGATAAACCAGATCAAAAGTTTAATTAGCTTTATGGTTCCACTATGCATTAACACCAGATACAGCCTAAAGACTGCACCCCCCTTCCCAGCAGCCCCTCCCAACCCCTTCCTCGCTCGCAGCAATCTCGGAACAGGAGGCTAGGAGGGGCTGCTGGGAATGGGCCGCAGCAGGTGGACGCACCCCCTCCCCAGCAGCCCCTCCAAGCCCCCTGCCCCACCGCTGGCCCGCTGGGAGGGGTGGAGGCACCCTCCAGCGGGGGTCCTGAGAAGGGCCTTTTGTGGCTTAAGGGGTCCTGCAGCTCGAACCAGGACCCCGAGGGAGCGGCTCTTAAAAGAGCCCTTGGGCGGCGTCTTCTTTCTTCCAGTCTCGGCGACACCAGCTCCGCTGAGGCTGCCGACCCCCGGTACCCCCGGCGGGCGCAGACGACCTCAACGAGGCCGATGTTGCCGGCGTCTTGATCCGAAGCGACGTCTTCAGGGTGGCGACACCAACCCCACTCAGGTCGCCGATGCCAGGCAGGCTCACTGCGGCTGCCAGTGAGCCTGCTGGCACCGCCAGCCTCAGCGGAGCCGATGTTGCCAGCCGCTTCTTTCTTCTATCTTCAGCCATCTACTGCAATGTCATGCAATGTCCTGAGTTCCGCAGCAGAGTGCACCTCTTTATATAGGTTTGCAGAAAATCCTAATCCGTTTCTGATTGGTCAATTTTTTAATGCTTGGTTTACATGCTTTACATTAACCAATCAGATTCCATAAACTAAAGCAGCAATATCTGGCAGTGGAAAGTCATTATCGATCGCGATCACCATATCACATATAGCCGCATGACACTCTGCCATTACCGCTCAATCTTATACAGAAATTGGTAATAACTGTGATCTCACATTACTGAACTTTCGCTGAGGGCTGCAAGGGGCTGCTGGGAAGGAGGTGTGTCTGGGGGGATTGGGTGGGGAGATGCACGCTCATTTTAAAATATGATGTGATGACAGAAGACTTTGGGATCAAGATGGCGTCGGTGGCGGCGACAACATCAGCGATGGTAATATAAGTAGTGATGTCGGAGAAAAGAAGATGCCAGAGACCCTTATCTGAAAGGCTCTTATAAGAGCCACAAGTGCTCTTTTAAGAGCCAATGTGGGTCCCGGTTTCAAGCTGCAGGACCCCCAACAAAGGCACTTTGTGCAGGGAGGGAGGGACACAGTTTGGAGCTGCAGGACCCCTAAGTGCGCATCCCCGCCAGAGCGCTAGTGGCGCTATCCACGCCGGCATTTTCCTTTTCCCACCGCATTAAGTACATTATGCTGCAGGATCCCAACAAAGGCACTTCTATGTGCTGGGGAGGAGGGGTCCTGGTTTCGAGCTGCAAGACACCTTAAACCCCCAAAAGTGCCATAAAGGCACTTAATAAAAGTAAAAAATGTACCTCAGGCGGTGTGGACCTGCTAAGTGTACACAAACCCACCCGCATCGTGTCAGCATCGCTATCTGTACCATCATCTTTTTGCAGCAATACTATACTTACCGCAGTGATGCGTTAAGCATATTATTGCAGCAAAAATAGAAAACAGTATCGCTGCAAATTACAAATATTTGTACTGCGAAAACTATCGGCTATATTAATACAGCAGTAATAACGTTTCGTGGCAATGTGCAGTTTTTCGATGTTATAGATCGTTTATAAAAATCACCCTTAGTGTGTCTGGGCTAAAATACTTACAAGGCATCATGGCTGCATGTCACTCAGAGATGATTCTAATGTTAATTAGCACATTGTATCTGCCATTTCAGTACACACTGTATGTCCCATCTTTTAAAATCTACATTTTATCACCTTGTATCTTGAGTCAACCAATTTTTAATTAGCTATGGTTTCTAATATTATATTTGAACTATATGTATATTATCAGTCTATGAAAAATACACATGATCTGTGTAACACTGTACTACATATGGATGGTTTATTTAAAAAATCAAACATACATGTATTTTTAATTTCTATGTGGTTCTATGCCATATACTGAGGACGGGTTTCAACTGAATGTTATAGACAAGGCAGCTAAAAAGCTTTAAGAAATGACATTTATTAGATCTGTTGGATTATCTGTTCATGCTTAGCCCAGAAGTGTCCTTGTCTGCACTCATTCTGAATCCAAAAATTAAATTGGCAATTAGCCAAGCTTAACCAGTGTGAATTGGATCAGATGTAGCTTGTTCTCATCCTGCGCAATGACAAAACACGGCAAGTCGCCATACTAAATTTTAATAATCAGCAGAAAGAAAACTGGTCTGAATTTACATTTATACAGTAGGACCCACACACACAAAAAAAAATGATTAGGGAATTAAAGAAATAAATAGAAATAAAAGGCTTATTACATACAAGGCCACAATTGCCTTGTGTAACAAATGGCCGGACGGCCGGGTACTCACAGTACGCTTTAGGAGGAGGCTGTTGGATGTGATGTGAATACAAGTCCAGAAGGTGCAGGATACAGAGGCTGCTGGGAACTGTAGGCTGGAAACAGGAGCAAGGTGCTGCTGGGAAACTGAAGGCTGGATACTGGATACAGGAGGTAGGTAACTGGATACAGATGAGGTGAGTAGATGAAAACTGGATACTGGCAAGGTGGTCACTGGAGGCAGGCAAGGAAAGTACTGGATACTGGCAAGGTAAGTACAGTATACTGGCTTGGTAAGTACTGGATACTGGCAAGGTAAGTAAAGGATACAGTAAGGTGGTCTCTGGAGGCAGGCAAGGTAAGTAGGATACTGGCAAGGTAAGTACAGGATACAGGTATGGTGGTCTCTGGAGGCAGGCAAGGTAAGTATAGAACAGGGCGGAGCAGGATCCACGGCAGGTGGAGTAAGGAGCCAGGGTAGGTAATGCTACTATCGGGCGCGGGTCCAGGAGGACGCCGGCTTTTCAAATCTCGCGCCGCCCGGTGTGGCGGCGTCGTGACGTCATGACATCCGCGACGCCGCCCACCCAGAAGTCCAGAGTGGCGCGGGATCGGAGCTGTAACATCTACATGTTTAGTTAATACTGTTTCTTTAAGGCATAGAGGCAAGCTGGGAAAAAGGGGCAGTATCAGGAAGTAAGCTAGGGAATAGCATGGAATGAGAAAGTGTGATGTACCTGTTGCTCTGTTTGAATAAATCAAGTTCCCTCTACATTCCAAGTGTTTTCTTGCTCTTGAACATATAAAAAGGGAGACATAACAACTGGCGACGAGGATTAAAGACTTTAACCCTGTGAGTACCAGCATACTTACCATTGTGACTACCTGTACCAGTCCTCCACATACAGACCCAGTTATACTCACTTGCCTGTCACTGTCCATCTACAGCAGAACTGCACAGCTCTCATTCTACTTTCTCCACGTTCAGTTTAACTCTATCACTGCTGCTTCAAAAGTAAAGTTAATATGGCTGAGCAACTCCACACCTTCCCCAACTTGATTTGTCTGATACCAATAATCTTGCAACAGAACTGGAAAAAATGGCTACTCCGTTTTGACAATTTCTGGAGGCCATGGCCATCCACAGAGGATAAAAGAAAGAAAGCTTTATTACTCATTATGCGGTTCTGCTGTTATGACATTTACTGTACCTTACCTACAGACAGCACTACTGACTACTCAAAATGCTCTAAAGCACTAACTGAATATTTTAATCCTAAGCAAAACATCAGATATGAAAGATACAAGTTCAGAATTGCTAAACAACTACCCCGGAGACCATGGACTCCTTTGTCACCCGTTTAAGACAATTAGCACAAAGCTGCCATTTTGCTGATGTTGATGATGAAATCACATCACAAATTATTGTATCTGCACATCCTCTAAGCTACGGCGCAAAGCTTTACAAGCCGATGTTGCTTGCAGGATCTTCTACACATGGCACGGTCCCTGGAAATTTCTGAGACTCAAGCTGCTGCCATAGAGGAGGGCACTGATGCACAGGTGTGCAATCTTGTGCACACTAAACGCAAACTACAGGCACTGAATGCTCAAAGATGTGCTACAGATGTGGCAAACATTTCCTCATAATGGTGACTGTCCTGCTCTAGGACGTAAATGTACTAATTGTGGAAAACTGAATCATTTTGCAATGTATGTAAATCTGCCCTAAGTCATCCTACGCACATCAGATACACTGAGCTCAGCACAAGTCAAATACATTCAGCCAAATTCTGGAGATGAGTCACCTATGTTTGCAGTGACTATGTGTTTATTACATCCACTGCACAAACTGTACATTCCCCCATCATCACAATATCTCCTTAACACTGCAGTTGCTTTTACTATTGACACAGGAGCCCTGTGAACATTATAGACATGTGTACATATTGCCAACTGAATACTAAACTGCTTTGATACCTGTACAAACCAAAATTTTTCCTTATGGCTCTCAAACTCCTTTGCCGACAATAGGTAAATTTGATTCGATATTACTACAAAGATAAAACCTATACTACAACTTTCTTTGTACTACAAGGCTCTGGGGGTTTGCCTTCTCAGTATCACACAGCTTTAAACTCTGGACTCATCAATATAGTTCACACTGTAGCTAACCCAACAGTCTCTGATGTACAAGCACTAGTTGACAAGTACTCCAATCTTTTTGTGGGCCTTGGCAAACTAAAGAATTTCAAATTCACCTTACATTGATGAAGACATTCGTCCAATTTCACAGCCACACAGACGAATTCCTTTTCACTTGAGGAAGCAAATTGAAGACGAACTAAAGTCTTTAGAGGAACAAGACATCATTGAAACTGTTTTCAGGCCCCACTCCATGGGTTTCCCCAGTGGCTGTACCTAAACCCAAAGATCCAAACAAAATAAGAATTGTGGGTACATGCGTCTTCCAAAACATGATATCAGAGAGAGAGACACTCTCTAACTCTCAGTGATGTTATTCATCTCCTAAATGGAGCCACCGTGTTCTCTAAACTGGATCTCATAAGGGTTATCACCAACTGGAACTTAGTCCAGAATCCAGATACATAACTACATTTTCCACACATGTGGTCTGCGAAGATACAAACGACTAACGTTTGGTGTTTGCTCGGCTGCTGAGATTTCAAGAAGCAATAAGAAACATTATTCAACATATTCCTAATGCACTCAATTACAGTGATGACATACTAGTTTTTGGAAAAACGCAGAATGACCACAACTCTGCCTACACGCAGTATTTGAGTGCTATATCACCAAGGACTTACACTCAACAAAGACAAATGTGAATTCAACAAATCTACCTTGGAATTCTATGGCCACATATTTTCTGCTGCTGGGATGCAACCTGATCCTAAAAAAGTACAGGCAATAAAATCAACTACAATCCCAAATGATGTTAATGAAGTTCGCTCTTTCTTGGCATGGCCAGTTACTGCGCTAGGTACATCAAGGACTTCTCCACTCAGTGCACCTTTGCGAGACCTCACCAAACAAGGATGTGCATTTCAATGGTCATCAGCATGCCAAAAATCATTTGAGACAATCAAAACAGAACTAATTTGCCACTATCATGGCTTATTTTGATCCTGCGCTAAGAACTGACTAATTGTGGATGCCAGTCCAGTTGGACTCGGAGCTATTCTTGTCCAATATAAACCAGAAAACCCATACCCACAAGCTATTTCTTATGCAAGAGAAGTCTGACAGTTACAGAAAAGAATATTCTCAGCCAGAAAAAGAAAGTCTAGCAGTTTTGGGGATGTGAACACTTCCACTTATTTTTATATGGAGCACCATTTACAATTGTACTGATCATTTGGTCTTATTACCATTTGGAAATCCAAGAGCAAAAATGCCTGCTCGAATCGAAAGGTGGGGTTTACGACTACAGAGATATAACTACAAAATAATTCATCGTCCAGGAAAATTAACAATCCTGCTGATTACATTTCACGACATCCCACTACTTCAGATGAGGCCACAAAGTCTATTGCAGAAGAATATATTAACTTTGTTGCTGCACACGCGTGCCAAAAGCACTCACATTGGACATGTTTATAGAGGCAACCAAACGGGACAAAACTCTTCTTGCATTAATACACATAATTGAAACCAACAGGTGGATGAAATCCAGAGAGCTACCTTCCTGATCCTGAAGTAATCATCACTGAACTAAAGGCATTTGCAGCTGTCAAAGATGAACTTTCCCTTGCTAAGGACATTCATTCTAAAAGGAACCAAATTAGTAGTACCTCAGGCCCTTCGCCAAACTACGTAAATAATGCCCATGAAGGACTTGTGGCATGTTGGCACTAAGAAACTTCTCAGAGAAAAAGTTGGTTTCCAAACTTGGATCAAATAGTTGAAAAAAAATATACAGCACTGTTCCACTTGCCAAGTAGTAAAAAAATTCTTCCAAACCTGAACCACTCCATATGTCTTCCTTACCCTCAACAGTTTGGGATGAAATTGCTGTGGACATTTATGGTCCTCTACCCGATGGACAATACCTACTTGTTGTTGTAGATGAAATATTCAAGATATCTGATATTTCATTCATTACATCCACATCAGCTACCACTATACTACCTGCGTTGGACAGCATATTTTCAGCATATGGCATACCCCGAGTGGTAAAGACAGACAACGGGCCACCATTTAATGGACATCTGTTTCAACAATTTGCTGCATATCTTGGATTTAAACACAGAAAAATAACTCTTGCTGGCCACAAGCTAATGGCATTGTAGAACGGTTCATGAGTACTCTAGGTAAGAGAGTCAAGGCTGCTTATCTGGAACAAATTCCACTAAAGCAGGCATTGTACAAATTTTTACGCAATTACCGAAACACTCCTCACTCAAACACTAATGTTCCTCCTGCAAAACTTGTCTTTAACAGGCCAATTCATACACTTCTCCAGAAATCCCTAGTGACACAATCCACCACCTAGTGGACTCTTCTATTAGAGAAACAGATTCTCAATCCAAACAGAAAATGAAACAATATGCGGACAAAAGACGTCATGCTCAGTCCTCCCATGCATGTCTAAATGATAGGGTGGTTGTTTTACAAAAGAGACATAACAAAACAACCTCTGCATACAATCCCAAGCCTTACCATGTCATAGCCAGAAAAGGTAGCATGATTACGGCACACGCGAGATGGACATAGCATAACCCGGAATGCTTCATACTTTAAGGTTCTCCCCAGTCTGAATAACATACACACGGCACAGACAGGAGTCAGAGAGTCTCCTCAAACATTAGGAGGGCCAGTTCAATCACCTGAATGCATCCATGTACCTGCTGATACTTCAGTATCACCAAGGAGTGGTGGTCAGTCTCCGACACACGAAACCATGTTCAAGGAGACGATACCCTGCCGACCACGAAAACCCCCACCAAGGCTTATTGAGGAAATATAAGCTCCATAATATAAACTGATCTGTATTTTAATATGCCAGTGTTTCATTTATTTTTCATTACTATTTGTATGTTTTGTGTTTAACCTTTAAAAAAAAAAAAAAAAAAAGAGGATGATGTAACATCTACATGTTTAGTTAATACTGTTTCTTTAAGGCATAGAGGCAAGCTGGGAAAAAGGTGGGCAGTATCAGGAAGTAAGCTAGGGAATAGCATGGAATGAGAAAGTGTGATGTACCTGTTTGCTCTGTTTGAAATAAATCAAGTTCCCTCTACATTCCAAGTGTTTTCTTGCTCTTGAACAATATAACAAGGGAGACATAACAGGAGCGGCAGGTAAGTTCGTGACAGTACCGCCCCCCTTACAGGGGGCCACAGGACCCAACGGGCCAGGTTTCCCCAGAAAACTCCTATGGAAAGCTCTGACTAGACGAGGAGCGTGCACATCAGCATGTCTAATCCAAGCTCTTTCTTCTGGGCGAATCCTTTCCAGTGGACCAAATACTGAAGAGACCTCCTCCAGAATCTAGAGTCCAAGATTTTCTCAACCTCAAACTCCTGCTGACCATCAACGGAAATTGGAACGGAGGTAGGAAATATGTGGAATACTGATTAGAGCATACTGGCTTGATGAGGGAAAATAGAAACACATTAGGAATCCGCCGCTGGAAGGCAGTTGGAGGCGAACAGCCACTGGACCAATTAATTCCAGGATAGGAAAAGGACCAATAAATTGGGTCCCAGTTTGGAGGAAGGAACCCGTAGGTTAATATGAGCAGAGGAGAGCCACACTTTATCTCAACAGAATAAGCTGGGGGTTCTCTACTTCTCCCATCTGCTGCAGTTTTTTGAACCAAAGCAGATTTCTGAAGGCTGACTTCTGTAGCATGCCAGATAGTGGTCATCTGGGCCGCGGAGTCATTGGCAGCAGGGTATGTGTGAAAAGAAAATCCTGAGGAAAACATCTAGGATTCGTCCCAAACACACACAAAAAAGGAGATTTCCCAGTAGAAGTATGAGGTGAATTGTTATGGGCGAACTCAGCCCAAGGCAGAAGGTCGGCCCAATCATCCTGAGTATAGGAAATGTAACAACGAAGATATTGTTCCAAACACTGATTAGTGCGTTCAGTAGACCCATTGGACTGTGGGTGGTAAGCCGAGGAGAACTGTAACTTGATGTTCATGGACTTACAAAGTGCCCTCCAAAATTTGGAAACAAATTGAGAACCCAATTTCAGAAGGGAGTCCATGAAAGCGGAAGATATGTGAAATAAATAGTTGCGCTAACTCCGTTGAGGATGGTAGTTTGGGGAGGGGTACAAAGTGGGCCATTTTGCTGAAGCGGTCTACAGTCACCCATATAATATGTTTTTCTTGGAAGGTGGAAGTTCAACAATAAAGTCCATGGATAGATGGGTCCAAGGTCTGGACGGAATGGGGAGGGGTTGAAGAAGACCACAGGGGAGGGTTCAGAAGACTTGGATTGAGCACAGCGGTACACACTTGAATAAAGTCTTTAACATCTTTTCTCATTTTGGGCCACCAAGGGAACGGGCAAGAATATTAAAAGTTTTGTTAACCCCGGGATGCCGGCTTGCTTGGAACAGTGAGTATGAAGAAGGATAGCTTTCCGAAATGAAACAGGAACAAAGATTTTGCCACGAGGGTGGTCAGGAGGAGCTGAATCTTGTGCGGCTTGGATCTTGGAACAGAGTTGAGGAGATATAGAGGCCAAGATTTTATAGTGGTGGAATAATGGAGCCCTTATCTTCACTAATACAATCGGAAGCAAACAATGACCTGGACAGGGCATCAGTTTCTTGTTTTTGGAACCAGGTTGGTAAGTGATAACAAAGTTGAATCGGGAAAAGAATAAAGACCAGGGGGATTGACGGGGATTTAACCTTTTAGATGGATGTATTCAAGATTTTTATGGTCGGTAAGGATGGTGATAGGTACAGATGTGCCTTCCAATAGATGACGCCACTCCTCGAGTGCCAGTTTGATGGCAAGAAGTTCCCTATTTCCAACATCATAGTTTCGCTCGTTGGGTAGAAACTTCTAAGAGAAATAAGCACAGGGATGGAGTTTCCTTTTAGGGCTTGTCTCTGGGAAAGGACGGCTCCAGTGCCCAAGTCTGAGGCATCAACTTCGATGTAGAAGGGAAGACTAGGATCTAGATGTACCAGAACAGGAGCATCAGCAAAGGCCTCCTTGAGTCGTTTGAAGGCTTCGAGGGCTGCAGGGGTCCATGGATGAGGCTTACCACCTTTACTGATGAGGGCTAATATCGGAGAGAAATATTGACGAGAACCCTTGAATGAATTGTCTGTAGTAATTGGCAAACCCAATGAACCTTTGAATAGCTTGGTTTCCCATAGGAAGAGACCAATCTTGAATGGCCGAAACTTTAACAGGATCCATCTGGAACCCTTGCGCAGATACGATGTAGCCCAGGAAGGTACTTGTGAACACTCAAACAGACACCTGTTTAACATGAATGCGGGGTGTGAGGGCAGATCATGAGAAAAGATTAAAATGTCATCGAGATATACTAATACAGAGATACCCAACATATCCCGGAAAATGTCATTTACGAATTCTTGGAACCCTGGGAGCATTACAAAGGCCAAAGGGCATTACGAGATATTGTAGTGACCGTCCCTGGTGTTAAAGGCGGTCTTCCACTCGTCACCTTGGCGTATAAGGATCAGATTGTATGCCCCCCGAAGATCCAGTTTGGTAAATATTTTAGCCCCTTTTATCTGTTCAAATAGCTCAGAGATGAGAGGGAGAGGATAACGATTCTTTATAGTGATTTTATTAACCCACGGTAGTCGATGCAGGGTCATAAACCTCCGTCTTTTTTTTCAACAAAAAGAACCCAGCCAGCAGGGGAAGTGGAAGGTCGTATGAAACCCCTAGACAAATGTTCCGTAATGTACTCTTTCATGGCTAGAGTTTCTGAGGGAGACAGTGGGTATGTGCGTCCCCGAGGAGGCATAGTACCAGAAAGAAGATCGATGGGGCAATCGTAGTTACGGTGCGGGTGGTAGTTCTCAGCTCGTTTTTTACAGAACACATCAGAGAAATCACGATAACATTCAGGGAGGTTTTTCTCAGATTTATTCTCACATGTAATGGTAGTGCAATGAGTAGAAAGGCAATTTTTGAAACAGAAGGGGCTCCAAGACTTGAGTTATTGTTAGACCAATCTATAACCGGGTGTGTAGTCTGAGCCATGGAAGTCCGAGATGAGGGGAGCAGAAGGGCTTTGGATGACAAGAAAAGATAAACGTTCTTGGTGAAATATGCCAATGCGGAATAGTACTTCGTATGTAGATTTGGAGATGAATTCTGAAGCCAACTGGTTATTATCAATAGCCAGAACTCGAAGAGGTTGCTGCAAGTGAAGGGAGGAATCCCCAATTGTGCTGCATAGGTAGAATCGATGAAAATTCCAGTGGCACCAGAATCGACAAAGGCCTGAGAGGAAAAAGTTTTACCATTACAGGTGATAGTAGCTGGTAGAAAGAGTTTCAGTGGTTCAAATTTGGCAGGAGACTTAACATTACCTAGAAGGAGCTCCTCCTTAACTTCTAGGTCCTGGAGTTTCCCGACTTCTGGGGACAATTTTTACAAAGTGTCCTTGCCCAGCACAATAGAGACAAAGTCCATTGGTACGTTGGCGTGATTTTTCCTCGGGGGAAGATGAGTGCCGCCAATTGCATCGGCTCCTCACCCGAAGATATGGGTTGCGGAAAGGTCTGAGCAGGCCTAGGAAAGGTCTTAGGGAGTTGGAACGAGCTGCAGACCTTTCTGCCTGCCGTTCACGAAAGCGGGTATCAATCTGTATGCATAGTGTAATCAAGTCTTCCAATGGGACAGGTAGTTCCCTAGATACTAGTTCGTCCTTGAGGCGATCAGAGAGTCCCTGCCAAAAGCTGCAGTAAGTGCCTCATTGTTCCAAGAAGTCTCCGCAGCAAGGGTACAAAATTCAATAGCATATTGACCCACGGAACGTGACCCTTGGCGGAGCTGCATCAAACGGGAGGAGGCAGCAGAGGTTCTCTGGAGCATCGAAGACCTGCGAAACATACTCAGGAAGTCAGTAACATTATAAACTAGAGGGTCATCTTTTTCCCATAAAGGAGAAGCCCAGGCCAGTGCATTGCCTCCAAAAGGCGATGATGTACCCAACCTTAGCACGATCCGATGCCAAATGAGATGGTTGAAGTTCAAAAATGGATTCGGCACTGATTAATGAACCCACGGCAGGCTTGGGCATCACCATCAAACCGCGAGGGTGGAGGTAGGCGGGCTCTCTCCGAAGAGAAGGATCACCGGATCCGGCCGCCGAAGGAGGTGGCGTTAGAACCCGGAGCAGAGGCAGCAGCTGGGGGTAGCCCGGACAGCAAGGGAATTCATGAACGAGCCAACTGGCCCTGATGATGTTCAATCAGGTCCATGCGTTTGGACAAAGCTTGGAGAGTTTTACTCAACTCGGCCATAGCCCCTCAGGCGTTTCCATGGCCCGATAGTACTGTAACAAATGGCGGATGGCGGCGGGTACTCACAGTACGCTTTAGGAGGAGGCTAATAGTCCAGAAGGTGCAGGATACAGAGGCTGCTGGGAACTGTAGGCTGGAAACAGGAGCAAGGTGCTGCTGGGAACTGAAGGCTGGATACTGGATACAGGAGGTAGGTAACTGGATACAGATGAGGTGAGTAGACGAAAACTGGATACAGGCAAGGTAGTCACGGAGACCGGCAAGGTAAGTACAGGATACTGGCAAGGTAAGTACTGGATACTGGCAAGGTGGTCACTGGAGGCAGGCAAGGTAAGTACTGGATACTGGCAAGGTAAGTACAGGATACTGGCTTGGTAAGTACTGGATACTGGCAAGGTAAGTACAGGATACAGGTAAGGTGGTCTCTGGAGGCAGGCAAGGTAAGTACTGGGTACTGGCAAGGTAAGTACAGGATACAGGTATGTGTGGTCTCTGGAGGCAGGCAAGGTAAGTATAGGAACAGGAGCGGAGCAGGATCCACGGCAGGTGAGTAAGGAGCCAGGGTAGCTAATGCTACTATCGGGCGCCGGGTCCAGGAGGACGCCGGCTTTTCAAATCTCGCGCCGCCCGGCGTGGCGGCGTCGTGACGTCATGATGTCCGGCGCGGGACTGGAGCGGCAGGTAAGTTCGTGACACCTTGTTCCAGAATTCAATGCTGGATTCGCGTCTGGGGGGAAATCCTAAAAGAGCAACTTTAACACCAGCTATTAACTGCCTGCTGATTTTTTTCAAAACCCGTGCAGCTGCCGCAGGTAAAGCCCTAAACTCGCACAAACCATTATAGAATAGTTTGGTGTAAATTAAAACCCTGAATTTACCACTTTGCCTGTCGTAAATGAGGCAGTTAGTCTTCTAGATAGTCTTCTAGAAGCTGTATAGATAATTATTCACTACTCACAGGGATGCCTGACTTTATTTCAGTGGTGCCCAACTCCCCTGTGGTTGGGGGCTTCCTCTGCTATCAAGGCCACTCTGTGGAACCTTGCCCCAACCACCCTGCTCGCTCCAATTCCTGCATGCCCCCAATCCCAGACCACATGAAGTTTATCAGGGCCAAGTGATGAGCACCTATGCTTAAAGGATAAGTGTACTGTAAAATCAAGTTATGTTCATTTGGAAGCTGCAGCTTTAAAAATACCGTTGCCATATTTTTTTTCCCTATGCCCCTCCAGAGCCTAGCTTTGTGCCTTGAAAGTTGCTGACATCTTGTTACTGGTTTGCTGAATGTTAAGCTCCGCTCCTCTGAGATTTCCTCTGCTTTCTCCTGCTTGAGCCTCAAACAGTAATGCTTGTGAGTTCCGTGCACACACTCACAGGCATTAGTGTTTGAGGCTCAAGCAGGAGAGTGCACGGAACTCTCAGGAATTACTGTTTGAAGCTCAAGCAGGAGAGTGCAAGGAACTCACAGGAATTACTGTTTGAGGCTCAAGCAGGAGAAAGCAGAGGAAATCTCAGAGGGGCGGAGCTTAACATTCAGCAAACCAGTAACAAGATGTCAGCAGCTTTCAAGGCACAAAGCTAGGCTCTGGAGGGGTATAGGTAAAAAAAAAAAAATATGGCAACGGTATTTTTAAAGCTGCACCTTCCAAATGAACATAACTTGATTTTACAGTGAACTTATCCTTTAATATGACACAGAGTGAAGTTATAACCAAAGAATAAAGTACTTAAAGGGTAACTGTGGTTAAATTATTCCAAACTAGTAAGAATTATATAAAAAGCCTTCCATCACACCTTCAAAATAAAACCTAAATCACATCTCTAGATAAAATTTGTGAGAAAAGGTTCAGCAATATTACTTCCTGCTTGAACTCTTCCTGTTTTTAGCCATGTGACCAGCTTGTAGTCATATGACCAGCCTGTCTGCATTAATAGGCTCCCCTTCTCAACTGTCAATTTTCCCCCCAGGTACTCCCTGATTTGGTTGCGCTAGTGGGAGCACAGGCATGTAGTATCCTATCGGAGCACATTCGGTCACCATTTTTGGTCTGTATTGCATGCGCTCCAATAGGGTCCAAACATGGAAGCGCAGTGCATGTTTCAGCTTTTTAACTAGGTTACTGCAGTGAAGCCTTATTCACAGGTGCGATTTTAGGGAGCAATCAGTTGGACCTCGTTGACAGATTGTCAGACGAAACTGACATTCATACAAATTGTGCACCACAGGTCAGCCCCCCGTGATCGCATCAGTATGGACCTTTAGATATCATCTGATTGGTTTCTGCAGATCCGTATAGATTTTATTTTGAAGTTGGACTTTACTCATTTGTAAATTTCTACTTTCCATAGGTCACCTATCTAATAGATGTCTAATAAGTAAGTCTATTGGGAATCTTGCTGAAATGGGCAGAATTAATATTGTTTCTTTTCACAAACTCTGTGCTATTGTAGGATGAAGAGTAATAATTACAGAAAGAGTAATTAAGAGAATATGTGTGTGATAAGCAGTCTCCTTGTGATGAGGTATGCTGCCTCAAGCAAGCCTGCTCTGAGTTGGTTCAACTGTAAATTCCCAGGCACGTCTGTTTTCCATCATCCCCTTTGCTCTGATTGTTCCATGATAATTTACCTCATCTCTCATTGACCTTTACATACAGGGTTTCCATCGCAATTGTATCCTATAACCAATGAAATAGATTTATTTATTGACCTGTCTGCACAACATTAGAACTGTGATTTTATAATAGGAACCTGCAGGGCAAGAGAATGTGATACATCACTTACAATCAGATAACAAAAAGTTATGCTTTTCACAGAATTTGAAACATTCACATAGGTACAATTATATCATTTCACATAGATAGTGCAAAGCTTCTTTGATCAGTTTAATAATTTTAGAACCATGTACGTTTATGGTGGCTCTATTTTTCTGTTCATAAATAATAAGTAGTGGTAATTTATTCTTTCTTCTGATGCCACAGGAAGATCAGTAGATAAAGTTATAGTGTATGGCCAGCATAACACTGGCCCACTGTAAATTGTGAAGGAATTTTCTGTCTAGCAATGTGACCCTTTCTGACCCTGCTATCTTCTGCTTGGCTGGGTTATGGTGATGTGTGGAGTGTGTACAAGAAAGGAAGCAGAAGATCAGAGTTCCAAGCTGGTTCTCATGTGCCCTTGTCCCACTGCAGGGCTGATATGCTGGTAACTATGTAAAGTTTGGGCCAGAACGAAAGGAGTTGGCAGATCTAAGGTTAGGTCAATCAAATGGAAAAGGGTTTTGTACAAGAGAACCCTTACAGCCATGCACTTTAGTGTTAAATTGTGTTTGAGTTTGTGTGGCATTTGTGTATGTATGCAGCGAAGTGTACAAGTATGTTAAAGTGTATGTACAGTATGTGTGTGCAGTGATGTATGTGCGTGTGTTTTAGAATGTGTAACATTATAATATGCGGTTTAAGAAGCATATTTGCATGTATTCAAACACTGACAGATTTAGGCCTAGGCACACCAAACGGCAACTTGCAAAAAGTTAGGTAGGAGCAAATCTCTAACAGTCCTCTACCCTGGGACTTGAACAATATCATAGCTCTAAAGAAAAGTGGAGAGATGCACACTACTGACAACGCTAAATGCATTTATTTAGTGAATCACACACAAACAATGTTGCAGGGTTGAAGGGGACATTGTGATCCCCGAAACGTTATTTGTGTGTAATTCACTAAATAATAGAGATGTCCGAACTTCGCAAAATCCGGTCCGCTCGAGGATCCGCTAATTTTCCGAGCGGACCCATTAAAAGGAAAAATACCCTCGAAATTATGAGATTTTTCGTATTTTCGAGAATTTTCGAAATTACGAGTTTCCCGTATTTTCAAAAATTTTCGAAAATACGAGAAAACTCGTAATTTCGAAAATTTACGAAAATATATATTTCCGAAAATACGAGTAATCCTCGTAATTTCAAAAATTTTCGAAAATATGTATTTATGGAAATAAGAGAAATCCTCGTAATTTCGAAAATTTTCGAAAAATCAGAGAAATCCATGGTTCGGAAGTTCGGAAGGTGGAAAATCTGGAAAAATCCGCCATTCGCGAACGGGATAAATCCGCGGCGGATCCGGGTTCGGATCCGCGAACCGGCCATCCCTACTAAATAAACGCATTTAGCATTGTAAGTAGTGTGCATCTCTTAACTTTTATTTAGATCTATGATATTTGCATGTATGCATGTATATGTGTATGCATATAATATATACATTATGTTTATTTGCATACGTTTTAGTGTGTATAGAATTCTATTTGTTCATGTATAGCAGAGAAGGTATGTGTAGCAGTGTCTCAGAGTAAATTTAAAAAGGTTTGTGATATTCTGAGGAACCCTGTTGTAGGGTTCTCTAAAGAGGAATTATATTTTAGGCTTGAATGTCAAAGAAACATAATTATAGGGTATGTCCATCCCCATAATGTGGCAGGAAATAGGCACAAACCTTGACTTTGCAAAGTTTATATATCTGAAAGCTCTCCCCAAATGTACTTACCAGCCTTCGGCCCCTCACTTCCTTTTAATTCTTCCGTGCTTGTTCTGTGCTAAGACATCGCGCCATAGCCAATCACAGGAGCGGATGCTGGGCGAGACCCTTCTGCTTGTCTTCTGTGCACGGAAGACAGGTAGAAAGCAGTGAGGGAACAAACGCTGGTAAGTACATTTGGGGAGAACTTTCAGACATATAAACCTCGCAAGGTCAAGGTTTGTGCCCATTTCCTGTGACACATTACATTTTACATAATAGGAAAAGGCAGCTTCACAAAGTTTTTCCCAATTAAGTAACACCCATGGGGGAAACAATGCTTTGTCATGGCTTTCACAACCACTGAGTAATTTCACTTCCTTGACATGAATCATTCCACCCCGACACAAGTTTACACCAAAAATGACCCCCCTCCAACCGTAAGACCATGGTATTTGCCTATTTTGCTGGGGTCCCTTAAGGTGGATATTCTTCTTTCTTGCCAGGTCCAGAATTCTTCTTCCGAGTCCATAGAGGTAACAGCCTTCAGCTATGCCCATGACGGAGACGTCATGACCAATAACTTGTGGCTGCGCAAGTTGATTAAGCCATCAGAAGAGATGTGAACATATAGGACTGGAGGTGCCAACAAGGAAGAAGAATGATATCTGTTTAGGGACACTGGGAAAACAGGTATCACAGTTTTCGGTCTTTATGTTTATCTGTTTTTCATTATATTTCGTATGAATTTCTGTCTTGGGGTGGTGAAGGTGGAATATCCCTTAAAAACAGATTTCAAATCAAAATAATCTTTAATAGAACATACAGACAAGCTTAACACAATTTCTTCTGTAAGGCAGAACAGACTGTACTCAAGGCAACATGATCTGACTTCCCACTCACAGAGCAGAATGTACTAAAGGAAGTCCTTGCATCCTTAGCATGACACTGTCTTAAATCTAAAAACCAAAACTGATTATTAATTAAACCTCCTAATATAATGTTAAACAGAAATTCCAACAAATAATTCTACTCTCTAATTACATTAAATTCCTGTTCATCAGTATTTTAGAATTTCAGGCAAAACTTTGGATGGGGAACATTTACAAAATCCCCCCCCCCCCCCCACATTTTAGGACTAAAAAATATTTTTATTTACTCTGCCCCTGTAACAAAATGGCGTGGACATAGTTATTATTAAGGGTTAAAGGACAGCTAAAGCCACAAAACAACACTAAACCAGAAGGCAGAACACCTTGATATAAAACTAATAATCTGTGTCTTACCATTTTGATACAGGTGCTGAGAAATTTACATAAATAACAAATGGTTTGTGCTTTATTTCTCAGCATTCTAGTATCACACAGTTTGGTCAACGACCATTATGTTCTGCACATGCTCAGTCCTTAGCTATGGCACAAACTTGTTACAGTTGGTCACACCCATTTATAATCTCTAGCCAATCCTTTTACAGGACAGATAAAGCAAGGAAGCATGTGACTGAGGTCAGGAGGTGTGGTCTGACACTGCACATACACACAGATACTTCATCCAGTTCTTAACAGGCTTACATTTATTTTAATACAATTTACTGACGTGGGATTTTATAGCTTATTGGTGTTTTTAGGGGGCTTGTTTTCAGATTCTGGAATATAAAAAAATTGGGTTTAGTTCTCCTTTAATTAACAGACTGAATTCATCCAGGAACAAATAAAACAGCAAAGATCATCTTATTTAGACAGCTGGAAAACAAAAATAACTTACCTCAATCAGTTTTGTACAGTAAATAGGGAAACAGTATCTTGTCACATCTGGCAGTGTTTCTAGTTAAATTAGATCAGTCTGGCTGTGATTACTGACTTGTGACGTGTCTTTTTGTTTGCACATAAACTGCAGAGCTAATGATTTACAGGAGACAAAAAGAATAGTCAAAAAAGTCTGGAAGCGATGCAGTTTTCAATATGTATAGAATGATTCATAGTGGCATAAAAAAAATCGCTAAGGTTCAATCAGCACACTGGCCTTTTACAGCAAATTGTTACAAAGCCATCTACTTAAAATGTACCAACACTGAGTAGATGCTTTCTAGGTAGTCTTAAGGTAGTTGGAAAGTAAGGCTGGGTACACATCAGAAGATATTTTCGGTCGGTCGGCTGAAAATATCTCCTGATGTGGGGGTGGCCGGACGCGGGCAACCTCGATCATCCGTTCGTCATGATCGGACATGTCGGAAAATCCCAATCAATTGTGCGGTTCCCTATGGGGCCACAAGTTCGATCGTTCCCTATGGGGCTGCACGGTCGATCGTTGCGACCGACGGACATTTTTCCCAGCCGAGCAATCGCTCGTAGCGAGCGCTCGGTCGAGACAAATAGTCCCTCTGTGTGTACCCAGCCTAAAACACATTTTAAGGACATGGCAGAACACAAGTTCCAAAAATGTACAGGAACACCTTGTACCTGTGGGAACCCAAGAGTTTAGACAGAGATAGTGGGACTTATTTTAAGTTTGCAGATAACAGGCCTTAATCAAAATAGATGGAATCAGAATGACTGCGTAACTGGAGTTGGAGTCAAGGGCGTCTCTAGACTTTTTGAAACCTAAGCCAAAATGCAGCCAGAGGGGGTGGGGCTTTGTTGGGAAGGAATGTGGCTTTGTCCGGAAGAGAGTGGTTTTGCCTGGAAGTGGGCATTGCTTTCTGGATGTGGGGCTTGTCTGAAAGTGGGGTGGGCTCTCAGGAATTTAAATAAAGTGATTATGTCCCCCAACTGTGTTCTATGCCTATGCTGTTATTTTAGGTGGGATCTGTGTAGGGAGCCCAATGACCCCTCTACCCAACCCCCTCTCGGTCACAGAATACAGAGCAGTATTGGTATTGTGTGACACAGTCTGTGTTTTACAATGATGTGCTAAAATACTAAGGCGCTTGAAAATACAGATACTGTGATAATTTTCAGCCATGGTAAAGGCATGCCTTTATTAATATGACCCTTAACACCTTGTGATCTGTGTAGGGAGCACAATGACCCCTTCCCTGTGTTAGTGTGCCGCCTGAGTTTCTTGCCCCACATTGCCTCATTAGAGAGGTGGTCCTGGCTGGATATGTTATTCTCTTTAATGCATAGGTGCGAGGCCTTTTCTACAATCATGTTAAGCACACACATTTTAATAGATCTTACACGCTATGTGTTATAAAAGGAAATATGTTTATAATCATCCTTAGATTTTAAACAAGGGTCTTACTTTTCATTAAAGAACTACCAATGTACTAATCTCCATTCTTATTTGTATCTTTTTAAAATGAAATAAATAGATCTACCTTTTATCCCAGATTATGGGATTATTTATTAACAGTAAATGTTGCAGGTATGTATAGGGTTTATAGGTAAAAATACAAAACTACCAATCTTTTCTTTACTGTATTTAAGCCCCTACTGCTCCACTGTAGCCTGCACCACATCACTACGATCCAGCCACCTCCCCCCACCAATATCATATTTTGTAACGTAGATTCTAACATTTTAAAATCAAGGCTGGCAGGAACGTAGTTTCATGTATCACATCACAGTGTCCATACTGATTGTAGATATTAATGTGTCTTTTTGGGCAATCCCTGTGATCCCTCTTCTAGCCTTCTACCTTATTATAATCCACCACTGGCTGCATCTCAAATGTCAGTGATGTCAAAGTATCTCATTCAAAAAGCAGAACAATTACATTACCCTAATAATCTTATTCCATATAGGGTAGTATTCTCTTTAAAAGGATTTCTCCATTAGCTTTATAGCAATAAATATTATAGCATTACTATAGAGGTTAGGCAGAATGCAGAATCCAAAGTGATATATACTCTCTGTGTATGGGACTTTGCCAAGATCTGTCCATTTTAGGAAGAATAGATTAAGTTTATCTTTATATCCCGTATGTTATCCAAAAGAAACTCTCTTTTGCTTTGCCAAAAACAGCAATGAAATAGAAGAAATGCAATTACCTTCCTGTGTTCCTGGTCCAGAATATCATCCATTAGCTTGTGCCAAAAATAAAACCCCAGAGTGTATTTGGAATAGAGGCCACCGGGGATCACAAGAAAAAAAAGGAAACAAAAGTCTGAATATAATTAACAGGAGACCACACCTTTGATTGCAGATGTGCAGCATTGTTTTTACCGAAATGTTTCATTAAAATTGGCAGGATCAGAACTATTAGCTAGCCCATTTCTAGAAATTCTTACATGGACCAAATTTGATCCAGATGATAGGATTATAGTATACAGTATATACAGTATATATGAGCATGAACTGTATAACCTGAAGAAATGTCAACAAACTAGAATACCCCAGAATGTGTCCCAATCAGCATGTGATGGCCAGGTGTTAGGGACCTCCTAAATGCAAGATGTTTGTAGCAAAGAAGTGTTTTCAAAACTTCCCAAGGGTAAGGTGTCAAAAAAGCATTGTACATGGCAGAAAATTGGTGTTGAAACCACATCTTCAAGAACTAAACTTGAAGTCCAGTTGATCTAACTTAATAAAGCAGATATACCATGACCTGGACAAATGTTCCTTCCTCCTACATGTATATAGATTCAGGAGGAAATATTTATTTGTTTCAGTTTAGTGTTCTAAAAAAAAAAAAAATGTTAACACTTAGATTTAGAAGAGCCTCTTATTAATTTTTCTATATGGCAGGCAGTTTAATTGCTTAAACTTTGGCAAAACTCTGTAAACAAGTAATTAAAAGCAAACATGATATATTGATAGCTTGTCTAAACCATAAACAACACAAAGTTAAATACTAAACTACACTACAGAAAAAGTAAATTTTCTGTGTGGAGATACCCTTTAAAGACAGTAACAGCAGTAGGATACAAGTGGGCATTGGGGGCGGAGCAATGGTTGTTGATGTCACAGTTCATAGTGCTAGCTGGAAATACCACCATTTGTACTGCTGTAAGTATGTGTAGATTTCAGCTTGATGATCCTGGAATCACTTTAAACATAAGAATGTGCTCTTTTTAATAAAGGGCACTTGTATGGAGGCTACAGTTACCTTTTAAATACTCAGGTAGGGTTACATTTCTGGTAATATACAAATTGTCCAAATGCATACTACCTGCGTGGGTGCAGACTTCACAAAACTTCCTACTCCAATGGAAGTAAGGTAATCATAGGAAACAAAAGCTTGAAGTCCGCACTCCAAATAAATGTGAATTTATTTCAAACCAAACATGAGTACAATGTTTATCCAGAGCTGCACATCCACTGATGAATCTAATTATGGAGGTCTACTCAGGTAGGGTTAAATTTATCCAGAGCTGTACAGCCACTGATGAATCTCATTACGGAGGTCTACCCAGAGCAAATGCTGGGTAAATCTCCTCAAAAGTGTTTGTCTCCTCAGTTTTCCAGTATTTGTGGTTTGGTTCCTAATTCTATACTCTATAAAGTGTGAAAATATATCCAAAAGGACTGCACTCCATACAACACAGTGTGAATATTTTTATTTAAGCAATGGAATAAATAGTTTAGCAATAAACAGGACCTTATTTTACAAATCTAAAAACAATGAATAAAATGTCACCTTCTAAATTTAATACACATGTATGGTGCTAAATATTGCATTGAGGCATACGTGCAGTTGATTAACAAAGCCTGACACCTACAAATATAATTGTCAAGTGATAACAGATGCTCGGAGACATTTTCAATGCCTGACATATTGTATAATACTGGAAAGCAGATGTTATTAGTTGGAAAGACATAACTAAGTTATTATGTGACTAGCTTAGCAAGATCCTGAAACTAGCAGAGGACTTTTAAAGTGTACTTTAAAGTGTACTTTATTACATATCAAGCTTTAGGTATAAAGATTTGAAAGATGACTGTAAAGGTTTTTTTCCCACAAAGAAGTCTTGTGAAAAGCCAAGCTATGTGAAATGTGCAGTATCAAAATCCCGTTTTGGAACCACATGGGACTCTGGAGCAAATTATTCAAACCAGTTACTTTAATAGGAAAATTTATAGTATTATTTTAGTTTTCGTCCCCTGTTGGGGTGGTGCTATTTTTTTCAGCATTACAGAACGAGAGACACAGTATTTACAAAGTGGGCTATCATTCATTAAGACTTGTGCAATGGAAAATAATGCACCCCCTAATCTAAGATTTTATTATAGGAGTTCTAGATAAAAAGGATTATAGTAACGTCCTTATCCATACACTGGGTGAATGTTTAGGTGTATCTATGATAGATAACACATATCAAACAAGTGGCTATCAAGGAGCAAATGAAAGAGGCAAACTATTAAAAAAAAAACAGTATATACTCAATACAATACATCAATAAAGCCCTTATTCATAGGCTTTGGCTTGTGTCTGTTTCTTCAGTCAGACTCTTTGATTATCTGGACCTACTGAATGCAAAATGGTGCCCTAGCAATGTGTTATACAGTATTATTGCCTGGTTAATCTTCTAAAACAATAACTATTGTGGGTTATAAATTGGTGATGTCACACAGGAGAGATGTGCAGTCATCACTCAAATTACCTCATGTGTATAATTACATAATCTCTTGTAACAGCCTTAAAATATTAAAGGAGATATAAAAGAAAGGGGCTAAGCTGTTGTGGTTTCAGAACGCAATAATTGCTCCCTATGATGCAACTCAAAATGTCAGCAGAGACCTAACTGGGGCCATTCCTCCTTTCCCTCTGTCTGCAGGAAGGAGCTGTGGTTAATTAAGGTTCCATCACTACATACCATGAGGAAACCATTTGCTGATATGTTGATATTATACTACCCAGAAGGAAACAGGATCATTTACCCAGAGCCACTATTGCTCTGGGTAAATGCTCCTTTCGTTATTCAATATCCCGTTTGCGAATGCTATTCGTTGGTGTAAAAATCCTGTGCTAAAACTATATTGAAACGTGAGTGTCGGATACACGGGCGATTTTTGCATTACCCATGCAACCGATGCTAATATGTAGTTCGTTACTGGTAGTGCGACTTTAACTCCATATATTTGCCCAGCGATTCTGGGTAAATCGGCCCCAAAGCCCTTAATATAGAGGCCACTCTGACAGAAAATCAAAGTACACTGGTCTGTAACGAGTATGTTCACTGCTGCCCAAGAGACCCTGATGTCCTATCTATGAGCCATGAGTCTCCCGGACAGCAGCTATGGACCCGGCAGTTAAAATCTGTGAAGGAAAACAAATGCAGACTGAATCACTACGGACACCGGCAGGGCAAAGTAATGCAGCGGCTGCTTGAAGACATACAACTGTTCAGGTCTGTGCAGTGTTAGAACTTTTTATATGGAAGTAACTCAAATACTCTATAACTTAAATTCTTTATTGTTAATGTGGAGAGTCTGTGTTTAAACCATTATGTTGGGGGGGGTAATTATTTTAAAGGGCATATTCACCCTAATAAAAAAAAAACTTTTGGTATAATGTAGGGCATCCTTGCCCACCCCCAACCGCTATATTCAGTAAAAATAAAGGTTCAGGACTGTACATATAGCCCCTTGCTCCTGCAGTGCTCTGGAACTTGCAAGCAGGGGCTGGACTGGACTCCTCAGTGAATTTATATCCTTATATTACAATGTAAGGGGCGTATTATCCTTTATATTATTCCTCAGACTAATACCTACTAAACTTTTGTGTCAGATGTGACACAAACAGAATTATTACTGCTCAGCTCTTGTGCCAGTGACCACCCACGGATGTAATGGGCTTTCATGTCTTATTAGCTGCTCTTTAAAATGAGCCAAAGACCTGATTTGCAGGTCTATACATGGCTATATGGCTATTAAAGTATTTACATTTAGTAGACACCCTGTTCATTAAAGTTGAAATTTTTTAATTTTCATTTTTCAAGTGTAATTTGCTTCCCATAGCATTCAAAGTGGTAAACTGACAAATGTGTTTAGTTTGACTACTTCCTCCATCAAAATAATTAATCAATGATTGTTCATTAAATGTATTCCATATTTGCATATTTATAGAAAAAAGGAAGACACACTTACTGCAGGGAGCTGCACCTGTTGAGCGTCCATATGTATTAAGATGGTGCCGGCGTCTACTCAAGCCCTCAAGATCGGTACCTGCCCTCCGAACATGGTTCAATATATAAACAGAAAATGTAGATGGGTGAGGAGTCAAACCAAAATCAGCCGTAGTTGCAAAACACTTTATTAAATATTTTCAAAATAACAAGGGACAAGGGAACGGGGAGGGAGAAGAATGGGGGGGGGTGTAGCCTGACACGTTTCGCGGAACTTCCGCTTCCTCAGAGACCACCAGGAGAGGGATTGAGTCTCTTATATACAGGTAAGTACAGGTAAGTATCCAATGAGCAAATGGGATGGGGGAGGGAAAAGGGGAGGGAAGAAACAAAGCTATGCAGTAAGTTTATCAAACACAGATGGACTCTAATATAGACAATCACAACTCCACTACATTTAACCCTGCATGCTCAAAGGTCCTAGTCAGAATAAACCAATACTGACATATGTCTGTATCATAGGTGATATACAAAAATGCATATTCAATAGATTCTATACAAACGTTATACAAAGATATATACCAGAATTGCCAATACAAAAATCAAACAAACCCAAACATATAAAATTACAAATTAAACATAAGAAACAAGCTGAATAAACTCTAATCTCGATACAGACGAGACAAAAAGTTACAAACGAGTATGTAACTAACACACAAATTTTAAAAGGTTTATAAAAAGGTAATGGGATTACAGATCCAAAATATGAATATATAATCAAGTCTCAAATATTAAGTGTTACCACTAGAAGCTTATAAAAACTAACTTAATTACTTAATTAGACTCACTAGAAGTGTTGTAATACAAAAATGCTATAAGTGTTAAAATCCAAATGTTAAACACTTAAAATCCAAATGTTAGACGAATAATAAGGTAGTATATAGATGGAAGTACACACTCCTAAAGTATAGATTGAAGTATACGCTTCTAACTTACAGAGGAGGTAATGTGATACTCGGAGATATCTACGAATATAAGTGTTAAAAAATACATCAAAGTAGGTAATATGTATTAGTATTCTATGTTATATTGACAAATCCAATGGTAATAGCAATAGTGGATAGGGGAAACCAAAGACACTATCACATAGTACAGTAGTGGGATATATATATATATATATACTGTATTATATTACAAAACATGACGTCCAAATATTAACATCCTAATATTAAATATTAAAGTACATTAGTCCACAAAGCTTGTGAGTTCAAAGTCGGCATTCAGACCATATGGTATGACCGTTTTTAAATGGAACATCCAAAATGCTTCTTTACGAAGAAGCTCTTTGTTTATATCTTCTTCCCTGATGGACATATTTGGTTTGTCTATGATCTGAAATTTTATACATAAGTTATCATCATGATTCTCTAGTAAGTGAGCAGCTATAGCTGATCTTTGATCGCCCCTTATAGTAGCATTTATATGTTCCATGAACCTCCTGGTCGCTAGTCTTGTGGTCTTACACACATACTGCTTGCCACAATTACATGTGGCCAAATATATTACATTTGATGATCGACAGTTAAAGTATTGATTTATATTACATTTTTGACCTGTATGATTACTCATAAGGACACCTCGCTCTACCACATATAAATGTACCTCTCTTACGAAACCAAGTAGGTGGAACTTCATTAGACAGGACCCTGTGAATTAAGGGTGATAGTTCTGCCCCTATTTGTCTGCCCCGTCTATAGCAGAACCTAGGGCCTTCCCCCACAATATCTTTTAATTTGGGGTCTGCTTCTAGAACATTCCAATGTTTCTTTAAAATATGTTTTATCTTATAACTGTCTCTGGTATATGTGATAAAAGAAGTGTTGTAGTTAGACTCCTTGTCTTTTTACAGCCTTCTGTTTATACCCATTATTTATTAGTTCACTACGATTTGTTAGCACCGCTTTCTCTTTTGATGTTACATATATTGTAGCCCCTGGTCACTAGTCTGTCCCATAACAATAGTGCTTGTTCATTAAAAGTGTCCCAAATGTGACATATACGTCTCAATCGGTCAAACTGACCATATGGTATGGACTCTAATACTATGACTGACTTATGGTGCTGCGAGCTGGCGTGTAAGATGGCATTCTTAGTAATGGGTTTCCTGTATAGATTGGTGACTACTTTGTCATTTTATATATATAGCATCACATCCAGAAATTCATTTGATAATGATGTATCTGTGGGGTTAATATGATATTTCTCGTATTGTTATTACAACGCGTAATGAACTTTTTAATATCTGGTACATCTCCCTCCCACACTAATAGGAAGTCATCTATATATCGTAAGTATGTATTAATGTATGATCTATACGGATTGATAGAACTATAGATGTAGTCCAATTCCCACTTACCCATGAAGAGGTTCGCATATGAGGGTGAAAATTTTGCCCCCATAGTGGCACCCCTTTGTTGTAAGTAGTACTTCCCCGTAAACATGAAATAATTAGTATTCAACAAATATGTCAGGCATTTCACAATATATCCTTTTTGCATCACCATATAAACCAAAATAGTCCAACCAGAATTTTACAGCTTCCAAGCCTTGTGCATGGTCTATGCATGTATACAAAGAAGTAACGTCCATAGAAATCCATCGATAATTCGATTGCCAGGTAAAATCTAAAAGATCCTTTGTGTCCTTTAGGAAGCTAGGTAGTTTTACTACCATGGGCAATAGCAGGCTGTCCACATATTCTGCTAACCGTTCATTTAGGGAACCTATTCCTGATACAATTGGACTCGCTTTTATGCCCACTAACGACTTATGGGAACATATGAAATACCGGGGTCCTAGGATATTTGACCTCAAGATATTCCCTATCTTCATTGTTTAATACCTGTAAATCGACACCTTCATCCAGTAATATATTACGTTGCTGGGTGAATATTTTTACAGGATCCCCTGCTAGCTCTGAATAGTTCTCCACATCATTCAGCTGGCGATACGCCTCAGCCTCATAATGTGTCCGATGCATAACAACTGTCGATCTTCCCTTGTCTGAATTCCTTATAACAATTGATGTATTTTCCCAACGTGGTTTTAACGTGATTTCCTCACGTCTACTTAAGTTACGTGGACGATAATTGTTATAAAGATACTATGTTAAATTACATTTTTCCAGATCTCTCAAAATCAATTTATGATACATATCTCTATACTGTCCCTTGCTCTGTAATGGATAAAAGTGTGATGAATTACTCAAACCTGTATGTTGTATATTAGATATGTTCTTGTTGTTTTAACATCGAAAGTGTCATGTAATTAAACTTGTCCAGTAGGCCATCGTTGATAGGGGTATCCACAATCTCCATTTGTATATTGGCTTCATATGCACCATCTACAGTATCCTGGTTATCACTAGAAGGGGAGACAAGGTTAATAGATGCATCTTTTATCGGCCTGTCCATAACCTAGTTCAGTCCTTTATTTAGTATGCTTAACTGGTCTTTACTCAACTCAACACTGGATATATTAATTACTATATTCTCTGACTCATTAACTTGTGTATTACTTGTGGTTAGAACCTGTTCTTTTTATCTCTGGTTTTGAGAATAGATGTTCTCGGCGTCTTCTTTCTTACCACATCTGATTCCAATCCCAAAGTGTTGTCTGTTTCTACATCTTCTGTTCCTAGAGTACGTCTGGGTCTCAGTCTCTCCTTGTACGGACGCCATGTCTGTGCTCTTATCGGAGACCCCGTACTTCCCTCCAAATCGCTCCTCGATACATCTGTAGAAGAAAAAGTAGAACGCGATCTCCTGCTACCCCTATTCAGATATTCTTCCCTATTAAAGTGTACCTTTTTGTTCCTCAGCGTACTAGAATATCTATAATCCTGAGATGGGTATCTTGATTGTTTATCCAGTTTATCAGGAGACCATCTTTCCTGATACGCTGGTGATCTCTGATTCCTGTAATAGGATCTACTATATGACCTGATATGTTATGTTTGTAATTAGATTCAGTTCTCCAAAGATATACCTTGTTATTATCATAATCCTGTTTATCTCTACGAAATTGTTCTTGTTTGCGTAATATTTCATTCCATAGACTGAATATGATCTGTAATTCTGTAATACATGCAATATTCTCTCAGTAAACATCCTCATTATTGCTTTCAGATAGATCAATTTGTAAACTTTGTATATGTTCCGTAATCTTTTGATGTCTAATATAATCATATTTAATAAAAACTTTCATTAGTCTCTGTGAACACTACGTTAATATATTCTCCCACTCCGTTTTAAATTCAGGTGTAGTATCTGGGGAATTAGCATACTTGTTCATACATAATCTGTGTGGTAAGCGGTTCACTTTCACGTACTGTTCTAGAGTATTAATATCCCACCAGAGACCTAATTCTTTCTCCATAAGTTTCTCAAGATACTTAAATGTTACCTCATCGTGAGGTAACATATTTGTAGTTTTTTTAGGGGTAAAAATGTTGTTTTATTTTTCAGACTTTGTTTTACATAGATTTTATTGGTTAAATGCACATTTTTACCATTAGTGCCTAGCAACAGGTACTCTTACACAATTTACCACACATTCAAAACTGTAGAGTGTTTGAATAAACACTCCTGTTGTGAGCAATAAATAGTTGATTTTATCATTTAGAAACCAAACAGAAAATCAGTTGAGAAGGTTACAGGCAAATACCCAGCTGCAGCCAATTAGAATGGGGCACAAAACAGGTTGCATTATAAAAATATAGAAAGTTGTAATCAGCATAGCTTATAATGCTGTAATCAGCATTCCTCAATCAGCCAATGGAAGAACTGCACGTATCATAAAAACATCTGAAGCCCTTTTATCCTCATTCAATCATTTTACATTAAACTTCTTAGTTGCGGTTATAAAATCTTGTTTGTTGTCTTAGCCAAAAAAAATCATCCTTTTTTTTTTTCTTTTATATAGTTACATGGTACATTAAGGTGGTAAAAGCATAAATTCCATCAGTCCTGTCCCAAACATATCAAGGAAGTAGTAAGACACAAGAGCACAAAAAATGTAAAAGTAACTGCACAAAGTGTTGCTAGATGCTCTGAGTTGGCGAAGAATAGATGAAATGACTGCCCCAGTCCCGGTATGAAACCCATGATTGAGAAGGACTGTGGAGGCTCAGTTGTCACGACTAAGCTGTGATTAATAAGGAACCCATCAACAGACCATCCTTAGATTAACCAAGAAACACTTTATAATTGGATATTGGCCTTCCACCAACCTCTAAAAGCAAAGCTTTCCTTTCCTCAAACCCCCCACCCCCCAAAAGAGAGCAATGGACAACCTTTATGTAAGCCTAAAAGATCCTTACACAGCTGGCTCTGCACCCATCCACTCCACCCCGTCCTGACCTTGAAAGCCACAAATCCACACAGCATGATTTGGACTTTTATCTTCCTTTATCAACTGTAAAATATTTTTTGATTGCTGAAAGTTAATGTATTAGTCCTACTGTGTGTCGTAATACTTCCTTTGGAGTACTATTTATGCAAAGAGTTGACATTTTTCACTGTGTTTGGGTAAAGTTTACTCTGGGTTCTCCTGTTCCCCGTTTTAATCATAAGGACACAAAGATAGGTGTATATGGTAGGGTGGTTAGAGTTTTAGGGCAGGGACCAATGTGAAAGTAAATACTGTACAATGCAATAATGCAAGGCAAGGTATACTGTAGATCATCGTTTTCATGTAGTGATCAAGGGCTGGTAAAGCACAAGGGTTTCATTGTGGGGCACTCTGAAGTATACAGAAGAAACTGGGATTATGGGGTTAAGTGCTGTCTGCACCCATTTTTTTGTCTCCACACAAAGAATTTTAGACAGGTTGTCATAATGCTATAGCTGATTGATTGATATTTATATTTATAATGTAGTTCCCCTTTGCGTGTATAATATAGCCAAGAGTACTAGATTAATATATTATTCACACATCCCGGGCTGATGGAATAAGAGGTACAAAAGTTTGTGTTTGCTACAAATTTCCAGAAACTAATTAGATGTCAGCTTTTCACTAAATTACTGCAGATGGGGAACATCTTATGGGTTGCTGCAGATTAATAGCAAGGGAAACCCTTTTATTCAATCAGACCCATAGCCAATTACTGTAGACCTAGTTAATTTCTTGTATGGATGTATGTAGTTATTTATTTTCCTATTTTATTTTGTAATTTGTTTTCTAACACAAATTAATTTATATATCTACATAAGTCATTAAATAAGTAATTTAAAAAGTTCTATATATTCCATTTAAATAAAAAGCAGCTTTACATCATGTATTGACTTGTAGGAATCTGCAAATCTATCATGTAGAAAGATTGAGTTTTCATAGAAATTCATCAGACTTCAAATACCAGATGGTACTGAAGAGTAGGCAGTGATCTTCAAAGGCTAATTACCTAGGAGGAGGAGGAAAAGTCACGTCAAGACCACACTGGCTGAATGTTTCAAAGATCTGTAATAGATTGGGGGATTAGGGGGGCCTGTAGTGTTAGGGCTATTGTCAGTAAAGAACATTATCTGCCCTGCCTATAGCTGTTTATGGTGTGAAGTTTTGAAAGATCTTTAGAGAACAAATAGTAATTCATTAAGAGGGACATTCAATTTGTGAAAAGCACTTTGTAAGTCTAGTGGAATGACCTTTGTGTTGCTAATCTATCACTCAGCACTGGGTAGTAATGCAATATCTTGTATACACTCAGATTTAGCCCACAAAATGACACTTAAGGTATTACTTTCTTAGTGGCTGTGAATGAAGGTGAAATTAATTATCTCTTGACTTACACAAAACAAAGAATTCTGTGAAATGAACCTAAGAAGCTCAGAATGACAGATAAATAATGGCAGGCTTAAAACACCTAATGGACACTTCAACTGCAGAGACCCAGGTGGATACCTTAAATAAAACCCCTAAGGGTGGATGAAATATATAGACATAGCTTAAGCTGGGTACACACCGTCAAGACCCTACAATTCTGTCTGTCATGTTTTAAAGATCAGGCTACACACAGTCCCAAGCATTGTCCATATATAAAGTATAGGTAGAACTTTAATAATTCAGTACAGGGGACCAATCGCGGGAAATTTTCCATCAGGTTCGTGTGTTCCAGAGGCTAGTCACACTAACCTATGGCAATGCCGTTAGCGTGACTTTTAAAAAACCTGCAGTGGCTCTCAGTAAATGATGCTGATGATCTTTTGTAGTTCCTCAGCATGGTAGTTGAGAACATTTGGCTGTGTATTGAAATTATGGCCATTTCCCACATGATCCAACCATAATATTGGTTGTAGATGCACCACAGGTATACTGGCACATGCATTGCCTGGATTTTGGCAAATATAATAATAATGATTATAATACCTTTCTAGATTTCCTTATTACTGAATTAGTTTATGATGTTTAAACCAATGACACTATTTTATGTTATATGGCTAAAAGTAATAGATTTCACTATATGTGCTGTTTAGAGTACTTCAGTGTTTGCACTAATTTCAGACTTACATCTGTCTGATGTGTTCAAGAAACCACATGTGATGGATCAGTATATATTATCATTATTATTATTAAAAATTTCTATAGCTCTTCCATGGTGCTTTACAATGACAGTGATACATTACATACAAGGGTGCTATGATGGATGGAAGGAGTTCTAGAGCAGAGGGGCAGCATGAGCAAAATCCTGAATGCGGGCATGGGAAGAGGTGACAAGGGTGGATGATTTGCAGAGCAGAGGTTATGCCTAAGATGGTAACTGTGGAACAGCTCTGATATGTATGGAGGGGCTGTGTTGGATAGTGCTTTATTGGTATAGGGTAAGCAGCTTAAACTGGATCCGTTATGTAATTGGCAGCCAGTGGAGAGACTAACAGAGAGGAGAGGCATTAGAGAAGTGAGAAGAGAAATGAATAAGCCGGGCAGCAGAGTTTAGGATGGATTGAAGTGGTGCCAGGCAGTTGTTTGGTAAACCGCAGCGGCTCTGAGTGCATAGCGAATGGGGTTTACCCATTCCGAATCTTTAACACCAGCTAGTTACAAAAAACACATCAGGGGGATTACAAATCTAGGAAGCATGTAAGCTTAAACTCCCTGGTCAGTCCTGCAGGTGTGACAGTTTCCAGCTTACTGATCCAAAAAGCCTCCTTTCTTAGGAGCGCTTTCTCATAATCTTATCCTTGCCTGTTATTAATTTTGAGTTGCGAACCGGCTATTTTAGGGCACACACTGGGTCTGTACTTCAGCCTCTGAGCAAGTGACTATCAGTCGTGAAACGTGTAAGGCTGAGATCTAGCATTCTCTCCCCAGGTTTCTCCCCCTCCCTCCACAAGTTATACTTACCAAACGATCGGATGGATCAATCCATAGATAATGATTTTATATGATGCTAATAAAAGTGAAGTTTTAACACACATCTGTGTGCATGATGCCCGTTCCTTACTTACCTCATAAATCTACGATCATAAATGTCCTTTAGGGATACTGCAGGTTTAACAATATGGGCCAAAATCCCTAAAGTTTAAGTATGTATGTATATATATATAATTTATTTATAAAGCGCCACTTGGGGACGCAGCGCTGTACAGTAACAAAATACAATAAAGTCATACAAGGGGATAAATACATAGATAGTTCAGTACATAAATATATAACTTATATAAATAGAAGTGCTAGAGCTTTGCCACAAGAGGTAAGGAGGTCCCTGCCCCATAGAGCTTACAATCTAGTTAGGTGGGTAATATACAGATACAATGGAATGGGTATAAGTGCTTGAGTGAGAAGAATGCAGTGCGAATCAAACAATAATATAATCATATAATGTGCTGGTTACCAGATAGATAGGATGTAAGGTTAGATTTAAACCGGCTAATTGAGGTTTCTTGACATAGTGAGAGGGGAATAACCAATAATTGAGGTTAGCCATAAGTAAGAGAAGAGAAGTAGAGCTATGATACCTTTTATTGGCTAACTAAATTAAAAAATTAAGCAAGCTTTCGGGAGTCCCAAGCCCCATTCATCAGGCTGGATATACTGATATATGAGAGGGATATAGAATTCCAGAGGATGGGAGCCACAAGAGAAAAAGGTTTAAGGCGAGAGGAAACATTCCGAATGGGGGGTCTGTACAGAAACTGGTTCTGCGATGAGAGGAGGGTACGGGCAGGAACATATTGAGAGACTAGAGAGGAAATATAAGGAGGAGCAGCAGAGCGAAGGGATTTAAATATTAGAAGGATTTTGTATGCAATGCACTGTTTAACGGGGAGCCAGGTTGTTGTCTGGTACAGAGGAGATTTGGGACCCGGTTTATTAGAGAGCGAAACAATACATGTAGCAAAGTTAAGTATAGACTGAAAGGTAGAGAGGTGGGAAGCAGGAAAATAGTAGGTTGCAATAGTCCAGGCACGATAGGTGAGAGCATGCATTAGCATAGTGGTAGTCAGGAGAGAAAGGAACCTGCGAATTTTGGCTATATTACGAAGAAAAAAGCGTCAGGTTTTCGCAACATAGTTAATGTGGTCAGAAAAGGAGAGATAGTCAATAATTACCCCTAGGCAGCGTGCCAATTGGATAGGGAAAATGGGAGTATTATCAACAGAGATTGAAAAAGATGGGACAGGACCAGGTTTAGGTGGAAAAATGATCAGTTCAGTTTTAGAAATTTTTAATTTGAGGCAGCATTGCTTCATCTAGGAGGAGATGTCAAGGAGGCAGTGGGAGACACATGGTTGGATGTCAGGAGTGGATGACAGAATTGAGATTGCCATGATCCAATAGGTTATGAGCATGGAGGTAGTTAGCGATAAGGGAGACGTCTAATCATTCTAGCAGTTTAGAGGCTATGCATAATAGAGAGACCTGGTGGTAGTTGCCCAAACAAGAGGGGTCCAACGGGGGGCTTTTTTAGTATGGGCTTAACATGGGCATGCTCGGCATTTCGGAAACTAAGCGAACTTCAGTAAGTTCGGCCATCTTTAGTAGAAACCAATTAGATGTAGCTTTTAAATGGGGTACTTTTGCTAAATAACATCTGATTGGTTGAAGCACACCAGCTGAGTTTTTGTCCCGACTGAGTATTATAAAAAATAATTTGAATAAGGATATAAATGTAAATGTAAACACTGTAAAGGGTGAATTATCCCATATATAATCTGTCATTTCCAATAAGAACTTTACATAGCTACTTACACTGTATATAAGATATATGTTAGTCAATCTAGGAAACACAAACCAAGAATAAGGGCTGATGCAATAAGAGGTGCAAAAGTTAACCCATGCTTTTAATTTGTAGCAACTTGTGATGGACACAAAACGAACACGAACCCTAGTTCGGGCCAGACTTTATGAGACTAACTCGCACTATTCAAACTAGTTCGGTTTTCCAAGCTCACGGCTGTATTTTCCAAGCCGTTGGCTAACCCTTGCATGTATTGTTCGCTAATCCTCAAATGCATCATTCATTTTTGGTAACCCTCAAATGAATGGCTTGTTTTCGCCAACCATGTATCATTTGATAACCCTCAACTGTAATGTTCGTTTTCGCTAACCATTGAATATATTGTTCGTTTTCGGTAGCCCTCGAATGTATGGTTTGTTTTCGCTAACCCTAGAATGTATCGTTGCTAACCCTCGAATATAATGTTTGTTTTTGCTAATCCTCAAATGTATTGTTCATTTTCAGTAGCCCTAGAATGTATGGTTTGTTCACTAACCCTCGATTATATCCTTTCACCCTCGGTAACCCTCGAATGTATCTTTTGAATGCATCGTTCGGTAACCCTCGAATTGGCCGTAACCTACGAATGTAGCTAATGTAGATATTGCCCGATCATGAAGTAAGAAGTGTTTAAACAGGTTTTGGTGATAGTGACATGCTCCCCAGATCATTTCCCAGGTGCCACAGCCATTTACAGTAAGTTACCATTGTTATTTTATCTGTAATTCATCCGAACTTTTCGTGCTATCACTCCCTATTGACTATTGACTAATGGTTTAGTTTCCAAACTGCCAAAATTTTACTGAAGTTCGGGAGTTCGGAAACAAATCAAACTTCGGTAAGTTCGGCCATCTCTAGTAGCAACCAATCAGATGTAGCTTTTAAATGGGTTACTTTATAACATCTGATTGGTTGAAGCAGACTTAGGCTGGGTACACTCCAGAGAAGTTTTTGTCCCATCTGAGTGCTCGCTTCTAGCCGGCACAAATGTCTGTTGGTCGTGGCAATAGTGGCTGCGGCAGACAGTTCGCACAACCAGCTGTGCAATCCCATAGGGACCGCATATGGCCTGCATGTTGGACACCTGAGGATAATTGGTTAAACATTCAACTAATAAATTAGGTGCATATTATTACAAGGACTATGTTATGATTTATTACAGCTGATGTTACTGTACAGTTTATGTGGCATAGGAACCCTGTATTGACACCTGCATGAGAATTTTCCACTATCCAACAAGCCGGGTGCATTGCCAAAGGGAAACACATATATCAATAAAGATGGAGCACTCCAGGGACTTCACTTAACAAATGTATTTATTGTGCAAACATAGTGACACTTGATCTACGCGTTTCAACCCCCTATGGGTCGTCAGCAGCATAATTCTCACACCCTTTGCACTTCTTCCACATGAGGATGACCCTATGGGTTGTCCTTGTGAAAAAGAAGTGCAGAGGGTGTGAGAATTATTCTGCTGAATTATGACTTATACAAGACTTTTTACAGAGGAAATTGCCTTGTGTTAAACAATGTATAGGCACTGAGAGCTAAAAGGAATTTTTGAAGCATAGCCACCATTCTACCCTCAAGTAAGTCCCCCCCCCCCCCCGTGTATAGGAAGGCAAATAATAATATGAAAGCAAAGACAACCAAACATAAATGCTAAACCTTTTACTGACATTGTTATTAAAAGACTGAATCTAGGGAGATGTGTTGAGGAAAGGATGACTATCTGGAATTGTAAATGAGGTACTCAATGCCATATAGGTTTGGATTATGAAAGGCTAAGATTTCTAAGTAAATACTGAATGAATTAAGCTACTTCCTTTTACTTTGTGCTGCTTGGTTCCATTTAAACCCCAGAGTTGCCCTAAAGCCTTAGGCAAACAACCTCTGCTGACATATTGTTAACAATCAAAGATCTTACACTCAGTACCTTTTTTCTGCTCATTCTTTTCTTCCTTATTGAAACAAAGAATAACAGCGTCTGACAGCAGATAAAAAACCCTGCTATTCTGTTTTGTTTATCGCTATAGGGTGAGATTAACTGAGAACTAACATGTCTATAGTAAAGGCGTTGGATGACTGATGTTTTTTTTTCTAAACTGGCTTACATTTTTAACAATGAAATTTTCGCTATTTGTTAAAAGAGAATAACTACCAATCTTTACAGCAGACATCCCTTACAGTAAAACATACATTGTACTATATACTGCTTTAGTTACACTGCTTAATGCTATATGAATATACATAATGTGAGGAGAGATATGTCCTATTAATGGATTACCACCCTCAAATAAATCAGTATATACAAATCAGAACTATGTATAAGAATTCCAGTTAGAAAGCAGTGTTCACTGTGCAAAAAGTTGAGTGCAAAAACTATATGGTTAACACAGGTAAAGTCAGGTTATGATCCTTGAAGTGTACGTTCTTTCTACGAAGGAATCGAAAAATCAGATCACCAAAGTAAGAGGGTGGCCCAGGCAAAACAGAAACACAGGACAAGGGCAAGCCCTGCAACCCAGTAAACACACCAAAGTCAACTTCGTTAATAAAGGTTGTTTTTAATGATCAAACTTAACTTTGGCTTGTTCCTGGGTTGCAAGGCTCAAACTTGTCTTAAGCTGAAATAAGCCACATTGGAGAGGATTGTACAGAAATTTCCAGTTACAAAGAGTTACAAATCATCCTCTGGTTCTGAACCCAATATGTGCAATGATCAGACCAACAGGAAGCACGCAACTCACTAAATAGCTGCCATGGAAACCTGAAAATTACCCATAAATAAATAAGGCATAAGCATCACTGCTTAAATACCCCATTATCCTATCCATATTATATAGTTTATATTCAGCTCAGATACATGCTTAGCAATTGACCTAATCCAAATAATACCAATAATTAAGTGCCTTCTACAAATCATATGCACTAATAAAAACACAGACTATAGAAAGCCCTGTTAAGTCTTAACAAACAAGCATTTATCATTGAAGCAAGATTATGGGAAAAAGTACTGACAAATATCTAGCTGTCCAATTACATCAGCACAAAGACATTATTAAACAGATAAATTGGTGTTAGATGTAATCCTAAAAATTGCAGTGTATTGCTTGATTGGGGAATTGGTTTACTCAAAGAGATGTAATCGTTTGTAAGGCCAGTATTATTAGTATAAGGGTAAATAGGACCCTTTCGGGACGCCCTGTCCCTTCCTCAGATACCTGAGGAAGGGACAGGGCATCCCGAAATTTTGTTGTTTTCACAATAAAAATTTTGGATTCACCATTGTAGTGTGCTCCCCTATACTTTCTTTTGCTATAAGAATCATCCCATATGTAGCAGTGGTCTCCAAGAAATTAAGAAGAATTTTCAATAAACACAGTATCCCTGTCTGCTTTAAACAACACACTGAAAAATACTGTAAGAAGAGCGTTGTCAGGGAAATTGGAGCAGTGAAGAGTGCTCTGATTTGTGTAGGGGAGAACAACAGCAGCTGCACCAATGTATGGCCCAGCACAGAAGAACCAATTCCTTGGGTCATTACTCGACTGTGTACCTGCATCTAAAGGAAAAAGGATATACCTTGGAAGATTGTAAAGGAACTAGATTGGTTCAAGAGAGGTGTGAAGGAGGCTATTTTTTGAAAATAAAGAAATTAAGCCTGAATAGAGGTGGGGGTGGGGGGGTTCGACACCAACTGTTTGACATGTACAATGCTGTTTTAATACCTTACCCTGGGCAGTTCCTATAACACCTCTTAGCCACTATGCAATCACACCTTGCATTCAGAAGTTCCCTAACACCTGGCTGTGATATGCTAATTGGGACTTTACAGGGTACCTTTTGCCAACAGATTATTGTCCAAGTCATTGTGAGAAAGCCAGTCGGATGACTAGCGAAAAATCTTCAAGAACTAAACTTCAAGTCCAGTTGATCTAACTGAATACAACAGATAAATTGTAACACTCTTTTATAAATGTCATGCTTATTGCATTGTAGGAACATTTAAGGTATGTTTAGCCTGAGTCTATTTCTGAAATCTCTAAGTCTATGTGTTTTTTTAACTAACATATTATAAGTAAATGTTTCTCAATAAGGAACACTGTAAATATATCCCTAAATATATATCTCTACCAGAGTAAGCATACATTGGCAGGAGTATTTGTTTTATATCCAGTATTTGTTTTCTATCCTGAAAAAATATTAAGATGATCTAGCTAAATCTTACCTCCCATTCTTAACTTAATGCACCAGGAGAGAGGAGCGAACTTACCTGCGGAGCGATCCACTGCTGGAACCTTTGACAGGTAATGACTGCTTCTGGCTGTAAGTAAACTATAGCATACAATTGCATGCTATAGCTTACTTACAGCTGGAAGCGGTCGGGACCTGTCAAGAGTCAGTGGCGGATAGTGCTACAGTGTAAGTTCGCTTGCCTCGTCTTGTGCATTAAAGGGCATGTCCACCCCTTTTTGTAATTTTTGCTGTAGTGTAGGGCTCCCTCCCCCAGCCCCAACCACTATAGTAATATTTGCAGAAACTCCCCCGATCATTACTTACCTTGCCTCTCTCCTCCGACATTCAGTCCAGGCCCTCTGCTTGCATCAAACTGCAAGCAGGGGGCCGGACCAGCATCCGCGTCCATGATTGGCTGAGAGGGAGCCAATCACGGACGCGGCTTCCGACTATTCAGAACGCCAGGGGGAAAGAGGTAGTATAAGTAGAGTTCGGAGTTTCTGCAAATATTACTATAGCGGTTGGGGCTAGGGGGGGGAGCCCTACACTACAGAAAAGGGGATTTATGCTAGGGGGAGGGAGAGCAAAATGGGAGGGAGATGATGGGAGGGAGAGGGAGGGGGGAGAGGGCTGCAGTGCACATGGCAAAATTCTCCCGGAGTAGAGACAGGAGGCCGAGTCCTATATGGACTCTGCCAGGCTCCTGGTGGCCAGTTTTTGGGACTTTGAAGGGACATAGCAAGGCAGCCATTTGGAGCAGGGATGTAAGGTAAGGATTTTATTACACTACACAGTGGGGCCAGCAGTGGGTTAAATTATAATTAAAATAAATTAATTATAAATTTATAAATTAATTATAAATAATATAAAATAAAAAAAAAAATATATATATATATATATATATATATATATATATTAAAAATGGAAATTTTCATTCTTGACCAGTACATTTCATGCATTAATACTTAAAAATTTAATTCATAATGTTGTTTCCACTTATTACACAATTATATTGTATGTCTTACCCTAGAAAACCAGAGTGCAAAAGCGGGATATTTTGTCAGTTATTCATCTTTAAAAGTATTCATGAACTTCTATTAACCTTGGTGTGAAATTGTATAGTCAGATTACTGTCCAATTAAGTTTAAATGCTCATATGCATTTAATAATGGGCATAGCGCATACAACATTTTTGTATTTATGATTTATGGTTTGCAAACATCTGTTATGAAATTCCGCTCCAATACAAGGTCATGCGACTGGATTGTTTATTTTGTATTAAAAAAATAAAATGTAGTTGATGTCTGAGACACCCTGTATCCTTTTGTTAATTGGGGATATACTCACCCTTAACATTGTTTAAGGGTGAGTGAGTTGCTTCAGTTATTGAATTAAAAACATCATCTTTATATTTTCTTTTATGTTGGAAATTGAGTAGTGCAAGCTGTTTGCACATTCCCTTGTGGCTTTTTAGTAATAAGGATCTTTGAGATGATGAAGCAAACTGTGACCTTTTATGGAAATACAGAGCACATAAAAAAATAAAAGGCTTCTAACTTAGTTATGTCTAAGGCTAAAATAAAGTATATACGCAGTGGTTTTGCCCAGTCAACACATGTCATTGATGTAATGAGAACAGTTCTTGCCAATCTCAAGGTTAAGGAAAAATTATAAACATGTCAATAAATTAAGACATGAACTTACAGATCTGAATATATCTCCAAATTCTCTTTGTAGGCTCCACAACGCTCTGTGATTATCGTAGTTGGCTGAAAATTAGACATTTTTGGATTTTTTTATGGTTGTGATGTTTGAGAATGAGCTTCTTGTCATCAAGGCAATGAAAGGAGAACTTGAAAGGCATGACTGTTCCCCACAAAAATGTATTCTAAACTTTCCCCACTACCTAAGACTGCAATACTTTGTTTTGGATGGTCTCTTTATGCCCATTCTGTATTTCTCTATCTTCTTCCGTGTAGCAGCAGTCAAACATGGCCCGAAGGCTGATATTACAGCCAATGAATGGCTGCTGCTATGTGAGCCATCTCCTCTTAGCATGTACTATAGAGATTTATAGAGATATTGGAGGGGACAAGATTTTTCAGGAGTGGCAGACTATTTCAGTTAGGTACATTGGAAATCTGTATCATGTCTTAAAACGTTGATGATAAAAAAAGTTTACTTTAACTCAAAGATATCCCCATCCATCTTAATAAAAAACTTCTCCAGAGGAAATCACAATGAACCCTTCTACCCGACGGATATAATAACATAATATATCATTACATATATAATGAAGAGAAAATTATTTTTTAAATTTTAGATTTGACTGATATATATTCCTCTCTAATATACTTTGTATATTAGTACAAACATAGCCATCTGTTGATATATTGGAGATAGATAGTTATGATCAACACTCCGGAATTGAATAATTCAGGGGTTACAAGAGGCTTTGTACCCTCTTTAATATACCATGGATGTATAATTATCATCCTTTATTTGTGAATTGCCATATGTACCTTTGGATGGGCCTATTTCTGTACCTATAAACTGAACTGTCTTTTGTTCTATACCTTTTTATTGTGTCTCTTAATAATAATATTCGCTATGTTACAATCACCATTCATTCAGGATGGCTAGGGCACACTGAATATTATCTTGGTACACCTTCCTCCTTTTTTCTTTTATTTAATTTTGCTTGTTTTTTCTGTTTCTTTCTAATGTCTATATGGGTATTTAAAGAAAATATGTATTGAAGCTACCACATACCTAAACATCAATAACGCGCATATGCCGGGGCGTATCTACCTCGCCACCAGGACCCAATCCAATATGCTGCACCCCTAGCATGCCAGTACACATCCTCTCATCAAGCAGGGCCAGCCACCTGCCACTTCACACATATAAAGCCCATATGGAGGGCAACCGCTCCGTACTCACTGGCATCAGTTATCCATAAAAACCTCTTTATTAGACATATATACACCAGGCTACATATATGCAAAAGCACATGGGGGTCTGACGCATTTCACGGCGCCAAAGCCGCTTCCTCAGAGACACAGCCAGAGAGGGATTAATTGGTACCTCCCTTCCTTTTATACATCAAAAAAGAGACTCTAACATCTGTATAATTAAAAACTATTATCACTATTAAATACAATTGCAAAGAGATCATGTGGCATGTATCAGTATACCTCAAAGAAATAAATCATAATAGATAAGAGATACATATGTAATTTTATTATTTGTATATTGTATGGTATTACGGTATGCTTTTTGAATAATCATAGGTTGTATAGATCATTGGTTCTAAAAAATGTTACACACACTTGGCAATGCAAATTGTTTTTGAGGAACACCTGTGTTCCTTATGTTGGAATTGAAGTTGTGATTACCCATATTTTATGCTTTTTTTTATGTACAGTTTTATTCAAAACAATGTAGTGTAAAATGCTTGTGAAGGTTCTCATTCATCCAGGTCATGATATATCTGTTGTATTAAGTTAGATCAACTGGACTTAAAAGTTTAGTTCTTGAAGACATTTCACTAGTCATACGACTGGCTTTCTCAATTCAGAATGACTTGTACAAGAATCTGTTGGCAATAAATACCCTGCAAAGTCCCAATTAGCATATCACAGCCAGGTGTTAGGGACCTTCTGAATGCAAGGTGTGATTGCATAGTGGCTAAGAGGTGTTATAGGAATTGCCAAGGGTAAGGTGTCAAAACAGCATTGTACATGGCAGACAGTTGGTGTCGAACCCCCCCACCTCTATTCAGGCTTAGGTTCTTTATTTTCACATAAATGGCCTCCCTGACACCTCCCTTTGAACCAGTCATGTTCCTTTGCCAATATGCTGACATTACAATATGTAAAGGTATGTCCTTTTTCCTTAAGATGCAGGTAAATGGCTAAGTCCTGCCTGGAGGAATTGGTTCTTCTTTGCTGAGCCATATGTTGGTACAGCTGCTGTATTTTTTGTCTCCCCCACATACAAAATAGAGCACTCTTCACTGCACTACACTGTGTATATGATGTTGCTCTTCTTTCAACCCCTTTTGACAAAGGCCTAGTCCAAATATCCACAAGTTTTAAGGGCTCCTCGGAGATGTTTAATTTCTTTAACCTTTGCCTATAGAAATTAGGCGAAGGCTAAAGACACACCGTATCCCTGTCTACTTTAAACCAAACCAACTGTCTGCCATGTACAATGCAGTTTTGGCACCTTACCCTGTGCAATTTTGATAACACCTCTTAGTCATTATGGGATCTACACCTCGAATTTAGAAGGTTCCTAACACCTGACTGATATGGGACTTTCCAGGGTACATAATTGCCAACAGATTCTTGTACAAGTCATTCTGAATTGAGAAAGACAGTTGGATGAATAGCAAAACATCTTCAAGAACTAAACTAAACTAAGGGGCATATTTATAAAGCTTCGTTAAGTTTTCGCGGCCGTTTTCACTGACATTAACGCATAAATCGCGTTTAACGCGATTTATAAATGTCCGAAAACAGCCGCGAAAAGTTAACGAAGCATTAACTCTTCGCCGCGATACTTACCTGTTACCACTGCTTCTATTTATAAAGCGGCGGTACTGGTTTCGCTCTGCTAGTATCGGCTTGAAGGTGGCGAAGTCAGCCGATACTAGCCTCCCGCGGCGGGGATGGGCAGGCAACCCGCGGCGGGTGGTCGCACCCGCCCCGGGAGACACGCCCACAACCCCCCGTGGCGGCGGAGACCACCCGCCACCGCTTCCCAGCAGCCCCTCCCAACCCGTCCCCGCTCGCGGCAATCGGAACGGGAGGTTAGGAGGGGCTACCAGGAAGGGGCCACAGAGGTGGTCGCGACCACCCGCCGCGCACCCCCTCCCCAGCAACCCTTCCAAGCCCCCTTCCCGGCCGCTCCCGGGGAGGGGAGGGAGCTGCTGGGAGGGGTGGAGGCCCCTCACCGGGGGCCCTGAGAAGGGCCTTTTGGGGCTTAAGGGGTCCTGCAGCTCGAACCGGGACCCCCCTCCCCGGCCCTTGTAAGGGCCTTTGCGGCACTGACAAGTGCCTTTTGGGGCTTAGGGTCCCGCAGCTCGAACCGGGACCCCTCCCCGGCCCTATCAGGGCCTTTGCGGCACTTACAAGTGCCCTTGCGGCTCTGACAAGAGCCTTTGGGGCTTAGGGGTCCCGCAGCTTGAACCAGACCCCCTCCCTTGTAAGGGCCCTTGCGGCACTGACAAGTGCCTTTGGCGGGGGTCCCGCAGCTCGAACCGGGACCCCCAGTGTGCCGCTAGGGCCCTTACAAGAGCCGGGAGGGGGTCCCCCTTAAGCCCGAGGGGGGTCCCCCCTTAAGCCCCAAAAGGCCCTTCTCAGGGCCCCGCTGGAGGGAGCCTCCACCCCTCCCAGCGGCTCCCTCCCTTCCCCTCCCCTAGCCTCCGGTTCCGAGATTGCCGCGAGCGGGGAACGGGTTGGGAGGGGCTGGTCTGCTGAGAAGGAGGGGAGTCTGCTGGGATGGGGGAAGGGGGGAAGGATGGGAGGAAAAGGGGGAAAGGGGGGGAGGGGAGGAAGGAAAAAGGGGGGGGGGAGGGGGGAAGGATGGGAGTGGGAAGCGGCGCGGGTGGGTCCTCCCGCCGCCGCGAGGGTTTGGGAGGGGGTTGGGGTTGGTGGGATGGTGGGCATATGGACCCGCCACTAGAGAGAGAGGCGCGTCGGGAAGGGATTTTAAGTCCCTTCGGGGCGATACTATATAGTATCGCCGCGAAGGGGCTTAAAATTACCGCAACACATCGCGGCCGCGATACATATCGCGGGAATGGCGCTCGCCATTATAAATACGGCAATAGCGCTATTTTCGCGGCCGCGATGTGCGGCGGTAATTTTTTGGCGCTATTTTCGGTTCTTTATAAATATGCCCCTAAGTCCAGTTTATTTAACGGAATACAACAAATATAATGTAGTGTAAAGTAACGCTACGTTGGCTGTGTTGAAATTTTAGCACAATATCTATTTGGAGTGCACAAAATAACAAAAATGTAAGTTAAATTGGTCAAAATATTTCCACTAATAAAATTCTGAGGCACAGTTCTGGCTCTTTGAAGTCAAACCAGTGTGCCCCAGCACAACCTTTGAGAAACCCCGGTATAGATCACGATATAATGATGTTTGCACTTTATCTTCTGCACTTTAATCCACTTTATGGATATATACATATGTGTGAAATGTGTCATACCCCTATGTGCTTGTGCAAATATGTAGCCTGGTGTGTATATGTCTAAAAAAGTACGGAGTACGGAGCGGTTGCCTTTATACCACACACCTAGCCAGTTGTATTTTATTGATGTTAAACTGCTACTGTGTGTACTATTATTTAATTATTAAATATAATCCTTAATATGTCCTCCCTTCACAGGTATTTTTGGACTGTTTCTATATCACTGTATTCTTGTATAATTATGATTATTCTAATTATTGTTTATAGTAATGTGCCCCTTGATAATGCCCATATATTATTTTGCATTGCATGTTGCATTCTGTCTGTTAGCAAGGTAAAAATAAAGTAGGAAGTTCTATTAAAAAGTCTTAATATGTTCAGATTTGGTGTGGCACTAGAGAAGGTTGTAGAAATGGAGCAATCAATGTGTTTGGGCAGATCAAGGGCAAGTATGGATTATAATTATGATGCAAGCTGTTTAAGTTTCAGACCAACACATACCCCAATGGAGAAATCTTGCTGTTAATCTGAATAGGCGAAGTTGGGGCAAACTTGGTGCAGGAGTAGTAAAGGCAGACCGGGTGGAATTACCCATAGTAGCCTGATTACCAATCCAAGTGCCACTAGTGCAGCTCACAGTATCAGATAGGTTGGGCACACCTGGGTTTCAGTATAGCCATACATTTTTATAAACTGGTACTTAGCCATCCAGTTTATATATGTATGGTTTTGAAAAAAGGTGGTAAACCTGCCTGACATCGAAAAACACAGAAAATGTATTTTCACAGAAGCATCTAAAAAGCAGTAAAAAGAAAAAAAGTTAAATTGGATTTTGTTTTGGGTTTTTTTTTCCCATCAATTCAGAATTTATCTTATTTTGTATGGTCTTAAAATTTCAAAAATATACAGGGTAATTCAATAAAACTTCTTATCGTTTAAAATGGTGCTAATTTTGCCCTAACCAATCATATGTTAACTTTCAAATATTAAATAAGATCTGATTGGTTGGGGCAAAATTAGCACCATTTTAAACGATAAGACCTTTCATTAAATCTCCCTGATAATATATAAAAAAATAATTTGGATTATCACACTCAAAATAGGACAGTATAAAAGCCTTGCAATATTTTCTGAAAGTCTGTAAGGTCTACTTTACCTGTTACTTTACATGCTACTTTACCTGCTACTTTACCTGCTACTTTACCTGCTACTTTACCTGTGGCTTGCAGACAATTACATTGAACCATAATGATTGATCATAAATCAATGTATTGATATATATAATATAACAATTTATTGTTAAACAGCATTTACACCTATTTTCATTCACCTTTCTATTATCTTCAAAGTTTTATTTTCCCTGGATTTCTGTCAGTAGTTAAAGTGCTGGACTGGGAAATTACAAGGTGGATGTTTGCTATAATAATATGAAAATAACATTTTGAAAGAATAATAAAATGATTGGGGACTTTGTTTTCCCTTGAAAAAGAACTTATGTGAATCAAATACCTTAGCCAGGTCTGTTTTTAAAGCATTGTTATGCAATTCCCTCTTTTTGTTCCTTTCAAGTCTTTATATTTAATGCAGACAGTAATTTGTGCATGTCATGACAAGAAAGAAAATGTAAGTATTTACATATTTATAAGGAAATTTCTTGAGCCGTATTGCAGGTATGCTTTACTACTAGAGTGAGGGCAGAATATAGGCTGAAAGACTTTCAGGGATATTCAATATAAAAGTTCTTATCATTAAAAATTGTGCTAATTTTGCCCCAACCAATTAGATGTTAGCTTCAAATGTTAATCAATATCTGATTGGTTGGGGGGAAATTAGCACCATTTTTAATGATAAGAACTTTTGTTGAATCTCCCTATTTATGTTCCGTTTGTGTGCATAGATGCATCAAAGGTAATGTTCCCATTAGTTGTGGATCCAGATGTTTTTAAGTTCATAGACTCTATGCAATGTGTTAATGCTCCTATAAAAGAACAGAAGAAGCAATCAAAATGAGATCTACAAAAAACAAAACAAAAACATGTGGTAGTGTTTGACATATTATGTAAGAGCATTAAATGAGTAAAGCTAACACTTTGTGGCACCCTTTCCCAATGTTGTTCAGCAACTTACCAGTGGATAACTGTTTTGCATCAATTGGGATGGTAAATGTTGTGTATCACTGGTGTACATTATAGATATTAAAGGGGAAGTTCCATGCAAATTTACTTTTAAGGGGAAAAAAAAAAAGTATGTTTCCATCCTAATGACCATAACCTGCCCATTCAGAATTTTGTCTGAGTATAAATAAATGCTTCCGAAATACTGACTTCCTATTTGCTGGACCCCTAATAAAGAATCTTATGGTCTTGCCCTTGACCCTGCATCTGGATTAATTCAGTTGCTCAGTAGAGATCTGAGCATGTTTGACCCAACCAACAGCCACTCAGCAGAAATTACTTTTAGGAACATTCCAAGGTTGTGTGCATCCTGGAAGAAGGAACAATACAGAATCTGAAATGGCATCTCACTAATGTCAACATCATTAATTGCAAATGGCATGAAATCAACTGGACTTTTCAAAATGGAAGACAGGACCACTTCTCTATGAGGCAGAGTGAGACATATGTCTCAGACGGCCCCTATGGGTTAAAGGGAAATGCGGCAGAGGGGGAAAAAACAGTTTTTGTGTGAGGAATGACATTTATTCTATTACTAAATCAATTCTAAATCAATTTAACACTCGGATATTACAAAAGTAGGTAGGTTAGTTAACTTAAACAGTTGGGCACTTATTTTACCATTTTATGTGTAGCAGAACTTTTTTTTTGATTCTCTGTGTGGCCATTTCTATTACAATTTTCTTCTTTACTTTCCTCATAAACCACCAGTGTCTCTTTCCCAGTTATTCAACTGTTTCTTTGACTGTTAATCACTAGAGATGGCCGAAAAAATCGGAAAATTCAAAATTCTGCAAATCTGCCATTTAAGTCAATGGGAGGAAAAGTTTAGAAATTTCTGCTTGGAATAACTGCTTAGAAGAACAGCAAAAAACTGGGTTTCTGTGGGCCGTTTTCCTATCAAATTTGGCATTCAAAAATTATCGGCCAGACGTTCGGGGGTCCCGCGGACCCGGGACCCCCTCCCGAGTCCTTACAAGGACCATTGTGGCCCTTACAAAGGCCCTTTGCAGCTTAAGGGGTCCTGCAGCTCGAACCGGGACCCCCCTCCCTGGCATTTATAAGTGCCCTTGTGGCTCTTGGAATGACCCTTGTGGCACTGACAAGTGTCTTTTGGGGCTGAAGGGGTCCCGCAGCTCGAACTGGGACCCCATCCCCGGCACATAGAAGTGCCCTTGTGGTCCTTGGAAGGGCCTTTGTGGCACTGACAAGTGCCTTTTGAGGCTTAAGGGGGATTTAGAAGTGCCCTTGCAGCACTTAGAAGTGCCCTAGCGGCACTGACATATGTTCTTTCTTCCCAGCCGGCGACACCTACTCTGCTGATGTTGCCAACACCAGGCGGTGTCGCTGAGGCCGCCAGTGACACAGCTGGCACTGGCAAAATCAACATCAACACTTGTTGTCTGCATCTTCTTTTTTGTGACATCACTGTGATGACTTCTGAGTTCTACAGGGTTTGCAGAGCTCAGAATTCATCACAATGATGATAGAAGAAAGAAGACACTGGCAACACCAGCGAAGTTGATGTCGCCAGCGGTGTCACTGGGAGCCGCAGAGTTGGTGTCGCCGGCTGGGAAGAAAGAAGACACACCCCAAGAGCTCTTCTAAGAGCCAATTGGGTCCTTGTTTTGAGCTGCAGGACTCCCAACAAAGTCACTTGTCAGTGCCACAAGGGCACTTCTAAGTGCCGGGGGAGAGTCCCGGTTCGAGCTGTGGGACCCCTTAAGCCCCAAAAGGCACTTGTCAGTGCCACAAGGGCCCTTCCAAGATCCACAAGGGCACTTATAAGTGCTGGGGAGGGGGTCCTAGTTTGAACTGCTGGACCCCTTAAGCCCCAAAGGGCCCTTGTAAGGGCCACAATGGTCCTTTTAAGGATCCAGCTGCAGGACTTTTGGACTTCGAGAATCCTCAGCCGTTCCAGGATTAACGAATGGTTTAAAAATCCTCGTCCGAAAGTCGAAAATCCTCAAACGTTCGAGAATTTTTGAAAATTTAAGAATAGAGTTTGGAAAAAGTTCGGAAAGCAGATTTCTGAAAAATCTGTGAGATCCGCTGGTGGTTAATAGAGATGACAAGTTCGCGGATGCGGGTTCTCTATTAACCTCCAGCTTCCCAGTTGTCAGCATATCTATCAATAGGATTATCTATCTATCTATCTATTTATCTATCTATATATATCTATCATTAGTTTGAATTTACCAAGTGTTTCGCCACGGCCACAACTGGAAGCCACACTCACAACCAGAAGCCACACCCATACTCAGTAGCCACACACCCTATGGTGGCGCCGTCTAATAGAGATTAGAAATGCCTTTTTACAAAGTTTGACTTAGTTGCCAAAAACCCTAGACATGCCCCTGATAGAGGAGAATGTGTAGAATAACTAGGTATGCATAGTATAAACTAAGAATTTAAAAAAAATTATTTTCCACTAAATTTACCTTAAAATAAATTCTGTAGAACTGAAAATTCTAATAAAGTTAATGGGAGTGGAATATTTGAATCACATCAAATTTCGACATGGAATTTCCACTTTCCAAAACAGAAATTTTGACTTTTCAACAGTGAATTTCAAATTTTTAATATGACATTTCAAATTTTTAACATTGCATTTCGAAAAATTCTACCTTCAAATTTTCCCCAAATTTAACATGTTCAAAAACCACAGCTCCACCTCAAATCTGGGATGGCAGCAGAGCTTAACAGTATATACCCAGAAATATAACTGATTTTACAGATTTTTGTGTCATTAGCAGTTTTTTTCCAGTGTGAAAAATAATTTTTAAAGGGGAAGTTCAGTGCAAATACATATGCTTTTCAGAAAAAAGAGCAGTATTTTTCACCCAGATGACCTTAATCGCCAATTCAGCATTTGTCTGTGTAAAATAAATAACACCGACTGACTTCCTGTTTGCAGGACCCCTAGTAGAGACTGTTATGGTTTTGCCCTTGACCCAGCGCCTGGGTTGATTCAGTTGCTCAGTAGAGATCTGAGCATCTTTGACCCATTCAACAGCCAATCACTAGAAATTACTTTACTGTTAGGAACATTCCAAGGTTGTGGTGCATTCTGGGAAGAAGAGGACCGTTAGAACCTGAAATGTCAGCTTACTAATGTCAACAGCAGGGAATAGCAAAGGGTATAAAATCGACTGATTTTTCAAAATGGGAGAGAATATGTAGAATAACTAAGAAGGCATTACACAAACTAACAATTTAACAAATATTGATCATTTCCACTGAACTGTCCCTTTAAGACCATATTAAAAAAATTATTAAAGTCAAAATGTAATTGTCAGAATAACAATTTTTTTCCGCCATACAGTAAAAATCATTTCTAAACTTAAATAAAGACATTTTTACCATAGTTACAGTACTATTAAATAGGGTAAATAGCGGACAAGGTATTCAATTTATAAGACACAGAAATGCCTTATAGCAGGGGTGGGCAATTAAATCTCTCAGGGGACTGCATGAGGAACATAAACTGTCATGAAGGGCCGGGCCAAACCCAGCCAATAACTTTAACTCAGTTATCATTATAGAGATTGCAAAACTGGATTTTATGAACAGAAGAAATTAATATCACTGATTCATTGGATTTCATTACTTTATTTGCTGCAAGCTTTAATAGAAAGTGTGTAATATTTTAGACCCATTCCATAAAATTCAGTTGTTATTTTTTTGGGTCTAGTATTAAAGGGCCAATGAGGGGCATCTAAAGGGTCGCATGTGGCCCCTGGGCCTTACTTTGCCGGGTCTGCCTTATAGAATTTACCCAAGGTTCAGGGTCATCATAACCAGATGTGCAGGTATCTGATAAAATTAACTAATATAACGACCAGTAATGAACGACAGGCAAGCATGAAAGCATGTGTGTGGAAACTTTCATTTGTGTTTAAAACCATCTTAAATGTTTAACAGAACACACACTTAAACATCTGTCATAGCACATACAGACCTATAAATACCATTGGGTAATAAAAATGGATTTGCTCTGAGTGCTATTGGCTAAAGGTGTGAAAATAGCTCTATAATGACCAAGAAGAACCTCTGTAAATTTTCAACAATGACTTTTACAGATGTAGACTGTATATTTTTATTTTATGTCAACGGAGCAGCTGTATGTCCCTTTACATTCCCACCTACTTTAAAAGGAACATGTTATAGTTATAGGACATATGCCAAATTCCATTCAGTACGAACAGTAAATCTAATATGACTGGTTTAATGGACAATTATACTCATCTCAAACACACCCTGCTCCTCCTCTTATTTCCTCCAATTGTACCCAGGTTGAGGACCTAAACAGCTAGGACACATCTTGGACATCTGGATTCTTCTTTATTTCCATCCTTGCTCCAGGTCTTCTTCCGGTTTGCGATGTGGCCAATAGGAAGACAGGTACAATGCGTGTGTGAAGCAGAGGAAGTTAAGTGTAATTATCCTTTAAGTATGCGTAGTGGTTGTCTTACATTAATTGCAGCATACTACATTTGGCATAGTTAATAAGCCTTTAGTACACCCGCCTATTTTATACTCTGTACATTTTCATGTGTGAAGCAGTAGATCCAAGGGCTGAACCTGTTCCTTAGAACTTCCTGTTTTGGATTTGCATATATCTTAACTACATTATAAGCGTTTTTTAGCTTTTGAGTAATGGGTTCAGCCTCCAAAAGAAAGTGATAGAAACACTTAATGTGTTCATATGTATCAATTCTAGACCCCTTCTAAAGGTCAACTTTGGATTATTTAAAAAAGCTTGGCACCATATGTGGTAACATAAAGATATGATGCTACTATTAAAGGTTGATTATGTAGTTTTGTTTTGTACATGTCTTCGTACTCCTCATCTGGTTGCCGCCACACACGCTTGACACTATCTTAACCAAATATGTTTATCTATGTCTCATCAGGCCATATGACATGCTTTTAGTAATCCATGTAATCAGTCTGCTTGTCTTCAGCAAACAGTTTTTGCAGGCTTTCTTGTGCATCCTCTTAAGAATAGGCTTTCTTCTGTGACAAAAGCTATGCAGACAGATTTGATGCAGTGTGTGGCATATGGTCTGTGCACTGACAGGCTGATCTCTCACCTCTTTAACCTCTGCAGTAGGGATGGACTAGAACTCGAACCCGAACCCGAGTTGAATTTTATGAGTTCGGACGAATCCGAACTAATTAAACTAGTTCTGGACTTGCAGGACTATTTTCGATAGTCCTCGATGGTTCAGGGATTTCTGAACGTTCGGCAGGTCTCGGTCCGAAAATCCCTGAACGGCTGGAGATTCCCAAAATTGGACGTTTGTAGATTGCTGAACGGCCGACAATCCCACGGCTGCTCGAAAATCGGGACCCCCTTCTGGGTCCTTACAAGGACCTCTGTGACCCTAACAAGGGCCCTTTGGGGCTTAAGGGGTCCCGCAGCTTGAACTGGGACCCCCCTCACCGGCCCTACCAGGGCCCTTGTGGCACTTATAAGTGGCCTTGTGGCCCTAACAAGGGCCCTTTGGGGCTTAAGGGATCCCGCAGCTCGAACTGGGACCCCCCTCCCTGGCCCTATCAGGGTACTTGCGGCACTTAGAAGTGCCCTTATGGTCCTGACAAGGGCCCTTTGGGGCTTAAGGGGTCCCCACAGCTCGAACCGGGACCCCCAGTGAGCGACTCTTAAAAGAGCCCTTTGTACCCCTCTGATGCCGGTGTCTTAGCGACACCTACACCACTGAGGTCGCCGATGCCAGGCAGACTCACTGTGGCCGCCAGTGAGCCTGCTGGCACTGCTGGCCTCAGCGGAGCCGATGTTGGTAGCCGCTTCTTTCTTCAGCCATCTACTGCGATGGCATCTGAGCTCCGCCGAGGATTGCACCTCTTTATATAGGTTTGCAGAAAGTCCTAATGCGTTTCTGATTGGTCAATTTTTTTAATGCTTGGTTTACATGGTTTACATTAACCAATCAGATTTCAGAAAATCACTGGGGGTCCCGGTTCGAGCTCTGGGACCCCCAACAAAAGCACTTATCAGTGCCGCAAGGGCCCTTACAAGGGCTGGGGAGGAGGGTCCCGGTTCAAGCTGCGGGACCCCTTAATCCCCAAAGGGCCTTTGTCAGAGCCAGGGGCGTACCTGAAGGGGCCCGGGCCCCCCCCCGCGAGTTTGCAGGCCGGGCCCCTGACTCCCTCCTCCGCAGACTTCCAAGATCCCTGCAGTATTGATCCTTTTTAAAACTGGGCCCGAACTTCTGAGGTCCGCGGCGGAGTGCACCTCTTTATATAGGTTTTCAGAAAACGCTAATGCATTTCTAATCCATTTTTCAATTTTTAATGCTTGGTTTAAATGCTTTACATTAACCAATCAGATTTCGGAAATCTGATTGGTTAAAAAACACTCTTTTTGAAAGGTATGTATTAGTATTTAGTGAGCCTTGACAGTTTAGTGATATCACTGTAGCTAGATAAAGTGAACCCAGGGCCAGATTTACAATGGGGTACAGTAGGCATGTGCCTAGGGGCACCTGTGGTTGCAGGGCTGGCTTTCAATCACTCCCTTACTGTTGTCACTATAATATGCAGCACATTGATTTTTTTAAACACTATCTAAAATCAGTTAATATTTTAAACAGTTTTCTGTTTAGTTTTCTTCTCCTCTATAAGTAAAAATTGGCATGATTTGAGGGTGTGGTCTGTCTTGAGAGGTGGGGTTAAGGACACCAGGCTTTTTGTGCCTATAGACCCCCGAGATGGAAATCTGTGCCTGAGTGAGAATTCATTTTTACGGATACTTACTTTAAAGAATCTAACCCTGAGTCTCAAGTCTTTATAATATTATTATACATTACTTAGAACACATCTTGCTATTTTTGCAGCCAGACATTACTGAGAAATTTATAACCTATAAATGATTTCCTGTGCTCTATCACAGAAGCAGAGCTCATTATATTGACACTGCAGAAAATAAGATCAAATTTGTTATTTCTAATTATTTCATCTGATTATCCATCATACTTGTTACTTTTATTATATCTCTTCCTTTACAGGAAAGCATTGTACCATGGAAAGGGCAGGTAGTCATTCAGGGATTCAAGGGATTTTTCTAAAAGCTGTTAAAATGAAAGAAACCATGAAACGCCAGATGATAATGTTGGAAAGTCTATATGTACTTTATGAATAAAGATAATTTCTTTATAGACAGTATGAAACAGAATCTAATACTTTCATGGTGTATACTTTGAATGAGAAGGGTATGAATAATACTATCATGGGTCATAGGGCCGTATATATAAAGGCGTGGTATCACTTTTTAGCAATACCGCGCCTTTAACTATTGGTAAAACAATCGTTAAGCTGATTGTTAATTTCCGATCGGTTATCGTTATTGCAAATTTACAATCCGATCGGAAATTACCGATATCGATCGTAAATCTATGATTACGAAATTGTAGATTTACGATCCCCAATAGAATACCATTGTGGTAGTTCATAAATACACTCGAGTATAAGCCAACTCGAGTATAAGCCGAGGTACCCATTTTTGCCTCCAAAATTAGAAAAACATGATTGACTCGAGTATAAGCCGAGGGTATACAGTAACCCTAATACCTTTCCACTGTAGATGTTTGGAAACTACAACTCCCAGCATGCTTGGTTGCTGGGAGTTGTAGTTTCCAACCACACTATAGTAGAAAGGTATGGGGGGTTACGTTGGCATACTTCCCCACCCTAATACCTTTCCACTGTAGATGTTTGGAAACTACAACTCCCAGCATGCTTGGTTGCTGGGAGTTGTAGTTTCCAACCACCTATAGTAAAAAGGTAATGTGGGTGTCTGCATGGCATACTGTCCCCCCAGTCCCCCCCCAGCTCACTTACCGTACCTGGTCTTCAGTCTTCCTCTCTCTGCCGGCTGCCGCAATCCAGAAGCAGCCGCGAGTCAGACCGGCAGTTCCCAGTACTGCTTCGTGGCTGCCCGATGACGTCATCCCGCGGCTGTTTTTATTGATATAGGGCAAAAGGTCTTAGTTGTATTGATTTAAAAGTAAGTGACAGTAGCATTACACTTTGAAAATAAATAATAGGTATATTAATATATAAAGATTTTATATAAGGGGAACTGTGGTCCAAAAATGGCTTGAGGTAAATTGATAGGAATTGCTCTCCTGAGAGTTTTTGCAATTTATTTCCATTGTTTATTTTACATAGTTTTGAAAATATTTACATTTTTGTGTGTGATATGGCAGCAGCATCACCAGGTCCCCTGCACTTCCTGCTTCCTGCTCTGAAACCTGTCAGTCAATCTGCCCTGTGTCTCCTCCCCTTTGCAGCCCCCCTGGTCCCTCCCACTCATGGACCCCATGTTCCCTCCAGTTGCAGGCCCCCCTTGGCCCATTCCCTTACAGCCCCATGTGGCCCTGCCCACTCAGGGATGCCGTGGCCCCGCCCACTCATGGGTGTCATGTGGGCCACTCTGACAGGGAGATTTCTGACTGAAAAGGCTGTTTTCACATAGTGAGAGAGAAGGGCTGAAGATTCCCTTACCTTCTCTGCAGCTGCAGGTCCTTCACACAGCAGAAAGGAGGAGGGACTTCCTGTCTCCCTCACACACTGAGGGAGTCTGAGGCTGTGTTCGCCGGCGGCACTGTGCAGGAGAAGCCTTAGGAATGTCACATGTCAGCCTTCCACCCATTAAATTTCTGGTCAGTCATTTCTTTATATCTTGGGCTGTGGAGCACATAGAGGGGTGGTTGATGGCTTGTTTTAAAGGTAGGAAACTGACCTTTCATTTAAACTTAACTTGTTTGGAGACCACAGTTCCCCTTTAACCTCTCCAGGTCAGGGATTTCTTTTTTTGTTTATCAAGGCTTCAAGCTTTTTTATGTTACGCATATACCTATTTATGTATTCTTTTACTTAGTTAGGAATTTTCCCTGTGGTTTATTGTATGTATTGAAATATTGTACATTGCTTTCTTACCTCCAGCTACAGATTTGTCCCGAACAGCTGAAGCTACCAATAAAATTTTGAGGTAAAGCTTTTTGACAGTGGAAATAAGAATTTTCACGGTTTCAGTGTAGAATTCTGGTTTATACTGTTGAAATTTAGTGAAAAAAAAATTTCATTAAAAAATGAATGGAACCCAACAGGTTTGTTGCGTTAAACTTTACAAGGTTATGCAAGAATCATTTTCAGAGATAGTTGACTGCCAGGACATTTTTTTATTTAGCTAGCACACAAACTCAGAGAAAGATGTCTTTATGTGCAATTTGGAAGTTCATATTGTCATTATAATTTAAACTTCCAGCATGTAAGAATGTGAAAAAACTGTAATGTGAAAACAAACCTCTTCAAGCAGGAAAGTGTAAAAAACACTTTATGAAATCCCCACATTTTAATTTTATTAAACCAAAAAATCACATTGTGCCGCACACTTAAGAACTGTTTCCCTAGGATTCGGAGAGGATGTGGTTTGCCAGATGTTGCTGTTTATATTCTGACTCGGAGTTTGACTTATGTTTGTTTTCTCTTGACCTCCTAAACTTCTCTCATAAATGCTGAGAGGGGAGCCATAACCATGAAGCATTGTCCGTTTACGTTTTTTATATTTAATTAATGTGTTTCAAAAAATATATATAAATTATTCCACAAATGTAAATCTGCTAACAGTGTATTATTACTCCCCCTTATTACACTAATTGGGAAAATAATTATAAACATTTTTTAACAGGATGCCACAAGAGAGCTTCAATTGTGACTTACTTTACCTGCTCCTGTGGTACAGGAGGGGATCCTCAATCTATAGCTCTCCAAATGTTTTAAAACTACAACTCTCAGCGTTCCCTGGTTTTCCTCTGTAGCTGAGGAATGCTTGGAGTTGTTTTTCAAACATCTGGAGAGCCATAGTCGGAGGATCCCAGCAGTAAGTTATTAGGGCTTCATATTACTTTACATGTGTCTGCTTAATTCCGTACTTTTTTACATTCCATTTAGAAAAATATCTCACTATTTCTGTCTAAAAAAAATATCTTGCTAAAAGTTCTGAAACTACTGCTCTTTGTATCTGCAATCCATGCTAACACTATATTCCATGGTCACAAATGAGTTTAAATGGGAAAACATTGCTAGCAGCTGTTATTGCATTGCCCTGTTTGTATACTATTATCCTGTAATTACACTAAAAGCATAGCCCTTTTCATTTTTATTTGTTAAAGGCAGCAGTCTCTAAAACCAGAAAAAAACTGTGTATAAAATGCTTAAAAGCATTTTATACAGCTGAGCAGTAACTCTATCCGGCTGCTAAGGCTTGTGTAGACTTGAGACTCTTTCATATGTTTAGGATATACGGTATGTAATGGTCACATTCCTGGTGTCTTCCAATTGGCTGAGGTATCAGTGGGGAAACTGCTTTTGGATAACATCTTACTTGCTTGTAGGCAAATTATTTGAGATGACATTTTCACCAAAGTTTCTGTCAGGAGAACTAAAAAAAGAAAATAACCATTGTACTATTAAAACCAGAAAATGTATCTGATAAACTCAGTATGTAAAGTTGTAAATTATCCATCACACGAGCGTTAAAGGGCATGTCCACCCCTCTTACAAAAATGTATTATGTGACAGAAACCCCCCCCAAAACCAGTAAAGACTCTTACTATCACACGATCCATCGACGCTTAGTCCATGCCTCTGCTGCTGCTGTACTTGCCATTTACGTGCACAAACGTACGTGCAGGGCCTCATTCGGTAATTGCCGTCAGCCATTGGCCATGATGTCACTGTGCCAGCCGTGACTGACGGCCATTACCAAGAAGTAGCTGGGAGCCACAGAAATGGATCGTGGGATTGTAAGGCTGGATCTGGGGCTTTACAGTCTGGGAACAGCTTTGCTAAATGTTAAAGGTAGCGATCCCCATACATACTGCGGATATAGATAGCTAAATAGCTATGCATATTCTTCATCCTAATGGTGGGGGGGTTAAACCTTTAGTACCCCTTTAAATATATATATTGAGGGCAAGAGTACATGGGCACATGGATATTTTTACCCCTGCCAACATTTTTATTTTACTAACCTAACAATAGAAGCATGCATATTATATCTTTAAATACAATCATTTTCATTTACTTCAAAATGTCAAGATTCTTACTATGGTAAATAGTCAGTATACATTGTTAAAAAGAGATCAGGCATTTGATTGGGTGTTTATGTAGAGTGTAAAAACCCCTAAGCTTGGTAGTCTGTAAAGGTTTGTTAAAGGGGAACTGTGGTCTCCAAACAAGTTTAATGTTAAAGGCCCGTTTCCTACCTTTAAAACAAGCCACCAACCACCCCTCTATGTGCTCCACAGCCCAAGATATAAATAAATTACTGACCAGAAAGTTAATGGGTAGGAGGCTGACATGTGACATTCCTAAGGCTTATCCTGCACAGTGCCACCGACGAGCACAGCCTCAGACTCCCTCAGTGTGTGAGGGAGACAGGAAGTCCCTCCCCCCCGCTGTGTGAAGGACCTGCAGCTGCAGAGAAGGTAAGGGAATCTACAGCCCTTCTCTCTCACTATGTGAAAACAGCCTTTTCAGGCAGAGTTCTCACTCTGCCTGAAAAGGCTGTTTCCACAGAGCATTCATGGGGTCCATGAGTGGGAGGGACCAGGGGGGGCTGCAAAGGGGAGGAGGAGACACAGGACAGATTGACTGACAGTTTCAGAGCAGGAAGTAGGAAGTGCAGGGGACCTGGTGATGTTGCTGCCATATCACAAACAAAAATGTAAATATCTTCAAAACTATGCAAAATAAACAATGGAAATAAATTGCAAAAATTCCCAGGGGAGCAATTCCTATCGATTTACCTCAATTTACCTAAAGTCATTTTTGGACCACAGTTCCCCTTTAATAAATGAGGTTTTAATAATAGTTTAAAGGAACACGCTTTAATTTCATCATTTCTACAATGTGTTAGAAGGTAGAATGAGTAAAAGGATCCTAGAACTGGTGTAAGACCCTCAGATTGCTTATTCTAGGCTTTTTAAAGGGCATGTCCACCCCCAAAACTATAATCCCCCCCAACTAACTGGCCCCACATGTAGTGTAGTTTAATCCTTACCTCACATCCCAGCTCCATAGGGTTCTCCTGTAGTCCCCCCCCAAAGTCCCAAAAAATGACTACCAGGAGGCTAGCAGAGTCCATATAGGACACTGCCTGCTAGCTGGCCTCAGGTAGATTTTTGCCATGCGTACTGCAGCCCTTCTCCCCCTCCCTCCCCCCCTCCCTCTCCCCCTCTCCCTCCCTCTCCTCCGTTCTACTACCCTCCCCCTAGCTCATATCCCCCTAATATTCTGCTCCCCCATGTTCTCCCAGCCCAACCGCATTTTTTTTTTTTAGAAAGCTCCCAAACTCTTACTTACCTCTCTCTTTCCTCGGCGAAGTGAGCTGCCGGCAGCCGCGTCTGTGATTGGCTGCCGCTCAGCCAATCACAGACGCGGCTGCCGGTCCCGCCCCTCTGCTTGCATTTCCTTGCAAGCGAGGGCCGGGAGCGCGGCGGAGGATCGAGGGGAGGTAAGTAGAGTTTGGGGGCTTCTAAAAAAAAATTATAGCGGTTGGGGCTGGGAGCCCAGGGGGGACCTTATATAAAAAAAATTTTTTTAGGGTGGACATAGCCTTTAAGGACACGCTAATACGGATTGTTTTCCTAACAATATTGTGCTGGTTTCCTATTAAGAATTCCAATGACAGCAAAGAGACCATGAATATCTCCGGAGACGTTGAGATTACTGTAGTGGGACAGGTCTCTACAGAAAACAAGGTCTCCACATGGAAGAGGTTTAGGCGGAGATGCCAGAAATTCTTCTAGTGTTGCAAAAAGTCTTCTGAACCGGAGAATGATAAAGAAAAGGAAGTGGAGGAAATACCAGGTATGACATCCAACTTTATTGGTTTTATTTGGGTTCATTTAAGGCAAACTAAAGGTAAAATATGTTATAAATAGGCCTATAGACAATCTCTCTAAGATCTTCCTAGTGTAGCTTTAGACACATTCAAGCATTTGATAAGAAATAGAGAATCTGCTATCATTACTGAAATGAGCAGCATTGTGGTGCAATTTAATTAGATTACTGTAACCTGTTAGTATCCCCTTTTTAAAGTAACACTAAATCCATAAAAATAACTATTTGCCATTTGTTTCTATTATTCACAGGGAGGTGAGAACGCTTATTCTCACCTTCCTGTGAATAATATTACGCTCGGGGGACCTGGAACCTACCATATATACTCGAGTATAAGTCGACTCGAGTATAAGTCAAGGTACCCATTTTTACCTCAAAAATGAGTAAAACCAATTGACTCGAGTATAAGTCGAGGGTAGAGTGTAGAAGGGAGTGGAAGTAGGGAGTAGAAACATCTGGGTGGAACTGCACACACTAACCCCAAAACACACTACCCTGTCCCACACACAACCCAAAACACACTACCCTGTCCCTGACTCCTTACACTCCCCTCCAGCCCCAGGTCCAGCCCCAGGAATAAAACCTATTTCCCTGCACCCATCTTCTCACCCTGCCACTACACTACACTACTACAGTGCACTACAATACTCCCTGCACCATCTTCTCACCCTGCCACTACACTACACTACTACAGTACACTCAACTACTCCCTGCACCCATCTTCTCACCCTGCCACTACACTACACTACACTACTACAGTACACTACACTACTCCCTGCACCATCTTCTCACCCTGCCACTACACTACACTACTACAGTACATTACACTACTCCCGCACCCATCTTCTCACCCTGCCACTACACTACCTACACTACTACAGTACACACACATCCCTGCACCCATCTTCTCACCCTGCCACTACACTACACTAACTACTAATGCTGCAACCTTTGCAGGAGAGTCCGGGCCCCCGACATCATGCACTTGATGGAGGAATCCGGCTGCCGCGTCCACTGATGGTCGATCCACTGACATCACGAACTCGGCGCCGGTTTAATTCCGGAGCCGGGTCGTGACGTCAGTGGATGCGACCATCAGTGGACGCGGCAGCCGGATTCCTCCACCAGTAAGTGACTGACTCGAGTATAAGTCGAGGTTCAGTTTTCAGGCTGTTTTCCCAGCCTGAAAACCTCGACTTATACTCGAGTATATACGGTACCTTGCCGCTGCTCCATTCGCAAGCCGCTACTGCACAGAACAGCTGTTCTGTCCCGATCGCGCGCCCTATCTTTTGCATTGGCGGGCATACGCCTAAGATAGGGCGCGCGGTCGGGACAGAGCGGCTGTCAGTGAAGGAGCGGCTTGCAGTGGAGTGGCGGTAAGGTAAGTTCCAGGTCCCCCGAGAGTCCTATTATTCACAGGGAGGTGAGAATAAGCGTTCTCACCTCCCTGTTAATAATAGAAACGAATGGCAAATAGTTATTTTTATGGATTATGGGAGTTTAGTGTCCCTTTAAGGTTCGTACACACGTGTGATTGTGGGTGTCGATGCATGATGTGTACGAACATCCGGCTGATAATCGTGTCATGTGTGGGCACTCTATCAGCCGAAACGCCCGTTCGGTCGAGGATTGTTGCCAACCGGGCAGATCTCAGAACGAGCAACCATTTCAGCCGCTAAAGTGCCCATACACGGCACGATTATCGGCACACATACGTACGAACCTTTAGTTTCAGACAAGATACAAATCTGCACATTGCTCAGTTAGGTACACTAGCTCAAACCTATCCTCTTTTCTGGTATGTCAAGTCACTACTGGTTACTCTCTATCAACCTGCTTGGCATTTTAGAAATGGGAGAACCAGCTAAGAATTGTAGGATATATAATTAATATAGTTAATATGAGGATATTAATTAAGTACAAAGCCACAAGTATACAGCTATAAGGTGACTTTATAATATCCTTACATTAGGTGCATTATTTACACAGAGACAGAATCAGAAAGTCTATTATACACCAGCACTTAAGGTCAGCTGGACAATACTCATCTTCATTCATCCTCCAGTCCTGTGTCCCTCAGGAAACCAAGGAATTCTATATAATAAATGGCAGGAGCACAATTTTTTGGTTTCCTTTGTGGCACAGGTGGATGCACCTTTCATTATTGCTTATGTTTCTGACTGATGTCTTTAGCAAAACAACAATTATAACCAATGCCTTAGGAACTTTATTTTATAAGGATAAACTTGCAGGACATTCCTGACTCTTGTGTATTTTATATAAGGGTTAATACGCCCCTTACAGTGTAATATAAGGATATAAAGTCACAGAAGAGTTCCCTGACCATATAAAAGCACAAAGCTGCAGGCCGACTGCTTTTATACAGGGCAGGGAACTCTGAGTTGACTTTATAAACCTTATAATACACTGTTATAGGGTGTATTATTTCTTATAATACATAGGGTATTTATTTTAAAAAATATCTTTGGGATGTGTGTTTTAAGTGCACCTCCCCATTCACTTGCAGTGTGTCCGAAATGTTCATGTTAAACAATAGGACACAGACCTGGGCTTTTTCTTCTAACATCCAAGGAGCTGCGGGGTTAATCATTTTCTTTTAGAGGGAGATTGAAATTCACGATCTGTCTGTGTCTGAGCTGATAGTTTAGACCAGGATGTTTCATCTATGACTCATAGCAAAGGCATCCAGGTCTCTCCTGGTCTTCACTATCAGCTCAGACATGGACAGATCATAAAATGTAAAGTGAATGGGGAGGTGCAGTGGAATATATTCTTATAAAAATCTCTTAGCTATGTAGCCAAGAGGGTTTTATAAGAATATATTCCACTGCACCTCCCCTCTCCATTCAAGGTCTTTAGCATTATGTATTATATATTTATCTGTACATCCAACTAAGTGGAATGAACTTACCTTTGTCAATAACGTGTCTCATGCTATCAATAAATTATATGTATATTTCCAAATATATATCCCTTATATTACATAAATACATTTATATTTTTACAGAGATTGCATTGAGTTTTTAGGAGCAACTAACTAGGTGGGGGTATATAGCATTATTACACATAGGAAAGGTCCATATGTATGTGTGTAATTAGCACTATTTAATTAAAATCACCATAAGAAATAACACTATACAGAGTATAGTACTATTACCTACTACTAGGGATGGCCGGTTCGCGGATCCGAACCCGGATCCGCCATGGATTTATCCCGTTCGCAAACAGTGGATTTTTCCGGATTTTCCGCCTTCCGAACTTCCGAACCGCGGATTTCTCGTAGTTTCGAAAATTTCCAAAATTACAAAATTTCTCGTATTTTCGGGAATTTTCGAGGATATTTTTCATTTTAGTGGGTCCGAGGATTTCTCTTATTTTCGTAAATACATATTTTCGAAAATTTTAGAAATTATGAGGATTACTCGTATTTTCGAAAAATACGGATTTTCAAAAATCTTGTAAATTACGAGATTACTCGTATTTACGGAAATTTTCGAGGATATTTTTCATTTTAGTGGGTCCGCTGGCAGATTTTCGAATTTTCAAATGTTTCGAAAATTCACGGATCCTTGAGCGGACCGGATTTCGCGAAGTTCGGACATCTCTACCTACTACTGAATTACAAAACAATTTATATACAATTAATAAACTAAACTTACTTTACTGGACACCCCTAAGTTTGAATGGAAAACTCAAAATGATGGGTTAAGACACACCTCCAGGATTTCTACAGGGTCTCCATGTAGACACTAAAAGGAAGTGGAATTTTACTAACATCCAATGAGAGGTTCTGATCTTCCACTGTTAGCAAATCAAAAAATTTTCTTTGGCACTGTCCATGAAAAGACAGGAAGTGTAAGGAAGTTCCTGTATTACACCCAGTTATGTGCTGTTTGTAAAACATGTGACAGTCTTAGCCAATTAGAAAAATCTTCAGACTCTCACATCTACTCCCCCTCCCCTCTCCATAGAAAGTAATGAGACAATCCAGTTTCTGTTTGCTAGACAGGAAGTGTCTGTTTATGATTAAATGACTTTGCATGTCTCTGAAACTACCCAGCATTCTTAGAGAAATGGGCAGTTTTTACTTCAATATTAATATATTAAAGGACAACTCCACCCTCATAAGGACATCTTTTAGAAAGAACGGCCTCTTTAAAATATGTTGATATATCATACTTTGTCCTATGAATTTATTACTGTATGCCTGCTATGCTTCTGGATGCCTCATGGAAACTGAGCAATTTAGAAACCTGTACTGAGCAGGTACGGAGCCTGGGCATGCTAAGAAGAGGCAGATAGGGGATTAACATTCAGTCATTGGCTGTGATGTCAACTGTCAAATCCATAACTGACAGTTACTAACTGGAAGAACCTCAAAGCAGAAACGGGAAATAGGACATTGTGCAGGATTTCAGGTTAGACTTATATATTTCACATTTCAAACTATTACCGTTTAGGGTTTTAGGGGGTGATTTACCTGTATGTAAATTTTCATTTTAGGGCTGGACTTGTCCTTTAAACATGAGGCTGTCAGGTACCTTCAGTTATAAGAAGGCTCTACTTCATTTTATACCCTGTGGGGAGCTTTTAGCTCCTTTATCCAAACCTCTCCATAATTTGTCAAGCTAATCAGAATCCTGTGTTTCCTAACCCCATAGTGACTGTAAATCTGGAACTTGCTGTGGTAATTACCAATGGTATTCTTGATCCTGTATAGGGTCTCAGGGTGTCCAATGGAGCTGTTCAGATTGAATTGCACATTGTGGCAGGATTGCCTTGATCTATGTTCAGATCTGCAGATTAATACCATTTTGTCTGGATACATATAACTCTATCATGTGTCCCTACTGAGCATCTGCTTTGTGTGAGAGCCCTGCCAGGACAGATGACTGTTGGTCACAGTAATAGTGGCTGCAGCCAGCAGCGCATGTGACAGACTGATCATGTGGTCCCATAGGGAACTGCATGATTAGCCGTGATTTACTAACTGACCCATTTGTCTGATACGGATGACCAAAATCGGTCGCGGTGGGTCGCCACACACTATCACATATTTCCAGCCGACTAATCCGTGGCACTATTGGTTCGTTACTGGTGTTAACCCACCTTAAGGTTCGTACACACATGCGTTCGCGGGTGCCAACCTGTGCCGCACGATGTGTATAAACGGCCAATAATAGTGCCATGTATGGGCACTTTATCGGCTAAAATGGCCGTTCTGTCGATACACGGCACGAATATAACCCGAAATGGCCGTTCGCACACGTCATTCGTCAGCACCAGCGATCGCATGTGTGCACAAACCTTTAGACTTTATAGATTATAACTGCCAGGTAGGTGGTATTTGGAAGTGAGTGAAAATATGGTAAAGTTTATGACTCTAACAGGGAGATTCACGCAGAGGCGCAAGCTCTCTGGGCAAATCTCCCGTACGGGATTTACCAGAGGCTGTGCGATTTTGGGTGAATCTCACCCACACATAAGTATTTTTCGCCAGCTATTAGTTGGTGTTTAATACTTACGTGTAAAGAGGCACGCAACCTCTGATAAATAACTTTGAAACGGCCGCACAAGTGCCTCTTCTGGTACTCGCACTGCCGCCGCAAAGTGGGCATTAACATTGCGCCAACCAATCTACCCATATAATGCTTCCCTAATCCAATAGTCTAATAGCTATGTATGTAAGGGAAGGGCAGATGAATCACTTGCATGTTCAAACCCATGACCCTGGGCTTTTAATGTCTGTAAGTCAGGAAAATGTCTTTATTCCAGGATGTATGAAAACTAAGTTTTCCAGAATTCTGTGCAGTTAGGGAATGCTGGGAGTTGTAGTTTTAAACATGTGAAAAGTTAATTAAGAAGACACTAACTGCAAAACAGAGAATGCTGGGATTTGTAGTTTTCAAACATGTGAAAGGTCACAAGCTTAGGCTGTTTTAGATCTAGACAGATGCCTTAGCTACAGGATATTAAGAAAAAACTTACTGCAAACAGAGAATGCTGAGAATTGTGGTTTTCAAACACGTAAAAGGTCACAAGTTAAACACGCCTGCTCTATACCATTAGGCTGTATTATATCTAGACACATGCCTTTGCCACATGCAATAAATAAGATACTTTGCATGTCCCCACCCATTTCTTTAAGTGAGAGCTAAAAGCTCTGTGTGGAGCTTTTAGCTCCTCTATCCACACCTCTCCTAAACATTTATATTCAATCAGTATCCTGTGCTCCCAAGTCCTAACCCCCGTAGGTTAGTTAAACTTGTTGTGGTAAATACTAATAAATATGAACCTTGCATGTTAATCAGGATACTGTACAGGATTAAAGGTGGCTGTACATATATCCGATTTTACTTATCCAACCAAGCGCTCATGCAATATTAGTCTGATCTTGCCAGAACCACCTTTCCCATTCTTCTATGCCACAGACAGGCGGTTCTTGCATGATTGGTCTAATGTCGCGGGAGCACTCGGTCGGGAAAGTAAAATCGGATATATATATGGGCTGCTTTTGATTGCCCAAAGGTGCTGTTTAGATTGCCTGGGTCAGTTCTCAGACCTGCAGGTTTATTCCACATAGACCCTCTATATTCTAGCTGGCAGGTAGTATAGGTAAGGGAGGATATGTGTGTGTTTGTTCATTTAATATGATGCGATTATTTGGGGGGTTTTTAGGACCTTTTTAAGACTAATTTTATTATTGCCCCCCTGGATGTTTCCTGATGGTTCCTGTGAGCACTGCAACTACACATAGCAAAACATACACACATAATTTCCACTGTGCACCAACGGGCACACTTTTGCTAGTATATATATTGTGAGAGAGCACTTGGAAAAGTTGTGGATGGTCGGTATATTTCCCCTAGGTATCTTACCTATACTTGGTAACCTGAAATCAGTAATCTGAATGGAGGAAACAGGTTTTTTCCTGGTTTTAGTAAAATGTGTACTGGAGCTGGATTGTGTGGGAATCAGATTTATTGTGCCTTACCTATATCTGGAAGATAAAGACTTTTTGTTTTGTTCTAACCCCTGGCTGGTGGTTTCAGAGGAACCAATGTTTTTTTTCCTGTTTGAATAAACTGTGTGGGGACAGAGGAAATTGTAAGCCTCCCTGTGGTTTTCTGTTTAAAGACTGTTTTTTTTCTATTTTTTTTGGCACAAATAAATGTTCGCCATTTGCCTGTATTAAGCCAACCTTGGGTGTCTGTGTTCCCTTATGGGCAGAGTCGTGGTAAAAGAGTTACCAAGAGCTAATCCTCCCACATTTGGTGCTTGGATGTGGGCACTTACCACTTGCTCTTAAAGGGATATGCACCATTTTGAGTTTGTGTTATAAACCTTCTGTGTTGTATCAGAAAGTGTAAAAATGGAGGAGTTGGTGAAACAACTTGTACAGGCAAATATTCACCTGCAGCAAGCTAATACCACACCATATGAGGGGGCGGGATGGGGGAGAGGCGTACGCCTCAGCTGGGGCGATCCACAGGAAGGGCCTGCCGCGTATAATATTCACCTGCAGCAAGCTAATACCACACAACAGCATGTTAATGTCAGTTTGCAAAAAGAAAATGCCTAGCAACAAGAATGCTGTTTTAACACCTTACTCTGGGCGTTCCTATAACACCTCGTAGCCGCTATCTAATCACACCCTTAACACCTGGCTGTGATATGCTAATTGGGATTCTCCAGGGTACATAATTGCCACAGATTCTTGTACAAGTCATTCTGAACCCCCCCACACCACCAGGCTGTTCCCTGCACTGAGCTGGGGAAATCCCTGCCTGTTCTAGGATTCCCACTACAGAGAGATGCACACTTACAAGTAAGTCCACTGAACTGTGGGGGGTGTGTGTGTGTGCAGATGTTTGGAAACTACAACTCCCAGCTACTAAAGCATGCTGGGAGTTGTAGTTTCCAAATATCTGGAGTGGCTTTAGTTGTCTTTTAAATGGACAGCAGAATTCTCATTAGGCTACAGTACCACTGATCTTTTGCCCAGTACGTTTAAGAAATCTGTGAATTGTGGAATTCTAAAAAGTAGCATAAAAAAAATACTTGTAGCGCTCACCAGCCACAGGAGAGACATAACTCCTTCCCCGCTCCTTCATTGCGCCGGTGTTAAGGTGCGTAACAACAGTGTGTGTGTGCGCGAACACACGCATACGTGCCTTCTCCTACTGGCTCCTACCGGCTCTCCTGGCTTCACTCTTCTGTCTTCACAGGATTTGTTTAACTATGTGAGTACTGTCAGCATTATACTGGAAACACACCAATCGATCATTTTCTATGTGTCTTGTCTCTTCCCTGCAGATCGTGTTTGACCCTAGTATAAGCCGAGGTTAGGTTTTCAGGCTAATTTTAAAACCTTAAAACCTCGGCTTATACTTGAGTATATACGGTAACTGTTGTACCTATTGTATGTCGTTTTATTGTAACACCATTTTCTTTTATTTTTATATGCACTGTCCACCTTTTGGAATATTAAATCTAAAATTGAATAAGTTTTGTCTTTGATGCTCTAAAAGAGCTCAGTTAGCCTCTGATAAGTTCGTATGTGTTTAGATGGACTGCTTGTGAAGGACTGGTGCTAATTAACCAGTTAGTTGCTGGAGTGAAGAGTAAGAGTCAAGACTAATTGGGCTTCTTGCGCCGGCCGGAAGAGGTGCGCAGTGGTGACAGTATTACCGATTGATTGGTCAGATCACGTGCCCAGCAAACTGGCATTTGTGACATATGTTACCTCCCAGGATATCCACAACATGAGTGCATCCTTCAGGTGAGACCTTTTTGCCCAGTGGCTTGGTCTTACTAATTCTACACTAAATCCCTGGTTTTTCTGCTTTGTTGGCAACCAGTACAGATCTCCACACCAGAGAACAGACTCCCCACCAGAGAAATCAACCCAAACAGACCTGTTTCCTCAGATAAAGTGAGTGATGGGGGTGATGATCCAAACACACTTGAACCTCCTTAACATTATAGAAATTTAAGAATGTTCCAACAGGCAACAGACCCTTAAGGGACAAATCCAGGCATTTTCATGAAGACCTTGGGTTTGAGACTGTTGCAGAATCTCTTGGGAAATTCAGTGCACATTCTCTGGGACTGTAGGTTTTGTGGAATACCTTAGACCTCACAAAAGGTTTTGCAGGACACTGTCCATCAGTTTTGGGAAATGGTCTGCCTTGTAAGATTAATTTCCCAGAATTCCTACAGACTAATCTGCCCTTTGCAAAATAAATTCAGAACGAGCCAAAAATAATACACCAATGGTGATTATTATATGTTAGTAAAGGGATAATTATTAGTATGGAGGAAAACTGGATATTTTTGTTAAGCCCCTTGACAGATGGCAATATATTTGCTGTTTTTGAGCAGACAATTAATATTTATTATGAGTACTATTTCTGATCTAGTACTTATCTGGGAACCCTTAAAAGGAATCAAATGAATGAGTAAGGTTAATAATTATTGTTCTTTCTATTTCTTCTTCTTCCGTTTGTCTTCCGCTATTTTGGACTGTATCTCCTCCCACAGTTTTTGAGCTAGAGACATGAAATTCGGTACAGACGTGCGGGGCATATAGGAGAAGTGTGCTATCTTCTAGCTAAGGAATTTGCGGAAGTTTTACAGCGTTATCGGCGAATTTCTGGACATTTTATCCCCAATAATGGTAACAATCCCCAAATGTGGATATTTCCAGGTTTAAAGGGTGTCTCTACTCGTTTAAAAAATTTTGGGAGTTCAGTTTTATTGAGGAACGGGAGGTAAAGAAGCTGTTCGTTTTTTAACCCCCAACCTGACACAGGTACACACACCTTCTGACCTACCCTTCCATTTCTGTAGCAGGCTTGCTTAAAGGGTAACAAAAGTCAAAAAAATAATTTTCACCAATCATCAAAAAAACTTGTTTTTCATCAATAAAAGTATATGGTCATAAACGCAAAAAAGACCCACACAGACACAGGTACACACACTACTAACCTACAGTTCCATTTCTGCAGCAGACATAGTCAAAAAACAAATTTTGACCAATTATTAAAAAAGTTTGTTTTTTTAAACCCCCAACCTGACACAGGTACACATACCTACTGACCTACCCTTCCATTTCCGTGGCAGCCATACTTTAATGGTAACTAAAGTTAAACTTGTGTCCTCTTTCATTGCCATAGCAAGATTATTGAGTTTTAAAACCTGCAGCACAGACACACATTCTTTTCAAAAATGCATAATTTTAAGCCAAATTCAAAGTTTATACTTAAACTTTTCCTTTCTAGTTACAGACTGCAATCCCCCAGCTTCAGTATTTGGGCCATTGTTTCTGTGTGCCATTGTTTCTGTGTGGTGATATCCAACTCAAATATACACCCACCTTATAGACCTTCTCATATTTTGTATGGGGAAATGAGGAGTATTCACATTAGCTGACGGAGGATATGGTACGAAAACAATTAGACAAAGTAAATATCAATAAAGTCCCAGGACCAGATGGATTGCATCTTCGGATTTTAAAAGAGCTTAGTTCAGTTCAGTTCAGTTCTATCAAGACCACTGTTTCTCATCTTTTTCAGATTCACTTTGGTCTGGGGATGTGCCGCTGGATTGGAAAAAAGCCAATGTAATACCAATATTCAAAAAAAGGTAGTCGTTCACAGCCTGGTAACTATAGACCTGTAAGCCTAACATCAGTGGTAGGGAAGGTGCTGGAAACTTTGTTACGGGATCATATCCTTGACTTTGTCTCCAGAACTAGTTTTATTAGTAGTAGTCAGCATGGATTTATGGGAAATAGATCTATCAAATTTAATTGGTTTTTATGAAGAAGTGAGTTAGAATTTAGATTCAGGCACAGCAGTGGATGTGGTATACTTGGATTTTGCAAAAGCTTTTGATACTGTGCCACATAGGCGACTAATGTATAAACTGAGGACTGTTGACTGTAGAAGAAAACATTTGTTCATGGTTATAGAATTGGCTATTGTATCGCAAACAGAGAGTGGTGGTAAATGGAGCTATATCTATGTGGGCTAAAGTTCTAAGCGGAGTGCCTCAGGGTTCTGTACTGGGGCCGCTTCTTTTTAATCTGTTTTTTAAATGACTTGTAGAAGGGGGCAATGAGAGCAATGTCTCTGTGTTTGCTGATGACAATAAACTATGCAGAGCTTTGGAAACTTCAAATGATGTGCAAGTGTTGCAAGCAGACCTAGATAGATTATCAAAATGGGCAGCAGAATGGCAGATGAGATTCAATGTTGATTAATGTAAGGTGGTGCATTTGGGATTTAATAATCCCTGTGACACCAACACCATAAATAACTCTGTGTTAAGTGAATCTGTAATGGGAAAAGATTTGGGGGTTCTGGTAGATAACAAACTTAGCTGTAGCAAACAATGCCAGACAGCCACGGCTAGAGCTAGCAAGATATTGTCTTGTATAAAGAGAGGAATAGATTAAAAATTTTTGGAATCCTATATACAAAAGGGACATCTTGGAAATGGAAGCAGTTCAGAGAAGAGCAACTAAATTAATAAGGGGAATGGAGGGGCTTGAATATGCAGGCAGATTAGACAAGTTAGGGCTGTTTACATTGGAGAAGTGATGTTTGCGTTGGGATATGATAACCTTATACAAATATATTAATGGGCCATACAATGAACTCTCTGGTGCATTGTTCACTAATAGGTCATATCAGAGGACTTGTGGACATCCTTTAAGGTTGGAAGAAAAGAAGTTTCATCTTCAGGTTAGGAAAGGTTTCTTTACAGTGAGAACGGTGAAACTGTGGAACTGTCTTCCAGCAGATGAGGTAATGGCAAGTTCATTGAATAGCTTTAAAAATGTCCTGGATAAGTTTCTAAAACTAAAAAATATTGAGAATTACTGGTAGTAATACATATACTGTAGATCCGGTTGGTCCAGCGATACTTTCCGATTGCCATTTGGAGTCAGGAAGGAATTTCTCCCCCCCCCCTCTTTTTTTTTTAAGCTGGGGTTTTTTGCCTTCCTCTGGATCAACTGTTAGGAAGGGTTAAAAAAAAAGTGAAGATGTTGGACTTGATGGACGTATGTCTTTATTCAACCTCAATTACTATGTTACTATGTTACTATGATTGGTCTTTCTAGTCACCAATAATATCACGATTGTTATACTAAAGTATAGGGGGCCATTAAAGACAGATAAAGGTCCTTCTGCACATGCATCTTACATGGCCACAAGTCTCTCACAAGACTTACACAGTCCCGGTCATGTAAGATGCAACTGCTTCAGGCCCCTACGCCACAATGGTAATGGCGTTAAAATTGTTAGACTAATCTTAACTTTAAGCCATTACTACATTGGCTATGTCACGCTATTTACAAAAATTCGAGGAAATGGCATGGCCAGCGCAAAGGTAGTCCCAAACCCACACTAACACAATATTACATCAGGCAGCTTGGGTTTTGGATGACTTTCAGCCCAAAACTGCCTTTAATGCATTGGCCACAAATGCTGTTTTAGAATAAAGTAATTTTCTTTGGATATTTTCTTTGAAACTTACTTGCAAGGCTTTTCATGTTATTCATTTAAAAGAGATGCACTGCACTTAAATTAATATCAATTTGTAAATGTAAATTGTTTATTAAAAGGGAAACATTGAACCCCACGAATAACATTCTATAATTAATTTCTCATCTTTTCAGATTCACTTTTGTCTGTGGATGTGCCACTGGATTGGAAAAAAGCCAATGTAATACCAATATTCAAAAAAGATAGTCGTTCACAGCCTGGTAACTATAGACCTGTAAGCCTAAAGGTGGCCTTACATATGTGCGTTATAACTTAACCGACCGAGCGTTCACGTGACATTTGTGCGATCTTGCCGGATCCACCTCTCCCGATCTTATATTCGACCGACATGCGATTGCAAAATTAATGGGAATTTGCGATTGCATGTCGGTCGAATATAAGATTGGGAGAGGTGGTTCCGGCAAGATCGCACAAACGTCATGTGAACGCTCGGTCAGGTAAGTAATATCGCACATATGTATGGCCACCTTAACATCAGTGGTAGGGAAGGTGCTGGAAACTTTGTTACAGGATCATATCTATGACTTTGTCTCCAAAACTGATCTTATTAGTAGTAGTCAGCATGGATTTATGAGAAATAGATCATGCCGGACAAATTTAATTGGTTTTTATGAAGAAGCGAGTAAGAATTAAGATTAAGGCACAGCAGTGGATGTAATATACTTGGATTTTGCAAAAGTTTTTTATACGCCACATAGACGACTAATGTATAAACTGAGGGCTGTTGGCCTAGAAGTAATTTTCTATGAAAATTTTCTTTGAAACTTATTTGCAAGGCTTTTCATGCTATTCATGTAAAAGAGAGGCACTACACTTTGTCAAACATATAAATTGTTTATTGAAAGGGAAACATTGAACCCCACAATTAACATTCTATAATTCATCTACAAGCTTTCCAAGACCTACATTGGATGGCACTAGTATTGTTCTTCTTGCATGCAATGTTTGTTTTCCATAAATGTCCTCATTGAAAAAAACGCTTTAACTCAGTTTGCCTTCTGTTTTAACCAGTAACAAAATATTAGGCTGGATAGTACACACACATTAAATTATAATTTTCTTCTTTCAGTTTTCCAGATCTGAAATAAACAATGATATTTCATGTTAATTAAGTGTTAGAGTTTCACTTAATGCATTTCAGATTCATTTGTTGGCTTAATGCCAGTAAAAAATGTACTTATGAGGTCCAGATAATAGGAAAGGCCTGGGCTGAGTTCAATTCATTTTAATGTCATTTTAATTAGCCTTTATATAAGTGGAGGTTTGATCATTTTCTAAACAATAAAAGCAGAGCAACTTTCCAACAAAGCATTCCACTTGATTTTATACTGCCTGTAAATAAGAACATTTTTACATCTAAGCCTATATCATAACTTCAACCACAGCTATAATCTTTGAACATTTGTCCCTTTTCAGTGCCCTTAAATGAACACGTTTCTAATTTAAAACACAAGTCCCTAATGAAAGATGCATCATTAACCCAACAGAACAATAGGCTTTTGTATATTAATTCCAGATGAAGCAATTTTTACATCACAATATAATATTCTGGATGGTGTATTGGCGCCATTAATTTAACTGGATTTAAATATAGTTTTTAAATGAAACTGTTGTAGAATTATATGATGCCATATTGTCTATTGATGATAGCTATTCAGCTAAAGGTCTACAGTATTTTTTTTTCTTCCTTAAAACCTTAAAAACAAAAACTGGTCACATGTTAGTTACCTGCCCCCCAACTCCAACTGATATATACAGCACTTTATTAGATGCATTACTAACCAGATATTTAAGTATAATTATTGTCTCCATTCTGGCAGATGGTTTATCCCTCCATGCAGCAAAAGAAAAAATAACAGTTGGGATTGCAGGCAGATAACTGGGCATGCCCATCCCCAAAAATAAAATTTAACCCCATACTGGCCCCTTTGTGTATTGTTCAAAGATCCTCACCTTACATCTTTCCTCCAAATAGTTCTTCTACAGTGCCTGTGCAAAGTTAAGAAAAGTTAAGAGTAGGAAGTGTCAATGAATCATCCAGTCCCTGCTTCCTCTCTGTTCTCTGAGAGGTTTCTGGCATGCGCAGGGGAGCCGGAGAGCCCTCTCCCTCCCTCCTGATCCCTTCTGTATGCTGCATCCCCTAGCTCACCCCATCTCACCCCAAACCGCTGATTTACTTATGCAAGAAAAGCGTCAGAAAGATACTTATAGACCTTTGTTCCCCTGCCGGCTAGCCAATCACAGACACGGCTGCTGGTCCTGCCCCTCTCTGCTGCTTCCAGCTAGAAGAGAGCCGAGAACGGAGCGCCAGGGGTTTGAAGACCTGTAAGTATCTTTTTTGGCTTTTTTTGCAAAAGTAAATTGGCGGTTGGGGGTGGGATGGGTGGTCTACACATAGTAAAAAGTTTAATTTAGGGGTGGAGATACCCTTTAAATCCATACATATGCTAGGAGTTTGTTCTGCATGTAATATCATTTGTTCCCTCCAGATACTCCTATTTCTGTGTGTGTGATATGTAATTAGATTGTAAGCTCTTGGGTAGGCTTTGGTGTTAATGGATACATGAACAGTAAACACTTTAAAGTGCATTTTGACACCGCAAACAAAAATGTACTGTTGATAGAAGCAAGCAGAAGGGTCTGGAGCGGCTTCCACGACAATGATTGGCTGAGCCGCGATGTCTCAGCCAATCACCATTGTGGAAGCCAGTCCGGCCTCTTCTGCTTGCTTCCGTGCAAGGAAAAGGTATGGGTGACAGGCAGAAGGCAGTGAAGGAAAGAGGACTGGTAAGTATGTCCAGGGGCTGATTTCCTGCGAGGTCTAGGATTTGGGGGGTGTTCTGCCAACAGTCAGTTTTTAGTTTGGAGTGTGGACATGCCCTTTAATATATTTAGCATTATATGAAAGGTAAATGCAATACAATACATTCAAAATGTGTAAATTCCCTTACCCAACCACATTCACACATAAACTGTATTTCTCAATTGAGAAGATATCCCTTTAAATCAAAAATGCAAATAGAAGGTCCTGGATACTTCTTAGAGTAATATCATGTCAGTCAATTTAGTGAAGTGGGTTAAACTACATGCCACAGTTTTAATGTATTGCATTAGGTTTCCTGGAAAGGCTAATGATTTACCTTTTTGAACAATGCAAATAGATTCTTTCCTTTCCTTACAGTGGGGAAGTGATTAGCCGACTCTAAAGAATATTTATTAACGGGCTGGATGAATTTTTGACAGACATAACACAGATTTACAAGGGGATTTATAAAATGGCACAATTTTGCACCATACTTTATTTTTTGCTGTTCTCTGCACTTTGTCATGTAAATAAAATTAGAGAAGAAGTGTATACCAGTCACTACGGGCTACTTGTATGTACCAGTCACTGTAGACAAGTTATATGTACCAGTCACTGTGGGCAATGTTAAGTCAACGGGGTCTGGTGAACTGGAGTGCTGAACTATCAATGTTAGCTGAACTGGAGGGCTGACCTAACAGTGTCTGCTAAACTAGAGGGCTGGAGGGTTCAGCAACGACTGTTAGGTCAACCCTCCAGTTCAGGAGCTACTGTAAGGGCAGCCGTCCAGTTCACTAGACACTGTTAGCCAGTGTCTGGTGAACTGGAGGGCTGGCCAAACAATGTCTGGTGAAATGAAGGGCTGACCAAACAGTGTTTGGTTAACTGGAGGGCTGTCCTAACAGTCTGCTGAACTAGAGGGCTGATCTAAAATTGTCTTCTGAACTAGAGGGTTGACCAAACAGTGTCTGCTGAAATGGAGGACTGGAGGGTTCATAAGCCACTGTTAGGCCAGCCCTCCAGTTTACTAGCAAGGGTCAAGTCAGACCCCCAGTTCACCAGCAAGTGTTAGTTAGTCCACTAACACACACACCCCCATGAGCGGTTATATCAAGAATGTTGTCCAAGTGCATAAAAAGCACTCAATGTCAGCCCCTTATCAGTCTCTGTGTACTGAAAAGTATACTTTATATTGTGGTACGGTTTGCATGTTCCCCAGACTTACTTTTACTGAAATGTTAACATTGTTTCTTACATCCATGTTTCTAAGAAATACATTGCAATCCCTCAGATAGTTAGGGATAGGAGAATTTAAAAATGTTTACACAAAAAACTGCATTAATATCCTGTCTGTTCTGTGTCAGGGAGAGGAAGGATTTCTGTGCTGTTATTTGATTGGTTGTCAGCTTCTAGGAAGCAAGGCTGCACCTTCCTTGTTTTTATCTGATGAGCACTGTAAAGCATGTGAAAAGTACTGAGTACACTAAGCTGGAAGTCACCAAGATAAGGTGGATTAAGGGAGCTGACTACTAATACCCACAGGTTAATTTCCTAAATCACCCAGCAGCCACAGCAAAGGGAGAAATGAGACACATCTTGTTGTATGTTTGTGAATGTTCTCTGTCTGTGGTCTGGAGACTTTATTTCCATTTAACTATTTTATATAAGGCATGTTAGTTTAAGCAACAAATTTGCAGTTTCAATGACCGATTTAACAAGAAATTAGTTTTTTTGGAAGGGATGTAGACCTAAATACTGTAGATCTTTCAGTGAAAATAACATCAAATGAGAACTAAGGGAGAAAATCCCTATGGGTTATGTTGAGGCACCTCTTACCTTCCTATGGTGATTCTGTTCCTTTCAGATTCCAGTTGTAGTTATAACTAGGATAGGGAACTGTTACCCCTCTTATAGCCACCTCCAGCCTGTACTACTGTACTGATTCTAGTCCTGGTTAGCATATAGATTTGTCCCTTGAAAAATTTAGGGGAAAGTTACAGATCTTTTGAAAAGACAAGGCAACCATCTCCCAAAACGTATAAAAGTGTTACAGGGATAAAAATACACTACCCTTTATATGTTAGACACATAATATAGATAGGGCTTTTTACTTATATTCTCCTTTAATACATTTTAGAAAATGCTATTTTAAATTAAATTTAAATGACACTTTTTTTTATAAATAAAGAAGGATCAAATTGTACTGTTTATTTATTAAAGGGCATGTCCACCCCCAAAACATTTAATTGAACCCACTACTCGCCCCACTGTGTAGTGTTCAAAAATCCTTACCTTACATCTCTGCTCCTTATGGTTCTCCTGCAGGGCCTGTCGAAAAAATTCCAGAAAGTGAAGAGTAGAAGCTGTCTGTGTGTCGTCTGGTCCCTGCTTCTTCCTTGTCCTCCCTGATGACTCTGGCATGTAAAGGGGAGCCCCCCCTTCCCTCCATCCCTCTGAATCCATCTTGGCATCTTCACCCACTACCTATAAAATCTTTTACTGTAGTGTTTCCCACCCCCAACCGACAAGTTTGTTTTGTAAAACAAGCAGCAGAAACTTACACTCCTTCGTGCCCTCGGCCCCCTGCATTGCTGGCAGCCGTGTTGGTGATTCGCTGACTCTTAACCACACACAGATACGGCTGCCGGTCCGGCCCCTGCTTGCAACTTCTGGCAAGCAGATGGCCTTGAACAGAGAGTTGAGGGAATAAAGGAGTGTAAGTACATTTCTGCTGCTTCATATACAAAACAAACTTGGTGGTTGGGAGTGGGTTAAGGTGAGCTACACTACAGCAAAAGTTTTTTTCAAGGTGGAGATACCCTTTAAAATACTTAAGAACAATTGACTATTTACATATACACACATAATGAGATTTGCCAAGTTAACAGACTCATTTACCTAGAGCCGCTATCGCTCTGGGTAAAGACTCCTTTTGCTAATTAATATTGTGTTTGCAAATCTGGGTAAATCCTGGTAAGATTTTGGTGTTAAAATCCAGCGCTAAAACTAGCACAAACGCAATATTGAATCACGAGAGTCGAATGCGCAGGTGATTTTTGCGTAACCCGCGTATCCAACGCTAATGTGGATTTAAAGTTGCGCTAACCAGTAGCAAACCAGTAACTCCATATATTTGCCCAGCGAGTCTGAATAAATCACTCTCTATCAGAGTTATGCAATAAATGTTCTTATCAGTAAAAATGGTGCTAATTTTGCCCCAACGAATCAGATGTTAGCTTTCAAATGTTAAATAAGATCAGATTGGTTGGGGCAAAATTAGCACCATTTTTAACAATAAGAACTTATATTGAATCTCCCCGATACGTCTTTAAAATGAGATGCTGTCCTTTGTGGTGACTTTTTTGTATATTATGAATTGAACAACAGTTATACACCAGCACAGACTTGGAATGGTTATATACCTAAAGCCTCAGAACAACACTTTTTCAGAAGAAAGAGCACCTTAATATAAAGCAGTAATCTGTGTCTCACCTCTCATTTTGATATGGTTGTTGTGAAATACCTTTTTACCTTTTTATCATAGGGTTTGTGTTTTATTTCCCAGCATTCCAGTATCACATAGTGTGGTCACTGATCATTGTGTTCTTTACATATACTCCTAAGATACTGCAGGAACTTGGTACAGTTGGTCATACCCACAAGTAGCCTCTAGCCAATCATTTTACAGGACAGATTATGTAAGGGAGTATGTGACTGTGGTCAGGGGTGTGGCTAGTCACTGTACATATACACAGTCATCCCTTTCTTCATAAGGTTACTTTTACTTTAAGGGTTAGGTCCCATTATGTGCGTTGCATTCCGTTTTCCGTTTTCTGAGTGTTGCAATGTAATTTAAAATATAATAGATATCACAAGAATCAGTTTCCCTTGTATAATTTGCATTCCGAATCTACTCGGCTCATTTTTTATTTGCATGCGTGCATGACTTTTGGTCCATGTGTGTCAGAATCGCACTTTAATAATAGTCTATAGGAACGCAAAAAAACGCGGACACACGCGGACAAACTTATTTTTTGGGGGGGGGTTGTGTTTTCTCCAGTGTTTCCTGTTGATTCTCCAAAAACTGCACACGCGCACAAATGGACTGGAAACATGGACACACGCGGACCAATGCATAGAAAAAGGCATGTCTGTTAACTTGCAAATGGACAGGAACGCGGACAAATGCATTGACCTAAACGCACTCAAAACGGACAGCAAAACACAATGCACATAGTGGGACCTGGGATTTTACAGTTTATTGGTGTTTTAAGAGGGGATATTTTCTGATCCTGGGGTGGGTTTAGTTCTCCTTTAATTTAGTTGTCTTGCGGAAGGGTGGGAGACCATCCCAATCTCTCACAACCCGAACTAACCTGGAGTCTCTGCCTCCAGAATGCTCCATTTCAGCCACCGTGCCCCTAACCATGGCTCTTTTATGTCGTAATACATGTCAAGCGCCCCACCCCTTTGATGACATCATTTACCACATTAGGCAGGGTGGGATGGCTGGTTATGCATTCCTGTGGTCAGTGGTGAGATGCAATTTCAGTCTCTGCAATAGTCCTTCTTCTACCTGGGATGCATCACTTTCTGTTCCTAACAGTTATTTGTACGTTTTTGGCTGTTGGATGCATTAGATATGTTTAAATCTCTACTGAGCAACGAAATTGTCGAGGGCAAAGCTATAATGCACCCTAAATGGGTCCTGCATAAAGGAAGTCAGTACTTCAAAGCATTTGTATATGCACAGACAGATCACTGGATGGACAGGTTAAGGTTACTAAAATGAAAACAAAGCATATTTATATGTGCAGAACTGTCCCATTAAAGGGCAACTAAAGCCTAAAAAACTGAATAGAATCAAAAGCCTTATTAACATGTGGGTGTTTTCTGTCTCACAGACTCACCCACTGTTTTTATAAATGACAGTTTTCAAGTTTTCTAACACATTCCCAGTCCTGAGCAGGAGCTTGTCACAGCAGTTCACTACCCACTAGAACTCTCTAACCAATCCTGCTACAGTCCAGTACAAAAAAAGACAGTTTAAAATATTTACCAGGGAGTATGTGTCTAAGGTAAGGAGGTGTGGCTTAGTAAGTGCACATGCGCAGAAGACTGTTTGATGGGATAAAGATGTTTTTGGAAGCAACAACTGACAGTTACAAAGTGCAACCAAATCTACACGTTATAGGTTATTTACTGGAATAAATATTAATATAGATGGTTTTATATTATGGGGTATGCACATTTGTGTTTTGTTCTCCTTTAAATGACACATTGGCTATTAGATTTGCATAATAGATTCAGTTTTATTTTTCCCTTGTTTTCCTACTGAGCAGAATAGATATTGTTCTCTTTAATGGGTTTTGTCTGTCGGGTACGGATATGGTTAGCAAGAAAAGAAAACAGGAATGGTACATTAAAACAGAAAACAGACATAACAGGAGATAGAGAAAACATGGAGAAATATTTTTGGAGTTTAGAGCACTGTGTGTTTTTGTCCAAGCAGGAGAGCAAAATATGTAATTGGAATAAAATTAATAATGAAAAGGCCATTTTATATAACTAATTGCAGTCATGTGTTTGGATTATAAGTGGAAGCATATTTGCAGTGTTTGTAAGAAAGTTGAACAATAATAAAATATATACATAAAATATAGAATTAAATTATTTTCATGTAAAATGCATTTACTATACTGAATGTAAATGTATAGGGTATATAAATGATAATCAAGGCATTCTGCTGCCCTACATTAGAAAGTGTTTTTCTGAGGCTGCTGGGGTCCATCAATATCATAAGTACATTGATACTTTTATACACATTATCTGCAATTATTATGCTATCATCTAGAAGCTACATCAGTGACGTAAATACACATCAACTATCATTAAGGCTGCACCCAAGAGTAACCCTGATTCCAGCCAATTAAATAAATCTAGAAAATTTGGGCTCAAATTGTCAAAGAGGAGAAAACATCCAATCCTGGTTTTCCTCTCCATGGAACTATGGCACCATGGTGATGAGGTGAGTATTAGGCCCACCAATAAGTCTATAAAAATAAACGCTTCATATAAACTGCAAGGGAAAGCCAAGATGTACGTCAATAAGTGTAGAGGAACAAATCAAAAACAGATGTTTCCCAAACTATTACTGAAAAGATGTGATGATGAAATAAAAGGCTAAAATGCAGAGTGTAAGGGAGCAGTTTCTAGAAAAAAAAAAACAGAGTAAGGTAAATATGTTCAATTTCATTTTTAATTGAAACCCTTGAGGTAAATAGTATGCATTTTCTTTTTGTAAGATCAGCATTGTGGTATTTGAATTGTATTCAACAAAATCAAGTACTGTATAGTCTACAGTAGTAGACATTTTCCTTACTTATAACCCAGGAACTGAAAATTACAATTCCTAACCAAACAAACTTTACATCAGTGGTAACCAGAATGCTCAGAATGTGTCACATTAGAAGGGGTGATTTTGAGTGGAAGGACTTTTTTTTACTTATTTTACTTTTTTTATTCCTCTTTCAGGGATGTCCAAATTGTGGCCCTCCATATGTTTGAAAACGGCAACTCCCAGCATTCTGCATCAAGAAATGTTGGGAGTTGTAGTTTTTATATACATTCATTTATGGACTGATGTAATACTAAAAAAGTTACATGTTACCTGACAGGTTAGGTAAGATGAAACTTTTAAGTACTACATTGCCTTGCACTCCACAGTAGTAATGTGGCGTACACATTTATTAAACAGTAAAATAAAATAACATTTGAAAGAACTGAAGTTTATGAGGTGTTTTAAAGGGCATGTCCATCCCCAAAATATACAGTCCTCTGCACTGGGTGCTAACTCCTCACAATATCCAACCCTTGGTGGAAAGGTATATCAGAAGAAGACAACGTCGAGGGTTGCACTCCAAAGAACAATTTATTAATTAGTGACTACACATCAGATCACAATGTTTCGGGGGGTATAAACCTGCACCTGAGGAAGGTGCAAAAATTTGCCCCACTGTTTAGTGTAAAAAAATCTTTACCTTACACCTCTGCTCCAAAAGGTTGTCCTGCAGGGCCTTCTGAAAGTCCACAAAACTGAGCCTCTATCAGTATCATCTGGTATCTGCCCATTTCCTGTCCTCCCGCCCTCCCACCCTCCAGATCCCTCAATGTAGCAATAAAACTGTAAAAAAAAATTATCTTTTCCGTTGTGTGGGGGACCCCACCCCAACCCTAAACGCTATGGTTATAACTGTAAAAAGTGCACAAAAACTTACCCACCTTCATTCCCTCGGTTTTCTCAATAGCCAGCAGCCGAGCTGACTCTCCAATCACAGACGTGGCTGCCTGTCCCAGCCGCTATTGCTACTCCATTCCTGGAAGTAGAAATAGAGGCAGAGGGAGAGGGAACAAAGAATGATAAGTCTGTTTCTGGGCACTTTTTATAATATAAGCTGGCGGTTAGGGTTGGAGGGGGGGCCCTACACTACAGAAAATCTTGTATTTTGGGGTGGAGATACAAATTCAGAGAGTTGTAATAACATTTCTTATTATTAGAAATGGTGCTAATTTCGCCCTAGCCAATCAGATGTTAGCTTTCAAATGGTAAATAACATCTGATTGGTTGGGGCAAAATCAGCACCATTTTTAACAAGAAGAACTTTTATTACATTGCGCTGATTTTCTTGACTAGTCAATAGCTTGGAAATCCAATGAAGTAAAAAAGAAAATCATTCTAAAAGATAATCTCACTAAACAGGATTGTTTAGTTGTAACTTGTATAAACTATGAAAGGTTTGAGAGGAATAACAAAAATAAAATTCTACATAATAAATGTGTGATGAATTGTGGTTCTATTACAGTTAGTAATTAATGAATGTAGAAGAACCCTGACAGCCATATACAAACCGTAAGGAATTACACCACTATCTATGGCAAGGCAAACATCCACTAATTAAACTATCCTAAGTGGAATTTGATGATATTAAGAAACCTTTTCCTGTTGTGTCTAGAAATAAAATAGATTTATTGGGGTAGTGCACTTACTGGCATGTGTTCAATAGATTTGTCTAATAATAATGTTCTCTACAGACTAGAGTTATTTTGCTGGCTAGAGGTTAATTAGAAAATAGTTTTTATTTCTTCCATACAAAATACAGCCATAAAGTAAAAAAAAAAACAACAAAACCTTATTTCAATCTATAAATGAAAACTTGTAAGCAGCACTTAAAGGGCATGTCCACCCCCAAAACTATAATCCCCCCCAGTAATGGCCCCACCATGTAGTGTAGTGTAATCCTTACCTCACATCCCAGCTCCATAGGGTTCTCCTGTAGACCCCCCTAAAGTCCCAAAAAAAGTCCACCAGGAGGCTAGCAGGGCTCTGCCCCTACCTTGCCTCCGGTAGATATTTTTCATGCGAACTGCAGGCTCTCTCCCCCCTCCCTCCCCCTCCCTCTCCCTCCCTCTCCCTCCCTCTCCCTCTACTCTCCCTCCCCTAGCAAAAATCCTTTTAATATGCTGCTCCCCCAGTCTGGTAGCTCCAACCGCATGATTAGTATTTTGCAAAAGCTCCCCAAACTCTTACTTACCCTCCTCTTTCCTCCGCTGCACTGAATGACCGGCAGCCGCGTCCGTGATTGGCTGCCGCTGAGCCAATCACAGACGCGACTGCCGGTCCCGCCCCTCTGCTTGCATTCTCGCAAGCAGAGGGCCAGCAGTGCAGCGGAGGAACGAGGGAGGTAAGTAAGAGTTTGGGGGGCTTTTGCAAATACTAACCATGCGGTTGGGCTACCAGACATGGGGGAGCAGCATATCAAAAGTTATTTTTAAGGGTGGACATGCCCTTTAATCTGATGTGTTTATGTGTTTAATTACTGCATGACTTCAATCCAGTACTTGTTTTGCTCAGTGTCTCTGCTTTTTAGCCCCCTACCAGACTTCTGACTCTCTTTATGATGCTGTTTTTTTGCAAAAAGCAATTTTAACTGTGTTGCCGCATCAAATTATTGATATTTTTTGCTGCACTGTAATGTAAGTTGGTATTTAAAACGTAGCAAAAAGTGATTTTTTTGGTTTAGTTTACCTCAAATGTTTTGCCAAATCAGAGTAAATGTTGATGTTGATAAATGGTTGTGGTGTATTTCTTTATTTTTTAAATGCAGAAAATGACTGTTTCATGACTTTTGCCTGGGAGGTGGAAACCCTATTACCATAACCACAGTATGTGCTTGGAGTTTTTAGACATTAACAGGGAGATTCAATAAAAGTTCTTATCGTTTAAAGTGGTGCTAATTTTGCCCCAACCAATCAGATCTTCTTTAACATTTTGAAAGCTTACATTTGATTGGCTGGGGCAAAATTAGCACCATTTTTAACAATAAGAACTTTTATTGAATAACCCTGTAAATACTTTAACAAATTCCCCTGATTGGTTATCTGATTGATAGTAGCAAGGCCTGCTGGATTTATTCTGGCTTCATTGTCAGGGTATGCTGTGTTCCTGATTTAGCCGAAAGTTGTTGTTATTGCAACTTAGGACAGATATTAAATTAATTACAAGGGCAGAAAATTTACAGCAATATCCAGAATATTTTGCCCCTTTATAAATATGATCCCCAAGAGTATTGCAAATAATGTATGGCTACCCGGTTAGCATCTGCTTCAGCTTAAAGGGCACATCCATCCCCCAAACTATGATTGAGATTTCAGATAATTAACCACCTCCCCCCACCATTAACCACCTAGACCTCGCAATATTTAAATCAAGGCGTATAAATGTACACTCATTCCCTCAGCTGTCCTCTGTGCCTTTTTTTGAGAGGTCTAGGTTTGGGGGTATAAATAGATTAATTATCTTAAATATAGATTAATTATCTTAAATCTCAATTGTAGTTTAGGGGGTGGTTATACCCTTTAAAGATATATGCATAAGAAGGAATAAAAGCGCACTCCTGGGTCTTCTTCAAATGTATTTGGAAGTGCAAACAGTGCAACAAAGTGCAGGCAACGTTTCTGTCTGTGTTCTAAGATCTTTCTCAATTTGCTTTAGAAAGGTCTTAGAACACAGACCGAAACATTGCCTGCACTTTGTTGCACTGTTTGCACTTTCAAATGAATTTAAAGGAGACCCAGGGTTGCGCTGTTATTCCTACTTATCCATATCTACCTATCATTCAGCTTGCACCCGGGCACCTATCTAGGCTTGAAGTGTGTGCCTACCTTACCTGTAATGTTCACTGAACTGGCCCATTTATTATTGGATCAAATGTTGATTGAAAAATGATGGCGGAATGTCAGGGGGTAAGTTTCCTAGTGTATGCCCAACATTATTTTGGATAGGAAAAAAAAGATAAGTCTATCTAAGCCTATTATGCAATACCCAGCCTCACCAATCTTACAGACACCTTTACCCACAATGATCATACCGTACATCACCCTGCACAAAGACGTAATCTATAGGGACTGTTATTTTTCACTCAGCCCAGGCTGTGTCTTTACTCAGCTCTCCAAATAACCTTCTAAAATTCAATAAGTAGTGTCATGCAAAACACTACATGAGGCCACTAGCTGTGATACTTATCATATCCACTGTGCACATTGCATAACCTTAACTTGCAATGAACAAATGTATGACACAACTAGACCAATATTTTTCCTTCAATGTCTAAACTATGAGCAGATGTGTTAATTGTGTTTAATAATATTTACCTTTAGAATCTGCTGCATACGTTTAGCTATGATTTGTGATGACTATTAGCATTGTCTTATTATTAAGTGGTGTTGTGACAATTTCATTTCCTGATACATGGAATCATGTTCATAAAGTGGCTGTAGGAAAAAATCTACAGAATTACAAAGGATATTGCTGGTTTAGAGGTGTGATTAGTCCCTCTGAGAGTTTTTCTAACATGCATTGCCTTCTGGGTATTATCACTTTCCTTTCATTAACATTAAAACTCATGAAAAATGCATGACCACATGTGCACAGATGTTAGTGAGGACAGTGAGAAATCCTACCTTCTAGGTTTCCATACTGTTCCTTTCTAGTCTTCCTCACCCCCCCATTACTGTTCCGTTCTAGTCTGCCTCACCCCCCATTAGGTTCTCTTCTAGTATGCCTAACCCCCCATTACTGTTCCGTTCTAGTCTGCCTCACCCCCCATTACTGTTCCGTTCTAGTCTGCCTCACCCCCCATTACTGTTCTGTTCTAGTCTGCCTCACCCCCCATTACTGTTCCGTTCTAGTCTGCCTCACCCCCCATTACTGTTCCATTCTAGTCTGCCTCACCCTCCATTACTGTTCCGTTCTAGTCTGCCTCACCCCCCATTACTGTTCCGTTCTAGTCTGCCTCACCCCCCATTACTGTTCCGTTCTAGTCTGCCTCACCCCCCATTACTGCTCCGTTCTAGTCTGCCTCACCCTCCATTACTGTTCCATTCTAGTCTGCCTCACCCCCCATTACTGTTTCGTTCTAGTTTGCCTCACCCCCATTACTGTTCCATTCTAGTCTGCCTCTAGTTCTAGTAATTAGTTAGAGAGCCTAAATGAATCAATCCAGAACACCACTTGCTTCACCAATACAGAGTGTAGAAGAAGTGAGAACAAGGACTGCTTAGGACAGAAGCACCTTCCATCATTTGGGAAGATACATCTGCCAGTTTTGGTCCCTGCCCTAGATTTCCTGCTACCAAGAAATAAAGGAAATACATTTTTTTCCCATACATTACTCAAGACCAATGTTCATGCTTAAATAGGGGCCTCTACAAAAAACTTTAAACAGACGTGCACGGAGTGCACAGAGCAGACTAGACTTACCTATTGAGGCTTACCAATTAAGAGGAAGATGAAAATCATACTATTACTAAGTAGCCCAGCCCTGTTTTTAATTACCGGTGGTCTGTTTATTTATTTTTGTGATATGAAACAGAGAACATCCATAACTGAATCATAAGGATAATGTGAACCTAGTTAACATCTAATTATTTATGTGCCTGTATATTATTTATAGCTTTTTATTCTGAAACATAACAAATAGGTTGTGGATAAAGTACACAGCAAGCTGAATATACGATTGCATTGAGATTACACACACACTCTAAAGGCAGCAGGCCCTATGACCTTATTCTACCTGTACTTTTCTAATTTTTCTAATGCAATATAAATACAATATGAACTAAGTGAATAATTTACAAAATGCAACGTAACTTGTTTTCTTATTGATTTGTAGCATAATAATATCTGATGCTTCTGGATCCTGGGCAGTTACCAGTTTGCTGTATAAAGGAGCACAAAAGGTAATTGAGAAAGGAGACATGGGAAATACAAATTGACAGTAGTGTACACTGGAATTTCAAACATTTATTCATTCATAAAATATTTTTAAAAAAATCATGTCCTATGCCAGTCATACACCTGGATACTGTTACATTAATTCAAAGTTCCATCAAACCCAAATTGTAACATTAGGTCTAGGTACAAGTTCGTACCTTTGGTTGTTCATTTAACTGGGTAAATAATCAGGACGGCAGTTTTCCAGAACATCATGGCAATGTTGGCAGTATTTCTCAGCACATTGATGCCCAAATGCTGGTGCACCAGGGTCTCCTACTTACAAAGCATACTTTGTAGATCACATAACAATTCAATTAGGTCTTTAGGGGTTCCCAGAACACAATTGGAACCTATAGGAGTATTAAGGGGGGTACAGGGGCCCTTGTATTAGTAGCATAAACTGTACTCCAAACTCTCATAAATAAAAAAAGAACTAAAGTCTCCAGACAACATTATCCCAATACACATAATACACTCACCAACACACAATAAGCTCCCAGTAAAGCCAGCTAAATTAAGCTGTACATGCTCTGTATTTTTAAACAAAACAAAAGATGACAGCCAATCACATAACAGCAAAGGGATCCTACCTCTCCCTGACACAGAACAGGGATTCCATTTTTTTCTAGAAAAAAAAAATCTCATTCAATGCTCCTGTCCAAACAATGATATCTGTTTTTACATTTCATACAAAAATGAACAGTAATCTTTGCACTTTATTTCTAAGCTAGCATGGATGTAAGAAACAGAATATGAACATTTCAGTAACATTTAAAAGTAAGTCTGGGGAATTGAACCTGCCACCTTATGTACTCTGTCTTTCTAAAAGCAGAGCTCTTACCACTATCCCAAACCGAGATACCATATGAAACACTAGTAACTAATAAGTGCTAATTTTTCCCCAAACAATCAGATGTTATGCACAATGTAGAAGCTAACATCTGATTGGTTGGGGAAAAATTAGCACAATTTTTGATAAGAACTTTTATCACATAGGCCTGTTTATCTTTTTCTGGAAACAAAAAAGTCTGGGGATTTAAACCTGCAACCTTTTGGACTGGGTGTTATTAAAACATGTGCTTTACCAGTTGAGCCACCACTGCTGAAGCAAATAACACAGGTATATTTAGAAGCTTTATGCTTTGCTAGGAACAGTATTATAATTAAAAAAAAAAGAAAAAAGGTTATTAATTTTAGCTGAATATTTCGTATTGCCCTTAATGTAGCTAAAACCAATCTCTCCTGCTCCCATTACACCACTCACAGTCTATCAGTAGATTAAAAGCTTGTTTTATTATATACATATTAAAAATTGCTACATATGCAATATAGGGGCATTAGATCAGGTCATTGCCTTCTAAATAACCAATTGTCACACCTCTTTAAAAAGAACATAATGGCCAATAAACAGCTAGTAAAACATTAAAGGGCATACCCATCCCTTTTGAAAACTTTTGATATGCGGTAGGGCATGCTCCCCCAGCCCCAACCGCATTAATATTATTGTTAGAAAGTCCCCTGATCCTTACTTACCTTCCCTCTTTCCTCCACCGCACTGTACCAGCCCTCTGCTTGCAAGCAGGGGGAGGGACCGGCAGTCGCATCTGGGATTGGCTGAGAGGCAGCCAATCACGGTCGCGGCTGCCAGGAGTTCTGAACAGCGGAGGAGAGAGGGAAGGTAAGTAAAGATTGGGGGACTTTCTAACAATAATATTAATGCGGTTGGGGCTGGGGGAGCATTCCCTACCGCATACCCAAAGGTTTTAACGTTAGGGGGAGGGAGAGAAAAACGGGAGGGAGAGGGAGGGAGAGGGAGGGGGGAGGGCTGCACTGAGCATGCCTCAAACCTTGACGAGGTTGAGGCAGACTCAGGCACAACATGAGTCACACACTGCTCCTCACAGCAGACTGGACTTTGGAGGGGCACAGCAGGGGAACAATTTTGAGCAGAAATGTATGGTAAGGCTTGTTTTAAACTTCTTAATGTGGCCAGTAAGGGGTTAAATTTTAGTTTTGGGGATGGACATGCCCTTTAACCGCTTTATTACAAAATATGTGTAATATATTCGTACGTAATGAGCAATTAATAAATCCTTATTAGTACATAATTAATCCCGGATGACATACAGTAAGTAGATAGTACTTGTAAATAATTTCCATAGCATATAGCATATATATTTTTAAGATTTTTAATCAAATCTCCACTCTAGAATTTAAAGGATAAATAAACATAATCGCATTGTGTGAAGCCTGGGGCAGGCTTATACCTAGGGCACACCCCAATGACCTCGCTCCACATGACCGTGAGGAGCGAGGTGCAACCTGGGAGTTATCCGCAAAACCGAGAGAGGTGGAACCTTGAAGTAACGCAGAACTGCGCCCAATGAAAAGAGACTGGAGCCACCATTTTTGTGTGTATGTAATTAACACTGACTGGTAAATAAACGGCAGGGTAAATTTCATATTTGTGTAGAGACATCTGTATAGATAAAAGTATCATATTAGAAAATTGCATTGCCTGACTAAATCAAAAATATGGAATGATTTTTCATTCCCAGTTTTCCCAGAAATGTGGGCGGAGACATGTAAAGTTACTAATTTATGTCTTGGTGACCAATGCATTGCCCAACATCGCTGACATTATAACATGCAATATAAACTAAAGGTACAGAGCCATTTAGCCAACTTGCAGACATGCTGAGACTTGTTAGATCTCTTTAGAACAAAGTAAGATTAATGCGTTCTATGGATAAGAGTGTGAGCACAAAATAACAAATAGCTAGCCTATACAGTGTAAGGTGAGGTGTGCAAAATGCCCTCAACAGTCCATAAAACACAGCAGAGCCTTCCTAAATCACAAGGTATGCTTCAGTTTCTAATTAGTTCTTGTCCGGGCAGAGACCTTTACAAACTCCTGCTACATGTGGTCCCTTTATAGACACTTTTTTCATGATTTCTAAATTACATCATTACTTAATTCAGCACAATCTTTCATGAAGTTAGAGTTTTTACCTTTATAAAGTAGAATGCATTAACATTACTTCACAGTCTTTATTACAAAATATAAGGCAAAACTGTAAAAACAAATTATATCCACACAAGCAAAACGTTTCTGATTTCTTCATATAACAATGGGAACACGACTGCAATTTAAATAAAGAACATGGAGCCCATTAATAATAACAATAAGACCATAGCAGAAAACAGTAGATAGATTATGGTGTTATGATCACCAGATGCTCATGGAAAAGTAAACAATCAAATCATACGTTTTAGCCTAGATCATTGCAACTTATCCATAGACATTGCCAATATTCAGTAATTCCCCACGGATCCGGTGGGATTTACTACATTTCGGCAATGTGGATGGGGACCTTAAGGATTCCTTGCTCTATTCTTTATAAAGTATTTAACGCTGTCCTCTATTAACTTAATTAAATCCTTTATATTCAACTTAAGTGCATGGGGAAATTCCTGATGAAGCTCTCTATTGATGTAACCCTTTTTAGCAATCGATCCTTCATTTCCTCTGGCCCTTCATTTTGTATTATAATTCCTGTCATCTTTAAGCATAAACCTTGGGGTCTAAATAGCTCATTGAACATCAAAGTCCCATGTGAAGTTGCATGCTTTAATATTCATAAATTCCATGATGCTGGAAAACTGTTTTCAGGGGATGAGTGGGCCCTTTTGGCCTAGGGAGCAAATATAACCAGGTGGCGCTTTCATGCCCACATGTCTGTGCGTTGCCACTGTTTCTCTCTGGTGGGGGTAGCCCCAGCAGCAAGGCAACCAAAAGTAAGTCAGACTCAGTCATGGGCATTTCTAGGGTCTAAAAACATCAGGGGCATTAAAGGGTACTATATGTATCGTGCGTAGCACTGCTCCAAATCTATTAGGCCCTGCCCCTTTCTCCACCACCAATTAAGTCACGTCCATTAGTTACTTAACAGAGATGGACAGATAGATGGATAGATAGTCAGAGAGACACAGACAGATAGTAAGACAGATACAGAGACAGGTAATCCCACACTCTCCCTCACAGTCAGGCTCTCACACCCACTCATACTCTCTCAGACATACAGATAATCCCACACTCTCTCTCTCAGACAGACGCTGTGGTGTTTTATAAATTAGTGTAAAATCAAACCTACCTAACCTCATGCAATATTGGGTTGGTGTGTGTTTTGCACTTATTATATGGGGCCTGCATTATGTCTAAAGGTGGGTACACACTATACAATCCTTCCTAAAGCATCCGACAGTTAGGCGCAACCTACCGGGTGATCCATAGAGAACTGTACGATCGGTTGTGATTTTCAGACCTGTCCATTCATTCATTCATCTGATTTGGATTAACGAACGGTCGGCTGCGACCGCCATCAGGAACCATGCAATAATTCATCACGACGATCGAAACACTGAAATGTGGTTCGGTCGGCCGAATTATTGTATCGTGTGTACCTAGCTTAAAACTTTGGAAATTATGCACTGCACCAATACAAAACCATTTTAGTTAAATTGCCTCATAAAAGCCACTTCGTACTATACAGTCCTGTAGTAGTAGCGGTAATCACACCTTGCAATATTGCATTGCCCCATAAATTAAACCAAAATTCTTTTAATTACTGTGTGGGATGATTGCTGCTGCAGAGACTGGGTAGTGGACTAACAGTGCAGTCAGCAGGGGTGTCTCTCTTATGAGGCAATATGAGCAAAATGCTCAGGACGGAACCCATGCAAATATCAGAGAGGCGGCAGGCAGAGCTCACTTTAAAAAAAAAATCTTTAGAAAAGTGGCAGGCAGAGCAGAAGGAAAATTAACATAGCACCTAGTAGTATATAGGGGCGGCATTCAAAAGTTTAGCTCAGGTGGCAAAAACCCTAGAGATATCCCTGGCAGTAAGAACACAATTTCAACAATCTTTCTGTGGATAATTTATGTAGTGATAGCCATACACAGGTCAGTATGCAGGGGGGGGGGCTAACCTGCTAGGTTCTTAACTAAGGGTCTATGGGCCCTATTTATAAAAGATCGTTATCGTTATCGAAAAAATAACGATCGCTATCGTAAAATAACGCCCGTTATTTTCCGATAACGCCCGTTATTTTCCAATAATGACCGTTATTTTTCAATAATGACCGGTATTTTCCGATAACGACCGGTATTTCCCAATATCGGAAAATACCGGTCGTTATTTTACGATAGCATCGTTATTTTTTTGATAACGATAACAATCTTTTATAAATAGGGCCCTATGTTTCGTTCATCCACGTCATGGTAGATCTGTGGTATTCAGTTATATCAACTGGACTTGAAGTTTAGTTCTTTACTAGAAAAAGCCTTCAAGAACTAAACTTCAAGTCCAGTTGGTTCAAGTGAATTCCACAGTTCTATGTAACCAAATGTAAATCTTTTTGTTCTTACTTTTGTTTATTTAAATAAGGACCCAATAGAACAAGAAACTCTGTTATGAAATGGAAACCTAACAAATGTAGTGATTAAACATGCCACAGATTTAAATAAAACCTGAATATTATTTTCAACATAAACACAGTGACAAGCTATGAATGAGTTTTTTTTAACTTAAAATAGCTGTGTGTTGGGAAAGTTAATCATTTTCCCCTGATCTCTCGTGCCTAAAACATGATTTACTGCAATGTCAAGACTAGTTATCATGGTTATGCTCCAGTTAGAATCACATTTTTGGTAAGATAATAACCAGTGGAGTACTTAAAGGGCATGTCCACCCCTGTAAAAAACTTTTGATATATAGAAATGTTCCTTCCCCCAGCCCCAACCGCAATAAAAGTTTTGTTAGAAAGTCCCCCGATCATTAGTTACCTTACCTCATTCCTTCGCTGCACAGCCCCGGCCCTCTGCTTGCACGGAACAGCAAGCAGGGGGCGTTACCAGCATCCGCGTCTGTGATTGGCTGAGAGGCAGCCAATCATGGACGTGGCTGCCGGCTGCACTGAACGCCGGAGGAGAGAGGTAAGGTAAGTAAAGGGGACTTTAACAAAACTTTTATTGTGGTTGGGGCTGGGGGACGAAACACTTCTATATATCAAAGGGAAATTACGCTAGGGGGAGGGATTGCAAAATGGGAGGGAGGGAGGGAGGGGGGAAGCATGCCAGAAACCTCTCAGAGGAAGCATCAGAGGCGGAAACAATTTCCCCCTCTGCTAGGCTCCTGGTGGGCAGTTTTCTGGACTTTCGGGGGGAATTACAGGAGAACCATTTGGAGCTGGGGTGTAAGGTAACGATTTTTCTACACTACACAATGGGGCCAGTAGTGGAATAGATTATAGTTTTGGGGGTGGACATGCCCTTTAAAATGTAATCTCTGTTCGTTAATAGAGCAGAAACCCAATTTGTAAAGAGAAATTGTATTATATTTAGGCTTGATTTAAAACCATTGCTTTACCAATATGCTTTGGTCCCTAACAATGTTTTCATGTGAGTGGATGGTGTTTGACAGTTTTCACAAAATCAAAAAAAATCCATCTGTAAGGTGTTTGAATGTTTTCCTTGTGCTTGTGGTTCCCCCCACAATAATAAAGACATACTGATAGATTGTGCATGTAAGATAGATTGTAAGCTCTTTTGGCCTGATTTAAATGATTAAAAAATTGCTTTTTTACATATTATTATACAATTATGTATATTTGTACATACATAATTGTAGCAACTTTTTCTTTACTGTATATTGTTCTTTTATATGAAGATATTAAATGACAACTATACTGTAAAAATTATGTTTTTAAAATGGAAAATTATCTGGAGCAGGGAGGTAGTATTGATCATTCCTAACTCCCAATATCATTTTGTTGAGGAGCTACAGCACATATAGTTCATCTGCCAGGTTAGTGCCCTGGGCCTTTCCATATAAAAGATAGGACTGAAGCACTAAGAAAGCCTGGCAGAAGCAGCTTTCTTCATGCAGGCACTCCTCACAGAAATGTTATTGGAAGTTACGAATTACCAGTCCCAGGTACTTTTCAATATAACAGTTTTTTATATGCACTATAGTTATCCTTTAATGTTGTGTGTACAAATTATTATACTTAAAAAAATAAATGGAAAATAACCCCAGTTTATAAATAGGATCTTTTCTCATCAGAATGTAAATGCTTGATGGGATGTGAGCTAAGTAGGTTCCTAGAGTCACATTGTCTGCCCTTTTGCGTCCTTTTGTGGATAAACAAACTAGATTGTTGCTAAGGTCAACTGCTTCAGTCTACACTCTGACTATTGATGTGTGCTGTGAACAGTAATAGAGCTCTCCTAATAAGACTACCATAAACACTTGCTAATGGATTGCCCAGTGTGCTTTGGAAGGAAGAGCATAACAATGTTTTAGACGTGTAATGCACTGTACACATTAGGTAGAAACCAGTAGGTAGTGTTTGTTAAGTGTAATGTTATTTCATTTAGTGAACTTTGCATGTACAGTAAGCACTTCTGGCCAAAAATAACTATTGATTCAACTTTCTACTGATTTTTTCCAAAACAATTTGGTGTATTTGTTTTTAATATAAAAATGAATAAATCCATATGAATGCATTTTTAGACTGTTGCCATTTAAAACAGTTGCAGTGATAACCTTTATTTCTCTTTATTTTATTAACTTACCCATCTACCAAGATATCATATGTTTGTAATGAATTTACTGATTTTTTTTAGTTGCTGAAAGAAGTGTGGATTGTTTGCTCTAAATCTTTACAATGAATTAGGACTGGCCTATAGAACAAATGTGTTTCTGCTTTACAACACTCTAAAGACAATATATGTAGTATACATGTTCAGGGCAGTGTCTGGTCCCCACATGTCCTTAAAAGAGGTTTTTTCCTCAGAACATCTAAACACTGTAAGATTATTCTCTAGTAAGTTGCATTTACGTCTATTTACGCCCTGCAATCCAGTCTCCTTCCCTCCAGTTTTCTTTCTGGTTAGGAGCCATCATTGACGTCCGAGATGGCTGACATCTAACAAATAGTGACTGATGGCTGCTCCCCATTAGCCATGTATGAGCTTGTTAAAGAGCTTGTACAACTTGAAGAGCAGGAGGCAGCAGTGGCAGGCCTATTTTAAAGAAAGAGAAGGCTGACTGGGAAAGTAGCCAGAGTCACTGCACGTGTAGCTTTCATTTCCCTCAGTGTATAGTGCTCCTTTAAACCAGGGGGGCCCAACCTGGCCCATGCTGTGGGCCACAAGAGCGGAACCTAATGCACTGACCTGGCCGTGGGTGTAGCCCTGCCCCTGATCTGCCCGGTTGTGCCCACATCAAGCCCCCATCATCCCCCTTGCCCTGCCCACCTACAGGTCTTCGCTGTGCCAAATAAAATCTCGACCATGCCACATGTGGCCTGCAGGCCGTGGGTTGAGCATCACTGCTTTAAATGCACTAAGCCTAACTAGTCATGAACAGTGAATCAGATTTTAAAAGAGGTCAATATGTTAAAGTATTTGGCTTTAATGTTTTGTTTTGTTTTTTTATAGCCCCTGTCTTAAATTTCTAATCCACTAGTTTATATATAGTATCTAAATAAAAAACGGGTCCTGTGATAGGGTGGAATACATGGGTTGCTCTTCTACACTTGCTTCAATTACATCATGGCACAACATGCCCATAGTACTACTGCTGATGCTACAGATATCTCCATCTTTTTCATCTTTTCATAAATTAAGTATGAAACAAATTTTTTTTAGGTTGCCCATCTGAATAGATTAATATTGAAAATATAACATATAAAAAACAGTTTCCAGGGCTTTGTTCTGCTTCACCGTGCACAATGGGCTTTCCTAACACACTCAACTGACTTTTTGTTTTAACTCCTAGAAATGAAACTTTAAAAGAAAGATTTACAAAAGATGTGCATGGGATTATTTCCATATGACCCTGAAGAGCATGTCTGAGCTTTATTCATTCACACAGCTAGGAGACAAGGACACAGCTGGTAACCACCTGTTTTACCTCCTCCCTGTTTAGCGTCACTAACAAGAAAAGATCAAATTTACTTATGACTAAACATTTCCTTGATTTTATAAATATATCTGCTTAACAGGCACAGTTCTTTGTGATTTTCTACTAAGGACGAAGACCAAATTATATTAGTGTAATATATGAAATACAAAGCAGCCAATTAGAATGCGACACACAATAGACCAAATTTATTATTTATTAAAAATTATTTATTCATTCTTAAGATATATTTATTTTATTAAACTACTACCAAAGTGAACTATTCCTTTAATGCATTGATTGAAGACCAGGAGGATAAGGAGCTATGCTTTACCTGGAACAAAGCCAGGAACAAAGGTAGAGCAAACTTACCTGTTACGCAATCCTTCGCAGCAGCACTGTAATTTCCGGCCACATCCGGGTTCTGTTTAACTATAGTGCGCATTATCGTGTGTGCAGGCTATAGATGTACAGAACCCAGAAGTGGTCGGGACCTATCAGAACTATTCCTTTACCCTGCAGTATCAGAAGGTTCCCACACTGTGTTTTTTGTAAAAGTACTTTGGCCGTGCAATACCATGCAGTACTACCGCAATGGTATTGTATAGGTGATTTTATGTTACGATCCCAAATGTACGATCACAATTGCACAACCAAGATCGCAATTTTACTATCTCTGTCATAAAATTACCGATTACTAAGGGCACACTATGGCAAAATAGCGATACTGCACATTTCTTAATATGTCTAATGTACACAATCATAAATTTCTTATTTATAACACTTTCCATTAGGGCTTTTATTATATACTACTTTCACTTGGGCCTGGTGCACACAAGATGACTTTGGCTTGATATTCCAGCCCGACAGTGTTTCTGATCAATCAAACAATATATATCTAAATATATCTAAAGGCCTGAATTAAAGTATATTTTGGCCCAACCGATCATGCACAATATTCTAGACTGAACAATCAGCCATGATTCACCAATTGCCCTGAAACAACTGGTTGTGCCAGAAATCACATTGAATCACCTGGCTGATTCAACCAAAACACTGCACCCATTGTGTAACTGCCCTTAGAGTCACTCTTAGAGGTTGAAATATAGGAATATGCTGGAGTTTTGACCCGAACTTGAAAGTGATACTATGAAGCCATAGAAAAACATCCCCTTTCTGCTACATTGTGAATAGAAGCAGCATTCATTTGTTCCAAACATCTGCTAACACGGGCATCCCACCTCTCCCTGAAGGTCAGGGAGTATTAATAGTGGATCCCTGACTCCCTGAATTAATTTACAATCTACTTGAAATTCATTTTTTAATTAGTTAAGAAAGTGCAATAATTCCAGAGCATTTGGAGGAGAACGAGTGAAAGAAACACTGATAATGGTTATGGAAGTCTGTCACTTTAAATATGGTAACAAGTTACTTAATATTAGAGAGTGTACTAGAGAGAGTACTAGAAAGTGTATTCGAGAGTGTATTACAGAATGTGCTAGTGAGTGTTCTAGAGAGTGTACTAGACAGTGTACTAGAGAAAGTACAGGAGAGTATACTAGACAGTGTACTAGAGAAAGTACTAGAGAGTGTACTAGACAGTGTACTAGAGAAAGTACTGGAGAGTGTACTAGACAGTGTCCTAGAGAAAGTACTAGAGAGTGTACTAGATAGTGTACTAGAGAAAGCACTAGAGAGTGTACTAGAGAAAGTACTAGAGAGAGTACTAGAGAGTGTACTAGAGAAAATACTATAGAGTGTACAAGATAGTTTACTAAAAGGAATACTAGAGAGTTTATGAGAGAGTCTGGAGCACGCATTCTGAAGTGTGTCCCTAATTGGTAAGTAGCTGTATCAGGAATTTTGATCTTTTATAGCTTTTTTTGGTTTAGCAATGGTGGTGAACCTCCCAGAAATAAGTTTTTACAGGGTGGAATATCTACTAACAGGGACACAAAATCATTCCTAGCTGTTAAGTGGCACAGCCCTCTCGGTGCATTTCTGAACGCATTGCTCAGTTTATTGCTTCACTGGAGCAAAACCCAGACAATGCAGTATTTAGTTACATAACACAGGTAAGTAAGGACACAATGCATTCTGATAAAAGGTAGCGTAAGGTGTTTGTTAGCCATCTTGGTATGTCGGTGAGCACATAATAATATGTAATAAAGAAAGCATGATTTTTGAAGTTGTTGGTGTCAGCTACCTGGCATCGGAGTGCATTGTGTCCTCACTTACCTGTGTCGTGTCTGGAACCTGGTGAGGGGTTTGGGCTGATTGCACCCGGTCCACCAACAAGAAGTGGTGAGTCTTGAACCTAACAGTGATATTAAAGTTTGAAGCATATCGAACAGTTTTCATAGATGATTGAAAAAAGTGGCAGGCTAAAGCACCTGGGGCTCTTTTGCTAAAAAGTGAGCCTACTTACTATAAAGTTTTTATGTATTAAGGGGAGCATTTCCAACTTCTGGCATTTTCCAACTTTGGCATTTGGTGTAAGGCCAACAGTGAGATTATTATTTACATAATAATGTTATGAGTATCATAAATGAGTGTTTATTTACATAACCTGTTGTAGCATAAAGATAAATAGCAATAGTGCAATATCTACAAATAAACGTTTATATTGGTGGAGCATTAGTGTAAAACTATAGGTACCCAAACTCTGACCTGATGATGTTGTTTAAATATTCTGTGAATGTCAGAATATAAACGGCTAAATCCTTAATTGTTCATATTCAATAATTATTTTCAGTATTTTTATTCCATAATTTCTTTGTATTTTGTTCTAAGAAAAGTAAACTTTCCTTTTTAAGGTACAGACAGCACATTGCAAAGTCAAAACTCATAATTAGAAACTCACATCCTAGAGTCCTAGAGCGATTCTGGGATTTTACTTAAAACAAAAGTTTGTCTATTTCTGATGCAATGAATGTTGGGATTTTCCTTTTGAATGCAAACTTTAGCACTAATAGTGTTAATGTGAAAAACATAATAATATTCATAACGAGATTCTAATATCCCACCAATGGTACATGAGCTTTTATTAAGCACATAAAATGAAGTTTTCTTTTTGTTCTGGCAGCAGGTTCCTTGTGCATGACCTTTGATAACATTGTGCAGGATGCAGCTGAGGAAATGGTGCATTCACAGAATACGCTTGCCTTCATTTTGGCAGGCAGTGTTTAGGCATTAATTACCAAAATCCGAATTGTTACACAATCATTGTTTTTCCACTGACTTTACATTGTTTACTGTACTGCTTCCCTTAAAGGTATATTTGTGTTATTAATGCCCAATATTAAAAAGTGATCATGAAAGTAGATCAACTCCAGCCTCCTGTTTTTTCATACAAATACAGGTATGCTAATAAATAGTTTAATACCAAAATTTCAATTTTAATTGTTATATTTGTTTTCCCACCGACCTTTCAAAGTTGTACTGTTTTTTTTACATGCTTTGGTTGCCTTTAAAAAATATATTTGCGTTATACAAGTGCAGGTACAGTAATCCTAGTCAAAATCGTAAATCCTATGTAGGCTAAAGGCGATGAGCAGGAGAGCATATAGCCACAGGAGGAGCAGCCCTGATTAAATCAGGATACTGACAGTAAGAATTGTGTCTCCTACCTCCCTAAATATTATAACTTACATTTTTAAATATTTTAAATACTTTTGTGCCCTTGTAAATCATAGAACAGACAAGGGAATTCTATCTTGGTGCATTGCTGTATAAAAGATGGTAATAAATGCATTAAATAATGTAATAAACTCAATGGAAGCCTATTAATAACACTGTTAGGTGCTGTGCAGAAATAATGGGATGTGGGTCTATAGTACCTTTTTCAGTATTATATGCTTACCTGGTTCTCATACAGAAAACATAATTAATGGAGCACTTATTTCATTCTATAATTCTCTGAGAGGTATACATGAACACTCATATCTCTTGTTTATGAACAAGGTCAGTTGTGCATTGCCAACGTTAGCTTTTACCCATCTATGTTAGTTACCCATCAATGGCAGTGCATAGCTGAAGTAGGAATACTCACTCAAACATCACAAAGAATCCTTTAAAAATACTTTTTGTGTACCTTTAATAAATATTTGTAAAATCCTAAAGTAAAGCACAAAAAAAGTGCTTTACTTGAGTTAATTAAAAATAAGAATTACCCATAAGCCCTTTCACTTCAGTGGCTGACTATGACAGAAATACAGTTAATTGCGGGTTGAAAAAAGACAGCAATCCATCAAGTTCAACCCCTCCACGTAAAAACCTACCCCCAACCCAACAAAAATAGCACAGTCTACACCATTCAAATGAATACATGCCCCCATGTACCCCAAACTAGGACACAACCAAACAAACATACACAAACAAGATACAGTCACCAGATATAACCCCTGAATATTCTGCCTGTCCAAGAAAATATCCAAGTCTCCTTTGAATGTGTTCAGAGGTTCAGCTAACACAACATTTTCAGGCAAAACATTCCATAACCTTACTGACAGTGAAGAACTATTTATGTTGCTTGAGCTGAAATGGCTTTTCCTCATGTCTAAAGAGGTGGCCTCTAGTCTTTTGCTCACCCCTGAGAGAAAAGATACTCTGCCAATTGGCTGTAGTTCCCTCTAACATATTTGCATAGGGTAATCATATCCAGTTGCAAATTAAAGGGATAACTAATCCAACGTTGATATTCTATCTTTATAACACAAATTCTCCATTCCTTTTATCTGTTTAGTTGCCTGTCTCTGTACTCTTTCTACTTTGTTTGTTTAATTTCTGTGGACCGGTGATATGACTCTTCATAATTAGTCCATTTAAATGCCTTCCATTAATTAAACAACAACTAAAGTGAATCAAAAGGTAGAGCATATTGACATAAAAGCAGTAATCTGTGTCTTACTTCTTACGTTAATGGGTGCTTGGAAATATACCATACTAACTTATGTATTATTTTCTTTATTTCCCAGCATTCCGGTACTACACAAATGTTGTGCTTTTCACACATGCCCAGTACTGATATACAGCAGGAAGTTGGTCACCTTGGGATATCTATTACCACCCTGTCATAGAGCGCACATCTATAAAGCAAGACAGCAGATTTTACAGAGGCAATGATATCCTTTCAAGATATGCAGTAAATATCATTTGCAACATAATACATGTATCCGGTGCTGTTATGACATTTACAATAAAAAAAAGAAAAACAATTTTTCAATATGTAATTGGGATAGACTATCTTAATAATGCCACTTTTATAAAACAGCAAAGGAACAATTGTTAATATCTGGAAAGTTGTGTAATTCAGAAACTCTGAGCTTTCTCACGTCCCCACAGCAGATGGAAGAGTTCAGAAACTAGAGTAAAAGCAAATGTATGGAAGATAATGTTTGTACACACCAAGTGAAGTCTTGTAAACAACAACTGAACATTCACATGATTCATTCATAATTATTTGCAGGTTCCAAAATGAGACTGTAATAAGGCTATTTCATTTATAGCTTGTATAAAGGATAGAACAATAAAAGCCTGTTTAAATAAAATTGCTGTTTTTTTATTTCCGTTGCAAATCCAGTTTCTGAAAGTAAAAAGAAAATGTTGCAACCAGCAAGATGTGTATACCTCTTTAAATGAGAAGTAATACTATAGACCTACTCCATAGATAAAAACAAACTTGATAAAGGGGGGGGGGCAATGAGCATGCTTTACTTGGTCAGGCATATTTTCAACCCCTGGACATATATTACCAGCCCTTTTTTTCCTCGCTGCCTTCTGCAGAAGGGAATCAACTGGCAGCCGCGAAAGTGATTCGATGAGACATCACCTGACATATTAGTGGCTGGTCAACAAAAGGGCTGATTTAAAAGTGGCTGTCGAACTGGAGGGCTGGTTTAGCAGAGATTATACTGGTGCCAAACAGAAAATAGTAATATATGTGCCACAGAGAGAGTGGTAAAAGTCCAAACACACAGAGAATGGTATTATAAATGCCCCCATGCAGACTGATAATATTTGTGCCACACAAAGAATAATAATATAAGTGCCCCCAGACAGAATGGTAATGAATGTGCTTTTGTGATTACTTATTTTAATTCTTTTCCATGAAGACCACAATCCAACATGTGTACTGAGTCTCCTTTACTCCCAAGTCAGTATTTCTACAAATGCTTGTCAGAGATGCAATAATGGGTGCTATAAGTGCAAAAAGCACACTATCTAATATAATATTGGTTTAGCATGAGGTTTGCAGGGCCTGCTCCATTTCCAATACTTTTGGGGAATAGCGTGGCAAAAAAAAAGGTAGGAAGTCTGGTGCTTCCTACCTTCCCCACTCCTTCAATACATTAACAATCCCAAAGAGAGCATGTAAGGTAAGTATAGCTGGAGAGCGATATCACATCTCCCCCTTCCCCCATACCGTACAAAGGTATGGTACGGTATGGTACAAAGAGTACAATGAAGGATGCACACACATTTTTCATCATTGCCTGGAAGAAACATTGCTGATGTAGTATATCTGCTTTAAGCCTTGCCATGGTGTATTACATGTGACATGAACAGAGTGGTAACTACTGTGGGATCGGCCCTTATGGGGGGCCACAGGGGGTAGAGGGACCCCAAATTCTTACTTTTTCTACCATAGAAATCTACATTATTTTGCTTTGGGGCCCTGTAATTTTTTTTTAATAAAACTGAAAGGGGGCCAACATTTGAAGGAAACGAGAAAAAAAGCACTTAAGCAGCTTTAAACCCCCTTTCAAGGGGTTTTCGGCAGAATTGGAGTGCTGCAAAGTATCACAATACATCGCAGATAAACTGCCTGTTCATATTTATAAAGTGGAGTTCATTTAAGCCTCAAAAAATGTACCAGGTCTCAGATAATGTATTAGTGGGAACTTTTCTCTATTACTCACAGGAAGGTTTTGTGCATTACTGATTAAAGAGTTTTATTAATACGGTAAGCTTCAAAAATATTTAGAATAAAATATAATCATAGACATAAAATAACATAAAATTCAATGTTTACAGAATATATATCTAAAACTAACCTATACCAACCATCAATCAAAGTTTATGAGCGGTAAGACACCATCCTCTCATAACCATTCATTCATACCATAAACAAAATACACTGGAGATCTTAAAATAAATGTCCAGAAGTCCAAAATCCATAAATCAATATTGATCTCCACTAAAATAAATGAGCCCAATCATAAAAATAAAATGAAAAGGCCTAGGAAGAAAAAGGGCAAAAAGTGTAAAGAGATATAACCTAATCACCCAGAAACAAGATTCCTCAAGGAGGTAAAGGTAAAGGTCCCTCCAAAGAGTTAACCACAACCCTTTATTCACCCTTTGTTTCTCAAGATCTTTTAACTTCCGAAGTTTCTTTGTGATGTTGGAAACCATCACCCAACAGGGGAGGACTTTCTGATAAACTGTAAACAAACACTGTGCATTCCAAGTGTAATATTTAACTGTGCAAACTAAAAACAGTTTACTTAAATCAAGACCCTTATGGCTTTGGGAGACCCCATATGCCCACCCCTGGTATGTCATACCTGAAAGACAAGGGATAACAAGTTCACTGGACACCTTCTTGTAAACTTTCTTGTTAAGGACAATCCAGCAAGAAATGATCCATTGTTTCCTCTAGACCATTACACCCATCTCTAGGACAGATCCGATTGTGAAGGTTCCTGCACTTTAGATTGCCTCTCACGTGAAGTTTTCCATGAAAGGAATGCCAAACAACATCCCTAAACCTGGGGGGAACCCTAGGGGACAGCACTAGAGAGAACCCTGTTCTTAAAAGTAATTTGGACAATTCTCTAAGGCCAATGAAAAGTGGAAATAAGAAGACTAAAACCTGTGATTGATTAGAGGATCTAATTTCTTCTTTTCCCGTTTTCTCATCACTTCGGATGGGAGAGAACCACAAGGAGTTCGCACACAGTACGCTCTTTAATAAGCCTCCGTTAATCCAAGACACAAGAAAAGGGGAAACTCAATCCTTTAAAATCTCTACCCAAAAAGGAGGCTCCTCAACAAGGAGGTTCGAGAAGTTGTACTTAACAAAGATGTTCATGAAAAACACAACTGAGTTAATCATATACAACCCACCTTCCTGCCTTTTATGGTAGATGACATTCCTTTTGATCAGGTTTAGTTTGTTTCCCCACAAACCATTGATTCTTGTGATTATTAGTAGTTTTCCGGCAAAAGGCACACAGTACTGATGTAAAGGAATAACGGGACCAGGTAAGTCTTGATCAATGAAAACCTTTCTCTCAGAGTGAAAGATCTCTTCTTCCACTGATGCACCTTAACAGATGAGACGTCTAAACAAAATCCCCAATTTAATGCAGCAAAATTGCCTTGGCCGAAAGTGATCCCTAGTATTTTAATTTCTTGAGATGTTTCTGGGAAAATATCCGGGAGGCTGAAGGCTGGATCACCCTCAGTACCCATCCAGAAAGCAACACATTTGTTCCTGTTGATCAAGGAGTCTCAGAATACATTTGTAACTGCTCGGCCACTTCATTAGCTTTGTTAGAGCTCGAGCATACAAGAGTGACATCATCCTCATTGGCTGATACCTTCAAAGAAACACCTTGGAAACATGTCACCATCATGCCTCCTTAAAAGGGAATTTTTAGTGAAAACATACAGCAAGGGACTTAGCGGGTGACCTTGTCTGACCCCTGAGGAAACTCCAAAGGACTCACCCAACCGCGTTTACAAATATAATGCTTTCTGCACCAACATATAAAACTTTAAGCCAATTAACAAAGATCCCTGGAATGCCATATCTCTCAAGCACACTCCAAAGATACTTGTGATTTACTCTATCAAAAGCCTTAGACTGGTCCAAAGCTAACTTTCCCCATTCACAGGACTCACAATGCATTAGGGCCTCCCAGATCCCCAACACTGCAGAAAAGGTGGATCTACCCTTAACTGTGCAGTGCTGTGTTGGAGAAAGCACCAAATGTGCCACCTCAAAAAGGTGTCTAAATAAAACTTTTGCCAGAATTTTCCTATCAGTATTGAGTAAGGTGATGGGGCACCACTTTTAACAAAAGTATGAAAGCAGAACATCTCATAGAAGGTGGCAGGAGACCCTAAGAAAGGGATTCTGAAAATACCTTTACAAGATTAGGGGCTAAAACATCACAAAATGCCTTGTAGAACTCCTCTGTGCGCCCATCAGGCCCCAGAGGATTTCTTAACAGGCCTTCTATGGCTGTCCTCCCTTCCTCCACTGTGATATCCTCAGCCAAAATTCCCAAGGAGTATCGGATCTTACTTGGAATGGAGTTTGCTCCAGAAACTGTAACAAATATGGCCTGATGACCGGGGTACTCACAGGTACACTTTCAGGAAGAGGCTGATGATTGAAGGCAGGAATAGAGGTGGCTGCGGGGAGATGTAGGCTGGAATCTGGATAATGAGGAGCTGTTGGGAACTGTGGACCAGATACAAAAGTGCTGCTGGGAATTGTAGGCAGGATACTGGAAGCAGGCAAGAAGAAGCTGGATACAGGCAAGGAAGTTGCAGGATACAGGAAAGGTAAGTAGCAAGGTACAGGAGCCATGGGTAGCAAAAGCTACTATCAGGCACCGGGTCCAGGAGGACACCAGTATTTGAATCTTTGCGCATCATGGCGTCGCCTACCTGGAGGTGCGTGACTGTCACAGAAGCGGCACTGGACCAGAGCGGCAGGTAAGTTTAGGAGAAGTTTACCTTAATGAAAAACCTGTCTATCCTACTCCTACTTTTACCTCTGAAATAATTGAAACCTGGGAGGCCTGGAGAGTGACAAACATGCACATCTACTAGACCAGCCTGTCTGGCTATACTATTTAAAACAAAACTGTCATATTTTAGTCTCTCAGCCAGGCCTCTCCTGTCCATTGGACTAGTGATGGTGTTAAAAATCTCCATAAACGTTCCAAAAGACCACTCCCTTTTAGCCAGATGTAAATCAGCTAGGCTACAAAGCCTGGTCTCTTACAAAAAAAAAAGTCTGCCTCAGACAGTGAAAAATAAGCCATACTACGTCCACTTACTGATTTTATGCTGGCAACATTAATTGTTACACAGCAGACCGGAGGCAGCATAGCCGTGTCCAGGGTATTTAACATTTTAATCCTTTTCATTTGCCCCGCTATAACCTCCTCCCCTCATCATCCGACCCTTCTCTTTCGGCAGAGAGAACAGATGGCAAAGTCTCTGCTTCTTCAGGGTCAAGCTCTATCTTATCAGAAAAGTTATAATTTACTACCGTATATACTCGAGTATAAGTCGACCCGAGTATAAGCCAAGGTACCAATTTTTACCTCAAAAAGTAAGAAAACATCATTGACTTGAGTATAAGCTGAGGGTTGAAATTATGACCACTACTGACTTATAATACTGTATTTAGTTGCCCTTTAAATGGACAGTAGTAGTCCCATACAGTAATAGCCAAATCCAGTATGGCTATTACTGTATGGGAACTCTGCTGTCCATAAAAAAACCTCATTCCTTGGCTCTCCAGATACTCCAGGGAAGCTATAACTCCCAGCATGCTTTAGTAGCTGGAAGTTGTAGTTTGCAAACACCTGCAGTATCAAGGAGTGATGTTTTTTATGGACAGCACCCCCAGGAAAGGCCCAAAACATTCCTCCTTAGAGAGCCCCCCCAAGTTCAGTGAGTGAGGTAAGTACTTACATTCAAAGAGAGGTGTCACAGGAAGTCACAGTACAGTATTGTAAATTTCCCCCCCAATCTGCTGCTTTGTCTGTATGTAAGGTAGTGATGTCACTACTCAGCGCTGGGCAGTAAGTTAGACAGTCGCCGAGTATGTAGATCAGCAGTGCAGAGTGCCAGCCGGATCCCTGGTACCTTACATACAGAGCATGTAAAAATTTACAATACGTTACCGTGACACGAGTATAAGCCCAGGTCAAGTTTTCAGGCTATTTTTAAAGCCTGAAAACCCCGGCTTATACTCGAGTATATACGGTAATTCTTTTTCCAATCTTCTTATTTCATCATTAATATCGGAATCAGAATCAGCAGAATCGCTTAAGACATCAAAAGGATTATTCAATTCCATGGTTACTGTTTTTTTTTAATTTTGAACCCTTCCCCTTCACCACCTTAGTCCAACCATTATCCCCAGTTAGAGATGGACGAACTTTTGAAAGTTCGGTCCGTTTTCGAACTTTTGAACTATATGGAAAGTTCATAAGTTCAAAACCGGACCCATTAAAGTGAATGGGAGTCAAATAGTTTGAAATGGTAACTTAATGTAAATGGCTGTGGGACCTGGGAAATGGTCTTTCGAAAAATCGATTTTACTCTTAAACGCGGTATTATTGGTATAATAGACATTTTACTTGCGGATTCGATAATTCGATATTTACTTGCGTATTGGTATAATATACATTTTACTTGCGGATTCGATAATTCGATATTTACTCGCGTATTGGTATAATAGACATTTCACTTGCGGATTCGATAATTCGATATTTACTCGCGTATTGGTATAATAGACATTTTACTCGCGGACTTGATAATTCGATATTTACTCGCGTATTGGTATAAAAGACATTTTACTCGAGGATTCGATAATTCGATATTTACTCGCGTATTGGTATGATAGACATTTTACTTGCGGATTCGAGAATTCGATATTTACACACGTATTGGTATAATAGACATTTTACTTGCGGATTCGAGAATTTGATATTTACTCGCGTATTGGTATAATAGACATTTTACTTGCGGATTCGATAATTCGATATTTACTCGCGTATTGGTATAATAGACATTTTACTCGCGGACTCAACAATTCGATATTTACTCGCGGATTGTTATATAGACATTTTACTCGCGGATTCAATAATTCGATATTTACTCACGTATTGTTATATAGACATTTTACTCGCAGATTCAATAATTCGATATTTACCTGCGGATTGTTATATAGACATTTTACTCGCGGATTCGATAATTCGATATTTACTTGGGTATTGGTATAATAGAAATTTTACTCGCATATATGCTCGCCTCGAACGTTCGAACATTCGATAATTAGCGAAAGTCTGTAAAATATCGAAAGTCCGAGAAATCCGGGTCCGGGATAGTTTGAGAAGTCCGAGTCCATTCGAACTCGAATAGTTCGGCTCAAACTCGTGTTCGAGTTCGAGTCCATCTCTATCCCCAGTTGATGAACGTTTTGCAGAAACAATTTGTCTTGTACCAACAGTATAACTTGATATATATATATATGATATTTATTTACAACACATTCAGGGAGATTCAATAAAAGTTCTTATTGTTTAAAATGGTTCTAATTTTGCCTCAACCAATCAAATCTTATTTAACATTTGAAAGCTAACGTTTGATTGGTTGGGTCGAAATTAGCACCATTTTAAACGATAAGAACTTTTATTGAATAACCCTGTTAGATCCTTGACTTTTGATCTGTTTTTCCTGACACATTTTTGATCTGCTGTTTAGCTCCTTTTACTACCAAAACACTGGTGTAGACTTCTTAGGTAAGGTGGTACTACTGGAAGGCTGCTCCAAACCAGCTTTGGCCGCAACCCTAACCGGTTCACCCAGACTATCTGAACTAGACAGATCTCCTACATGTTCCTCCATGTTCTCTGCAAACGCTTTATTGATCTACTGCCATTAGACTGGACAGGACATGTAGGATTGCAGTTTCCCCACACAGGTTGCAGCTTAAATAGTTCGGACAGTCCTTTGCAGTATGACCAATATTAGGCATCTTACACATTTTAACTTTTTGCAGCAAATGTCTTATCGATCCACATTTCTAACGCTGACACAATTGGCCTGGATAGAGACATTGAATTCTGTCTTTTCCGATGAATGCAGAATTTGGGATGTGTCTCATTCCTGGTGGAAATTAGCCTCACGTGACACTTCCAACACCCATCTCAAATTCCATTGTCATCAAGATTCTTGACAGGTTCCTCAGTTACCAGGCCATATCTCCCTAACCAGGTCGTAATACAACTGGAGGTGCACTCTAATCCAAACTTCGGGTGCGGATGCCTCAATTGGTTTTCCCTGTAACCATAACTGTGATAGCAAGCATCAAAAAGCAGAGGATCGCACTCCAATCAATTTAAAGTCTTTATTGTGAACCATTGTGGTTAACAATAAAGACTTTAAATTGATTGGAGTGCGATCCTCTGCTTTTTGATGCTCCCTAACCAGGTACCTGATTGGGAGACTTGAATTGCCCTGAAGTACTTCCATTGGTCAGGAAGCCTGTCGTAAATGTCTCAGAAAAAACTTACAATAAATCCCCCCACATTTGGCCCTGTGATAAACGCAAAGAAATCATCAGTCTCAAAACCTGCAGAGAGAAATGCCCCAATAACAGTCACTTATGAAGGGAGATCCTGAACCAGTCCATTCCAGGTTAACCATATTTCTTCTTCCCCCTGGTAAGGCTGTATTGTACTCCATCCTCCTAGTAGCAGCACCACCAAGTAGATGTTACAAATGCAAATGACCTGGCAGTTTTACCCAGCTTAACTGTCCCAGAGGTGTTGGCACTTGTTAACTCATAAGGGTTAGACAATACAGGGTTAATAACATCAACACAGAGGGCAACACAGCAGGGATACTTTTGGTAGGAACAGTAGGAAAGGGAATAGGGAGAGACAGCATCCACTGTAACTAAGTTACAGCTCGGCTGCTCCTCCTTATAGTTCCTCTCTAGTGTGTCACGTACCCTCCGCTCATCGCAGAACCAGCTCCTGTACAGACCCCCCACTCGTACTGCTTCCTCTTCCCTTAAACCTTTTTCTCTTGTGGCTCCCATCCTCTAGAATTCTATTCCCCTCTCTCTACATCAAGAAACCTCAATTAGAAGGTTTAAATCTAGCCTTACATCCTACCTATCTGGTAACCAGCACAGTATATGATTGTTTTATTTGCACTGCATACATCTCACTCCAGCACTTATACCCACTCCATTGTATCTGTATGTTATCCATCTAACTATATTGTAAGCTCTATCTATGTAATTGTTCCCCTCGTATGACTTATTTTATTACTGTACAGCGCTTTGTCCCCAAGTGGCGCTTTGTAAATAAACTGTACATACATACAAGTTAACCCTCTTATTATCATTTGGCTCAATAATACCAGTATCATCTGCATTAACCACCAGATTTAAAGAGCTTTCACTTGGAATACCAGCCATAGATAGTATAGTATTTGACGTTGAATAAAGACATACGTCCATTTAGTTCAACCCATCTAGCAATATCCTCATTTCCTGCCTAACTGTAGATCCAGAGGAAGGCAAAAAAAAAAACACCAAATTTATGAAGGGGGAAAAATTTCCTTCCTGACTCCAAGTGGCAATTGGAAATTTCCCTGGATCAACTCTACTTTATGTATCAATACCAGTAACTTGCAACATTCCTTGTTTGCAGAAACTCATCCAGCTTTTTTTTGAAACTGATCAATGAACCTGCCATTACAACGTCCACTGGAAGACAGTTCCATAGCTTTACCGTTCTCACAGTGAAAAACCCTTTCCGAGCTTGAAGCCTAAACCTTTTTTCTTCAAGTCTTGTGTCCTTTGACATGTTCTATTGGTTAACAATGCCCCAGACAGTTTATTGTATGGCCCTTTAATGTATTTATACACAGTAATCATATCCCCACGCAAGCGCCTTTTCTCCAGCATACATAATTGTAACTTTTCCAGTCTCTCTTCATATTCAAGCTCCCCCAATCCCCTTATTAATTTAGTTGCCCTTCTCTGAACCCTTTCCATCTCAAAGATGTCCTTTTTGTACACAGGATTCCAAAATTGCACTGCATATTCCAAATAAGGCCTAACCAATGCTTTGTAAAGAGGGAGAATTACATTTTCCTCCCTTGAATCCATACCTCTCTTTATACAAGACAATACCATGCTGGCTCTGGCTGTTGCCGCCTGGCATTGCTTGCTACCTTTAAGTTTGTTATCCACCAAAACTCCAAGATCCTTTTCCAACCGGGATTCACTTAACACAGAGCCATTTATAGTATAAGTAGCACAAGGATTTTTAAGTCCAAAATGCATCACCTTACATTTATCAACATTGAATTTCATCTGCCACTTAGCAGCCCAATGTGACAATCTATCTAGATCCCCTTGCAACGATTGCACATCCTCTGAAGTTTTTAATAGTCGACAAAGTTTTGTGTCGTCAGCAAACACAGAAATCTTGCTGACAATACCCACTTCCAAATCATTAATAAATAGATTAAATAGAAGCGGCCCCAGCACAGAACCCTGTGGCACCCCACTTTAGTCCATAATGATGAAGCCCCATTAACAACTACTCTCTGCATCCTATTCATTAACCAATTTTCTATCCATGTACAAATGTGACTCCCCAGACCAACAGACCTTAGCTTATACATTAGTCGCCTATGGGGGATTGTATCAAAAGCCTTTGCAAAATCCAAGTAAACTACATCTACTGCTATGCTAGAGTCTAAATTTCTACTTACTTCCTCATAAAAGCCAAGCAAGTTAGTTTGACAAGATCTATTCCTCCTAAATCCATGCTGGTTACTACTTATAATGTCAGTCCTTGAAACATGCATTAATACTCCCTTCATTAACAGTTACACTGCACACTATCACCTTCATTAGGCCCGCTAACCTGTGAGAATGCAACTTCAAAGACACTTTTACCTTGTTCCATTGAACTCTCTGTGCCCAGATTGTCACAACCTCTATTCAATTCAACATTTCCCCCATTTTTCGGTAATTCTGTATTTTGGGGAACTTCTGCTGGAAAGCTCTGCACAGCCCCTATGTCATTTCCAGTTTTCAGAACACACATATCGCTTGGTCCCTCACGATGTCTTGTCCGGAAAGCCCAAGTGGGAGACATCAACAGAGAGAGTCACTTTAACTTCTTTAGTACTAGTCACTGGCGTCATTTTGTTGGATTGTAGGTCCATATCCATTATGGCTACTGCCTCCATTTTCCCCTCACTGATACCCTGATTTGCTGCATGTGCTTGGGAGCCATCTTTCCATACCAGGGATTCTGCACAATTTTGAACAGATGTGGAAGCATATTCTTCAGCATTTACTGGTGATTTGGAAAAAATAAATGTTGAAACCTCCAAACCTTTGTCTTTCTTTTTCTTTTTTCTTTTCCTCCTTCTCCTTTCAGGTGGACATTCCTTATCAGATTCCTCACATGTGGAAAAGAACAGGAACTGTTATTTTACGGGTGATTCTACTGTTTGTGTTTCTTTAAGAAGGCCGATGGGCTCAGTACGCTGGAACAAATCCTCTACTTTCCCCCCCTAAACCAGACAAGGACACATTTATAGCATGTGCCTCGCCTGTATGCGTACCAGAGGGGCTCAATGGAGGACCCTCAGCCAAGATTTTAAGGTTAGCAGATGTACTTCTAGTAACCCTACTGGCCTTCTCTGCTAGAAATCTATACCAGAGGGCAAAAGCCTCCCTCATTGTGCCTATGGCCACTGTTAGCTCCTTCCATAGTGCCTTATGGTGTTTCTCCTTGGCAGTGAATTTACCTTTGGTGTTTTCCAGTTTCTTTATTTCCACCATAGCTCCTTAAATCTCCTTATACCTTCCACCAGGGCCTCCTGTAATCCCCAGGCTCAAGTTGTTTCTACTCCTTAGGTTTAAGGGAGAAATGCCCTGGATGGGCCCTGGTTTGGACTCTGGAAAAGAGCTCACTCAAAGATGTGGATCACAGAGGTCAGCACACATACAACCTCCTATGGTGGGTTTTCTAATACAAGTAAGTGTCTAGTGGTGGGTGTTAGATTAGATTAAAAAAAAATGATTATCTATTTTTGATTTTTCCAATATTTCCTATTTTCCTATTTATTTTATAATAAAGTCTACAGTACCCCAAATGTTTTAACACTACATACCTAACAGAGGTGCCCTGCTCGTGCAAGGTGGCGTGATAACATTGTGCAATATATCAGGCTGCCCCTGCGCTACCTCCTACCCCCGCTAATATTAAAGGCCACTTCCTCTTTCTGTGGATGAGAACAGCTGCTGGGCTGGGCTCTGAACATGAGCAGGCTTCTGGACAGTCTGGTAAGTATGAATTTTATGTGAGGAGCGCTTAAGTGTGATCAGCACAAGGGTATACTATACAAGGACCAATATCACGCCAGTTTGCTGTACAATTACCAATATCGTGCCAGTTTGCTGCACAAACACCACTATTATGCCTATTTGCTGAAGGAGTACCAACATTATGCCAGCTTGTTGTACAAGTAATACTATCATGACAGTTTGCTAAAAAAGTATCAATATTAAGCCAGTTTGCTGTACAGAGCAAACTGGCATGATATTGGTACTTGTACAGCAAACTAGCATGATATGGGTACTTCCAGTTTGCATTTTTGCCCAAGAATGCCCTGGATCTTTTGGGACCCTAGGAACGTCCCTGATAACTGCTATTTTTATAAATATAGCAATAATAACACAAATCACAACTGTAATGTCTGCCGATAACAAAATGGCAATATTAACACACGTTTATAAATAAGCCCCATAGTTCATCCGTTCATTCAATCACAGCAATTTCGTATATAAGACTCCAGTAATAACACCAGTTATAACAATTAAATTTTATCAAACAATGGCAATACCAAAGAATAAAACAGTGAATTGCCTGCCAATGTTTTTAACCAGGGGCGTGTTTAGGGGGGGATTGCAGGTGCCTGGAATCTCCCATTTCTGCCTGCTCAGTGCAGTCTACTCAGAGCTGGATTAAGACCAAATGGGGCCCAAGGTACAAGTTAGATTTTTTTGGGGGGGGCCCTTAACATTCCATTACACAAATATCACTACTTATTTGGCTCATCACCCTGCCGCTTAGCAAGAAAAGTGCATTTTGCTGGCACCACCAGCACATCCCCCTGGTGCCACCAGCACACATACCCCTGGCACCACCAGCACATCCCCCCTGGCACCACTAGCACATCCCCCCTGGCACCACCAGCATACACCCCCGTCACCACCAGCACATCCCCTCTTGCAACAATACCACATCTCCCCCTGGCACCACCAGCACATCTCCCCCTGGCACTACCAGCATATCCCCCTGGCACCACAAGCACATCCCCTCTGGCACCACCATCACATCCCCCAGCACCACTAGAAAATCCCCTCTGGCACCACCAGCACATCCCCTGGCACCACAAGCACATCCCCTCTGGCACCACCAGTACATCTCCCTGGCACCATCAGCACATCCCCTGTGGCACCACCCCACCAGTACATCCCCTGGCACCACCATCATACCCCCTGGCACCACCAGCACATTTCCCCCTAGCACCACCAGAACATCCCCTCTGGCACCACCAGCACATCTCCCCTGGCACCACCAGAACATGCCCTCTGGCACCACCAGCACATCCCCTCTGGCACCACCAGCACATCCCCTCTGGCACCACCAGCACACAGCCAGATCCAGCAGCACACACACACACACACCCTGGCACCACAAGCACCCCACCACCACCAGCACACATATACCCGGGAAAATTTTGTGATTGACCATAAGCATTCAAGATAAGGCTCAAATAATAAATATCTAATTTAAACACAAACCAACAATGCAGGAAATTCTCTGGCAATGTTTATCATTCATTTACCTGTTCTAGAAGAGAGTACGGTAGACTGTGTAATAGGCTGGCAAAAATGTGGTGTAAGTGCATTTAATGTACCGCTCAACAAGGCTTCTATTTGTAGCCTTGTTGTAGTAGTAGTTTTACCACCTCTGGTTGGTGGGGGGGCAGTTGTGTGTGACTTTTTCTGTGTGTGACACTGATATGTCATGTCTGCTTAGGTGTAACTTACAGTGTCAAGTATTTGCCATATCTTCTTATTACCGTGTCTAGTATTTTGCCAAACCTATGTAATGCCACATAAGCATGTTTAGAACATGTGTGTATATATCATTTTATTTATAAAGTGCCACTTGGGCACGCAGCACTGTACATTATAAAATACAGAGCATACAAACAAGAGGGTAATTGCAAGCCATTATACAGATAAATAAATTTCATACATTGGTTAAGAGCACATATATATATATATATATATATATATATATATATATATATCCTTCCTTTATATAAAATTATTTTCCATTTAGTGGAGATTGCATTGAGTTTTTAGACTGTACTATGTAGGTGGGGGTAGGCTAAAATAATATTATCCAAAGCTTCCAATGCAATACACTCCAGCACACCTAAATGGCACGGCCTTTTAGTCAATAGGTGCAATCCTCCCAGCCCTCCACCTTAAGGGCCACAGCAATATGGCAAATGCAAAGAAGTTGGAGGAGCACACTATATTCGTTTCCGGAGTTTATTTCAGCAAAAACATACATATGTTTTTGCTAAAATAATATTATACATATTGTAATGTAAAAGGTATAACATGAATTAGTTTATTAATATGTACAAAATAAAGATATATAAGTGTGTAACAGTGTGTAAATGGCATATGAAATAAAAAATAAAAAAGTACTAACATACAGAATCTCCCCACGATTGAATGGACTGGTCAAAATGGGAGCTATAGACACACCTCTCAAATTTATTAAATTCTGCATGGAAGTTTGCTGCCATTTCCTTATTGTCCTTATTATCCAATAGGTGTGCTTCTGGTAGCTGCTGTAGCACTACATCACATCCTGACGCAATGCATGCTTTACAGTAACATCCTTTAGCTTTGCATTGTGGTAGAGACTTACTGAGCATGTGCGAGTTAATGGCCAATCAAAAGAAAGTTTGCTTTCCCAGTAAGTGTAGATGATATCCAGCTGTATTGCATTGTGGGAGAGACTTACTGAGCATGTGCGAGTTAATGGCCAATCAAAACAAAGTTTGCTTTCCCAGTAAGTGTAGATGATATCCAGCTGTATTGCATTGTGGGAGAGACTTACTGAGCATGTGCGAATAATGGCCAATCAAAACAAAGTTTGCTTTCCCAGTAAGTGTAGATGATATCCAGCTGTATTGCATTGTGGGAGAGTGCTTCACATCCTGATGCAATGTGTAGTGGAAGCGGGTGGGCGTGGCCAAACGACACTGTCTGTCTCTCTCTCTCTCTGTCTGTCTCTCTGTTTGTCTCTCTCTCTGTCTCTCCCTCTGTCTGTCTCTCTCTCTGTCTGTCTCTCTCTTTCTGTCTGTCTCTCTCTGTCAATTTCTCTGTCTCTTTCTCCTATTCTGTTAGCAGCAGTGCTCACAATGATCAGCTTCCAGGTTAGTACAATTATTATAAATTGTCCCATTACTGTAATAGTGGCCGACTGTATTCTAGCAGCCAATAGGAATACCCCATATTAAACAAGCACCAGGTTCCTCCTTACTGCTGCATGTGTGTAAACTACAGCATCTAACAAAGCCCTTCCACATTGGTCGTAATCCAGGTAAAAGCCAATAGTGTTCCGTTTAACTGGGAGAGAAGGCATTACCTATTGAAATGGTGGGCGATCCCTGCTGTTGCTAGGTATTGAGACGCTGCCTGTTCCTGCTTGAAGTCCTGCGGAGCCTCCCAACACTCGCGGCGGGGCCTGGGAGCCTGGTTTTCGGCCACGGACAACCGCAAACTACCCCTGGACGGAACTACCGGGAAGGTCTCCAAGTGCCGCGGAAGCCCCGCGGAGCCTCCCAACACTCGCGGCGGGGCCTGGTTTTCAGCCGCAAACTACCCCTGGAAGACGGAACTACCGGGAAAGGCTTCAAGTGCCGCGGGAAGTTATCATTAGGAAAAAACCTATCTTAAACATAATAATTACACTACAAAAATAACAGCATTATTACTTAAAATATGTCATTTTTAGATAGGTCTACCCTAATATGGAGGGCCTTGTAAGTGGCGGGTAGCTTACACTTATTATATATTAATATATTTTAATAAATATATGTAACTAACACTCCAGCAAATTAAACTATATAAAATTAACACATAAAAAACCCACTGTGCACCAGCGGGCACACTTTTGCTAGTATATATATATATATATACACGTAACAGATAGGAGCACTCCATGGACTAGCAACAAACCAGTAATTTATTGAAACATCAAACAGATCGGCGCGTTTCAGCCTACACGTGGCTGCCGTCAGGATACGCCATATTGGACAGGTAAGTGCTTTAAATAGAAAAAACCCCTCCCACAACCCTCCCGCATCCCCACCCACCTTCCTCCCGTGAATCCACATCCATAGTGCACAGTGAAGATAAAAAAGCGTACATATAAAAATATATAAAAGTTAAAAACAAATAGCATTAAAACCTGGATCTGAGGTAAATGTACGTAGTAATGCCCATAAGCAATAACATCAATACAAAGATATGATATGATATGCAATGATAATAACTGTGTTCTCAATTTAACGGACTTATAGGCAAGCTGACAAAATTACTTAACAGCTCCCCGATCAGAGAACGGTAACAATGCATAGTTACATGCATTGTTACCGATCTCTGATTGAAAATTACAAGGATTGCAGAAAAATTGGGCACCAACCCACATAAGGAGTGTGCGCTCAGTGTGGGCTCGGCCTAAGGCTACGGCCCCACATTTTCCAGTTGAAAAACTCAGTGAGCTTGTGCTCAAAAGGATAAAGCCATTGATTGAGCAATGTATCATCGCCTCTACTCTGGTGACGCACATCCATGCATATATGGACTCTCAAAGATACATAAGGAAGGGGCACCACTAAGACCTATAGTCAGCAGCATCAACTCTGTAACATACAAGGTAGCAAAATACCTAGCCAACATCTTAGGACCATTGGTGGGAAGTTCTAAGCATCACATCCAGAACTCTCAGGATTTCACCAACAAGATTGAAGATATAGTACTCGGTGTAGAAGAAACTATGGTGTCCTATGATGTGACATCTCTCTTCACTTGTATACCCACCAAGGAGGCTGTTGACATGGTGAGAAAACGGCTAGGCCAAGACAGCACTCTTACCAGCAGAACTGATCTCAACCCAGAACAGGTGTGTTCCTTACTGGACTTGTGCCTGAATACCACCTATTTCAAATACAGGGATAAGTTCTATAAGGAAAAACACGGATGTGCTATGGGATCTCCAGTTTCACCTATTGTGGCCAACCTTTACATGGAGGAGGTAGAAAAACAGGCGCTTAATACCTTTAAGGGCATAGCACCCAGCCACTGGTTCAGATATGTGGATGACACCTGGGTTAAAATCCACCAGAATGAAGTACAAGCCTTCACAGAACACATCAATGCGGTAGACCAGAACATCAAATTTACAAGGGAAGATACAAAACAACAAACTGGCTTTCTTGGACTGCTTGGTAGAAGTTAAGGAAAATGGTAAACTGGAAGTAGAGGTTTACAGAAAACCAACACACACAGATCAGTATTTGATGTTTGACTCCCACCACCCTTTAGATCACAAGCTGGGGGTCATCAGAACCCTGCAACACAGAGCTGAGAACATCCCCACTAGCACAGAGACAAAGGCTAAAGAAATGAAACATCTCAGAGGAGCCCTTAAAACTTGTGGATATCCAGACTGGGCCTTTGCCAAAAGAAGTAGAAGGAAAGAAAAGAACACGAATACCAACAGTGAAGGGGAAAAGCAAGACAGGAGAAAGAACATGGTCATCCCATATGTAGCAGGGGTCTCCGAGAAATTAAGAAGAATTTTCAAAAAACATTGTATCCCTGTCTGCTTTAAACCGAACAACACACTGAGGCAGCAATTGGTACATCCGAAAGACCCAATACCTAAACACAAGAAAAGCGACATGATATACGCAGTGCAGTGAAGAATGCTCTGATTTATATGTGGGGGAGACCAAACAGCAACTGCATCAACGTATGGCCCAGCACAGAAGAGCCAATTCCTCGGGTCAGGACTCAGTCGTGTACCTGCATCTTAAGGATAAAGGACATACCTTTGAAGATTGCAATGTTAACATATTGAATAAGGAACGTGACTGGTTCAAGAGAGGTGTTAAGGAGGCCATTTATGTGAAAATAAAGAAACCAAGCCTAAATAGAGGTGGGGGGGGGTTTCGACACCAACTGTCTGCCATGTACAATGCTGTTTTGACACCTTACTCTGGGCGTTCCTATAAAATCACTATCCAATTACGCCCTTAACACCTGGCTGTCATATGCTAATTGGGATTTTCCAGGGTACATAATTGCCACAGATTCTTGTACAAGTCATTCTGAATTGAGAAAGCCAGTCGGATGACTAGCGAAACGTCTTCAAGAACTAAACTTCAAGTCCAGTTGATCTAATTGAATACAACAGATACAGTGAGCTTGTACTTGCTTTTGTGTCCGCCTGTGTCCGACTTTATCTGCATTTGCATTTTCTATTTACTACTGTGGGTTAACATATTTGCAGTGCATTTGTGTTGTCCAAGAGTTTCCATAGACTTGAATTGAAGGGCAAAGCAGGACAGGAATGGACACAAATGGGCTAAATGTCGTGTACGCATACGATTGATAAAAGGTTCCGAATGCAACGCACATAGTGGGAACCGGTTTTAGCAATTTTCATGAAAGAGTTAAATTTGCGCTACGGCGGCATTAAAATTTATGCTGTGGGGAATTCCCTTTTTGAATTTATCCACAGACGCAAACAAGATATTAAATTCGCACGGGGAGATTTATCCAGAGCGATTGCTGCCCTGGGTAAATCTCCCCGAAAGTGTCATTGCCGATCGGAAAATGCAAGTGGACAGAAAAGAGGATAGAAACGCACATGGTTGGACCTAGGATTAAATCTAAATGAGTGAATGAATTTTTAGAATTCCAAACAAATCAGATTTCGGTATCTCTTGTCCACATTCCGTGAACATCAATGATCTACCCACTGCTACATTGTTCAAACAGCTAACAACTAGAAATGGTCGAACTATTGAAAGTTCGGTCCGTTTTCGAACTTTCGAACTATATGGAAAGTTCGAAAACGGACCCATTAAAGTCAATGGGAGTCAAATAGTTCGAAAAGTTCTAATGAAATAAAATTAAAATATCAATGGTAACTTAATGTAAATGGCTGTGGGACCTGGGAAATGGTCTAGGGAAAATGTCCAGGACATTTGAAAATTCAATTTTACTCTCACTCGCTCTACTTTCAAGCTCGTTCGCGTCTAGGTACCATGTACATTTTACTCGCGGATTTGATGCTCGTGTATAGGTTTTAATGGAGACTTTACTCGCGGATTCGCTGTTCGCGCCTAGATACCATGGGCATTTTACTCGCGGATTCGATGCTCGCGTATAGGTTTTAATAGACACTTTACTTGCGGATTCGATTTTACTCGCGTTTTCAAACGATATAACATTCGATATTTAGCGAAAGTCCGAAAATAGCGAAAATCCGGGTCCGGGATAGTTCGAGAAGTCCCAATTCGTTTGAATTCGAATGGTTCGGCTCGAACTCGGGTTCGAGTTCTAGTTCTAGTCCATCTCTACTAACAACTAAAAAGAAGATCACGTCTCTGCATGAACCTGTCTACAGCTTAAAACAAAATGTGCGGCTAGTCTCCTTTAAACCTTCAATAGCTTTGCGAGAAGCAGTCGTCCTAATACAATTCCCCTTCTGTCATTTATTTATCCTTTTTCGCAAATTTATTAAGAGCTCTTTCGAACGACGCCTGCCATAATAAACTGCAAAATAATCCAAAAGCAAATAAAAGTCCATAAAAATTAGCAAACAGGATTAGACGCTTATAAAAAAGAGAAAAGGAAGGCGCTCAAGTCGGATGAAATATATTCGCCATACAACAACATTTTCTCATAAATCTGATTCATTTTAGGATGTTATTTTTTTTTTTTTTATCAGCAGAACTCGGAGATAGGAGCCTCGTAAACCCGCCACGAGCAATTTCTTGCAGATCATGCAAGCGTTGTTGGGTTTTTTGGAAAAAAAATGATGCCATCTCTGTACTTTTGCAAATTGAGTAACGATTAAGCAATTTCTGCTTCAATGTTATTATCAATTTTACGAGAGCCTTCGCTTATTATGGTGTATGGGTGCATAATGCAAGAAATATACTTAATGTGTCACTAACTTGTCCTCACTATATCTGTTTACAGTATGTTGTGTATATACTGGACAGTATGTAGTCCATATTGAGTTCTTTTTAATAGCCAAGAACAAAAATAATGTGTATGTATTCATAGGCTGTGGAAAACCAAAGTCGTAATTCTTGTAAAAGCTGTGTCTTGCTTTACCATTATGAAGTATTTTTAAAGTTACACTATTCTGAAAATTGTCTTTTTCCTCATGTTAACCTATAAATAAATACATGTAAGTAGTGCTTACTTTGAGGTGTGTGTTGCTGCATGCCTTCAATCCAGCACATGATTTGCTCAAGAGCAGTATCCCCCCTCCCTCTTTTAACCACTCCCACTTCCATCTGACCTGACTTTTCCCCCACAAACTAACAGGGTTATTCAATAAAAGTTCTTATCGTTTAAAATTGTGCTAATTTTGCTCCAACCAATCAGATGTTAGCTTTCAAATGTTAAATAAAATCTGATTGGTTGGGGCAACATTAGCATTTTAAACTATAAGAACTTTTATTGAATAACCCTGTAAATGTCAAAACTGCACACAGAATATAGAATTCCCACTGTCAAAACTCTGTCACCATTCTAGTTTCAGCAAAACTTTTACAGTGATGGTTGGGAAGAATTATAGTTTCCAGTAATGGTCAATTTAAAATAACTTTTTTTTTCCAGTCTAGATACCCTTAAAAGTTAAGATTAAGAACATTTAAGATTTTTCCTATCATAAATATTGTGTAAAAGACAGACTAATGTCCATTATTAGTTGACATTTCCATTTGTTATCATTGGAACATTTCTGCCTTAGAGTCCCTGCAACCTTTGCTATTGATTGATCTTACATTATTGATCTTCTATAGTAGTTACCGGACATCCTTTATGTCTTACACTTGGAAAAATTGATTAACTGCCCTTCATTTTTATAGACTATCGGCAAGCGATCATACTACACGCAAGATGTTTTACATTTCCATTACAATCTGTCTTTACTTTACAGGGAAATTAATTGCATTTCTAGTGGAATATCCTTTTTACCATGAAGATTGGTAAGCTGTGGTAAGACAGTGGTAAGCTGTACACGAACAGTGTCAATGAAGTATAACCCCTCATATCAAATTGATGGTAGAAAGGAACAGTTGCTCTAGACTCCAGAGCTATTTACTGGTTTGTAAATATTGGACCAGTGGCATAAATAGAAGTCACTGGGCGCCCCAGAAAAACTATAATCCCTTCCTTGCTATATCTATGTATGTATGAATGTCTATGTATGCACGTATAGTTTTTTTTTAATAAAGCGCCACTTTTACAGTAACAATATTGATAGATCACACTACAATGGTCAATCCAAAACGTTTCGGGATACGTTTCGGGGTGCCCTGTCCCTTCCTCAGGTATCATACAGGGCATCATGAAACAATGTTTCTGGTGTTTTAATAAAATTTTGGATTCACCATTGTAGTGTGCTCTTCTTATGCTAAGAATCATCTGGCCCTTGGAGTAGAGGGCAGGGGATTGCATCTACCTACTTGTCTGGCAAGCAGCCAACAGCTGTGTGCTGGAGAATTTTCTGGACTGTAAGGATATATTTAAACCTGCTAATTGAGGTTTCTTGAGAGAGGGGAATAGAATTCCAGAGGATGGGAGTTACAAGATTGAAAGGTTTAATGTGAGATATGGCAGTAAGAGTGGGGGGTCTGTACAGGAGCTGGTTCTGTGATGAGCGGAGGGTACTAATGTATAAGCTAAGGTCTGTTGGTCTGGGAAGTCACATTTGTACATGGAAAGAAAATTGGTTAATGAATAGGATGCAGAGAGTAGTTGTAAATGGGGCTTCATCATTATGGACTAAAGTGCTAAGTGGGGTGCCACAGGGTTCTGTGTTGGGGACGCTTATATTTAATCTATTTATTAATGATTTGGAAGTGGGTATTGTCAGCAAGGTTTCTGTGTTTGCTGACGACCCAAAACTTTGTCGACCATTAAAAACTTCAGAGGATGTGCAATCATTGCAGGGGGATCTAGATAGATTGTCACATTGGGCTGCAAAGTGGCAGATGAGATTCAATGTTGATAAATGTAAGGTGATGCATTTTGGACTTAAAGGGCATGTCCACCCCCAAAACTATAATCCCCCCCACTACTGGCCCCATTGTGTAGTGTAGTTTAATCCTTACCTCACATCCCAGCTCCATATGGTTCTCCTGTAGTCCCCCCCCCCAAAGTCCCGAAAACTGCCCACCAGGAGGATAGCAGAGTCCATATAGGACTCTGCCATCTATCTGGCATCCGGGAGAAGTTTGGCATGTGTACTGCAGCCCTTCTCCCCCTCCCTCTTACTCCCTCTCCCTCCCGATTAGCATTCCCTCCCCCTAGTCTAAACCCCTTTTCACCAAACATTCCCCCTGTCCCCCCAGCCATAACCGCTATGTTAGTAATATCAGAAAATGCCCAAAACATTACTTACCTTCCCTCTTGCCCCCGCCGCACTGAACTCTCAGCAGCCGCGTCCGTGATTGGCTGTCGCTCAGCCAATCACAGACGCGACTGCCTGTCCCGTCCCTCTGTTTGCATTTTCTCGCAATCAGAGGGCCTGGCAGCACAGCAGAGGAAAGAGAGAAGGTAAGTAAAGTTTTGGGCATTTTCTGATAATACTAACATAGCGGTTGGGGCTGGAGGGACAGGAGGAATGTTTGGTGGTAAGTGTATAAAAAGGACATCTTTGAAATGGAAAGGGTTCAGAAAAGGGCAACTAAATTAATAAGGGGATTGGGGGAGCTTGAATATGAAGAGAGACTGGATAAGTTACAATCATGTACGCTGAAGAAAAGGCGCTTGGGGATATGATTACTGTGTATAAATACATTAAAGGGCGATACAATAAACTATCTGGGGCATTGTTCACCAATAGAACATGTCAGAGGACACGTGGACATCCCTTAAGACTTGAAGAAAAAAGGTTTAGGCTTCAAGCTCGGAAAGGGTTTGTCACTGTGAGAACGGTAAAGCTATGGAACTGTCTTCCAGTGGACGTTGTTATGGCAGGTTCATTGGTCAGTTTAATAAAAAGCTGGATGAGTTTCTGCAAACAAGGAATGTTACAAGTTACTGGTATTGATACATAAAGTAGAGTTGATCCAGGGAAATTTCCGATTGCCACTTGGAGTCAGGAAGGAATTTTTTCCCCCTTCACAAATTTGGTGGTTTTTTTTTTTGCCTTCCTCTGGATCAACAGTTAGGTAGGAAATGAGGATATTTCTAGATGGGTTGGACTGGATACTACTATACTACTACTATACTAAATCACAGATTTCTCACCAGTTGGACTAATGATAAACCTAAAATCTTTATTACCTGCATTACTAACAAGATATTTAAGGATAATTATTGTCCCCATTCTGGCTCCTCCCTTCATACAGTCAATCAAGGCTGCAATACTGACATCACAATCAATGATTGACTGTTGATTCTCCTGCTACCCCCTTTTGCACATGCTCAAGCTTATAAAAAGCTCATTGAGCTGAGGGAAGAGGCAGATACCTTTGCCATAATGAAATAGAACTTATCATAAAATATCTGGTTACAAATGCATGTAATAAACTGGTAAAAATAGCAATTGGGGTTGCTGGCAGATAATTGAAAAGTCACCAGTTTTTTGTATTAAGGGTGGACATGCCCTTTAAGTATGACCCAGCTAGTTAGTACCTTCTATTCTGGTATCGTGACAGTGTTGCAGTAAATAGATTATGTCCAGGTAAGTAACACCAAAAAATATATTACATCGCCCACGTAATACCAAAGCCATTAGATTTGGGATAGAATTCAGACCTTTGTGGTATAAAATTATTTCTGATTGTGTAGCATTATTGTTTCACAAGGGACATCGTGTTAATGGATGAAAACATTAAGGTTTATTACCTTAACACCTTTTAGATCAAGTGAAAGTAAATATTTATAAACAGTGAATATTTTCATTTTCATTAATATAAAATCATATCTATACACTTAACTGTTCCAATATGCTTGTGTATAATACATTGAAAGAGTCCCCAATTCTGCATGTGCTCTCTTCCATCTCTCATTGTGTTCTGTTTAATTAGCGGTATTGAGATGCCATCACGACTGCAGTTAAATGTAAATCTCTGTCGTAAACTCATGCAAATCAAACTTGAAAGGATTTTGAAACTTTCTGAAACACATATTGATTGAAATGATGGTACGATGATTAAGTATGGACTGACAGGTAATAACCAGTTAAAGATTAAAAGGGGACAGAATGTATTTGTAAACTTGCGTGGGTTTCCTACGGTTTCCGCCACAATCATAAAGACATACTGATAGGCTGTATTTGTCAAATAAATGTGCTTAGATTGTAAGCTCTTTGGGGCAGGGTCTGATGTGAATGTATACAAGTAATTGTAAAGTACTGTGGAAGATGTTGGCACTATATAAATCCATAATAAAAATGGTGATCATTTTCCCCCAACCCATCAGAAGTTAGCTTTCATATGTTAAATAACATCTGATTGGTTGGGGCAAAATTATCACCTTTTATAACAATAAGAACTTTTATTGAATCTCCCTGAATATGTGTATATTCCCCCCAATTAGTGCCTAGAACCACTAGAGATATTCGAAACCCGGAGAGTTCCGTTTTGTTTTAGGATTTTGGGGAAAATTTAAAAATATGACAGATCCATAGAAGTCAATAGGAGATTAAAATCCAAAACTTCAGATTACATTTTAGTTATCAATAGCAATAGGATAAAGTGTTCCTGGATCAGGGACCTGGGACCAAAACGTATAAAAAAAAAACTAACTGTCTTCACGTTTGATCTATTTTCGAGGTTCCGCATTGAATATTTAAGGGTTTGCGAATTTGGATTTGAGTGAACGCGTTATTTATCAAAACGGTCCCTGTAATATTTAGTATTTCTTGAAATCAGCAAACTGGGTTTTGATACTTCCAAATTCGATCATTTTTAATAATTATTGAAATTTCCAGGTTCCGCAAGAGTTCTGAATGTTCTGTTGGAACCGGGTTTGGATCGGACTTGAACTTTATGTCTAATGACCAAAAGAACATAAGATGTAAAGAAAAATATATGATAATAGATGTTACCACACAGGGTAGTTTGTAGTAGAGGGATCTTGATTGTAATGCCATTATCAAGGATGACCACATAATGCCTTGGGACGTAGAAATCCCCAAGGAGAAATATTATTTTCGGAAAAAGTTGATGTTATAAATTTAAACTTCTACTTGACTAAAAGTACAAAAGTATTTTCCATCAGATTTACCCCCCAAATAATATTTGATATTCTGATAGGGAAACCCTCAAAACCCTAACAGGGTTATTCAATAAAAGTTCCTATCGTTTAAAATGGTGCTAATTTTGCCCCAACCAATCAGATATTAGCTTTCAAATGTTAAGTAAGATCTGATTGGTTGGGGCAAAATTAGCACCATTTTAAACAATAAGAACTTTTATTGAATCTCCCTGTATACTCAAACTGCCCAAAACTGCACACAAAGCTAATTATTCAGCCCGATCCCTGCATCAGATACAAGCAAACTCCTTTAACTTCCTGGTTAATCCGGAGTAACAGCCATAATGTATGATTTCAAGACCTGGAAGTACCTGGAAGCTTGTCCATTGAGAGCAGTGGAAAGCTCATCTGAGCATGCATGAAAGCTCTGAGCTTACTCTGCTTTCAGCAAATTGGCTGCAGGGATCATGCTAAATAACTAGCTTTGTGTGCAGTTTTGGGTGAGTATAAGGTTTTAGGGGCTTCTCTATAAGAATTTATAAACTGCCATTTAAGTACAGTTCTATAACCTCCCAAGTGAGATGTTGCTCTTGTCTGGCCATCTTCAGAGTTCACCAGTTGCTGCTATTTCCAGGCCTCATAGGTGAAATGCTCTTTGGAAAAAAATCTTGATTACGTGTGCACCACAGACAAAAGCACCTCTTTCCCATTAATTGAACCATAAGACCAAATTCAAGGCTCGTGATGTGTTTTCTCATTTTCTTCAGTGAATTTTTCAGGTTGGAAAATATCTAACACTTCCCCAGAATGCTATGCACCCAGTGTTTGTTTAACGTATTAACTTTATTCTTCTTAACCCAACAGATTGAACTCTTTTTGGTGCTGGCAGAAAGACAAATCTATTAGACATCTCATTCAGTTCTTCGGGGAAGGTTTGCTTCTTCCTAACAACTCAAATTGAGATTTCCGAGGATATCTTGTCATTTATAGAAAGTAAATCTGTATTGATTGCCCAGGCAGATGTCATTCAAGCAAACAATCACTGTGAAAGCAAAAAAGATGACTTAAAACACCCATGGGAATGTCTATATTTGAAACCGATGGGGGAAAAATATGAAGTACAATCATTCAAACTAGCTGTCATCTTGATGATGTCATTGACATCTCTAAAATAAAGAAGTAAAAAGAATTAAGTAATAAGGCCAATCACGTGGCTTAAAGATTTAATTTAATTGGATGTGTTGGTCAGTGCCACATTTTCGTTAAGCAATCAAAATCCATTCCTTTGATTGTCAGATGTTAAATACATTGTTTAAAAATTCAGAAGCGGAATCAATATAAGATACAGTCATAAAAACATTTCCAAACCACCTAACATCATGTTAACCCCGCTTGAAGCCATATTTCACAGGGACACAATCTGCGTCAGCTACCTATATATTTATCCTTTTAGTCATATAATTTAAAGTGACAAGTCCGCTAATGCTGATCAGAAGCCACTTTTTGAATTTTACATGAAGGACTGCAATATTTGTGGGTTGTTTATTTATTTATAATCTTTTTACTCCATTTTCTATTTTTATTATTTGGAAATGACTCAAGTCGTAAATAATTAACCATGTTTCTGACTTGCGTTGCATGTAAAGGAGAACAAATAAAAGAAATAATATTTACATGCAAAGCCATGTTGGTTCCTTGATTTAGGCAGTGGCCTAAATATGCAAGAAATACACAATGGACCTCATATACTCGGAGAAGCAATCGCGTCTCTACGCAAATGTAATATTGCGTCAGCGCCCGGAGATTTACTCACAGCGTGATTTTAATGGCAGATATTTGCTGGCTTAAAATCATGCGCTTAATGTAACGCAAATGCGAAATCAAATTACAAGTGTCGGCTACGCGGGGGTCATTTGCAAAATTACACAGACTCTGCAAAGATGGAGTTAAAGTAGCGCTAACTGATATTACTGTCCAGTGCCAATGGGTTCTATTTGTCTAACAGGGATTTTCATAGATGATCAGCATTTAAATGATCAGGTAAATCCCTCCACAAAGGCCATGCAATATGTGTGTGTGTATAAGATCTTATAATGTAATTCTAGGGATGGATAGAGTAGCCCACAATCCTTTGCAGTCACATAGAATCAAAATGTCAAATGACCACAGGCCAATGATAATTTACATGCAAGATACCGTATACTGCTTATTATGGTTTCTTGTACCACAATAACTGGGGTAGATTGTGGTAGGACAGTAATCACTTTGGGCCAGTTAAAGACTTTTTAAATTGTATGATTTACAGTAGATCCAATTCAATGTTATAGCTTGCATGGGTTTCACAGATAAGCTCCATAGATTTGCTAGTGGAAGCTTTAATGCTATACTTATCTCAAAAATGACAACTTAACTCTTCTACATTGATATTCCACAAGGTAATGAAAATTCTCACCCAACATTTTCTTGTCCTTTTGAACAGTCTTGCATTCAATGTTGGGCAGACTCTTTTTAATTTCTTTACAAGGCACTGGTAAGGCCTCATTTGGAATATGCGGTGCAGTTTTGGAATCCCATATACAAAAGGAACATCTTGGAAATGGAAGCAGTTCAGAGAAGGGCAACTAAATTAATAAGGGGAATGGAGGGGCTTGACTATGCAGGTCTAATATGCAGATTAGACAAGTTAGGGCTGTTTACATTGGAGAAGCGACGTTTGCGTGGGGATATGATCACTTTATACAAATATATTAATGGGCCATACAATAAACTCTCTGGTGCATTGTTCACTAATAGGTCATATCAGAGGACACGTGGACATCCTTTAAGGTTGGAAGAAAAGAATTTTCATCTTCAGGTTAGGAAAGGTTTCTTTACAGTGACAACGGTGAAACTGTGGAACTGTCTTCCAGCAGATGTGGTAATGGCAAGTTCATTGAATAGCTTTAAAAGTGGTCTGGATAAGTTTCTAAAAAAATATTACGAATTACTGGTATTAATACTTATACTGTAGATATGGTTGATCCAGGGATACTTTCCGATTGTCGTTTGGAGTCAGGAAGGAATTCCAGATTCCTGCTCTTTCTATTTCTTCTTCTTCATTTTCTTCCGTTTTATTCTTCCACTTTTTTGGACCGTATCTCCTCCCACAGTTTTTGAGCTAGAGACATGTAATTCGGTACAGACGTGCGGGGCATATAGGAGAAGTGTGCTATCTTCTAGCTAAGGAATCCGTGGATGCATTACGGCGTAATATTCACAGTCCTCAAATGTTAATATTTCAAAACAGTTTGTTTCATGGTCATAAATACAAATGGTGATACCCCCAACCCTACCATTCCCATGGAAACCATATTTAAAAGGTGACTATAGTAAAAAAACTAATTTTGATTAATCATCAATAAAAGTTAGTTATATGGTCATACATGCAAAAACATATACCCCCCACTTCACACGGGCACACACACCTACTGACCTACCCTTTATTCCTTTGGCAGCCATACTTAAAGGGTAAATAAAGTTAAAAAAATACTATTTAGATTTTTCCTCAATAAAAGATAGTTTTATGGTTGTAAACTCAAAAAAAGACATACCCCCTCAACCAGACCCAGGTACACACACCTACTGATCTATTTATCCATTCTGTGGCAGCCATACTTAAAGGGTAACTAAAGTAAAAAAAACTAATTTTGATCAATAATCAAAAGTTTTTTTTTTTTTTTTTTTACTTCCAACCTGACCCAGGTACACACACCTACTGATCTACTTATCCATTACTATGGCAGCCATATGTAAAGGGTAACTAAAGTCAAAAACACTAATTTTGATCAATAATCAAAAGTTTGGATTTTTTTTAACTTCCAACCTGATCCAGGTACACACACCTACTGACCCACCCTTCCATTTCCATGGCAGCCATATTTAAAGGGTAACTATGGTAAAAAAAACACATTTTCACCAATCATCAAAAAGTTAATATTTTATCCCCCAACCTGATATGAGTACACACACCAACTGACCTAACCTTTAATGCATGTGACATATTTAAAGGGTAAGTAAAAAACAACAATGTCATCATCAATGGCATTATTGAGTTTTAAAATCTGCAGCACAAACACACAAATTCCCTTCCAAATGCAGTCTTTCAAGCCAAATTCAAAGTTTAAACTTAAACCTTCCCTTTCTAGTTAGATATAGTTTCTTTGGAAGCTTTTATAGTTCTGCTATTCCTAAAGATCCAGATCCATCAGATGTTTTTAAAGGGTAACAATGGTCCAAAAAGCACTTTAGGTAAATTGAAAGGAATTGATTTCCTGAGTATTTTTGCAATTTGCTTTCATTATTTTTTTTACATAGCTTTAAAGATATTTACAAATTTATGTGTGATATGGTTGCAGCATCACCAGATCCCCTGCACTTCCTGCCTCCTGCTCTGAAACCATCTGACAGTCCCGCTTCCCTGTGTCTCCTCCTCCTTGTGGACCCCCATGGTCCTTCCCCATGCAGTCCCCTTGAAACCCCCTGTGGCCCCTCCCACACCTCTTTTGTCACTGTAACTCGCTCTCAGTTTTTTCTGCTTTCTCCTGCACTGTGCCAACCACAGATTAGAAGGAGGAACTAGTATTGTGACCATAGATTCAGAACCTCCCTCCCCCTAACTTTTTGATCAGTAATTTCTTCATATCTTGGGCTGCACAGCACGTATAGAAGTGATTGAATGCTTATTTTAAAGGTAGGAATCTGGCCTTTCATTTAAAATCTACTTCTGGTTCTTGTAAAATAGAGCTTCATTAGTTATCTCAATCTCTCGTTCTGTTATCTTCACTGATCTTCAAGTTATTTCCATAAATTCTGGTTCTTCTGGACCATGTCTCAAAGTTTTTGTTTTTCTGTAAAACTAGATTGTTGGGATGTTAGATCAGTTAATTGAGGTTATTTAAACTCTATATGTAGTTTGATGACCAGTACACCTCCTTCTTAGTAGGATACACAGAGAACTGGAAAAATAAATTAGGAGAAAGCATTCTGGGACAAGAAGCTAAAGATTTATTACTCAAAATGTTAGGCTTCTGGACCTGTCTAGCTCATAATAGAAGTTGTGTCTTGCCAAATCTCCCTAAATTAAAAAGATAACGACCATGTAATGTCAAGCTAATTATTTCCATTGCTAATATTGTCATGATTGGATTCTGGTAGGGACAATCTATTTCCATATCCACATGGTTTTTCTGAACATATGGTAGTTTATATGCCAGTCCATATTTCCCATTTTGCACTGCCATTCCATACATTCGAAATATCAGTTGGCAAATCATTTTAGTAATTATTGGGTGTAATCTGAATAGTAAAAGATAAATTCATTCTTGTTCAATGTTCTGCCAAATACAGAATACAGTCAAAAGATTAGGATTAATATTTATATTATATATGAAAAATATATAGTATCCCCTACTGCAAACCTGTGTGTATATTCACACCACCAGAAATATAATGACATGCACATTTGTGTCAGAGAGGGAAAGGTGAATATTAGATACGCCACAGGAAGAAACTCATGACAAAAGAAAAAGGAAGAATTCTAAAAGATGCTGATTTAAATACAGATACCAGGACTATTAACAAGACACAAGGGAATGAACAAACAGCTTAATAAATTACAGCAAGGAGAACTCATCTACCTCTAAACCTGTATAAAATCTTGGCAAAGGTTCACACAGATTTACAATACCTCCCAAATATGTATGTCAAGTGCTCGTTATTCAAACGATTGCTACTGGGTCAGACAGTACATCACCAGTTCCTCACCCTCCGAAACGTTGTGATTGGTTGAAAAACCAGCAATTCATCATCTAGGGTTGCTTCCCTAAACTTCCTTAAAGATAAAGGTCAATTCCACCCCTCAAATAAATAAATAACCCCCAAACCATAAAACTGCAATAGTTAGTCAGCTGAAATGTTCTGTTGCCACTCTTTTTGATTCCCAGGTTCTTCCAGTTAGCAGCTGTCAGTCATGGATGTAACAGATAATATCACTGCCAATGACTGAATGTTATTACCCTAGCTGCATCCTCTTAGCACGTTCAAGCTCATAACAAACTCAGTATGGAGAGTAGGCGTAAACCTTGTGAGATGGAGAAAGAAAGGGGGGGAGATGTTGCTGTATAAGAGGTTAGTCCTACATCTGCTGTTGTAGGTTTGAGGTATAAAGTGGTGATTCATAGAGATGGCTGAAACTGGTAAGATCTGTTCCATTTTTGGATTAACGTATCACAGGAAAACCCCGAAGATCCAAACATGGAACGTACTTTCTGGACTTCAGAGCACATTTTTGATGATTATCGAATGTTCAAGGCTATTTACTATAATCCTGGAACATTTGATAATCATCAAAAATAACCCTGAACCTTTTATAATTTGAAAATGTACTCCAAAGCCCCGAAATCCAAACAATCCGCCCGGTTTTGGACGGAATATTCGGATTTCGGAACCGAGGTGTTCCGTGTCACATCCGTGTCGGACCCGAATCCCATCTCTAGTGATTAACCTATATGCAATTTTTCATTTGGGGTGGAATTTAATGTTTTTAGATATTTAATTATTCTTAGCTTTGTTCTTGAGGTATTGGGACTCAATCACCGGTCAACTTAGCAGTCTGGACGTGAACCTTCATTGTTACCTGAAATTTTGTATTTTATGTATAGTTCTTCTTTAAAGTAGAATGAAAGCCAAATAATAAAATCACGTTCAGGTGATCCCCAGTAGTAGGAGGAACCAATCAGTTTTTTTTTATACCAAATACAAATACTCTGATTTCTCTTTCTGTTTCCCACGGTTCTTTGCTGTTGGTGACGTAAGCCCCATTGAAGTCTATGAGGCTGTTGCCAAATAAAGATTTGTTTCACAGGGAGGTGCTACTGGAAGCAGAGGAGCTTGGGAAGAAGAGGAGGAGCATCACCTACAAACATATACATTTTTAGGCAGCTGGTACAGTTTTAAAAATCTAGCAGTTTGTTTGGTTTGTCACTACACAAGGAATCACCTGAGCTCTATTTAATATTAGATTTTCATTCTACTTACTTATTAACCCTTTCCTTCTGAATTGTAGACATTCTTTATTATTATTATGGGCATTAATTGGAAGCACCAAGCATTATTTCTTAATGGGGGGTAATGATGCTGTGCGCTGTATTTAGACCTGTACGGAAGATATATTCTTAGACGCAGACATGTTTACAGCTCAAGCTGTCAATAATAGAATCCTTCATAAATGCCTGAAAGTGCAACAAAATAAAATCTATTGAATAGTGAATTATGTCCCAATTACAAGGTGACTCCCAGCCCGAGGAGAGGTACAGATGTAGTGAAAGGTAGGTAACAAGGCATAGACACCCACTATAGTACGTGCTAAAATCAAATATACAACTCTTTGGTTTCCACAAACAAAGTTAAAAAGGAAATCAAAAAGCAGAATATTTATCCTGAGGGCTTCTGTTAATTGACTCTCTGCAATCTGCCCTGCAGAAGGTCACTGCTTTATAAAGAAGTGGGATTTATAGGTGGGGACATAATCAATAGAAGCAACAATTCATAAATCCTGTAATAATGAAAGTAGCATGCCTTGTGAAAGATAGGCTGCAAGTTAAAATACAGCGTACATAAACCTGCCGCGTTCCACTGCCGGGATCTGCAGATGATGGTCCTGATCTCAGATATTTTCTTTTTTACAGGGCTGGGAAGACGAGATGGAAATATCGAAGTTGTATTTATAGGTGTTCAATTTGTTTAGAACGCCAGGAATATATTGAGTTCACACAGACATGATCAACAGGGCTGCTAACACACCATAGAAGGAGAAGGACAGAAATATATACGGAGGAAGGTTATACGTCTAGAGCTCATTTCGCTAAGACGTGTCTTTTTCTTGCTTAAACCCAAATTGCTGGAAAATTATCCCCATTTGTCCAATTATTGGAAACTATTGGGGAGATTTAATAAGTGCTAAAAAGGAGTTAAACCCACACCACCCGGTGTAATATCCGGTTAGTGTGGGTTAAACTCCAATTTTTTATTAACGGTACAGGCACCTGATTTATTACCCCCTTTTAACGGTGGCGCAAGCTTGGCGGAGTTTCCAGGTACCCACAATGCAGTAAATCACACTAAATGAATATTGCATCGCAGGAACACGTAAAGTAAGTGGCGCAGCAATGAAAATATTACACCTCCCACTATAATTCTTCCCAAATATCACGGTACAATTTTTTTTGTCCCCAATTTCTTTAGAAATCCAATCTGAACCATCTTACATTTTAGCTGTCAATCAAGTGCCTTATTATCAGAAACTCTTTTGCTGTGTGCAGCTTTGCTGGTAACTGGAATAACAGTTGGTATGTGTTAATTGCATGATGGGAAAATCCTTCTCCAAGTGCTGCCTCGTAGTGATTACTGAGCATGTTTGACTTTACAGGTAGTCAGGAAGGGGGGTACTGAGCAAAACAAGTACCAGATTAAAGGCAATATACACATTGACCCTTTGCTTCACCCCACATCTATCAAGACCAGGCTTTACATGGGAGCGACAATGGTAGTAGTAGTAATATGTAGTATGTCGCAGGGAGGGGTCTTTAGCGATATAGATCGGTAAGCAGAAGCGAGAAGTGACTTCCGACTCCCTAGGAAATAAAGATTTTGTTCAGTGTCCCCTTTAAAGTGGTTAAATACATTGTCATGGAGCCTCTTTGAATATAGCACAGATCTAAAGTTATGCACATTCTTTATTATGCATGTACTGTAGAATGAAAACGCTACAATGGTTGGTGGCCTTGTTACCCTTGGCAGTTGGGTGTTGATGAGTGATTCATGTTCCACAAAGTGGGTAAACGTTGATCCGATTGTTAGTTACCTTTTTCCCCCGTTACTTTTTTAGTAATTGCTACTGTTCTTTAGCTCCTGCTATTCCTAGACAGCTCAGCGTTATATTTTCTTCGTACGCCACGCTTGTTCCCATGACGGAGGAAGCAGTCAATATCCGGGGGAAATATTTATAATCAAAGCCGCAGGTAGAAATTCCAGGTTTGAATTGTCAAAGTGAATTGTACGAAGAAGAGAATCAGTGTTGGGTACGGATATTTATCGAGGCGCGGGAATTCCAAGAAGCTACAATTAATTACATTCATCCCACTCAATATAAGGTTACTGAAGCATGATTGACTATATTAGCGTTCACCACACAACATTGTATCTGTCACCCTCCAGTGACAATGAGAGAATGGAACAAATAGTCTTACTTATTGATATTTATGTTGTTCTCCCTCCTCTGCGGTTTGATAACACACTGTAACGCACTTAATGGGATCGTAAATTAATGCACAAGTAATCAGGAATCAGAAAGAGGAACACGCTGAATAAACCAAAGATTAAAATACACCAAATAAACAAAGAAATATTACAATGAACTAGGGGTCATATTTATTTTAATAATGTAAACGTCACCCAGTTGGTATTTGTAAAGTAAGACAAAGCTATTTTTTTGTAATCGATTACACCAGATTCATTTGCCATGTTTAAAATGAAGGAAAAATTTTCAAGACATTTGTGGCTTGTAAATACATTTTGTTTATAGCAAGAAAGATATAATCTATTGGTTAGGGTTGATAATAATAAATGGCCATGGGAGGTGTACAAACGATTATCATAAGTCATAACTACAGTAATGTGTTTATTATCATAACTACGGTAATGTGTTTATTATCATAAGGGGATGGGTACAAAGTGCTTAAAAGGGCTAACAATCATTTGTTCTGCTGATGCTCAGAAAGGTAAGATAACAGTCTAGATTTGAAAGTATTAATGGATGTCACCAGGCGAAGCGAGAGAGGGAAAGTGTTCCAAAGGTAGGGAGCAGCAAGAAAGAATGATTTAAGGCGGGAGGAAGCAGTGTTTGTTGGGGGTTTGTGTAGAAGATTTCCTTGTAAGGAATGGAGGGCATGGCCAAGAGAGAATATAGGTAGGGGGGTGCAGAAGATTGTAGAGATTTAAAGGTCAAAAGAAGGGTATTGAATGTTGTTCTTTGCTTGATGGGAAGCCACTCCATGACAAACAGCAGCAGGTTGAAGAAAAACTTCAGCCTATAGTAAGTACCCCATTATACTCCCAAAAGGGAGGCACTCCACCGATATGCAAAGGGAAATAAAAAGAATGAGCATATGACCTCACCTAGTAGATCTGTATTTAGAACTTCAGTGCAAATACATATACTTTTAAGAAAAAAGAGCTGTGTTTTTCCATCCTAATGACCTTAACCTGCCCATTCAGTATTTTGTCTGTGTATAAATAAATGCTTCCGAAATACTGACTTCCTAATAGAGACCGTTATGATGTAGCCCATGACCCAGCGCCTGGGTTGATTCAGTTGCTCAGTAGAGATCTGAGCAAGTTTGACCCATTCAACAGCCAATCAGTAGAAATTACTGTTAGGAACATTCCAAGGTAGAGTGCATTCTGGGAAGAAGAAAGACCGTTACAGAATCTGAAATGTCAGCTTACTGATGCCAACAGCAGGGAACAGCAAATGGTATGAAATGAAATTATTTCTTAAAATAGAAGAATGTGTAGAATTACTAGGTATGTATAATACAAACTAAGAATTTAAAAAATAATAGTATTTCCACTGAACTTTCTCTTTCATCCAATTTGATTGGACCAATATACAGAACTGCACATTAGTGGTTTGTTAAAAAGTTTGCCATATTTCCCACAGTTCCTTCCATAGGTATTTTCCCTATATTTTATGTGACAGATGCACCTATTTACTACTACAAATAATTTTGGATTTGGTTAGATAGTGTGGCATACAAAGTTTGACAATTTTTTTTCCATGTGCTAAATTTTAGGTTTTGTTTTTTTCTTTTTTTAAAGGGCATGTCCACCCTTATTATTAACTTTTGTCATATAATACAATACATTCCCCCAGCCCCAACTGCTATAAAATAAATTTAAGAAAGTGACCAGATGTTTACTTACCTTCCCTCTCTCCTCCGACGCCCGGCCCGGCCTTCTGCATGCAAGACACTGCAAGCAGGGGGCGGGACTGGCAGCCGCGTCCGTGATTGGCTGAGAGGCAGCCAATCACGGACACGGCTGCCGGCTTCTCAGAATGCCGGGGGAGAGAGGGAAGGTAAGTACAGTTCTGGGGACTTTCTTAAAATAATTTTTTTGCGGTTGGGGGAAGTTGTTCTATTATACGGGCAAGGGGTTTTATGCTAGGGGGAGGGATAGCAAAACGGGAGGGAGGGGGAGAAGGGCTGCAGCACGCATGCCAAACTTCTCCCGGAGGCCAGATAGGAGGCAGAGTCCTATATGGACTCTGCTATCCTCCTGGTGGGCAGTTTTTGGGACTTTGGGGGGGGACTACAGGAGAACCTTATGGAGCTGGGATGTGAGGTAAGGATTTTACTACACTACATGGTGGGGCCATTAGTGGGGGGATTATAGTTTTGGGGGTGGACATGCCCTTTAACTAGAAAAAAAGTCAGACAATTCGCCTATCCCAATGTAGCATAGTATGTAGACCAGTGGTACCTAAAATCTGGTCTGCTTGCGTTAACCTGTGAATTTTCCAAAGTGGGTATGGCTTCTGCAGAGAGGGCTAGGGATCCTGATCTAATCCAGAGTCTCTCAAACTGGGTGCTGGAGCACTGGTGAGAAAGCACCACTTTGCCATGTCTTCATCCAGAAAATGATTTTGGAATTTGATTTAATTTTAGGGCAATTTTACTCTAAAAGGATTTTATAAAAATAAAAGTAAATATATTCTACAAAGTGTACAAAATAATTTGTAATTACACAAAAAGAAAGAATTCTTCATTCCAAAACGTGTAGATTGCTATACGTCATTTTCATTAAATGCTACATACTACATACTAACATGCTAGATCTAGATTAGATGGGTCTAAGAAACAAGCATATATGCATTTATAGATCATGGAAAGGTCAACCGCCAACCACACAAATCTATACTAGCGAGACAGGCTAAATAAAGTTCAACACACACAGAAAAAAAAAAAATAACATATATACCCTAAAAGGCTGACTCATAGAGCTCAGAGCTAGTTTGGCATAAATAAAAAGCATAACAAATACTAATGCACCAGATAACCTTAAATAAATAAAGAGATGGCCCAAAGGAAAATTACAATTATATCTATTTTCTATTCATACTAGATTCTACTACAATACACTAATGTCAACCAGTTTTTCCTTTCCGTTTTTGTAATGTTACGTGTTATTTTTGTTCTGACTTTATATTAAAAAAAAGAATTGCTTTGTGTATACAAGAATGATTGTTAAATATAATAATAATATTGTATACAGCATACATTATATATAAATATACAAATATGTTTAAAAATAAAGGTCAAGTTACAATAGCAGGCTATGTCAATTGTATACTATTAGCTTAGTTCCCCTGATTAAATAGGATTACATATTTGACCAATGGTAGAGTTACAGTATAGTGGCATTCTTTGTATTTAAGTCAAAATATCTCATCAGTCAAAGTAACCTTATCACATCACTGAAATATCTCCCAGTCATTAGTCTTTTCCTTCCAAGCTTTGGTAAACAATAGCTCTTGCGTCACAAATGATATTGCATTTAATTTTATGCTGTTTTGCAAATGCTGAGTTTTTATATAAAATATAGGTTGCTAGTGTGATTCTTGTAGAAATTGGGTAATTCATGAACATTCGTACATTAAGCAATTCATTAGCTACATACCATAATGAACATTATGTGGGGTTTTTTTGTTTTCTTTTATTAATGCCAGAGATATTAGAAAAATAGTCCTTGTTATGCATGCTACTTAAATGAATTTAACTTCTGTGTCTCAGAAAAAATCTGCTAAGAAAAGTGTGCTTACATTATTAATTTGGCTTGAAAAAGCCAAATTCCTGTTCTTTCTATTTCTTCTTCTTCCGTTTTATTCTTCCACTTTTTTGGACTGTATCTCCTCCCACAGTTTTTGAGCTAGAGACATGAAATTCAGTGTAGACGTGCGGGGCATATAGGAGAAGTTTGCTATCTTCTAGCTAAGGAATCTGCAGAAACGTTATGGCGTTATCGGCGAATTTCCAGACATTTTGGTAACAATCCTCAAATGGGGATATTTCAAAACAGTTTATCTGTTGTATTCAATTAGATCAACTGGACTTGAAATGTAGTTCTTGAAGACGTTTCGCTAGTCATCCGACTGGCTTTCTCAATTCAGAATGACTTGTACAAGAATCTGTGGCAATTATGTACCCTGGAAAATCCCAATTAGCATATCACAGCCAGGTGTTAAGGGTGTGATTGGATAGTGGCTATGAGGTGTTATAGGAACGCCCAGAGTAAGGTGTTAAAACAGCATTGTACATGGCAGACAGTTGGTGTCGAACCCCCCCACCTCTATTTAGGCTTGGTTTCTTTATTTTCACATAAATGGCCTCCTTAACACCTCTCTTGAACCAGTCACGTTCCTTCGCCAGTATGTTAACATTACAATCTTCAAAGGTATGTCCTTTATCCTTAAGATGCAGATACACGGCGGAGTCCTGACCCGAGGAATTGGCTCTTCTGTGCTGGGCCATACGTTGATGCAGTTGCTGTTTGGTCTCCCCCACATACAAATCAGAGCATTCTTCACTGCACTGCACTGCATATATGATGTCGCTTTTCTTGTGTTTAGGTATTGGGTCTTTCGGATGTACCAATTGCTGCCTCAATGTGTTGTTCGGTTTAAAGCAGACAGGGATACGATGTTTTTTGAAAATTCTTCTTAATTTCTCGGAGACCCCTGCTACATATGGGATGACCATGTTCTTCCTCCTGTCTTGCTTTTCCCCTTCACTGTTGGTATTTGTGTTCTTTTCTTTCCTTCTACTTCTTTTGACAATGGCCCAGTCTGGATATCCACAAGTTTTAAGGGCTCCTCTGAGATGTTTCATTCTTAGGCTTCGCCTCTGTGCTAGTGGGGATGTTCTCGGCTCTGTGTTGCAGGGTTCTGATGACAACCAGCTTGTGATCAAAGGGTGGTGGAGTCAAACATCAAATACTGATCTGTGTGTGTTGGTTTTCTGTAAACCTCTACTTCCAGTTTACCATTTTCCTTAACTTCTACCAAGCAGTCCAAGAAAGCCAGTTTGTTGTTTTGTACCTCTTCCCTTGTGAATTTAATGTTTTGGTCTACCGCATTAATGTGTTCTGTGAAAGCTTGTACTTCCTTCTGGTGGATTTTAACCCAGGTGTCATCAACATATCTGAACCAGTGGCTGGGTGCTATGCCCTTAAAGGTATTAAGCGCCTGTGTTTCTACCTCCTCCATGTAAAGGTTGGCCACAATAGGTGAAACTGGAGATCCCATAGCACATCCATGTTTTTGCTTATAGAACTTATCCCTGTATTTGAAATAGGTGGTATTCAGGCACCTCATACATCATAGCACCTCATAGCCACTATCCAATCACTATCCAATCACACCCTTAACACCTGGCTGTGATATGCTAATTGGGATTTTCCAGGGTACATAATTGCCACAGATTCTTGTACAAGTCATTCTGAATTGAGAAAGCCAGTCGGATGACTAGCGAAACGTCTTCAAGAACTACATTTCAAGTCCAGTTGATCTAATTGAATACAACAGATATACCATGACCTGGATGAATGAGAACCTTCACAAGCATATTCAAAACAGTTTGTTTCATGGTCATAAATACAAATGGTGATACCCCCAACCCCCACACAGACACAGGTACACCCACCTACTGACCTACCTTTCCATCCCATGGAAGCCATATTTAAAGGGTAACTAAAGTAAAAAAAAAAACTAATTTAGATTTATCCTTAATAAAAGATAGTTTTATGGTTGTAAACACAAAAAAAGACATACCCCCGCAACCAGACCCAGGTACACACACCTACTGATCTACTTATCCATTACTGTGGCAGCCATACTTAAAGGGTAACTAAAGTAAAAAAACTAATTTTGATATATCCTCAATAAAAGATAGTTTTATGGTTGAAAACACAAAAAAGACATACCCTCTCAACCAGACCCAGGTACACACCTACTGATCTACTTTTGATCAATAATCAAAAAGGTTTGTTTTTTTAACCCCCAACATGATACAGGTATACACACCTACTGACCTACCCCTCCGTTACTGTTGCAGCCACACTTAAAGGGTAAATATAAAAAATGAAAGTTTTGTGTTAGGTGTATCTATACCCTAATGTGGACCCAGATAACACATAACTCGTTGGTGTTTAAGATATTATATCCAAACAACAAGAGCATATAAATTGACACAGTGACTCAGATACTATGTAAGTTTAAAAATAATATTAGTTGATAAACTCACACTGAATAGAGGGGGGTTCAGGTGCATCCAGCCCCGAGCCCGTCGCTGTAGCTCTTGACATTAGCCAAGTATTTAAAAAAAAGATGGAGCGTGCACTCTGTCGCGATCCAAATCACAAGGACTCTCACTCTATGATTAATGGTTTATGGTTAATGGTTTAATAAAGGATTAATGATTTTACTCCGGAGAGTCCTTGTGATTTGGATCGTGACAGTGTGCACGCTCCATCTTTTTTTGAAATACTTGGTGCACTTAAAGGGTAACTAAAGTCAAAAAAACGAATTTTGACCAATCATCCAAAAAGTTGTTTTTTTTTAACCTCCAACCCGACACAGGTACACACACCTACTGATCATAGTAACATAGTAACATGGTAATTAAGGTTGAATAAAGACATTCGTCCATCAAGTCCAACCTATTCCCTTTTTTTTTTTTTTTTAACCCTACCTAACAGTTGATCCAGAGGAAGGCAAAAAACCCCAGCTAAAAAAGGGGGGAAAAAATTCCTTCCTGACTCCAAACGGCAATCGGAAAGTATCCCTGGATCAACCAGATCTATATGCATTAATACCAGTAATTCTCAATATTTTTTAGTTTTAGAAACTTATCCAGGCCTTTTTTAAAGTTATTCAATGAACTTGCCATTACCACCTCTGCTGGAAGACAGTTCCACAGTTTCACCGTTCTCACTGTAAAGAAACCTCTCCTAACTTGAAGATGAAACTTCTTTTCTTCCAACCTTAAAGGATGTCCACAAGTCCTCTGATATAACCTATTAGTGAACAATGCACCAGAGAGTTCACTGTATGGGCCATTAATATATTTGTATAAGGTTATCATGTCCCCACGCAACCGCCGCTTCTCCAATGTAAACAGCCCTAACTTGTCTAATCTGCCTGCATATTCAAGCCCCTCCATTCCCCTTATTAATTTAGTTGCCCTTCTCTGAACTGCCTCAATTTCCAAGATGTCCCTTTTGTATATGGGATTCCAAAACTGCACCGCATATTCCAAAGGTGGCCTTACCAGTGCCTTGTAAAGAGGGAGAATAATATTTTTCTCTCTTGATTCCATTCCCCTCTTTATACAAGACAATATCTTGCTAGCTCTAGCTGTTGCTACCTGGCATTGTTTGCTACAGCTAAGTCTGTTATCTACCAGAACCCCCAAATCTTTTTCCATTTCAGATGCACTTAACACAGAGTTATTTATGGTGTAGGTGGCACAGGGATTATTAAATCCCAAATGCATCACCTTACATTTATCAACATTGAATCTCATCTGCCATTCTGCTGCCCATTTTGATAATCTATCTAGGTCTACTTGCAGCACTTGCACATCATTGGAAGTTTCCAAAGCTCTGCATAATTTAGTGTCATCAGCAAACACAGAGACCTTGCTCTCAATGCCCCCTTCTAAGTCATTTATAAACAGATTAAACAGTAGCGGCCACAGTACAGAACCCTGAGGAACTCCGCTTAGAACTTTAGCCCACATAGATGTAGCTCCATTAACCACCACTCTCTGTTTGTGGTCCAATAACCAGTTCTCTATCCATGAACAAATGTTTTCTTCAAGGCCAACAGTCCTCAGTTTATACATTAGTCGCCTATGTGGCACAGTATCAAAGGCTTTTGCAAAATCCAAATATACCACATCCACAGCTGTGCCTGAATCTAACTTCTTCATAAAAACCAATTAAATTTGTCTGGCATGATCTATTTCTCATAAATCCATGCTGACTACTACTAATAAGATGATCTCTGGAGACAAAGTCAAGGATATGATCCCTTAACAAAGTTTCCATCACCTTCCCTACCACTGATGTTAGGCTTACAGGTCTATAGTTACCAGGCTGTGAACGACTACCTTTTTTGAATATTGGTATTACATTGGCTTTTTTCCAATCCAGCGGCACATCCCCAGACAAAAGCGAATCTGAAAAGATGAGACACAGTGGTCTTGCTAGAACTGAACTAAGCTCTTTTAAAATCCTAGGATGCAATCCATCTGGTCCTGGCGCTTTATTGATATTAACTTTGTCTAATTGATTCCGTACCATATCCTCTGTTATCCAATGTGAAAACTCTTCATTTCCTCCCTGCACATTGTTACAATCCCTACTGTAAGGATTCTCAACAGTAAAAACCGATGTAAAAAAACGGTTTAGCAGATTAGCCTTTTCGGCATCCTCTACAACCACCTCAGCTCCTACAATTCCTACCACCTTATTCAAGCAGTAAGTAGTAAAAAAAAAAAAAAATACACTAGTGATTAATTACTTACACAGGCACCCTCCTAGAAATAAATAGTGTTGTTAGTCCAATTTAATAGGCTGCAAACCACAGTTAATAAAACGCTTTAGTTTTTTAACGCTGTCAGTTCTCTTAAAAACAGAAAAATCTCTTTAAAACAGGAAATCGCTCAGAGCTAATCGCTCATGGGAAGGCCTTAAATGAGGTTCAAAACCAACCAGAGCCAACAGGCCTCAGCCAATTTAAACCAATTAGTTACACCCCCATCCAATCAGAGAGAGAGAGAAAAAAAAAACCCTTTCCTTTGTCTCCTACCAGCCCCCGCTCCACAGGTAACAGTGTTTTTTAAACACAAGTATTTGTTTTAGTAATCCAGTGCTTTGAGTTTACTCAAACAATTCCTACCACCTTATTCAAGCAGTAAGTAGTAAAAAAAAATAAAAATACACTAGTGATTAATTACTTACACAGGCACCCTCCTAGAAATAAATAGTGTTAGGTTAGTACATTTACTAGGCTGCAACCACAGTTAATAAACGCTTTAGTTTTTTAACGCTGTCAGTTCTCTTAAAAACAGAAAATATCTTTAAACAGAAAATCGTCAGAGCTAATCGCTCATGGAAAGGCTTAAATGAGGTTCAAAACCAACCAGAGCCAACAGGCCTCAGCCAATTTAAACCAATTAGTTACACCCCCATCCAATAGAGAAGAGAGAAAAAAAAAAAACCCTTTCCTTTGTCTCCTACCAGCCCCCGCTCCACAGGTAACAGTGTTTTTAAACACAAATTTGTTTTAGTAATCAGTGCTTTGAGTTTACTCAAACAATTCCTACCACCTATTCAGCAGTAAGTAAGTAAAAAAAAAATAAAAATACACTAGTGATTAATTACTTACACAGGCACCCTCCTAGAAATAAATAGTGTTAGGTTAGTACATTTACTAGGCTGCAACCACAGTTAATAAACGCTTTAGTTTTTTAACGCTGTCAATTCTCTTAAAAACAGAAAAATCTCTTTAAAACAGGAAATCGCTCAGAGCTAATCGCTCATGGGAAAGGCCTTAAATGAGGTTCAAAACCAACCAGAGCCAACAGGCCTCAGCCAATTTAAACCAATTAGTTACACCCCCATCCAATCAGAGAGAGAGAGAAAAAAAAAAAAAACCCTTTCCTTTGTCTCCTACCAGCTCCCGCTCCACAGGTAACAGTGTTTTTTAAACACAAGTATTTGTTTTAGTAATCCAGTGCTTTGAGTTTACTCAAACAATTCCTACCACCTTATTCAAGCAGTAAGTAGTAAAAAAAAATAAAAATACACTAGTGATTAATTACTTACACAGGCACCCTCCTAGAAGAATAAATAGTGTTAGGTTAGTACATTTACTAGGCTGCAACCACAGTTAATAAACGCTTTAGTTTTTACGCTTGTCAATTCTCTTAAAAACAGAAAAATCTCTTTAAAACAGGAAATCTACTTATCCATTACTATGGCAGCCATACGTAAAGGGTAACTAAAGTTAAAAAAACTAATTTTGATCAATAATGAAAAGTTTTTTTAACTTCCAACCTGATCCAGGTACACACACCTACAGACCCACCCTTCCATTTCCATGGCAGCCATATTTAAAGGGTAACTATAGTCAAAAAAACACATTTTGACCAATCATCAAAAAAGTTAGTATTTTATCCCCCAACCTGATATGAATACACACACCAACTGACCTACCTTTAATGCATATGACATATTTAAAGGGTAAGTAAAAAACAATGTCCTCTTCATTGGCATTTTTGAGTTTTAAAATCTGCAGCACAAACACACAAATTCCCTTCCAAAATGTATGCTTAAACTTTCCCTTTCTAGTTAAAACTGCTTTATAAGAAAAAAGATAACATTTTAGGATTAATGGTCATAATAAAATTGTTCTACAAGCAACAGGCTTTTTTTCATCCACCTGATGATGGGGGATTGTACCCTCGAAACGTTGTTGTTGATGACTGGTTTTTGAATAAACCCACCATTTCACTTTGGAGTGCTGCTCTATATTGTATTACTGTTGTATATCGTGTTCCCGTTGGAGTAGGTAAACCAGACATCTGCACCCACCAGGATAGTGTGCATATGGACTTTGCTGAGTGGAAGTGAAAGTGTGAAACCAAAAACGAGTCCGTACTGTTTGGCCCTTAAAGGACAACTGTATTGTGCAAGCTCCGCCCAGACTCAGTCTGGCATGTATCCAATGGGAAAAAGCTCTTGCAAAGCATGTCTTCCTATTGGTTAGGCCCTGGCCCAGAAAAGGGGGTGGGGGTGGAGCAACTACACTACAGTTGACGTAAAAGAGTGAGCATTTTGGAAGGAAGCATTGTCAAGGAAAAATCATGCATAGATTCATCTGCCGATGTCAACAGATAAAGTTGAAGGCTATTACAGCCATTTGTCAGTAACTGCCTAGTCCAAACTTGTGTGCTTCCACAACACTAGTTTTAATAAATCCTGATACAGAATACCATTTGCTTTGTTACATTCAGAGAGTTGTGCTGGCACTAGAATCACCAAACATTCTGTTCTTTTGGATACTTCCCCTGATGCATAATGAAGCCTGTACTAACATAATATTCAATGCTTTATCCTTCTGCTAAATTTCAGTTTCCTTAAAGCCTGTTTTAATTTAGTTTTGACATATTTCTTTGTAATGTTTTCAAAATGGATTTTGTGGTGAATACATAATGAGGAGTGCATTGCCCTGGTTGTAAACTGTGGTGCACAACTCATTATAGATATTATTTCCTAGCAGTAATGCAAGCTCAAGCCAAATAGATTTGGACAGAAAAGTTTTATTTGCTTAATATTTTTCCTTCAAGCCATTTATCAGTTTGATGTATTATTGTTTCCTGTGACTGTGGTGCTGTACATATTCCTGGCCTAGCAAGAGCCAACAACCACATAAAGTTGACCTCTGTTTGTTACTAATAACACATCCCCAGATAATTCTGAAATCATACCCATAAAATATTCATACCTAGAAAATGCAGAGTTGTTTTTGGCCAGGAGTTACTACAGTATCACAAAAATTGTGGATTGTGTTCTTATATAACCTGCTTATTTAGCACACAATACCACATAACATATTTAGCACATCTGGATTATATAATTTTAATCCTTCAGTAGCCAGAGGAACCTTTAAAGGTGGACAATGAGCAGCTCCATGTTATCATTTTTAAATAATCAACAGAGAGATGCAATATCCCACGCTAACAAGAAAATAAGCGCTAAAATCGTGCTAACCTATAAACTAACGTGTTAGTGAAGGTTTTGCACTGCCTGCACCATGTCGCAATTTTTTTTCTTTGCACAGCGCAAAGAACATGAATGCCAACAGGGAAGGGGAAAAGCAAGACAGGAGGAAGAACAGGGTCATCCCATATGCAGCAGGGAAATTAAGAAGAATTTTCAAAAAACACCGTATCCCTGTCTGCTTTAAACCGAACAACACACTGAGGCAGCAATTCGAAAGACCGAATACCCAAACACAAGAAAAGCGACATCTTATACGCAGTGCAGTGAAGAATGCTCTGATTTTTATGTGGGGGAGACCAAACAGCAACTGCATCAACGTATGGCCCAGCACAGAAGAGCCAATTCCTTGGGTCAGGCCGTGTACCTGCATCTTAAGGATAAAGGACATACCTTTGAAGATTGTAATGTTAACATATTGGCAAAGGAACGTGACTGGTTCAAGAGAGGTGTCAAGGAGGCCATTTATGTGAAAATAAAGAAACCAAGCCTAAATAGAGGTTGGGGGGTTTGACACCAACTGTCTGCCATGTACAATGCTGTTTTGACACCTTACTCTGGGCGTTCCTATAACACCTCTTAGCCACAATGCAATCACGCCCTTAACACTTGGCTGTGGTATGCTAATTGGGATTTTCCAGGGTACATAATTGCCACAGATTCTTGTACAAGTCATTCTGAATTGAGAAAGCCAGTCGGATGACTAGCGAAACGTCTTCAAGAACTAAACTTCAAGTCCAGTTGATCTAATTGAATACAACAGATATACCATGACCTGGATGAATGAGAACCTTCATAAGCACTGCTGCAAAGAGATAATTACCTTGAAGTCTGCCAGTATGGGGGTCCTGGTTGTGTTGCTGGTTTTACCCAGCTATCGAGCTGGGTACATGCATCTGATTTACCCACAGCGTGGCTTTAGTGCAGCTATTAGCTGCAAAGGTGTCAATGTGCCCCCCAGAGTGGTTAAAGTTTATCGTTTTGGGTTTCTTTTGCATTACCTTCTTAGCCTGTGCAATGAAAGATTTAAATTTGTGCTGATATACACTGATATTGAATCAGTTAGCTCGAGTTTAACTCCATAAAATAGTGCACAGCTTCTTGGTAAATCCTCTGATTTGTGTTTGAGATATTGCCTGTAGAGATAGAATATCTCTACAGGCAATAGAATATAGGCTGGTATTTTTAAGTATTAAATTATTATCCTTTATTGTGGTAAAAAAAAACAAAAAAAACCGCTAGTATCCTTTGTGTATTTAACCACCTTGTTAATTTTCCGACACCTTTACTTGACGGTATTTCAATATTGCCTGGTATCAGAGTGGTAATCATTTTTTTTCAATTGCAATAAAGGATCGCTATCAGTCATAACTGATACTGATACTTTATAACTGTCAGCCACGGGGACATTTAACTATATTTAAATTGGCCAAGAATATATTTGTTCAGATTTAAAACACTGACGAGGGTTTTTCTTCAAAAAGTATATTTAAACTTTTCTTCATTTAGAAATGTAAAATATGGGTAAAAACTGATTTGACTGTATGTCCTTGCCATTGTCACCCTAGAAAATTGTAACTCTAATGGGTTGTTCAGTTAAGAGGCCTAGATTCTGTTTATAGGTGCTTATTAAAGGAACACTAAATCCATAAAAATAACTATTTGCCATTCGTTTCTATTATTCACAGGGAGGTGAGAACATTTATTCTCACCTCCCTGTGAATAATAGGACGCTCTGGGGACCTGGAACTTACCTTACCGCTGCTCCACTCGCAAGCCGCTTCTTCACTGATATCCCGATCGCGCACCCTATCTTTTGTATTGGCGCATGCGCCTAAGATAGGGCGCGCGGTCGGGACAGAGCTTTCAGTGAAGGAGCGGCTTGCAGTGGAGTGCGGTAAGGTAAGTTCCAGGTCCCCCGAGCGTCCTATTATTTACAGGGAGGTGAGAATAAGTGTTCTCACCTCCCTGTGAATAATAGAAACGAATGGCAAATAGTTATTTTTATGGATTATGGGAGTTTACAGTTACCTTTACCTAAATCATTTACTATAAGCAATTGAAATGTTTGATAAATTACTGGATTGTTTTAAGTTGTCTGTGGTTTGGGTCGAGGGATATATGCATCTGTGTTACTGGGTCTCTAGACAGTTATTTAAAAAAAGGCCCAACAATGCTGCAATGCTGAGATCTGTAGACCTGTTCTGTGATATCGTGTCTGGGAATTGAAATTATCGATCTTAGCCAAGGCATTAGCAGAAAGTTCAATTTTCACTTTGCTGTTAACCTATAGGAGGAGAGAGATCTTAAGAACATTCGTTATCATGAGTAATAGCAGGTATAATATTTAGCATTTATAAATATTTAGTATATATTTGCATGGGTTTTTAAGCAGACTTTACCTGTAACAAAGTACAGACACCCATATTAATTCCTGACATTTTAGGTGTGCATTTAAATATGTGGCATTAGCCTTAAAGCATGCTATTGTATGAGTGTATTGTATTTCCTCTAGTGGCCCCTAGATAGATATGGAGTTCATGACTAACCCCCAATTGAGATTAATTTATGATAAGATAAATTATAAGATGTAGATATTTTATTTTTTACAATTTTGTGATGTTAAACAGATGGAAATAGCTTGATGGTAAAGATATATGTATATTCCGACAAGTAACAGAATATTAAATCTCAAGAGCTTCCAAATAGATGATACAAGTCAGAATTTCACAACCACAACATCACTGGAACTCATCTGTGCATTTCTAGGCAGTACATCCTTTGCATGCTGGGTAGAAATGAAATCATTGTGGTGCAATATTATGGGAAGTCCAGTCAGCCAATGATTTATTAAGGGTGCATTATGCTCTCATAAACACAATAATGGTCCATGTTTAATATGATTACAGGCCTATTTGAGGACAAATTTAGGAATAAAATTATTAATGAAAAATATTTTTATGAACGGCAGTGAAACCAGCCACCCCACTCTATCCATATCCCCTATATTCCACACTCCTATATCCACCCCTCTATCCATATCACCATATATCCCACTCTATCCATATCCCCTATATTCCACACTCCTATATCCACCACTCTATCCATATCACCATATATCCCACTCTATCCATATCCCCTATATTCCGCATTCCTATATCCCCCCCTCTATCCATATAACTATATATCTATGCACTCTATCCATATCCCCTATATTCCGCATTCCTATATCCACCCCTCTATCCATATCACCATATATCTATTACACTCTATCCATATCCCCTATATTCCACTCTCCTATATCCACCCCTCTATCCATACCAACATATATCTATTCCACTCTATCCATATCTCCTATCTACTACACTTCATCCATATCCTCTATATCCATTTCACTCTATACATATCTCCTATCTACCCCACTCTATCCATATTCTCTTCATCCATATTCCCTCTATCCATATCCCCTTTACCCCCATTCCACTCTATCCATATCCTCTTCATCCATATTCCCTGTATCCATATCCCCTATATCCACCCCTCTATCCATATCACCATATATCTATTAACACTCTATCCATATCCCCTATATTCCACACTCCCTATATCCACCCCTCTATCCATATCACCATATATCTATTACCACTCTAATCCATATCCCCTATATTCCACACTCCTATATCCACCCCTCTATCCTATCACCATATCTCATACACTCTATCCATATCCCCTATATTCCACACTCCTATATCCACCCCTCTATCCATATCACCATATATCCTACTCTATCCATATCCCCTATATTCCACACTCCTGTATCCACCCCTCTATCCATATCACCATATATCTATTAACACTCTATCCATATCCCCTATATTCCACACTCCCTATATCCACCCCTCTCATCCATATCACCATATATCCCACTCTAATCCATATCCCCTATATTCCACACTCCTATATCCACCCCTCTATCCATATCACCATATATCACACTCTATCCATATCCCCTATATTCCACACTCCTATATCCACCCCCTCTATCCATATCACCATATATCCTACTCTATCCATATCCCCTATATTCCCACTCCTATATCCACCCCTCTATCCATATAACTATATACTATCACACTCTATCCATTATCCCCTATCCCTTCCCATATCCCTATATCCACCCCTCTATCCATATCACCATATATCTATTACACTCTATCCATATCCGCTCTATATCCCTTACTCCCATATCCACCCCTCCTCATCCATATCCCGGCTAGTCCCTCCGTATCCTATATCCTATCCTAGATCCATATCCATATTCCGTAATCCCTCACCCCCTACCATATCCTACCTCTTCTCCTCCACATCCCATATCTCCATATCCTCTCTTCCTCTATATCATATCTCACTATCCATATCCCTCACTCTATCATTTCTCCATATCCCATATCCATTTCCCTCTATCACATATCTCCTTTATCACCCCCTCTATCCATACTCTTCATCCATATCCCTCTATCCATCCATATCCCCTCTATCCATAATCCCTCATATCCCCATATCCATCCTATTCTATGCATATCCCCTATACCCCATTCCACTTTATCCATATCCTCTTCATCCATATTCCCTGTATCCATATCCACTATCTCCACCTACTCTATCCATATCCCCTATCCCCCATTCCCACTCTATTCATATCCCCTATCCCCCCACCCCCACTTCATCCATATCCCTATCCACCCCCACTTCATCCATATCCCATTATCCATCCCACTCTACCCATATCCCCTATAATACAACACCCCACTCCATCCATATCCCCTATTCCACCCCATCACCACTCTATACATATCTCCTCTATATCCATCCCATTCCATCCATATACTCTATATCCATCCCACTCTATTCATATCCCCTATACCCCCATCCCACTCTATCCATATACTCTATATCCATCCCACTTTATAACTATATCTATATCCCCTATATTTATCCCACTCTATCCATATCCCCTATATTCCATCCCACGCTATCCATATCCCCTACATTTATCCCACTCTTCCATATCCCTATATCCATCCCACTCTATCCATTTCCCCTATATCCCCATCCCACTCTCTCTATATACTCTATATCCACCCCACTCTATCCATATCCCCTATATTTATCCCACTCTATCCATATCCCCTATATTTATCCACTCTATCCATATCCCCTATATTTATCCCACTCTATCCATATCCCCTATATCCCCACCCCACTCTATCCATACCCCCTATATCCTCCCACTCTATCCATACCCCCATATCCATCCCACTCTATCCATATCCCCTATACCCCCATCCCACTCTATCCATAACCTCTATATCCACCAACTCTATCCATTTCCCCTAATTTATCCCACTCTATCCATGCCTCCTATATTTATCCCTCTATCTATATCCCCCTCTATCTCATCCCACTGTAATCCATATCACCTATATCCATCCCACTCTATCCATATCCCCCATAACCATACCACTCTACCATATCCCCTATATCCACACCACTCTATCCATCCCCCTATATTTATCCCATTCTATATATATCCCCTATATACATCCCACTCTATCCTATCCCCATCCCACTCTATCCATATACTCTATATCCATCCCACGCTATCCATATCCCCTATATTTATCCCCTCTGTAGATATCCCCTATATACATCCCACTCTCTCCATATCCCCTATATCCCCATCCCAACTCTATCCTATACTTTATATCCATCCCACTCTGTCCATATCCCCTATATCCATCCCACTGTATCTCTACCCCTTATATCCATCCCCCTCTATCCATATCCCTTATATCCATCCCACTCTATCCATATACTCCATATCCATCCACTCTATCCATACCCCTATATCCATCCCACTTTATCCATATACTCTATACATCCACACGCTATCCTATCCCTATATCATCCCACTCTATATACATCCCCTATTATATACCCACTATCCATATTACCTATATCCATCCCTCTCTATTCATACCCCCATCATCCATCCCACTCTATCCTACCCCCTATATCCATCCCTCTATCCATAACTCTATATCCATCCCCACACTACCCATATCCCCTATATTTATCTCCACTCTATATATATCCCCTATATCCACCCACTCTATCCATATCCCCTATATTCCGCATTCCTATACCCCCCCCTCTATCCATATAACATATATCTATCCACGCTCCCCTATCCCCTATATTCCACATTCCTATATCCACCCCTCTATCCATATCACCATATATCTATTACACTCTATCCAAATCCCCTATATTCCACTCTCCTATATCCACCCCTCTATCCATACCAACATATATCTATTCCACTCTATCCATATCCCTATCTACACACTTCACCCATACCCTCTATATCCATTCACTCTATACATTCGCCTATCTACCCCACTCTATCCATGTTCTCTTCATCCATATTCCCTCTATCCATATCCCCTAAACCCCCCATTCCACTAATCCATATTCTCTTCATCCATATTCCCTGTATCCATATCCCCTATATCCATCCTATTCTATGCATATCCCCTATACCCCCCATTCCACTTTATCCATATCCTCTTCATCCATATTCCCTGTATCCATATCCACTATATCCATCCTACTCTATCCATATCCCTATACCCCCACCCCATTCCACTCTATTCATATCCCCTATCCCCCCAACTTCATACATATCCCCTATCCACCCCCTCCACCACTTCACATCCATATCCCAATCCTCACTCTACACATATCCCCTATATACACACCCCACTCTATCCATATCCCCTACACCCATCCCACTCCTATACATATCCTCTATATACCCTATCCATCCCATTCCATCCATATACTCTTTATCCATCCCACTCCTCTTCATATACCCTATACCCCCATCCCACTCTATCCATATACTCTATATCCATTACACTTTATAACTATATCTATATCCCCTATATTTATCCCACTCTATCCATATATCCCCTATATCATCCATCCCCGCTATCCATATCCCCTATATTTATCCCACTCTATCCATATCCCCTATATCCATCCCACTCTATCCATTTTCCCTATTCCCCATCCCACTCTCTCTCTCTATATACTCTATATCCATCCCCTCTATACTATCCCCTATATTTATCCCACTCTATCCATATCCCCTATATTTATCCCACTCTATCCATATCCCCTATATTTATCCCACTCTATCCATATCCCCTATATCCCCACCCCACTCTATCCATACCCCCTATATCCATCCCCTCTATCCAACCCCCTATATCCATCCCACTCTATCCATATCCCCTATACTAACCCCCATCCCACTCTCATCCATAACTCTATATCCACCAACTCTATCCATATACCTCTATATCCATCCCACTCTATCCATATCACCCCTATATCCATCCCACCTATCCATATCCCCTATATCCATCCCACTCTATCCATATCCCCTATACAATCCCCTCTATCCTATCCCCTATATCCATCCCACTCTATCCATATCCCCTATAGCCACCCACTCTATACCTATCCCATATATCCATCCCACTCTATCATACCTCCTATATCCATCCCACTCTATCCATATCGCTCTATGCATCCTACTTTATCCATAAACTCATCCACCACCCCTCTATCCATTTCCCTTATATTTATCCCACTCTATCCATGCCCCCTATATTTATCCTCTATCTATATCCCCCTCTATCCGTCCCACTCTAGCCATATTCCCTATATCCACCCACTCTATCCAGTACCCCTATATTTACCCACTCTATACATATCCCCTATACCACCCACTCTATACATACCCCATATCCATCACTCTAACATACCCCTATACCATCCCACTCTGTCCATATACTCTATATCCATCCCACTCTATCCATACCCCCTATATCCACCCCACTCTATCCATATACTATAATATCCATCCACACTCCCCTTATCCCCCATATTTTCTCACTCTATATATATCCCCTATATCCATCCCACTCTATCCATATCCCCTATATCCATCCCACTCTATCCATACCTCCTATGCCTACCCTATATCCGCCCCACTCTATCCATATATTGTATATCCACCCACTCTATATAATCCCCCCTATATTTATCTCTCTATCCATATATCCCCAAATCCACCCACTCTATCCATATCCCCTATATCCTCCTACTCTATTTGCCCTATATTTATCCCACTCTATCCATACTCCCCATATTTATAACTCTATCCATATCCCCTATATCCCATCCCACTCTATTCATATCCATATCCCCTATATCCATCCCACTCTATCCATACCCCCTATAGTTCTGCTATATAGTTGTATTATACAGTGATACACTGTAGATCAGTGTGTGTGTGTGGGGGGGTGTAAATGGGGAAATAAATAGTTGAGTCGAGCCATCCCGTCCCATGTTGTTGATGTACAGTCTGCACTCTGGTAGGAGATCAGCTCCAGTTCCCCCTCTGTCTCTTTGTCTTTCCCAAGAGGTGGAGATTAGACTCCTCCTACCCAGCCAGGCAGTCAGAGAGGGAGAGAGAGTGGAAATCGCGTGGAGCTGTAGCTGGGAGATAGCTGGAGGTGGGAAAGGAGCGTCTGCTGCTGGTGTAGTGTGCGCGATCTGTCGCCTTTCCTTGAGCTGATACAGTCCCAGTGTTAAGTTCTCAGACGAAGGATTTAAACTCCATCAGACATCCTTACTTCGGTGTATGGTAAATTGTGTTTCCACCGTTATATTAGTGACTGGAGACTGTAATGGGATGTCCAAGGCAATCTGTGAAGTGGTTTAAGTTGGTATATAGTTTGTTGGGCGCTAACTGTAGCTTTGCGCATATGGCGTGTTTTTGGAGGAGAGAAATGAATAGAAGTAATCGGTCCTATTACTGCTACTAGAAATAATCTGTAAATGATCGCAATTAGACACTTGGTAAATTGGAGATTATTGTTAATGGTCAGTCCAGACAATCCTTCCCCATGGGTAATGCTAATCATATTATAGAATTATTATTATTATTGTAGCCCATTCCCCATGGGTAATGCTAATCATATTATAGAATTATTATTATTAATATTGTTATTATTATTATTATTGCCCATTCCCCATGGGTAATGCTAATCACATTATAGAATTATTATTATATTTATTATTATTATTATTATTATTGTCCAATCCCTCATGGGTAATGCTAATCATATTATAGAATTATTATTGTTATTATTATTATTATTATTATAGCTCATTCCCCATGGGTAATGCCAATCACATTAAAGAATAATAATTATTATTATTATTGCCCAATCCCTCATGGGTAATGCTAATCATATTATAGAATTATTATTATTGTTATTATTATAGCCCATTCCCCATGGATAATGCTAATCACATTATAGAATTATTATTATATTTATTATTATTATTGTCCAATCCCTCATGGGTAATGCTAATCATATTATAGAATTATTATTGTTATTATTATTATTATTATAGCCCATTCCCCATGGATAATGCTAATCACATTATAGAATTATTATTATTATTGCTGTTATTATTATTATTATAATTATAGCCCATTCCACATGGGTAATGCTAATCACATTATAGAATTATTATTATTATTGTTTTATTATTATAGCCCATTCCCCATGGGTAATGGTAATCACATTATAGAAACATATATTTTTTTAATTATTAATATTATTTATAGCCCATTTCCCATATGTTTTAGTAATCACATTATAGAAACAATTCACTATTGTTGTTATTTATTATTATTATCCCCATTTGTATTGGTAATCACATTATAGAAATAAGTATTATCACCCTGGTTTGGTCAGATCTCTTAATTTTAAATCGCATACGATAAACTGTGCTCAGTGAATCTCTCGATCAGTTTGGGAAGGGACAGATGTTTATCTGTTTCTCTGCTCTCTATGTCCATTAATAGGCAGGGATATGGGATGCAGAGGCTTCCAATCAGGGACATGTACTGTATATCCATTGGTAAGAGAGATGTGTGTAGATGGAGACATAGGTGGACTGATACATAGACAGGCAGACAATACTGAATTGGAGAGAAGGAAAGAAGTAGATGAAACAGAGGAAATAGATATAAATAGACTATAAACCCCATGAAATAAACCAAGAAAAATATTAAACCAGACACCGAAATATCATGCCTGGTAGTGTAGATGGTTTGTATGGATGTGTTATATATATATATATATATAGAGAGAGAGAGACAGTCTGGCTAATGCCAGTTGGCAGGCTCACCGTGTGCAGCTCTTACCTAGACATCAGTTCCTAAAATGATACTATTGACATTGAATCCAATGCAAGTGATATCACACTAATAACCACTGTGAACATTTGTTCCCTTGTTTTGATATGCTGGGAATAATCTAATTGTAATTAAGGGCGATTGTACGATGATATTGCAATCGTATGATCTAGCATAGGCTGATCGTATGGCTAGCATAGGCTATGTACACACCGGCCAATCTTTTCCACCAGACAGACTACCAATCAGTAAACCTGATCAAAAGTCTGTCTGGTAGGAATTTTGGTCCATTTAAAACCATGCGATCTGGTGAAAATTGGTGCAATCCATTTTTTTGGTCTGGTTTTGATAAAAAAATTGAAAAAGGGGGACATTTTAAATGTTGGTTGATCAGCCATGAAATATCACCTTGTGCGTACACAACCTTAGTACCTCTGGTGCAGTGCTGTTGCATTCTGTTCCTATCTCACCCACCACTGCTGCTCAAGGAAGGTAAGAAATGTCCAGAATTAATTTATTTTCATTATTATTTCAGCACTAAGTTAAGGTATGCATTTATAATATTATTATATTATTTATATATAATTTACTATAATAAAATATTCACAGGGAGGTGAGAATGTTTATTCCCACGTCCCTGTGAATAATAGAACGCTGCAACACTTACCTTACCGGTGCTCCACTAACAGCCCTTCTCTGACTGTTGCGCTGTCCCAACCGCATGCCTAAATTTGACATGCGCCAAAGATAGCTGCTCGGTTGGGGCAGCACCCCTGACAGCTGGTAAGGTAATTGTTGCAGTGTGAATAATAAATAAAGACTTTATGTACTTCCCAAAGTACATAAATTCTGTTTAGTGTTCCTTTAAAAGGGAACTGTGGTCTCTATACAAGTGCCTACAATACAGGGGTCATCGAAAAGTGCTTTATTAAACAAGCCTCGGATGATGTCTCTAGCTTCTGTGAATCCAAAGTTATAGGCATGCAAAGTTTAACTTCCTTGTTTTCTATGCTTTGACATACACATCATCAGCTGTGTCATAATTCCCACCCCAAATATCAATTTAATTTTTTAAAAGCTTGTTACAGGCCTTCAACCATTCTCTATGTTTTCCTCTGCCTATGGACACCTTAGGGAGATACACATTTTCCTTTATAGGAGTGTGGCTAGCTTTAAAAATATTTAAGAATTTAGGGGTCTGTAGGGTCTTTAGGGGTAATGTCCCATATCACAGTGTAGGCAGGAGTTTACTCCTTTTAATAGAGGTCACTTGTATGTATGGAACCACAGTTCCCGTTAAAGGGCAAGTCCAGTCAAAAATAAAAGTTTAGCTTTAAATGTTAATCACCCCCCCCCCCCAAACCTAGCTTTTACATTAGTAATATGTTCCATAGATGCTCTTACCTGACCTGGTCCCTCGCCGCCTAGGCGCAGCCCCCTGTCCCTGTTTTTAGCTTGTTTCAAGCAAAAAAATGAGTAGGTCATTACATGGTATCTGCATTTGAGCAGCACATTAAATCAACTTGTTTTAACCCCTTGTACAAATTCACCATTCCCATAGGAATCATTCTACATAGCATGGGTTCAGTGACGGAAAACCCTTTTTTGCACACTGGTGTTTTCTGGTTACTTGCTTAAAAATAGCTGGGTAAATACTCTAGAGCTTAACATGAATGTGATTCCCAGAGTTAAAATCCAAATATTTAGCTTGTGAAGTACAATACAATCCTGTTGAAAGGCAAATGAGAAAACAGGGAAAGCAATAAAAAAGTCTTTAAATCCCCACGAGGCTGAAATTTTATAGATGGCTCAGTTAGTTATTTATATGTCAACATTTGTTAATAACAAGCATGTTGTTCATTGCCTTGCATTAGGAATTAAATATATTATCACTACTTTTGATTTAACCAATAAATATTTGTTAAAACTTACTCTAGAAGGGATGCGACATGGTTATAGTAATCATTTGTAATGTTAAGTAGAGATGTGCCCATAGTGTATTCAACCCCTTTAATACTGTAGGTACACTTAAACAAACAACATGGTGCAGAGCTGCAGGTGGAGTGTTACGAAGCAAACTTAGACCAAGGCCTCACTACAACGCAGCAAATCACGCGCACAATGGCGAGCGTTATTGCACGCAATTTTGTGTGTGATTCTTTAGCATTTGTGCGTGCGTTTTGCAATTTTCCCGTTGTCTGTTATGAAAACGCATGCGTTCACGAACCAAAAATCGTGAACGCATGCGTTACCAAAACAGATGCGCAATTGCGTGCACATCAGAAAACGCAGGAATTTTCTCGTTCCCGCAATTTCCATTTGAAAATCGCGCTAAAAACCCGCTAGTGTGGCTTAGCCCTCAATCTTAGCACAGCTCTGTGCAATGCATTTCTCAATAGTGTTGAAAATTTATTTAAAGGTAAATGTTGAAGTATAAGGTATAGTGCACTGTATTGTGTAGTTTATATTAAAGCCAGCACTTCATAGATTCATTTGTCAGAAGTCAGCTTTTGAATTGGAGTGTGCGGTTATATTGGTTCCAGTTGTGAATTCAAAGCTAAAGCACCTCACAAATTTGGTCTGTCCATTAGGCTGGGTACACATGGAAGGACTATTTGTCCATACCGAGCGCTCGCTACGAGCCGGGACAAATATTCTTCGGTAGCGGAAAATTAGCCGAATTTGCAAAAACGATCGATCGCGCGGTCCCACAGGGAACTGCACGATCGATAAGGATTTTCCGACACGTCCGATCTGGACGAATGGACAATCGAGGACGGTCGCGGCCGGCCGCCCCACACTAGGAGATATTTTCGTCTGACCAACCGAAAGTGCAGCCGAAAATATCTTCTGGTGCGTACCCAGCCTTAAATTGTGATTGTGTGTAAATGCACTATCCAAAACTGGATTTGTAGAGAAGCCAATGGATACAAGTTTACTGTATGGTAGATTACCATTATATCTTATTGTGATCTGTAACATATGGAGTTGTTTACAGATTGGCAAATAGCCTTCATATACTTTAGGTCTCAAGGCCAAAAACAAATCTGTTCAATATTTTGCACGTTTCAAACAGGCTCATGCTATTTTAACATTATGTCACCTCGCAATATTTTGTTAATGGAGAATTAAGTCTGGAAATAATTGTTTTAGTCTGAACATTGCCTTTAAATGAGTATTATGACTTTGTTGTTTCACATAAATGTGCAAGTTGATTATGGTGCCTTGATCATTGAACCTTTAACTAGATGGTAAGAAATCACTTGAAGCATCAGAAGCAGAAGAATTTCTAGTTTCTGGAAGCTATTAATGTGGTGCTTTCTCAAAAGATTTTAATCATATACCTCCAAATGTCAATTCTTCCTGGCTTCAGCCTTCAAGAAGCGTAGTTAAGAAAGTTAACTTAATGGTCACTGCAGCCATTAAAACACCCGCATGTGGTTTAATTTACAGCACTTTTATGTGCACTGAATGGCTCAGTCAGGACCACAACAAATAGGTTGATGAAATCTCATGTTTAAATAAACTGGTGTACCAGCCCTGGGTTATATTGCAATCTGCCCAGGGAAAAAATCTTAATGGTCAGAATTATAATGCCATGATCATACAGTAGATGTAGAATAAACTTCTGTTGTATTGCTGTGGGAAAATCATAGCAAGTCGTCCAGAGGAGCTGAACCACTGATCACTTCCAATTGTTAGCAATTTGAAGTGCTTCGTATATGTCTCACATGAGCAACTGTAGTTATTTGGGTTAAGTGAGCAGATCCTTTGAACAAAAGTATAATCAATCAGCAGCAGTTCATCATGACATCTCTTTTTTTTCCTTATTTTGTCACCATGATACTTTTATGGTTAATTTAAAGGGGAACTAAAGACAACAGTGTCCCAATAGACTAAGCACATTCACAAATATAAAAATCGCTTTGGTGCACCATTCTCTTTGCTGTGACTGTGGTTTGTTTTTTTTAAAATAAACAGTGGGTACTAGGAGCCAGCTCCCATAAACCACCTTTGTTATGGTAGGTCTAAGTGGTTGCAATACACCTCACATGCTCTAAAGGGTACAGCAGATCAAAACAAGGAAGCAGAAGTCCTTTTAAGCTGACACCCAATCATATAACAGCGCAGAGACCTACCTCTGTTACTCATAGGAAATGTAACAGGAGATCCTGCCTCTCAGAACAGAGATTTAACAGAGTTGAAAATCTCCCCTCCCATCCATATGCATTTCATGCAATTAACAAAACACCTTTGTGGTAAAATAGAAAACAAAAATGTCATAAGCTGTGAATTTGAACCTGTAATCTGCAGTGTGTTTCTAAAAGTGAAACATTTGTCTGCCTCCAGAGCCAACACAATAAAATCAGGTACGTTTAGAAATGTTAACAGAATGGAAGCAAAAAAAGTTTTTTTTGTACTGTTCATGCTATTCACATAACTGGAAAAGTTTAGTTCTCTTTTAACTGCTGGTTGTCAGGGACCAGAATGTGCACCATTTAACCTTTAAACAAACTTATCCCAAAGCAAATCTGTAAATAAAAAATATTCATACAGACCATTCAGTTACAGAAACGTAATATCTGAATATGTAATAAATATAAAATATACAGTGTGTGTGTGTTATTTATTTTAGAACCCCAGTGACTCCATTTGGCCACATTGTCATGGAATATGGTTGAATTTAGCATCATTCATCCACTGGACTTCATAGTAAGCAAACGTATAATAACAATTTATTGTGTAATATTTGTAATTGATTAGTGTTATCACCCTTTAGAGTGATGAAATGATCATTCATCCTTTGATGTCCTATACTACTGTATATATTCTTTCCAAGCATGTTACATTTATCACAATACTTTCTAACATGTATCACAATGACGAGAGGGTAATTGCTACTGTAAATAACCAATATATAATTGTAGAAACTAGCAGATTCAGTTGACTTGCTGGCCGTGGTACACACCATCTACAATTATGGCCTTTTCAACCACCAGGGCAGATATTTTGGTTGATTGTGCCTAAATATCAGTTTACTTCTGACCGACTTTTAGTTCAAGAGATTAAACATGATGGTAAATCAGAGCTGATCTTGCAATCTACAATGGGCCAAAGTATCTGATCACCATGAGTGGGAATACCTATATGCCAGGCTTTAGGGAGCAAGAACTCTGTCATAGGTACACAGTTAAGTGCAGTAGGTGATGGACCAAAAGGCCCTATTTCCTGCAAAGATAGGGCCAATAAACTGAGAAATATGACCAAAATAAAGTAGCATGCACCTTGCTTTTTAAGTGTGATCTGTGAGTTGCCCTACATTCTGAGACATTTTTTTTTGTCTCTATTAAGGCTATTTTAGTACTGCTTGACCTGAGGATGAGAGAAGTGTATCTCTTGAAAGCTTGTCTGTAAAAATGAACTGTTAGTCCATAATAAAAAGGTATTACCTTATCCTACAGTACTCATCCCTTAGTTAAGGCTACATTGCAATTTGTTAAATTTTGGCTCAAGTTTCCCTTGCCCCTAGTGTTGAACTGAATTTTTTTTGTCCCACCAGAAAATCTGAGACCAGGGACCCACCAGAATGAGTTTAGGGCCCCACCAAACATTATAGATCTCTTTTATTGCTCATTTACATATCTATCTTGCTTCTGCTGACTCCTGTTGATTAAAATGCATTTATTACTGTCCCTTTGGCTCTGTATCTCATAAGAATGGCAACTTTAAGGTCCTAAATGCCAGGGTCAGGTCTGCAGAAATGTACTGGCGCTTGGCGATCCGTCTACCCACTATATCACAAATGACGAGATGTTTGTTTTCCTGTATAATGTTCTGTACACCATATTGGATGATTCACAGTTTACACAATTTTCTATTAAGATATTTGATATAGATGTTTAACACTGATGTATAATTGTTACTCTGTTTTATACTATGTTATTATAAATAGCCAGTTATTCTTAATAACCTTTATTAATTCCTTTGTTTTAGGGTTATCATCTGTAAGAATTACATAGAAGAAGACCCATTGCTAGGAAATAAACCAGACATCAAGATGGGAGCAGGCCTCTTGAGATTCTCAGTGTTGGTGGTATTGGCTGGAATTGTAGTCAGCAGTAGTTTTGGGGACTACTCTCATAATCGGACTGATGTCATTTCAGATTTTACTATAAAGAACTGGAGTAATATAACACCTGAAAGAAAAATGTGCCTTGAAAAGACTAAAATCAACAATGTCTTTAAATATATTAACACAGTGTTATCTTGTGCAATTTTCATTGTCGGAATGGTTGGCAATGCAACACTGCTGAGGATCATTTATCAGAACAAGTGCATGAGGAATGGCCCCAATGCACTAATTGCTAGCCTTGCACTAGGAGATCTCATTTACATTGTAATCGATATCCCCATCATGGTCTTTAAGGTAAGACGCCATTTTTAATATTTGACTTACTTGCAACTTTTGTAAAAGGAGCCTGTGCAAAGTTATATTGAATTTAAGGATCACTTCATATCCTGTTAGAAACAGTTTTTATAGTAATACATTACAGTATAAATAATACCCTAGGTCACACTTTCCACATTAAATAATTTTATACATATCAGTGGGAGCTGCCATGTTGTTTCATTTAGCGAAGATAATATGACCAAACAGTAAAGGAGCCAGACAGATACACTTCCATATCGTGACAGATGCAATATTTCCCAGAAGGCTTAATTTGACTGTTGACTGCACTTCTCTGTGTTGAACTTTAGCCAACATACGTGTATATTATCATCATTCAGAGCAATTTTGAGCAAAACTCTTTCTCTGGTTAGTGCTGCATTGTGGTTGGCTGCAAACCGGTTGGTTGGGAATTGCAGAAAGACTTTGATGATACTATAGTGATAAAATAATTATTATATTCTGTTTTTTATTAGATGTTTGTGTAAATAGGAGTGTTTACGTTCACTGTATTGTATGTACTGCCTTAAAGTTTTATACATTTTAACACTTAAAGCAAGCAATCACCTCGTAGGAAAAAAGTTTTACTAGTCTTTTTATGGGAAACTTTTACCCCTACCCAAAAAGATAATTTCTGTGTTTCTGAGATGGTACGGCCATCTCTATTTACCTACACACAAACTGTATAGTCATCTTTTTAGAAATCTGTTCAGCTTATTTTCTTTAGTATCTCTAAATATCCTTCAGTGATTCTGCCATCATTAAAATTGCAAGTGTTCTTTTCCTAGGGGGCTCATTATTCCCATGTCAGCTGAGCTATAAAGAATATTTATCATGCTTAGCTTTCAAAAACAGTTCCTAGAAAAATGTTAATGGTCTGTAAAGAAAAAATGCATTTCTCATGACATTATTGATTGATGTAGCGACACACTTTGATAACCATTCACAGTCTATGGTGTGGCTAGTCCAGGCTATAACAGTTTAGCCCCATGTGAGACACTGAGGGAGATAAAATAAAAGTTCTTATCGTTAAAAATGGTGGTAATTTTGCCCTAACCAATCAGATGTAAGCTTTGAAATGGAAGCTAACATCTGATTGGTTAGGGCAAAATCAGCACCATTTTTAACAATAAGATTTATAATGAATCTCCCTGACTGAGTCATAACAATTAGGATGTTTTTTCCCCCAAGTTTTAGTTACTCACCTAAGCCATACCCCTGTGCTTCCTAGCTTTAAAGGGTGACACATGCTCAACATATTAAAGCTGGGATATATATTAAATATATCAAAAAAATAAAATAGAAAAATAATAAATCAAATAATGTTTAGGAGAACATGTATATGTCACAGTATTCTTTGCTAATAGGAGGTATAAAAAATGTCTGGAAACAAGCAGACATTTTCATTAGGGGCTGTCTGTGCCAGTCAAGTGTTAAATACGCATTTGTCTCTCTCTTGACTCTTAGTAAGAGATAACAAAATAGTTGTCTCTCCTGCCATTTGACATTATTACTTTACTGCAGACAAAATGAAAAAGGAAGAAGTTCAAATCATTCCCAAATGAAAATGTTTTCGCATTGTCTGCTCTGGTTTGGCCAAATGTCAAAACATTCTTTTAAAAAAAAAATGTGAAGCTAAAGCATTGTTTTATGCATATATAAAGTGTGTAATTCCAGTTTTTATCCCTGTATTTGGAATATGGATACTATATTCCCCATATTACACAAATTTCAGTAAATGACTCTTATCGCAAACCACTAATTATAACTGATAAAATATCTCTGTTTCTAAGTTTATATGTAACAGAATATTTAACTAAACCCAATTTTTTATATTCCAGAATCTGAAAACAACCCCCCTAAAAACACCAATAAACTATAAAATGCCACTTTAGTAAACTCTGTTAAAGTAAATCAAAACCTGTTAAGAACTGGATGAAGTATCTGTGTGTATGTGCAGTGTCAGACCACACCTCCTGACCTCAGTCACATGCTTCCTTGCTTTATCTGACCTGTAAAAGGATTGGCTAGAGATTATTAATGGGTGCGACCAACTGTAACAAGTTTGTGCCATAGCTAAGGACTGAGCATGAGCAGAACATAATGGTCGTTGACCAAACTGTGTGATACTAGAATGCTGAGAAGTAAAGCACAAACTATATGTTATTTAGGTAAATTTCCTAGCGCCCGTATCAAAATGAGAGGTAAGACACAGATTACTGGTTTTATATGAAGGTGCTCTGCCTTCTGGTTAAGTGTTGTTCTGTGGCTTTAGTTGCCCTTTAAGGCTCTAATTATTATACTGTACCTCTAAGCTAAAAACTGACAACTTCTTGGTTGTAATATTCTTATAATTTACACTATATGAATATATTATCCCAAATATCAGAAAGTCTGTTGATTGGAAGATAAATGTATCCAGTACTAAAGTCTTTTAATCTTCTTGAGTGGACTAACTGGTGGTCTTTTGATTACGCTCTTTAAAATCTCATTCCTTTATTTAGTAATGATACCATACTTTTGTGATAGGATTTGGCAATATATATTCTGTGTAATGCACCACTTACAAGAATCAAAGGTCACATCTGTTCCTAGTTAAGCTTCACCTCTTACACATATGGAGAACATTTTCAGGAATGAGCCATCAGATTTTTTTTCCTGGCTCCACCTAAAGATTTTTAATACAAAACAATACATTTGGGGAGATTAACCCAGAGCCGCGATCGCTCCAGGTAAATCAGTTAGCGTTGGGAGCAGGTAACTGACATTTAACCATTTTTTTGTTTTAAGCGTGGACATTCCCTTTAAATATATAACAGTTAAGGTCCTCATTTTATGGAGAATCCCCTAAACTTAATTTATAATTAGACTTTAATTTTCCTTTAAAGGGCATCTATAGTGGAAAAATAACTTTTTTTCTTTCAGTGTGTTCTATAATTCCCCCCAAACCCCCAGATTGTCTTTACTTTCTTAATTTTTCTCCTCTGTCCTGAGATACTCAAATTAGAAGTCGTGATTTCATTTCCTACTCCTACTTGTACTGTCAATCAAATCCCTGTGAGATGACCCTCTTCCCTGCTCAAGTCCCTTCCTCCTCCCTGCTCTGCTACAAACACAGAGATAAGAATATTAGCAGGGAGCTTTGACTGCAAAGATAAGGCTGCACTCAACCACCCTTCTTGATAGATTTCACTCTTTGATGATAGTGAAAATTTTTTTTTGTTTTACCGTATTAAGGCGGCCATACACATGCGATTTCCATCACAATGTGCCGACAGATCACATTGGTATCTGTCGGCACATTGCGTCGGGAACCGCCACACATGTAAACGACCGATCCCCATACGCGGTATGGGGATCGGTTGGTCGTATAGCCATATGCATAAACGATCGTATCGGCTCCCTTTGCTAAAGTAAAGAGAGCCGATAACGACCAACAGAAATTTTCTGTCTTTCCTGACAGACCGTAGTGGCAACTACGGTCGTTCGTTGGCACTACGGTCAGTCGGGAAAAGCCCATACACTTGAACGATAATGGGTAAATCCTGTCGTGGAATGACGGGATTTACCCATTATCGTTCATATGTATGGCCACCTATAGTCCAATATATGTAGTAAAAAGTACTGTGATACTTTTTATGGACTAACAGTTTATTTTAATGAACAAGCTATCGAGGGATCTACCCTCTTCAGTACTGCTATGACCTGATGAAGAGGGTAGATTCCTTTAAAAGCTTGTCCACTCCATAAAAAATCACAGTACTCTACATTTTACTTTTTGATGATGGGTCACAGAGAGGGAGATCTTGTCGGGCAGCCATTTTTTAAACATGGTGGAGGTAACAGAGGGGAGGAGGAAGGGGGGAGTTCTGTAGAGAGATCTGACACCATGGGAAAACACTGACAGAGGTAGGAAAAAGGCAGCACAGAGTACATTAATTTAAATTTTCAATGGGCCAATGTGTTTTTTTCATTATAGATGCCCTTTAAGATAATTAAAGCAGCTATCCTCGGTGCAATATTTCATGCTCCTTGCATCAATAAGTGTTAAGTTGCTGCTGTAATAATGCATTTAGTGTGTTCTCTGGGTGCATTAACCTCTCTCTCCCTCTCTCTCCCTAACTGAAGCAAGGTGCTGCTTAATGTTTATTAGCAGAAAAAATGTGTTAAGGTCTGAATTCTACTTTAAAAGGGAACTGTGGTCTCCAGATAAATTAAGGTGGGTACACACTGTACTAATTTATGAAAGAGGACAGGATCTTACAGATAATGCTGGTCATCTTTCAAAGATGTGGCTACACACAGTCCTACTATATAAATTATAGGTAGATTGTTCAGGACTGCCACACTCCCTATGACTGTGGACGGCTCCCTACAGGTGGATGAACATGGCCAAGGTAAATTTTACGTCCACAACAGTTGTTTAAATGGTACACACAGTACTGAAAAAAGTCCAGTCCCATCAGTACCGATGGGAGTGGCTTTTTGTGTGTACCTAGCTGTATAATTTTATTTATAAAGTACCACTTGGGTACGCAGCACTGTACATAGAGTATACAAACAAGAGGATAATTGCAAGCAATTATACAGATAAATGAAAATTAATTACAATTTCATACATCCGTTAAGAACACATATGTATAAATTATGTATATATTGAATGAGATCCCTGCCCCGAAGAGCTTACAATCTATGTGGGTGGGACAATATACAGATAACAAGTGGGGGGGTGCATACAAAGTGCTTGAGATAGCTAATAATTATTTGTTGTGCTGGTGCTCAGAAAGGTAGGCTAACAGTCTAGATTTGAAAGTATTAATGGATGTCACCTGGCGAAACGAGAGAGAGGGAGAGAGTTCCAAAGGTAGGGAGCAGCAAGAGAGAATGGTTTAAGATGAGAGGAAGCAGTGTTCTTTAAGGGGTTGTGGAGATTTCCTTGCGAGGAACAGAGGGTACGGCCAGGAACATAAGGCACCAAGAGAGAAGATAAGTAGGGAGGTGCAGTAGAGTGAAGGGATTTAAACGTTAGAAGAAGGGTATGGAATATGATTCTTTGTTTGATGTATCGGGGTTGCGGGTTCTCTTTTGGAGGAGAGCGAGATGATCCGAGCTGCAGAGTTTAAGACAGACTGGAGAGGAGAGAGATGAGAGGCTGTGAGTCCAAGTAGTAGAATGTCACAATAGTCAAGACAGGAGATTATAAGGGAATGCATGAGCATTTTAGTAGTAGAGCGAGAGAGAAAAGGGCGGATCTTGGCAATATTGCGAAGGAAAAAACAACATGTCCTAATGACATTGTTAATGTGATGGAAGGAAAGAGATGATTCAAAGATTACTCCAAGGCAGCGTGCAGATTCAACTGGGTTAATGACCGTATTGTCAATAGAGATTGAGAAGGGTGGACTAGGTCCCAGTTTAGGGGGGGAAATGATTAATTCCATTAAACAGATAATGTAGCAAAGTATTCTATAATTGCAATGGTAAGAGAATGTAGATCACTACATAATTATTAAGCATGCTTAATTTTAACCATTTAGTTTCCTTTAAGGGGCATGTCCACCCCCAAAACTAAAATTTAATCCACTACTGGCCCCACTGCGTAGTTTACTTAAAAGTTTTACTTTTCTCCTCAGCTCCTTATGGTTGTCCTGCAATGGCTATCCAAAGTCTAGGAAACTGAAGAGTATTAGCTGTCTTCCTGGAAAAAGGTTTCTGCCTCATGTATTGCATCTGGGAAGGATGGTGACAAGCACAGGGGGAGCCCTTTCACCCCCTCCCTCCCGATCCCCCCATGCCTGCCCTTCCACCTAGCGTAATATCCTTTTTATATATTGTAGATCCCCCATACCTACCCCTTACTGCCAAGTTATATCTTTAAAATAACCATCAGAATCATAGTTCCAGCCCTTCGCTACCGTGGCTGTCTTCATTGACAGCAGCTGCGTCTGTGATTGGCTGCCTCACAGATGCGGCTGCTGGTCCAGCCCCTGCTTGCAAGTTCTGGCAAGCAGGGAGCCGGATCAGTGTGCCATGGAAGCGAAGGGCTGTAAGTAGCGTTTTGATCGTTTTTTTTAAAGATTTTACTCGGCAGTTGGTGGTGGGCGGGGGTGATCTACAACATATAAAAAGTTTAAATGTAAGGTGGACATGCCCTTTAAATATCCTTTTTAAATACCTGTATATATAGCAATTGTCACAGTAATGTGGTTGGCATAAACGTGTTCAGACACGTGTGGTATAGTAATCAAATTTTATTTCTGAATAATGCTCTTAAACCAAAGCCAGGCAGACAGAAGGAAAGGACATCATTTGTTAGCAATTGTGTCATATAGGTGTTAAATAGTATGAGCTGTGCAGACTCACACTTCCATTTCTAAATGTATGAGAGCAATGTGCTTTGAAACAATAATACTATGGCCATACTATTAAAACCATAACTTGTAGCTTCAACATGAACTTAAAGGGCAACTGTGGTGTCAAAACAAGTTAGGGTTAAATGAAAGCCTGCAGTATTTCCTTTAAAATGAGCTGAAAATCACATCTCTGGCTGAAGCCCATGAGAAATTACATTGGGGTGAATGTTCAAACTTCCTGCTTCTAATAGGTTTAATGACATCACCTGACCTCTACCCGCCCCGGGGGAGAAGCATGCTCAGTTAAGACTTAAAGCTGGGGAAATCACGAAGTACCTGGGGAATTGACAGTTGAGAAGGAGAGCCTATTATTGCAGGCAGAGGCTGGTCACATGACTACAAGCTGGTCACATGGCTGAAAACAGGAAGTGTCCAAGCAGGAAGAAATATTGCTAAACCTCTCCAGCAATAACTTCTCACAAATTTTATCTAGAGATGTGACTTAGGTTTTATTTTAAAGGTGTGATGGAAGGCTTTATATATAATCCTTACTAGTTTGGAAGAATTCAAGACCAGTTACCCTTTAATAACTATACATTTTTCTAAGTGTGCTAGATAATGATTTTAAATTGGCAGATAAATGTACATTGCCCTATTGAGATATGGACATAGAGAAAAGCTGTGTGTTACTACCCTCGGTTTATACTCGAGTCAACAACTTTTATTAGATTTTTTAGCTGAAATTGGGTACCTCGGTTTATACTCGGGTCGGTTTATACTCGAGTATATACGGTAACTCTTATTGAGAATACCCTTTTCCAAACCATCATCTAACATAACCTGTTTCTTACATAATGATGTAGGATCTTTTTTAAGTTTCACATAAGTTTTTCGTCTCCCAGTTGCCTCTGTGCCTTGGCCTCATAATTTGACCTGTTCATAATCACAATGGAACCACCTTTATCGACTGTCTGACCACAATTTTATTACTGGAGCTCAGATTCCTGAGAGCCAATCTGTACTTGCGAGACTCAGGCTATGGCATACCAAGTGCGGGCTGCAGCAATGGTATGTAATATCCCGAACTTGAGTGCAGGACTTAGGTACCAACTATGCAAACCTCACTCACAGTAAGACTTATCGAACGACATGAACGTCAGACAGAATCAGCAGGTACCATATTATAAGGCTTATGCTGATGACTTATTGTCGTGAAACATTTTCTCCAAGAAAAAGTTAAGCACTGAATTCCAACGGAACATGTGTTTGACGTATAGAACAATCAAGTAGCTTTCGCCTATGACAAGGCTTATTTTGCACTTGATTGACTCAGCGATGGATATTTGCTACTTCACTTGGTCTTGTGACTTAAGCCAACATACGTGTATATTATCATCATTCAGAGCAATTTTGAGCAAAACCTTTCTTCTGGTTAGTGCTGCATTGTGGTTGGCTGCAAACCGGTTTGGTTGGGAATTGCAGAAAGACTTTGATGAATCTATAGTGATAAAATAATTTTATATTCTGTTTTTTATTAGATGTTGGTGTAAATAGGAGTGTTTACTTTCACTGTATTGTATGTACTGCCTTAAAGTTTTATACATTTTAACACTTAAAGCAAGCAATCACCTCGTAGGAAAAAAGTTTTACTAGTCTTTTTAGGGAAGGGAAACTTTTACCCCTACCCAAAAGATAATTTCTGTGTTTCTGAAGGGTACGGCCATCTCTATTTACCTACACACAAACTGTATAGTCATCTTTTAGAAATCTGTTCAGCTTATTTTTCTTAGTATCTCTAAATATCCTTCAGTGATTCTGCCATCATTAAAATTGCAAGTGTTCTTTTCTAGGGGGCTCATTATTCCCATGTCAGCTGAGCTATAAAGAATATTTATCATGCTTAGCTTTCAAAAACAGTTCCTAGAAAAATGTTAATGGTCTGTAAAGAAAAATGCATTTCTCATGACATATTGATTGATGTAGCGACACACTTTGATAACCATTCACAGTCTATGGTGTGGCTAGTCCAGGCTATAACAGTTTAGCCCCATGTGAGACACTGAGGGAGATAAAATAAAAGTTCTATCGTAAAAATGGTGGTAATTTTGCCCTAACCAATCAGATGTAAGCTTTGAAATGGAAGCTAACATCTGATTGGTTAGGGCAAAATCAGCACCATTTTAACAATAAGATTTATAATGAATCTCCCTGACTGAGTCATAACAATTAGGATGTTTTTTTCCCCCAAGTTTAGTTACTCACCTAAGCCATACCCCTGTGCTTCCTAGCTTAAAGGGTGACACATGCTCACCATATTAAAGCTGGGATATATATTAAATATATCAAAAAAATAAAATAGAAAAATAATAAATCAATAATGTTTTAGGAGAACATGTATATGCACAGTATTCTTTGCTAATAGGAGGTATAAAAAATGTCTGGAAACAAGCAGACATTTTCATTAGGGGCTGTCTGTGCCAGTCAAGTGTTAAATACGCATTTGTCTCTCTCTTGACTCTTAGTAAGAGATAACAAAATAGTTGTCTCTCCTGCCATTTGACATTATTACTTACTGCAGACAAAATGAAAAGGAAGAAGTTCAAATCATTCCCAAATGAAAATGTTTTCGCATTGTCTGCTCTGGTTTGGCCAATGTCAAAACATTCTTTTAAAAAAAAATGTGAAGCTAAAGCATTGTTTTATGCATATATAAGTGTGTAATTCCAGTTTTTATCCCTGTATTTGGAATATGGATACTATATTCCCCATATTACACAAATTTCAGTAAATGACTCTTATCGCAAACCACTAATATACTGATAAAATATCTCTGTTTTAAGTTTATATGTAACAGAATATTTAACTAAACCCAATTTTTTATATTCCAGAATCTGAAAACAACCCCCCTAAAAACACCAATAAACTATAAAATGCCACTTTAGTAACTCTGTTAAAGTAAATCAAAACCTGTTAAGAACTGGATGAAGTATCTGTGGTATGTGCAGTGTCAGACCACACCTCCTGACCTCAGTCCAATGCTTCCTTGCTTTATCTGACCTGTAAAAGGATTGGCTAGAGATTATTAATGGGTGCGACCAACTGTAACAAGTTTGTGCCATAGCTAAGGACTGAGCATGACAGAACATAATGGTCGTTGACCAAACGTGTGATACTAGAATGCTGAGAAGTAAAGCACAAACTATATGTTATTTAGGTAAATTTCCTAGCGCCCGTATCAAAAGGAGAGGTAAGACACAATTACTGGTTTTTATATGAAGGTGCTCTGCCTTCTGGTTAAGTGTTGTTCTGTGGCTTTAGTTGCCCTTTAAGGCTCTAATTTTACTGTACCTCTAAGCTAAAAACTGACAACTTCTTGGTTGTAATATTCTTATAATTTACACTATATGAATATATTATCCAAATATCAGAAAGTCTGTTGATTGGAAGATAAATGTATCCAGTACTAAAGTCTTTTAATCTTCTTGAGTGGACTAACTGGTGGCTTTTGATTACGCTCTTTAAAATCTCATTCCTTTATTTAGTAATGATACCAACTTTTGTGATAGGATTTGGCAATATATATTCTGTGTAATGCACCACTTACAAGAATCAAAGGTCACATCTGTTCCTAGTTAAGCTTCACCTCTTACACATATGGAAAACATTTTCAGGAATGAGCCATCAGATTTTTTTTTCCTGGCTCCACCTAAAGATTTTTAAAAACAATACATTTGGGAGATTAACCCAGAGCCCGATCGCTCCAGGTAATCAGTTAGCGTGGGGAGCAGGTAACTGACATTTAACACCATTTTTTTTGTTTAAGCGTGGACATTCCCTTTAAATATATAACAGTTAAGGTCCTCATTTTATGGAGAATCCCCTAAACTTAATTTATAATAGACTTTAATTTTCCTTAAAAGGGCATCTATAGTGGAAAAATAACTTTTTTTCTTTCAGTGTGTTCTATAATTCCCCCCAAACCCCCAGATTGTCTTTACTTTCTTAATTTTTCTCCTCTGTCCTGAGATACTCAAATTAGAAGTCGTGATTTCATTTCCTACTCCTACTTGTACTGTCATCAAATCCCTGTGAGATGACCCTCTTCCCTGCTCAAGTCCCTTCCTCCTCCCTGCTCTGCTACAAACACAGAGATAGAAATATTAGCAGGGAGCTTTGACTGCAAATAAGGCTGCACTCAACCACCCTTCTTGATAGATTTCACTCTTTGATGATAGTGAAAATTTTTTTTTGTTTTACCGTATTAAGGCGGCCATACACATGCGATTTCCACACAATGTCCGACAGATCACATTGGTTCTGTCGGCACATTGCGTCGGAACCGCCACACATGTAAACGACCGATCCCCATACGCGGTATGGGGATCGGTTGGTCTGTATAGCCATATGCTAAACGATCGTATCGGCTCCCTTTGCTAAATTAAAAGAGCCGATAACGACCAACAGAAATTTTCTGTCTTTCCTGACAGACCGTAGTGGCAACTACGGTCGTTCGTTGGCACTACGGTCAGTCGGAAAGCCCATACACTTGAACGATAATGGGTAAATCCTGTCGTGGAATGACGGGATTTCCCCATTATCGTTCATATGTATGGCCACCTATAGTCCAATATATGTAGTAAAAAGTACTGTGATACTTTTTATGGACTAACAGTTTATTTTAATGAACAGCTATCGAGGGATCTACCCTCTTCAGTACTGCTATGACCTGATGAAGAGGGTAGATTCCTTTAAAAGCTTGTCCACTCCATAAAAAATCACAGTACTCTACATTTTACTTTTTGATGATGGGTCCCAGAGAGGGAGATCTTGTCGGGCACCATTTTTTAAACATGTGGAGGTAACAGAGGGGAGGAGGAAGGGGAGTTCTGTAGAGAAATCTGACACCATGGGAAAACACTGACAGAGGTAGGAAAAGGCAGCACAGAGTACATTAATTTAAATTTTCAATGGGCCAATGTGTTTTTTTCATTATAGATGCCCTTTAAGATATTAAGCGCTATCCTCGTGCAATATTTCATGCTCCTTGCATCAATAAGTGTTAAGTTGCTGCTGTAATAATGCATTTAGTGTGTTCTCTGGGTGCATTAACCTCTCTCTCTCCCTCTCTCTCCCTAACTGAAGCAAGGTGCTGCTTAATGTTTATTAGCAAAAAAATGGTTAAGGTCTGAATTCTACTTTAAAGGGAACTGTGGTCTCAGAATAATTAAGGTGGGTACACACTGTACTAATTTATGAAAGAGGACAGGATCTTACAGATAATGCTGTTCATCTTTCAAAGATGTGGCTACACACAGTCCTACTATATATTATAGGTAGATTGTTCAGGACTGCCACACTCCCTATGACTGTGGACGGCTCCCTACAGGTGGATGAACATGGCCAAGGTAAATTTTACGTCCACAACAGTTGTTTAAATGGTACACACGTACTGAAAAAAGTCCATGTCCCATCAGTACCGATGGGAGTGGCTTTTTGTGTGTACCTAGCTGTATAATTTTATTTATAAATACCACTTGGGTACGCAGCACTGTACATAGAGTATACAAAACAAGGATAATTGCAAGCAATTATACAGATAAATGAAAATTAATTACAATTTCATACATCCGTTAAGAACACATATGTATAAATTATGTATATATTGAATGAGATCCCTGCCCCGAAGAGCTTACAATCTATGTGGGTGGGACAATATACAGATAACAAGTGGGGGGGTGCATACAAAGTGCTTGAGATAGCTATAATTATTTGTTTGTGCTGGTGCTCAGAAAGTTAGGCTAACAGTCTAGATTTGAAAGTATTAATGGATGTCACCTGGCAAAACGAGAGAGAGGGAGAGAGTTCCAAAGGTAGGAGCAGCAAGAGAGAATGGTTTAAGATGAAGAGAGCAGTGTTCTTTAAGGGGTTGTGGAGATTTCCTTGCGAGGAACAGAGGGTACGGCCAGCCATAAGGCACCAAGAGAAGAGAAGTAGGGAGGTGCATAGAGTGAAGGGATTTAAACGTTAGAAGAAGGGTATGGAATATGATTCTTTGTTTGATGTATCGGGTTGCGTTCTCTTTGGAGGAGAGCGAGATGTCCGAGCTGCAGAGTTTAAGACAGACTGGAGAGGAGAGAGATGAGAGGCTGTGAGTCCAAGTAGTAGAATGTCACAATAGTCAAGACAGGAGATTATAGGGAATGCATGAGCATTTTAGTAGTAGAGCGAGAGAGAAAGGGCGATCTTGGCATATTGCGAAGGAAAAACAACATGTCCTAATGACATTGTTAATGTGATGGAAGGAAAGAGATGATTCAAAGATTACTCCAAGGCAGCGTGCAGATTCAACTGGGTTATGACCTATTGTCAATAGAGATTGAGAAGGGTGGACTAGGTCCAGTTTAGGGGGGGAATGATTAATTCCATTAAACAATAATGTAGCAAGTATTCTATAATTGCAATGGTAGAGAATGTAGATCACTACATAATTATTAAGCTTGCTTAATTTAACCATTTAGTTTCCTTTAAGGGGCATTCCACCCCCAAAACTAAATTTAATCCACTACTGGCCCCACTGCGTAGTTTACTTAAAAGTTTTACTTTTCTCCTCACTCCTTATGGTTGTCCTGCAATGGCTATCCAAAGTCTAGGAAACTGAAGAGTATTAGCTGTCTTCCTGGAAAAAGGTTTCTGCCTCATGTATTGCATCTGGGAAGGATGGTGACAAGCACAGGGGGCCTTTCACCCCCCTCCCTCCCGATCCCCCCATGCCTGCCCTTCCACCTAGCGTAATATCCTTTTTATATATTGTAGATCCCCCATACCTACCCCTTACTGCAAAAGTTATATCTTTAAAATAACCATCAGAATCATAGTTCCAGCCCTTCGCTACCGTGGCTGTCTTCATTGACAGCAGCTGCGTCTGTGATTGGCTGCCTCACAGATGGGCTGCTGGTCCAGCCCCTGCTTGCAAGTTCTGGCAAGCAGGGAGCCGATCAGTGTGCCATGGAAGCGAAGGGCTGTAAGTAGCGTTTTGATCGTTTTTTTTAAAGATTTTACTCGGCAGTTGGTGTGGGCGGGGGTGATCTACAACATATAAAAGTTTAAATGTAAGGTGGACATGCCCTTTAAATATCCTTTTTAAATACCTGTATAATAGCAATTGTCACAGTAATGTGGTTGGCATAAACGTGTTCAGACACGTGTGGTATAGTAATCAAATTTTATTTCTGAATAATGCTCTTAAACCAAAGCCAGGCAGACAGAAGGAAAGACATCATTTGTTAGCAATTGTGTCATATAGGTGTTAAATAGTATGAGCTGTGCAGACTCACACTTCCATTTCTAAATGTATGAGAGCAATGTGCTTTGAAACAATAATACTATGGCCATACTATTAAACCATAACTGTAGCTTCAACATAAACTTAAAGGGCAACTGTGGTGTCAAAACGTTAGGTTAAATGAAAGCCTGCAGTATTCCTTTAAAATGAGCTGAAAATCACATCTCTGGCTGAAGCCCTGAGAATTACATTGGGGTGAATGTTCAAACTTCCTGCTTCTAATAGGTTTAATGACATCACCTGACCTCTACCCGCCCCGGGGGAGAAGCATGCTCAGTTAAGACTTAAAGCTGGGGAAATCACGAAGTACCTGGGGAATTGACAGTTGAGAAGGAGAGCCTATTATTGCAGGCAGAGGCTGGTCACATGACTACAAGCTGGTCACATGGCTAAAACAGGAAGTGTCCAAGCAGGAAGAATATTTGCTAAACCTCTCCAGCAATAACTTCTCACAAATTTTATCTAGAGATGTGACTTAGGTTTTATTTTAAGTGTGATGGAAGGCTTTATATTAATCCTTACTAGTTTGGAAGAATTCAAGACCAGTTACCCTTTAATAACTATACATTTTTCTAAGTGTGCTAGATAATGATTTTAAATTGGCAGATAAATGTCACATTGCCCTATTGAGATAGGACTAGAGAAAAGCTGTGTTGTAGGTGTGCCACAGATAGCTCTAGAGTGTGTGACACTTCTGGTCAGCCCACACCGTTCTGTAATTGGTTGGAAATAACATTTAAAACCTCTGATCAGAGGTAACCGTATATACTCGAGTATAAACTGAGTTTTTCATTCTGTAAAACCAGCCTGAAACTTGGACTCGGTTTATACTCGAGTCACTAAGTACCTGTAACATCCTTTGCATTCCGGCAGCAGCGTCCTCTCCATTCCGGCAGCCACACGATCCATGTACGGCGCCCGGCCGACGTCACTGCCCGGCGCCAATTAGTGGCGTCAGCCGGCGCGCCAGTACAGGGATTGAGCGCGCTGCTGCCGAATGGAGAGGACGCTGCTGCCGGAATGGAGAGGACGCTGCTGCCAGAATGGGGAAGACACTTACCTTCAATGCCAGCAACAGGAAGCCCTTATGGAGGAGAGCCCACAGGTACAAACTGAACTGGATGGGAGGGTGAGGGTGGCATTCAAGATGTTTGTAAACTACAACTCCCGCAGCTTTATTAGCTGGAGTTGCAGTTTCCAAACATCTTGAATGCCAAGTGAGGGTGGCATTCAAGATGTTTAGAAACTACAACTCCCAGCTAATAAAGCATGCTGGGAGTTTGTAGTTTACAACATCTTGAATGCCACCTCCACTTGGCATTCAAGATGTTTGGAAACTACAACTCCCAGCATGCTTTATTAGCTGGGAGTTGCAGTTTCCAAACTCTTGAATGCCAAGTGAGGGTGGCATTCAAGATTTTTTAGAAACTACAACTCCCAGCTAATAAAGCATGCTGGGAGTTGTAGTTTACAACATCTTGAATGCCAAGTGAGGGTGGCATTCAAGATGTTTGGAAACTACACTCCGCATGCTTTATTAGCTGGGAGTTGTAGTTTCCAAACATCTTGAATGCCAAGTTACTACCCTCGGTTTATACTCGAGTCAACAACTTTTATTAGATTTTTTAGCTGAAATTGGGTACCTCGGTTTATACTCGGGTCGGTTTATACTCGAGTATATACGGTAACAAGTCTACCAAAAGACAATAGGACAGCTCTCTACTCTACTCTAGAACATCTAGGATAGATTCTAATGATGGCCATTACTGTAGCTTTTATTAAACACGGTAGCAGCTGAAAATTGACCCTTGTTGTGTTCTGTTTACAAAATCGGGGCTGTCAAAATCGCTCCAGTCTGGCCAAAATTTAATGCAAATTGATTTATATTCCCCCACTGAATCCAAAGATTATAGACTAAAAACTTTGGAAAAAAATAAGCATGTTCTGTTTTAATCTGCTTGTTTGTTTTGTTAGATCTTTTTTTCTGTAAATGTTTCTCTGCGCCATTTTACTGTTTTAATGAATAATATTTAAACATTGAGTTGAATATCTGAATGTTTAAAAAAAAAAATACTGCATTAATCATTTGTTGTAGAATCCCTTGCTATTCATGCCTGCGTGTGGTAGTAAATAATATAATGGCAACAATACCCCAGCCTACCCCCCTTACAATAGGACTACCCAGTGTACCATTAACATCTGATAGCCGGCTTGTCTGTAGCCCCACCGCCTTTCAGCCCTGGGTGCAACCTGTGGGAAGAAACTTGTCTTCCTATTGGACAGATCTCAGGCAGGGTGAGGGCGTAGCTACGGATTGAACAGAAATTAGAACTTTACCTGAAGACATAGAAGTTTATTCTTCTCCTTATAAATAATTATTGTGGTAAGTGCTGAGTTCTGGATCTCACAGCCTGTTGCATCAAAGACACAATTTAAGGTTTTCATGAATTTGTTTTTTGTTATTATTAAACAGGATAAAAGATTTTTGATGCGGGGTGAATTTTAGAGCTTCTATATATTTGTATATATATTTCTATTTATGATGTGTGATGCATAATGGTTCTGTTAGCCACATGGGAAGAATAAAAACTTCTAAAGGCAACATGATTTACTAGCATGTGCTGTCAACCTATTTTATATTAATGTTTTTAGTCTATACTGGAAAATGTAAAAGTTAAAATTAAAATATCAGGTAGTTCACTGCACAACTGAATGCTGCCTGCAGCAGGAGACCAGAACATTTTTAGTGGAATTTAGCAATTGAAATTAGGGGGGTAATATAAGAAGGGAGAGATTATCAGCTGTCCATCCAACCAAAGGCAACCCTAGGCACATGCCTACTATGGCCCTGATAACAATCAATAGAGAATACCGTATATACTCGAGTATAAGTCGAGGTTTTCAGGCTGTGAAAACAGCCTGAAAACTGAACCTCGACTTATACTCGAGTCAGTCACTTACTGGTGGAGGAATCCGGCTGCCGCGTCCACTGATGGTCGCATCCACTGACGTCACGACTCGGCGCCGGGAAATTAGACCGGCGCCAAGTCGTGACGTCAGGGATGCGACCATCAGTGGACGCGGCAGCGGATTCCTCCATCAAGTGCATGATGTCGGGGCCCGGACTCTCCTGCAAAGGTAAGTTGCAGCATTATGATGTACTGTAGTAGTGTAGTGTACTGTAATAGTTGTTTTTTAGTTGTAGGTGTCGTTGCAGGGTGAGAAGATGGGTGCAGGGAAATAGGTTTTATTCCTGGGGCTGGAGGGGAGAGTAAGGAGTCAGGGACAGGGTAGTGTGTTTTGGGGTTAGTGTGGCAGGGTGAGAAGATGGGTGCAGGGAAATAGGTTTTATTCCTGGGGCTGGAGGGGAGAGTAAGGAGTCAGGGACAGGGTAGTGTGTTTTGGGGTTAGTGTGTGCAGTTCCACTCCAGATGTTTCTACTCCCTACTTCCACTCCCTTCTACTACTCTACCCTCGACTTATACTCGAGTCAATTGGTTTTACTCATTTTTGAGGTAAAAATGGGTACCTCGAGTTATACTCAAGTCGACTTATACTCGAGTATATACGGTAGGTAGAAAATGGGTCCCTGCCAGTTGCATCTAGACCAGTCTTTCTCAACCTTTTTATCCGTGGGGACCCCTTGAAACAACTTTCGTGTCTTGGGGAAACCCTATATAATATGATGATTATATATTATTAATTATCTTTTACTTTCTCTGTCTTCAAATCATCAAAATACATATTTTATAAAATAGAAATGATAGATCTATAAATATTTCTCTCTAAAATTTTTATTTATCTCACAGACATCAATGTACCAAGCACATAATTCATATAGAACATTGATAAATATATATATGAAAAAATCTGTAGTCATCACAAAGGTGGATCCATACAGTTTCTGTCAATCTCGAAGACCCCCATGCAACTGCTCAGGGACCCCTGATTGAGAAACACTAATCTAGATAAAGAAAGGAGATGTTTGTTTGGACAGGTTGTTAATCTGCTTAGAGGGCAAATAGGAAGCAGGAGTACTGTTTCTTACTTCTGCTAAATATACTATAGTTTTACTAGCCATAAACTTGTCCTTTTATTTTAAATTGCAATAAAGGACTATTTAAATATGCGAAGGACCACACATATCTTGAAAATCATATATAGTGTTTAGTGATATTGGTGATAAACAATTAATAAGAAAATGTGTGCTAACGATAATAAAATATTTTAGTTTTATGACCTTTAGTAATTCCATGACCTCAAATATGACTTGTATTTTTATATAGAAAAATAATTTTCTCTTTTATCTTCCTACAAAGTTTAAATAGCTATCGCACATCTGTACCTACCTTTAGGGTTAGTTCTCCTTTAATATTAAACAATGATGTATCTTTCTTAGAGTTGGAGGGCCTTATTTACCCAGAGCCGCAAATTGCTCCGGGCAAATATGACTTTCCGTATTTAATACTGGATTTGCACCTTGTGGTAAATCCCAAAAGGGATTATTAAATAGATTATGCCGGTTGCCCGGGTGTCTTTTGTGAAATTGGTGCAGCCAGTGCAATTATGGAGTTAACTTGCGCTAACATGTTCAATATTGGTTAGCACGAGTTTAACTCCTATTTTTAGCACAGCACACCTGGGTAAATCAGGCCCGAGGTGTGTGTTACTCCTAAAAATAAAGCAATTAAGTAAGGGTAAAATGCATGTTAAATTGATGTAATCTATATCAGTCCTTTAATATATTACATTGCTGTATATGCTGTATCGTAATGGATCTTATAAAAATTATTTTATCTTTAATTTTGTCAGAGAGGGAACAGCCATTGGAAACCTTTGTGCTCATAGGAATGAAAGTCCTAAGGACAAACATTTCCAGGGAGAGACTTTATAAAGTTTATGTGTCTGGAATGTAGTTATTTACTTGGCTTGTTGTGATTATCAAAGATGTTATGGGCGAAAGCAGCTATTTACAACAGGCAATTAATAAATACATAACATTGATGTTGATACATAGTTTAGGAAAATACGTGGTTTCAGTTAGTTCTATGTTACTTCCAGTAATCTGTAAGATATTTGTTTTCTTTTCCCTGTGTTTACTTTCTCTGCTTATGATGGTATTTTTACTTTGATCTCTGTATAAGACCTGTTATTGCACTCTCTAATCAGTTTAAATGGAGGACGGTATTTTGACTCTCTACTTCCTGTCTCAAGTTTTCGACATCAGGGCTGTGAGGGAAATCCTGGATCATCTGATCTAACAAGGACACTGTAATTAGCAGGTGTTGCCAATTGTATCCAGAAGTTCCCAGACGGGTCACGCACCAGTGGGGGGAGTGGCATGTGTGCTTTGCACATGCCATGGCCGTGCACACTTATTCCTTCTGGCGCCTGTGCCTTATCACACATGGGTGTGCAGTAATTTATAACATGGAATTTGAGTATTGAAAGTGGCCAACCTATGCTTGTAATTGGCCATTGATCCTTCACTGCCTAACCCGACCTTGAGCTTGTTACTGATTCTGAACATGTGGCACCTGCCTCGACCCGTCGCCTGTTCATTGACTCTGAACCTGTGCTGTCTACTCCAAGGTCCTTTGGCTTGACAAAGGTGTGTTCTGTGTGGTGTCCCCCCCCCTCCTTTATCATTATTTGGCTATTTTATACACTGCAAGGCACGGAGCAGTGGGAGGGTGTGGACTCCAACTCACGACTTGGATTGCTAGTGTGCATACTCACCTGTTTACTGGTCATAAACTATATTGTATAATGCAGTCACTCTATTGCATGAAGTTGCAGTATACATAAACTGGCTGCTGGTAGCATTTTGTTCCCCATCATGGCACATATTATAATGCATTCCCTTTTTGTCACACTGCTGCACACTACTGTGTACAGTAAAGGGCAGGTCCACCCCCAAAACTAAAATTTAACCCACCACTGGCCACACTTGGTAGTGTTAAAAAAATCCTTACCTTACATCTCTACTCCAAATGGTTCTCTTGCAGTGCCTGTTCAAAGTCCAGGAAAGTGTAGTGTAGGAGCGGTCTGTGAGTCATGGGCAGAGGGGCCCTCCCTCCCTCCCTCCTGTCCGAGCTAACTTTGTTAAATTGTGCCCTAGCTTTAAACTTTTTCTGTAGTGTAGGGCCCTCTATCTCACCCCCAACTGTAGTGTTCAGCAAAGCAGGCAACCCCGTCCGTGATTGGCTGCCTCTCAGCCAATCACAGATGCGACTGCTGGTCCGGCCCCCTGCAAAGGGCCGAGATCAGAGCTTCGTGGGAACAAAGGATTGTAAGTACTTTTCGGATCTTTTTTTTGGCAATTGAACCTGGCGATTGGGGGTGGGATAGGGGGTCCTACACTACAGCAAAAAAATATTTCAAGGGTGAAGATACCTATTAATTATAATATATACACATATACTGCCACTAAATACTGCCACCCTCACACCACATCACACCAGCATCACCAGTGCTGCAGTTATAAAGTGACATATAATTATAAAAGTAGATCAGTCAAATTTTTCCATAGTTTCTCAGGGGAGGAAATGAATACAAATGAATCCTTTACTTTTTAACATATAATATTTCTTCTTTAATTCATGTTCTAAAAATGAATAGAGAGCAAAATGGCACATTTGTGGGTGATCATCAAACAGACCAGAGGAGCTCAAGAAAGATACAGGTGGTGTCTGTGCTGCGTGCCTCCGTCTATATCATAATAACGCAAATTATGTATTCAGCAGCATTATACTAATGCATTATAGTGAAAAAGCTGGTGGACTGACAGGCATGTAAATGCCACAACTTATTGATCTGTATTAAACTGTCTTAATATCCATTAAGCTATACCAAAAGAGAGAGAATAAAAGGCCGCAGTAGAAGCTTTGGCAAAATGCGTCTGGTCTGCTCCTGTGAGACCTCCTCTGACTTCCCCCTCCCAAGTGGTGATATATTTTGGGGTGTCTGGACCCTACCTTCGAGTTAACACTCTGCCCCTCTGCTGGTGTGACATAAAGGCTGACAGACTATAGCAGCTAAGTATAGGAATGCTCAACCGCTATATGTACTTTTTTTATAGTGATGAGGGGTGTGCGCAGGGATCTTGTGTGTGTCTATATAGATTTTAACTGTTTTGATATATTCATTTCTCCATAGCCATTTTTTGTATTTAATAAAGTGCTTATTTATATTACTATGGAAGTGAATGATTTTCATGGGTCTCTTTTTCTTTCTCTTTTGGTATAGCTTATGTTATTACCCTTACATGAGTTTATGTAACATGGGATTAGACTATTGATGGATTAGTGGTGCTCCACTCTTTCCCCTTTGGTTTTGTTAATATCCATTAAGACCTACAGTAGCTGTATAGCTATATAGTACACCCCTGTTTTGTAATAGTTAATGTAATGACAGACAATAATTTCATATGATGACAAAGCTCTGCAGGAGTAGAATGTGTCATACCCAGCGGTACATTTTGATAACATGCCTGGATATGCTTTATATTGAGCATTATCTCATAGATATGATTAATGTTGCAGTGCTCTCATGCACAAAATGAATGAGTTGCAGACTTTCTGTTATTTCAGAATCTTTGTAATTGTGTTATTCACTTAAGTGAATATGTATATTGACAGCCGGCATTTTCACAGGGACTGGAGCCTTATAAATACATATTTTGTCACTTAAAATGAAAAAAGGCTCATTTATGTTGCTCAGAGGAACACTGTAAGAACATTGCATTTCTTAGGCTGGGTACACACCAGCCAATATTTTCAGCCGACCGATTCACAGCAATTTCTGTCGATCGGCCGAAAATATCAGCTGGTGTGGGACGGCCAGCCAAGACCGACATCGATCGTTCATTCATCCGGATCCAACGAACGAACGATCGGCATATCGGAAAATTGCAATCAATTGTGTGGTTCCCTATGGGACCGCACGTTCGATCGATTGCAAATTCGGCCGCAGCCGAATTTGCCGCGACTGACTGACATTTGTCCTGGCTCGCTCGTAGTGAGCACTCGGTCGGGACAAAAAGTCCCTCCGTGTGTACCCAGCCTTAGCGTCATTCCATTTCTGGAGACTATTGTTTTACTGGGCTGGCCTTACACTCAATGTTCCCTCTAATTTAAAATCGTCTGTGTGGGCAAAAATATATTTTCTGTGGGCATACAAAATGAAATTTTGTGCACTCCAAACCGCAGCACTTACATTCCAGATAATTGTTGTGTGTGCACCATTTTAACCTGTGTGCGTAGGCCTGCAGAGTTGTTGAAACGCTGCTTACACTACCTGGTATTTCTTTACAAAAACAAGGAAAGTTTCTGTTTTTCCTTTTTGAGATATAACACACTAAGCCAAAAATGTCTGGTTAATATCTTTGTCCTTTTTACTTTTTGGAAAGAATTGTATTTTTTTTTTGTTTTGGTGTCTTCTTTATGAGTGAATCAGTGAATATTTATAATATTTAGATCTGCCTGCCCTCCTGTTTGAATTAAAGTTGAATTCATTTTTTTGCTAGGCTAGACTAAATAATTCCCTATCAACATGACAGGATGAAAGTATTTTATTAGGTTAAGGAAAACTAAAGGCTGAAACATTTTCCTAACTAGAAGTGGCTGAAGTGAAGTGGATATGTCCCCACAAAAAAAGAAATATTATTCTCTCCATTGAGCAGGCAACCAAGCCAAGAATCCAGTAACCAGAACAGCCACGTCTGCCATGCAGTTGACATCAGCTGGATAATCGGTTATTTATACAACTAGGGAAATTTAGGGCCATATTTATAAAGGGGAGGTATCACTTTTTATGATAACGCAATCATAGATTTATGCTCCCCATAGACTACCATTGCGGCATTTTACTACCTGGTATTCTATGACCTAACATTCGGTGTAAATGTACGATCACGACCGCGCATTAATGTCCGCTGTCGTAAATTACCTTTAACGCGCGGTATCGCTAAATATAACGGCATTTATAAATACGGCTCTCTGAACGTTTTAAAACATTTTTAATTTTTTACCAAAAAATATTTTTTACAATAGAATTGCAAGTGTATTCCACAAAAAATCTTAAGACATTATTGCAAAGAGCAAGTGCAAATGATATTTTTATAAATCACCCCCAAAACTGCAATAATTTGAAAGCTGGAAGATGTAAGACTAGCCTACATCTAGCCTGAACTTTCAATGGGAAGGTGCAGTGGTATATATCCTTATGAAAAACCTCTTGGCTACGTAGCTAAGAGGTTTTTTAAGAACATATACCAATGCATCTCCCCATTGAAAGCCCGCCACCTTAACAATAAAGAATTTCAGTTATTTCCATGGAAAAACCACAGTGCACAGACCTGAACACTAGAAATCCTCTGAAGCAGCAGCATTGCATCTTCTTCAAGTTAAACTGACGGTTGTGTTTAAACCATTGAGTTGGAGGGGGGTGCATTATTTTAAATAAAACATGGCCCAAAATTAAACCTTATGTATTATAAGAAATAATATGCCCCATTATAGTAATATAAGGTTTATATCCTTATATTATACTGTAAGGGTCTTATCCCTTATATAATTGAACTAGCCCTTTAACTTCTAGCAAGCTGGTTTGCTGGATATAATCTTTGATGGATCCCAGACAATGTCTGGAAAAAATTTTGTGTTATATCATCTTCACTGCAAAATTTGTGAGAATGAAAACCTTTCACCATAGAGAAACAAACAGAAATATATATGATGTTTTTATCTGAAAACCAGAACAGTGCAGTGTCTGAGATTGCATTATGCGATAGGTGAACATGAACATGAAAAGAAAAATGCCCCACCAGTATATTATCGTGATCAAGGACACACAACCACACTAGTACATTATCCTGATCAAGGACACACAACCACTCCAGTACAATATCCTGATCAAGGATACACAACCACACCAGTACATCATCCTGATCAAGGACACACAACCACACCATTACATTATCCTGATCAAGGACACACAACCACACCATTACATTATCCTGATCAAGGACACACAACCACACCATTACATTATCCTGATCAAGGACACACAACCACACCAGTACAATATCCTGATCAAGGATACACAACCACACCAGTACATCATCCTGATCAAGGACACACAACCACACCAGTACATCATCCTGATCAAGGACACACAACAACACCAGTACATCATCCTAAACAAGGACACACAACCACACCTGTACATCATGCTTAAAAAGGACACATAACCACACCAGTACATCATGCTTAACAAGGATACACAACACCAGTACATCATGCTTAACAAGGACACACAACCACACCTGTACATCATGCTTAAAAAGGACACATAACTACACCAGTACATCATGCTTAACAAGCAGACACAACCACATCAGTACATCATCCTGAACAAGGGCAAATGGCACACACACACACATGGATACAGTCACCAGATGTACCCTTAGTACAAATATTAGTGAAATACTGGCATTACCTTCACTCATTAAGCTATAACAATTTAAGGGTTTACAAATAGTATTTGGATTTCCTATTAAGTAAAATGTATCAAACTGTGATTTAAATTTTAACTAGAATAATAAAATATGAAACATATACCTCTCAAAAAAAACAAACATACATTTGTTTTATTATTTAAACGAGGGAAGACACTTCTCTTCCTATCTTCCCTTTTGCAGTTAGAATGGTTCTGTTTTAGACTGTCTCAAGAGATCACTGTGGCATCGCCCTGGCTCCTCCCTTTTAAGACATGACCCAATTTTCTACACACCTCCTCACTTGCCATAGATTTTGCCATAGGTATATTCGCAAGGGAGTCTGAGAGGCGAAGCTAGACCAGACTAGTTAGGGGATGTTGAGGTTTGTATAGCAGCTGATTTAGACTTTACTTAGGTGTGAGAACCTAGTAGCTTAGTTCCTGGGTACTTTTATGTGAAGGGGGTGGGTATGTTTTTATAAGGGTATAGACACACACTAGGAAATTGTCATACGAAGTGGAATAGACGTTTTAGCGGACAATCTAGCAAAAAGGTGTCCAACATGAGGCACAGCATTGGGAGTTGTAGTTTACTAGCATCTGGAAGACTGCTGGTTGGACACCTCTGATTTAGTGTGTCCTGGTGTCCCGACATAATTTAGTGGTCTGTTTTGTTCTGCTGAGCAGCATTTCTGTAAAGGAATAGTTAGATAAATTGTTGTTGGAATGCTTTCTTAAACAATCAATCCAAATGACATTTATCTAATGTGTAAACCAAGCATTAAGTTTTCTCAGATGCATCATTAAGAGAGGGTTTACTGAAACTGAAACACTTTGTTAATAGCACTGGAAAGTAGAGTGCAGACAGTTCCTGTATGTATGTTCTTAGTGTGTTTTCCTCTCTTAAATAAAACATGCTTTACTTTGAAATAACAATTGCCCTGGTTGATTGAAAAGTGCTTTTGAACTGCTCATTTCCTTTTTAGAAGACTGGACTCTTACATCTTTATGTTAACAAATTCTGCTTTCCCAATAGCATGCGTTTGATTTTCTATAAGGCTATCAGTTATTTAATAAATAAAAAAAAGTATTTAATGCTATAATTTGTCCATCCATGTTAAAACCAACAATTTATTATCAATTCTGGTATAAAGACCGCAAGTCTCCATGTTTAACATATTCTGGATGCTGATATTAGATCTGATTTTCATTCTTGAGTCTGCAAAGTAAAGTAAATTATTTCTGTTTTGAAAGAAAATATAATCCGTATTGAGCTCGGCTCACTTGAATGTTGCTAAAGGAGTTGCAACACATTTTGGCATTAGGCGATTTAAACTTCTGTAGTTACATGTAAAGGATGTGCATTTTTTAGTTATGAGATATCCCAAGTGAAATCCTCAGGCATTTTCTTGATGGGTAATGAGATGCATGGAAACAGCTTTTTTAACTACTGCATTCCAACATATGGTGCTTAAAATCCATAGCAGGAAAAATATTTTTAAGATCTTATCTCATATGGGCCAGGTAGCCACTGGGACCGTATACCTAAAAAGGGTTTGGGAAACTGAATTTTAACCTTGTTAGTATAATGCTAGCCAAAGTCTAATTAGATAGTAGATTAGACATCTAATTGTCACATCCATCTAATATCTAAAAACATTGACTGTATTACCTACCAATGCTCATGGTACTGGCCAATTCATATTGGGATTGAATGTCGATCATAAACTGATTGGTCCAGGTTACATGTACAAACATAGCAGGAATGTCAGGAGGTAAGAGTGGCCAGAATAAGCAATTTGTTGCCCCATAAACATAATAAATGATCGTACCTATGTATTATTTTCATGCAGTCTCAATCCCAGGTGTATCAAGTATCAGGTTTTAATAGAGACAATAAAATCTCCTGGAAGTATTACATCAAATTACAATGTATACACTTTATTGTCTGTATTTACCTCCATGATATTTGCTGTTTACCATCCACAGTATTTGCTGGTGGTATTTAACCACCATACTTTTAGGGATATGCTCCTAATACTGGCCATACACTGGCCTAATACTAGATTAGTTTAGAACACAAATGTGAAATTGATCTAAATACAACATTGTCAAATCAGCCGACATTCATCAGCTTAAAAATGATAATATTTCCAAACATAATATTGTCAAATGTTCAAAATTGTGTTTGAACTTGTTTTTGGTTTAGGAGCTGTACAGAAACAAACACACAAAAAGAAATAATGTGTTCACATTCTGATTGCAGACATACAAAGAAAATACCTTTGTTTATAGATTGTTGTGGCAACGTTTGTAAAATGCTTGAAATTACAGAGTGATTGTGCTTTCGTGAAGGGGATAAATATCTTTCCTAAACTGTGGCACATGCATCCATTAGTCTCAGTGGAATTCACAAAGCAGGGTCTGTGTAATTTACTTGGGAAGTGGGATTATTTGATAAGGAGAATGCTTAGGGCAGTAGGTGGAGACCTTGTTTTTGAAAGGTTAAAAGGTTCACTGCAGAACATTTCTCTACACCCTACGGCTATGTGAACAGTAAATAATCATGAATGAAATTGATATATTGGCCTCATGCAAAGTTGGGGCACAGCAAATGTATTTAGTATAGTATTTGAGGTTGACTATGGGCTATGCGTCCATCTAGTCCAACCTACTCAGCAAAACTAACAATTCCTGCCTAACGATCCATTTATATTATAAGTTGTTTCACATTCATTGGATAAACTATTTGATGGGAACATCACTTTATTCATTTAATCATAAACAATAGTTACAAGATCACTGAGATGTCACAGAATGCATGGGAGGAGGGTGGAATGCTTAATACTGCTTGCCAACCCTCTTAAAACCATCCATTTGACATTAGTAAAGCCGCATCACTTTAAATGCCTAGAGAATTGTTTAGACATAATGGAGGAGGGGATATTTTATGTCCAAAAAAGGCAGAGTTCCTTCTATATCTGTGTTAATAGGTGCAGGGAAGCCAGGACCCTCCTAAATATTTAAGTTAAAGTCACTAATACAGCAGTCCAGCATTTCATTTATTTTAAATTATTTACTTGTGACAGTTTAGACACATTGGGCAGCCTGCACCTGACTTGTGTACCTATCGTACAGGCAGAGTTCTTTATTTAATAGCCTCATGCACTGTGTAAAATGTACTTCTTGTCACTTCGTGTTCTTAATACAGTATAGAACGTGATACAATGCAACTCTGTTGCAAGCAACAGTAATAAAAGGCCATTGCAACATGCTAAATTGGCTTTTAGAAAGAAGAGTATGTACATAATAAATGACAGGAGTACCTTGAGGATGCATTAGGAACATTTTGCGCGTTGTGCATCTCCATTATACAGTTAGAGTATTTCCTGATGTCAATAGCTAATATGACTACCTGCTTCAATATAGATTTATTCTGTGCATTATCACTATATGAAGAATCTAAATTCAGCAGTGAAATGTGGCTGTATCTGTGTGTGTATACAGTATGGATACAGTACACACACACAGTTATGTATATATAGTAGTTAAGTCAATCCAAAGAGAAAAAATGTTTATTTATTAAATAAAAAATTCTTTCCTTTCCAGGCTTGATCTTAATTTCTTCCATTTATCTGTTTTTATTGTTCTTTCAGCTCCTTGCCCAGCGTTGGCCCTTTGATCAGTCTCCGTTTGGATCATTCCTTTGCAAGCTTCTTCCGTTTATACAGAAAGCCTCAGTTGGAATCACAGTACTCAATCTGTGTGCCCTAAGTGTGGATAGGTAAAAACTAACTTTACTAAACATTTCTGTCTAAAATGAAATCTTAAGCCTAAAACTAAGAAGATTTTTGACAATATGGCTGACATAAACAACAGGTCAGGGAAGCGAGAATTGGGTGACTGGCATGGAAAAAACAGAGAGAAAGACAGCGTAAAATGATTCAACAAAAGCAGAATGTGAGGTAGGAATATTTGCTCCTTCCTCTTCTAGAATTATTAAAGACAAACTTTCAAATTTGAGTATAGAATATGAATAATAAGATATAATTTTTAGATAATGAAGAAAAGTAAACTTATTTTATAAACGTTTATATTTATTAACTTTTCGCCACCGCATTTTGCTTTTTGGCACATATCGCCATACATCACCGCGTTTACAAATAGGGCCCTATGGATCTTATGTAGAGGCATTGTTTTTGTTTCCTAGGTTTTTGACAAGCATAGCAGAGAAAACCTATTAATTCTAATGGAGAATATTTGTAATTACTTTTACTGAGTTACAGAAGAACATGTTTTAACCAGAATAAATCTATCCATCTGTTAGCAGTCTGACAGCAAACTCCGACATTGGGAAGGATAAACAAAAGAAGGGATGATTTGGCATTGATACATTGTATGGCAGTGAGTTCTGGGGAATTAGCTGATGCCTTGTTATTTCCTACTCATTACATGCTTATTTCTTCTTTTTCATTAGCTTGGCTCAATGTCACTAAATCCTTGTTTACAAAAGTAATTTACTTGTCCGGATTTTGTTAGATGTCTTAATCTGATGGCATGTAATTCATTTATTTCTAACTACTCATCTCCATGGATGAAAGCAGAAAAATCATAAAGAGCTTTGGCTTCTGTTTTTTGTCCTGTACACCCTATTTAAAGGATGTGTACACTGGGAGATGTGTGTTTTTTTTTTTTTAAATTACCCATTACTGGAAACTAATTCTTCCCAACTATCACTGTACCATTTCTTTGGTGACCTGTCTATTCTTTAGATATGCATATTATTGCTGTATCTGCAAAGGTGACAGTTGGTATTTGACCTGCATGGTGGGAAATTCCCTCTCCTAATGCTGCCTCTTAGGGATAATGGGCATGCTTGCCCTCACAGAGAGTCTGACAGAGGGCTGGGAGACTGAGGGACTTTTCAATCCGAGTACTTGATTGAAATCATGCAGAATACACGTACTCATTATAGATTGAAAGGAAGCCAAGTCTTCTTTTAGTGTACAATTCCATTAAAGGTTCTTTGTACCGGGTTCTTTCCCATACGTCTCTCTGGTTGATTCTCATCTATTTAGTTTATCTGACCTGCAGATATTTATTTTCTGTTTATTCAAACAACTGCTTTGGATTACAGTGTCAAAAATATGAGACCCCTCCCACTCACGTTCTTTTGTATACAGTAGACACCTTTCCCTAGGGATATATCTCTCTGCTGTAGTTGTTAATTATTCTTCAGAAATATTATTATAAACATGCACATGGATCAAAATGGTAAATTTCACAGGGTCAGATTTATATAAAACCTGACAGTTATAGTTGGTGTTACAGTGAGATACAGTAAGATAGCATTTAAAGGGTATCTTTACTCGAATTTTCAAAAATAATACCTTTAAAAACAGCAAGATCACACTCCTCCAAAACTTTTTTCAGATTTTAAATCTGAGCTGTAGATTCTGAGAAATTATAATTTGAAAACACAGTATTTACAGGGAAAGACCTGTCACTCCCGAAGCAGAAATTATAATATGTGACCCATGCTTGACCCCTTACTTGATCTTTGCCTGCCTGCCAGCACACTTTCTGCAACATTTAAGAGAATCCGCAAAGAAAAGACAGCAGGGGGAAGGGAGAGAGATGTGTAATCAGAGCAGGGTCCATGATACATTAAATAAGGTAGGGAGAGAATTCAGACTTTGATACTCCCTTTTCAGCAATATGCAAATAAGGAGCAAAGACTTCTGGGAATTTACCATATTTACACATGGAAGCTCTTAGGAACACTATCAGGGCGATGCACCGAGCGCCGCTATTGGCAATCGGTGCAAACAGCCCGGCGATGTTATATGCCGATAGCGGCGCTCGGAACATCGCTACTTGGCGCTGTTCTATTCCGGCACTTTCAACGCCAGCTATTAGCTGGCGTTGAAAGTGCCGCAATAAAATGCCGATTTCGGCTTATAACATCACTCGCGGCGGCTGCAATGTTAACTTTCGCGTTAGCCACGCAGCTGCCGCAAGGAAGGAGTTAAAGTCACGCTAACCGATATAACATCGGTTAGCGCAACTTTAACTCCAAATCAGGAGCGATGCGCCCGTTGGTGCATCTCCCTGCTCATCTTTAAAAGGACTTTTAAAGCATTCCACAAGCTAAATGCAAAAACCAGAGTGCCAACTACAGACGGGTTTCGGCTTTATTGAGCCATCATCAGTGTAGTGCAGGCCTCTGGTTTTGCAGTGTGAATCGCCTATCGACATACGTCACTAATACATTAAATAAGGTAGGGAGAAAATTCAGGCTTTGATACTCCATTTTCAGCAATATGCAAATAAGGAACAAAGACTTCTGGGAATTTACCATGTTTACCCATTGAAGCTCAAAGTGTTCCTAAGAGCTTCCATGGGTAAACATGGTAAATTCCCAGAAGCAGGGTCCATGGTGAGGCTGTGCAGAACTTATAAGTGGCGCAGACACTACAACAAGGCAGGGTGTAAGGGAGGGTGGGGTCAATTAGGAGTACTCACTAAACATTAATAATTTAATGACAAAGCAAGCACAGATAAATATGTCAGTACCACCATTTTACATGTCTTAAATTGTAGTTTCAGAAAATGTAAAGTTGTTTCAGTGAGTATAGTGACCCATTAAAAGTGATGTTATTTGCTGACAGTGGATCACAGGACAGGATGATTATAGAAAAGGGACTGTCTGGGAATCGCAAAGCAAGATCACAGGTGTATTATAGATGTAGAGTCTGGCATTAAGATACAGGCAGATAAATGATTTCATTGTATTGTTACATACTGTTTCTAGGTACAGGGCAGTAGCTTCCTGGAGCCGTGTTCAAGGCAATGGAATTCCTCTTATTACAGCAGTTGAAATTGTGTCCATCTGGGTTCTTTCCTTCATCCTGGCGATCCCTGAAGCCATTGGTTTTGTTATGATACCATTTGAATACCGTGGTGAGCAATTCAGGACATGTATGTTTAACGCAACCAACTCATTTATGATGGTAAGTTTATATTTTTTCTTGGTTTGATTGCCCACAATGAAATGGGGTTAGATGGGATGCAAAGCGCAAATGGGACACAAAGTGGAGGTATATGTAGGTGAAGAGGAAGAAATGGAGAGATAATGAGGGTAGCTAGAGGTAAGCATGAGGAACAGAAAAAAGTAGGGGGTTTGGGTTAACACAATTAAGACCAGGTCCTATTTACACCAGTTTTTTGGTTATGATCCTGTGTATGCCATTTTTATGCGTCATTAGCATTATAACCATGGTTTGGCTCTAAACTTGGCCTGAAGCCTGACATTTCAGTGGACTGGCTATGTCGGTAAATCATGGCAGATTGCACATGTATTGGTTGGACCAAAATATTGACCTGTACACTTTATTTCCCATCAGAGTGATATCCACATGGTATATTGATCTGTAGATATCGGGCAAGAAATCTTCCCAGATTTAAGGCCTCTCCTGTTTATTTTTTGTGGCTGAACAGAGTGGAAGTGAGATCCACGTGTTCTGACAGAGGTTAAAATTGGTTTTCAGCTTATGTTAGCCAGACCTTCAAAGTTGTTATCTAACAAACCCACATACAATAAGTGTAGTAAGTACAATAAAGGTTAGTGGAAGCAGTAAAGAACTGAGCATTGAAATGGAAGATTTTAGGGGGAAACTCATGTTTAAAGAGAAATGGTGAATGGGATTTCATCTTACTGAAAAAAAGAAAATATTCTGAGCATGACAAATTTATTACAGTAAATATAGTCACTTTAAATGGGAATTTCAGGGACTGTAAGCGTTTGGGGAAAGTATTGCATGCATCCCCTGCTATCGATTTAATATTGTTTATTGTGGAATTAAGTAGTGCCACCATCTTCTGTGGCACTTTACAATTGCATAGAAACATTCATGCCCTGCCCCAAAGAGCTTGCAATTTAAGCAGTTTATTTCAAACATACAACCTATCAATATGTCTTTATGATTGTGGAGGAAACTCAAAGTACCAGGTAACATTTGTAACATCTGCTGTTTTCTGTTATTAAAGTCGCACAAGTAAAATATCAACCAGAATTTAGCCAGAGCTGAAAGTACAATATTGAGCTTATGCTTGTAACTATCAGGAGATGGGTCTGGCAATTCTAATATAACAATATATAATAGTATATACATTGTTTAAAGGAATAGTTCACTCCCAAAGTGAACTATTCCTTTAATTTATTAATTGAAGCCCGGGAGGTTAAGGAGCTATGCCTTACTTCCCGCTCTACAATCAATAGCTCAGGAACAAAGATTCAAGAAACTTACCTTTTTGCGCAATCTCCCGCCGCCACATTGAAATCCCGACCTCTTCCTTGTTCTGTCTAACTATAGCATGCTTTATCGCGCGTACGCGCTATAGCTGTACAGAACCAGGAAGCAGTCGGGACCTGTCACTGTGGCCGCGGTGGATCGTTCCCGGATCCTGAGCTATTGATTGAAGAATAGGAGGTAAGGCATAGCTCCTTAACCTCCCAGGCTTCAATCAATACATTAAAGTAATAGTTCACTTTGGGAGTGAAATATTCCTTTGAACTAAAGACAATGAGTTTCCACTAGAAAGATAAGCTTTACAGATTATGAATTTATGTATAAAAAAATTTAAAGATTTGACCTATATAAATTATTATTGTAGGCACTTTATCGGCCGAAATGGACGTTCGGTCGGGGATCTTTGACCAACCGACCTGGCAGATCTACGAACGAACGACCTTTTCGGCCAATAAAGTGCCTACACACGGGCCAATTATCGGCCGAAATGTTTGTTCCTACACATCGCACGTGTCTACGAGCCTTTAGCCATGCACAGTGCATAATCTCAGTAGAATCTGCCATGTAATTGGCCTTAAACAAAAGGTTCAATTGAGACCACCCCAATGGAAAACTGTGCTAGTGAGGCCTGAGGCCATTTACCAGTACCAGAGAATTAAATAGAGATGATGGCAGGAGGGTAAACAGGTAATAGAAAAGCATGGATAAAGGAGAAAGTTTGTTATAAAGAATAAAATTGCATATGGCTTAGGTACAACAAGGTATTATAATGAACCACTAAGCCACCTCATGGACATGATACTTGCTTAGTAGGTAAGAATCCTGTAGTGTTTGGAAGTACACATTTCATTAGGAGATACTACTTTACAATAACATAGTAAACAACAGTAAATGTGTTAGGAAGTACACGTTTCTCAAGTTTTGCTCTCTCGTTTTGCGATCTGTTACATTTGCATTACAATGTATGTGGCCATATGGTATGAACTGTGATCACCGTTGTTTTGCACTTCGATAATGGAACATTGAGCAAATTGCAGTGCAAATGGACAGTAACACGCATGAAACGCACTGTTACTCTGCAGGGAACTTACTGGTTGAATTATTATTATTGATAATTTTCATTATAATTTTTTTATAATTTATTAAAATGATTGACACATCATTGGTAGGTTTGTTTTCTGTGATTTTGGGTTTATACCTCTTGTTTTGTTTGAATAGGATTAGAAGTAAGGAAAGGAGGAGATGACTTATAAAAATGTGGGTTTGGGTGTGTGTGGTTCTCACAATAAATAATGATCATGTTGATTGAGTGTGAAGCTCTTTAATTTGATACTGTCACTCATTTGGTAACATTAACAACTGAATTGTACCCAAATTATAGGTCTTGTTGCCAAACAGTGAGTTCAAGTTACAAAACTCATTAAGGGCAAGCCCATCCCACAAATGAAAGATTGTAGAAGGTTAATCACCCCAAAACCCAAAATTACAATAGTTAGAAATCTGAGATGTAAGACTAACCAGAAATGCTGCCCTGTGTTCTGTTTCCTGGTTCTTCTGGTTAGTCAGTAATGGATGTGACATTTAACATGACCAAATGCTATTCTCCTAGCCTCCTCCTCTGTGCATGTGCAAGTTTGTAAAAGAGCTAGGAGATGAGGCTAAAACATTTTAATAGGCAGAGGGAAGGTCTACTCCTACATCTGTCAGGTTTCTAACTATTGTTTTTATTTGATCGGGTGAACTTGCCCTTTAATACTGTACTTTAGTTCTAATGCTAATAGTTCATACCGCTGTACGCCCACATAAGTCAATTAAGTCTATTATATCATTAGACTTTAGGATGTGGTATAAAAGTATGTAAACAAGACAAAATCATTTGAAATACATATTGGGAATTGACCTGTTGATTGATCACAATATGAAGCTGAGATTTTCGAGTTCATATATACCATGAATATTTAGTAGTGGATTGGAGAATAAAGAAACTCACTTCGAACACACACTTCCTGTTGAAAACTATTTCCAGCTGGACCTGTAGGGATAACAAAAAGGCATCTATTTCTTTTCAGTCTAGCCTTAATGTAAGACGAGATGGGCATTCTGTTCATTACCTCTGCTTAATCAGTCACAGACTCTGTACACCTCCTTATTTATTTAAGTGGTAAAGTCCTCATTGGTTGCCAAGCAAGTTAGCATGTAGCTGTATACAATAAGCATTTGCTACAGAACATTGAGTCACATCTTAAGAATGTTCAAAATACATTTTATACACCACTAATATTGCCCACGGATTAAAGAATCCTTAAATTGGTGAAAAGAAAAGAATTTTAGCTTTTATACTTGTTTTGTAATTTAGCAGGCTGCAGTTTTCAGGCATTATGATGTTGCCTTGTTGTAACTAGAATTCACTGAGCCCCCCAAAAAACTATAATGGGCCCCCACTCTGCTTCATCTACGGTGGTGTGTGTGTGTGGGGGGGGTGTCTGTATTTGTCATAGCAAAGGTAAGAAGTTGGGGCCCCACTGCGGTCACAAGTTCTTCTCCTGTGATAGTTAAGCCCCTGGACGCTTTTGTTTGAATTTTATTTACTTTGGAATCATAACCTTTTTCCCATGGGCTTTCTCAGTATATACAATACATGTACAAAATCTGGAAAAATGCTTTCTTCCTTAAACAAGGCATTCTACAAACCTCAAAGAAAAACTCTCAAATAGTGTTTTCACATATGGTAGTTTTCAGTCTTATATACATGCACATATGCGCTTGTTAATACAGTGCCGGACTGAGTTCACCAGAGAACCTACTCTCAGTAGAATACAAACTATTCATTAAACTCCGCCAGACATTGTAAATGAAACAATACAACAATATGCTTACGAATAGCTGTATCCATTTATGTCAATAGAATGTTGCCTGTTAATATGGTTTCAGTTAATAACTATACCAAACCTATATTTGTTGTATTCAGTTAGATCAACTGGACTTCAAGTTCATTTCTTGAAGATGTTTTGCTAGTCATCCGACTGGCTTAATCAAAGGCCATATTTATAAATGTGTTGCACTTTAGCAATACTGCTCCTTATTGGTACTGTACAGCCGCGAACGTACATTTACGCCGAACATTTGTTAATTAATGAACGCTCAGTGGTAGAATACCATGCAGTGGTAAAATACCACAATGGTAGTTTATGAGGAGCATAAATCGTAGATTTATGATTGTTATTGTTAATTTAAAATCGTTAAACTGTTCGAAAATTAACGTTATTAAACTAATCGTTAAAGGTGCGGTGTTGCTAAAAAGCGATAATTATAAAACAATACTGCACCTTTATAAATATGGCCAAGAATGACTTGTACAAGAATCTGTTGGCAATAAATACCCTGGTATATTTCCCAATCAGCATATAACTGTGTTGGGGATCTCCTGAATGCACGGTGTTGATTGCATTGCAGCTATGAGGTATTATCAACACGGCCCAGTGTAGGGTGTCAAAACAGCATTGTACACAGCAGACAGTTGGTGTCGAACCTACCCCCCACCACCACCACCAGCACTATTTAGACTGGGTTACTTTAATCTGACATAAGTGGCCTCCTTGACACCTCTTTTGACATTACAATCTTCAGACATATTTTCTTTTTCCTTAAGATTCAGGTACACAGCTGAGTTCTGGCCCGACGAATTGGCTCTTCTGTGCTGGGCCATATGTTGGTGCAGCTGCAGTTGCGTTTTCCCAAAATACACAACAACAAAAGTTTTAAGGGCTCCTCTGAGATGTTTAATTTCTGTATCCTTCGCTTCTGTGCTAGTGGGGATGTTCTCTGCTCTGCTTGGTTCACAGTGTTGATGTGCTCTGTGAAGGCTTGTACTTTGTGGTGGATTTTAACCCAGGCATCATCCACATATCTGAACCAGGGTGCAATGCCCTTGAAAGTATTAAGAGCCTGTTTATACCAATCCTATACTTTCCAAAATGATTTTAAAAATTAAAAAAAAAATAGAAATAGTTTTAATAAAGGTAACAAAATCTTTAATAGCCATTATGTTTTTATTTTTAACTATAATGTCCAAGTAGCATCTTTCTGTTGTGCTGTTATGTGAATACAGATCCACATAGTTGTAGGGTCTTCTGATTTTTTTTTTTATCTAATGCTTTATAGGATCTGTACCTTTATCTGCACCTGGAAATAGCTGGTCATTGCAAAGCATGCTGTGCATTCCATAGCTATATCTCTTATCATCTGGGCATCTAATAGTGCAACATGTAAATATATTTTTCTTTAAGGCATCTACAAAATTTACAAATAATAAGAAATTAAGAGACCATCAAACGGAGTCCAAACAGGACATTCCTGGTACCCTAGTGAGTAGTTGTACCCTAGAGTAGTGACACTATATTAATTAATTAGCTGAACCTTCCATAGACTTCAGCAATAGACCAGCATGCAATAGTCTGGAATATAAGATTTCCTTATAGTAAAGTCTACAGCAAAATCCTTCCCCAAACAAAGAATATGAAGGAAAAATGTGAAAGTTTTTATTTAAATGTTTAACTGCAAACAGATGGGAAAGAAGGGAGGTTCTGAGCACACAAGACATTTTCTCATACTTTTCCTGAATATTAAATGACAACTAAATGGAATTTATAGAATATATATAATGTGTAGATTTCTCTGTAATATCAATCACAAAATATTAAGATTGAAGTTAGGAAATTTCCTTTCAAAGTATAGATGTAAAATGAAAACAGAATAATCCTAAGAAGTGTCTTTACAAAATGATCTGATACCAAGAAGCATTATTAACTCTAGAAACAGCAGGATAATACAATGCAGCAATTATGTTGATGAAATGACTTTTGTGCTCTGCCTCTAGGTTATTTCTAAGAGGCTTTTCAAATTCTAAAATTCCCTGGGGTCCTATGTTTAGTGGATACTGAGAAGGTCACCAAACACCATCTTAGACTAAAGGAAGCAAATACTGATCTTTCACCTCTGTCGCTTTAATAAAACACTTTTAAGCCTCACGCATAGAGCAACCCTTAACAGCCACAGTAACAGATCTGCTTCATCTGTACTAAAATTGGGGAGGGTTTGTTAAGATAATAGAATTTTATATTTACATGGAATTTAGTCTGTATAACATCAGTAGATACATTTCCATGAAATTGGTTATTTGTTTGACTATTTTGGTGGTTTGAGAGCTGACTGCTATTACAGTGGGACACTAGCATGTATGGCCAAACATTTATTTTATTTGCAAAATAACGTGGGGAAGCATTGCAGTGCTTTGTCTGGATTGTCATCTTTCGTGCTATTCACAGAGGCTATGTACCAAAAGCTAACAACTAGCAATTCAAGTGCAATCCGAAGAACCCGGTCTTGCATTAAACTTGTAAATGTTAGATAATGGTTTTAATACATTCATGTCGAACAGTGCCCAAGGTCAAGCGAAAACTGCTATTCTATAATGTGTAAAAACTATTAAAACATACAAAACGACAAATAAAAAAATCTGAAAAAACGATTTTTATTTATCTTTCAGTTTTACAAAGATGCCAAAGATTGGTGGCTGTTTGGCTTTTATTTTTGCGTTCCTTTAGCCTGCACTGGGGTCTTTTACACTCTCATGACCTGTGAAATGCTACATCAAAGGAAAGGAAGCCTAAGGATTGCACTTAGCGAACACCTGAAACAGGTAAATAATGGTAGGCTCTCGTGGCATGAATATAACTGGATAGATCAGAAATCAAATAGTATTGCATTATGGATATTATTATAGATAACATTAAAGGGAACTCAACTCAATCTCAACTGGCTAAAATTGCTTTGTGCTACTCAGTTTTATTAAAGAATGGGAGGAGCTATGTCTTACCTCCCATTCTTCAATTAAACCTGCTGGAGCCGGGAATAAGGGTAAGGAACTTGCCTGGTCTCTCGCTCCTCCGTCGGTTCCTTTGACAGGCCCTGGCGCACTTTCAGGGTTATTCAATAAAAGTTCTTAACGATTTAAAATGGTGCTAATTTTGCCCCAACCAATCAGATGTTAGCTTTCAAATGTTAAATAAGATCTGATTGGTTTGGGCAAAATTAGCACCATTTTAAAAGATAAGAACTTTTATTGAATAACCCTGTTTGTATTGTATGCGCATTGCATATGCAAATAGTACTAAGTGCGTCGGGACCTGTCATAGGAAGAGGTGAGAGACCAGGTAAGTTCCTTACCTTTGTTCCCAGTTCCTGCTGATTTTATTAAAGAATGGGAGGTAAGACATAGCTTCTTTACCTCCCGTTCTTTAATAAAACTAAAAGTAGCACAAAGTCATTTTAACCAGTGAAAATACCTTTAAGCTTTATTTCAGGTTTCAAAATGTGGCCCCTGTTTATTGGTGGAAGGTCTTTGGGTAATGAAACTCACACATATTCTGTGGTTATATTGTTTTTCACTAAAGGCCCACATAAGGTCAATGCAGAGGGTGGTTTTAAAACGTAAAGAAAGGCAGATCACACCAAAATGTGGCAATCATTAGTGGGTTTTTTTACCAAAATTTTTACCATGGTTATTTAATGCTTGCCAGAATCAGTGCCGTATATACCATTAAGCACAATAGGCACACACCTAGGGGCGCCTGTGGTTGGAGAGTCTGTCAATCACCCCCATCCATTTTTGATCCCCTAAGGTTTTCCAGGATTGTAAAATTATCCTCCTGCTTTACAGTTTTTAGTCCTGCTTTTAAACAGTTCACGTTTTTGCAGTTCACAAATGTCAGCATAAATCCAGTCTATTTTCTTCCCAAAAGTGGGTGTGGTTCGGTGTGGCCTGTGTTTAGGTTTGGGGTTAAAGGTGCCAGGCTTTGTGTGCCTACAGGTTCCTGAGTTGTTAATCAGACCTTGGCTAGACGGGTACAGCACTTCCTGCACATGGAAGCTATGCTGAACATTACCAGTTTGATGTTTCTGCCATCTGGTTGAAGGATTCAAGAGACTCTAAACTAAGAATTTTAAGCAGCTGTCAGGTGAATCTATTCACAGACACGCATGCATGGAAGATAGATAAAATGGTCAGTTTAGTGTCCCCTTAAATTATATTTGTACTAAAAGGACAAAGACCATTTACTTTATACCCCTGCATCAGAAATGTACAACATGTCCCTAAATTACTGATCATAAACAGTATGTTTTATATATTTGATGCCATAAGAACTTTGCTGTACATCAGATGGCATTATTTCGAATACTGTAGCTGAAAAAGAGAAGAGGGCCTCCCCTTTGGATTCTATAATTATTCAAAGAATTACAGCCTATATTTAACAATGCTGTTCAAAAGTATTCAATAGTGAGATTTTGGGATTAATCACTGTTCAATATCTTTACACAGCGTCGTGAAGTGGCGAAGACCGTGTTCTGCTTGGTTGTAATATTTGCTCTTTGCTGGTTTCCATTGCATCTAAGTCGAATCATTAAGAAAACAATATATAATGAGAGGGATTCTAGTCGATGTGAACTCCTCAGGTAAGGAGGCTGAAATAACTATTCATTCCTTTGTGTATCAATGATAGCTCACAATGATTAGAAAACTTATTAGTATTGTATGGAAGGGTACAGAACTACTCCAAACCTTACCTCAGTAGAAAGGGAACATCATAATCACAATACTGTTGCTTTAAATTCGGTGAGTTTTATTGTAAACCACCTATCAGGATGCACAACATTTCAGGGGAATACACCCTCTTTATCAGATGATGCTGTTGAATATAGGCCGATCTCCAGAAATATTGGCCATGCAGATGTGTAGTTTACAATAAAACTTACCTAATTTAATGTTGGTATGGAGCTTCTTTCCCCTGAACAAAAGTTTGTAGAGAAGCAGGCTGGTTTTATTTAAAGGACGAGTTCCCCCCCACTTTAGGCTCAACCCCATTTTCACAATACTTAATAATTCACCCAATAATTTACTGTATAAAGATATATATGTGCCTTTTGTGCATTCATGGAACTCCTTGGGGACTTGTTATTTCTATATATTTTTAAATAGGGGGTTCATTATTCACTGTATATTTTATGTACCAATACATCAGTGCATTTTGGGTTTGCAAAGTAAAGCGTTAAACTTTATAAAATGGTCATGCAGTATGTGTTGATCAGGAAATGATTCGGCATGTAGTCATGAAGGGGTTCTCCCTGGTTTAGAATAATAGGTACGCTTAAATAGCAGGACTCACAATCCATTGCTTTTCTGTTCATTTTTTTTAATTCATAGCACAGCAAAGCATACAATATTTTCCTTCTGCCCTTTGAAGGTAGCAGAAACAAGAACATTAGTAGCACCATTTATAAAGTGTGCAGCAGGCTTAACCTTCACACAGATGTACAAATTGAAGGCCAACGCACGAACCCCAAGAGTGTGTACACGCGTGACAAAAGCCTGATAATCGCTCGTGTGTATGCATCCCCCACTGGAAGTTGTTCAACAATCCGCCATGGTGGATAAACGAACAATGCCCGAGGGAATGTATTATTGCCCCAAACGGCCGCTCGTTGCATGAGTGTCTTGTACTCGGGGGTCGTGCATCGGCCACCAAATGGTACATGTGTACGGACTTTTAGAAACTAGCAGGAGATTCAATAAAAGTTCTCATCGTGTAAAATTGTGCTAATTTTGCCCCAACCAATCAGAACTTATTTAACATTTGAAAGCTAAAATCTGATTGGTTGGGGCAAACTTAGCACCATTGTAAACGATAAGAACTTTTATTGAATAACTCTGTTTGTCTCCTTTCCAGTGTCTCCAGACCTCCCTCAGTTTGTTGGTCCTGCTTGGAGGGCACAAAAAAATTAAAATGAACCTATAAAGTGTTGCAAAGTTAAATTCAAAATTGCTGTGTGGTACACTTACTAAATATTTATTTTGTTTTCTCTTAACAGTAATTAATGGTTAACTTATTGACTCCCTAAAATGTATTCTTATAATTTGGCCTGACCATAATGACGCAGAATATCTTTTAATGATGAGGTTCAAAAATGAACTATGGGGAGGATAATTTGCTTGTTATAGATTAGCCAAGCACTATATATATATATTTAAGGGCATGTCTATCCATTAAATAAATGTTTATATAGGTTCAGCCCCTGCCAACATAATTTTTGCATTATTCGTCTTTACAAAAACATTCCCCTGAAGAGACTTACCAGACCCTGTTCCTTGCTGCGCTACTCTCTCTGCTTCCCAGTCACGACTGTTAGTCAAAGGCGCAACTGTGACATCACACCCGTGACCAGGAAGCACCTCACTGCAGGAGGCTGCACCCTGGCGGCAAGCGTCTGGGTATGTTAAGTCTCTTCAGGGTCATCTTATTGTAAAACTAATAATATGAAAATTAGGTTTTGGGGGGTGCTGAACCTATATATAAAATGTTACTTTGTGGCTGAATATGCCCTTTAAAGTATTTATTTCAATTTTCACTCTAAATTTAACAGCCTGAAGGTGCCTCTAGATGGATCGATTTTATTGGCTAATTGCTGATATTTATAACAATGATCGGAAATTTTTGGCCATCCTGATAACAAAAACGAGCTGATTTTAACATCTCTATTTCATTGGCAGACACCATACTGATAATTGTCTGATACCTGGTATCGCCCTAACATTTTTCTATCTCTATGGACACCAGTAATCTTGTCCCCACTAAACTATAACACCAGGGGGGGTACAGTAAAATGGACCTTAAAGGGCATGCAGGGATGGGAAATTGACATTATCCAGTTCTTCCCACTTCTGATCCAACCAGAAGGAAGTATGGGAATGGTAACCACGCCTACACAGACTTGTTAAAATTAGAAGATGATTTTTCATAAAACAGTCCAGGTGCTTTTTTTGAAAATGGTTATTTCTTTCTTTTTTAGTTTTCTGCTGGTCATGGATTTTATCAGCATTAACCTAGCTGCGCTGAACTCCTGTATCAATCCAATAGCTCTCTATTTTGTGAGCAAAAAATTCAAAAATTGTTTCCAGGTAAGAAAACAGTGTTTTGTGTGCAAAAATATGCTAGCTATGTATGAACACACGGACATGCATTGTGGTATAATGCCTGCTATGTAAGGAAGGGGTGGGTGAACAGAATTTGAATGATTAGGAGCAAGTATTACAATACACTTCACAATGAATGGAAATAATGATCAGTAATGATCTGTAACTCCACCAGCTCTGCACAAATTCTGGATAAGAATTCTTGTTGGAAATTAGCCTTTTGTATGTATAGTTTATTTATAAAGCACCACTTGGGGACGCTGCGCTGTAGAGTGACAAAATACAAGGGGGACAGGTAAGTACATAAATATATGAATTATATAAATAGTTTTGTGGACGACCCACCTTACATTTAACATATATCCTATGTAAATAATAAACTTCATTATGTGAGAAATTGCATTAATTGAGCTTTCTTTATACCGCTCACACAGGTAGACTAGTGTCTATATCAGGGTTTCTCCATCAGTGTGCCTCCAGATGTTTGAAAACTAGAACCTGCATTCCCTGGCTTCTCTATGTAGTTGAGGAATGCTGGAAATTGTAGTTTTTAAACATCTGGATGCACACCATTTGAAAATCCCTGGTCTATATTGACTGCATAAATGTCTGTCTCATAGTGGCCTCCTTTGTACAACTTTGTAGCAAAATAATGTTGAAGTGTCAAATTGTGTGGAAAAAAAAAGTTTCCTGCATTGTCCTGCTGGGATAAGGTTTATTTGTGCTCTCTAAAGCCCCAGGCAAATAATAACAAATAATACAGATATATAGTGGAATGTAGAAAGTAAAAGGTTTCTGTATCGTATTTCAGGGTAATCAGAGAAAAATTTTAACTGATCCGCTATTCTGCAACTGAACCTTTGTTTATATTCATAAAAGAACCAGATATTTCCATATGTTTTCATACGTGTAAAAAGATCTAAATTGAATCCAAATGCACGCTGGCAAAGTCTAGCATGCTCTATCTGTGCTTGGCCTCATTGTAATGGACAAATGAAGAAAGGACAAGAAATAAAGGAAGAATATATCTGCAGTGTTTGCTTTTGGTATCATGTTTTATATCATAATAAAGGCCCAATATATTTCAGTTTTTGATTAAAAATTTTAATTATATGTGTATATATATTTCTGTATTGTGCAGCACATTTTAAATAGAACACAGTTACATCGTGTTACACCAGGTGATGTTTCGGGACTATCCACTCCCTTTATCAAGCCTTGATAATATCAGGCTTGATAAAGGGAGTGGATCTTGCCGAAAAGATTTGTGGTGTAACACGACCGCCTTATACACACCCTGATATATGGTATACAAACATTTCAGGAGTCCAATACATCTGATCCCAACAAAGTTTTAATTTAAAAAACTATTTTTTCGACCCTTTTTAAGTTAATTGTAGAAAGGGTAACCTGTGTGCTGTCATTTAGTGGTGAATTGAGTGATTACCTAAATTAAAGGGTATGTACACTGTAAGTACAACTCAATGTTAAATGTATAGTATTTGAGGTTGAATAAAGACATACGTCCATCCAGTCCAACCCATCTAGCAATATCCTCATTTCCTGCCTAACTGTTGATCCAGAGGAAGGCAAAAAAAAACCCACCAAATTTATGAAGGGGAAAAAAATCCTTCCTGACTCCAAGTGGCAATCGGAAATTTCCCTGGATCAACTCTACTTTATGTATCAATACCAGTAACTTGCAACATTCCTTGTTTGCAGAAACTCATCCAGCTTTTTTTTTTTTTTGGTCCATCCCATACCTTTACTCTGTCTTCCTCCTCCTGTTTTTAGCCCCACCCCTATGAGATTTTGCAAATCCCTTTGGCAAACAAATACTGTGTCCGGTTGCAGAGCTTGTGCACGTGATGTCAGAGTGCAGATGGCGCCGCCAGTGTGGGCATACGTGTCGTCATCAAAAGTTGCTTGGTAGCGCCGCAATGACGTCACAAGCATGCCCACCGATTCCATGCATGCCCTCTGCAACCGGACACAGCATTTGTTTGGCAAAGGAATTTGCACAATATCATGGGGGCGGAGCTAAAAATGGGAGGATACAGGAGGAGTAAAGTTAGGGTATGGGATGGTGGTAGAAAAAAAAAAAGCCACGGCTATCTAGTAACATTAAGTTATAATTACAGTGTACCCTTTAAATGATATATACACCCTTTTTCATTCACCTTATGTCTAACTTTAATGTTTTCATTTACCTTGTTCATTTTTTTCCTGTCATTTGTAAATAGTAGAATTAATCACTTTTTTTAGCCTGGCTACCTAATATTGTAAGGTCTCACTGCACTGGATTTCATTCTAATTTTCGTTCTAGCCAGCCAGTGTGTATTGGGCCATTAACAAAAACTTGGAGCTGGATTAATATTATCTGAATGTTTCATTTACCTTCTGATAGTGAGTGTTTTATTCAGCTCTGTACTATGTCGTTTCTGTTGTAAAAGTGTAACTATTAAAGGGGTAATTCCGGCAGAATGAAAGCATATCTAGGAGACTGTGGCAGATTAAAAAAAATATGGTGGAGATTGTATGTATGTATAGTTTATTTATAAAGCGCCACTTGGGCACACATCGCTGTACAGTAACAAAATACAATAAAGTCTTACAAGGGGGATAAATACATAGATAGTTCAGTACATAAATATATAAATTCTATAAATAGAAGTGCTAGAGCTTTGCCACAAGAGGTAAGGAGGTCCCTGCCCCGTAGAGCGTAAAAGCTAGTTAGGTGGGTAACATACAGATACAATGGAATGGATATAAGTGCTGGAGTAAGACGTATGTAGTGCAAATAAAACAATTATAGACTGTGCTGGTTTCCAGATAGATAGGATGTAAGGCTAGATTTAAACCTGCTAATATAGGTTTCTTGACGTAAAGAGAGGGGAATAGAATTCCAGAGGATGGGAGCCACAAGACAGAAAGGTTTAATGCGAGAGGAAGCAGTACGAGTGGGGGGTCTGTACAGGAGCTGGTTCTGCGATGAGCGGAGTGTAAGGGCAGGAACATATGGGAGACTAGAGAAGAAATATAAGAGGGAGCAGCAGAGTGAAGGGCTTTAAAAGTTAGGAGAAGGATTTTGTATACAATGCGCTGTTTAACGGGGAGCCAGGTTGTTGTCCGGTACAGAGGTTTAGGATCCAGTGTATTAGAGAGAGAAATAATACGTGTGGCAGAGTTAAGTATAGACTGAAGGGGATTGAGGTGGGAAGCAGGAAGACCAGAAAGTAGTAGGTTGCAATAGTCCAGGTGCGATAGGATAAGAGCATGCATAAGCATAGCGGTGGTCGGGAGATAAAGAAAACTGCGGATTTTGGCTATATTGCTAAGGAAAAAGCAGCAAGTTTTCGCAACATAGTTAATGTGGTTAGAAAAGGAGCGAAAGGGGTCAATAATTACCCCTAGGCAGCGTGCCGATTGGGTAGGGAAAATGGGGATAATGTCAACAGAGATGGAGAAAGATGGGACTAGACTAGTTTTAGAAAGATTTAATTGGATAATTAGAGGTAGCGTTGAGACATCCAGGAGGAGATGACAAGGAAGCAGTCGGAGACACATGATTGGATGTCAGGAGTTAGCGTAGGTGTGTGACATATTGAGTCTGAAGACTTCCGAAATCTACAAGGCTGTGTTGCATTTCATTAAATACATGCAGGAACACCTATTAAAAACACAAATAAGGAACGGAGGCTTCTGGCTAGTTTCCATGTTAGCTTTTAGGAAAGCTATACCTTAAAGTTTTTTAGAGCATTCTACAAGCTAAATGCAAAACCAGAGAGCCAACTACAGACCAGTTTTGGCTTTAATGAGTCATTATCAGTGTAGTGTAGGTCTCTGGTTTTGCAACGTGAAGCGCCTATTGGCAGACATCACTAATAAATTAACGAAAATTACAGATTGCCTTATTTGTATATTCTGAAGGGGAGCTGTAATGCCTTATATCCTCCTTATTTTTTTAACTTATTATTGATGTCTGCCAATAGGCGCTTCACGTTGCAAAACCAAAGGCCTGCACTACACTGATAATAGCTCAATAAAGCTGAAACCGGTCTGTAGTTGCCTCTCTGGTTTTGTATTTAGCTTGTGTAATGCTGTAAAACTTGTAAAAAGGTATAGCTTGCCTAAAAGCTAACATGGAAATTAGCCAGAAGTCTCTATTCCTTATTTGCATATTCTTAAGGGGAGCTGTAATGCCTTATACTCTTTGCCAAAGGACTGCGAGGCCGATGGTAACGTTTGGTGGCCGCGCGCTCATTCAGGAAAGACTCTACACACACCAACGTTATCGGGGCTTTATTGGCAGTGTGTGTACCTAGCTTTACAGAACAAATGATCTGGCAACTCAGCTGTTACCTTTCCCTTAAAGACACAAACACATATAAAATCTACATTCAGAAAGGCTGGTTGGTATTTACATTCAGGGGTGACCCTAGGGTTTTTGGCACCTGAAACAAATTTTGAATGCCGCTTCTAGGTGGATGCGTTGCCGACATGGTGAAGTGGGCGTGGCTTTGCTGGGTTTGGCAAAACATTTGATAATTTTGTATTTCAAAAAACAGTTATACAGTTCTCCATTGTTATAACACATAAAAACATGTTGGTGCAACTCAAACATTACATTAAAAATCTCTACCATACTTTTTCTAGAATGAAATGATGTTGGCCAAAAGATTTGTAAGCCTGTCACCATGTCATGGTAGACTCTTTTAGAGGGGCCCTAACTAATCTAATTAGTTTAACCTAGCCTAACAAACTATCCAAAGCTAGCCAAACGAGAGGGAATTCTTTTTAACAATATCCAACACATCGCTGCCTCATGCTTTTATATGAACATGGAACTCCTCGGTGGTAGTGAAAGAAAAATATTTGCACAACAGGCTCCAGTACTATCCCATACACTGAGCACGTTAGGTCACTTACGCAAAAGGCGTGCCAGAGCCCAATGGGACAAATCAGCTGGGGAGTACAGTATTACCCCAACCTCTGTACAGTAACCCCCCCCCCCCCCAGTACAGTACAGACCCAAACAGATACTGCAAAAGGCTCAAACACAGCTCTTAAACGAATGAGTGCGGCAGACACATTTTACACGATACTTTAATGCACAACATCAGTCAACTAGAAAAGAACCTGGCCTCACAGCTACCTGTTTGTAACTGGGAAAAGGTGATGGAGTTCACCAAACAAGCACAGCTTTCTCATCACTGTAAGGGCAAGCAAAGGCAATGGAACAATTTCTCTATTCTGTCATCCCAGAACACCCCAAAGGAGACAAACTAATTGGAGATAAAAGGAGGGAATTGTCACTTTATCAAACAAGGAGCAATGGTTGAAAAACTTGTCTAACAGAAACATACAAAAGGAAGGGAGACCAATAGTCAGCATTATCAATTCTGTAACATACAAGGTGGCGAAATACCTAGCCAACATCCTCAGGACATTGGTTTGGATTTCTAAGCATCACATCCAGAACTCCAGGATTTCACAAACAAGATTGAAGATATAGTACTTGGTGCAGAAGAAACTATGATGTCCTATGATGTGACATCTCTCTTCACCTGTATGCTGAAATGGTAAGAAAACGGCTGAACAAGACAGAACCGTTACCAGCAGAAAAGATCTTCTGGACATATGCCTGAATACCACCTATTTTAAATATAGTTCTATAATAAAAAAACATGGATGCTTTACCCATCGTGGAAAACCTTTTCATGGAGGAAGTGGAAACACGGGCGCTTAACACCTTTAATTGCATTAAATGTAAGCCACTGGTTCACATACATGGATGACACCTGGTTTAAAATCCACCAGAAGGAAGTGCAAGCCTTCACAGAGCACATCAATTTTGTAAATCAAAACATCAATTCTACAAGGGAAGAGGTACAAAACAACACACTGGCTTTCTTAGACTACTTGGTAGAATGGAGGAGAATGGTAAACTGGAAGTAGAGGTTTACAGAAAACCAACCCACACAGACCAATATTTGATTTTGACTGCCACCACCCTTTAGAACACAAACTGGATGTCATCAAAACTCTGCAACACAGAGCTGAGAACATCCCCACTAGCACAGGGGCGAAGGCTAAAGAAATGAAACATCTCAGAGGAGTACTTAAATCTTGTGGATATCCAGACTGGGCCTTTGTCAAAAGGGGTAGAAGGAATTACCAACAGTGAAGGGGGAAAGCAAGACAGGATAAAGAACATGGTCATCCCATGCACATCAATTTTACAAGGAAGGAGGTACAAAACAACACACTGGCTTTCTTAGACTGCTTGGTAGAATGGAGGAGAATGGTAAACTGGAAGCAGAGGTTTACAGAAAACCAACCCACACAGACCAGTATTTGATGTTTGACTGCCACCACCCTTAAGATCACAACCTGGATGTCACCAGAACCCTGCAACACAGAACAGAGAACATCCCCACTAGCACAGAGGTGAAGGCTAAAGAAATGAAACATCTCAGGGGAGCCCTTAAATAATTCTATTAAACATAGCAACCTTTGATACTGAAATAGGCTTACGGTGTGATGGATGGAAACGGTTAAAGTGCAACAGTTGAGAATTGAGAAAATTGCGTTTGCAATTTTGTGCAGTGCTCCGCTAACGCATGCCATTATTATTAATGCCAACGCTGTGTGTTAATGCACCAAACAATGCAACACACTATATCGCAGCTCGATTATGTGAACGGTGCCATTCATTAATATGTGCACAGCGGTATTGTATGTTACCGCACCAAAACACCATCTGGTGTGAACGAAGCTTTAAAAAACAATTTAGTTGAAAGACCCTAATTCCATTCTTACCGACTTGAATCTACAAAACATATATTCTTCATATCTTACATGAGTGTGCATTGAATGTTAGAATGGACCAAATTGAGGATATGGCAGAACTGTGTCAATGATCCGATGTTGTCATCTATATACTCCACCTCCACTTAGCCAGACAGTGGCTAGTGAAGGTAGGCAAGATGCAGATGTAGTCTTACTCTAGTCAAGCCATAAAAGCATTGGTGTATGACAGGGTGGCATTGGATCCTATGACAGTTGTAAATAAAGCATCAAATGAAAAGTAGGATTGGTGTTAAATATTAAAGGGAAATTATAGTGAGAATTTCTTCTAGTGTATCCTATAAGTCATCCCAACCACCAGGGTATCTTTAGTTTCTTTAAATTCTGCATAGTCCTCGAGATATAAGCCTTTGAATATGCTGTGATTTGTAGGAGCTGCTACACCTCATCTGTCACTCAAAGGCAACACACCCACACAATTCAAAGCTCCCATGCAGTACTGTCACACACTCCCTCACCCACACTGTAAGTACCATGTGCAACACAGTCAAATGCTGTAGTGCTAAACACAATCAATAAACCATTAACCCAGCAATATGAGCATAACACACTAAAACAGCCCCCCCCCAAAAAAAAAATCTTATACATACAAAACCAGTGACTCAAATGGACATCACAAAGTAAACACTAATACAGCATATATAGTAATATAGTAATACAGACTGTATACAAAACAAGACATACAGTGCAATCTATGAAATATGTAGACTAAAGCAACTGAAATGTATCAGGACAACAAGCAGTTTCACTGTGTTTGTGAAGGTCTCTCACTACAGCTGCTGCTACACTGACTCTGTTTTCAGTGATTATGATCTCAGCTAAGCAGGGGAAGGAATATGAACTTTAGGTAGAAAAATAAATAACAATTAGCAAACTTAGAGAACAGGCAGAGCTCTGTAACTTACTTGTAAAGAATCTCAGCATCACTTGTCCTCCTCTCTCCCCCTCTGCCCCTCCCTTCAGCATATTTCTACTTTCTTACACTTTGCTTGCTTGCAGTCTAGCTCTGGAAGGGAGGGGTGAACAGGATGTCAGCACCTAATTTAAAGTCCTTTCAACTGAGCATGCCCAGAATTTTCCTACAGCCCTTTACTGCTTGAGGGGGACTAGATAGAGAGGGGAGGGGTGTTGAGTGTGAAGAAATGAAGCCACACAGCAACATGAACGTAAGGCAGCTTATACTAAGTGATCTGTAAATTAAAGAGACAAGAAGCAAAGAATCTATTTTATTTATAATAAACTATTATAAGCAGTCTTTTACTTGGCACTATCTCCTCTCAATAGGGGATCAATGTGTACAACGACAAAACATTGAATGACACAAGGAAAACCTCATCCCAGTTAGAAACTGTAACAGCTTTCAATGTTGCATTTCTAAAATATAAGAATGGGTACCCTGTATCAAGGGCAAAAGAATCCTGTCCAGCATGGTGGCCATTGGAATAAAGATCAAACCTATCCCAGCCACAATGTTTATTAACCACATAGATGCCACATTTTAAAGAGAGCTGGAGTACAAATAGTAAAGGCATGAATTTGATCTGTTTAACAATTGTATGGTAACAACCGTATAACAATTGTAAATATGGGTAGAGCGTTTGCGATAATATTTTTGTGGTGATATCGTTGTTTTATATTAACAAAGTGTAAGAAATATCCTATATTTGATAAGCATGGCTTTGTAGGCGTGATTAGATTGATATGAACGGATTACATATTTGTAAAGCGATATGGGATATGTTTACAAAATACATATATCCATTTTTATAATATGGTTCACTAAAGGGATCTAAGAAATTTGTATAATTAACTGTGGTTTTTATTTTATTATAGTCATGCCTCTGCTGTTGCTGCCAATCCAAGGCTCATATGAACGTTGCGCCAATGAATGTGACAAGTATTCAGTGGAAAAGCCCTGAGCAAAATTACTTTGTCGCTGACAGGAGCAATCACAAGGACAGCATTAATTAGCCATGGCCTTGAACAGTGATAAAACGTTCAGAAACATCAACTGTCCTGCAGAAAATCCATGAGACATCCCTGAGAAAGGAGGTCCAATTCAAGAGTCTTTGCTCTTTTATTCCTTTTCAGAGGCTTTTCGCTGTCTAAGTGGCCGCCACATATCTATTGACTGTAATACAGTCTCTGTGTTCCATACCCAGCATTTGTGCAAAGTAGAAATGTTCCTACGAATCAAATCTCCAGTGAACAGGTCCAGAGATTGGTGTGCAAAGATTTCTTTAAATTACATGAAGGAAATTTGCTGCTTCTGTCCATGAAAGGAGACAAACATTGAAATGTATCAGAATGTTTAACAGACTATGTTAGTAACAGCATTTTAAGACTGTAAGCTGACAACAGTATTTCCATTGTATTATCGTATAAAACTATAACTACCTGGTATAGAGCCATTTTTATTTAAATATCGTATCACTCTCAAAATATTTTTATTTCCTGTATATGGAATGTGAGTTAAAAGCAATCGAGCATGTGTTGTGTTGACATTGTCATAATATAAAGTGCTGGGTAGAAAATTTGATAGTACTTCATTATATGAAGCCTTGCTTTATACGGATTGCAGATTTTTATAGCGCATGTTGCAAAAAAGAAATGTTAAGCAGAGAAATTTATTCTATGTAACACAAAGCCCAGTTACAGAAACTTGTCTTTATTTACAGCAAAGGTTAGATTCAGTTTCAGTTCAATGAAACATTCCTTTATTGTAGCAGTTGCTCAACCTGCGTTGTATATCGGATAATAATATATTTATACATTTTAATCTAAAATAATAGATTTATTGAATGCAACAGAAAGAGCTTTATTAGGGAGCCCATCCTACTTCGTAGGATCTTAACCAGTTATCTTTTCTGGCTCCTATATATAGTATTATATAGTTAAGATGTTGGGATGCAAGATGCAATATAAGGTTTAAATGTATGTTACCGAAAACGCACTCCATGGCTACAGACGAACCAGTGGGATTTAAATCTGATCACAATTCGGATATTAAAAAAATGTGGAAAATACACAAAATTCAGCACTTTAGATTGCTGCCTTAAAGTTTCCAAAAGAAACACTTACCTACAAAGGCGTGGCTGTAATATCCTCTAGGTCCCTTAAAAGTGTTAGGCCCTCTCATTTAACAGACAAGGAGAACTGCCACATTCTCAGTGCAACTCTGTCTGCTACCACTCAAATGAATATAAAGACGAAATACTTTCAGATGGAACTGGATGGTGAATAAAAACCCAGAATTTTTGAAAATATTAAGGCTGCAGTCCAGAGATTCCAGAAAATCTTGACCCTGAAGAAAGACTACAAGCTCTCTATAGCTGGCTTAGTGTTATTAACAATATCTGTTAACAGACTATTTCATTCTGTATAATGTATATTAAAGTGAAAGTTTATAATTCACTCTCTTGCCATTTTAATAAAGTAAGCTTTTTTAACCTTTGATCTACCTTTACCTGTAAAGTATAAATGTCGAGGAGGACTGAGTATTCCTACTTCTCGTAGTGCAGTAGTCCTCTCGGCCTTCCCTCTTATCTGCGCATGCATGCCAATAGTAAAGGTGGGCTATCCAATAATGGAAAGACCAGTGTGATAGCTTATGCTTTGAAACTCTGCTGCACAACAGGAGGTAGTATTACTCACTCCTGCCTCCCCAATATTTATACTTAAATGGAATGTTCACTCTCAAATATAAAGTTATTTTTAGGTAAATCACCCCCAAAACTACAATAGTTAAAATTAAAAAAAAATAAAATAAAAACTTATAGGTGTAGGGCTATTCTGTTTTGAATCAAAATGATTGCATGATGCTCTCCCTCTTCCCTACCTTTCAAAAGTTTCTGTCTGCTCTTCAAGCTTAATTACAAGCTTTGTAATTGGCTGTGATGTCATCTGTTAAATCCATGATGGACAGCTGCTAACTTAAAGAACCAGGAAGCAGAAAGAAGTGATTTAGCTATATACATTTTATTATTTGAGGGTTGGACTTCTACTTTAACAGATTAGGTAGTATATATAACTTTTGTTGCCCTTTAAGCACTCGTAAAAAAATGTATATACTCGTTTTTAGTGTTAATATTTAACATTGCTTTTGGACAAAGCCCTATAATAATTTAGGGCCATGTATGTGTAAAATCCCAAAGGAACTATTTATTATTCTATGTCTGAGACATATTCCCACAAACTACAATAAATAAAGGTTAGAAGCCCTGGATATTGTAGAACCCATATCCAATATATTTTAGTAGTACATGATGTAACCATGCATGTACAACTGTTATAGTTTAAACACCATTGATGTCTGGAATATTTTTTATCTGGCATATTTGGAAGTCTTCAAAGCGATATTTCATTCCAAATGAAATCATGGCAATAGTTCTATTAGGTATCTCAAGATTCCCCCCCTTTCTTTTTTTTTTTTTTAATTGTCTAGTTTTGATATATATGGCTGTGTTTTTCATGCACTTGTTTTATCATAGAGCATTTGCTTCAATAAACAAAAAGTAATATGTATTAAAAGGATGCTGTTTATGTATAAGTGGATGGGCCATCTTACGTTACCCCCCCCAGCAAAAACTATAATTGGGCCCTTCTCCCTGTTTAATCTACAATGGTTTTCTTGGAGGAGACCGTATCTTTCATAGGGAAAATAAGATGTGGCCTTTTTGCAGTCGCAAGTTCCGCTCCCCTGGTAGTTTCCCCCCCCCCCTTGCTTTCTCCCCCAGCGTTCCTGAAAGCAGATATTTACTTTAAAGCTTGCACAGACTTTAAGCATTTGAGTCATGTAGCCATCATAAGTCATTGGCTGTGACATCCCCATCATAGTCTTGACTGACCGCTAGCACACGGAATATTGGCAAGGAAACAGCGGACTTAAATATCTTTTCATAGAAGTTCAAGTGAGAAAGGTAAGAACTGGGAAAATTGGGTTTTGGGGGGGGCTTCAGATTGTTTGGTTAAAATTGTTAGGGGGTGAACATGTCCCTTCAAAACATTATTTGTCTTTCTCAGTTTAAAAGGACATTAGCCAACTGAGAAAATGTAGGATATATATATATAGCAAAATTGTGCCCGTTGGTGCACAATGAAAATTATGTGTGTGTATGTTTTGCTATGTGTGGATATAGAATCTTTACACAGGTATATTTTAAACAGTTACTCAGACAGACACCAGCTTCCAGAGGATAACTGCTTTTTATTTCAATATTACAGTAAATCCTTGGTATACCTGCCTGGATTTCCCACTAAGCAAAAGGCTAAGGACTTGCAAGCGAGCACCTTCATCCGAACCATTAATAGTGGCTGCCAATTCAAATTGTTCTAGTCAATCAGTCCACTCCCTAGTTACCCCATCAAATGGATCAAATTTAAAAATAGGTTTGGCAATTGGGCCTGGTAGAGCTACTGAGTCTAATTGGGGAATTTCATCTCTAGGTCCCAGGACAGGAGGATTTAAATCAATATGATCAGTAGCAGCCTCCATAGCTTAATACAGAGAACAAATATACAAAGAAAACGGAGAATAAATGGTATTACCAGCACCACTGCCACCAATTTATACCAGATCACTTCTTTATGGAAGGATTATGGGTAGCATGGCACACAGTGGGTTACTCAGGTGGTCTGGCACAAAGCACACAGTGCACATAAACACATAACATATGCAGTAATTAGGGGTGCCCCTATCTATGGTGCAGCACTTTAAATATTGCCCATGCCTGTATATTGTGTGTCCTTGTAAGTTTGGTGTACACTTATCTGTTGCCTCAGAGTTTGTATCCAATAAGGTAAATTGTCCAATAATCTGTCCTCCCAACAGGTGGTAACATGATTTTTTACACAGGGTCTTATACACAGGATCTTGTGTTGCAGTCAATATCACTTGTAACATTTCAGGTAGCACGGACCATTGTCTCCCAGGAAAGACAGCCTTTGGGCACAATTTAACATACAGAAGCAGGCAACAGTCTTTGGTTTGATTTTCAGACTGACCTCAGTCAGTTTTATTTAGTGTATTAGCTCACACAATAAAATAATAAATCCTATGCCACATTGTCCTAACTAATACAAAATAAGTGTCCCTGGCTGTTTCAACACTCACAGTCCAGTACACACACAGCTCTGTGTCTCTCCCTGGAGAATTAGCTGGTTGGACCCAGTCTCCTACTGGAGTTTACAACTCTGACACTCAGAGGTACTGGTCTGCCTGCTTGCAGACCCACAGGCTCCTTGCCTGATCAAACTCTCCTCCCAAAACAGGCTACACCTGCCCTTTTTAATTAGTGAGCTCCAGCCACAGGGAATTAATTGATCTAAACTGGACTGGACCAGCACTGAAACCATTTACCATTAGTGTCTTGGGCCACAGTAAAGCAAACTATATCACAATTTAAACCATTTTATGACTTTCTTACATTTACACCTTTACATATCCCTCCCCTCTGATCAAGGCCGTAGGTCTGATCACTTTAAGCCATGAAAAGCTTTAGTGTTAACTTGTAAGGCAAAAAATAAACCTTGTCATTAAAATAGACATTATTGCATAACATGTCAATATTTTAACAATTTTTCAAGACAAAAATATTTTCAGATGTTTACATTTCTTATTAAAAATACATTTATCAAAAACAAAACTTCTGGAGGGAAAAAAAATCATACTGTATATTTACTAATATACTAAATTCACAAGGGAAGAGGTACAAAACAACAAACTGGCTTTCTTGGACTGCTTGGTAGAAGTTAAGGAAAATGGTAAACTGGAAGTAGAGGTTTACAGAAAACCAACACACACAGATCAGTATTTGATGTTTGACTCCCACCACCCTTTAGATCACAAGCTGGGGGTCATCAGAACCCTGCAACACAGAGCCGAGAACATCCCCACTAGCACAGAGGCGAAGGCTAAAGAAATGAAACATCTCAGAGGAGCCCTTAAAACTTGTGGATATCCAGACTGGGCCTTTGTCAAAAGAAGTAGAAGGAAAGAAAAGAACACGAATACCAACAGTGAAGGGGAAAAGCAAGACAGGAGGAAGAACATGGTCATCCCATATGTAGCAGGGGTCTCCGAGAAATTAAGAAGAATTTTCAAAAAACATCGTATCCCTGTCTGCTTTAAACCGAACAACACACTGAGGCAGCAATTGGTACATCCGAAAGACCCAATACCAAAACACAAGAAAAGCGACATCATATATGCAGTGCAGTGCAGTGAAGAATGCTCTGATTTGTATGTGGGGGAGACCAAACAGCAACTGCATCAACGTATGGCCCAGCACAGAAGAGCCAATTCCTCGGGTCAGGACTCAGCCGTGTATCTGCATCTTAAGGATAAAGGACATACCTTTGAAGATTGTAATGTTAACATACTGGCGAAGGAACGTGACTGGTTCAAGAGAGGTGTTAAGGAGGCCATTTATGTCAAAATAAAGAAACCAAGCCTAAATAGAGGTGGGGGGGTTCGACACCAACTGTCTGCCATGTACAATGCTGTTTTAACACCTTACTCTGGGCGTTCCTATAACACCTCTTAGCCACTATCTAATCACACCCTTAACACCTGGCTGTGATATGCTAATTGGGATTTTCCAGGGTACATAATTGCCACAGATTCTTGTACAAGTCATTCTGAATTGAGGAAGCCAGTCGGATGACTAGCGAAACGTCTTCAAGAACTACATTTCAAGTCCAGTTGATCTAATTGAATACAACAGATATTTACTAATACACTTTTTTTTTTTACATTTGTGAGATCTTATGCTAGCAACAGGGTTAGACACTTGCTGCTTTACTATACGTGTCCCCTTTTATCCAATACCCCGTCTAAGGGAATCAGCTATGGTAATGCAAATTTGTAGTTTTCCACCATTAATTCTTATAGACCTGAAAATGTCAGCACCGGTCTCCTTATCGAACACGTATGTAACATATTTAACTACATTTTCACATGCAGAGTTTAATATGGACTCAGAAATATTAAAGGTATTATACCCTGGCTCTTCCATTTCACCAACTGCCCCTGCAACATAATGTTCTTTGAACACCAGGGAAACACAGGTTATTTCACCCCAACTTTTAGGCATTACACAATTATCCATAACATGACTATGTGATATCAAACCTGTGTTATTACTCATAACTAAAGTAAGCAAGTCTACTTTGTCTTTAACTATCCTGGTGCCCGAGACTTGGTCATTTATAGCTGTACCCTCCTCATCATGATTTTTCTGTTTGATTTCACCTGCACCAAACATTTTAGATTCACTTAAGGAATCCCAGGTTGCTTCACTCATCACATTTTTCTTTCTCTCTGGCTCATCAGTACCACACACCCATTCAACTGATTTACTTTGTTCAACTTCCCTATCTGGTTTAAAGGAAACATTGTCTGTCATACTCACAGAGTTAATATTTTCAGCATTATTTACTAAACCAGAAATTTGACATTTTATCCCCATGGACTGTCTGTGGATATTCAGCAACACTCACTTCTACTAGAGACTCGCTCTGCTTAGCTACAGTGTCTGGCTGACTGGCAACATTTTCTTCACAAGCAAGCATAACAACTGCCTTATTTTCCTTTCCTTTAATTTCCAACAGCTTGTTTTCTAAAACCTTTTCTATTCCTATTTCACAAGGACTGGTTATACATTCTGCAGAACCTTTAAATGGATAACACTGCACAGTCTCCTTCAATAACATCCCTTTAAATGGTTCAGATGCTTGGATGGTGCTTTGCAGAGAGGGTTCACTCACGGCTGTTGACGTTAACCCTTGGTTTACCAGATTACCAATTTTGCTAATCTCTGCAAAACAATAACCAGCTGTAATCGCCATATCACAACCCAGGGAACTTTTATCAGTCACAGAATCACCCTGGGATTCTTGGGAACATTTTTCAGCATTCACACAGGGACTTTCTACCCTTTTTACATATTTAAAGCTTTGCTCTGTATTATCAGTCACATCTGTTACTTTTCCTAAGGAAGCATTTTGAATAGTGGTTACCCCTAACAACTTTGGTTCAGGTGCAATCACACACATAGCAATCTTACAATCATTATTGGAGCATAGTGCCGTTTCAACACAATTAGTTTCCTGGTTGTTTTCTTGCAAACGACACTCATCTAAACATTCAGATTGTTTGATATGTGAAACTGTCTTCCCATAATTTCCAGAATAATGGGAAATCTGTACCCAGTATAACTTCCTCATCAATTGTATCACTAACACACAGTTTATGTTTTACTGTTCCCTAGGATGTACCTAACATAATACAAACAGTGTGAACACCAGTGACATTTGTATTGCTAGAGCAAATTTCAATAAACATTAATAACTCATTTAGTACCACTGACACACTTCTTGTAATGTCTAAAGTAACCAGTAGTGGAATTCCACCAACTTGCATTTCAAATGTCTTTTGACCAGTCTCTGGTTTCCTTGAAACGACTTTTGTGGGACATGTTGGAAAGCACGCACGCTGAACTTGCCTTCACACTGTATTCTCCCAAACAATGGCTCAAATTTAACCTGCTCCCACAAGGTTCCTTTCACTCTCTGAGAACTTCTCTGTAGGACATCATTTCTTTGGCTTTTCCTGCAGCCGCTGTCTCTCTGGGAATCTTGGGAAGCCATGCGCCGTCTTGCACACAGGGGTAGCAACTTCCTTAGCCTCCAGAGGTCTCTCTGCTACTTTCCACTTCTCTTGCACACTGTAACATGGCTGTGCCTTTAATACCTTTCCCTTTAAAGAAACTCTTGTCTTGGGAGTTTTTACTAGGTTAGGACAGCAAAAATTTGCAGTCTGCATTGCTGGAGTCTTGGGGTCATAGGGCCCATCAATTCTCCAGTCCGCCAAGAGCTGCTTGAATCATCGCCTGGCCCCATAAAGAACCTGGGTGTATGTTTCTGTGCTTAAATTTGTGCCAGCGCAAACTCCACCATATGTAACATTTCAGGTAGCACGGACCATTGTCTCCCAGGAAAGACAGCCTTTGGGCACAATTTAACATACAGAAGCAGGCAACAGTCTTTGGTTTGATTTTCAGACTGATCTCAGTCAGTTTTATTTAGTGTATTAGCTCACACAATAAAATAATAAATCCTATGCCACACTGTCCTAACTAATACAAAATAAGTGTCCCTGGCTGTTTGAACACTCACAGTCCAGTACTCACACAGCTCTGTGTCTCTCCCTGGAGAATTAGCTGGTTGGACTCAGTCTCCTACTGGGGTTTACAACTCTGACGCTCAGAGGTACTGGTCTGCCTGCTTGCAGACCCACAGGCTCCTTGCCTGATCAAACTCTCCTCCAAAACAGGCTACACCTGCCCTTTTAATTAGTGAGCTCCAGCCACAGGGAATTAATTGATTTAAACTGGACTGGACCAGCACTGAAACCATTTACCATTAGTGTCTTGGGCCACAGTAAAGCAAACTATATCACAATTTAAACCATTTTATGACTTTCTTACATTTACACACTCCATAACACACACCACAATCCACTTTCACTTTCTCTCCTCCTACTATAGAGAGAAGGGATGTCTTGCATTTTATTACTCACTGACACCACCTGCAGGCTGGAAGTGGTATATAAGGAGTATATGTCCATTACAATACACATCATATCCTGTGTAACAGACAGAAACTTTTTTGGGATTATACTAACTTTCATATGGAGCAGACACAGGGGTGTGGTTTAAGCTGCCATTTGACCATTCTATTTTGAAATAGGGATCTCAGCTCTGTAAGTAAGTTTATAAGGGTTATTCAATAAAAGTTCTTATCGTTTAAAATGGTGCTAATTTTGCCCTAACCAATCAGATCTTAGCTTTTTAAATGTTAAATAAGATCTGATTGGTTGGGGCAAAATTAGCACCATTTTAAACGATAAGACCTTTTATTGAATCTCCCTGTATGTATTTTGTATATTTTGTGTTGTACCTAATATAAGTCAGTGCTAACTTTTATATACATTAACTGATGGTCAGTGGTAAATGGTAACAGTGAGATTGTACACACATACCGGTACATATACACCTTTCCTATGTGTAATATCCTTTACCCCCCCACCACAATGGTAGCTCCTAAAAACTCAATGCAATATCCTATGGAGATATAAATATATTTATATAATATAAGGGATATATATCCCTTGCTTGCCAAAATTATAAATTTAAAAATATTTTAGAATTCAATATTTATTGATCACAACCCCAGTGAAAAACAAATTGTATGCCCAATGTCTCTGGATTGCAGCTTGATTATCTACCTTGAACATTTTAGTGGGTGATGACATGCTTTAAAAACTCCTACAGTAGCCCAGGACTGGGTTTGTGTAAAGTCTATGAGACTGGGATACTGGGAAATACACATATGACCCACTAAAGAGGTATAACATAGATGAATGTTTGGAAACTTTAAGCCAGCCATAGGTTAGCAGGAATATTCACCAAATAAAGGTGGCCATACACCTGCGATTTCCATTACAATGTGCTGATAGGACATATTGGTATCTGTCAGCACATTGCGAAGGGAACCGCCCACATGGAACTGACCAATAGCCCATATGGTATGGGTATCGGACGGCCATACACAGGCCAACGGTATTGGCTTTCTTTACTTTAAAGTAATGGGAGCCATAACAAAAGACTGAAATTTTTTATCTTTCACGACTGTGATGCTGACCACAGACGTTTGTCTGCATTATGGATGGTCGGATTCGGCCCCTACACATTAGCGATATTAGGTAAATACTTTCAATTCTGACCATAAACTAACTTTATTGATTGGGATCTAATAGTCAATATAAAGTGCAAACAAAAGTGACATACTGCTAACTAATGTGCAAAAAATAAAGCATGCTAAATAAAAACACAAAGCTCACAGCACAACAGAATGAAGCCCGGCTTTAACACAAACAAAGAGCACACACGTCACATGCTTCAGAGACACTGATGCCCGTCAGTTAATCAAGTGCTGCGGTATTCATTTGCATTCAACATGTTTTCCCCACGGCAAATTCCATGTAGCATGTTTACCACATTTGTATATTTATGCTCTAGGTGGAAAAACTGATCACATATATAAATTTATGCTATAAAACCTCAAGCAATGTCACCTCCTCAACTCATAACTATTAAATACATAACGTACATTACCAACTGTGCACTTTTCCCTTCTTGTCTCTTCCATCTAAGCCAAACACACACCTGGATGTACAGTTTCTGACAAAAGTCTTGTCACTTGTGTACAAATAGACCTGAAGCGCCGCTTAACAATAATTCTAACAAATATTTTGTTTCAAGAAATGGTTCATTTTACCCCAAACAACTTTTGTAATAATATTTCAATGCAAAACGAAACTAATATTCACAGCTTGGTAAAGCCCATTGAGTCAATATTTGCAAAGACATATAAGTGTTGTCGCCTTGTCATATGGGCTTCACCTGTGACTAATAATGGATCAATGTCAGGTGTGTATAAAAAGAACCCCAGTACACTAGACCTTCATATCAACTGCAAATAGACCTCTGCAAACATGCCTAAGATTCACCCTGAGACTGTTGATTATCAAGACGCTGAAGACAAAATCTACTGCTGATGTGGCGCACACCTTCAATGTCTCTCGGCGTCAAGTTCAGAGGATAAAGAAAAGAGACTGGAGAAGTTTTTGACAATCCCAGGTCAGGCAGACCCCACAAGACAACTGCTTGAGAGGACCGTTTGTTGGCTCGAAAATCCAAGATAGCCCATTTTCAACTGCAGCAGAGCTCCAGGAGACCTGGTCACTTGAAATCCCTGTGTCAACCAGAACAGTTTGTCGGATTAGCCTCCATGGTCAAATCAGTGCCCATAAGCCAGCACTAAACAAAAGACAATTGAAAAACCGTGTGGCATTTGCCCAGTCCCACAGCCTGCTAAAAGGATGGACGCTGGAAAAGTGGCCAAAGGTGGATTTTTCAGATGAATCTTCTGTTGAATTATACCACAGCCACCGCAAATATTGCAGGAGACCTACTGGAACCCGCATGGAGCCGAGATTCACCCAGAAAACAGCGAAGTTTGGTGGAGGCAAAATCATGGTCTGGGGTTACATCCAGTATGGGTGTGTGTGAGGGATCTGCAGGGTGGAAGGCAACATCAATAGTGTAAAATACCAAGAAATCTTAGCTACCTCATATATTCCCAACCATAGGTTCCCCGAATATTTTAACATAGCGACACCATTGTTCCAAACATCTGCAGTGGCAAGGAATACTAAAGAAGATGGAATATGTGGAGTGGGACCCTCAATGCTAATATTTCATGGTTTTCCAACTACCTAATACAACACTGCGTACTTCTTTTACATTTGTTACAGCAGTTTTTACAATAGGGCTGGAGTTTGAATGGAATAAGTAAAAACTTTAAAAAATAAAAAGAAGTTAAAAACTGTGTCTTGATTGGTGCAAATCGTGTTTTTTTTTTAATTCTTTTTATTAATGCCAATGTGAGACTGACAAATCATTGTTAAAGAATCAATGCAAGGTTAAATTACCGTAACAATTATTATTTTAAAAAATGTAGACTATGAAGATTGAGATGAAAAATATATTTGTTTATAACCACGGTAATTTCCTGTGTGGCCATATTCCACATTAAATTCTATTTGTAAATTGTTTATGAATTATTTATAAACAGGAAATTAAGACTATTTTGAGCATTCAGTTGCCTACAAAGACAATTTTTCTTTAAATAAAGAATTGGTAAAAATAAGTTACCAACTATAGGAAGGAGGAAACTAACGTGGCAATGGCCTTCATGGATTGTACAATTGCAAAGTGACAGACTGTTGTCTCCCTCAGCATTGCAGAAAAACCATCTATTTAGATCTGCAGGTTCATGGATTTTAGGGCTGGTACACAAAGGCTGATCATTTAACTCAATAAACCAAAGCTGGCCTTGGGATAACAGCACTCTGTGCACTTTTCCTTTCTGGCGTCTAGCTCTCCCCTAACCCCTACATTTCCATACCATCCTCTGTTTCAAAGAACATTAGAATATTATACCTGCGTGTCCCAGGTAGACTTTTTGGCACTCCCTGGGCCCTGTAATGCGATGACATGGGTTGCCCATATCAAGCCGACCCTGTAATCAATCAATCAAATCACCTGGCTTGAAGGTTTTAGTCCGATCTTTAGGGTGACGATGTGATTTCAGACAGTTAATTGTTTCTAACTTATTGTCTACAAAAGTTGATTGGACTTTAATGATTGGACATGTTGGAAAATCATAGTTGATAAGGCAGCATTAAATGGAGGCCCAGAGAATTGACCAAGATAATGCAACTGTATATCTGTGTATGGGACCTACTCTGTAAAGCATGGTAAACACAGACTGATCGCTTTTTACCGAAACCACGATTTTAACGATTGGTTTTAAGATCGTAAATCCTGTGTGAGACAATAAGACACCCTTACCTTTGACGAGACATGAGTGCTGTCTTCCCTATATTTGTATGTTTGATATGCACATGCAAGATGGATCATGTGAGTTTCTAAAATTACCTTCTGAGGCTGAGACCACACTACAACGCACCAAATCGCACACGCAATCGCAAGCATTATCGCACGTGCGATTTCTGAGCACGTTTTTCGCGTTTGTGCTATTTTTAAAAGAACACATGCGATTGCACAAAAAAAATGCTTGAATGGACACGCAATTGCATGCACATTGGAAATTGTAGGAATGTTCGCGATTTCCATGTTAGAAAAATTCATGGGCGCAATCACAAGCAAAAACGCGTGCGCTAGTGTAGTGTGGCCTAGCCCTAAGACTTATTTCTTTAAATGTTATGAGAATACACAACGTAAGATGATTGACACTGAGTTGCATGGTCTAACATTGTCCGATTATCAAACTCCTGTATATCCCACATGTGCTTCGAGTTCACTTGCGGCATACGCTATTTGCTGAAGAAGAGAAGTATAAAGTTAAAGGGGAACTATGGTCTCCAAACAAGTTGAGTTTAAAAGAAAGGCCAGTTTCCTACCTTTAAAACTAGCCATCAACCACCTCTCTATGTGATCCACAGCCCAAGATATAAAGAAATGACTGACCAGAAAGTTAATGGGTGGGAGGCTGACATGTGACATGTGACCTAAGGGTTCTCCTGCACAGTGCTGCCGGCGAGCACAGCCTCAGACTCCCTCAGTGTGTGAAGGAGACAGGAAGTCCCTCCTCCTCTCTGCTGTGTGAAGGACCTGCAGCTGCAGAGAAGGGAATCTACAGCCCTTCTCTTTCACTATGTGAAAACAGCCTTTTCAGTTTTCACTCTGCCTGAAAAGGCTGTTTCCACAGAGTTTTCGGGGGGTAGGAGGGGTGTCAGAGTGGCCCACAGCACCTGTGAGCGGGTGGGGCTTAGGCACCCACGAGTGGGCGGGGCCACGGCACCTGCGAGTGGGTGGGGCCACGGCACCTGCGAGTGGGCGGGGCCACATGGGGCTGTAAGGGAATGGGCCAAGGGGGGCCTGCAACTGGAGGGACCATGGGGTCCATGAGTGGGAGGGACCAGGGGGATTCAAAGGGGAGGAGACACAGGGCAGATTGACTGACAGGTTTCAGAGAAAACCTCTCTCTGAAAATAAATTGCAAAAACTCTCAGGAGAGAAATTCCTATCAATTTATCTAAAGTTATTTTTGAACCAGAATTCCTCTTTAAGTTTGCTCAAATAATCAACAAATGTTCGAATGAACAGACTGCCAAAGAGTTAACACAATTAAAGTTACAGATTGCAGACCTGGAGAATTTAGTGCATACAATGCAAACTAATGAGATTAAAGACGTAAAAAAGGCTCTAAATGAAAAGATGGATAAATATTGTGATGAGGTGAGCAACAAAAAAAGCAGTAAAATGGAGAGGGATCAAGGTGATTAGGAATCCAATCGTGTATGCAGATGGGGATGCCGGTGGTAAATATGGGCAGACAACCACACACGCAATGATTGGGGACATTTAGCTAAAGGCATATCTGAGAGCTATTTGCCATTGGCTAGTAGGTCTTTATCGCAGCAGTATTCACAATGAGACAAGCCCGGGGGGGGGGCGGCAGGAGACACAGATGGGGCAATGGGCCAAAAGCAAAGAAAGGCCCAACCTGCACGCAGGGCCAAGAACAAGTAGTGTTTAAGCTATCTTCAAAAAATTTGACTAATAGTAATTTATGTTTATTGTCAATGGGGTTGAACTATATACCAACAAAGCCGATAGTTTTAAAGTGGACTGTGAATTGTATAAGTTATACAGGACTTTAAGATTGAAGGATTATTTTTCTAATAAGGTGGAAACAGCACATAATGATAATGATGATGGGTGTCAGTGTTTTTGTTTAAGTAAAAACGGCTTAAAGAATAAAGGTTCGAACACACGGCCGTGTACTTTATCGGCCGAAACAGCCGTTCGGTCGGGGATCATTGCCCGACCGACCGGGCAATCCCACGTGTGTACGAACCTTTAGCGTAACTACTGTCTTCCTACCACGTTTGCTGGGGTTGAAACTTTTTTTAAATTTGTTGAATGGTATAAAAAAAAATGTTACTTAACAATGGAGCACCCTGTGTTAGAAATTTTAATTTAAACTTAGAGGAGAAAAGAGAGCTGGATAGGCTCTCCAAGGATTTACTGTAACTCACAGTTAAACCTGCTGATAAGGGTGGCTCCATTGTTGTGATGGATACCCAATTATATACGGCAGAGATTATGTTGCAATTAAATAATACCCATAATTACAAATTTAGACAGAGATCAGTTATTTGACATACAGGGGTTGTTTTCATTAATAAATAATATGTTTTTGAACAATGTGATTGATGAAGAACTTTTGTGTTATTTAGTATATTTATATATAGTATTTATGTATAGAACCCGCTTACTCCATTATTCTATGTTCTGCTGAAAATTCACTAGGACCCTATAAATCCACCAGGGCGACCCATTGTGGCGGGTACCCATTTGGTTTTAGAGCAGGCTGTCACGTTTTTGGATAAAATCATGAATCCCATGATTGTGAAAAGTAGATCCTATATCAAAGACAATTTAATTTTCCCAATTTTCTTGGGAAAATTAAAGCCTTGGATATTGACACTTCTGATATTATTATGGCTAGTTGTGATGATGCTAGCCTCTACACATCTATTCCACATGAGGGAGTTATAGAGGCAACCAGATCGCTCCTATATGACTGAGTTTTATAGTGACTCTCACATTGAATTCTTGATTGGCTTATTAAGATTCATATTGTATGATAATTATTTAAAGTTTCAGGGACACTACTACTTGCAGATCAACGGAACTGCTACGGGTTTGAATGTGGCCTCGTCATATGCCGATGCATTCATACATGTGTTTGAAGAGGAACATGTCTTTCCAAATGTGTCAGACATTGTTTGGCTTGGCATAGATACATTGACAATGTGTTTGTCCTATGGCGGGGCCATCGGATCCCTCCAGCGGTTTCTAGATCAATTGAATACATGCAATGATAATATAAAATTCACTTTGGACATTAGTGCTACCCAGATTACCATTTTGGATGTTGTCCTTTATAAAGATGGATGCCTCCATACTGATTTGTACACCAAAAGGACGTATTGTAATAAATTGTTAAGCTACACTAGTTTCCATCCAGGATATATCAAAAAATCTACACCAAACCAAATGATTAGGGTGAAACGTATAGTGTTTGACAAAATAGTATAACTATAGGTTACAAAGATGAAAAAAGTTTTTGCAAAGGGGATACCCCAATAGATGGATCTAAGTGATCCAAAATATTGGGTTTAAATGGCCCAGTGATAAATGGTACAGAAGAAATTACGCATACCTTTTGTCACTTTGTCATTGTAGTGACCAATTGTCACATATTATTGGCCGACATGGGCAATTGTTAAAATAGAGTTATCGAGAAATATTAGAATTTCTGCAAATGCCCTTGTTTTCATACAGGAGGTGATACACGCTAAGAAATAGATTGAGCGGGTGATTTAACCATTGCACCAACCGAAGTCATTTCTTTTTCTTTACTCCTGCATACAATGTAAATATGTAAATAGGATTACTCAATTTGAGGCATTAACTACCGGGAGACTGTTAAATTGCAGGGACTGTACACATGCATTATGGACTTCTGTGTTTACCGCTTATGTTGTCCATGTGGTATGTACTAAGGTGGCAAAAAGACTCCGCAAATCAAGGATGTGGCAGTAAAGTACCTATCGTTATTAGTAGTTATGGCCATATTATTTTTCGGGCTGAGGTTGCAAATGTAGGTACAACCTACATTCATGGTATTTTACAATGGCAGTAAAAAGCATGGTATTGCAGATTTTTGCAATGTTGTCCCTGTGGTATGTACTAAGTTGAGGAAACAACTCAGCGAATCAATAATCGCATTTCCCAAAACAGATCACATATACTTACTAAACAAAAAAATGTTACCTGTCCCACAACATTACTGTGAAAAGGGACACAAGTCTGCAGCGATTGAGTTTCTGGTTTTGGAACAAGCCCCTAAACTGGAAAGGAGAGGCGATAGGGTACTAAAACTTAAAGGGCATCTATACAGAGAAATAGGTTATTTTAAATTGATCATAACTGGAAACTATAATTCTTCCTAATCACCACTGCATCGTTTTTTTGTTGATCTGCCCCCTATTTCTTTAGATATCCAATCTAAAGCTAATTATATTTCAGCTGTCAATCAAGTTCCTTGAAAACTATACTTCAGTGAGTAGTTTTACTGTAGCCGGACAGGTGACAGATTTTTGACAGTTGGAATGCTATATGATGTGTGCAGGCTTGACAGTTGGTTTGTGGGGGGAAAAAGTCAGGTTGGATGGAAGTGGGAGTGGTTAAAAGAGGCAGGGGGGGATACTGCTCCTAAACAAAATATGTGTGCTGGATTGAAGGCATGCAGCAAGACACACAAATCAGAGTAAGTGCTACTTACATGTATTCAATTATAGATTAAGATGAGGCAAAGTAATTTTTTTAGTATATTGTCCCTTTAAACAGCAAGAAGTAAGGTGGATACACAGACTTCGGATGTTGTATCCCCAAAGTTTAAATAGAGACTACAATTTGTACCAGTTTCTGTGCTACAAAATGATAATGTGTTTAACTATTGTAAAAAAATGCAGAAATGGCGCACTCTCACCATGGCATGTTGGGTGTCCGCAAAAGAGGGCATTTAACTTGTTCAGCAGTTTTAGTGAGTGATACATTAACATTGCGATGAGCTGCAAGGACTGTTTCTTCCGAACTGCATCCGATTGTGTTTAGGTCAACCTTTGAGGAGGTCGTATTTGGCGTCTCCCTCTGTACACAGAAGTCTCTTTCCATACTGATGTTAGGTGTAGCATCTTCCACCGGCGTTAAAGAGGTTGCCACTTCCCCTTGCCTCTGGAGCTAGAAAGTGTTCTTCCTCTCGGTTGAATTCTTCGAAATCTGAAGGGTTCACTGTAACTGGGTTGTTCTCTCCTACTTCTTGTCAATCTTGAGGACACTCTGCCTCAGGGCCCCGAGGTATAAACTCAGTAGCGTCAGCTCGCAGTGTGCTGAGAGTTTCTCTGTTTATAGTTGAAACTGGATCTGAGTTTTCATCCATCCACAACCCACTGTTCTCCAGGTTAAAGCACCAGTCATCTTCGTCTTCTTTAGATATTCCCTCTTCAAGTGCAACTAAACTAGGAGCAGCAGGTAGCTGCATTCGAATTGCTTTGGACCTGGTTGTTGGAGTTCTTTTAGTGGTTGTAGGCTGAACAGCTGGAGGTATTCGAAGAGCTTTTTCAACGGGCAGTTGTCATATCTTATTAGGACCCACCTTGTTCTCTGGCCGAATCTGATAAACAGGAAGGCATGGGAGCTGTGCACAAACAATGTAGGGTTGCTGACTCCACCTATTAGCCAATTTATGTTTACCTGGCATACCCAAGTTTTGCAGTAGGACCCTGTTTCCAGGTCTTAAATCATGAACTCGAACCTTCAGGTCATATTGGTTCTTGTTTTGTTGGGCCCGAGTATCAGCATCAGCTTGGGCCTGATCAAAAGCATTCTTCAAAACATTTCCGCAGTCGACCAACATAACTCTTATGAGATGCAGCAGAAGTATCATCAGCTGAAGTCCCAAAAGCTAAGTCTACAGGAAGACGAGCTTCTTGCCCAAACATCAATAGGTAAGGGGAATATCCCGTGGCATCATTCATTGTACTATTATATGCATGGACAAGAGTAGCTACATGACTATTCCGGTGTTTCTTCTGTTCTTGAGAAAGGGTACCCAACATGTCCAGAAGTGAACGGTTAAATCTCTCCAGCTGAGGATCTCCTTGAGGGTGATAGGGGGTTGTTCGGGACTTTTCTAACCCTAACATAGTTAAAAGTTGTTTAATTAGCTTGCTTTCAAAGTCTCTTCCTTGGTCAGAATGGATTCTTTTGGGTAATCCATAATGGACAAAATACTTTTCCACCAGCATTTTGGCAACTGTAGTGGCCTTCTGATCTTTAGTGGGGAAAGCCTGGGCATAGCAAGTAAAATGATCAGTGACAACCAAAATGTTGCTATATCCTCCCCAATCGGGCTCCAAACACAGGAAGGCACAGGAGGCTTTGGAGGTGTCCCATTGGGGCACCTCGGACAGGCAGGGTCTTATGCTGAATACACCTTATGTATGAATGACATTATCCTTCAATCTCTCTTTTTATGCAGGGCCAGTAGAATCGATCTCGTATGAGGCTTAGAGTGCGTTTCACACCTAAGTTTCCATGGTAAGGTGACTAATACAGTATTCCAAAGTTTCCCAGGAAGCATCAGCTGCCATTTTTCCTCTGAGTGGTCAGTTGGGGCCTGACGATAAATCAATCCATCTCGTAACTGAAGACAGTTCCACTCCTTATGCAACAGCCTAGCACCCTCTGTAGTATCAGTCTTTAACATTTCTGGTTGTTGACTCTTCAAAGCTCTGAGGGCTAGTTGACATAGGGGATCGTTATACCGGTCTTTCCGCAGATCTTGCCTAGTGAGTGATGGCAGGTTAGAGACCTAAATTTTCTGTATATTGTGTGTTACATTGAAGGTTTGACAAAGCCTTCTGGGAAATTGTACTCCACCTTTAGTTAGGTCATGTGCTTGTTTGAGCAAAGTACTTTAAACTAGAGAGTCCACTTCAGCATCCAGGCCACACAGGAGAAGCTGTCAGCTCACGTAACCAAAAAGGCAAGTAACAGTAGGTTAGGACCCAGTTAAAGAAAGTGACCTTGACATGGTGACTGGGCTTAAAATAATTTGGCCAACTTATTGAACAAATTGCTTTTATTTATCCTGAGTTTAGCAGGCTGTTTGTAGCAGCAACCTTATGGAGATTGCCAATATGCAATTAGAATTGTTTGTGCACTAGAATTCTGTTTTTTGTATGTATTGTATTTTTGGTCTCTAGTTGCACTTTTATATGGATGTACAACAGCCCAATTTTCTATATATTGTAGGTTAGAGACCTGAACTCTAGCCAAGTTGCAGTAAATGTCTGGAACACTAGCAGCACTCACTCCAATGTTTTCAGCTACTCCTGCCCTTGCAACTTGGTTCTCACCTTCTTGACATACAGCTTGTACTCCCTCTGGTGTGAGCTGTGCCCATTCTTTGTCAGGTGGCTGGGCCTTATATGGTCTTCTGGATAATGAATCAGCACTTGTTTCCCACTGCTCGTCGATATTTAAGACTGAAACGAAACTCAGCCTGAGCAACTAACCAACGATGCCCAGTAGCATCCAATTTGGCAGTAGTGAGAAGTTATGTAATGGGATTATTGTCAATCTTCACTTCAAAGTGTGGCCCATAGACATAGTCCCTTAGTTTTTCTACCACAACCCACTTTAAAGCCAAGAACTCCAATTTGTCAATTGGGTAGTTCTTCTCCGAGGGAGACAAACTTTGGCTGACATAGGCCACTGGTCGCAAGTGACCACTTGACTCTTGGTACAGTACCCCTCCGAGTCCATCCCAACTGGCATCGACATGAAGTTCATAAGGTTTGAATGGATCAGTGTAGGCCAACACAGGTGTATGTGTCACTTCAGCTGCTGAAACGCTGTCTCGCACTTTTCTGTCCCCCTATTCTGGATAGACTCCTTGGACCTCTTAGGCAGAATAGCTTTTGGAAATCCCTTTTCTTCAGAATCATTTTGTAAAAGCTCATTCAGAGGTCGGGCCACCTTGGCAAATCCTTCCATGAACCACCGGTAATATGAGCAGAACCACAAAAAGGATCATAGTTCGGTGATGTTGTGAGGTCTAGGCCAAGTGGTTACTGCCTCCACCTTCTTTGGATCTGTGGCAACTCCTTCTGCTGAAACGACATGTCCAAGATATGTTACGGAGGGTAAGCAAAACTGACACTTTTCCAAAGAAAGCTTGAGCCCCTCTTGCTGGAGACGGTCTAGTACTTTCTTCAGCCATTGTTCATGCTCCTCTAAAGTCTTGCCGAACACAATCACATCATCGAGATACACTAGGAACTCTAGCAAGTGCATGTCTCCTACTGTTCTCTCCATCAGCCTCTGAACTGTTGCTGGGGCACCCGATAAACCTTGAGGCATTCTGTTCCACTCAAAAAAAACAACAGGGCAAATAAACGCAGTCCGTTCCCGGTCATCTGGATGCATTGGTATTCGCTAATACCCACTACGTAAGTCCTAAACACTGAACCACCTGGCACCAGTCACTGTAATGCATCTTTTAATCGAGGGGTTGTGTATTGATCTGGAATGGTTCAGATGTTAAGGGTTCGATAGTCGATGCACATTCTAATGGAACCCTTTTTTTTGCTGGACAACCACAATAGGAGAGGCATAGGGGCTACTTGATTCCCTAATGATCGCGACAGCTATATGTTCTCTTCCAAGTCTCCTAATGGAATGCATCGTGATCTCTCCCTGAATGGTTTCTGGTCTGTCAGCCTGATGTGATGTTCTGCACTCTTAGCACATCCTACATCATATTCATTCTTTGAGAACAATCTCTGACGTTTTAACAATATTGCTTGGATCCTAGTCTTCCACTCTTCTGATATTGGGGAGTCTGCAGGGTAGAATTTGTTATTGGGCAACCTATCAGCATTTTTTTCCTTTACCCACTGAATTGAAGGGTGAAATAGGGGTGGCTGCATTTACCTGCCCTAACAGCATCCTTGACTTGAGTTTCACTGTAGAAGTAGTGATGTTGCGAACAATTACAGTGACTTGCCCTCAGTTTCTCTCCAAAGCTTTTGTGGTGACCACGTCTGGCACTAATTCTAGTCCTGATGTTTTTTCTTGACTAGGAGCTTCTTCTAACAACACATGTGATCCTGGTTGTTTCTAGTTTAACCTAACAGATGCTCTAATAAAAAGTCACTTCCCCAGGCTGTAAAGTGTACTCTCTGGTTCCAAGTCTCCATAACTTTCCTACTCCCTTGGCTGGGGCTTTCAGCTCCTGAACCAAACGCTGATAAGCTTGTCTCAACAGAGGGTGTACCATCTCTGGGGGTCGATCATAGCAAGATGCTATAGGTGGCAAAATTCTTCTCATTAGATCAATATTGGTCCCCACTATTATGGACCTGTTTAAAGAACCTGGAGGTCGTTCACACACAACTGCCAATGTTTCAAAAGTTCCTGGATGTCCGACCACTGTAGGGTCAAACTCCAGAGTGGTTGAAATATATCCATCATAAGGAAACTGCTTTTATTCTATTCCCCAGATCTCCAACTCTTTAAGTTCATTGAGGGGCAAATGGTTCAGGTATTTGTCATAAATGTCACGAAGGTCACTTGCGCACCAGAATCCAGCAGAGCTCTGGTGTAGATCCCTTCTATTTGCACTGGAACTACTGAATTAAGTCCAACCAATACAGAAGGAATTTTGGGTGTTGAAGGCCAAGTATCTGGTATAGTAGGCTTAACAAAATCTTGAAGTTTCTTCTTGAGTTTACCAGATTGGTGTGCATGTCTTTCCCTTATTGAAGAAATTGAAGGGGGGGGGGGGCGTTTTTGCCAATTTTTTTGGGTTTGGTGCTCAGCCCTGACCAATGAATCGAGTTCTGTTTTTATTAACTCTGTATTTAGGATGGGAGCTGACATGTTTCTAGGCACCCAGATTGTTCCTTTACTGAGGCCCGCTGAAGTTTCCCCCCTCTCTTGGTTGTTGCCTTTCTTGTCGTCTCCAAACAACCTGTCCCCTTTCTCTTGGAGCACGCCTAGGTCGTGGGCATCTGACTTGGTAGTGCCCTTTTTCCCCCGCAGTTAAAGCACCTGCCAACATTATTTTGTCTCATATCATTGAGATTCTGTAGATACATTTGTCTGACTTGCACTTGTCAGATTTACCACAGTTGTCTGAAGATCGTTGACAACTTGAGTCACCGTTTGCATCATGGTTTTGATTAAAGCGTCTACCTTATATTCTTCTTTCTCGGTGGTACAATGATTCAGATGGGTGGAATAAGCCGAAGTTTCCTATTGACGGTATCACAATCCAGAGTTTAGAGAAACCTTCTGTGACTTCTCCCCCAGTTAAGCTGCTTCTTTTCTCACTTCCTTAAAGGGTATGTCCACCCTTCTTTTTAATTTTTTATATAGTGTAGGGTTTAGTCCCCCAGCCCCAACCACTATATTTTTAATGTAAGAAACTTCCCCAAACATTACTTACCTTCCCTCTTTCTTCCGCCGCACTGCCCGGCCCTCTGCTTGTGCGAAAATGCCCTACACTATATAAAATGGATTTGTAGCTAGGGGGTTGGAGTCCAAAACGAGAGGGAAGGGGGAGAATGGCCGGGAAGACATGCTGCCTCATGTCTTCCCGGAGGGGAGACAGGAGGCAGAGTCCTATATGGACTCTGCTATGCTCCTGGTGGGCAGTTTTTGGGACTTGGGGGGGGGGGGACTACAGGAGAACCATTTGGAGGTGGGATGTGAGGTAAGGATTTTTATTTACTACAGAGTGGGGCCAGTGGTGGGGGGAATTATAGTTTTGGGGGTGGACATGCCATTTAATCAACTTGGGGTAACAGCACCCCAGTTCGATCCCTAATTTTTAGCTTCCACATTATGGGGTCCATTGGCTGGGCTCCTTGTAGAACTTGCTGTAATAATGCTTTGTCGGCTTTCCCTGGTTGTATTCCGTTCTTTATAATGATCTACTGCATAATTTTGTCCAGCCGCACAATGTATTCTTATAACTTCTCTTCCTCCCTTTGATAAGTGTGTTTGAATAAATGTAGTAGATCTTCTGACTCCTCCACTCGACCAAAAACCTCATGTAGAGCCTCTTAGTATTCTTCAGCGGTACAGTGGTGCTTACTTTTTTAGATTTTGTATTACTTCTGCTGCAGGTACCCGTAAGCTTTCAATTATTCTCTGTCTCTTGAGTGTATAGAAAAATATTTTAGTGCCGTATTAGTCCAATATATAGATGTAAAAAATAAGAGTACTGTGATACTTTTTCTATGGACAAACTATTTATTAGTTGAAAGCTTTCGAGGGCTAAACCCTCTTCATCAAGTCAGAGCAGTACTGATTTTAACAAAGGTTTAACAAAGTAAAAAGCCAGTTCCAAAAGATAATAGGATAAGCAAAACAACAAGGGGGGACAAACCCCCCCAAAAAACAACAAAAAAAGTGAAGTGCATTTCTTAACCACTTCACTATTCTGTTATCTCTCCTCTTGTTTTATTGCCCTCTACACTTTCCTGGGAACCTTTTGCACTGTACTTTTTTTTTTTTTGTCTCCCCCCTTGTTGTTTTGCTTATCATATCATTTGGAACTGGCTTTTTACTTTGATAAACCTTTGTTTCAATCAGAAGAGGTTTTAGCCCTCGAAAGCTTGTCACCTAAATAAACTGTTAATCCATAGAAAAAGTATCACAGTACTCATATTTTTTACATCTTTTGAGTGTCGGATACATCCCATTCTTCCAAAGCATGTGTGGCTTGATCTATCCAGGTCTCAAAATCATCCTCGCCAATTAGGGTGGATAACATTCCCGAGAAATATTTTAATTTTCTGTAGCCATAACTAGTGGTGTTATTGGAAATTTTTAAATAGTGCTCCACCCATTTTTCCAAAATCAGTATAGGCAATTTGGCTTGTGGATCTCCATTAGGCGCTGAAACATTGGAAGCTGAATCGCCTTCTGTAGTACTAACTGAAAGCTGTGGGACGATCACTAACTTCTGCGCCACTTGGTAGGGGCACTTTCTGTGCTTGGAAGCACAGTGGGATTGTGTCCCGCCACTCTATCAAAGCATAAATGTTAGTAGCGTCCTTTTCATGGCTCAAATAAAACCTCGATTGTCAGGGGTCAGAGAAGTTATAAGCTGACAAATTTGTCTCTCTTCCCAGTCTGGGTCAATGAAGTTCAATATACTACACAGTTCTGGATTGGTGTGTTGTTGCACACACCACCTGGTGGCATTCTCTGCATCCATCTTAATGCTCTGGGTGGAAGTGGTGGGCGCAGATATACTGACAAAGTAAAGCTAGAAGGTATCCCTGGACCAGCCCCCACGTGTAGCAAACCCTGTTTAGAGCTGCTGAATTTAACTCGGGTCCTCCTGCTTTGTTCCTATGGTATAATTCAGCCCACAGACTTATAAACACCCAACACACCAGGGTAGCATAAACATTACGGATTTATTCTAATATGAAACCCCTTAATTTCAACATCCATAAATGTATAAAACAGATCTCCCAGTAACAGTATATGGACAGTGAAAGATATCACCTCCCAGTGATCCAAGAGGAGTCAGATTTCAATACACACAGTGGGCAGGGAGGTGCTAAGTTTACAAGCAACAGAATGCAGTAAAACAGTTGTGAAAATATGGCAAACAGATAAAGATAATCCTCACTGAGGCAGTAAAAGGAAACAAAGTCCCACATGATAATCCATGCTGTTTGGGACTAAGTGCTAAATTGTCTCAGTTTCAGGACAGTGTCAGTCTCATCTAATGACCTAGCACTGCACTGATATTTACAGGTGGCCGCAGCCTCTCACCAATCTTCTGATTCAGCCTCAGGCAATTTGGTAGCAGGCAGGATGTACAGACAGCAGCTCCCCAAACAGAATTTCCTCTGATGAGATGAAAAAACCTCCCTCACAAAATCCAGTCACAGGTACCAGCACTCCAGTCCAGGCTCCTCCCCCCCTTTCAAAAATATCTTCCCTTGCTGGTCTCCCTCAAAAATAATTCTACATATGTATAATATTTAATATTACATATATATATATATATATATATATATATATATCTGTGTTGATTTACATGTACAATTCTTTGGGTATACAATACCATAGTAAATCACCACTATGTTTTTGTATTGGCAATTGTAAAAGTGCGATTGTAAATATACACAATAGTTAAATTGCGTTACAATCTTTAAAGGCGCGATGTCGCGAAATAGTGAAACCAAGCCTAAACCAATCCATCAGTGAGTGTTAAAATTAGCACAGCAGGAGGGGGTGTTACTGTAAAGCCCTCTAATCATTCACTGCAATTGTGGCAATAGTTTTTACACCTCTCAGGTGAAAATATAGAAAAGGCATACATTTATTTTTTTTTTTTTTCATCTCCAGGCCACTCAAGCCCTGGAAATGCATTTCCTTCTAATTTAATGAATTATATATGAAAAGCAAATGGCAAAAAAATGAGTGCCGTAAAATAAAGCGCACATTTTAGCATGCCCCCTAGAGGTGCTTTCAAATCTAATACAACTGTGCCCTTCGTATCTGAACTGGGAAGGGAAATCTAAATTCCCACATTTAAATATAAATAATATATTTTCTTTAATAGAATAGTTCACTATAGCACGCTAATGTTAAACTGAAACAGTAAGTGTTCGGGACCTGTCATTGCGGCCGTGGTGGATTGTGCAAAAGGTGTCTTGCTCCTGTCAAATTGATTGAAGAACGCATTAACACTATTCCATTGAACTATTCCTTTAAAACTTATTTCTATAAAATAATCTAGATTTAAAAAAATTGTACCTATTCCTGTTTAATCCTATTATAATCTGCTTCAATCCTAATAGCATCCATGTCATTATGTACATCCACTACTGTAATTCATTAAATAAGTTGGTAAGGTCTGCCATCTTGTGTTTTATTGTGGAAGTACACTCCGCTATTTCGGATTTATCCTTTTTTGACTTTATTAAACTTCTCTATTGCATACAATTATGGCAAAATTGGCTGTGCTGAGTAATGAATATATACTCAGTTTGTGTGTAGTAATCTTCCTTCACATCATATCAAGTTCACTTAGAGGAAAGCCCAGAAAGTTAGAAATTTTGGATTTGTATGCAGGAGCTCAAAGGTCGAAGTGTCAAAGTTTTTATGATTTCTGCTTCTGGCCATTTTTCTAGTTTTTAGACCATCCCACTTTTTCAACATATTGCTGGTAAGGAGCTCTGGGCCATCAATTGTTATTTTAAGTTGTTTGAGAAGATCTTTGTTTAAGCTAAAGCTTAGGAAAGTCACCTTTACATACATGTAACTATTGGATTTAACTAAGAAGGCTTCCATGTTGCTGCCAGAAGGTCTCTGTTGATGTAGTCTCCAAACAGCCAACTGAACATGTGTATCTTGGTCACAACCGCTGACCCCAGTCTTCACTGTACCTATGGAAACCCCTGTAGTTATTCAATAAAAGGTCTTATCGTTTAAAATGGTGCTAATTTTGCCCCAACAAATCAGATGTTAGCTTTCAAATGTTAAATAAGATCTGATTGGAATTAGCACTATTTTAAACCATAAGACCTTTTATTGAATCTCCCTGTTTTTTTTGTTTTGTATGAAAAGGAAAGGAATATATCATTGGTAGGGACAGGAGAGTTGAAATATGTTTGCAAAACGCTACACTAAAATAAGTTAAGAAAATAAACCAAAGCAGAGTGGTCAAGGAAAACAGGGAAGCAGAAAATGAAAAAGGGGAAAGCCAAACAGGATTAGTGAAATAGTAAACACTGGCTAGCAGAATGGGGCAGGTCAAATGACAGGTAAACTGAGACTAGTAAAATTTCTTGAAAACAAATGAAATGGCTGGAAAGCAGACTAGTGAAATGGCTGGAAAATAGACTGGTGAAATTCCTGGCAAATTGAAAAAAGCCAAATGGCTGGAAAAAAAGACTGGTGAAATGGAAGCAACCTGTACCCAATACACTGCTCCAATAATTACAGATTCCTGAACCAAACTTTTGCTAGCCCAGATCTCTTTTTGAATGTCCATGCATCATGATAGGCAGGGTGGGGGGTTAGGGAGAAGGGGACTAAGCCTCTTGAAAAGTTGCATTAAAGCACTTTATAATAGTTGTCATGAGTGTGCCTCTTCCTGTGTATTTATAGAGAAAATCCATGGCACTGCATGACCCAAGGCACTGAGGAGAATTTAAGGGTAAGTGCCCTGGGTGCCTGGTGCTAGGGATCCCACTGGGTTGCATAAACAACTACCACACATTACAAAGTTCCCCCTAACCCGAGCACACGTAACTTTATCAAACCTACATTAACAGGTTAAAATATTGTACACAAACATTTCAGGCATTTAGAAACAGCAAGTGCATTCATTGTGCATCTGCACATGTAGGTGTAAATCAAAGTCCAGTCTATTGCAAAGCTGTAACTTTAAATCACATACTTTTATTTTTCTAAGCCATTGGCAAAGCTTACCTTCCACACTTTGCTTGCTGCCACTTCTGTAATCTCGTTCAATCCACTACTCCTGTGAGACTTGCTGGAGGTGAATCTCATTCGGCCAGATAGTCAGGACTGCCCTGCTAGCTGTATATTACACTTAAAGTAAAATGTGGATCGGATAAGCATAGTGCAGTGCTGCTTATATGTATATAAGCACCAATCAATTTAGAATAAAGGTGAGCAGCATGATATATTTATATATGTACATAATGCAATGATGTTTAAAGGGCTAACACTGGCAAATTAATGTTTGGGGTATTGAGCTGCAGTCATCTATCAATGTGTGACTATATATGTGGTTAATATTTTAAAATTATTTTGTGAACTTCTTGCACACTTTAAATTTTTCCATGTCATTTGTTTTTGCAAGCATACATTTTATGTGGATGTGGCATCTGAATTATGTTTTCTGGGGGACATTGTGTCACTAATTCACTTTTGTTGATTGCAGTACGTTTAAATGTAGGGGTTATTGTTGTGCAACATCACTATTGCAAAATGTCCATATTTTGGGGCAAATTATGTTTGGGTGTTACCCTAAAAACAAAATTAATTTTGAGATGTTGTACCCAATTGTTAAAGGGGAAGTTAATATGATACTTTAAAGTTAGAGAAAGTTGATATGCTATGCTTTAAAGTTAAAGGGGAATATGAATGTTTGTTGCTTGAAAAAGGGGTGGAGAACCCCAAAATGTTAAAGGATTCTAAAAAGAGTGTGCTGTATCTACTATTTATACAAGGGAGTTCAGACTTTCCCTTTAAGGTACGTGCACCTGGCCACTTTACTATTGTTGCTCCCTAGAGTATAAAATGAAATAGAGCCTTCTTAAAACAGAAGGTATCTCACAGCCTCATGTTATTATAATAGCATTGCCCTTCTAATCTTACATACAAACACACACTGTATTTCTCTTCCAGCTTACCAAGAATTACAGCCTGTGGCAAAGGCATGTGTCTAGATGTAATACAGCCTAATGGTAAAGAGCAGGGGTCTTAAACTTGGGCCATTTTACATGTTTGAAAAAGACAACTTGCAGTATTCTCTGTTTTCAGTAAGTTTCTTCTTAATGTCCTGTAGCTTGTGACCTTTCACATGTTTGAAAACTATAAATCCCAGCATTCTGTTAACAGTAAGTTTCTTCTTTATGTCATGGTAACTTAGTTACATAGTAATTGAGGTTGAATAAAGACATGCATCCATTAAGTCCAACCTTTTCACCCTCCTTTTTAACCCTGCCTAACAGTTGATCCAGAGGAAGGCAAAAAAAAAAACCCAGCTAAAAAAAAAGGGGGGGGGGAGAATTCCTTCCTCACTCTAAATGGCATTCAAAGTATCCCTGGATCAACTAGAACTGCAGTATATGAATTCATACCAATAATTCTCAATATTTTTTAGTTTTAGAAACTTATCTTGCCCACTTTTAAAGCTATTCAATGAACTTGCCATTACCACCAGGGTTGCCAACTGTCCGTAAATTCACGGACAGTCTGTGAAAATGGCTTTAATATAAGCCATGTCCATGAAAAAAATTGAGTGTCCATAAAAACAGCAGGGTTTGGCAAAGTTTAGCTCACTGGGTCGCGATTGGTGGTTTTGCTCTGAGCTCCTGACGTCTGACTTGCACTGTGCACCTGCTACTCATGTGATCTTGTACGCACATCCAGTCCTGTTTGCTACTTTTAAGTGCAGGAAATGGCGGGAGCAGAGCATAATGATTTCAAGGCAGTGGCAATCCTGTGTAGTGTCCAAAAGCTTGATTACACTCAGCAGCACAGCGGAGGAGGGGGAGCTTTACATTCCGGAACCCAGCTGTGATTTTGATGGTGGTGGTGCCTTCACCTAAGCAGCGGGCTGCAGCAGGAAAACATACTGACATGGTAAGTCTGTGGGTCAGGGCCAGGGGGAAGATTTAAACAGTGTTGTGAACAGTGGGAGCAGCCAGAGACCAGTTTTCACAGTCTGCATGTCAGCTTATGTGTTTTGCCAAGTGTTCCAGTTTTGCTCCAGCAGCCAGGTATACTTCTATCAGCTTCAGCCCTCCAGCAGCCAGGTTTACCATCAGACTCCCAGCAGCCAGTTACTGGCAGACCTCCAACTGCCAGGGTTACTGACCGCCCTCCAACAGCCAGTGTTACTGTCAGCCCTCCAGCAGCCAGGGTTACTATCAGCCCTCCAGCAGCCAGGGTTATTGACAGCCCTCCAGCAGTCAGGTTTACCGACAGCCCTCCAGCAGCCAGAGTTACTGTCAGACCTCAGCAGCCAGGGTTACGGACAACCCTCCAGCAGCCAGGGTTACGGATAACCCTCCAGCAGCCAGTGTTACTGACAGTCCTCCAGCAGCCAGTGTTACTGACAGAAATCCAGCATAACACTAAGTCCTCCATCTCCAGCTAGTATTCACAGTTCATAAACTAGCATTACAGCCAGCTTTCCAGTTCATAAACCAGCATTACAGCCATTCTTCCAGTTCACAAACCAGCATTAGCCAGCCTTCCAATTCACAAACCAGCATTAGTCAGCCTTCCAATTCACAAACCAGCATTAGTCAGCCTTCCAGTTCACAAACCAGCTTTACAACCAGCCTTCCAGGTCACCAGTTCGTGTTAGACAGCAAAATAGTTTATGAAAATAAGGCACTTGACAGCTGAAATGTAAGATGTTTTTAAAGATATGTAAAGAAATAGGCGACAGATTTGGGAAGACTTATAGTTTCCTGTAATGGACCCTTCAAAAACACATTTTTAGTATTGGTACCCTTTATCAGTCAGTTTTTTCTATCTAGGATAACCATTAAATGGGGAGTGGCTTAGGTACATCTCTAATTCCACCCCCTGTACATGAAAAATTCTGGAGGGGCTCTTCCCTCTCAAGGAACGAATTAATAGCCAAGATATGGCAAATGAAAACAAATACCTAGGTCATACAATACAGAACTCATTGAAACAATGGACAAAAACTTGGGATATCTAAGAGCTGAGAATGAACCTACCAATTAGTGATTAAAAACATTGAAGGAGGACCGTGCCTGGGGGAACGGGGAAAGGATAAAATACCCTTGATATAACATGATAATAGTTAGTGTGTAATGTTTATAAATGAAGACAGAACAAAGAGAAGAATAAACTTTATTTGTCAAAATGAACCAAGTTTTTACAATCACCCATTCTTTTGATTGGCTAAGGCCTTAGCCAAACAGACGAGCAGATGCCAGGTGAGCCCTTCCTGCTTGACTTCTGTGCTCGGACAGACACAGAAGTTAAGCAGAAGGCTTCAGGGGATTGAACGCTGGCAAGTACATTTGGGGGCATCTTTGGCAGCTTTAAACCTCGCGAGGTCAAGGTTTACAGCCTTTTCCTAGCACATACTAAAATTTCATTTGGGGAGTGGACATCCCTTTAACATTCATAAAATTTGAAATGTGAATTCTGTTTCTTGTCTGCTTTCTAGACAAACATATTTAATGCCCTGCAAAGTGGGAACCAAGCTGCAGTAACTTGCACTTGTGGTGTGACATCAAAGAAGTTTCCTGAATTCTACCATTAGCAGACAAGCTGTTTGTATGCATAGCTTCCATTTTCAGGGAATTATCGGGAACCGAATGCCCTCAACCCCATGTGTTGCTATTACCACAGCTCATGGTAGGCTTGAAAATGGGCCATTGGTCTACAACTGAGGTGGCTAGTCCAAGAGCAGCACAGAAGTGTTAGAGGGGGAAGAGTACAAAACTTTGGTGTGGTACTTTATAATTGCAGATATGCAGAAAAAAAACCCATACGATTATGGATTTAAGTTTAAAGGGGAATACACTGGAAAACAAGGTTGAGACAAATGGATATAGGAAAGTGGTGGCGAGAAATACATAGTTGCAAGCATCAAGCTACCACCCGAGACACACCCGAGAAGCTCTGAAAGACTGGCTTTTAACAATAGGAAAAAACACTCCTTGCACATCTTTCCATTGATTGCATTAGGGAGCCAAAAAGAGGGGCGGAGGAACTAGACGCCGGTCTTTCACAGCTTCGTTTGGTGAAACTTAAGTAAATCTAGATGTTTGGGAAGGTTTGCACAGTTCTCCTTTAAATGACAATTTTCAGCATTATTATTCATAAAATAGAATAATTATTTTTAAGTAGCAATTTTAAGTAAACCAAATGTTCTTTTGCTTCTTGCTTATAACATTATAACTTTTTCCTTTTAGAACTACAAAATCTACAAAGTAAGACGTAATGTACAAAATTCTTTTTTGTGTTTCAGAGGGTGAATATGCACACAAATGAAACAGTTGCTGGATCTTTATTCTACAACATGTACTGCAATAAATAACTTGTCAAGTATTTGAAAGAAAAATGCAGTATATAATATTATTTAATAATTTGAGGTGTTTAAGAGTGATATAAAAGTTTCATACACCAGTGCACATACAATTAAAACAAAATAGGTTTATTTAGAAAATAATTAAACAAGGTCTGGTTTGGTTAATTAGAACAGACATACAGGATCCCGAGTACTTGGACTCCAGCGGCAACATTTAGTACCCAACTTAATATTCCAAAATTAAAAACAATCTTATTAATTTAGGTGATATGTAATAAAATTAAAATTTTAGACTGTATGGGGAAGTAAAGGTTAACATACTCAATCTGCTGAAAAAAAATTCAAGTACCAAGACATAATTCTGCATATAGAAGCACCTTTTCCCTCAGAGGAGCAGAAAGGAAAGGGATACCAAGAATGTAAAACTTGCTGCCCTCCAGCTGCTGTTTCAAGGCAACAGAGTTTTATGCTTGCCATTCCTGCGAGGTACTTGGAGTTGCTAATGGGTTGCAGGCTGAATATCCAAGGTAAAGTATATGTGCATTAGAAAGCTCATACAAATGGAAAATAAATCAATGTTGGGAAACACCAACAACATGATCATTCAAACAACTACAAAGTTCCCTATAACAGTGCAAGTTACATCTGATTTTTTTTAAAATCCAATCTTATGCCTTAAAATGAAAGAATATGCTAAAATATAAATTATCTTGATTGAATTCAGACAAGACACATTTGTTGCACCTGCTCAGGGGAGGACTCCACTCTAGGTAACTAACCCCCCCACCACCACCCCCAGCTGGGTGACCTGCCCATGGCATATCCCTAAACTTTTCTGCTACATCTTCTAAACAGACAGCCACTAGTCAGGAATCCAATTAGGCTCAATTATATTTTACTTTTAGTTTAAACTTTTAAATACTGGAAATGTTATAGAGGAAAAAGGTTTATAGCTATTATCATGCCCAATATTTGTATGTGGTTCACAGCTAAACACAAGTTACAAAAACACAGTAGCTTTGCCATGTTTATTTTGTCAGGTAACCTAGTATTTTGGTAACTGGAAGTTTTTGGAAATTATGTTTTCACAGATAAAATATCCCACCACATCAATAAAATTTGCATAGGAAATGTAAATATAAGGGTAAGCAAAGTATTAAAGAAAATTATCAATAAAAAAGCACAATGGTGGCAAAATATTCAATACACTAAACCCACATAAAAGCCACAAACATCTCTTAAAAAGGCCCCAAAGGTGAACTAACACTGCATAAAGGGTTGTAAAATATTATATTCATTTATTTAGTTTATTACTATCCAAAAATTATCAATTAAAAGTGCAATCCAATATTATTACACATGCACTATCAAGTACAGAACACTAAGCATAAATGTGGCAGGCAGGGCATCCCCCTACACTAAATCTGAAACTAAATATACGTAACATATTGGTAAAAGGTCCATAGGAACACTGCTAAAAATAAATAATGTAAAATAGACAAGCGTGTCAAAACTGATGCTGTACTAGGCTGAACATGGGTCCTGCATAGGTGCTTACAATGTCCTAACAATAATTGACAAAGCTAAACTCAATTTCCACTACATCAGAACCTCTGAAGCACCGTTTCATGGCTGCCCCTTTTATACTTAGAAGTGTTTAGTATTACATGGTGCATGTGTACTTGGATAGTGTGTGGTTAGTCAGTATAACATTACCAAAGTATTAGTGCAGCCCATTTATTTGTTTTTTGGAAACTTTTTGAGGACTGTCTGTGGTTTTCAGAAGGTTTTGGTATATAACCTATATATAAGGTTTTGTACTTGATAAAAAAACATTTGAGTGATTATACCCAGGCCTTGATAAGTCTGCCAGTGCATCTATGGCAAAATACTCCATGCTTGGCTTCTTAAAATTAAAAATCACAGTATTTACTAGTACTAGAAAATTAGCACAGTGGTGCTTTGTGAGTACCTGCTTATTATAATTAATCTACATTGTGTAAGTACTGTAAAATAAAAAAGTATTACTGGAAAAAGAACTCTGTAAACTATGCAGATTAGTTCAGCTAAGGAATACATTTTTTTTGCTAAATGTAAGATTCTATCCTGCAGAATCCCCACCAATATAACACAAAGTAAAAATGCACTTAAGGTGAATAGGGCAAAACTAGCTCAAAGCAACCTCAATGTAATTACATTTGTGTTAAATATCACAGTATTCAGCTTTGTTATATATTAAGATTTGGAAATGAAAATATGAAACCCACACCCGATGAGTACTTCATAGAATTTTGTGATAACAATTTGATTAACCTAGGTTAAAGTGTACCAACCTTAGCATATGTAATATAGAATTGTATAATAAACGATGATTATAAAGCTTTAAATCTTTAGCAAAACAGATGATACACATAAAGGGACCCCCACACGCAAGATTATTGGAAGTTCTAGCGATTGTACCAATAATATTTGCTGTGATAAAAATGGCTGACTATTTCTCTCTGTACCGTAAAATCCTTTTTTTCCATGCATGGCCTGCTTAAGGGACAACATAGAATGTGTCTAAGTTGAGGTTATGGATTTTTTTTTTTTTAAGTTTTTTAAATTAGAGCTGGTAATTCTTGAATGCCTGGGTAAAACACATGACCAATAAATGTTCACATATATAATTATACAAGAGTTCAACTACTATGCAGTTATATACAGGAGGTTGAATTGTGTTTAAGCAGCTGTTAGATAGAAAATAGTTTAAGTTTTGTTATTGATGGAAGGGCTTAGATTTTTGTACACTGCAACACATTTAAAGTCTCTTTACTACTTAAATGGATAAAGTACATTTTGGTTAGTGTATTAAAATGCAGATAAAAAATAAGCTATTAAGTTTAAAGGTTATAAGTCAGAACCATTGTTTAAATCACAAAAAGTGCATAAACATTATAATACTACTACAAACATGGCTAAATGTGTTAAACAACTGGTTCTTGTTAGAAAGTAAATTTTCACATAAAACATTATTTACATGTTCTATAATCTACAAGTAACAGTGCACAATTTAGTCATTGCCTCACTGATCCATCTGAAATATTCAGGAAGATTAAAATGAAGGTTTGACTGCATAATCTACCATAAAAAGGCATTAAAAGGTATCGCTACAAATGGCTCTACTCATACACATAGTAAAGCCAGTTTCATTTTATATTCTTGGTTGGCGTTTCAGATTCTGTTGACTGTCTCCCATCAGTCCATGCTTCTCTGGTACTCTTTAGTGCTAGTGTTTTCTGTTTGTCTACTACTACATAATCAACCTTTTCATCAGCAGCACTGCTTCCAGAGCCAACATTCTTTTTCTGTAAAGTAAAAAAACAAAACAAAAACCAAACTGTCATTACTAATTTTCTGGCAATGCTCAAGAAAAGAGCACATTCTCAATATAGTGAGGAAGATACATATTAAATACATTAATGCTTTTCTCAGTAGAAAGGATTCTAATGGTGCTAGTGACATGAAATTTACACCAGGTGTTGTTAAAGACCTAAGTTATGCATACACAAAAAAATCAAAACAAACGCAAATAAAAGTTACGTATAGTAAAGTGGAATTAGAAACTGATAGTTTAGAGGGGATGTGCACCCCTCTTACAATAATTTAGTATCTGATAGAACACCAAAGCTGCTCTTAGACTGAGAAAAGACGCTTACCATCCCACAATCCAGCGCCGCAGCTCACAGCTAATTCCTGGTAATGGCTGTCAGTCACTGCCATTACCGAACGAGCCTCTGCTACTGCTGCGCATAAAGGGCACATGCAGCAGGTGTCTAAGTCTAAGGGCAGCTTTGGTAACTAAGTAAAACAGATCCTTGCTTTGTCTGTACAATGGGTATAAAAAACGGTTTTGTTTAATGTATAAAAATTCAAACTCTATCAAAATTTGTTCCACCTTAATTTTTTAAATTACCATCTGTGCAAAAAAAAAAAAAAAAAAAAGCTTAAAAGAAATCCTGGTAGCATTAGTGTGCACACTATGTAGCAAATTATTGTAGCAAATAAAAAAAAAAAGGAAGTTTATTTTTCCTTTAATAAATTTAACAGAATTACCAGAGATTCATATAAAGGGTTTGAAGCTTGGATTAGTGTGCATGGGGGTTATGTGGATATGTGGACAGTCTTTCCAAATATTACTGTGCAGCGTACCAGTCACCCACCCAACCTTTCATAATTGGGTGTAATGATGCAACCTAATATACCTTAAAGTTCCCCAACATTTTTATTTGTTAAAACAAACGTCTTTCATTGTGGATATTTTATTTTAAATAGGTGTAGCAGCTACTTTCACAACTTTATAATTTTTTTGTTGTAGCGAATATAACTACTATAACTATAACAAATGACACACATAAAAAAACACCAATACTATATAGCCCCAATCCCATTGTAAGTTATTAAACTTTTAAACGCAATATCATGTGAACTTATAAATTATTTTATAGAATAGGAATGATATAACAAAAGTAATGGGTCTGTTTATATGTCTGCAACCCCAAAATTTATTACATACATTAGTAAGCAAGTTATGGAAAAGTTTTCCTCCCTGCTCAATAACCTTTTTTGAGCATGTGCAGAGGAGACAGTAGGGTAAACAGCAATCATTGGCTGTGATGGTCGTCAGCAGTCACAGTCTTGATTGACTGCATGGAGGGAGGAGTCGGCTTACTCTGACAAAATGGAGGCAATAATAATCTTAAAGGGGAAAATGTGGTCCCAAAATGACTTTAGGTAAATTGAGAAGAATTGCTTCTCTGAGAATTTTTGCAATTTTTTTCATTGTTTATTTTGCATAGTTTTGAGGATATTTACATTTGTGTGGTGATATGGCAGCAGCATCACCAGGTCCCCTGCACTTCCTGTTTCCTGCTCTGAAACCATGTAAATCTGCCCTGTGTCTCCTCCTCCCCTTTGCAGCCCCCCTGGTCCCTCCGACTCATGGACCCCATGGTCCCTCCAGTTGCAGGCCCCCCTTGACCCATTCTCTTACAGCCCCAGTGGACCGCCCACCCGTGGGAACCTAAGCCCGCCCCACCCGTGGGTGCCATGGGCCACTCAGACCCCCCCCCCCCCCCCTACAGAAAACTCTGTGGAAACAGCCTTTTCAGGCAGAGTGAGAACTCTGCCTGAAAAGGCTGTTTTCACATAGTGGGAAAGAAGGGCTGTAGATTACCTTCTCTGTCACGACTTCACACAGCAGAGAAGAGGAGGAGGGACTTCCTGTCTCCCTCACTGAGGGAGCCTGAGGCTGTGCTCGCCGGCGGCACTGTGCAGGAGAAGCTTTAGGAATGTCACGTCATCCTCCCACCCATTTATTTTCTGGTCAGTCATTTCTTTAGATCTTGGGCTGTGGAGCACGTAGAGAGGTGGTTGATGGCTCGTTTTAAAGGTAGGAAACTGGCCTTTTATTTAACTCTACTGTTTGGAGACCATAGTTCCCCTTCAATATATTGATAGACATGCATCTAACAAATGCATGAGAATGAAGGAGCACGAGAGAATGAAGGAGCACAATTATATTTCTGTGGCTTGTTTTACAAAACTCGGCGGTTGGGGGTGGGCTGGGGTACACTACACTACGGAAATATACATTTAAGGCACCAAGCAGCCTGAAGGGATTTGGAGGGTCGGAAGAAGGGAGGGCTCCCCTGCGCATACCAGTGTCCTCCCTGAGGACAAGGAAGAAGCATGGACCAGATGGACAAATGTCCATTTAGTCCAACCCATCTAGCAATACCCTCATTTCCTGCTTAACTGTAGATCCAGAGGAAGGCAAAAAAAAAAAAAACACCAGATTTACGAAGGGGGGGGAAAAAAAATCCTTTCTGACTCCAAATGGCAATCGGAAATATCCTTGAATCAACTCTACTTTATATATCAATACCAATAACCTGCAACATTCCTTGTTTGCAGAAACTCATCCAGCTTTTTATTAAAACTGCCCAATGAACCTGCCATCACAACGTCCAAAGGACAGTTCCATAGCTTTACTGTTCTCACAGTGAAAAACCCTTTCCGAACTTGAAGCCTAAACCTTTTTTTTTTCTTCAAGTCTTAAGGGATGTCCGCTTGTCCTCTGACATGCTCTATTGGTGAACAATGCCACAGATAGTTTATTGTATGGCCCGTTAAAGGGGAACTGTGGTCTCCAACCAGTTTAAATAAAAGGCCAGTTTCCTACCTTTAAAACGAGCCATCAACCACCTCTCTATGTGCTCCACAGCCCAAGATATAAAGAAATCACTGACCAGAAAGTTAATGACTGACATTTAACATTCCTAAGGCTGTTTTCAGAGTTCTCACTCTGTTTCTACAGTTTTCTATAGGGGAGGGGGGCATCTGAGTCTGTTAATCAACATTGAATCTCATCTGCAATTTAGATGCCCAATGTGACAATCTATCTAGATCCACCTGCAACAATTGCACATCCTCTGAAGCTTTTAATGGTTTACAAAGTTTTGTGTCGTCAGCAAACACAGAAACCTTGCTGACAATACCCACTTCCAAATCATTAATAAATAGATTAAATAGAAGCGGCCCCACCACAGGACCCCGTGGCACTTTAGTCCATATTGATGAAGCCCCATTAACAATCACTCTGTATTCATCAACTAATTTTCCATGTACAAATGTGCCACCACAGACCCACCTTAGCCTATACATTAGTCGCTTATGGTGGAATGTATCAAAAGCCTTTGCAAAATCCAAGTATACTATATCTACTGCTATGCCAGAATCTAAATTTCTACTCACTTCCTAATTAAAGGCAAGCAAGATAGTTTGACAAGACCTATTCCTCCTAAATCCATGCTGGTTACTACTTATAAGGTCAGTCCTTGAAACATACTGTTCCCTTATTAAATTTTCCAGTAGCTTCCCCTTCACTGAAGTTAAACTTACAGGCCTGTAATTACCCTGCTGTGAGCCACTAGCCTTTTTGAATATTGGAATAACATTAGCTTTTTTCCAAATCAAGAGGCACACATCCGGACATGAGGGAATCTTCAAAAATAAGAAAAAATGGCCTAGATAAAACCGAACTTAGCTCCCTAAGGATGTATTTTATCTGGTCCAGGAGATTTATTAATATTAACTTTATTTAGTTGTTTCTGTACCATATCCTTGGTTAACCAAAGAGCACTTACATCTTTTATCATTATTGCTATTACCGTATATACTCGAGTATAAACCGTCCCGAGTATAAAACGAGGTACCTAGTTTTAGGAAAAAAGGAGGAAATCCACGACCCGAGTATAAACGGAGGGGTAGTTTTGCCACTAAAGATGTTTGGACACTACAACTCCCAGCATGCTTTTGCTGAGAGTTGGAGTTTTCAAACATCTTAAGTTGCAAATACTGTAGCACAATATAGGAGGATTTACCCCTATTTGCAAGTATTGCCACTTAAGATGTTTGAAAACTACAAACTCCCAGCAATAAAGCATGCTGGGAGTTGTTTTTCAAACATCTTAAGTGGCAAACTTGCAAATAGGGGTAAATCCTCCTTTATTTGTGCATACAGTATGCACAAATAAAGAAGGTTTTACTCTTATTTGTAAGTATTTGCCAATTCCCTGTGAAAATATAAACACCAGATTTGCTGGTTTGTTACTTGTTTTCTTGATTTGCAGAGTTTTCCAAGCTATGATGGTTAAAATGAGGTCGTCGCTTGAACCAGTGGTGGCCGTGCTCAGATAGCCAGCTCTTTTATGACACTGGACTTCTTAAGTGGTGAAGAGTCACTCCAATCAAACATTATTGTTCAACAGCTTAAGTAAGGATGCAGTTTCTCCTACCTTGTCCGCCGGCCGTGCAATCCGCATCCTCGCTCCACAGCCTCTGCGCATCCGGATGATGTCACTACCCGGCGCCTCTCACTTTGCGGCGCGGGTTGTGGCTCATCCGGATGCGCAGAAGTTGTGGAGCGAGGATGCAGACCGTGCGGGCGGCGGACAAGGTAGGAATAGGCTGACTCGAGTATAAACCGAGGTAAGATTTTCAGGCTTTTTTAAAGCCTGAAAACCTCGGTTTATACTCGAGTATATACGGTATACTCTATATCTGTACTAGATATTCTATAGTGCATCAAGGAGACATTGCTTTATCGCCACCTCCGTATCTAACTTATCCCCAGTAAGTATGGTGCCAAAAATTAAAAAAAAATTTTAGGATTAGCGATGCTCTTCAGCTATCCCAACTTCATTATTAATTTTAGCTATCTTGATTGATTTCTAAGGTTCGTACACCCGCGATCGTGGGTCCGACCCGCGACGCACAAGTGTACGATCGTTCGTGTAGGGACTTTATCGGCCAAACTGGACGTTCGGTCGGGGATTGCCGAACGAACGAATTGGCGGTCCCCTAACGACCGTTCGTTTTCAACCGCACGTCTGTACGAATCTTACACTCCTTGTTACAGTTTTTATAATCCCTAAAGGCCCTTTCCGTTCCCTCTGACGTAAAGGTTTTAAATGCCTTTTTCTTTCTTTCCTTGCTTTTTTACCTCAAATTCAGACACATGGGTGCGGATTTATTTTTTTTACATTAATTTACCAAGGGTATAAATTTAGATGTGAAATGGCTTAAATCTATTAAACACAGTCCACTTCTGTTCAGTACTTTACCTTATATCATTATCCCAGTGACATGCTGAAGAGCTACTTTTAAACTGGGAAAATTTGGTTTCCTGAAATTAAAAGTCTTTGTTAACCCAGCGCACTTTTCCTTTCCATAACAACTCCAAACGACACTATTTCATGGTCACTATTCCCTAAGCCTCCGGTTACCTTTTTCTAGTAGGAACTTCAACCACCTGAGAGAAAATTATCCTGCAGCAAATTTAGGAACTCAGGCACGGCCACACTACAACGCAAATGCAATCGCATGTGATTGCATTTACGATTTCGTTGCATTTGCAATTTAAAATGCGGAACGCAAATCGGTGCGTTGCCGCATTTTCAATGATATGAAAAAAACCACAAGCTCAAATGCAAAAAAAGCACAGCAGTGTGGCCTAGCCCTCATCGCCCTTTTCCAAAACACCAATCAATGTCAGGGAATTTAATCCCCCATAATAAGCACACTCCCAAACTTGCAGCCTTGCCAATTGCATATAAATCTGACTCCCTTCCTCCCTGCTAGCATTTTGCAGCTTATAGCAGACACCAACAATTACATTACCCTTTCCGTTGCCTAATTCCACCCATATTGCCTCTGCTTTAACATCCATAATCGCCAGGTATCTCTTCTTAAATTTGGCTTCAATTCTTTTTTAACATAAAACAAATAACCCCCCCCCTCCTCTCCTTTTTTCTCTGTCTGCCTAAACAGGAGTATCCTTCTAAATTTACAGCCCAGTGGTGAGAAGTGTGAAACCACATTTATGCTATACCTTTACATAATACTTATCAGTCAATGCCATTATCTCCAATTCTCCCATTTGTCAGCCGGGCTTCTCGCATTGCAAACATACATTTTAGATTGATCCTGTAATTTATTATTACACTTAATACACATGCCTCCCTATCCCCTATGCTAGCCCCACCCCCCTTTCCACCCACCACTGGTCAATCTAAACCCTGCTTTCCTCCTGGGCTATCTATCCGTGAGACCAATATTCTCTCCCCCCCCCCCCCCCCAACTAGCTTAAAATCTCTCCAACCCTTAGGGGCCCTTTGGCCCCTAGCTCTGTGAAATCATGTTTAAAGGACCTCTCCTCAAAATTTTTCATGGCACCAATGTGAACCAAGCACGCCGGTTCACACACAGCCCCACCCAATTATCTGTCTACACTATCCACTACATGCCGAACCTTAGCAATAGGCAGGCAACGCACAGTTTGGCATGTAGGGCCTTGGCGGCAGATTACCCTATCTACCTTTCTAATATGGAGTCCCCCACCACTACCACCTGCCTAGCATTCCTGATCCTAAGTTCTTCCTTTGTATTAGAGATGGCAGTCCCCTGGGTGCTCAAGGGATTAGCCGCTCCATACACACTAATTCTGAGCTGTCGTCATCCATGCATCACCTAAGGCGGCAAATCCGTTGGGGTGGGCAAGCTGGAAAGAAGTGACCCTACCCTTCTGTCGCCCACTTACCCTAGTAACCCTTACAAAACTACCCCTCAACCTTCCCTGTTCCACTTCCACCCACCTGTATACTTGCCCCAGCCAGTGCCTGTCGCGCCCCCCCCCCCCCCCCGTGTTTTTAAACACAGTAGGGCCAGTGTGGGTTAAATTTTAGTTTTAGGGGATGGAGATGTCCTTTAAATTAGGGGCAACTAAACTGAAAAAATGTGCCTTATCTTAATAAATAAATTGTATATAGTCCAATACACCAATATCAACAAACCATGGTCGTACGATTGAGCGAACTGTGTTGACGCATGCCTTCAATCCAGTATGTTTGATCAAGCTCAGTATCCCCCCTCTCACAGATGGAAGGGGAGTCAGTTAAGTCAGGATGCTCAGTAATTCCTATTCACCAGCTCTGGGAGGAGGAACGTCCCACCATAAAATTTACGCATGCTAACTTTTTGAGTTACAGCAAAACTAAACACAGCAGAAGAGTTTATGATAATAAGGCACTTTGACATCTGAAATATAAAATGCTTCAGAAAGGGTATGTAAGAAATAGGGGACAGATCATCTAAAAATGGTATAGTGATAACTGGAAAAATTAGTTTGCAATAAACAATTATTCATTGGCTACATGGGGCAGGAAGATAGGATTGATTAATCCTACCTCACAATTTTTTGTGAGGAGCTACTACACGTACAGTTAAGTCCTGGACTAGTCCTGTATTAAAAATAGTGCTGAAGCCAGGAGAAAACCTGGCAGAGACAGTTTTCTTGAGTTGGTATTCCTCACAGAAATAATTTTGGGAGGTAGGAATTACACACTTTAGATTTCTTTAAGCCACATAAACAAAGTGATTTAGTGCTTCTAGTGTCTCAGTCTAACACTGTGGACTGTGTGTTATATTCTGGGTACAAACTAATGATTATTTGTCCCGACCGAGCTGTCGTACGAGTGAGCGCTCAGCCAGGACAAATGTCCGTCGGTCGCGGCAAAAATCGGCAGCGGACGAATTTGCAAACGATAGATGTGCGGTTCCCTATGGCATGTCCGATCCGGATGAACGAATGATCAAGGACGGTCGTGGCTGACTGCCCCACACCAGCAGATATTTCGGCCGCCTGACTGAAAGTGCCGTGAATCGGCGGTCGAAAATATCTGTGGTGTGCACCAGCCTAACAGATATTTTCAGCAAGTTAACCCCATTATCTGCATGTGACCATTTATTTCCATTAGCATAAACATGCACCAATTGAACATGTTTTAAGCTACGTACACACTACGATTTTACCGCAGACACAAAACCCCCAATAGCGTGCACACAGGCGGCAAACGGCTGAACGTATACACATGGTGGATCAATGAATGACACCCGACCGAATGATACACAAGTCCGATTATCGGCCAAAACAGGCTTTTTTTTGCCTGGTGCATTGCGCTCAGGGGTCGTGCGTTGGCAGTAAACTCTGACGTGTGTAAGAGGCTTAAAGGAATAGTTCACTGCAATAGTGAACTATTCCTTTTCTACATTGATTGAAGCCCGGGAGGTTAAGGAGCTGTGTCTTACCTCCTGTTCTTCAATCAATGTTAAGATAGCCAGGAACGAACTTCTGAAAATCTTACCTTTCACGCAATCCAGCGGGGGCGCTCTGACAGTTCCGACTGCTTCTGCTTCTGTTACGCTATAACGGCATATAATGCGGGTTATAGCGTAACAGAACAGGAAGCGTTGTGAACGTCAGAAGTGGCCCCTGGATTGCGTGAAAGGTAAGTTTTCAGAAGTTCGTTCCGGCTATCTTAACATTGATTGAAGAACAGGAGGTAAGACACAGCTCCTTAACCTCCCGGGCTTCAATCAAAGGTAAGATTTTCTGAGTTGTTGTTCCTGGCTATCCAAACATTGATTGAAGAACAGGAGGTAAGGGAAGCTCCTAACCTCCCTGGATTCAATCAATGTAGAAAAGGGATAGTTCACTATTGCAGTGAACTATTCCTTTAAGACTACTACATAGCAACATAGAAATCTGAATAAAATTCCATGTACCACACGACTTAAGCAAACCTTTGATGGCTTACAACCTTTTGGTGGTGTTGATTTCCCAGACTCTAAATCCAAGTCTAAATATCCACTTGTTTGTCTCCTTTAGGCTTTATCTTTGGGCTGTTTCCACCATCAAGGCTGCTGCTTCCAAACAAACACTGTAATAAATATGAAATATTTTTAAGTACATTTGGTTAGTCATTTTGAAGCAGTGTAGAGGTTTTTAAAATATTTAGTGGAGCAAAAAGACTTTTTGAGGAAATGTATTACATCCAAAGGTTAATCCATCCTGAAATAAAGATTGTTTTTTAATTATGTAAAATAAGGCTGTATATTTTTTGGTAAATAAATGCCATTAATCCATTCACAATGTCATGCTCTTCCAGAGGTTTTTTTAAGTTTATTGGGCAGTTTCTCTGCTACAAGATATTATGAGTTGAGAAAAGACCTTAAAGTGCATTTCAACCCACAAAACTATAATTCCCCCCACTAATGGCCCCACTCTGTAGTAAATAAAATCCTTACCTTCATCCCAGCTCCATATGGTTCTCCTGTAATCCCCCCCCCCCCCCCCCCCCCAAAGTCCCAAAAACTGGCCACCAGGAGGATAGCAGAGTCCATATATAGGACTCTGCTCCTGTCTCCCTCCGGGAGAAGTTGGCATGCACACGAGCCATTCTCCCCATCCCTTCCGTTTTGGACTCCCTCCCCCTAGCTCAAAATCCCTATAATATTCTGTAGAGCTTCGTCCCCCAGCCCCAACCTCTATATTTTATTTCCAGAAACTTCCCCAAACATACTTACCTCCTCTTTCCTCCGCCGTTTAGACTAGCGGCAGCTGCGTCCATATTGGCTGCCTCTCAGCCAATCACAGATGCGGCTGACGGTCCCGCCCCTCTGCTTGCAGTTTTGCGCAAGCAGAGGGCGGGTAGTGCGGCGGAGGAAAGAGGGAAGGTAAGTAATGTTTGGGCAGTTTATAAAAATAAAAATATAGCGGTTGGGGCTGGGGTACGAAGCTCTACAGAATATTAAAAGTGTGTGAGAAGGGTGGACATACCCTTAATCCTATTGTTCTACAACCTATGAATACAGAATCAACCCCTTCAGTGCTAAGTTTCAAGTAGTTCAGTGAATAGAAAAAGCCCCAACCGCATTAATATTATTTGCAGAAAGTCCCCCAATCTTTACTTACCCTCCCTTTATCCTCCACTGCACTGCACTGCATGGAACTGCAAACAGGGGAAAGGACCAGCAGCCGCGTCCGTGATTGGCTGAGAGGCAGCCAATCACAGACACGGCTGCGGGCAGTTCAGAACGGCGGAGGATAGAGGGAAGGTAAGTAAAGATCGGGGGACTTTATACAAATAATATTATGCGGTTGGGGCTGGGGGAGCTAGCACTATAACATATTAAAGGGATTTGTGCTAGGGGGAGGGAGACCCAAATGGGAGGGAGAGGGAGGGGGTGCCAGAGCATGCCACAAACCTCTCAGTGGAAGCCTCAGAGGCAGAAACAATTTCCCCCTCTGTAGGCTTGGGGGCCAGTTCTGGACTTGGGAGGGCCATTTGGATTGGGAAGTAAGCAGGGCCGTTTTAGCCATTTTGGTGCCCTAGGCCCCCCCCCCCACTTACGTGCGCGTAAAAAAAAAAAAAAACGTGATTTAAATCAAATCCCACCTGCTGCAGAAAGCAAAGGGAATCTGGAGACCGATGATATTTTAAGCTATGAATAATAATTATAGAAAAAAAAATACATATTTATTTTAAATTACTGAGAAAATATATACGATTGCACCAGAATATATACAGGAGAAGAATGTCAGTGATACATTTTTTAATCATCAGTTCATTTAAGTAAGAGAAAAGGTTTTAGGTGCACACACGATGGATGTATGAACATGTTATGGCTATTTCAATGGATTAACAAATCAGTGTATTTTACTTACTGGATCTTCAGTAGAAAGATTTGGGTTCATGGGTACGTAATTTTCTTCACTGTCCTGAGAGTCACTACTGGAAGCTGTGCATGTACTGAATCAGGCCTGGAAGGCATAGGAAACCTAGAGGAACTACCAGAAAGCAATAATCAAAAATATTATTAAAATATGAAGTGCGACAATTTGAAGTACAGATATACACAAAGTTTTGGTAATACAAAATACCGGAACAGAAAAAGCAATGCAGTAAAGCTGGCTATACACAGGAAATGTTACAGCAGACCTAAGTGTTCTGTCTGCAACATACTGCAATTAGAGAAATAAAAACCCTATTTCTACTATTGAAAATGGCACTGTGCCCTAAAATAAGTGTAAAATGCATGTTAACCTGATATAACATTGGGCTGCATGGGTTTTACGAGTTATTTTAGAGATACTACGTCTCTCTTATTATGTTTTAAGGCACACAGCTGTTAGTCAGGTGTATGATAGAATGTGCTTCACAACCTTTTACGCATGGAGCAATTATGGCTTGCACATGCCGTCTAACCTAAGCAAGTTTTCTACAAGGATTAGTTCAGGATGCCCCTGGACAAAAATTTGCATTGCCAAGTGTTCCACATTCTAATACAGTTATTCCTAATATAATACATTATTCCTAATATAATAAAGATTCCTAATATCAGAAGAAGAAAAAAAAAACTGTCCATCTTAATAATCATTGTTGTATCTTTAATTTTGTTAAACAACACAAGTTTTTTTTTGGGCTAATTATTGCATTCTACCATCTTAACATGCATGGAAACCTTCTTATTATTTGGGATTTTGCAAGAAATGTAGCTGGGTAATGTGAATAGTGTTTCAGTTTTAATATCTGTTCAATAAAAATATATCTCCAAAATACCATTCTTTGATAAGTTTGACATCTCAACAGACTAAGCAGAGTTGAAAAAGTAATGCAAGTGCCAATATAAAATATGTTTGCAGTGTCAGAACAATGGTAAATTATATAGCATTGTGTTTTCTAAGTACTTACTCTCTAGTAAAGCTTCTGTGACTGGAGAACGTACTGGGGTATGCATAAATTCTTCCAATTCGGGAAAGGTTATTATCAACGGTGCGGCCTTGCTCCTAAAACACAAAAATGTCTGTTTTTAACTTGCTTTAAAAAGATAAAAAAAGTACATCATATGTAAGTCAAGACTGACAACTACCATTTTCAGGGCTGTGAGTCATTGAGCCTGAGTAATTCCTGGGTACCTAGAATCAGAGTTGGAAAAAACTGTACGAACTCTGAAGTTTAAATTGTAATGAAAACATTCAACAAGTTACAGGGAAGTGAGTACACCCTCACATTTTTGTAAATATTTTATTATAGCTCGCACCGATACAATATTTGTAGTCCGATATTTTCTGTACCCTAAAAATAACTATCTAAAAATGTCTAAAATATTGGCAACAAAACTGCCGTACACCACTAGAGAAAAAATGTCCAAATTGTGCTCAATAGGTTTAGGTTAGGGAACATGCTTTGCCAGTTTAGTACCTTCATCCTTAGTTTTATAGGAGGGCGTGTCATCTTGGAGGTGTGTTGGGTTTATGTGGGAATACTGCCCTGTACAATATAGGTTTGGGCCTAGGCACTGCTTCTGGCAGCTTGCCTCTGAAATTGAAGGTGCAGCTCCGTCATCCTCTACCTTAAGGACTTCAAGCTATAGCACAAGCAAAAACAGGATGCTTGTTTCAGCAAACAGTTTGCATACTTTCTTGAACATCATCTTTGTCACAAACGCCAGTTAGCTGGGCACTTGATCTGACCAATCAATCGGTACTCGCTGCCACCACTTTAAGTTATGGCCTTAAAGACGCCCCAAAAACACTCTTGACTCTCACTGACTATGCACACTCCTGTCCGGCAGCTAAATGGTTAACACTACACCATTCACTCCAGCAACTAACTGGTTAATGCATCAGTCCTTCACAAGCAGTCACAGAGTTAATTAGATATTACACTGCAAAATTCATTTATCCACATATAAACTTATCAGAGGCTCACTGAGTTCTTTAGAGCATAAAGACAAAACTTATTAAATTTTAGATTTAATATTCCAAAAGGTGGACAGTGGATATAATACAAAATAAAAGAAAATGGTGTTATAATAAAAGGACATACAAAAGGTACAACAGTTATATAAAATAAAAAAGGATAAAAAATATTCACAGACCCTACTCACTAGAAGAAGTCCTGTATCCCGGGGCGGAAGAGAACATCCGGTCCATACACATGGTTTTAGCTGTCCCCTCAGTATGAACAAAGTTGTAGGGGCTACAAGGATTTTAAACCATTTGATGAACACCCCCTTATTATTATATATAATATAATAATAATAACATATTCCCAAGATATTAATAACTCGCCTTGGCAAGGGAATAAGGGCTAAATGTTGGGTATCATTTTAATGGGCCTCCTTTCCATTTACAAGTATAATATGGTTTCTGTCTTACATATTCCAATACCGAAATACATTTATTTTCCATGTATGGTGTCCTTAAAATGACCTCTTAAGGTACCCACAGAACCCTAGCTGAAGAGAATTCAGATACATAGTTCGACCCCACATTGTCTGGAAAAGCAGATCTGGTTCCATGCTTCACTAATCATAATATAAACAATACGACTGTTCCAGGGTGGAATAGTATTTTTATTGGTCCTTTGCAAGAACTAATACCAGTAGTTTACTGTGGTTATGAGAACTAGGTTTGGGTTCACATTCACTCACCCAAGTACACTGGTTAAACTCTTGATGCCCAGTCTGTACACACTCCAATAGAGAGAGCAAATATAGAGAGCACATACCCACACTACTATCTGTGTGACCATCTGGGATACCTTCCTCACCCTCTACATTCACACATGTAGACAGTACTGGTTCTGGCGCTGACTGACACCCTCTCTGGTCGCTCAGCCCTCCCTCCCAGGTACTGTGACACTCCTACCTACAGCTACTATACCTGACTCTACCAGAGAGTGAACTGGGGGATCCCTTTCACTCTCCCATTCACACAGTTAGACAATACTGGTTCTGGCACTGACTGACACTGCTCTGGTCTCTCAGCCCTCCAGTTACCTTGCCCCTTGTTACCTGTTCCCTTTACTGATTGCAGTGGGTGGTCACGGCTGGCTTAGTGAGACTGGATCATTTGGCACAAAAGCAGAGACCATTCTGCCCAAATCATTCCCCAGTAACACCATGACAGGAATTTCATTGGATATCCCCACTTCCCCAGAACTCTCCCCACACCCCAATCCAAGTAAAAAATTAGCCGCATGCACATGTGGATGACTCCCACCCACTCTTACCAATAAAGTCTTCCCAGGAATAATGTCCCCAAAGTTAATCATCTCTGGACGCACCAGAGACAAGTTAGCTCCCGGTCTCGTAACCCCTGGGGAACTTTATCTCCCACAGTCACAGTCTGCATATGATGACATAAATTCTCTGTCTTACCAGATACGAGCATTAACACTGGATTGACAGGTGACACTGGTCCCTTTCTTTCTGGACAGGAAGTCTTACATGTTCCGTCTGGTTACATATAAAAAATCTGCGTGTATCTCCATGGGTTACAGCTCACAATGGGCCTTCCAAATTCTCACCAGCCTTGACATTCTGCTGTGCTGCTTCCCTGTGGTGATGCTCCTTCCAGCTTAATGATCTTGTAAAGTTGTACCTTTTGGATATGTTGGCACCCTGTTGGTTGCATAGGTGTCTGCGAATTCTGCTGCTTTTTGGCCTGTTTTTTGCTCCCGATCCAATACAAACTGTCGCACATCTCCAGGACAGATATTAAGGAACTGACCATTACCATAAGATCCTCTAGTCCTCAAATATGATAACCGACAGTCCTTTAATCCACTGGCGAAAACTGGTTCTCAGATTACTCACAACATCTGAGTAGCTGTCAGTGGGACCTACTGCAATGCTCGAAACTTTTTGCGATACACCTCTGGCGTGAGGTTAAACTTCTTAATCAGAGCCTGTTTCAAGCATCATAGTCCCCATGAAGCTCTGGTGGTAGTTCAACAAAGGCATTAAGGCTTTGCCTTTTAATCCAGGTGTTAGTATCTTGCCCACTGCTCCTGGCAACCAATACTGTCTGCAGCACTTTTCAGAACTTCACAAAAAAGTGTCCAAATTGCTATCATGTCCATGACAAGAAACTGGGTGAACCATGCAAAGCAAACGGACCCTCTCTGGACTCACTGGACTGTGGAGACTGGGTCTGGTGCTGGAGCTTTTCCAAATCCAGTTGAAATGTACGGTCTGCAGCTTCCGCTTCCCTTTGCGCCTGCCGCTCAGCTGCTGCTGCTTCCATTCCCTTTGCGCCTGCCGCTGCTCATTTTCCTTTGCACCTGCCATTCAACTGCTTCCCGTTCAGCTCTCTCAGCTGCGGTGCCTCCCTCTCCTGATGCCTGCAAGATCAATTGAAGACGTAGCTGGGGGTCATCTAACCCAACCATTGTAAATCCTCGCAGGGAGAAGTACGGCCTTCCTGCACTGTAGTATCCTCATGCTAAGAAAATCCAAGGTTAACAGTCCTCTCTGGGATAGCTAAATCCACATCGCTTTCGACTCAGTTGTGTAGTTCTGCTGCTCCTGGACACTCTCCCAACAATGCCCTTATCAGCAGCTCCTGGACGTCCAGGACATCAATACCTCTTTCTCACAGAGGTTAATCAGGACCTCCTTTGTTTGCTCTTGTAAAAGGTGCCATCCTCAGCTAACCTTGCCAAATAAAAGATAGAAAAGAAAAAAAACAGAGGGGAAGGGGGGGGAGCAACTGTTTGTACGTATGTCTTAAAAATAAATGCACAGGGTTTTTCTTTGAAGACTGATAACCTCACAAGGATACAGTTCTTTAGTACAAGGGTTAAATACTTAATACAAGCACTAATGCTCTAATAACAAAATAATTTATCCCACCCGCGCAGCAAATTTCTCACGAACGCCAGTTCGCTGGGCACGTGAACTGACCAATCAATCGGTACAAGCTGCCACCACTTTAAGTTATGGCCTAAGATGCCCCAAAAAACACTCGACTCTCACTGACTATGCAACCCCTGTCCTGGCAGCTAAATGGTTAAGACTACACCATTCACTCCAGCAATTCTGGTGAATAGCATCAGTCCTTCACAAGCAGTCACAGAGTTAATTATCATTCAACCACATATAAATTATCAGAGGCTAAACGAGTTCTTTTAGAGCATCAAAGACAAAACTTATTAAATTTTAGATTTAATATTCCAAAAGGTGGACAGTGAATTAAACAAAAATAAAAAAAAGAAAAGGTGTTTATAATAAAATGACATACAATAAGTACAACAGTTATAGAAAATAAAAAGTATTAAACTATTCACAGACCCTACTCACTAGAAGAAGTCCTGTATCCCAGGGTGGGGAAGAAACATCGGGTCCATACACATGGTTTTAGCATGTCCCCTCAGTATGAACAAGTTATAGGGGCTACAGGATTTTTAAACCATTTGATGAACCACCCCCCCTTCTCTGGCTATGGATAATAGTCGGATGGTGGTGTGTAGTCTAGGAGTGTTCCAGATACGACTAGCCAAAAGCATTCATTCCCCTCTCAGTTAGGCAGATTCCATAAATGTAGATATGTACATTGTACTGGGATATTGACCACATATTCCTCTCCTGGATTAATTATCAATTCCTACAATACCAAACATTCCCAAGATTTAATAACTCGCCTTGGCAAGGGAATGTTGGTATCATTTTAATGGGCCTTCCTTTCCATTCACAAGTTATAATATTGGTTTCTGTCTTACATATTCAATACTGAAAAATACATTTATTTTCCATGTATGGTTGTCCTTAAAATGACCTCTGAAGGTACCCACCATACCCTACCCACTAGCTGAAGAGAATCAAGCAAGATACACGGTTCGGACCACATTGTCTGGAAAAGAAGATCTGGTTCCATGCTTAACTAATCATAATATAAACAATAGGACTGTTCCGCGGTGCAATGGTATTTTTATTGGTCCTTTGCAAGAACTAATACCAATATTTAACCATTCTTGCAAGTCACTACACGCTCTCCTGACAATCTTTATAAGAGGTTTTCTTTTGGGAAACAGCCATGTTGATGAAGTGTGTGGCTATTGTCTAAACACTGAAAAGCTGACCTCCCACCCCTTAACCTCTGCGCAGCAATGATGGTAGCCACTCGTATGTTATTTTCAAAAAGACAACCTCTAGAAAGGACGCTTAAACACATGCACTTAACTGGTTGTCCATAGGTAAAGCCTTTTCTGAGTGGAATCTGTCCTGTTAATCTCTTGCTTATGGTCTGGCTGCAGCTCAGTTTTAGGTTGTTGGCGATCTTATATCTAGGCCAGATCTTTAAGTAGAGCAGCAGCAATTATTTTATTCATATTCTCAGAGATTTCTTTACCACAAAGTTTCAATGTTCAACTTTCAATGACCAGTTATTTGATGTGAGAGAGAGAACACCAATTTAACAAACTTGCTCCCTATTCACACCTGTAACACATCGAGTTAAATGACTCTAGGGGAGTGGTGGTAACATTTTGAATTGGGCACAATTTGGACATTTTTCACAGGGCTGTACTTAAATGTTGCTGTCCAGCAGTTTAAAATAACGCCCACACACAGCTTTTAATGTCTAAAGGGAAGCGCAAAATTACATTTGTATACAAGCTGTACACTTTACTTGTATCAAAGTATCATAGTTTAGTATTGTCCCACGAAAAGATATAAAATGTTTAAAAAAATGTGAGGGGGTGTACTCACTTTGTACATACTGGATAATGTCCTATTCACAGAAAACCAGTCATTGTTTGTAAAGTCCTTCTGTTCTGTAAAAATAAAGCACCCAGCGCTGTAGGTGTTTCACTAGTAATATCCATAAGTGATTTGCTTGTGAAGGTCCTCATTCGTCCAGGTCATGGTATATCGGTTGTATTCATTTAAAGTTTAAGTTAGTCCAGTTTATCTAACTGATACAACAGATACATATAAGCGGATTATAACAATTTTATAATAATTTGAGTTTGTACCATGCATAACTATTGTCAGCTATAGGACCCATTTCAAAACGTATTTGGTTCATAAAACAATTTGATATCTTATTAAACTCACTCATATAGTCTCAGCTATAGATTTGCTACACTAAATTTAACAGTACCATATTTCTGTTGCGTCAGGTGACAGGCTTGTGTGGGCAATATCATGTAGGGAATCCTATTCCTAGCCAGTAGTGATGAGTATTGGGTGATCTTGGTTTAACAATAGAAGACACTACTTTAGTTTTAAATTTGCCTGCAAATGATGTGAAACTCGTCGAATGATGACATGAAATGAAATTTGGCAGTGATCTACAGTTACCAACCAGTAGTAAGAGATTAAGTGATATTAAAATGCATCGTGAGAACTCACTTGTGACTTTGTTGTCCTTGCTGTGTTTCGTAGAGAGCCCCATGCATGGTCGGTTGTAAATGCTTTAAGCGATATATTTTCTCAGGATACCATGTTCGGGACAATAGCACTTTAAGCTATATTAAAAACTCAGTAGAATCTGAGTTTAATGGCGTTTTTTGAGCATCGCTAATCCTAAAATTTTTTTTATATTTTTGGCACCATACATTACTGGGGATAAGTTAGATACGGAGGATGGCGATAAAGCAAATGTCTCCTTGTATGCACTATAGAATATCTAAGTACAGATATAGAGTATACCGTATATACTCGAGTATAAACCGAGGTAAGATTTTCAGGCTTTTTTTAAAGCCTGAAAACCTCGGTTTATACTCGAGTATATACGGTATACTCTATATCTGTACTTAGATATTCTATAGTGCATACAAGGAGACATTTGCTTTATCGCCATCCTCCGTATCTAACTTATCCCCAGTAATGTATGGTGCCAAAAATATAAAAAAAATTTTAGGATTAGCGATGCTCTTCAGCTATCCCAACTTCATTATTAATTTTAGCTATCTTGATTGATTTCTTAAGGTTCGTACACACTCGCGATCGTGGGTCCCGACCCGCGACGCACAATGTGTACGATCGTTCGTGTAGGGACTTTATCGGCCAAACTGGACGTTCGGTCGGGGATTGCCGAACGAACGAATTGGCGGATCCCCTAACGACCGTTCGTTTTCAACCGCACGTCTGTACGAATCTTTACACTCCTTGTTACAGTTTTTATAATCCCTAAAGGCCCTTTCCGTTCCCTCTGACGTAAAAGGTTTTAAATGCCTTTTTCTTTCTTTCCTTTTGCTTTTTTACATCAAAATTCAGACACATGGGTGCGGATTTATTTTTTTTACATTAATTTACCAAGGGTATAAATTTAGATGTGAAATGGCTTAAAATCCTATTAAACACAGTCCACTTCTGTTCAGTACTTTTACCTTATATCATCTTATCCCAGTTGACATGCTGAAGAGCTACTTTTAAACTGGGAAAATTTGCTTTCCTGAAATTAAAAGTCTTTGTTAACCCAGCGCACTTTTCCTTTCCATAACATACTCCAAACGACACTATTTCATGGTCACTATTCCCTAAGCCTCCGGTTACCTTTATTTCTAGTAGGAACTTCAACCACCTGAGAGAAAATTATCCTGCAGCAAATTCAGGAACTCAGGGCACGGCCACACTACAACGCAAATGCAATCGCATGTGATTGCATTTACGATTTCGTTGCATTTGCAATTTAAAATGCGGAACGCAAATCGGTGCGTTGCCGCATTTTCAATGATATGAAAAAAACCACAAGCTCAAATGCAAAAAAAGCACAGCAGTGTGGCCTAGCCCTCATCGCCCTTTTCCAAAACACCAATCAATGTCAGGGTAATTTAATTCCCCCATAATAAGCACACTCCCCAAACTTGCAGCCCTTGCCAATTGCATATAAATCTGACTCACTTCCTCCCTGCTAGCATTTTGCAGCTTATAGCAGACACCAACAATTACATTACCCTTTCCGTTGCCTAATTCCACCCATATTGCCTCTGCTTTAACATCCATAATCGCCAGGTATCTCTTCTTTTAAATTTGGCTTCAATTCTTTTTTAACATAAAACACATAACCCCCCCCCCTCCTCTCCTTTTTTCTCTGTCCTGCCTAAACAAGGAGTATCCTTCTAAATTTACAGCCCAGTGGTGAGAAGTGTGAAACCACATTTATGCTATACCTATTACATAATACTTATCAGTCAATGCCATTATCTCCAATTCTCCCATTTTGTCAGCCGGGCTTCTCGCATTTGCAAACATACATTTTAGATTGATCCTGTAATTTATTTATACACTTTAATACACATGCCTCCCTATCCCCTATGCTAGCCCCACCCCCCTTTCCACCCACCACTGGTCAATCTACACCCTGCTTTCCTCCTGGGCTATCTATCCCAGTGAGACCAATATTCTCTCCCCCCCCCCCCCAACTAGCTTAAAATCTCTCCAACCCTCTAGGGGCCCTCTTGGCCCCTAGCTCTGTGAAATCATGTTTAAAGGACCTCTCCTCAAAATTTTTCATTGGCACCAATGTGAACCAAGACCGCCGGTTCACACACAGCCCCACCCAATTATCTGTCTACACTATCCACTACATGCCGAACCTTAGCAATAGGCAGGCAACGCACAGTTTGGCATGTAGGGCCTTGGCGGCAGATTACCCTATCTACCTTTCTAATAATGGAGTCCCCCACCACTACCACCTGCCTAGCATTCCTGATCCTAAGTTCTTCCTTTGTATTAGAGATGGCAGTCCCCTGGGTGCTCAAGGGATTAGCCCGCTCCATACACACTAATTCTGAGCTGTCGTCATCCACTGCATCACCTAAGGCGGCAAATCAGTTGGGGTGGGCAAGCTGGAAAGAAGTGACCCTACCCTTCTGTCGCCCACTTACCCTAGTAACCCTTACAAAACTACCCCCTCAACCTTCCCTGTTCCACTTCCACCCACCTGTATACTTGCCCCAGCCAGTGCCTGTCGCGCCCCCCCCCCCCCCCCCCCCCGTGTTTTTAAACACAGTAGGGCCAGTAGTGGGTTAAATTTTAGTTTTAGGGGATGGAGATGTCCTTTAAAATTAGAGGGCAACTAAACTGAAAAAATGTGCCTTATCTTAATAAATAAATTGTATATAGTCCAATACACCAATATCAACAAACACTGGTCGTACGATTGAGCGAACTGTGTTGACGCATGCCTTCAATCCAGTACTTGTTTGATCAAGCTCAGTATCCCCCCTCTCACAGATGGAAGGAGGAGTCAGTTAAGTCAGGCATGCTCAGTAATTCCTATTCACCAGCTCTGGGAGAGGGAACGTCCCACCATAAAATTTACGCATGCTAACTTTTTGAGTTACAGCAAAACTAAACACAGCAGAAGAGTTTATGATAATAAGGCACTTTGACATCTGAAATATAAAATGCTTCAGAAAGGGTATGTAAAGAAATAGGGGACAGATCATCTAAAAATGGTATAGTGATAACTGGAAAAATTAGTTTGCAATAAACAATTATTCATTGGCTACCATGGGGCAGGAAGATAGGATTGATTAATCCTACCTCACAATATCATTTTGTTGAGGAGCTACTACACGTACAGTTAAGTCCTGGACTAGTCCTGTATTAAAAATAGTGCTGAAGCCAGGAGAAAGACTAGCAGAAACAGTTTTCTTTGAGTTGGTATTCCTCACAGAAATAATTTTGGGAGGTAGGAATTACACACTTTAGATTTTCTTTAAGCCACATACACAAAGTGATTTAGTGCTTCTAGTGTCTCAGTCTAACACTGTGGACTGTGTCAGTTATATTCTTGGGTACAAACTAACTGATTATTTGTCCCGACCGAGCTGTCGCTACGAGTGAGCGCTCAGCCAGGACAAATGTCCGTCGGTCGCGGCAAATTCGGCAGCGGACGAATTTGCAAACGATAGATCGTGCGGTTCCCTATGGCATGTCCGATCCGGATGAACGAATGATCAAGGACGGTCGTGGCTGACTGCCCCACACCAGCAGATATTTTCGGCCGCCTGACTGAAAGTGCCGTGAATCGGTCGGTCGAAAATATCTGCTGGTGTGCACCTAGCCTAACAGATATTTTCAGCAAGTTAACCCCATTATTCTGCATGTGACCATTTATTTCCATTAGCATAAACATGCACCAATTGAACATGTTTTAAGCTACGTACACACTTACGATTTTACCGCAGACACACAACCCCCAATAGCGTGCACACAGGCGGCAAACGGCTGAACGTATACACATGGTGGATCAATGAATGACACCCGACCGAATGCATACACAAGTCCGATTATCGGCCAAAACAGGCTTTTTTTTGCCTGTGTGCATTGCGCTCAGGGGTCGTGCGTTGGCAGTAAACTCTGACGTGTGTACGAGGCTTAAAGGAATAGTTCACTGCAATAGTGAACTATTCCTTTTCTACATTGATTGAAGCCCGGGAGGTTAAGGAGCTGTGTCTTACCTCCTGTTCTTCAATCAATGTTAAGATAGCCAGGAACGAACTTCTGAAAATCTTACCTTTCACGCAATCCAGCGGGGGCGCTCTGACAGTTCCGACTGCTTCTGCTTCTGTTACGCTATAACGGCATATAATGCGGGTTATAGCGTAACAGAACAGGAAGCGTTGTGAACGTCAGAAGTGGCCCGCTGGATTGCGTGAAAGGTAAGTTTTCAGAAGTTCGTTCCGGCTATCTTAACATTGATGAAGAAAGGAGGTAAGACACAGCTCCTTAACCTCCCGGGCTTCAATCAAAGGTAAGATTTTCTGAAGTTCGTTCCTGGCTATCCAAACATTGATTGAAGAACAGGAGGTAAGGGATAGCTCCTTAACCTCCCTGGATTCAATCAATGTAGAAAAGGGATAGTTCACTATTGCAGTGAACTATTCCTTTAAGACTACTACATAGCAACATAGAAATCTGAATAAAATTCAATGTACCACAGACTTAAGCAAACCTTTGATGCATTACATACCTTTCTTGGTGGTGTTGATTTCCCAGACTCTAAATCCAAGTCTAAATATTCCACTTGTTTGTCTCCTTTAGGCTTTATCTTTGGGCTGTTTCCACCATCAAGGCTGCTGCTTCCAAACAAACACTGTAATAAAATATGAAATATTTTTAAGTACATTTGGTTAGTCATTTTGAAGCAGTGTAGAGGTTTTTTAAAATATTTAGTGGAGCAAAAAGACTTTTTGAGGAAATGTATTACCATCCAAAGGTTAATCCATCATGAAATAAAGATTAGTTTTTTAATTATGTAAAATAAGGCTGTATATTTTTTGGTAAATAAATGCCATTAATCCATTCACAATGTCATGCTCTTCCAGAGGTTTTTTTAAGTTTATTGGGCAGTTTCTCTGCCTACAAGATATTATTGAGTTGAGAAAAAGACCTTAAAGTGCATGTCAACCCACAAAACTATAATTCCCCCCACTAATGGCCCCACTCTGTAGTAAATAAAAATCCTTACCTTCATCCCAGCTCCATATGGTTCTCCTGTAATCCCCCCCCCCCCCCCCCAAAGTCCCAAAAACTGGCCACCAGGAGGATAGCAGAGTCCATATATAGGACTCTGCCTCCTGTCTCCCCTCCGGGAGAAGTTTGGCATGCACACTGCAGCCATTCTCCCCATCCCTTCCGTTTTGGACTCCCTCCCCCTAGCTCAAAATCCCTATAATATTCTGTAGAGCTTCGTCCCCCAGCCCCAACCTCTATATTTTTATTTCCAGAAACTTCCCCAAACATTACTTACCTTCCCTCTTTCCTCCGCCGTTTAGATCTAGCGGCAGCTGCGTCCATTATTGGCTGCCTCTCAGCCAATCACAGATGCGGCTGACGGTCCCGCCCCTCTGCTTGCAGTTTTGCGCAAGCAGAGGGCCGGGTAGTGCGGCGGAGGAAAGAGGGAAGGTAAGTAATGTTTGGGGCAGTTTATAAAAATAAAAATATAGCGGTTGGGGCTGGGGTACGAAGCTCTACAGAATATTAAAAGTGTGTGAGAAGGGTGGACATACCCTTTAATCCTATTGTTCTACAAACCTATGAATACAGAATCAACCCCTTCAGTGCTAAGTTTCAAGTAGTTCAGTGAATAGAAAAAGCCCCAACCGCATTAATATTATTTGCAGAAAGTCCCCCAATCTTTACTTACCCTCCCTTTATCCTCCACTGCACTGCACTGCATGGAACTGCAAACAGGGGAAAGGACCAGCAGCCGCGTCCGTGATTGGCTGAGAGGCAGCCAATCACAGACACGGCTGCGGGCAGTTCAGAACGGCGGAGGATAGAGGGAAGGTAAGTAAAGATCGGGGGACTTTATACAAATAATATTAATGCGGTTGGGGCTGGGGGAGCTAGCACTATAACATATTAAAAGGGATTTGTGCTAGGGGGAGGGAGACCAAAATGGGAGGGAGAGGGAGGGGGCTGCTCAGAGCATGCCACAAACCTCTCAGTGGAAGCCTCAGAGGCAGAAACAATTTCCCCCTCTGCTAGGCTCTTGGGGGCCAGTTTTCTGGACTTGGGAGGGCCATTTGGATCTGGGAAGTAAGCAGGGCCGTTTCTAGCCATTTTGGTGCCCTAGGCCCCCCCCCCCACTTACGTGCGCCCGTAAAAAAAAAAAAAAACGTGATTTAAATCAAATCCACCCTGCTGCAGAAAGCAAAGGGAATCTGGAGACCGATGATATTTTAAGCTATGAATAATAATTATAGAAAAAAAATACATATTTATTTTAAATTACTGAGAAAATATATACGATTGCACAAGAATATATACAGGAGAAGAATGTCAGTGATACATTTTTTAATCATCAGTTCATTTAAGTAAGAGAAAAGGTTTTAGGGTGCACACGATGGATGTATGAACATGTTATGGCTAATTTTACATTGGATGTAACAAATCAGTGATATTTTACTTACTGGATCTTCAGTAGAAAGATTTGGGTTCATGGGTACGTAATTTTCTTCACTGTCCTGAGAGTCACTACTGGAAGCTGTGCTATGTACTGAATCAGGCCTGGAAGGCATAGGAAACCTAGAGGAACTACCAGAAAGCAATAATCAAAAATATTATTAAAATATGAAGTGCGACAATTTGAAGTACAAGATATACACAAAGTTTTGGTAATACAAAATACCGGAACAGAAAAAGCAATGCAGTAAAGCTGGCTATACACAGGAAATGTTACAGCAGACCTAAGTGTTCTGTCTGCAACATACTGCAATTAGAGAAATAAAAACCCTATCATTCTACTATTTGAAAATGGCACTGTGCCCTAAAATAAGTGTAAAATGCATGTTAACCTGATATAACATTGGGCTGCATGGGTTTTACGATTATTTTAGAGATACTACGTCTCTCTTATTATGTTTTAAGGCACACAGCTGTTAGTCAGGTGTATGATAGAATGTGCTTACACAAACCTTTTACGCATGGAGCAATTATGGCTTGCACATGCCGTCTAACCTAAGCAAGTTTTCTACAAGGATTAGTTCAGGATGCCCCTGGACAAAAATTTGCATTGCCAAGTGTTCCACATTCTAATACAGTTATTCCTAATATAATACATTTATTCCTAATATAATACAGAATTCCTAATATATCAGAAGAAGAAAAAAAAACTGTCCATCTTAATAATCATTGTTGTATCTTTAATTTTGTTAAACAACACAAGTTTTTTTTTGGGCTAATTATTGCATTCTTACCATCTTAACATGCATGGAAACCTTCTTATTTATTTGGGATTTTGCAAGAAATGTAGCTGGGTAATGTGAATAAGTGTTTCAGTTTTAATATCTGTTCAATAAAAATATATCTCCAAAATACCATTCTTTGATAAGTTTGACATCTCAAACAGACTTAAAGCAGAGTTGAAAAAGTAATGCAAGTGCCAATATAAAATATGTTTGCATGTGTCAGAACAATGGTAAATTATAATAGCATTGTGTTTTCTAAGTACTTACTCTCTAGTAAAGCTTCTTGTGACTGGAGAACGTACTGGGGTATGCATAAATTCTTCCAATTCGGGTAAAGGTTTTATTATCAACGGTGCTGGCCTTGCTCCTAAAACACAAAAATGTCTGTTTTTAACTTGCTTTAAAAAGATAAAAAAAGTACATCATAATGCTAAAGTCAAGACTGACAACTACCATTTTCAGGGCTGTGAGTCATTGAGCCTGAGTAATTCCTGGGTACCTAGAATCAGAGTTGGAAAAAACTGTACGAACTCTGAAGTTTAAATTGTAATGAAAACATTCAACAAGTTACAGGGAAGTGAGTACACCCTCACATTTTTGTAAATATTTTATTATAGCTCGACACCGATACAATATTTAGTAGTCCGATATTTTCTGTACCCTAAAAATAACTATCTAAAAATGTCTAAAATATTGGCAACAAAACTGCAGTACACCACTAAGAGAAAAAATGTCCAAATTGTGCTCAATAGGTTTAGGTCTAGGGACATGCTTTGCCAGTTTAGTACCTTCATCCTTAGTTTTTATAGGAGGGCAGTGGTCATCTTGGAGGTGTGTTTGGGTTTATGTGGGAATACTGCCCTGTACAATATAGGTTTGGGCCTAGGCACTGCTTCTGGCAGCTTGCCTCTGAAATTGAAGGTGCAGCTTCCGTCAGTCCTCTACCTTAAGGACTTCAAGCTATAGCACAAGCAAAAACAGGATGCTTGTTTTCAGCAAACAGTTTGCATACTTTCTTGAACATCATCTTTGTCACAAACGCCAGTTAGCTGGGCACTTGATCTGACCAATCAATCGGTACTCGCTGCCACCACTTTAAGTTATGGCCTTAAAGACGCCCCAAAAACACTCTTGACTCTCACTGACTATGCACACTCCTGTCCTGGCAGCTAAATGGTTAACACTACACCATTCACTCCAGCAACTAACTGGTTAATTAGCATCAGTCCTTCACAAGCAGTCACAGAGTTAATTAGCATTTACACTGCAAAACATTTCATTTATCCACATATAAACTTATCAGAGGCTCACTGAGTTCTTTTAGAGCATCAAAGACAAAACTTATTAAATTTTAGATTTAATATTCCAAAAGGTGGACAGTGAATATAATACAAAAATAAAAGAAAATGGTGTTATAATAAAAGGACATACAATAGGTACAACAGTTATATAAAATAAAAAAGGATAAAAAATATTCACAGACCCTACTCACTAGAAGAAGTCCTGTATCCCGGGGCGGAAAGAAACATCCGGTCCATACACATGGTTTTAGCATGTCCCCTCAGTATGAACAAAGTTGTAGGGGCTACAAGGATTTTAAACCATTTGATGAACCACCCCCTTATTATTATTATAATATAATAATAATAATCCATATTTCCCAAGATATTAATAACTCGCCTTGGCAAGGGAATAAGGGCTAAATGTTGGGTATCATTTTAATGGGCCTCCTTTCCATTTACAAGTATAATATTGGTTTCTGTCTTACATATTCCAATACCGAAATACATTTATTTTCCATGTATGGTTGTCCTTAAAATGACCTCTTAAGGTACCCACCAGACCCCTAGCTGAAGAGAATTCCAGATACATAGTTCGACCCCACATTGTCTGGAAAAGCAGATCTGGTTCCATGCTTCACTAATCATAATATAAACAATACGACTGTTCCAGGGTGGAATAGTATTTTTATTGGTCCTTTGCAAGAACTAATACCAGTAGTTTACTGTGGTTATGAGAACTAGGTTTGGGTTCACATTCACTCACCCAAGTACACTGGTTAAACTCTTGATGCCCAGTCTGTACACACTCCAATATAGAGAGCAAATATAGAGAGCAATACCCACACTACTATCTGTGTGACCACTCTGGGATACCTTTCCTCACCCTCTACATTCACACATGTAGACAGTACTGGTTCTGGCGCTGACTGACACCCTCTCTGGTCGCTCAGCCCTCCCTCCCAGTTACTGTGACAATCCCTACCTACAGCTACTATACCTGACTCTACCAGAGAGTGAACTGGGGGATCCCTTTCACTCTCTCCATTCACACAGTTAGACAATACTGGTTCTGGCACTGACTGACACCTGCTCTGGTCTCTCAGCCCTCCCAGTTACCTTGCCCCTTGTTACCTGTTCCCTTTACTGATTGCAGTGGGTGGTCACGGCTGGACTTAGTGAGACTGGATCATTTGGCACAAAAGCAGAGACCATTCTGCCCAAATCATTCCCCAGTAACACATTGACAGGAATTTCATTGGATATCCCCACTTCCCCAGAACTCTCCCCACACCCCAATCCAAGTAAACATTAGCCGCATGCACATGTGGATGACTCCCACCCACTCTCTTTACCAATAAAGTCTTCCCAGGAATAATGTCCCCAAAGTTAATCATCTCTGGACGCACCAGAGACAAGTTAGCTCCCGAGTCTCGTAACCCCTGGGTAACTTTATCTCCCACAGTCACAGTCTGCATATGATGACATAAATTCTCTGTCTTACCAGATACGAGCATTACCACTGGATTGACAGGTGACACTGGTCCCTTTCTTTCTGGACAGGAAGCTCTTACATGTTCCGTCTGGTTACATATAAAACATCTGCGTGTATCTCCATGGTTTACGCTCACACTGGGCCTTCCAAATTCTCACCAGCCTTGACATTCTGCTGTGCTGCTTCCCTGTGGTGATGCTCCTTCCAGCTTAATGATCTTTGTAAAGTTGTACCTTTTGGATATGTTGGCACCCTGTTGGTTGCATAGGTGTCTGCGACTTCTGCTGCTTTTTGCGCTGTTTTTGGCTCCCGATCCAATACAAACTGTCGCACATCTCCAGGACAGATATTAAGGAACTGATCCATTACCATAAGATCCTCTAGCTCCTCAAATATGATAACCGACAGTCCTTTAATCCACTGGCGAAAACTGGTTCTCAGATTACTCACAACATCTGAGTAGCTGTCAGTGGGACCTTACTGCAATGCTCGAAACTTTTTGCGATACACCTCTGGCGTGAGGTTAAACTTCTTAAATCAGAGCCTGTTTCAAAGCATCATAGTCCCCATGAAGCTCTGGTGGTAGTTCAACAAAGGCATCTAAGGCTTTGCCTTTTAATCCAGGTGTTATGTATCTTGCCCACTGCTCCTGTGGCAACCAATACTGTCTGCAGCACTTTTCAGAACTTCACAAAAAAGTGTCCAAATTGCTATCATTGTCCATGACAAGAAACTTGGGTGAACCATGCAAAGCAAACGGACCCTCTCTGGACTCACTGGACTGTGGAGACTGGGTCTGGTGCTGGAGCTTTTCCAAATCCAGTTGAAATGTACGTTCTGCAGCTTCCGCTTCCCTTTGCGCCTGCCGCTCAGCTGCTGCTGCTTCCATTTCCCTTTGCGCCTGCCGCTGCTTCCATTTTCCTTTGCACCTGCCATTCAACTGCTTCCCGTTCAGCTCTCTCAGCTGCGGCTGCCTCCCTCTCCTGATGCTGCAAGATCAATTGAAGACGTAGCTGGGGGTCATCTAAACCCAACCATTGTAAATCCTTTCGCAGGGAAGAAGTACGGCCTTCCTGCACTGTAGTATCCTCATGCTAAGAAAATCCAAGGTTAACAGTCCTCTCTGGGATAGCTAAATCCACATCGCTTCCTGACTCAGTTGTGTAGTTCTGCTGCTCCTGGACACTCTCCAACAATGCCCTTATCAGCAGCTCCTTGGACTTGTCCAGGACATCAATACCTCTTTTCTCACAGAGGTTAATCAGGACCTCCTTGGTTTGTCTCTTGTAAAAGGTTGCCATCCTCAGCTAACCTTGCCAAATAAAAGATAGAAAAGAAAAACAGAGAAGGGGGGGGGAGCAACTGTTTGTACGTATGTCTTAAAAATAAATGCACAGGGTTTTTCTTTGAAGACTGATAACCTCACAAGGATACAGTTCTTTAGTACAAGGGTTAAATACTTAATACAAGCACTAATGCTCTAATAACAAAATAATTTATCCCACCCGCTGCCAGCAAATTTCTCACGAACGCCAGTTCGCTGGGCACGTGAACTGACCAATCAATCGGTACAAGCTGCCACCACTTTAAGTTATGGCCTAAGATGCCCCAAAAACACTCGACTCTCACTGACTATGCACACCCCTGTCCTGGCAGCTAAATGGTTAAGACTACACCATTCACTCCAGCAATTAACTGGTTAATAAGCATCAGTCCTTCACAAGCAGTCACAGAGTTAATTATCATTCAACCACATATAAACTTATCAGAGGCTAACCGAGTTCTTTTAGAGCATCAAAGACAAAACTTATTAAATTTTAGATTTAATATTCCAAAAGGTGGACAGTGAATATAATACAAAAATAAAAGAAAATGGTGTTATAATAAAATGACATACAATAAGTACAACAGTTATAGAAAATAAAAAGTATTAAACTATTCACAGACCCTACTCACTAGAAGAAGTCCTGTATCCCAGGGTGGGAAGAAACATCGGGTCCATACACATGGTTTTAGCATGTCCCCTCAGTATGAACAAAGTTATAGGGGCTACAAGGATTTTTAAACCATTTGATGAACCACCACCCTTCTCTGGCTATGGATGAGGTGGGAGTGTCTAGGAGTGTCCAGATTTACGACTAGCCAAAAGCATTCATTCCCCTCTCAGTTAGGCAGATTCCATATAAATGTAGATATGTACATTGTACTGGGATATTGACCACATATTCCTCTCCTGTATTAATTATCAATTCCTACAATACCAAACATTCCCAAGATATTAATAACTCGCCTTGGCAAGGGAATGTTGGGTATCATTTTAATGGGCCTTCCTTTCCATTCACAAGTATAATATTGGTTTCTGTCTTACATATTCCAATACTGAAAAATACATTTATTTTCCATGTATGGTTGTCCTTAAAATGACCTCTGAAGGTACCCACCATACCCCTAGCTGAAGAGAATTCAAGATACACGGTTCGGCCCCACATTGTCTGGAAAAGAAGATCTGGTTCCATGCTTAACTAATCATAATATAAACAATAGGACTGTTCCAGGGTGCAATGGTATTTTTATTGGTCCTTTGCAAGAACTAATACCAATATTTAACCCATTCTTGCCAAGTCACTACACGCTCTCCTGACAATCTTTATAAGAGGTTTTCTTTTGGGACAACAGCCATGTTGATGAAGTGTGTGGCTTATGGTCTAAACACTGAAAAGCTGACCTCCCACCCCTATAACCTCTGCAGCAATGATGGTAGCACTCGTATGTCTATTTTCAAAAAGACAACCTCTAGAAAGGACGCTTAACACATGCACTTAACTGGTTGTCCATGGTAAAGCCTTTTCTGAGTGGAATCTGTCCTGTTAATCTGCTGTATGGTCTTGGCTGCAGCTCAGTTTTAGGTTGTTGGCGATCTTATACTCTAGGCCATCTTTAAGTAGAGCAGCAATTATTTTATTCATATTCTCAGAGATTTCTTTACCACAAGTTTCAATGTTCAACTTTCAATGACCAGTATTAGTGTGAGAGAGAGAACACCTAATTTAACAAACTTGCTCCCTATTCACACCTGTAACACTATCGAGTTAAATGACTTAGGGGAGGTAACATTTTGAATTGGGCACAATTTGGACATTTGTCACTAGGGCTGTACTTAAATTTGTTGCCAGCAGTTTAAAATAACGCCACACACAGCTTTTAATGTCTAAAGGGACAGCAAATTTACATGTTATACAAGCTGTACACTTTACTTGTATCAAAGTATCATAGCTTTAGTATTGTCCCACGAAAAGATATAAAATGTTTAAAAAAATGTGAGGGGTGTACTCACTTTTGTTACATACTGTATAATGTCCTATTTCACAGAAACCAGTCATAGTTTGTAAAGTCCTTCTGTTCTGTAAAAATAAAGCCCAGCGCGTAGGTGTTTCACTAGTATAATATCCATATAAGTGATTTGCTTGTGAAGGTCCTCATTCGTCCAGGTCATGGTATATCGGTTGTATTCAGTTTGAAGTTTAAGTCCAGTTTATCTAACTGAATACAACAGATACATATAAGCGATTATAACAATTTTATAATAATTTGAGTGTAACCATGCATAACTATTGTCAGCTATAGGACCCATTTCAACACGCTATTCTGGTTCATAAAACAATTTGATATCTTATTAAACTCACTCATATAGTCTCAGCTATAGATTTGCATACCTAAATTTTAACAGTACCATTATTTCTTGTTGCCAGTGACAGGCTTGTGTGGGCAATATCATGTAGGGAATCCTATTCCTAGCCAGTAGTGATTTGGTTTAACAATAGAAGACATCTTTAGTTTTAAAATTGCTGAAATTTGGCAGTGATTAAATGCCTTGTATTTTGTGTTCTTAAACTTAAATATTTTCAACATGGAAAATACTTTAGTATATTAAAAATAGAGGAATCTGAGGTGTCCTAAACTTAGTCAAAGCTAATGAAAAATAAGTATTGCTGGCCTTTATATTTTTAATAGTGGAGCACCACTTTAGATCACGTCATGAGGTAATCAAATAATGTATACATTATAGACATTATATTACAGAGAAACAAAATATAGTGACAGGAGTGAAACACAAATTAACCCACTGAGTGAAAAACCGAGGTGCAAAGATGTCAGCAGCTTAATCTTAGTATTGAAAGACTGTATCCCAGATTCCATGGATTAAAAAGGTAAGTGATAAGCAAAATTCAACTTAACATGGGCAATAAACACCAATACATTTTTTTTAATCCTTTGCATGTCCTTTAAAACAAAAAGTTAATCCATGAGGAATATATTGCACACTATAAACAGTTTCAAATGCACAAGGTACTTAAGAGTTTATGAATTAGATGTTATAGAACACATTATAATAATTATGTATTGTACCTATTCATAAACATACATCTGCATACCTTTCACCCTTTCTACAAGGGCAACAGGATTCTTCGTTGCTAAATACAATAATATAAATTGCTCCCATGTGATTCAACCATTGTAAATACTTTTAAAATAAACGTTAAATTTATTAGTTAAAATATGCTACTGTGTAAAACAAACTGATAAAAAAAACAAAAACACCACCTTTATTCTTATTGAAAACAACACAACAGGAGATTGTGGAGATCTAACATACATACCCTTTCTTCTTGTGGCAAATTCACCTATGGTTTGGGAATCAGTTCGCTCTAAACCTTGAGGTTTAGGTCTTAAAATTTTAGGGCTTTGACCTAATTGGCAAAAAGAAGACGCTCTTAATAAATTTGTTTATTTTCTATAATATTGCAAGAAAAAGATGGAACTCCACATTGGAAGCAGCAAACCCAGGCACTGAAGCGTGATTAATTTATGCGCAAAAGCAGCGATATTTAGAATATCTGAATACCTGAGCTGTTCTCATGCTAAAGACAAAGCACCATACTAAAATGGGAAAAAAAATGTTGCATGCCCAAAGCAAGCAAAAGAAGGGAAAAAACAGCTTTTGTTATCTGATCACCTCCAGCCCCCAAAAAAGGAAAAAATTCCATATTTACTTTTACATTTACTCACCCTACCATGTGTTAGCAACATTTCTTTATTTGAGTTTTATATGCGCATCCTTTACTTTAACTTAAAATTTGTATATAAAAAGAACGTTCATATATATCGCCTAACTGCAATCATTGTGATGGAAGTGGAATCATATAGACATGTACAGTGCTCTATCCCGACAGTCTCTATCAATCTCTTTTCCCCTCATAAGGAAATCGGCACAGAGCAGATAGCTAATGGGCATAACCCATTCTGAATCTTTAATGCCGGCGTTAAAGATTCTCTCCTAAATAGTTGCTATTATCTGGGCAAATTGGTTGCTCGACCATGTTTTTACGCACATCTTCAACCACTGTTATTTCTGTCTTAAAGCATCGTTAACCCGTGGTACAAAATTATGGACAGTCTCACCCACTCCCTTATTCAAGCCAAAGATGGGGGTTATGGGATTTTGGGGTAAATATTAGCTTAAATTTCTAATTTAATCATAAAAATATTACTATTGTCATGCAAAAAAAAAAAAAGCAAAGCTTTTTTGTCCGTCAGCGAGAGACTCCCTGGCTAAAATGTACTGCGACATACTGAAGCAGAGAATGATTCTCCCTCAAAAAGGAAATCAGCACGGAGGTGATAGCGGCTCTGTCAGTGCGAATGGGCAGAACCTATTCTGAATCTTTAATGCCGACGTTAAAGATTCTGTCCTAGTTGCTATTATCTGGGTAAATTGGTTGCTCGACCATGTTTTTACGCACTGCTTCAACCACTGTTATTTCTGTCTTAAAGCCTTGTTAACCCGCGGTACAAAATTATGGACAGTCTCACCCACCCCCTTAAAGGAACACTAAATCAAAAAAAAAACTATGTGCCATCCGTTTGTATTATTCACAGGGAGGTGAGAACGCTTATTCTCACCTCCCTGTGAATAATATTACGCTCGGGGGACCTGGAACTTACCTTACCCGCCGCTCCACTCGCAGCCGCTCAGTCACTGAACAGCTGTTCTCTCCTGATTGCGCGCCCTATCTTTTGTATTGGCACGCATGCGCCTAAGATAGGGCGTGGTCGGGACAGAGCGGCTGTCAGTGACTGAGTGGCTGCGAGTGGAGCGGCGGGTAAGTTCCAGGTCCCCCGAGCGTAATATTATTCACAGGGAGGTGAGAATAAGCGTTCTCACCTCCCTGTGATAATACAAACAGATGGCACATAGTTTTTTTTTTTGATTTAGTGTTCCTTTAAGGGGGTGGGTGAGACTGTCCATAATTTTGTACCGCGGGTTACAAGGCTTTAAGACAGAAATAACAGTGGTTGAAGCAGTGCGTAAAAACATGGTCGAGCAACCAATTTACCCAGATAATAGCAACTAGGACAGAATCTTTAACGTCGGCATTAAAGATAGCAGTGCGCATACCAAACTTCTCCCGGGGGGAAGACAGTCCTATATGGACTCTATCCTCCTGGTGGCCAGTTTTTGGGACTTTGTGGGGGGGGGGGGGGATTACAGGAGAATCATTTGGAACTGGGATGTAAGGTAAGGATTTTATACACTACAGAGTGGGGCCAGTAGTGGGGGGGGGTTATAGTTTTGGGGGTGGACCTGCCCTTTAAATGTTCAACCATAAAGATGTATGTCCATGTATCTGGGGGTGGGGGGTTAAGGGGCAAAGATGCGACACAAGTTAGTCCATGAACACGCTACTGGAAAATGAAACTGCAAAGGCAAAAATTCATAAAAAATTTGTATCTATAGAAAAGAAATGCAAGCGCTTGAGGATATGAAATTGTGCAGCAGTGCGTTTCTGAAATTGTACTATACTATATCATATACAGCTTGCATTAATAGGAATGCTTTTATGTATGCCCTACTATGCATATTAAATGCAGTTGCATTTTTTTAGAATGCATATCTTCCAAAAAAACACAGCAGTTTCGAGGAGGCAGCAGGGGAAAAAGCATTGTCATTGGTTGTGATGGTCACAGTCTTGGTTGACTTCATATAGGGAGGATCCAGTTTATTGCCAGAATGGAAGTTATAATTTTACTTAAATATCATTGTTAGTAATACATCTAATATATCAGTGTTGAATATATCAGTTGGAGTTATGGGAAGGTAACTGATATGTGCCGTTTTTTGTTTTAAGGGTGGCCCTTTTTATATCCACTTTTTTTTACAAAGCCTAAGAAAAATAAACCACCAATATAGGCACATTTTTTGCTTACTACAAATGTTACCCTTGTAAGTTTGCCCTAAAAAAAACCAAACCATCCTGCTAATAAATCTTAACATGGATCGATATGATAAAGGAATCTTTAACTATTACCCTGAAAATAAAGACCAAGAAGTGACAATGGACACAAAAAAGGTGCAGCACGGTGGCTCAGTGGCTAGCACTGATGCCTTGTAATGCTAAAGTCCCAAGTTTGAATCCTCCCTTGGACATATCTGCAAGAGGTAGGTATGTTCTCCCTGTGCTTGCATGGGTTTCACCCGGGCAAATAAATGTGCTCAGATCTATGCTCTTCGGGGCAGGGCCTGATGTGAATGTATACATGTAATTGTAAAGTGCTACAGAAGATGTTGGCGCTATATAAATCCACAATAAAAATTATATGCACACACACACCACACAGGTAAGTTCGAGATAAAAGCATCCAACGTATTACATCATTGAGCAGCAAAGAGTGGACACATCAATGGCAAACAGTTACGGGTGTGCTAGTACATTTTGCCTTTATTTTAAAGGCTACAATTAGAAGGGACAAAACTTACAGGGCCTATTTGCTATTCACAGAGCCAGTCAGTCACCAACATCAAATTCTGATTATCAACATAACTGCGTAACAGCAGGGCTGTACAAAACATTACCTAGGAAATTGTCACATGAGAGGAGTATTGTGGGAAATTACAGTGGAGCACTCTTCCTAAAGAGTTTTTGATAAGCCAATTATAGGGCATGTCTAACTCCCAAATTTACAAATTTTACCTTGTATTCAGCCCAAAGTTCCTGCTCCCAGGTTTACTGCCTTCAGAAAGGTTGCCACTTTGTATGAGCTCTTTACAAGTGTGCACATATTCAGAGGAGACAGCTTGGGGAACAGCAATTAGTCATTAGTTATGACTGACTGCTGCTACTCAGAAAAAGTCCATTTCCATTGTAAAGGTCACCGATTTTTATTTGGGGGTGGACATTAAAGGACATGTAAGCTGTGCCAAATCCTTTTTTAATGAATCACACAATAATACGGATTTATTACCACCAATCTTAAATCTGCTTTTTTTTCTTCTCTGACCTTCCTATTCCTTGTTTTTTTTAGCTTTGGGAGTTTTACTTTTTAGGGGGGGGGGGCAGGGCACATCTAGTCAATCACCCAGCCCCTCCCCCTGGCACACTACATAAAGAAACTTTCCATTCTATAAACATAAAGCTTATTTCTCTGTCACTGCATGGCTAGTTGATTAAGCATTAAGATCAGGAAAGGGAATAAGCATCTGTTTCTCTGTGCAGGTAAACCCAATCAATCCTGCAGTTAGCTGCTGTCTGTGTTACTGAAGTCCCAATGTAGAACTGTACCTAAAGAAATCAATTACAAAGTCCTCCCCTCACACACACCTTCAAACTCGTACAGCTAAAAGGAAATCTTACTTGATTCAAACAGTTATTACAGATCCCAGTGCTGCTTACCATCCCATGGCAATGCAGATTTACTTTACACAAAATCACTGGGTGAATGCTATTGGCTGTAGTGGGGCACAGATCATCTCCACTGCACATGCACCACATTCATGCTGTGCTTCAATTTTGGGAGGGGGTGGATACATAAAGAGGAGACATGCATACTAACTAGGAGTGAGCTGAACAGGACATGAGGAGATTTAGTAACAGGGAGAACTGAGAGCAAAAATGGATCAAGTTCCTGACAGCACTAAAAATATAGAAAAGTATAAAGACAAGTAATTTTTTTTCAGTTTAGTGTCCCTTTAAGTTAAATTGGCATTTGGAGGTTGGGCATATGTTGTCCTCTGTCTGGTACACAAACTAAGTTAATTTTTTTAACTATCCTCTGGATTAACTAATAACCTTGAAGTAGTTTTCAGTGGGGTCATGGGATCTGCTATTTCAGGGTAAACATTTACATTACTTGCAATTGCAGGCTTATAAAAAGCAGATATATTTTAAACTAAATTTATTGTAGTAAATTAGGCCTGTAACAATACCAAGGCACTAAAATAAAGTTAAGTTTACATATGCAAGATAGTGCTTTCTATAGATACTTCCCCCCCTCCAAGGCAATGTTTACCCCAAAAAACAACTCAAGTTGTCTCTCACATTTCTTTGAACTATGGTTCCTTATATATATCTTAAGAAAATAATGGTTTAATGGAGTTAATGGAATTAATAATAATGGAGTTAAGGTAATGCCCCTTTTTATACTTGCCTTTTTCATTAACCACAATGCAGGCACTGGTAAAGTGTAATTGGCCAGCAATGTAAAAGGTTTACATTACAAAACAGCATACAAATTTCTGTGGATATCTCAGGAACCATAGCAAATAGAAAGGTAAGTCAATGCTCATGTTTATCTCGACACAGTTGATTTAGAAAACATTTCCATATAGAATTGATGGTAAAACCTTTAAAGGGTATGCCCACTCCCACAATCCCTTTCCTCAATTTAAAGGGGAAACTGTGGTCTCCATACAAGTGGCCTTTATTAAAAAGACCAAACTCCTACATTTAAAATAACTCCAGAATCATGCTTCTAGCTTCAGTCTATCCAAAGTTACAGCAGTACTCACACTACAGCCCCCAGTTTTCAAACATCTGGAGATTCTCAAATCTCACTGTTTGAGAATCCCTGGTATATACCTTTTGCTAGAACAGTGATCTGGGACATCCCCAGATCTTTGGGGTCTGACTCCAAGTTTAAAGGGCATGTCCAACCCTTTTTTGAACTTTTAATATATTATACATATTGATCCCCCAGCCCTAACCGCCGTAATAAAATTCTTAGAAAGTGCCCCAACAGTTACTTAACATCCCTCTATCCTCCGTGGCACTTTCCAGGCCCTCTGCTTGCACGGAAATGCAAGCAGGGGGCGGGACTGGCAGCCGCGTCCCTGAGAGGCAGCCAATCAGGGACGCAGCTGCTCAGAACGCCGGAGGATAGAGGGAAGGTAAGTAACTATCTGGGCACTTTGTATGAATTCTATTACGGTGGTTAGGGCTGGGGGATAAATATATAGAATATATACTTGGGGTTTTACACTAGGGGGAGGGAGAAGAAAACGGGAGGGAGGGGGGGGGGGGGGGGGAGGACTCTCCTGCGCATGCCTCAGACCTTGTCGAGGTTGAGACAGGCGCAGGATGAGTCACCCAGACCTTCTACACTACACTTTCCTGGACTTTGGAGGGGCACAGCATGGCAACCATAAGGAGCTGGGATGTAAGGTAAGGATTTTTGTACACTACAGTGGGGCCAGTATGGGGTTAAATTTGAGTTTTGGGGGTGGACATGTCCTTTAAGGTTGGAGCATGCTCACTGCTGAGACAAAATATAATCAGCTGCATCATAAGCCATGCCCCGAAATGGTTTTTAAAGTTAACCACAAGCCTGAAAAGAAAACTTTCTTTCCCTAAGGTGTCCATAGGTAGATAAGTGGGCAGAGAATGGTTGCATGTCTGTAAATAGCTTCAGAAAATATTTTTGAGGGTGGGGTTTCTTACATCATGTGACTGTCACAGAAACTCAGACAGACAGGACTGACCAGGAACTGTAACTTTACAAGCCTATAGCTTAAGATCCAGAGAAGCTAGAGACATCATCCTAGGCTGGTTTGAAAGGTATTAAACACCCCACTCCCAATTTTTTGTTGTTTAGGGGACCCTCTTTCAATCCTAAATGCTAGGGTTTTAACTTGAAAAGTAAATTATTCCATAGATGTATTTATTGAAGACCGGGAGGTTAAGGTGCTATGCCTTGTCTTACGTTCTTCAATCAATTGACCAAGAGATACCTTACATGCAATCCTCCGCAGCAGCATTGAAAATTCCCGCCTCCAGGTTCAGATTAACTATATCGCTCATGCGCGACAATGCGTGCTATAGTTAATCTAAACTAGGAATTTTCGATGTTTCTGCAGAGGATCGCATGAAAGGTAAATATCTTCTATCGTCGTCCATGGCTCCTGGTCACTTGACAGAAAAATTGACTTAACCACCTTCGTTCCCTCGGCCTTGGCTGCTCTTCTGTTCCCTGAAGTAGCAGTAGGGCCGGACTGGCAGCCGCGTCTGTGATGGTGAGTCATCCAATGACAGGTGTGGCTGTGGGCTATTGAGAGAGCCGAGGGAACGAAGGTGAGTAAGACTATTTCTGGGAAGTTTTTAAAGGTAAAAGCCTGGCGATAAGGGTTGGAGGAGGGTCCCCTAAACTTCAGAAAAGTTTATTTTGGTCTACTTACTTACTGCTGTATGGAGGAATCCATAGGGTGGGAAGAGGGAGAGCTTCCCCTCCCGGAGTCCTCAATGAGGACAAGGTACTCTTCACTTTTATGGACTTTCAGCAGGCACTGCAGGTCAACCATTAGAAGCCGAGGAGAAAGGTAAGGATTTTTTAACACTAGATTTTTGGGCAAAGCAGTGGGGCAAATTTTCGCTTTGGGGATGGACATGCACTTTAAACTGTATGGAGACCACAGTTACCCTTTAAGTTAACCCCAACCACATTACTGTGTGTTTGGCTTTGAAGATATGTCATTTAGGTCAATGGCACGTCATAACACAAGGTGGCAATAATCACCACTAAGTATGCTGCATTTTTTCCACGAGAAAACGCACCAATTTAGCCACCCGCCAGCAGCCATACAGAATTTTTTAAATTTCAAGCTGGGAACGAAGCCAAACAAGCTTCAGCAGAGCTTAAGGGCCCAGTCTGAATTCCATATTAAAACTTAGATATTTTGAATCAAAGTATTTAGCTCTAAAAGTGATAAGCTCTGCATATATAAAATAAAAAATGTGAATAATATAAAAGAGAATTGTTAGAACAAAGACAGATTTGCAGATGCATGGCACAATATCTCAGAATCTCAATTTTTTATTTGGATGGCATTTGCCCTAAAAACAAAAACAACACAAGAAAATGCATTAAATTGACAGGGTAGAGAATTTCTTTAATGGCATCTGCTTTTCACAGCTTGATGCCAACATGCCAGTGCTGTTTTGCAGAGAACAAACAACCACCAATAAAATACATGACACTAAAATCTCCACATGCTTAACTTCCTCCTACACAGACTAAAATAACTCTGGAAAATGTGACTTTTTTCCCTATATGCCAACAGTAACAAAATGCTTTAAAAGGCAACTAATGTTTACAATATAGGAGCAGATCCTGAAATACAGTGAAATAATATAATTAACATACACACAATTCCCACATAGGTGATCCACATATATTTGCATATAGAAGACACCACATGAAAGTAGGCAAAACAATAACTGCCTACAGTAAATATGAAAAATATACACATCTACAAACTGGCAGGATTTGTAGAAAAACTTTTTTTTAAAAGAAATCAAGAGAAATCTTGTTTACACCTTTATTGCAAAATTTGCCATCAAAACAAAGTAAAAAAAAAACAAATCAAATACAAATTTTATTACAGTGGGTTAGATTTTTACAACATGTAAATCTGCCACATTTGAATTTAGAAATTTTTAACCACTCCTCCTGTGAGGGCAGATCCTGTGCACAGCTTATGTGTCAGGTCACCACTTCGATTTTTAATTTGTCTAAGGTCTGGACTCTGGCTGGACCATTCATGAACATGCTTTGTTAAAACCATTGCTCAGTTGATTTAGATGAATGTTTACTTTAGTTCTCATGCTTTAAATAGAAGCCCCTCTTCATTTTCAGCTTCCTAGCAGATTTTTTTTGTTTTGTGCCAAAATGTGTGACAAAAATTGATTCCACCCACATTGGAAACAAACTTACCAGTTTCATCTGAAGAAAAGCTCCCCAAAGCATGATGCTGTATTCACCATACTTCACTGTAGGAATGGTGTTCTTTTATGATATGCTGTATTATTTTTATCCCAAAATGTACCATTTGCAAATATGGCCAAATATCCCAATGTTGGTCTTATCAAAGAAAGGTACACTTTTCTGCATAGTTGTGGGAGTCTGAAAGTACCTTTTTGCAAAGTTAAGCCGAGATTGGATGTTTTACTTTGTGAGTAAATAAATATTATGTCTTGCTACCCTATCCCATTAACCAGACATACAAGAATACTACCAATTGTTGTAATGTGGGGAACAACCAGTACTTGAAAATACAAGCAATAGTTGTAGGCAAACATAATTGGCAGATCCATTGGCAAACAGTTTCACTGTGTCTATTTTTAGGCTTTGCAGGAAGAAAAGGAGAAACCTTTAGTCAAACTTTATTTTCTAGACTGTCCCAGTCCTTTATAATCATGCTCCTGGTAAAACATGACGTTTTGAAATCTGTTGAGGCATTTCTGTTGTAAATGATATGGAATGTTTTCCAAGCTCTCAGCTAAAGCAGCACACTTTGCTCCATGCTCTCAATCTTTCTTAAAATGTCATTTTCACCTTGACGTGAATCTTTTTGTAATATCCCATAAAAATAACCTTTTCACTAACTGAACATATTCAAGATACCACACATAAAAGGAAGCCAACATCTTTTAGTAACAATTTTGCAGTAGCAGTTTTAAATTATTATTTTTTTTTTGCATTTCACTTCTTAAAGCTCCTTTTTATTGCCAACATACTGCTGCATGTAGCTACTGTAAAGCATTAAAGGCTTAGCAAATGTTAGCTAAACGATTCTAAATATGCAATGCAAACAGCGCATCTCTACAATAAGCCATCTCACCTTTCCTATCTGGTTTGAGATTGCGATCCACTGGTGGGGGTTCACAGTCAGTAGAGAGAACAGACCTCCTGGGAGGAGTCTTAGGACTGGACCTGAAACCCATATGAGCTGGAGGAGGAACCTGCATGCCAAATGATGAGAAGTCAAATGTGCCAGGAGTCATAGGAACATAGTTCGTTTCCTGAATTGGTTCAGTACAACTGTTGGAATGCTGCCTTGGAGGAGAGTTTGGATTCATTGGAACATAGTTTTCATCAAGTTCCTCACTGGAAAAACTTCCCACTGCCAATGTACTCTTGTTTTTCTGAAAAAAAAATGCATGCAACAATCTAGTTATTTAATGTTTATCATTGTAGCAAATCTAACATTGAACTAATAAATAAAAAAAAAAAAAAAAAAAAAAAAAAAAAGAAGATAATGGAAAAAAGGTACCTACAGCTCATCAGAGAAAAACATGTCTGCACAGCACCAAAAATCATTAAAGGGCATGTCCACCCCCAAAACTAACTTTTTATATTTATTTGGCCCAAATAAGTGCTCCAAAACAAAACTTTACAGCATGTAAATCGGTCCAGTGGTTCAAAAGTTACAGACCTTTCTAGCTGGCTTAATCCTGCAACATGGACCAATACAGTGATGAACAGAGACAGGTTACATTACCTTGCCTCTGTTCTTTTCATGTTCTTGAGCATGTCTGTTAGCATCCAGCAGTGAGAACAGAGGAAGTTGCATCAGTAATGGTCTGACCCCTGGATCCCTGGATTTTCCCTCTCAACCAATCACAGCTGTAAAGTTATGTGTACTGAAGAAATCCAGGATCAACAGCTGCAGCCAGCCAGCCCAGAGAGAGAGTGAGACACACACAAACACAGGCAAGAATTTTTTTTTTTTTTTCTAAGCTGCAGCTCGGGGTCATCTAAAGTGGAAGTGGAGAGGAAGTGCAGCCTGATATATATCTCATTAAATATCAGGCAAAGCAAATGATTTTGAGAAAAATGAACATGGCGTTTGAGGTTGGTGTTATTATATAAAGAACATATAAAAAGTTTATTTTTGGGTGGACATTCCATTTAAAGGGTATGTCCACCCTAAAAATAAATTTTTAATAAATTATTGCCCCTGTCCCCCCAGCCGCTATATTTACTCTTTTAGAAATTGCCCCAAACTTTACTTACCTCCCCTCTTTCCTCTGCCGCGCTGCCGGCCCTCTGCTTGCGAGAAAATGCAAGCAGAGGGGCGGGACCGGCAGTCGCGTCTGTGATTGGCTGAGCGGCAGCAAATCACGGACACGGCTGCCGGTCATTCAGTGGGGCGGAGGAAAGAGGGGAGGTAAGTAAAGTTTCGGGAGCTTTCTTAAAAGAATAAATATAGCGGTTGGGGCTGGGGGGACAGGGGCAATCATATAACTAAAGGGTTTTAAGCTAGGGGAGGGAATCCTGAGAGGGAGGGAGGGGGAGAAGGGCTGCAGTACGCATGCCAAACTTCTCCCGGAGGCCAGGTAGGAGGCAGAGTCCTATATGGACTCTGCTATCCTCCTGGTGGGCAGTTTTTGGGACTTTGGGGGGGGGACTACAGGAGAACCTTATGGAGCTGGGATGTGAGGTAAGGATTACACTACATGATGGGGGCCGTAGTTGGGGGCGGGGGGGGGGGGGGGGGGGGGGAGATTATAGTTTTGGGGGTGGACATGCCCTTTAAAGGATATCTCCATTGAAAAAAAGTGAGCTTGTGTATTTCAGTTTAATTGACGAAAGGGAGGTAAAGGAGCTATCTTTTACCTCCCCATTCTTCAATTAAATGATCAGGAACAAGTAACTAAGGAAGGGGAACCCATCTGGGTTCATGCTCCTCTGATGTTCGTCTGAAAGGTCACGGCAGACACCGGCTTACTTTAGCATTTGTGAATGAAACAAAGATTAATTCAAAAGTAAAGGTGCTAGTAAGCAAACAAAAACTTAGAAAACAATATCCTATACTGATATCAATATGTTTATTAAAGGATTGTTTTTTTTTTGTTTTTTTTTTTAAAATGGCCTATCTACCCAGTATCTTTCTTTTACATTTATTTTCATAAAAACTATATGATGCAATGATATTACATTACCGACAGGCAAATGGCACATTTTTGTATCAGTGGACCCCTTGAAGCCACATATTTGTGTGCAGTGATGCAAGTGGAGGACATGCAGAAGACCAATATTTAGTGGTATGTTTTATTTGTACTGGATGTTTGGTCAAGATTAAGTTTGAACCTTAGAACAAAAACTGAAGAAATTCTATGAAGAACTGCTTCTGGAATGTGGCAAATACGAGTGAAAGAATAGAACCCTTATGTAGCTGAAACTGTGTAGATTCCAAGAATATCTAGTTTTCGACTTTTCTCTCGTCTAAAATGAGGCCAGTTTGCATTAAAGGCTGAGCCTTTAAGTTAGGCATTAGCTCTCTTTAAGGCCATTTTGCGGGCCATGGCTGTCTGTACACTGATGCAGTAGGGGACTGACTGGACATGTTGGATAATCACAGTTGATCATGCGGTCTCCTATAGACCCCACGATTGGTCACCGCGACCGAGAGTGATTCGTCTAGTAGTGAACGGTTGGTCAGGATAAAAAATTTCCCCATGTGTACCCAGCTTAACACTGGAAAAAATACTCAAAATGATTTACGAAGCAAAGGGAAAGTTACTTACAAAATGGCCATGAAAGCCTTCAAGTGAACTAGATCTATCACTTGTAAATGGTCGTGGGAAATCATAGAACTCTTGAGATTTCATATCTAGAAGAAGAAAATAAATACACTGTTCAAATAGCATTACAATTTTGAAATGAACGTTACTTTTTAATGTGCAACACTATTAAATCTTATATTTGCTCATGTTTTAAGCGAGTTAGAACAGTACATACCACGCTGATTCTTCAATGTTCTCATTTATCCAGGTCATGGTATACCTGTGGTAGTCCGTTAGATCAACTGGATTTATCGTTTAGTTCTTAAAAGACGTTTCACTAGTGACCTCAGAGGTCCCCTTATCCTTGATGTTATATGCAGAATGAGACAGATTCCAGGATATTTATTTCCAAAAGATTTTTGTACAAGTAATTCTGAATAGAGAAAACCAGTCGATTGACTACCATAACATCTTCAAGAACTTAACAGTGGATCTAACTGAATACCACAGATAAACATACAACTCTAGTCAATAGTCATTGTAATTTTTTATTTTTTTTGTCACAAAAGACAAAATTCTGTGACAGGAAAATAGAGGTTATTTAAAGGGTATCTCCACTCATAATATTGACTTTTGGGAATCCAGTTCTATTGAAGAATGGGAGGTAAAGGAGCTGTGCCTTACCTTCCGTTCTTCAATAGAACTAACAGGAGCTAGGAGAGAAGGTAAGAAACTTACCCGCTCGCTTGCTCCCCCGGCGCTTAGTCTGACAGGTCCCGACAGACCTTGTCTTTTATGCGCATGCATACCCTTTAAATAACAAAAGTGAGAAAATAAACTTTTTAAATTCTGTTTTCCAGCAGAGGTGGTAACGGCAAGTTCATTAAAAAGCCTTAAATGTAAATGGGATGACACTGCCCACACTGCAATGCAACTGCACTGTAAGGAGTTCATTTTACTTCACACCTTGTGTTTCTTTTCTCCACAAACTATTGAAACCCCAGTATTAAAGGCCATGTACAAACTCTTCACTCATCTCTTTACTTTTTCATGTGTCATTTTTTGCAAGCAAAAATCTGAACTGGCATTTGAATTTTGATTTTTGGTGGACATTGTGTGTCAATAATTCAATTTGATCAATTGCAGTAAAAAATAAAATAGGAGATGTTGATGGATTGGCAATCTTTTGGTTTCTTTATATTCCCACCACCCTTTCATTAAAAGTCCCATAAAACTAGTTCAAGGAATCAACCAATTTAAGCAATGTCTGGTTTTATTAAAAAAAAAATTGTATCAATTTGATTCCCCATTAATGTACTAGACTATTCCTTTAAAACGAAGGCTGAAAGAATTACATACTTAAGGAGAACTATACTCCCCTCTCCACATGCATAGTACCCAGTTTACTAAACTGATAGGTCCTACCCCCTGGGTTTTTCTTAGATAAGCAGCGTTATTTAATTAAATTTTCCATTGCTGCCACTGTTCTCTTTGCCTCTCTGAATCCATCGGACATGAGGTGATGCTCTGCAAGGAGCACAACTTTCTATGGACCACATTGTAAAGTACTGGAACAGCAAAGTAAGGTTGAACTAAGTAGCCCTGATTTTAATAAGCGCCCAGGTTGGTGTTAGTGCTTTATATCCTGACCCGGGGTACAATGCATAGAAAGAAGAAGAGGAGCAAGAATCTGTAAAATTTCTATGGTCTGGGAACAGCCAACAAATAGACGATATCTACCATAACTGCTGTGGAAGACAACCATATATGTGTGGTTGCTAGCGACGGCAGGAAGGATAAAAAAAACACAGATTTGTACATGTATATGAAGCCTTAACTAGGAATGAATAAACTGGTGCTGCTGGAATACATTAGTAGTTCTTATATAGGTGAAAGTTTATTCTACCCCCAATCCCCACCACCAGATACAGTGGTGATGCAATTGTTTCACCAATCTATTTAGAAGTTTGCACTATAATTGCTAGAAGGATGCGATCCGTATAATTTCATTTGAGGTTGAAGAAATACAATGTAAATCCATCGAGTCCAACCCTTTTACCCTACCCATAATACCTATAAATGCCCATAGGTGCATGACATAGGTGTAATTAAAAACATTTCACATTAAAATAAACCAGGAAATTTTACAAAACGCAAAGCTTTCTGTAGTAAGCATCAGCTGAAATAAGTATTTATTTATAAATGAACAAGCAAATATTACAAATGTGTGGGAAGAATTCAAGCTTTATAAAACTAAGACTAGTAAGTGACTGATTGTTTTAATTGGCTAGAAGTCAAAAAATGTGCAGAGCGTAAACCAAACCCTGGGGTAAGGATCTAGCAGATTAGGTACTCACCCTAGGTAATTAAGAGAGGAAGAAGAGGAAAGGGGGTGGTGAGTATAATTCTAAGGATCATTATGATAAGTGTTTTGTAGGATAGGGGGTTACAAATTAAAAGTAATCTCAAGCTGCTTTTTACAATTAAACAGGTACAACATTTTGGATAATCAAACAAAAAATATAACTAAATGTATATATATATATATATATATATATACTTACCTTTCTTATATTTACTTAACTCAAGATTGGAAACCGTATTACTACGTGAAGTGTTCAATCCAGATGTGGGGATACAATAATTACTGTCCGTTTCTGAAGCAGTCCTAGTAAGACCATATTCTCCAGGGGACCTTTCGGACTGATGAGGCTTTGGTGGTCTAGGTGGTGGAACATCCGCAACAGTCTCTATCCTTGAAGAAGACTGCCCTAAAGCACTCTCATGTACAGTCCTGGGAATCTGATAAGTGCTTCCAGATGTTGGGGGAATGTCATAGCTTAATGAAATTTGCCTAAACTGTGCTTCTAGAGTTGATGCACCAGACATATTAAAAACATTTGATTCTCCATCCCCATCAACAACTGATGGGGACACAGCTTTTGTTAAAACATCTTGTGAGTAGCTTCGGGGAAGACTGTAGAAACTGGATTCTGCAGAGCACGAACCTCCACGGGATGGAGAGTCATAAAAATTAGACTGCTGGAAATATCCATTCACTGCATGTTTTTGTGCAGAGGAAGTTTTGTGTGCAGCAACATTGTCATTACAATCCGTTTCAGCTGTAGCCACCTTTGAAGAATCTGAGTGTGATCTAATTCAAAGAAAAATATAAATTTAGTAAACAAATTCAGGCTCACGAATTACTGATTTCAGACTGCTATGATTAAACGTCAGAACTACGATACAGCTTGTCAGAGTAAAACTCCTCCTACTGAAATGCTCTGTTACCAAGAAAAACCAGCATACACAAATCCCATGTTGCACCAAGAGTGAGAACCAAAGGTTATGTCCTCAATAATGAGAGTACATAAGTTATGACACTTCTCTTAAGTCCTGCTAGTCAGTCTGCTTCTATCCTATATCCTCCCCTGGATCCCATTCTCCTGTTGGTTGACCTGCCTGCATAGTGGAGGCCACAGGCCAGATCAAACTGGGGAACAGGAGAACGAGTAAGTGTAATTCACAAACAAACATACTCACTCAAAGGTCCTCTCCCTAGGTCCAACATAAGGAGGGTGTGTTTTAAGTATATAGTTCCCCTTTAAAAGGTATCACTTGATTCTATTAACTCGCACATTGTTTTTCATTAATCTTTTCCAAACTATAGATACTTTTTTTCTACTATTCCATCATGGAAAGGGGGCTGTCAGCTGTGTTTTAATGAAGACTGGAGGAAAAAGCTCTGTTGTAAAATATAGCTAATAAAATGTAAATAGACCTGAAAAAACTATTCCAACATTCTGTAACCATTCTCCAAGTAAAGGTTTTTAGTCTTTTGACTGCTTAGCCTTGTTTAAGAAAAGATCATGGACAGTACATCCAGTAGTTACTTGATTAGTCTTTTAAGATGGGTACACACTATAGACAGAATCTGCAAGATCCCAAGAGATCCTTCTACACACAGCCCCGAGCATTCTTACTATGTAAAGCATAGGGTGAATGCTCGGGACTGCTAATTTCCCTCGGCCATGGACAACTTCCTATTCCTATAAGTACAGGGAGGGAAATTTTCGGCATTTCTGAACAATCCCAGGGCCAACTGTAAACGTTTGTAGGGCTCGGGTGCGACACACACACTAAGAATAAAGCAATGATACAGTGAAATCTGACACCACCGTTCCTTTATAGTTAAGTGTGTATCCACCTTAACAAGAGAGGAAAAGAACGAGGGCTTTAGAAGTCACCAAGCATGTGCAATTAATCTTAATCTTTTTGTGGATTTCAAAGGCTCAGTTAAATAGGAATTGTGGAATCCATTCAGGCTTATTTCTATTTAAACTTTCATTCTTTATAGGGTATGTATACTGAAAAAATTACTTTGCCTCATCTTAAATCGATAATTAAAGAAATGCAAGTAGAAATTACTCTAAGGTGTGTGTGTTGCTGCATGCCTTCAATGCAGTACTTGTTTTGCTCAGGATCTCCCCTCACCACCTTTACCAACTCCTCCTATCTTCAGACCTGACTTTTTTAAACTGAGACTCTGCAATCACTATCATCTAGCACTGAGAGGTGGAATTCCCCAACTGTCACCAATCCAGTTACAGTTACATCCTTCCATTTAAAGCATAATCCAAGTTTATTATAAGGTACTTGATTTACAGCTGAAATGTAAGATGTTTCAGATGGGATTTCTAAAAAAATAACAGGAAGATCAACAAAAAAATGGACAGAGATAGTTGGGAACAATTATAGTTTCCAGTATTGGGCAATTTTTTTTTTAAATGAATTTTCCAGTGCACATACCCTTTAAACAAACTATTATTTCTTGTTTTGAATTGATAAATCAAGAGGAAAACTCACAAGTGCCTGCACAGAATTCATGAAAACCAAAATTAGTAAGGAGCTGATGTATAACAACAAATGCAATCTATATATTTTAATATATAGTATTGTTTAGTTAATGTATTTTTGTTTGCATTTGATAGAGGAAACCAAACAGAGAAAACAAGTAATATTAGTTAGAAACAACCATGCATTACTAGTTTTAAAAAAAGCATGTCACTTTATTGTGAAAAGCATTAAAATATTGAAAATATGCTAAAAAGGTGCAGTCCCATTTTTCTTAACAATTAGGAATGGTTAAACAAGCTTTTTTAAGGCAAAATAGTTGTGAAAAATTCAGTTTTAAGGTTTTACAAATAAAGCCATTTTTAAAATCATCTGGTCTGTACGTAGGTATAGTTATTTCAATCTAACCTCGGATAAACACACTGCATATTCCAGTGTCATTATATAAGAAAAATGTATCCACAATCTAGACCAATAAACCAGTCAAGTAAGAGTAGCACACTACTTCTGTGAGTTACAATTTATTGTGCAAAAACATAGATACAACATTTCGGGGTGCTTACTGCCCCATTCCCCAGGTATGCCTGAGGAAAAGGGCAGTAAGCATCCTGAAACATTGTATCTATGTTTTTGCACAATAAACTTTGAATCACAGAAGTAGTGTGCTACTCTTACTTGACTGGTTTATTGGATTACCTTAACCCAGGTCTGGACAAATCCCGTTCGCCAGAGCAATCTTTCCTGGCGACTGGGAAAATTTCATATTCATAGTCATACTTTGTGTACCTCCCCCCCATGAAGCAATCCTAGGGCGGCAGGCATTTAATTCACAACTCAGTCCTGTAAAATGCGAGGGTAAGTTCCGGATTGCGTCCTATTCTTTGCTATGCATCCGCGGGAATCTGTTTCAGCACCTCCTGCATCTGGTGCGAATAGGGGTGGGGCACAGTGCTTACAAGTGTGACTATATTAAAGACAGGGCAGTTTGTGCACCAATTTGTGGACGGAAGTTAAGGGGGACACTAGACTTTACAGACTCCTACAGCCCTTGGCATTGGTGAAAAGCCAGTGTATGAGAAGCAGAAAGTAAAGGCAGGAGAGGAAGTAGAACGGCTCCAGATCGGAATTTGACAAAAAAAACAAACTTCAGGACTGTCCCAATCACTGCCATGTGAGTATATACACTTAAACATGACCTATGGTTCACAGGGAACAGTGGTAAGAAATGTCTATGTCCAGTAATGAAAATGTAATCTTGATGGGAGCTTTCTGACACTATAAGTGTTTTTTCCCCCCATACTGAAGGTGTGTGGGGAAGTGGAGAATGTGTATGCATGTTTGAAAGAAAGTATGAATGAACAGGTATGTGTATATGTGGGAGAGTATGCTTATGTGTGTATGTATTTATAAATAAAGTGTGTGTGTTAGAGGTAAAGTATATGTGAAATTGTACAAATAAAAGTGTCTGAAAGCGAGTATGCTCTGTACTAATATGCGTGTATGTAGGTAATAATGTCTTTTAAAGAGGGTATGTGTGTGCATGAGAGTTTGTGAGATATAGTGTGTACATGTAAAAGTATGCGTCAGAACATGCAAGTAATGCTCTGTTTTAAAGTTTCTGTGAAAATATGTAATGGATATAAAGCAGTTCCGCGATATCCCTATATACAGGGGTGTTTTTATTTGCAGTTTGGCTTATTACATTATTTATGTAAATATTGTAAACCTGGCATTAAGATATATTTTTTTTTTTTTTTTTTTGTGTATTGTTGGTTATTATTTCATTTGGGCTTTTTTTTTATTTTACTTACTTATTTTGCCCTAATAGTTTATTCTGACTTTTTTGAGTACTTATCAGTTCTGTTAGATTAGGTTGTGCATTTGTGCCAGTTCCCCTCATTTTAGTTAAATGTGCACCCTTTATCTTGCTCAGCTACGTTTAGCTTCATTTGTGTTACATTACTGAGCATGATGGGAATTGTAGTCTTTAATAAGAATTAGTTGTTATATTTGGACCTGTTAAGACCGTGTGTTACACTCATGGTATGAGGATTTGCCTTTCATTTTGTGAATGTGTTTAAAGGACAACTATAGTGTCTGCTGTGACAACCCACCCTTAAGGCTCGACCATACTATCGCATTTTTCACGCGCTTCCGAACACATTTTGCCTGAGAAACACATAAGCGTATCACAGTATGGGTGCGATAACCAATTTTTTGTGAATAACAAATGCTTTGATAACAGAATATTAGCAGAAAAAAAAGGGTAGTCGTTCACAGCCGGGTAATTACAGGCCTGTAAGTTTAACTTCAGTGGTGGGGAAGATCCTGGAAAGTTTAATAAGGGATCATGTTCTAGAGTATGTTTCAAGGACTGACATTATAAGTAGTAACCAGCATGGATTTAGGAGGAATAGATCTTGTCAAACTAACTTGCTTGGCTTTTATGAGGAAGTAAGTAGAAATTTAGACTCTGGTATAGCAGTAGATGTAGTTTACTTGGATTTTGCAAAGGCTTTTGATACAGTCCCCCATAGGCGACTAATGAATAAGCTAAGGTCTGTTGGTCTGGGGAGTCACATTTGTACATGGATAGAAAATTGGTTAAAGAATAGGATGCAGAGAGTAGTTGTTAATGGGGCTTCATCATTATGGACTAAAGTGCTAAGTGGGGTGCCACAGGGTTCTGTGTTGGGGCCGCTTCTATTTAATCTATTTATTAATGATTTGGAAGTGGGTATTGTCAGCAAGGTTTCTGTGTTTGCTGACGACACAAAACTTTGTCGACCATTAAAAACTTCAGAGGATGTGCAATCGTTGCAAGGGGATCTAGATAGATTATCACATTGGGCTGCTAAGTGGCAGATGAAATTCAATGTTGATAAATGTAAGGTGATGCATTTTGGACTTAAAAATACTTGTGCTACTTATACAATAAATGGCTCTGTGTTAAGTGAATCCCTGTTGGAAAGGGATCTTGGAGTTTTGGTGGATAACAAACTTAAAGGTAGCAAGCAGTGCCAGGCGGCAACAGCCAGAGCCAGCATGGTATTGTCTTGTATAAAGCGAGGTATGGATTCAAGGGAGGAAAATGTAATTCTCCCTCTTTACAAAGCATTGGTAAGGCCTCATTTGGAATATGCAGTGCAATTTTGGAATCCTGTGTACAAAAAGGACATCTTTGAAATGGAAAGGGTTCAGAGAAGGGCAACTAAATTAATAAGGGGATTGGGGGAGCTTGAATATGAAGAGAGACTGGAAAAGTTACAATTATGTACGCTGGAGAAAAGGCGCTTGCGTGGGGATATGATTACTGTGTATAAATACATTAACGGGCCATACAATAAACTATCTGGGGCATTGTTCACCAAGAGAACATGTCAAAGGACACGAGGACATCCCTTAAGACTTGAAGAAAAAAGGTTTAGGCTTCAAGCTCGGAAAGGGTTTTTCACTGTGAGAACGGTAAGGCTGTGGAACTGTCTTCCAGTGGACGTTGTAATGGCAGGTTCATTGGTCAGTTTCAAAAAAAAGCTGGATGAGTTTCTGCAAACAAGGAATGTTGCAAGTTACTGGTATTGATACATAAAGTAGAGTTGATCCAGGGAAATTTCCGATTGCCACTTGGAGTCAGGAAGGAATTTTTTCCCCCTTCATAAATTTGGTGGGGGTTTTTTGCCTTCCTCTGGATCAACAGTTAGGCAGGAAATGAGGATATTGCTAGATGGGTTGGACTGGATGGACGTATGTCTTTATTCAACCTCCAATACTATACTATACTATACTATACTATACTATACTAGAAGTGCAGCGCAAACAGACAGAAAAGTGCTCGAATCGACTACAATGTGTGTGCTCTTTACTAAATGATATTGGTTATTCCATCAGTGAATTTTTTCTTGGTGCCAGGATTCATGGGGCTCAAACTATGAAAGGGGTGTGTGTGTATATATATCTTTTAAATTAAATGTGCTACTGCACTACTAAATATTATAAATGTGGTGATAACATTGTATGGTGGTGCACAGGTTGTACAATTAATAAATATATAAACTAATGAGCTATGTTTTGGAACCCAGACCTCCCACAAACCGAGCTCCAAAAGATCATCCAAATCAGCAATGCATCGTAACCGCTAGATAGAACAACAACAATATATGCGAATTGATAATTAACATAATAAAGATAAAATGTGCAAAATACATCACATAAAACAAATTAATAAAAAACACACACTGGTGGGATAATGGCTAATGATATTGCTTAACCCTCACAAATCACTGGTTTATTTTAAGCTGTGTTCCAATATTCCTTACTGAAGCACTGTGTATATATAACATCCACCAGGTTCATACTGCAAACAACTCTAGTTCATCTGGTATATATACTTGTGTGCGGATCTTGAAGTTTAAAAACTAGATAGAGAAATTGACATAAAATGTTTGTAGGTTTTTAAATTGCTTCAGAAAAGATGACTGTCCCACACTTCCGTGTGTATCCTGACTTTGAGTCTAACTTTACAAGCCTATAACTTCCCAGGAGGACTATAGCTAGAGACCTCTTCCCAGGCTTGTTTAAAAGGTATTAGAGAGCTTTTTTAAATAGGAGGACACTTGTACAGAGACCACAGTTACACTATAAGTACAAGGTCCACAATAATGCAAAGTCTTTATAATTGAGCCAACTCATAACACCATTCCTTTTACAGTATAAGTATTGTTTTTGCCCAAACGCATTTCACTCATTTTGTAGCTCAGTCCTTAAATTATACTCACCATCTCCCCGATCCATAGCTGCATTGTATCCAGGGTGAGGACCTAAATCACTAAATACTCACCTTGGGTATTTTTCCTAACTCCTTCAGCGCTCCTCTTTGTCCCTCTTCTCTTTCACTGTCCGTAACCTTACACAGTGCAGTGCTCTGCTGCGCGTGCAAACCGTTAATCGAAGCAAATGCAATCCAAACTTTTTGCGCAACAATGCGTGATCGCATCGTACGGCAATGTGCACAAGCTTGCCGGTAACGTGTGCGCAATCGCACAAGCACTTGTGTGCTGGCTTCTGGCGTGCTGTTGAGCGCTTAAGTGTGGCCTCAGCCTTAGAAAAAGTACCTTGGGTGAGGACTTAGCGATTTAGGTCCTCACCCTGAGTGCTATGCAGCTATGGAGGAAGAGGAGCGAGGGGGAGGTGAGTAGAATTGTCCTTAAAGTCTGTATGACTTTGTAAGACATTGTGCATTGGGATCATCAGCGAAGACAGAGATACTCTGAATGCTTAACTTATTTTTTTAAGAACAGGTTTTAAAAAACAGAGAAAGACACCTGAGAAGGAGAAATATCACTGGTCAAACTAGACAATTGTACAAAAAAAAAAAATCCATTTATAACCATTCTTTAAAATCTATCCATCAACCACTCATCAAGGGTATCTAAAAGTAATCTTAGTTTATTAATGAATACATGCAAGTACATATTCTGTGGTGTGTGTGTTTCTGCATGCCTTTATGTACCCCCCCTCCCACTTTTACCGATGCTCCCATTATTATTACAACTCTACGAGATAAAAGTTAAAAAGTGCCTAGGGCAAGGAGGTAGGATTGGTAATTCCTACCTCCCAATATGATTTCTTTGAGGTGCTTTAACACTATCTTTAATACAGGAGAGTCCAGGACACTAACCCAGCAGGTGCAATAATTTGGCTTTTATTAAATACCTTTATATGCAGAGACTCATACAAAGTAGCTGGCTTGGTATTCCTTATCAGGCTAAATGGGATTGGCAGCTTTGTTATGCACCTTTAAAAGGTAATTTGCAGATCAGTGCAACACATCACAACACATCATTAGGCAGTTCCCACATGCAAAATCTAGTACCACTGTACACTCACTGCCGAAACATCTTTTTACTTTCAAAATCTTCAAGCAGTAAATATTCATCTTCTGTCATTAAGGAAGTGGCCCCCCTCCTGATTTGCAAATAAAAATTATATAAGCATAATAGACAAAGAGAAAGAAATTCCTTACATCAAAACTCTGTATGCAAAATACTTGATGGCTTTATAAAATAAGATCCCCATACCACTGCAAAGTATATCACTGTTGGGTACATAAAGGCTCACATCTGACTCCTTATAAATTAAAAATGTAATGAAAATATACAATACCGTAAAAGTCCCATTTTGCAGGTATTCATTGTACGTAAAGTCATAAGCTTGGATGGCCAATAAGGTAGTGAATCAGCTTCCTAACTAGTAGATCTTACATCAAAAAAAATGTGTGTATCAAGGACTCCTAACAAATAGGGGGTGCTGACAATCCAAGCAAATGAAAACTGCTAAAAGCCTACTTAGCCATACCTATTTACAAATGTTATGACACAGGGAATTTAAATTGAAATTTTTTTTCAAAAGGTTACCTCAATGATTCAAGTTTCTTGCTTTGGCAGTTTATTAATAAAAGATAGTCCTGAGGATCTTCCTGGATACTTGATTCCACAAGTGGCATGTTGATAACCTGATAAGGTGGAGCTTCTTGGTGTGATGTTGCTTGGTTAGATAGTTCTGAATTCACATTTGGTTTTACAATATCTGGAGTTGCAAAAAAATAGTCTCAAAAAGGACAAATAAACACCCATTAAAGGGGAAGTTCAGTGCAAATACATATTTTAAGAAAAAAAACTGTTATTTTCAATCCCAATGACCTTAACCTGCCCATTCAACATTTTGTCTGTGTAAAAATAAATGCAACTGAAATACTAACTTCCTGTTTGCAGGACCCCTAATAGAGACTGTTATGGTTTTGCCCTTGACCCAGACACCTGGGTTGATTCAGTTGCTCAGTAGAGATATGAGCATGTTTGACCCATCCAACAGCCAATGAGTAGAAATTACTGTTAGGAACATTCCAAGGAAGTGGTGCACCATTGAATTTATTTGTTCCGACTGACCATTTGCCACTAATGAGTGGTTGACCAGAATGAAGCACAAAATGAAGGCAAAAGGTGCTGTGGCCGACAGTTCTAACAACGGAGCATGACCGGTTATGGTATTCCATCGCATCGAATGGTTTGAAATCGGTTGTGGCTGCCTGAAAAAAATTATTCCAATAGTTTGGCCCAATCAACCTATACATTAAAGGATAAGTGCACTGTAAAATCAATTTTAGTTTAACAGTAAGATGCCACTTTAAAAAAAACTTTCCCCCCTTTGTATTTCCCCCTAGGTCCCTCCTGAGCCTACCTGTGTGGCTGTAAAGTTGGTGACATATTGGATGTGAAGGATAAGGCTGGTGAGCTCCTCCCTCTGTGAGTTATTTGCTTCCACTCTTCCCTTAGCCTCCAAATCCGTGCTTGTGATGTCCGTGTGCGCACTTGATGCTGCGTCGTGTGCACCGTGACGTCACATGCACGGACATCATAAGCACGCATTTGGAGGCTAAGGGAAGAGGGGAAGCAAACAACTCACAGAGGGAGGAGCTCACCAACTAAGATGTCACCAACTTTACAGCCACACAGGTAGGCTCAGGAGGGACCTATGTGGAAATAAAAAGGAGGGAAAGTATTTTTAAAGCTGCATCTTACTATTAAACCAAACTTCATTTTACAGTGCACTTATCCTTTAAAAAGTTGGTCGGTCGGTGGGCCCAAAACATCGGATGGCGTGTACGCAGCCTAAGGGCATGTGAAAGACATGTTACAAACCTTCTGTCCCTAACAATGAAGAATTCCTTTACTTTTCATACAAAAAAAATCTTTGCAGTTAATTTCTTAGCTAGTAAGAAACCGATTAACATTTTAGTAAAAAAAATAAGTCTGGGGAATCGAACCTGCAACCTTTTGTACAGTGCTTTGCTAAAAAGAACGCTTTTTACCACTAAGTAGATTTATTTTTTGCTAGAAACAATGGAAACCAAAAAATAGTAAGCCTATGGATTTAAACACGAGACCCAATGGTCTGTGTGTTTCTTAAACAAATACTTTAGCAGTGAGCCACCACGGCACATGCAGTACACGTAGGTACACAAACAGAGCTGCTATATATAAAGTTTTTACATATATAGAAATCTACATTCTACAAGTCTCTCTATTCAAATCTCATATCACTTTAACCCATATATCACACAATTGTGGTAAGATTGCATGAAGATATTCCTATTGAATTTGTAAAAGGCTGTATGCTTGCATGTTTTTTTTTTCATTTTTGCTTTAGAAAGTGCTACTGATTAAATCCTATGAAAACATACAACTTTTCCAGTGTTATAATACATGGGTGATCAACACAAAGCGCAAATTTTGTGGCCCGCTCACATGAGTGGAGTTGGGATGTAACTATGTGGCATTGAGGAGGCCGGTGTCTCGCGTTGTGGCCTGCAGTTTAAGGTAGGGTGCATACCCCTGGTATAATACATTGCTCCCCGTAGGTTGGTTACAAATATTTCATATTTAACACAATGCTGGCATTTTAATACCTTACCTTCTTCAGTGGGATTAAATCCACAAATATCACATATGTTTCGAACCCACTTATTCATTTCTTCCTCACTTTCAGCCACCAAATAGAATATTCTGTCAATGGTCTTGATATCAAAAATATAACTATTTTCAAACTCCTTTTTGTTAAACACCAATCCAGCATCAACTTGTTCACACAAATTTAAGTCAATAATGCGGATTGGTTTTTTAGCATGATCATTTTTGTAGTATTCCAGTACATCTGGGTCTCCTGTTAAACGGCCACTGCGAAGCACAAACCACCTCCTCTTCCATGCCTAAATAAAAGAAAAAGAAGCTGTTAACCCATCACCTTTTTTTTATCTTCTACGGTTTATTCAGAGAATATTTTCCATTTTTAGGATACATATATCCAAAATAAAAAATAAAAACAGATACATACTAAGAATATGATCCAAAGCAAAATCTGAATCTAGGAGCAGTATCTTTTTTATCATTATAGATATAAATTGTAAGATTTGATGCCAATAACGAGTTAATTTTAGGCTTTTCCACAACATGTGCAATAGCGATTCCCACATCTGCCAACATACTTGTGAGACATGATTGACATCACTGCCAATGGTTGTTGACTTTGGTTTCTCAAGCCAGCCATCCTGTGCATACTCAAGCTTGGTATGAACTAGAACATGCCATGATGCACATGCTCAAGCTTTTAAACCAGGAGGCAAAACATTGGAGGGTCTAGCAGGTATGTCTAATGGCAAAGTCATTTAACAGATCCAAGAATACCGTATATACTCGAATATAAGCCGACCCGAGTATAAGTCGAGGTACCTATTTTTACTTTAAAAATGAGTAAAAACTGGTTAACTTGAGTATAAGTCGAGGGTAGAAATTATGACCACTACTGCCTTCTGTATTGTTTTGAGGGTTTAGTTGTCCTTTAAATGAACAGCAGCATTCCCATACAGTAGTCCCATATAGTAATAACCATATTGGATTTGGTATGTGACTACTGTATGGTAATTCTGCTGTCCATTTAAAGGGCAACTAAAGCCTCAAAACAATACAGAATCAGAAGGTAATCTATTTAACAATAGGTACCATCCTCAGTATTGTTTTCAGGCATTAGTTGCCCTTTAAATTAAAAGTAATCCCCAATTCATTGACACTCCAGATGTTTGTAAACTACAACTCCCAGCATGCTTTAGTTGCTGGGAGTTGTAGTTTACAAACATCTGCAGTGGAACTACACACACTAAACCTGATTACAACCCACAACACACTACCCTGTCCCTGACCCAAATGACTCTTTTACTCTCCCTCCCACCCCCAGGAATAAAACCCACTTAGCTTCCACCCTGCCACTACCTCTTCTTTTCATGCAGCCTCACCTTTTTTCCAGGTGCTTTGGGGCAAGCAGTGATACCGTAGTTGCAGGAAAGTCTGGGCCCCCGACATCACTCACTTGATGGAGGAATCCGGATGCCACATCCACTGATGGTTGCATCCACTGACATCACTACTCGGCGCCGAGTAGTGACATCAGTGGATGCGGCAGCCGGATTCCTACATCAAGTATGTGACTGACCCGAGTATAAGTCGAGGTTCAGTTTTCAGGCCGTATTCACAGCCTGAAAACCTCGACTTCTACTCGAGTATATACGGTAACCTCTTTTTCCCTGGGGAAAAATTCTGGAAAGAACATTTTTGTGATTTACAAAATAATATAGATGTAGGGTTAATAGGCGTGCGCCCGGCACCAAGGCCAGACAAAACTCTTGTCAAAACCCCTTTCTACCATTTGCAGGATAATGTTAGGATGGGTTAACTAACCATTTCAAAGTTGTCAGTCCGCAAAAGGGTGGTGCAGCAAACCTGCTCGTGTTCCGTGTGTGGATCACAAATTTCCCCACCCTGCCCTATCTAGCTACTTTTTTATGCCACTGGTCTGGAAAAAAATTCAGGGGAGAACGCTGAATTTGTAGATATTTTTAACAAAAAGTTTGTGAGGTTTCAATTCATTTTGTGTATTTTTTTTATTCCCAACAATATTGCCTCAATAGACAGGGCACATTCACAAAGATACCAAATGCTGCATCTCCACTTTCTGCTGGGTGATTTATAAAATTAACCTGTGTGTACTAGGGGTTAGCTGCCACAATCCACCTCAGCTAGGCACACCCAGCTTAGTGTATGCAGTACACTTCACAGGAAGCAGACAGTCAATCATGCTACAGCTCAGAGATTATCACTACCCCTCTACACAAAACTACACTGAAATCAGTGTTCTGTGTCGAACATATAAGAAATGCTCCTGTCCCCAACAATGAAAAATTCCTTTGCTTTACATGCAAAAAACAATCTTTGCAGTTTCTTACCTAGCATGGATGTAAGAAGCAGAAAATTAACATTTTAATAAAAAATAAAACTTACATGGTAGAGGAAGACCAGAGAAACAGAGCAGTAGCTCTTATGTCTTTGATTACGGTCATTACAGTACCTTAAAATGCGTCTGCAAATGGAAAGGAGACCGGAACAGTCAGGAGAGACAGTAGGTGTGGGCACACAATTTTACAAGTAATCGGACCTGTGTCCCGGGAGCACTAAGTTTTACTGTAAGCGGTTTCTGCACACACACACCTCAAAAAATCTGTCTCCCTGCTGGTATGTAGAAATCCACAAGTAGGGTCCCACAAAGAAGGATCCAGGAGGCAGGCAACCAAAAAGACGAGATGGACACAGAACGCTTTGTGGATTTGAGGAGCCCCTGAAGAAGTGCTGGAGATCCACGAAACATGTAGGGAGGAGCTTTCTGTTTGTCTATCTTGTTTGTATCTCACACACTGTGGTGGCGGTGCTTTGATTTTTACTTACCTTCAATAAAGTTTGGAAATTTTACTTAACACTGCGGCTTTTTGGCTGCCTGCCTCCTGGATCATTCTTTGTGGGACCCTGCTTCTGAGTAGGCACGGGCACATGAGTAATGTAAAATACACACCTGCCTCTGCTTCTTTGGGGGTGTATGGGGGGTTTAGAGGTGGGCAGGAGCATTTTTTCTTGTTGGCCTAATAAGTTTGTTGACTCCAGATGTTTAAAAACTACAACTACCAGCAACCAAAGCATGCAAAGGAATTGGAGGCTACTGGAGGCAACTAAAGCCTCAAAACAATACTGAATCACCTTGATATAAAAGCAGTAATCAGTGCCTCAATTCTCATTTTAATGTGGTTGCTGAGAATTTGACCTTTCTAAAATGGGGCTTGTGCTTTATTTCCCAGCATTCCAATATCACAAAGTGATATTAAAGGGGAACTGTGGTCCAAAAATGACTAGGTAAATTAATAGGAATTGGTACCCTGAGAATTTTTGCAATTTACTTTCATTGTTTATTTTGTAAAGTTTTGGAGATATTTACATTTGTGTGTGTGATATGGCAGCAACATCACCAGGTCCCCTGCTGCCTGCTCTTAAACCATGTGACAGTCACTGTCTCCTCCTGCCCTTGCAGCCCCCCTGGTCCCTCCCACTCATGGGCCCAATGGCCCTTCCTTTGCAGGCCCCCCTTGGCTCCTTCCCTTACAGACCCATTTAGACCCACCCACTCACAGGTGTTGTGACCCCCGCCCACCCGTGAGTGCATTGGCCCCGCCCACTACAGAAAACAGTGAGAACTCTACCTGAAAAGGCCGTTTTCACATAGTGGGAGGGTAGGGCTGTAGATTCCCTTACCTTCACACAGCAGGAAGGACTCCTCACACACTGAAGTCTGAGGCTGTGCGTGCCGGCGGTGAGGTGGAGGAGCAGCCTTAGGAATGTCACGTCATCCTCCCACCCATTAACTTTCTGGTCTGTAATGTCTTTATATCTTGGGCTGTGGAGCATGTAGAGAGATGGTTGATGGCTCTTAAAGGTAGGAAACTGGCCTTTCATTTAAAATCAACTTGTATGGAGACAGTTCCCCTTTAACTAATTACAGGTTTGCAGTAGTGGTCATAATTTCTACCCTCGGCTTATACTCAATCAATTTTACTTATTTCTCAGGTAAAAATAGATACTTCGGTTTATACTCTGATCATCTTATTCTCTAGTATATATGGTATATGTTGCGCCACCAGAGATGCATCAATTAATGCTTTATCTTTCGCTATAAAAACCGTGCATAGGGACATGGGGTCAGGGAATGTGGTTCTTTGAAACCTACATGGGCTGTGAGTTGTACTGGCAACAACATGAAAAAGTCTTTTTAGTTACAGAATCTAGGTAAATAAATGCAACTTGCTAGAGAAGAATCTTTCAATGTATACTGTAGGTGCCCTGGGGAGAAAAGCTTTCACACATAGGATTAAAAAAATGTATGTTTAGTTCTATAACTCCCGTTCTTCAGGTAAACTGAAATAAGTTAAAAAGGAGCCATGTCTTGCCTCCTGTTCCTTAATTAAACAACCAGGAGACAGGAGGAAACAGAAAAAAATTGCGATTGCCCTCCTCTGCCGATTTACAAAAGCCTATTTTTTTAGCATTTAATCTACAGGTACCTATATATTTGGATACCTTTTTTCTATTCAAATAGGTGGCAAACCTGTGGCATGTGTGCCAGAGGTTGCACTTAAAGGGCATGTCCACCCTTGAAAAAAATTTTTTGATACAACATTACCCGTCCCCCCAGCCCCAACCGCTAAATTTTTAGAAAGTGCCCCAAACTTTACTTACCTTCCCTCTTTCCTCCACTGCACTGCCAAGCCCTCTGCTTGTGAGAAAATGCAAGCAGAGGGGCGGGACCGGCAGTCGCATCTGTGATTGGCTGAGCGGTAAAATTATTGGGGCACTTTCTAATAATAAAAATATAGCGGTTGGGGCTGGGGGGACAGGGGGAATGTTATATATAAAGGGTTTTACGCTAGGGGGAGGGAATCCTAATCGGGAGGGAGAGGGAGGCCAAACTTCTCCCGGAGGCCAAATAGGAGGCAGAGGAGAACCTTATGGAGCTGGGATGTGAGGCAAGGATTTTACTACACTACATGGTGGGGCCATTAGTGGGGGGGGGGGATTATAGTTTTTGGGGTGGACATGCCCTTTAAGAGTCTGGACACTTATGTACAGCTGAGTTCACCAGAGTTTTTTTTACCAGAAAGCCAAATCTGCTCCCAGAGCTTGAGAAATTGCAGTGGCTGTCTGTAGCAGAGAGAAATCACACAAACATCAGAGTGTGGATCTCTCTTACTCTCTCAGCTTCTGCACATTCCAGCACAAAGGAATGGAAAGGAGAAGTGCGAAAGAAGTAAGAAACTGCTGTGCAAGAGCCATAGCATGCCATGGGACAGAGAGGTGAGGAAAGTCAAATAATCAACTGCTGTCTCTATCTGCTCTGCATAGTTTGAAGGGGACTGGGGGTGTTAACCAGACAAACCAGGAGAAAGAGGGATTTCTTACCCAAAATGGGGACTGGAAGAGGAGGTCAACAGAAAATTAACCACCTAATTTAATTGCATTTTTCGGTAAACTGCTTCATTTTGTCGAGTGGTCAATCCAAAAATCAGCAACTATTTTTTGGTCAATTTGATCAAATTAATTGAATCCTTCAAATTCAACCCCGTTTTACAGGCTAGTAATTATTATCTGGGCTTTCCTCTGCCTACGGACACCACAGAGAGAGAATAACTTTTGGGCAAAGCTTATGATGTACACCTGGGAATGCTCGAGCTAGCGGCGAGAAATACCACCACTTATGCTGGTGTAAGTTTGAATAGATTGAAGCTAGTAGCTTGATCTTGGAATTATTTTAAAGGTAGAATTGCGAGCTTTTTAATAGAAGACACTTGTATGGAGACCACTATTCCCCTATATGTAAAGAGATCAAAAGTGTGCAGTTACATTCTTGTCTTTCTGTACTTAAGATAATAAGGATATTGCAGCTTTAATAATTTCTTTTAGGAAATGTTGATCTATGGAAGCCCAGCTGTTTAAATTAAGACGACAAAGAGATAAAGGTATCTGTAAAGGTATCATAATTTTCATCACAATATGCACCTGGTCATGGGTCTATTATTTTTGAGGATCATATAGCTTTAATAATTTCTTCACCTTTAATTGGGCGGTTAATATTGTTATTTTTTCTGTCGCTTACTTTTGGAGGGAAGTGACTTGGTACAACCTGGTCATCTCCCTGTACTAAAGAAAAAGTGCAGTCCTGAATGGGCTCCCAATGCTTTACATAGGGAGAACCCTTGTAATGGGATCTTTGAAAAATGACAGACAGAAAACCAATACAATACCAAAAGTCTATGTATGCAATCATACCTCCCAACATTTGGAAAGTCCGAAGAGGGCCAAATTGACAGTGTGCGGGTGCGAGCATAAGCACGTGGCAAATTTTTTTGACCACGCCCAGTTCTCAAAACCACACCCACTTTTTGAGGTAACGCCCGTTTTAAAAACCACTACTGACTACATTGGCTAATGAACTGGGGAGGGCTTGATAGCGCTGGGAAATGAACTGGGGAGGACTTGATAGCGCTGGGAAATGAACTGGGGAGGGCTTGATAGCGCTGGGAAATGAACTGGGGAGGGCTTGATAGCGCTGGGAAATGAACTGGGGAGGGCTTGATAGCGCTGGGAAATGAACTGGGAGGGCTTGATAGCGCTGGGAAATGAACTGGGGAGGGCTTGATAGCGCTGGGAAATGAACTGGAGGGCTTGATAACACTGGGAAATAAACTGGAGGGCTTGATAACGCTGGGAAATGAACTGGAGGGCTTGATAATGATGGGAAATGAACCGGAGAGCTTGATAACGCTGGGAAATGAACCGGAGGGCTTGATAACGATGGGAAATGAACTGGGGGCTTGATGAGTATGTGAAAGAAGCCAGAGAACATGTTGTGCCTGTTACTGAAAGCCCCAGATGGATGTTGGATTGAGTGAACAGGTACCCCTGTACCCCTCACTGCCCCATGTACCCCCCACTCACCCCCCCTGCACCCTTCACTGACCCCCTGTACCTTCTTACTGTTAACCCCAGATGGACATTGCAGAGTTCCAGGCAGATCCAATCTCTCTCTGTACTGACATAGAGTCCTAGACCATGTATTTGCACTGTCCCTTGCTGTATCCCCAGCTACCAGCAGCTGCGTTCTGAACAAATAGGCTAGCCCCGCCCCCAGCAGACAGGAACGGAGGCCTTAATCTCATATCTACTGCAGGGTCCTAAAGCCTGCAGATTCACTTCCAGTTTTCACCAAATTTTTGGGCCAGACACTGGGAAATTGCGGGAAAACGGGAAGGGGTGTCGGGACAGCGGGAAAGGACCCCAAAAACGGGACAGATAGCAATTTAAAGGGTATGTCCTCCCTAAAATTAAAGGGTATCTATTCGAATCTTCAAAAATTATACCTTTAATACAGCAAGATCACACTGCTTCAAAACTTTTTTCAGATTTTAAATCTGGGCTGTAGATCCTGAGAAATCATCATTTTAATCACAGCATTTACAGGGAAAGACCTGTGACTTCAGGTGCAGAAATTGTAATATGTGACCCATTTATGACCTCTCACTAGGAACTTTAGCTGCCTGCCAGCACACTTTCTGCAACAATTATGAGAATCAGCAGAGAAAAGAAGGCAGGGGGAGGGAGATGTGTAAGCAGAGTAGGGTCTATGGTGAGGCTGTGCAGAACACTAAAAGAAGGCAGTGAGTAAGGGAGGGTGGGGGCAATTAGGAGCACTCACTAAACATTAATAATTTAATAACAAAGCAAGCACAGATAAATATGCGAGTACCACCATTTTACTTCTCTCAAATTGTAGTTTCAGATAATGTAAAGTTGTTTGAGTGAGTATAGAGACCCTCTAAAAGTTTTCTGTAGTGTAGTCCCCCTCCCAACCCTAACCGCATGGTTTGTTTGTAAAATAAAAAGTCCCCAGAAACATACTTACCAGAACGGAGTACCCTCGGCTTCACCCTCCAACGCAACTTAAGGCAATGTGTCTGTGATTGGCAGCTGCGATCTATTGTTTTAGCAGAGGGATCCTGGTATGGTAAATACGTTTATGAAGTCTTTTTTTTTTTGACAAACAAACCATGTGGTTAAAGTTGGGAGGGGGAAAGCTACACTTCAGCAAAATGCCTTCATGTTAAAATAAAAGTGCAGCGCCGATGGATCTGGATGGTAGGAGGAAGGGGGTGGGGAATCGGCTCCCCCTGTGCATGCCCAAGTACCTCCCAGAGGACTGAGGCAAAAACTTTTTACACACAGGAAGCCTCCTACTCTTCAGTTTTGACTATACACTGCAGGACAACCATTTAGAGCAGAGAAAGGTAAGGATTTGTTTAACACTACACAGTGGAGCCAGCCTGGGGTTAAATTTCTCTGTTTTGAGGGTGGACATGCCCTTTAACCATTTCAGTGCCAGCAGAATTTAAAAAATTTTTTACGTTAAGTGCCAGCAGAATTTTCAGGATTTTGCCCTTAATCGCTTTAGACTAATTTTACAGTAGGAAACCTTGCAGTAAATCAGGCATATTATGCATTGTTTTTTTCAGCAAAGTGTACTTTAACACGGTTACAGAATTTTTAAACTTTTCTGGAAATTTTACTGGAATTATGGGTAAAATATGGGGAAAAAATGTAAAATTTGCAAATTTTCATTGATTTTTCCCATTTTTTATAGTTATTTTAAGGTTACACACAAAAATCTTACCATTTCTAAAAGCTCTGATACTCCCAAGTACAACGATACCAGATATATGTAGGTATCCCACTTTTTCTGTACAGGAGACCCCCCAAACTAAAACTGCACCTTCAAGAATATTACACCAAATTAAAATATATAACCACATGTGACGGTTAACATAGAATATCTTCCAAATTAACTAAAATACCCCCACAAGTGAGATATTTTTAGAAACTACACACCCGCAGGATATTATGAGTGAGGTAAGTTTCGATCAAAATGCAGATACCTGGGCGCAGCGCTTCGTCCAATTGTAAGTTATTTTCTCACATTTTCCTTTTTTTCCTCAACTGTAAAATCAGAGACAAAATCAAATGCGAATTTCAGCTAAAAACCGCAGAGGAAAGTTAAACCGCATCTCAAATATGAAAGCCTAACCCCTCCCGAATAAAACGGCATGCCACATTCATGAGTGTACCCTGAGACATGGCTTCAACTAACCCAGAGCGGGACCCATGCCAAATGTCCCCCGAACTCAGAATTACCCCCCACAAACTATATATTCCTGAAATCCACACAACTTCAGCTATGTAACGCTGTAGGTTGTTCATTCATACCATTTATGGTTTGGGCGCAGTTCTTCGTAGAAGTTTGCACTTTTCGGAAAAAATTAACCAAAAACAACTTCAAAAGGTAAAAATCATCCCAAAACCTACAGCAGTATAAGGGGTAGAGCTTCCTGCTTAAACTGGAACAGCAAGAAATCTATTTCTTTCATTCGTTTTTGTTTGTTTGGGTAGGCTACCGGATGAACAGTATAGCCAACCGTAATAATTTTCCCTTCTTCTTGTTGAAATGACTAAATGTAAATGTGTATACAGTTTATGGCATACCCTGTAAAAATAAAAATGTTAATAAAAAAAAAAAAGTTTGATAATACCTAATAACAAAATGTTATAACCCTAATAACTAAAAGTTATAGAATTGTAAATAAAGCATATTTACAGATGTCAGTGCTTAGCAAGTAGCTGCTATAAAATACAGAGAATGGATATACTTGATAAATGAGGGGTCAAAAGCACCTGCTAGTGGTTTTTGGGTAATACCAGTTTCATGATGAATGAGTTACTTATAGTAATTAACACAGATTACACTAGACTGGTAAAAAAACAAACTGTTAACTGTTCTTTTTAATAAGTCCATACTTAATAGTCCTAAGGCTAGAAGTACAGAGTAGTTTAGAACTATAGTTTAATCCTACACAAGAAAAACGGACATCAGTGCCCATGCTAACCATAGCACAAAAGTGCTTTGTTTTTCCAGATTATGGAAAGTACGACACAGAAAACACTTTGTTAACCAAGAATATCTTAGATTCTCACAGCTATTTTCAGGGTTAACCCTTTAAGAAGAGCTATACTGTGCATAAAAGAAAGGCTTCTAGGAATTAAAAATATAATAAGTTCCACAAATTTCCTTATGTGATGGCAAAATATGCCTATTCCCTGTTAAAGGGAAACTAAATCCCAAACCCCCCTAAAATTCTAGGTCACCATGGGTTATTCCAATGGGAGCACATTAGTTTGAATTTACCTAGTATAGTTAAAAGTTCAATTTCTGAACAAACCCAGGAGGTGAGGACCTAACATATTAGGTCCTCACACTGGGTACAAAAAAAGGTGGGGGGACGGGTTGGGACTTTACTTTTAATGCCATTATATACCTTTATCCTAATTAGGCTTGACCCCCCGTGAAAGAGAAAAGGATAGGAAAAAAGGAGGGGGAGAAGCTAGTAAGTTTACAAGTTTAGTGCAGTTTGAAATAGATGACTTTTTATCAAAGCTTCAGTTGGACTTAAAGGGGAACTAAAGTGACCTAAACTAACATTCTCATTCTAGGTAAAAGATAGGGAGAAGGGTCAAACTCCCACTCTGGATTTCTTTAGGAACTGCCTTTTACAACTTCTCAATACATTAAAGGGAGAATCATTAATTACAACGTGTAGAAAACTAAAGTCTGTATAAGCTCCTCCTCTTAAGTTTTGTTTAAGCAGAAATCATTTTGGATGAATCAGAGATGGGATGATGCCTATACCAACATGGGTTGTACATTTAGTTTTTTTGGTCCAATCCTCTTAGGTCCTAAGGAAGGGTATTGGGAGGTTTAGGGCTAGTACAGATTCAATTATGTTAAGACAAATTATTCTTCTTATTCAATAAAATAATTTACAAGTTTACAACAGGTTGTTTTTTTAGGAGCTTACAATGTGATGGGGGATATACATTATTAGTTATAGGATAGGTGTACATTTATGTGTGCCATTTGTTAGTAATGGCATGTATACGAGCATACGGTAAATAAGTGTATAGATATATATATAAGTATTGAAGAGTTATATTCGCTACAACAAAAAGTAAAATATATTAAGTTGTAAAAGTACTTACTGAGCTGCTATTTTAACTAGAAAGGGAACGTTTAAGTATAAACTTTGAATTTGGCTTGAAAGACTGCATTTTGGAAGGGAATTTGTGTGTTGGTGCTGCAGATTTTAAAACTCAATAATGCCAATGAAGAGGACATTGTTGTATTTTACTTACCCTTTAAATATGTCACATGCATTAAAGGTAGGTCAGTTGGTGTGTGTATATTCATATCAGGTTGGGGGATAAAATACTAACTTTTTTGATGATTGGTCAAAATGTGTTTTTCTTACTTTAGTTACCCTTTAAGTATGGCTACAACAGTAATGTAGGGGTAAGTCAGTAGGTATGTATACCTGTATCACGTTGGGGGTTAAACAAAAAAAAACAAAATTAGTTTTTTTGACTTTAGTTACCCTTTAAATATGGCTTCCATGGGAATGGAAAGGTAGGTCAGTAGGTGGGTGTACCCGTGTGTGTGTGTGGGGGGGGATCACCATTTGTATTTATGACGATGAAACAAACTGCTTTGAAATATCCACATTTGAGGATTGTTACCATTATAGTCTATGGGAAAAAATGTCCAGAAATCCGCCAAATTAACTAGAAAATCCAAAATGAAAGTTCTCCTGCACGTGGAAACCATTGTATATACCTTTATGGTATATTAAGGTTGCATCATAATACTCAATGATGTCCTTTGTTTAAAACACAAACAGGGAGATTCAATAAAAGTTCTTATTGTTAAATATGGTGCTAATTTTGCCTGAACCAATCAGATGTTAGCTTTCAAATGTTAAATAAGATCTGATTGGTTGGGGCAAAATTAGCACCATTTTAAACGATAAGAACTTTTATTGAATCTCCCTGAAAATATATGCTCAGTCACATGCAAAGTTATGCACACCATAAAAAACGAAATACACATGTGTGTAAAACTAGAACATTATTCTCGCACACCATCTCACATAGATCACCTGACGCTTTTCATGCTAAAGCACTAACCGGGAGATTCAACAAGTTCTTATCGTTTAAAATGGTGCTAATTTTGTCCCAACCAATCAGATCTTATTTAACATTTGAAAGCTAACATCTGATTGGGGCAAAATTAGCACCATTTTAAACCTTTTATTGAATAACCCTGTATGTAGGCAGATTTCGGTCCTTGGAAATCCTATAAAATGTGCAACGTTTGAAAACCAGAGCGGAGATTAACAAGGGTTTGGATTAATGATTTTTAAAAAACTGTTCTGATTTGCATTTCTATCCACCAAAGAGATAAGTGTCTCTACTCAATATGTTAGCTTTCCCTTCCCCCCTTCCCTGTAATGTGCAACTGTTTTAGTGCTCCTTAAAAGTGCTCTTTTGGGATTATGAAAGGAGGAGGCTTGAATCTCCCTGTATGTATTTTAAACTATGGTAGAAATACAGGGAATTGGAACACTTATGGGTGGAGGAACTCACAGCAAGTTGGGAGGGGGAAAAGAATAGCGGTGTGTTTAAAGGGCATGGCCTTGTAATAAACTTTTTATATAATGTACTGCTCCTTCCCCTAGCCCCAACTGCATAACTTTTATTTACAGAAAATGCCCCAATCCGTACTTATCATGCCTCTATCCTTCGCCGCACTGCCCCGGCCCTCTGCTTGCACGGAAATGCAAGCAGGGGACGGGACCGTCAGCCGTGTCCGTGATTGGCTGAGAGGCAGCCAATCACGGACACAGATGCCGGGAGTTCAGACCGGCACAGGAGAGAGACATGGTATGTAAAGATCGGGGCACTTTCTGTAAATAAAAGTTATGCGGTTGGGGCTGGGGGAAGGAGCAGTACATAATATAAAAGGGATTTTACACTAGGGGGAGGGAGACAAAATTGGAAGGGAGAGGGAAGGAGAACGGCTGCAGTGCGCACGCCAAACTTCTCCCGGAGGGGAGACAGGAGGCAGAGTCCTATATGGACTCTGCTAACCTGTTTTTGGGACTGGGGGGGGGGGGGGGAACTACAGGATAACCATATGGAGCTGGGATGTGGGGTAAGGATTTTTACACACTACATAGTGGGGCCAGTAGTGGGTTAAATTATAGTTTGGGGGGTGGACATGCCATTTAAAGTTATATATGGTGCTATGACTCACCTGTGTGGATATGCAGAAGGACAGGGATGCCATACACTACAGAAAAAGGATTAAACGCTAGGTGGATGGATCCAGATGATGGTGGTGGTGGTGGCATTATTCAGCCCCCTGAGTCAATACTTTGTAGAACCACCTTTTGCTGCAATTACAGCTGCCAGTCTTTTAGGGTATGTCTCTACCAGCTTTGCACATCTAGAGAGACTGAAATCCTTGCCCATTCTTCTTTGCAAAACAGCTCCAGCTCAGTCAGATTAGATGGACAGCGTTTGTGAACAGCAGTTTTCAGATCTTGCCACAGATTCTCGATTGGATTTAGATCTGGACTTTGACTGGGCCATTCTAACACATGGATATGTTTTGTTTTAAACCATTCCATTGTTGCCCTGGCTTTATGTTTAGGGTCGTTGTCCTGCTGGAAGGTGAACCTCCGCTCCAGTCTCAAGTCTTTTGCTGACTCCAAGAGGTTTTCTTTCAAGATTACCCTGTATTTGGCTCCATCCATCTTACCATCAACTCTGACTAGCTTCCCTGTCCTTGCTGAAGAGAAGCACCCCCAGGGCACGATGCTGCCACCACCATATTTGACAGTGGGGATGGTGTGTTCTGAGTGATGTGCAGTGTTAGTTTTTGGCCACACATAGCATTTTTCATTTTGGCCAAAAAGTTCCATTTTGGTCTCATCTGACCAGTGCACCTTCTTCCACATGTTTGCCGTGTCCCCCACATGGCTTGTGGTAAACTGCAAATGGGACTTCTTATGCTTTTCTGTTAACAATGGCTTTCTTCTTGCCACTCTTCCATAAAGGGCAACTTTGTGCAGTGCACGACTTATAGTTGTCCTATGGACAGATTCCCCCACCTGAGCTGTAGATCCCTGCAACTCGTCCAGAGTCACCATGGGCCTCTTGACTGCATTTCTGATCAGCGATCTCCTTGTTCGGCCTGTGAGTTTAGGTGGATAGCCTTGTCTTGGTAGGTTTACAGTTGTGCCATACTCCTTCCATTTCTGAATGATCGCTTGAACAGTGCTCCGTGGGATGTTCAAGGCTTTGGAAATCTTTTTGTAGCCTAAGCCTGCTTTAAATTTCTCAATAACTTTATCTCTGACCTGTCTGGTGTGTTCTTTGGACTTCATGGTGTTGTTGCTCACAAGATTCTCTTAGACAACCTCTGAGGCCGTCACAGAGCAGCTGTATTTGTACTGACATTAGATTACACACAGGTGCACTATTTAATCATTAGCACTCATCAGGCAATGTCTATGGGCAACTGACTGCACTCAAACCAAAGGGGGCTGAATAATTACGCACACCCCAATTTGCAGTTATTGATTTGTTAAAAATGTTTGGAATCGTATGATTTTTGTTCCACTTTCACATGGAATTCCAATAAAATTGATTCATGTTTGTGGTAGTAATGTGACAAAATGAGGAAAACTTCAAGGGGGCCGAATACTTTTGCCAACCACTGTATGTAAAATTTCCTGTGACACCTGTGTTGTATATATTTCCCAAGATTCACAAAAACCCTCTCCAGTCTCCAGGTCGGCCTACTATTTTAGGCTTCGGTTCCATCTTTAGCCCGCTGGCCACCATGCTGGACAGGGTTCTTGCAGGGTACCAGGTCTTATGTGCAGGATACAACAGACTCTTGATAAATGATAAAGTGTACAAATAAATGGGAGTAAAATAAAATTAGTCTTGATAAGTCTTTGCTATATATGTCCATACCCCTTCAGGATACAAGCCTGTGATTTATACTGCTCAATAGCTATTTTGGTCTTAATGAGTTTTATGTAGTGGAGATACTTGAACAATGTCTTCCTCCCATGGCGGTTGGACCACTTATGCAATTTTATGAAGAACTAGAAAAGATACATTGTAATATTAGATATACACTTGAGTGGAATGATACTAAAATCCACTACTTGGGTGTGGGACAACAGAATTGTATACAAAACCAACCAATTGTACTGAGTTGCTTTTGTATCAAAGTTTTCACCCAGCACATATTACAAATCCTTACCCTATAGACAACTAATAAGGGTACAGAACATAGCCAGTCATGAATGTTGTAGAGAACAGCAGATGGAGGACATGATTGGAAATTTAGACGTAGGGGACATCCAGAAAGATTTTGCAACAGGCAACTTATTAACATAAAAAAGGAAAAAAAAAAAAAAAAAAAAAAAAAACAGGATTCCTTTTGTGTCAGATTACTACTTGGTTAGTCCTGCCATTAAGCAGCACCCCTGACCTAAACCACTAGGTCCTCGCCCATAGGTTATGCCTAGATCCCCTGTACAATGTCTCTGATCTACTTGTGTTAATGATCCGGACCTACCCAGTCACATAAGCTGGGATTTGTTTAAAGGGCATGTCCACCCTTCTTAATAACTTTTAACATAATTTTCTGCTTCCTCCCCCAGCCCCAACCGCTATATTTGTAGTGAGAGAAAGTGCCCCGATAGTAACTTACCTTCCCTCTTTCCTCCCCCGCACTGCCAGGCCCTCTGCTTGCGCGAAAACGCAAGCAGGGGGCCAGACCAGCAGCCGCGTCTGTGATTGGCTGAGAGGCAGTCAATCACGGATGCGGCTGCTGATAGTCCTGAACGGCGGAGGAAAGAGGGAAGGTAAGTTACTATCGTGGCAAATCGGGAGGGAGAGGATGGCTGCAAATTAAACCCACTACTGGCCCCACAGTACAGTTTAAAAAATCCTTACCTTACATTCCTGCTCCTTATGGTTCCCTTGTAGTTCATGTCCAAAGTCCAGGAAACTGAGAAGTAGTGGCTGTCTTCCTGTCCAAACGTCTCTGCCTCCTGTCTTGACTCCGGGAGGCATGGTGACATGAACAGAGGAGCCCTTCACACACACACCCCTCCCAATCCCTCTCTTGCAATCCTTCACCTTGCATAAAAACTAGCGGAAAATCTATATTGCAGGGCATACCCTAAAAATAGAATCCAAACTGTACTTACATATCCTCGTTCCAGCATCTTCGCTATTGCTGGCAGCCGCAGCTGTGATTGTCTGCCTCTCAGTCAATCACAGCCACGGCTGCCGGTTCAGCCATCTGCTTGTAGTTCTGGCAGGCGGGGAGCCCGGACCAGAAAGACCCTGGAACGAGGGTTAGCAATGGTAATCTATGGGGATCGTAAATCTACAGTTTTGTTATCGTAGATTTATGATCGGTATCGTAAATTTACGACCGTTAAACCAACCGTTATCTCCGATTGGTTTAACAATCGTAAATTTACAATACAGATCTTTAAAGTCGCGGCATCGCTAAAAAGGGATACCGCGGCTTTATAAATATGGCCCTTATATACAAATATAAACCCTGGAAAGACTATGTTGCTATCGGTGACATGAATCACATTTGCGGTTATTGTCATGCTAAGAAATTTAAAGAATGTGACCCCCCCAGATATTGCCATCACGGTCACGTTCATACCCCAACGATCAACGCCACGCCCCCAAAGATAACTGCCATGCCCCCAAATGTTATGACCACGCTACCGGATATTGTGGTCACCCCCTAAAAAACCCCCAAAACATTATGGTCCACCTCCATTTATCATGGCCACACCCCCAAACATCCCAGGTCTGTTCCCAAATCACATCCACATACACAAACATCCTGTCCATGCTCCCAAACATCACAGCCCCCCCCCCCCCCCCCAAACACCACACCTACGCCCTTAAAATGGCATGGCCACGTTTTAAACAGCATGGCCATGTCCCCAAATATCACGACCACCAATGTCACGTCCAAGCCTCCTGGACTCCACAACGTCACAGACACGACCCACCATAGAATGCCGTGCCCCCACCTACCGCAACATCGCAGACATGCCCCATCCACCTATTCAAACTGGGACGGTTGGGGGGTATGGACTACACAGAAATTACCTGCATTACCTGGACTTAAGAAACAGACACACACTGCCCACATGTCATACACTTCACAGATAGTTACAACTAAAAGAAAAAAACATCATGGCACTTTCAATTCGGACCAGAAAGTAACTTTATTGATTGGGATCTAATAGTCAATATAAAGTGGTCCTTGAGCAAGGATAAAGTGTTAAAGTGCAAACAAGGTGACGTACTGCTAACTAATGTGAAAAAAATTGAGCACGCTTAATAAAAACACACAACGCCCAGACAGCACAACAGAATTAAGCCCAGCTTTAACAACACAGATAAAGAGCGAGCACATCACATGCTTTAGAGACACTGACACCCATCAGTCACTCAAGTGCTGCGATATTCAGTTGCAATCAACACATTTTCCCAACGACAAATTCCATGTAGCATGTTCACGAGTATTCACCACAACATTTGTATATTTACGCTCCAAGTGGAAAAACTGATAACGCTGTATATAAGGTTTTGCTATAAAGATATGTTATATGTCCCTCAATCAATGTCACCTACTCAACGTATAACTAATACATGACGTGGCCACCCCCATAGCCCAATACTATTGTGCGCTTTTAAAAGTGATCGGATTGCAATTCAAAGTGCAGTAGTGAGACCTAGCCTATACTTATGTCAATACCAAAGTATTCTGCCAAATGATTTCTTTATGCTTTTTAAAAAAAGACTTTTCCAATCGATCATTTACTAATACCACTGATATGTATAAAGAGATTAAAACAATCAAACTTGACAAATTGTATACCATATATACCACATGAAAATATGCATACAGAGATAATACCTGCAGCACGATTGTCTTATCCTGCTCCTCAGTGCTCTCGCGCCTGTTGGTTCCGTCTCCCATACATTCACTTCAGCATGAAATAAAGCAAAATGACAAGCCAGGCAACGATATCACAAAAAGTGTTTGCTTACCCCACAAGGTGTGTGTGGGGTTTGGACCGGAATGATTTTACTTCATACATTTGATTTTTTTTAAACTATCCAATGAACCCGCCATTACCACATTCAATGAAAGACAGCTCCGTAGTTTTAACACTCACAGTGAATAACCCCTTCTGAACTTGAAGACTAAACTTCCAGTCTTAATGGATGTCTGCATGCCCTCCAACATGTTCTAGACACAGTGGACATATCCCCACCCAAGTGCCTTTGCTCTAGTGTGCATAATTTTAACTTAGCCAATCTGTTGTAATATAAAAGTTCCCCCAGTCCCCTTAATTGCCCTTCTTTAAACCCTTTCCAAGATATCCATTTTTGGACACAGGATTCCAAAACTTCCAAATGAGGCCTTATGCTTTGTAAAGAGGGAGAAATTTTTTTTTCTTCCTTGAATCCATACCCCTCTTTATACAGGACAATATCTATCCGACTCTTGCCACATTTAAATTTGTTATCCACCAAAACTCTAAGATCCTTTTCCAACCGAGATTCATTTAAAGGGCATGTCCAGCTTAAAACTGAAGGTTGGTCACATGATAGATCCCCCCTGCCCACCCCCAACCGCCGAGAAATTTCTTTAAAAAAAAAACATCTGATCGCTACTTACAGACCCTCCTCTCTAGCGGCGTTCTGTTCCGGCTCCCTGCTTGCAAGCTGAGAGGTAGCCAATCACAGAGGTGGCTGCCGTCAATGGAGATGGAACGAAGATCTGTAAGTAGCGTTCGGGTGGTTTTTTTTTTAAGAAAATAACTCGGAAGTTAGGGGTGGGCAGGGGAGATCTATGACATGGCCAAAGGATTTACCATGCAAACTTCAGTGGTAGGAACAGTCCCCAAATGACACTCCAGTAAACTCCGATCAAAGGATAAAAATTAGCATTTATTAATAACTCTAAAATAGCACCATACCATGGACACAGATCAAACAGGAGGGAGGGGGTGCGGCCTGATGTGTTTCGGGGACACTTCCGCTTCCTCAGAGAAGCTCGGTTCCTACCACCAAAGTTTGCATGGTATGTTCTGGTCCGACCATTCCGGAAAGATAAGATCTCACTGGTGGAAGGTGAATGCAGAGGCATCTCCAACAATCTCCTCCGTGGTGTCTCCACAGTAAGTAGATCAATTTATTACATGTACTTGATATGTACTTGATATGGCCAAAGGATTACATGCTAGGTGCAATGGCTGCAGAAGATGGATCCGGATGGTGGGAGGGAGGGGGGCTCACCTGCGCATGTCACCATCCCTCCTGGAGGCAAGACAGGAGGTATTTGGACAGAAGACAGCCACTACTATTCACTTTCCTGGACCTTGCACTGGCACTGCAGGAGAACCATGTTTTTAAACGACACAGTGGGGCCAGTATGGGGTAGTTTTGGGGGTGGACATGCCATGCCAACACAGAGCCATTTATAGTATAAGCAGCACAAGGATTTTTTCTGGTAAGTCCAAATGCATCACCTTACATTTATCAACATTAAATCTCATTGCAGCCCAATGTGACAATCTATCTAGATCCGCCTGCAACAACTGCACATCATCTGTAGCCTTTAATGATCTACAAAGTTATGTGTCGCCCGCAAACAGAGACCTTGCTGATAATACCTATTTCCAAATCATTAATAAAGAGATTAAATAGAAGTGGCCTCAACACAGGACCCTGTGGCACACCACTTAGAACTTCAGTCCATATTGACGAAGCAGCATGAACAACTACTCTCTGCATCTAAACAACCAATTTTCTATCCATGTACAAAATGTACCACCCAAACCACAACAGATCTTAGTTTACACACAAGATGCCTATGGGGACTGTAAAAAAAGAAAAAAAAAAATGCAACCAATTTAAAATAAAAAAAAAAACTGTACCACATTTACTGCTATTCTAACTTCCATTAAAGCCAAGCACGTTTGAAAAGATCTTTCCTCAAAAATTCATGCTGGATACTATTTACAATGTCAGTCCTAGAAACATATTCTAAAATATGTTCCTGTATCAAACTTACCAGTATGTTCACCACCGAAGTTTAACTCACAGGTTTGCAATAAGCAGGCTGTGAGCGACTACCTTTTTTGAATATTGGAATTACATCAGCTTTTTTTCCACACATCTGGACATGAGGAAATCTTGAGAAAATTAAAACAATTGCCTGGATAAAACTCAGCATAGTCCTTAGGGAAAATTCCCTAAGGACTATGCTGCTGCCGTAAAAGTGAGACATTAAACATTCACATTAAAGGGCAAATATACTGCCCTAATCCACCCCACCCCTCTCTGTGAAAGACTGACTTAAGGTTCGTAAACACGTGCGATCGCGGGCCCTGATAAGTTTCAGTCGATAATTGAGTGTATGGGCACTTGATCGGCCAAAATGGTCGTTCGGTCGGAGATCGTTGCACGACCTACTGGGCGGATCTCCGAACGACCAGCCGTTAAAGGGCCCATACACGGGCCGATTATTGGCCAAAAAGAACGTTTGGAAACATTGTGCGTTGCGGGTCAGGACCCGCGATCGCACGTGTGTACGAGGCTTTACAGTGCTGGTCTGGCCCCCTGCCTCTCACAATTCAGGACTGTTCCCAATTTGGCAAATGGGAAGGTGCATTCCTTGCATAGTCCCAGACTATGGATGAAAAGGGGCCAGACCAGCAATATGAGTTAAGGTGGCCATATATGAACGATAATTGGTAAAACCCGTCGGGAAACGGATTTACCCATTATCGCTCGTGTGTAGGGGATATTCACTTCCGATCAGAATGCCGACGAACGACCGTAGTCGGCAGTCCGATTGATCGGGAATGATGGAAAATTTCCATCGGTCGGCTCCCTTTAATTTAAGTAGAGGGAGCCGATACCGATTGTGCAGTGTATGGCCGCACAGCTGACCAATCCCCAAACTGCATATGGGGATCAGTCAGGTCCGTGTGTGCCGACATCAATGTGATCTGTCAGCACACATGCTGTGGGATCGCATGTGTATGGCCAGCTTTAGACTTCCTCAGAAATGTATATCAGTTTAGGTCTTCATCCTGGGAACATTAAGGGGAGGGGGAAGTTAAGGGGTATGGTGTTTAACAGTGTAGTTCTCCTTTAAATGTAATGATACCAAATTCTACATTGCTTCATTAGTAATTTGATGTCCATTTTACATGCTGTACGTGGATAGACCAAATCTAATAAAACTAAAATGAATTTCTTGCACAATTCCAATCAAAAAATTAAAGAAATACACCATATTTAATGCAACTTCAAGTAGAGGCATTTTGCCAGAAGATCTAGTAATCATCTAAAATCGTATTAATAAGCAAAACAAACAAGTATAGGTTATCTAACATAAAACAAAAATATGCAATAAACATACAAACTATAAAAAACAAGATAATAGGGTGGGTACCTTTAAATTGCCATTCACTAACTAGACTAAATAAAACCAAACAACTTAACATTACAGTTGCATGTACAGCTCAAATCTTTAGAAACCGCCGAAGGACTATTTGGAGAATCATAAATGGTTTCCCATAAATATATTACATCCTCTAATGCTGACAAATAGAAGCATTGATTGCCTTCTTGCAAGTGAATAGGACATATATAATAAATGTATTAAACAAGACACTGCTACTTGTGATTTTAAAAAGGACACATACAAATAAGATTGAAAAGCAGATTACCTTTGTATTTTAGAAAAATGGTTACTTGCTTGATTTAGATGTAAAGACCATCTGAAAAGCAGCAGAGTTTTTTTCCCCGTTTCCATCTCTTTGCCTTACCCCATCCTAATAACCTTTAACCAACAGGAAGCAGACACAATAGCACTGGAAATAACAGCGGCTGCTCTAACACAGCCTCATTGAATGCAAGGGAGGGAGAAGCACATCCCTTTTCACAGCTGAATTTAACAAAAGAATTTCAGTAAGATAAGCAGGGTACTAAAATAAAAAGGAGCAATGAAAAACCAAATTAAAAAAAAACAAACATTAATTGTGCGAAGTATAGGTAAGAGGAAAATGTAGTAGAATGGGCTAGGGAAAGAAATGTGACATTGCACTGGCTGCTTAAAATAGTTAACAATTAAAGGGCATGTCCACCCCTAAAACTATAATTTAAAGGGCAATTATAGTGAGAAAATTGTTTTTTTTAAATTTCTTCTAATGTATCCTATAAGTCATCCCAACCACCAGGGTACCTTTAGTTTCTTTAAATTCTTCATAGTCCCCGAGATATAAGCCTTTGAATATGCTGTGATTTGTAGGAGCTGCTACACCTCATCTGTCACTCAAAGGCACACACCCACACAATCCAAAGCTCCCATGCAGTACTGTCCCACACTCTCTCACCCACACTATATGTACCATGTGCAACATATATAGTCAAATGCTGTAGTGCTAAACACAATCAATAAACCATTAACATGAGCATTACACACTATAAAACAGCCCCCCCCCCCAAAAAAAAATATCTTATATACATACAAAACCAGTGACTTAAATGGAACACTAATACAGTATATACAATACAGTAATACAGACTATATACCAAACAAGACACACAGTGCAATGTATGAAATATATAGACTAAAGCAACTGAAATATAACAGGACAACAAGCAGTGTCACTGTTTGTAAAGGTCTCTCACTACAAGCTGCTGTTACACTGACTCTCTTCAGTGATTATGATCTCAGCTAAGCAGGGGAGAGATATGAACTTTAGGTAAAAAATAAATAACAATTAGCAAAGTTAGAGAACAGGGAGAGTTCAGTAACTTACTTGTAAAGAATCTCAGCACCACTTGTCCTCTCTCCCCCTCCCTTCAGCATATTGCTACTTTATTCCACACTTTGATTGCTTGCAGTCTAGATCTGGAAGGGAGGGGTCAACAGGATGTCAGCACTTCATTTAAAGTCCTTTCAACTGGCAATGCTCGGACTCTGTATACAGCCCGTCACTGCTTGAGGGGGAGTAGACAGAGAGGGGAGGGGGACTACACAGCTTGGTACAAACTTCTGCCAGTGTGAAGAAATGAAGCCGCACAGAAACATGAAAGTAAGGCAGCTTATACTAAGTGATCTATACATTGTATACAGACAGTTTTTTTTTCACTATAGTTGCCCTTTAACCCATTACTGGCCCTACTAAGTAGTTTCTAAAAATCCTTACCTTACATTTGTGATTTGAAAGAATCTGATTATCTATTCCCCAGACCATTTCCCAGGTCACAGAGCCATTTACAGAAAGTTACTGTATCATTTTTTACAAAATTTTCGAAAATTACTTTAAAATTCTAATTTTCTAAAATTTCGGTCACCCTCGAAAATACAATGCATAATCTCGAAAAACAGTTTTTCGATTGTGAGGAAAGTTATTTTTTTTAAACTTCTGGATGTATGTATGTTTTCCCCAGACCATTTTCCAGGTCCACAGGCAGAACGGATTTTTCGCCCATCTCTCAAAACCCTGAATTTAAAGGATAAGAGCACTGTAAAATGAAGTTATGTTCATTTGGAAGCTGCAGCTTTAAAAATACCGTTGCCATATTTTTTTTTTACCTATGCCCTCCAGAGCCTAGCTTTGTGCCTTGAAAGTTGCAGACATCTTGTTACTGGTTTGCTGAATGTTAAGCTCCGCCCCTCTGAGATTTCCTCTGCTTTTTCCTCGAACAGTAATGCCTGTGAGTTCCGTGCACGTGCTTTTTAAAAGCTGCAGCTTCCAAATGAACATAACTTGATTTTACAGTGCACTTATCCTTTAAATATCTTCCTGTATAGATTTATCAAAACAAATCAATAAACAAAACAGAAAAATGTGTAGTGTTATACAACAAATATAAGATGGATCATGTCAGTTTTATCTAGATTTTAGTCTGCACATATGTATATTTAACATGTATTTCTAAAGCACTAACACTTCCAGTAGAATCTAAAAGATGTATGTGTATATGTCCCCTCTAATACCTATTAGGGTACACCCAATAGGTACCCTTCTGCCTCCGTAAATTGTATCAAATATTCATTTAGGGGATGTGACACTAATAGAAACAAGATTTCAAAGGATTTCTTTTATTTTTAACATCTTGCCTTTGTTTTTTTGTACAAATCACTAAATTTTATAGCAGTGTGTATAAAGATTTTGTATCATCTGTATCCACATATAGCTAAACATACACCCACATATTTCCCACTGTGCACCAACGGGCACACATTTACTAGTAAGTATATATTAGCGTGGGAGCATCTGATTAAGGCAAGGTTTTAACGCAACTAAGCTTTTGGGGGGGAATTTGGCTAAAAACATGCCCTTTACAATAGAAGCAGCTAAGGAATACTTATACTTTGACAGGATTATATCTATGGTTATTCTTTAACCTATTTCAAATAAATATATTTCAACAACAGCAAATACAGTTTGTGCATAATTCAAACTTGAAGATGACTATTTAAGACCATAGACTTTGGTTTTGATGTCTTATAGATCATTATAAACCAAAATGACTTCTGCTGCTTTGCCAGTTTGTATTCCCCTAGATGATCAATGAATTTATAGAACAAGATAAACACAAGTTTTTTTTCCCCCCATGAAAACTAGGGTTGGATGGGTACACCCATGTAATTTTTTTGCCAGAAGCGAGCGTTTGGCTGGGACAAATCACTGACGGACACGTCGAGACTCACAGCAACCGATTGTGCAATTATTTGTCCCAACTGAACGTTCATTGTAAACAAGCACTTGGCCAGGACAAATGACTGTCGGTCGCGGCAATAGTTCCCATAGGGACCTGCGCGAGTGACCGTGATTTACCAAGGGACCCGGGTGACTGAGCTTGGTCGCCCCACACCATCAGATATATAACCGATCCACAGCACTATCGGTCGGTCGGCAATATCTGCTAGTGTGTGCCCAGCCTAAAGGTGACCAAACATTAGGCTGAGTTTATGTACAATCCGACATTTCCATTGATTTCCAAACATTTTCCCGATTTTATTATGCAACATTGTGCATCGCTGGTCATCACCGATGATTGCGCGTGTGTACGAAGCTTAAGCTGGGTACACACAGTAAAGATAATGCCCCAATACAGTCGGATCCGGCGGTATTGGGGCTTTATCGCTAGTGTGTGTACCTTCGTTTTCCTAATAAGTGCATGATGTTCATAGGGAGAACGCTCGGAACTGTGTGTATGCAGATCTTTAAAAGATGACAGACAGGATCTTGCATATCTTGTCAGTCATCTTTCAATGATCTGTAGGGTGTGTACCCAGCTTAAAGGCTTGTACACACGCTCGATTTACGAGCAAGGAATGACCCCCGACGGCCGAGAGCTACACGCGACAAACGGCCATCTCGTCTGAGAATCGCCCGTGTGTATGCGTTCGGTCGGGGTCGTTCGTTCATCCGTCAGGTCGGTCGGGCAATGATCCGTTTTGGCCAATAAAGTGCCTACACACAGAACGATGATCGGCTGAAACGTTCGTTCGATCACACCTGTGTTTTGTTAATGGCATGCCATTACTTTATTCATTTACTTTAGAACATCAGGAGATTAATCAATTTACTCTCATAGTAAGAGCAAAAGAAAGGTATAATTCAAAAGAATTTAAATCGTAGCCCTCTATCAGAAATCCAATCGGAAGAATGCCTGACCATGTATGGTTTGTTTTAGGCTGGGTACACATGAAGGCACTATTTGTCCCGAGCGAGCGGTCGAGACAAATGTCAGTCGGCTGCATTCGTGAACAATCGACCATGCGGTCTCATAGGGAACCGCACGATCAATCGGGATTTCCCGACACGTCCGATCCAAACAAACGGACGATCGACGTTGGTCGTGGTCGGCCACCCCACACCAGGAGATATTTTCAGCCAACCAACCGAAAGTGCCGTGAATCGGTTGGTTGGTCGGTCGGCCGAAAAGATCTTCTGGTGTGTACCCAGCCTAAGAAAGAAGAAAGGGGACAGAAACTCTGGTCAGATACAAAAGGGAGGGATTAATTTTATAGTATAGATCTCCTTTAATATTTTTTTTAAAGGGGAACTGGTCTCCATAAAAGTGGCCTTTATTAAAAAAGGCACACTCCTACCTTTAAAATGACTCCAGGATCATGCTTCTAGATTCAGTCTATCCAAAGTTACAGCAGTATAAATTGTGTTTTTTATTTGCTAGTACTGTGATCTGTGACATCACAGAATTTTGTTTAAGGTTGGAGCATGCCCACTGCTGGACTGAGCATTATCAGCAGCATCGTAAAACCCACCCCATAACTTCTAAATCCTTTTTAAAGCTAGCCACAAGCCTGAAAACTTTCTTTCCCGTAGGTGTCCAAAGGTAGAGGAAAGGGTAGAGAATGATTGGTCTGTAAATAGAGCACATATGCGCAAATGAGCTGAATGACATAATAATGCACTTCCCTTCCCTCGGTCTCTCAAACGTTCTGGCACCTTTTCAAGCTCTCCAAGATTATTTTATGCTCAAAGGAGGCAGCTAGGGGAATAGCATTCATTTATTCATTACATCCATGGCTGGCAGCTACTAACTGGAAGTACCAGGAAGCAGAATGAAAGGTAAAAATACCAGGCGTCATTTTGGGTTAGACTTGCATCTGTCAGCTTTTTAACTATTGCAGTTTGGGAGAGGGTATACGTGTGATTTACCTATATACAATTTCTCATTTAAGGGGTGAACTTGTCCTTTAATCTACAATCCATTCATATTTGCAAGGGTTCTCCTCAAGAGGTCACAATATTCCTATATTAGGGCTGGACATATCCTGCAAACAGAATAGGAGCTCACCTAAAACAAACAGGAGAGTAGCGCTAACACAGGGAAATTAAAGCTGCTGCTGCTTGATTTTTAACATAACCAGCAGCCCCGAGATCGCTATCCCTGCCACTTTCCTTTGCTGGCACTGGGAAAGTTAAATGTAATAGGAAAGTCGTCCGACACTTAAAGAGTTACGGTAATGGTAAAGGTGCCCATAGAATACTAAAGCTGGGTAGAAATCTTGCAGATCCTGTCTGTCATTTTTCAAAGATCTGCATACACACAGTCCCGAACGCTCGGGATGGTGCGTTTCCCTCAGCCGTGGCAAACTCCTCTATAGGGAGTCTACCGAAGCCAAGGGAAATTTTCCCTTCTTTTTCGAGCGAGCGCTTGCCCAACCCAAACGTTCGGCGGGCGCGCGTCCGTTCAGAAAACCAAGGTAAACACAGTACTGATAAATCCCCAAAACAGTGAGATTCAACGGTATTGGGGCTTTATCGGTACTGTGTGAACCTAGCTTAAGATTAGACAGGATAGACATTTTCATATAGACCAAGTCTAAAATATCAAATATAGCAACAGCATATTTTTTACTTTACGTTTCCATTATGGTCCCACTTGGCCCATTCAGTTTGCAATTGCAAAAAAGAACAAGTGTCAAGGTAACGTCAGAAGAGAAGTTCTAACGAGGAAGGAATCTTAGGCTGGGTACACACGGAACGATATTTCCGGCCACCCAACCAATAGTGCCGTGTATTGTCAGTTGTCCAAAAATATCTAATGTTGTAGGATGGCTGGCCACAACCAAACTCTGTCGACTGTTCATACCTATTGGCAATCGGGACTGACGGTAAATCACAGGCGATTGTGCGGTTCCCTATAGGAACACACGATTGGTCACACGCACTGGCGGCAACTATTGCCGCCACAGACAGTCATTTGTCCCGGTCGACAAAATACAGCTCCATGTGTACCCAGCCTTAAACTCCCCTTAAACATCTCAAAATCTGTCTGTGCATCTATCCTTCTCTATATATAAACCTTCCGTCTGTCTATTTGTGTCTGTTAATGTACCTGTTTGAATCTACCCCTTTGTGTCGTTCTCCATATATCTCAGTCTATCTTTCTAATGATGAAATGGCATGTCCACCCCCAGAACTAAAATTTGCCCAAGTGCTTGCCCCACTGTGTAGTGTTCAAAAATCCTTATCTTTCTCCTCAGCTCATTAATGTTGTCCTGAATTGCCTGTAGGAGCAATCTGTCTGTGTGTCATCCGTCGCATACTTCCTTGTCCATGAGTGAGGACTATGGCATGCGCAGGGGAATTCCCCATTATTGTTGTTATTTGATCTACAGATTTTACATTATAATTAATTTATCCATATCTGCAGTAATTAGTACAACTATTAAAAATCAACAAGATCTCTACACCAAAAGTTTTTGGTGTTTATTCAGGTTTCATAGTCAAATTCTCTGAAAATCACCAAATATTGCATAGAATTCTGGAAAGAATCTCATCCAAAATAAGCAAAACATGCATTATAATAATGCCAGAATGCAAACATGAAGAATGTCTACAGCTTAGGAGCGCCTTATGTCAAAATGAAGAAATCTAAACTAAAAGCATTTAAGAATAAAATTTCTTAAAATAAAGAATAGTTTTTTAAAAATGTTATTAAGATATATAGCTATAAGAAGGCAATAGCTAAAACGTTCAGCCTAGTTCAGAGTTACAGGACTATCTATAACTCTATAGTATGGGGTTGCACTAAGAATTGCTGGTTACTCAGTGGAAAGGGGGGCAATCCAGCTACAAAGAATGCTGAAAAGCCAGAAACGGTGGCCATTTGCTTACCTTGTGATCTATATAGAGCTATCATGCGTGACACACATCTGTCTCTTTACTGGACCAAGGAAGAAGGAGCTAAGGCCTGGTACACACAGCTTGATATTTCAGCCTGATTGACCAGTGTCCAGCTACCATGATATTTCGGTAGATCAGGGCAAAATATTATTGGAAATTATGTGTTAGACAAACCAATCTCTATTTAAGTTCAATTAGACCTGACAGTTTATCTTACCCAAATAGTATTCAATAGATGACTCCATCGGCCATGCTGAAATGTCAGTTGTGCCAATCTGTTTTCATAGGTCTAAAATTGAATCGTATATACCAGGCCTAAACCACTAGGTCCTTCACTCTAGGAAATAATTTTCTGGCCTTATGCTGGCTTTAGAAAAAGTTAGGTTGAATGCCGAGTAAAGGGAGAGGGGTCTGTCCTGAACTTTTCTGGTGTGATTTGTGGCAATCTGATGTATTTTCAGGGGTAAGGACCCTATTACAACTTACCTGCACCTGCATTGTTCCCACAATGTATTAACCACTTTGCGACTGTTGACATATTGCGAAATGGCAAGCGGTATGTTGTGAACTTTTGCGGAGCTTTAAAGCCACAAGGTTGGGAGGTGTATGTGTGTGCAAAAAACATTGAAAATGTATTGTATCACTTGTCCCTAGTCAAAATCCCTAGCAAACAATATTACATTGGTTAGTGTGTGTTTCGCATCTCCCTACTAGTATTTTTGTTCACAACTACAGCAGGATGCATGCCATACACAAGGTCTTTGAACATTATCACAATTTTCTGATCATCTGCTTAAAGGGCAACTCCAACCTCATAAGAACATCTTTTAGAAAGAATGGCCTCTTTAAAATATGTTGATATATCCTACTTTGTCCTATGAATTCATTACTGTATGCCCGCTAGGCTTCTGGATGCCTCATGGAAACTGAGCCTTTTAGAAACCTGTACTGAGCTTTTACTGAGCCTGGGCATGCTCAGAAAAGGCAGACAGGGGATTAACATTCAGTCATTGGCTGTGATGTCAACTGTCCAATCCATAACTGGCAGTTACTAACTGGAAGAACCAGGCAGCAGAAACAGGGAAACAGGACATTGTGCAGGATTTCAGGTTAGACTTATATATTTCACATTTCAAACTATTACCCTTTAGGGTTTGGGGGGGTGATTTACCTGTATGTAAGTTTTCATTTTGGGGCTGGACTTGCCCTTTAAGGATATTGAGCGGTCAATTGGAAAAACAAAAACACGATTGGGTCAGGCAGATTATTTCAAACCCATCTTTAACTACACCTCTTCAGCAGATTTCAAGCAAAAATTTCTAAATCGATGGCAGAGGGTTGTGCATTTCCAAGAGAAAAAAGGAACCACCTATGTATAGCCCTGCTTAAAGGGCATGTCCACCCCCCCCCCAAAACTATATTTTAACCCACTACTGGCCCCACTGTGCAGAGTTGTAAAATCCTTACCTTACATCCCTCCTCCAAATGACTGCCCTGCAATGTCTGTTCAAAGTAGTCTGCCTGGGTCCCAAATGGTGTCTGCCTTCTGTCTGTCCTCCGGGAGAAAAATTACATGTGCAGAGAAGCCCTCCCTCTATCTCCAAATTCACATTTTCTGTAGTATAAGGTTCCCTCTCCCTCCCCCAACTGCTGTAGTAATTTGTCAAAAATGTAAGCCGAGCTGTACTTAAACTGCCTCTTTACCCTGGCTTTCTGGACTGCCTCTCAGCCAATCACGGACGCGGCTGCCGGTCCGGCCCCCTGCTTGCAGTTTCATGCAAGCAGAGGGACGTGACTGAACGCCGCAGGAAAGAGGCAATGTAAGTACAGATTGGCTTACATTTTTGACAAGCTACTATAGCGGTTGGGGGTGGGAAAGGGAGCCCTACACTACAGAAAATTTCCAGTATAACAGTATAATTGTTTTAGTTAGACAGTCAATATTTCAGTTACGTATATAACTAACATACAGACAGTAAATAAAGCACACATTTTCTTCTGACCTACAGACTACTGAACTAAATTCTTTAGCCAGAAATATTACATTAAATCTTGATGTGTGTACAAGTTTACACATAATAAACAAATCCCACAAAACCAGAAAGAGTTTTAGGACGGAGATGAACAGAAAAAAAAAAAAAAAGCACAATTTAAAAAAAAAAATTAAACTTCCTTATTAACTATGGTGTAATCACAATGGGTTTGTGCTCTAGGATGAGGCCACACTATAGTGTGTCCGAAAGTGTGCGTCAATTACTCAATGTTGCACAGTCGCAGAGCACAAACTCAGATCATATGTTAAACAGTTCGTGTGGCCGAGCTCTTAAAGAGTAATTAAACCCTGAACACAAAAACACTGATTTTTTAAAAAAAATATGACTATTACCCACACCCAAATTTTAAAACACTGTATAGTTTCAGTGCGCATGTTTGTTTGCCATATTTATTCTAGCTGATAAAGACCAGTGCAGAGCAAGATTTAATTCATGGTTTGCATAGAAGTCATCAAAGATATCTGTGACAAGTTAAAACATTTGTGATATTTGGTAATGTTACATCATACTTTCAGCTGTTTGCCAGTGAATTTTCAGACTTCTATTACATAGCAAGTGAAATGGTACATCCAATATGTAACAAAACTGAATTGTGCTCTATATGACCTAACCTTTAAACGGTAAATATAAGTTAATATACAAATTAAGCATAAAAATATTTATGGAAGTAGAACAGAACAGGACAAATCCCAGGAGCCAGGTAGCAAATGCACCTAAAAATGTACCCTGGAGACTAACCTTTTAAAAGGTTTTCGGTCTGTGAAACTGGCTTCTTAAAGTTGGATTGACTCGAGTTTTCTTAAAGGACAACTCCACCCTCATAATATCTTTTAGAAAGAATGGCCTCTTTAAAATATGTTGATATGTCATAGTTTGTCCTATGAATTCATTACTGTATGCCTGCTATGCTTCTGGATGCTTCTAGAAACTGAGCAATTTAGAAACCTGTACTGAGCATCTACTGAGCCTGGGCATGCTCAGAAGAGGCAGACAGGGGATTAACATTCAGTCATTGGCTGTGATGTCAACTGTCAAATCCATAACTGGCAGTTACTAACTGGAAGAACCAGGAAGCAGAAACAGTGCAACAGGACATTGTGCAGGATTTCAGGTTAGACATATATTTCAGATTTCAAACTATTACCGTTTAGGGTTTTGGGGGGTGATTTACCTGTTTGCAAGTTTTCATTTTGGGGCTGGACTTGTCCTTTAAAGGTTATTATGACAAAAATGATTTACCCATCCCTGAGGTATGTAGTTCTCTATCAGTCCCTTATCCCGATGGTAAGGTTGCATTAACTATTTTTGCGAAAGGTAAGATTGGATACATAAACTCTTCGTGTAAGACTGAACACAAATGGGGCCAATATTTCAACCATGCCAAAATATTGCCTGTTGGACGCAAAACAACTGCAGATGATGTTTTGATGCAATCAGTCCATTGAAGACCACAAGATCACCTAAAATGTATTGTCCTTTGATCATAAATAAAAGAGTGTCCGTCTCAACACTGGGAAGTGGGCACCTGCAAATGCTCAAAGAGTCAATATATATACACCAATGCAGGATTAAAGGAATATTTCTTTTGAAAAGTGAACTATTTATTTAATGTATTGATTAAAGACCGGGAGGTTGAGGAGCTAATGCCTCACCTCCCGTTTTTCAATAAATATCTAAAGGAGTCAGGAACGACGGTAAGTATATTTACCTTTTGCACGATCCACCGCTGCAGAGTGTAGTGTACCTGAATAAGAGGTAAAACCCCAAAACGTGATTTTCTGGTTCACTAGTTGATAAATCTACATTTGGAGTGCACCTTTCTCACCTTGGTTTTTTTGATATACCGTATTCCTATGGGGTGGGGGTCGGAGACGTCTGCACCGTACCAGGCTAAGTGTGCATTTGCATTTGATACAAAACACATTTTTCCCTCCTGCCTTTCCTAGAGAAATGGGCGGGGACATGCAAAGTATTATCCTTTATATCCGCTTTCCTACATACACATCACTTCCTTTGTAAAATACAGATTGTTTTTTTTCGATTTGCAAAGACTGTCACCTTTTACAAACAGCTGACATATCTTTTAGTATTCACACGGAGACCCCTTAGCAGTCACAGGGGTGTGGTTTAACCTTCCATTTTGACTATCCCATATTAAAATAGGAATCTCGGCTCTGTAAGTAAGTTTATATATTTTGTATAAGTTGTAAATTTTGGTAATAATGAGATAGTACAAAGATTTTTTTGGTTGTGTCACTTGTTTTACCATCTTCTAGTATTTATATACAATATATATGTATGTTATTATCTAAACCTTATCTTCTTACGTATATATTTTTATTGTCTTACTGATCTATCCAGCAGGGGGTGTGGGTCCTCCTATTAGAAGAGTTAGTTAACACCTGTACTGTCACCTACATTAAAGTGGCACTATACTCACTCAAACAACTTTACATTATCTGAAACTACAATTTGAGAGAAGTAAAATGGTGGTACTCACATATTTATCTGTGCTTGTTTTGTTATTAAATTATTAATGTTTAGTGAGTGCTCCTAATTGCCCCCACACTCATAGTAACATACATAGTAACATAGTAATTAGGGTTGAATAAAGACATACGTCCATCAAGTCCAACCTATTAACCCTCTTTCTTTTCTTTTTAACCCTACCTAACAGTTGATCCAGAGGAAGGCAAAAAACCACAGCTAAATGGGGGGGGGGGGGGAATTCCTTCCTGACTCCAAACGGCAATCGGAAAGTATCCGTGGATCAACCAGATCTATCAACCAGATCTATATGCATTAATACCAGTAATTCTAAATATTCAATGAACTTGCCATTACCACATCTGCTAGAAGACAGTTCCACATTTTCACCGTTCTCACTGTAAAGAAACCTTTCCTAACCTGAAGATGAAAATTCTTTTCTTCCAACCTTAAAAGGATGTCCACGTGTCCTCTGATATGACCTATTAGTAAACAAAGCACCAGAGAGTTCATTGTATGGGCCATTAATATATTTGTATAAGGTTATCATGTCCCCACGCAAACGTCGCTTCTCCAATGTAAACAGCCCTAACTTGTCTAATCTGCCTGCATATTCATGCCCCTCCATTCCCCTTATTAATTTAGTTGCCCTTCTCTGAACTGCCTCAATTTCCAAGATGTCTCTTTTGTATATGGGATTCCAAAACTGCACCGCATATTCCAAATGAGGCCTTACCAGTGCCTTGTAAAGAGGGAGAATAATATTTCTCTCTCTTGAATCTATTCCCCTTTTTATACAAGACAATATCTTGCTAGCTCTAGCTGCTGCTACCTGGCATTGTTTGCTATAGCTAATTCTGTTATCTACCAGAACCCCCAAATTTTTTTCCATTACAGATGCACTTAACACAGAGTTATTTATGGTGTAGGTGGCACAGGGATTATTAAATCCCAAATGCATCACCTTACATTTATCAACATTGAATCTCATCTGCCATTCTGCTGCCCATTTTGATAATCTATCTAGGTCTAGGCACTCCTTTACTCGCTGCCTTCTTTTAGTGTCTGCGACACTTATAAGTTCTGCACAGCCTAACCATAGACCCTGTTCTGTTTGCACATCTCCCTCCCCCTGCCTTCTTTTCTCTGCCGATTCTCATCATTGTTGCAGAAAGTGTGCTGGCAGGCAGCTAAATATCCTAGTAAGAGGTCATTAATGGGTCACATACTACAATATCTGCTCTTGGATTGACAGGTCTTTCCCTGTAAATGTTGTGATTAAAATAATGATTTCTCAGGATCTACAGACTATATTTAAAAGTTGAAGGCCCTGTGTTGTATTTAAAAGGTATAATTTTTTGAAAATTCGATTTTTTTTAGATTATAGATACCGTTTAATGTATAAAAATTTATTTTTAGTATATAATTACATCACAGCAATACATTTTTTTTTACAAAAAAAGTTTAACTGCTATGGTGTATCTATGAATCACTGGGCCCCCCAGCAAAACTATGATGGGGCCCCAATCTGTGCTTCATCCACAGTGGTTTTCTGGGAGTAAGCTATATTTGTCATAGGGAAAAAATAAGCCTATGGGGCTCCTGGGCCCCCTGCAGTTGCTCCCCCTGCTCCCATGGTAGTTACGCCCTGCAACTGCCTTCAGGAGAGAAGAGACATTTTAAGCGTTTCATTTTAAAATCTCAGCATGTGATACATTGCCAGCACTGTTTAGCCTCTACGCAGGAATGTGCCTTCTCAGCAAATGCACAGTAGTACGTGTAGCCTTCTAATGGCAGTTCTGACAGCTACATTCTTACACAGAATGCTTCCTATTTTCAGATTATCACTATTTAAAAACAGAAGCCAAAAAATACTAATAATAATAATTCAGTCACAGTATTAACTATACCAGTTCCATTCTAGACAAACCATCATAGATATGAATCTCCCATAAACTGGTAAAAAAAAAAAAAAAAAACCTCTTCACACTTTCCACAATCTTTTAGGACTTAACACTTACGATATTTTCTCCCATTTGGGATACTTCTCACATTTTGTGCTAAATCCTATATTTTACAGACAAATTCTAGATACAGAAACGTTTGTTGATTATTTTAAAGCAATTTAGCTAAAGCATTTTTCTATTAATTATTAAACTGAAAAATGCATTATGGAAGGAAACTATGGATCAACATTTTAATAACTAGTTATTCTAAAAGCAGCTTATGCAGTGGTTATACTTTACATGCATGTGTTCTTCAAAAATATTCCAACTACCGTAGATCATAAATGTGCTGGAATTAAATATCGAGCACTGCATTTACATCCACATACTTCACATTTGACAAAATTAAAGCAATTTAGCTTAGCAAGGTTCACTTAGAGGTGAAACAAGCTGAGAAAGCCCCTGTTAAAAGTTTTATGGGAAGAATGCAATCTTTAACGGTCTGCCACACCACTGGGAATCCATTGCTGCCTGCACCTCAAGATATTTAACACATGTTGATCACTCAAGATGTCCTCATGGTCAATATGCACTTACTGATACAGTGGCAGCTATTAATTAAAAGTTGACTGATTTATATGATGAACCCGACTATACGCTTAGTACAACTGGCAGAATGGAGTACCCATGCACTGAGTTATATCATTGGTTACTGCCCTGTGCCTCTTTATAATGCAATGCACAGTTATGTCCATTGGTTATTGTTTTGCTCTAACAATAGTATCATGGTCATTGTGGCACACGGGAGAATTTAATGTATTCCGAGATGCCAATGTATCCCTGTGTTCAGACAGTAACCCTTTATCATTTAGCCCTCAAGACCAAGAGATCTAAAGAGATGTAGTTCAGCTAATTTCACGCACTTGTTCATATTCCCTTTCCAATGGCAGGGACAAGGACATAAATACAGGAAAGTCATGTGACAGTAAAACAATTCTGGAGTAGGTGCCCACCTACATTATACAAATTCTCAACAGAAGTGACCGACAACAAAAAGACCCCCCATCCCAATAGTAATGAATTATCAGGTAACTTACAAAGCGTTTCAACTTTTTCTCCGGGGGTGATTTCCTGAGCCATCCCGAGCAAACCACCTCCCCTCCCCCTCCGCCACTACCACCGCTCATCATCCTTCTCCGACCCCCACCCCCGCCGTGGGGCGCCCTGTTGGTATCGGAGGAGAACACACTAACTGACTGGGTCTCCAGCGTCCGTCCGGCCTGCTGGGTTCTTATTTCTTCAGGCCCGGTGGATTAGGGACGAGACCAACAACTTCGGTTCCTTCTATAGTAGAACTTCTGTGGGCAGCCAAGTTGGTAGAAGGTCCCCCGAAGTGTCTCTATTCTTCTTATTATTATTCCCAGTGGTGGGTCTGGTATGGGGACTGACCAGCTCTCCACCGTGCTCGCCCTTCCACCCAAGAGAAGTCCCTGTCTGGGCCTTTTCCGCCTCCTTCCCTCGGCCACAAGTTTGTTCCCAGCCCAGGGAATGACGGGATTTCTCCCCTCACAATCCTGATGGGACTTCCGGGTGAGACCATTCGGGTCTCTTTATCTGTCTCCTCCCGCACACGCAGTAAATAAAACACATTTTCCCTGTAAGAGTAAATCTTTTTTTTTTTTTGCTCCCCCCTCTTTTTTTTGTTGTTGCCCTTTTCCCTCCCCTCCTCCTCCCCGCCCCTCCATGGAGCGTCGTGTTCATTCCCATCCCAATTACGTTTCAAATGTCAGTCAGTGTGAGGGACTCCATGTGGTAGATGTGGAACTTCCCACAGAGATTTACAGAAAAGCTACAGAATATCCCATGCCTCTAACACAGCCATGCACTACCCATATAAATAGCAGCACGGTGGCCCAGTGGTTAGCGCTGAGGTCCTGAGTTCGATTCCACACATTCAGACACATCTGTAAGGAGTTTGTATGTTCTCCCCGGGCTTGCGTGGGTTTCCTCCACGCTTTCCCCCACAATCATAAAGACTGATAGGTTGTATGTGTACATAAAGTGATTAGATTGTAAGATCTTCGGGGCAGGGCCTAGTGTGAATTGAGTAAATAATTGTAAAGTGCTGCGGAATATGTAGTGCTATATAAGAATTACAATACATACATAGATATACTGTTAATGTCAATACTATACACTAGCACTCCCTCCATATATATTGGTGCCGAAATCTGAATTTCCATGTACAAACCATCAGCTATTGGCACATTCGGGTCTTGACCAAACGATTACCACCTAAGCACGCCTATATCTGCTGGTTTATATATATATATCTTTATATCCAGTAGGTGGGCACGCTCTTTTCTTGAGCTCATATATAATATATATTACCCTGGTGCTAACGTAAATCCATAAACATTCCATATAGGACTTGAGATTGAATGAAAGCTACAGGTGCATAGCGCAACCCCATTTCATTCCTGGACTAAGGACCTTTATCAAGTTTGTTCTTTCCTTTCATGCATGAAACTTGATAATGGTCCAGGAAGGAAACGTTGTTGCACTTTGCACCTGTGGCACTAAATAAATCAGTTTTCATTCAATCTCATGTGCACCTATCTGGACTTCTAAATGGACTTCTGAATGGACTTCTAAATGTTATGTTTTATTTAAATTAGATTAAAACATCAACACGTTTGGGCTAATAGTGCAGCCGTCCTCAGGATGTTAAGATGTGAGGCTGCACGATTAGCCGCAATGCGTCAATGTTTTAATATAATTTAAAATGATACTTTTACCTTATGTTAAACAAGAATTGAAGCTAAATTTAAAAGAGGAAATAGATGGGGGTATAAACGATAAGGCAGAAACAATTTGGATGGAGCTGTGTACAGGAAGCAAGAAGGTTGGTAAATTAATTGTTGGGGTATTTTATAAGCCGCCAAATGCCAATGAGGATGTGTAAATTAATCTCCATATGTATTTGGCGAAGGCTGCTGATGTGGGGCATGTTCTGGTTATGGGGGATTTCAATTACTCTTGACATAGATTGGATTAAGGGAACTGTCAGCACCTCAAAAGGTATCAAGTTCTTAAATTTCCTTTATGAGAATTTTCTTTCACAGATGGTAGAAGTTCCTACTAGACAGAATCTGTTGTTGGATCTGGTGATATCTAATAACCCTGAGCTCACTTTGTTGATGAAAGTAATGGGAAGCTTAGGTGATAGTGATCATAATATAGTCTCATTTAATACAGGTTGCAAAAAACAAAAGTGCACTGGGTTAACAAAAACTTAACTTTAGGAAAGCTAATTTTATGTTGTTAAAGGAATCACTCCTGCTCATAGACTGGGGGGATTTGTTCCTAGTTAAAGATAATGAGCAGAGAGGTGGACTGGTTTTAAAGGGATATTAAACTATTAGATTTCTAAATTTATACCTTTAGGGAACAAATGTAAAAAAATTAGGTCCACTCCTGTCTGGCTTAAAGGGCATGTCCACCCTAAAATAAACTTTGCTTTAACAACCCCCCAAACCTAGGTTTCGCAATAATTTTAAGTTTCAAGATGCCTCAGAACTTCCTTACCTGATCTTTAATGCTCTTAAAAGAGCTTAGCACAGTTTTATCTTGATCACTGTTTCTTATCTTTTTAGATTCACTTTTGTTTGCTGATGGGACAATGGATTGGAAAAAAGTCAATGTAATATTCAAAAAAAGGTAGTAGTTCCCATCCTGGTAACTATAGAATTGTAAGCCTAACATCAGTGGTAGGGAAGGTGCTGGAAACTTTGTTACAGGATCATATCCTTGACTTTGTCTTCAGAACTGATCTCATTAGTAGTAGTCAGCATGGATTTATGAGAAATAGATTGTGTCAGACAAATTTTTCTTGTTTTTTATGAACTAAATTTAAGAATTTAGATTCAGACATAGCAGTGGATGTAATATACTTGGATTTTGCTAAAGCTTTTGTATAGTGCGCCACATAGGCGACTAATGTATAAACTGAGGACTGTTGGCCTAGAAAAAACATTTGTACATGGATGGAGAATTGGTTATGGGATCGCAAACAGAGAGTGGTGGCCAATGGAGCTACATCTGTGTGGGCTAAAGTTCTAAGTGGAGTGCCTCGGGGTTCTGTACTGGGGCCACTTCTTTTTTATCTGTTTATAAATGACTTAGAAGGGGACATTAAGAGCAAGGTCTCTGTGTTTGCAGATGACATTAAACTATACAGAGTTTTGGAAACTTCAAATGATGTGCAATTGCTGCAAGCAGACCTAGATAGACTACCAAATTGGGCAGCAGAATGGCAGATGAGGTTCAATGTTGATAAATGTAAGGTGGTGAATTTGGGGTTTAGCAATCCTTGTGCCACCTACACCATAAATAACTGTGTTAAGTGAATCTCTAATGGAAAAGATTTGGGGGTTCTGGAAGATAACAGAATTAGCTGTAGCAAACAATGCCAGACAGCCAGCAAGATACTGTCTTGTATAAAGATGGGAATAGATTTAAGAGAGAAAAATATTATTCTCACTCTTTACAAGGCACTGCTAAGGCCTCATTTGGAATATGCGGTGCAGTTTTGGAATCCCATATACAAAAGAGACATCTTGGAAATGGAAGCAGTTCAGAGAAGGGCAACTAAAATAATAAAGGGAATGGAGGGGCTTGACTATGCAGGCAGATTAGACACGTTAGGGCTGTTTACATTGAAGAAGCGAGATTTGTATAGTGATATGATCACTTTATACAAATATATCAATGGGCCATACAATAAACTCTCTGGTGCATTGTTCACTTATAGGTCATATTAGAGGACACCTGGACATTCTTTAAGATTCATGCTAATGAGGATTTAGTTTAAAAATACAGTGACTGGAAAAATTAAGCTCCTGCAAGTCTGCATACCTTACACTTTAATGTCTGTGTGATGGTGAAGCCGGTCGATCGAATGCACCACTGTGCACCATCCATCTTGAGCAGATTTCAAGCTGAAACCACCATTTAGGGATTGAGCAGGATGGATGGCTGAGGAATGTCAGCAGATTCCTCCACACACCCTAAATGTCACCGGTCCTGATGGGATTGACCTATTATTGTTACTGTATTATTTTTATTGGGTTTACTTACTTCAAAAATCTTTAACTGCATTAAAAGCTGAGAAATGTTATAATATTTTCCCAAATGTATACTGACCTTTCTACAGATATTTTACCACCCCAGCAGCCATTGTAAACCATACAGAAAAGGTACCCCATTTATAGTTCTGTCCCACACAGCACATGATTTCTATATTTTTTTTTTTATAAATAGGCTAGATTCTAATAGGCTAAACTACACACCCTTCTATATGGCAGGAAACAAACATTTAGTTCTTTCACAGGATTTATTTATTTATACCGGTACATGATTAGGCATAAAGGACACTTGGATGCAAGTCCTTCAGCCCACTAGTAACTATCCCAGGGAGTCTCAAAGTGTTCTACCATATGTTTAAAAAGTACCACTCCTAGCAATCCTCAAGTACAGGGGGAAGCCAGAGAATGCTGGAAGTACACCATTCAAAATTCCCTGATTTACCCAATTAAAGGGCATGTCCACCCCCAAAACTATAATTTAACACACTACTGGTCCCACTTTGTAGTTTTAAAAAATCCTTACCTTATGCCTCTGCTCCTTATGGTTCTCCAGCAATGTCTGTCCAGGAAAGTGAAGAGAAGGAGTTGTCTGTGAGGCATCCTGTCCTTGCTGCTTTCTCATCCTCAACAAGGGCTGTGACATGCACAGTCCCCCCCCACCACCACCATCCGGATCCATCCTCAGCCACCGTTGCAACTAATGAATCAATTATTAATTTATTTCTGTGCTGAAAAATACGCCAAAACACACTACGTTTCGGGAGAATAAGCCCCCGTTCCTGAACGTAGTGTGTTTTGGCATGTTTTTTCAGCACAGAAATAAATGAATTATTGATTCATTATCTGCAGAGTGTGCCTCCCTTCTATTTACTTATATTGATACTTACCTGGCTGTGGCACAGCATTTAGGGGGTGCACCTCACACTATTTCTGTCTGGACACTGCGAGTCTTCTTGGATACAGACCGTTGCACCTAGTGTGAAATCATTTGGTGGTAAGGTAGGTAACCGCTGCCTGCCCCCAACTGCAGCAATATTTCTTTAAAAAAAATCCCCAGATCTGAGACTTCTCTCCCGCACCAATCACAGACGCGGCTGACGGTCCGGACCCTGCTTGCAAGCAGGCAGCCGGATCGGATCGCTGCGGAGTGAAGGCTCTGTAAGTTGAAATCTAGGGATTTTTTTTACTTACCCTTTAAATATGGCTGTCACATGAATAAATCAGTTGATCAATTGGTGTGTGTACTCATGTCAAGTTGGGGAATAAAATACTAACTTTTCTGATGATTGGGCTAAATGTGTTTTTTTTTTACTATACTTACCCTTTTAATATGGTTGCCACATGAATGAATGGGTAGCTCAGTTGGAGTGTGTACCTGTGTCAGTTTGGAAGTTTTTCCAAATTTGTTTTTTGAAAATAGTTACCCTTATGGCTGCTATGGAAATGGAAAGGAAGGTCAGTAGGTGTGTCTACCTAGGTCTGGTTGGGGTATGTCTTTTCTTGTGTTTACAACTATAAAACTACTGTATATACTCAAGTATAAACTGACCCAAGTATAAACCGAGGTACCGAATTTAACCTGAAAAAACTAATAAAAGTGATTGGCTCGAGTATAAACCGAGGGCAGAAAATGTGACCACTACTGCCTCTAATTCTGTATTGTTTTAAAGCTTTAGTTGCCCTTTAAATGGACAGCAGAATTTCCATACAGTATGGCTATTACTGTATGAGAATTCTGCTGTTCATTTAAAGGAAAACTACATTCTTAATCCTTCGCACTCCAGATGTTTGGAAAGTACAACTCCCAGCATGCTTTATTAGCTGGGAGTTGTAGTTTTCAAACATCTACACCCTCACCCTCCCACACAGTTCAGTGGGTACCTTCTGTGGGCTCTCCTGTGTGCATCCAGTTCCTGTCCGCTTCCTGGGGCTTGTCCCTGTTGTGCAGCTACTTAAGCGATCCGGCAGCCGCACGCTCATTCCCTGTACTGTCTGTACTGGCGCGCCGGGCAGTGACGTCAGCCGGCGCACCAGTACAGGGAATGAGCGGACGGCTTCCGGATTGGTAAGGTAAGCACTGACTCGAGTATAAACCAAGTTTAAGTTTTCAGCCTGAAAAACTTTGTTTATACTCGAGTTTATACGGTAAATTTTATTGAGGATATATCAAAATGTTTTTTTTTTTACTTTATTTACCCTTTAAGTATGGCTGCCACAGGAATAGAAGGGTAGGTCAGTAGGTGTGTGAGGTTGGGGGGGATGTGTTTTTGCATGTATGACCATATAACTTTTATTGAGGATATATCAAAATTATTGATCTCATGACCCTTAAACCTTGCAATAGCCACATTCGAGGATTGTAACCATAATAGTCTATCGGAAAAAATGTCCCTAAATTTGCTGGTAACGCTGTAACGCCTACGTGGATTCCTTAGCTAGGTAATAGCACACTTCTCCTACATCCCATGTTCAAAAAGGGACTAGGTCTTTAAGGAAAAAGGTGGGATAATGGTTATATCTAAATTCATGATATTGGTAGATACAGATAAATGTTTCCTGACATTTTTTATCAGTTATAAAATACCAATCAGTATTTACTCATGTTTGTGTATTTATGTATTACTTATACCACTATTGTATTACTTATACCACTATTATATTACTTATACCACTTATCTGAATTTAGTCAGCAACAATGTTTCGAGTTCATAGAAACAATATTCTTGATGGTTGTGGGCCTCTTTCAGCAGGATTAAATAGGTTTAAGGAGTTGACTTGGCCTCAAAATGTAAATCAAATTGGGCAATTGGAAAAACACATCCTACTGACATTGCTATACATTGCTAATGACAGCCTGGTGCCAGATACACCATGTAGTACTATATATAAAAAATAAAAGCCCTTTAATAAACTAGCTGTAGAGGAGGCTAGTATAAAAAATACAAATAAATAAACACTTTGACCTGCCAATGGTCCAAACATGTAGACCACCAGCCCATGTACAGGTTGGCATACATGCAGGAAATTTCGCCCCCATCGCTGCCCCCTGAACAATATGGCCCTAATATCAGAATTTCCATTTATCAAATTTTACAGATTTTATATAGATGACATTATCCTGGTTTGGTCTACGAGTGAAACTTTGTTCCACCTCTTTCTTCGAGAAATCAATAAGAATCCTTTTAATCTAAAATTTACAGCAGATTTTGGGGCGCACGAGATTCATTTTAGATCTTCATATAAAAAGTGGTGATAAAGGATTGACCACTACACTATATCGCAAACCGTGTTCAGGAAATTCCATCTTACAAGCGGATTCTAGCCATCCGCCACGTCTTTAAGGGAATTCTGTACGGCCAATTCCTGCTTATTCGCAGGAATTGCAGTACGGAGGAATCCTTTCATAAAGAATCTAATGAGCTAAAAAAAATTGCCTTTTAGAATGAGGGTATAAGCTTGGAGACATTAATAGAGCTATGCTCCGAGCTTCTAGATTAACTAGATCAACCCTATTGGCTAGGAACCCTAGGAGTAATAAGGGTACCTATATCAATGATAAAAGAGATGTGAAGGATTCACTTTCCTCACCTTCTGATATAGAGACAAAGGAATGGCCTTTAACTTTCTCCACCAGGTATAGTCCCCAATTTAACTAAATCAAAAAGATTATTAAGAAACACATCCCAATTCTATTTGCTGGTAAAACTATATTACAAATATTTAAGGAGGAGTGTCTCCTACTCTGGGTAACTTACTGGAACCAAGCATTTTTTGTAGTGTTCCCAAGACTATGACAAGGTTACATCACAGTGGCACCTTTAAATGTGGAAGTACTTGGTGCCAAGTGTGTACGTTTTTAAACACAGGAACCAGTTTTAAAAGTACCTCCAGTGAAAAAACTTTTTCCATCCGGGAACACATTAATTGTAATACTAAATTTGTTGGGTTTTTTTATACCGTGCAATACATGCTCTATACAGTATGTCGGGAACCACGATAACACCATTGTGCTGTCGTCTTCGTAAACACATTAGACAAGTAGCTCATAGAGACTTTTTTATTCCCGTAGCACGTAATTTTTTTATATGTAACGATGGTAATGTAGCCCAGATGAGTTGTCAAGGTATACAGAGATTCCAGTTTAATTATCGAGGAGGTAATCACACGGCTTCACTTAGAAGAGCGGAAACTCTGGGTCTTTGAATTAGGGACTAGGTTCCAAAGTGGGCTCAATTTTGTTTTTGACGTAATAGGTTTTGTGGATATGTAAAAGCTTAGATTAAAATAGGGATATGAATTTATCCCCTTATATCTAGGTATGTGATGTCTGGGTGATCCCCAATACAATACAATATAATGTGATTTATATTTGAATATTTGTAGCTTTTTTAGATTTCTAATAAGCTTGTACCTACTATTTTTTACTTTGTATATTTTTTACTTTAATAACTAGTTCCTCCTATTCTTACCTACATTGACTGTTTGATACAGATATTGGGTTATCTATAGATCTTTATGTTTTTAAGATGTTATTGGGGTGACACTGATTTTGGGATGATTGTGGGGAAAAGGGCACTGTAATTTTTGTATATATGTACAACCTATATGTTGCATTTAGTAGGGTTGTGTCTGTTCAAAGGATTATCTTCAATGTGGGTGTTTATTTAAAGACCGATAACGTATCACTTGACATGCTGATGAAGTGCTTGGAGAGCATAAAATGCGTCAGGCATTTTTAGGTATTATGGTTATGCCTGCATATCTGTACCAATAAAAGCTTAGTTTTACCTACGGTGGATGTTCGTGTCCAGTTGATGCCCATCCCAATACATGGTTTTGGCCAGATACACCATGGCATACCTTGATGGTCTAGTAGAGCCATAAAATAATAAGACACATTGATGTAAACATAGATTTTTCAGTGCTCCATAAATCCTATACTGATTTATTTCAGGACACAAGTAATTGCTAAATTTAATAATTGATTAGCAAAATATAAAAGAAAAAATTGGGGGGGGTATTTGGGGGAATTTATGGAGAGACAACTGTAAAATTCTCATACGCTAAACCATTGTAAATGTGAATTTAACACAGAATTTGTGGAGAATGTGTAGGGTTTGAAAAAGTAAATTTTGCATAACTTTCGCAATGCCTGCACAAAGCTGTTGTCAATATAACTGAAGTGACCAAAACGAAATTTACCATTTGCTTTTATTAAATTACCCCAACTAGGTTTGTACCCCCTTTGCGAGAAATAAAGATAAAAGGGCATGTCCAACCTTAAATTAGAAAAAACTGGTCACTTGTCATTTACTTGCCCCTAACCTCACCTGCTAATTTTAGCACTTTATTTCTAACCAGATATTTAAAGGACACAAAACTGAAAAAATGTCATGTCTTTATCCATTTCTAGTGCTGTCAGGAACTTGATCCCTTTTTGATCTCAGTGCTCCCTGTCACTAGATCTCCTCATGTCCTGTTCAGCTCACTCCTAGTTAGTATACATGACTCCTCTATGTATCCACCCCCTCCCAAAACTGAGACAAAACTGAGTGTGGAGCATGTACAGTGGAGATGATCTGATGGCATTCATCCAGTGATTTTGTGTTTAAGGGTATGTCCACTCTATAAATCAAGTTTTTATATAAAATAGATCCCCCCTGTTCACCTCCAGTTTTATTCTTTACAAAAATGACCAAAACATACATACAGCCCCTTTGCTCCTGCGGCGCATTGATCTGGCTCCCTGCTTGCCGGAACTTGCAAGCAGGGGGCTGGACCGTCAACCGCGTCTGTGATTGGCTGAGATGCAGGCAATCACAGACGCGGCCGACGTCAAGGAGAGCGCCATGGGAACGATGGTCTGTAAGTACAGTTGGGTGATTGATAGTTCTTTACCGACTAGCTGTGCCCCTACCTCTTTAAAAAGTAAAATTCCAAAAGCTAAAAAACAAAGGATAGCAAGGTCAGAGAAGAAGAAAAAAAGCAGATTTAAGATTGGTGGTAATTAATCCTAATTACTGTGTGATTAGTTAAAAAATGATTTGGCAAAGTTTACATGTCCTTTAACGATAAATATTGTGCTTATAATATCCTTTGTGAAAGAGGTTGCCACCTCCTTCCCGTTTAATGAGCTTTTAGGAACTTGTGCATGTGCAGAGGAGTCAACAGGTGAAAGATCAGTCACAGCAAGGAAAAAAGTAGAGGAGCACACTACTACGGTGAATGCTTCTTTATTAGTGCAAAAACAACATACAGTTTTGGGACTCTAGCCCCCTTCCTCAGGTATACCTATATACCTATATTGCTGATATTTGGCTGAGAGGATTGCACCTACCAAATTTGTCTGGCCAAGGAGCCAACAGCGGTGTGCCATTGTGCATTCTTGGAACTTGAAAGATCAGTCACAGCCTTCAGTGTTCTTCTCAGATTTTTCCCAGCCTGGTGGCATGAAAAAGTAGCTAGGTGAGGCAGAACCAGGGTTGCCAGATTTCTCGGCGCCCGAGTGGAAGGGAGGTGACAGCAGGAGGCGAGGTGGAGAGTGGGTGGGGTGGAGGCAGAGCAGGCAGAGGCAGCGTTGGGGGTATTAAAAGACAAGTACACTGTCTAGACAACTTGATGTTAGTTTGTAGCAGTGGCTTTACTAAAAATGTGGTGGTCTTTATTTAAACCCTACCTGTAATGGTTGAAAGTTGCTGTGTCTGTTCTCTGCTGTATTTCCTTTGTCAGGACCTCCCCCATGCAATTAGAAAAGCAGCATCATGTCCTTGGCCTCAGAAATCCGATTGTTTTGCCTTGCTCCGCGCATATACTGATGACGTCACCAACCGCGCCAGATTAAAATAAAAAGATCTCGCAGTTTTTTGAGAGGAGGCTGGTGAGACTGCCTGATTCCAACACACAGCTGAAGAAGTAAATTGTGGACTGGATTTCACTATGCATTTTGAGACTGCAGTATTTAAAGGGCTAACACACAAATAATTAAAGAGCTTCAGCAGCAGGCATTTTGTCAGTGTCCTTAAATATCTGATCAGTAATACATATAAAGATGCGCTGAATATATTGGTTGAAATTAGGGGCAGGTTACTGACAGGTGACCAGTTTTTATTGTAAGAGTGGATGTGCCCTTTAAGGGATCCAAGCGTGAAAACACAAAACGGTTCCATGCTTGTGAGATATTCAAATAAAAAGTATGCAGTTTACCTGCTCTAGTGTTGGATCCCTTCATCTTTATTACCTGCATATTGCCTACTTACTGCTTTAAACTTTGGCAGAGAATATGCACACTCAGGTGTTGATTGTACCTCATGGCCTCCCATAGTATTAAAAGTGAACCCAGCCACCCATACACCTGGTATCCCTATGTCAAAAAGGTAATTGTGGTGGGACTATACAAAGGCACAGAACTGTTGCTATAATAAGGGCAGGTTTATCCCTTATGTCTCCCTTTAATAAAAGTGCACAAAGAAACCAAAGCACCCTCCCTGTATCCTCATGTACTGTAATAATATTAATGCACATATATACCCATCCATCTTCCCTGTACCCACAAGACTCTTTTTTACAGTGTGCCCAGTCACTCAATCACCTTTTCTGTATTCTTATGTCCTTCTGTGATAATATCTGTGTACCCAGTCACCCATCTTCCTTTCTTGTACCCTTACACCCCCTTGTTATATTACCCATGTATCCAGTCACCTTACCTGCAGTAACCACTACCCCTTTGTCCCCCTGTAACATTACCAGTGATCATTCCCCACAATCCCCCCTCCCTGTATTCTTATTATGGGCCCCTATCCGTGCTTCAACCACAGTGGTTTTCTGGGAAGAAGCTATAGGAAAAATAAGATGGGGCCCCTTGGCTCCCCTGCACTTTTTCTCCTCCATGTATCCAGTGGCGTAGCTACAGACTTATGGGCCCTGATGCAAAATTTGGGCATGGGCCCCCCAACACCGCCGCAAACACAAATTGGCACTGCAAACCAAATAATCATTGGTAAAATGCTTTGTATATAACCACTAGTAAAATAGTTGGCACAAAGACTGGTTAAATGCTTGGCATGCAGACACTGGTAAACTGGTTGGGAAACTGGCACTGCAAGCAGCCAGGCACTGGTTAAATGCTTGGCACACAGACAATGGTAAAAAAATACTTTGTACAAAGACCACTGGTAAAACAGTTGGCACACAAACTGGTTGTTTTGAAAACTTAGCACAAAATGGGACCCCTTCTTTGCCAAGGACCCTGGTGCAGTCGCATCCCCTGCACCCTTGGTAGCTACGCCCCTGCATGTATCCTCATATCCCAGTGCACCCAGTCATCTACTCCCCCTGTATGCACATTTCCTCCAGTTACATATAATATTGGTGGTGCACTCTGTAACCCAAAACCTTCCCTTGTAACCACATATTCCACCAATTCACCATGAATCCCAATGTCCCCTGTAGAACTATAGTGCACCTGTACACCTGTGTCGCCATCAAACCAGTGCAGTTACCCACCCCGTCTGTACAAACATACACCGGTCACCTGTATTAATAGCGCACCTAGTCACTCCTCCCTGTAACCTTATGGATCGACCTCAAATAATACCGGTCACCCACCACGCCCCCATGCCAGTAAAAGAATCACCGTTTGTCTGTAATACCAGCACACAGGGTACTCTCCTCTCTGTAATAACCCAGTTACCCTCCCTGTACCACCATTAGAAACAGGGACCCCCGTAGACACATGTGATAGCACAACACTATTCTCTAAAACGTTCTGTTCTTACAATCACCAGGCCCCGCCCACTGCTAAATCCAGCCTTCCTAAACTCTGCCCACTTTATGGCATCATTTCCTGCTCTCCTCTCGCTCACTTGGATATTGCGTATATACCGTGTTGAGCCTGCCTGGGGGAAAGAGCGAGCTGTTATCGGCGTGATCCCCCTGTGACCGGTCCTGCGGACTGACAGGCAGTGTGTGTAACCGGAAGTAAGAACCCTTTTGACCTTGTCGTCTTTGCTGGGCCTGCTAAAGAGCTATTGGCAGACTAGAGGTGGGAGTGAGATAAACTGGTTTTGTTTTTTTACACAGCTGCTACGTTGTATTTGTCAGTGTTGAGCTGACGGGGAAGGGATGATTAATCCCTATTCTGGAAGTCTTAAATAAGACTAGCACCCAGGATATCCTGTCCTGCTCTGTTGGAATGGAGAGGAAACTATCCTGGGGATCTTCACCCTGATAATCTTGTTAGTTCCTTGGCCCCACTTCCCTGTCCTTAAAGCTAAGTAAATAGAAGGAAGTAGATGGCACCTGACAGCCCCCTGTCACAGGAAACCGCTTAGTAAAAGGCTGATGCAATAAGGCTTGCAAAAGTTTGAATGTGCAACCAATTTGATTTTTAACTTTTTACTGGGCTACCAGACCTAGATCACGTTTGATGCAGATTTTCAATTGCATCAGCCCCTTAAACTGCTAGCCATATGGATCCAGATATTTCCCATCTTGCACAGTGGGTCTTCCATAGATTTCAGCTTGAAATCTGGAGAAGAATTTGTACCAAAGTGTCATGTTAACTTGGATCCTGTAAAAGACCAGTCTACCTCCACAGCTTATTGGGAAGGTTGCTATGAATAGTAAGCTAATGGTAATCAAGGGCAGTCTTGAATTGATTGGATAACAATCCTAGACTGGGATTTTTATATAGTTATTCAATCAAACTTTGCTTACAGTCATAAGTTACAAGACTGCTTTTATGGAAGATGTTGTTAAGGTCTTAGGTTCCTCCTCTTCTATTTGCCACTCTTCAGGGTGTTAGGCTGTCAGTCATGGCTGTTATTGGAACATCACAACCAATGATTAATAGGGGAACATTCACAAACATACAACAAGCTGTGTCTCACCTCTCCTTTTTCTGTGGCTGCTGTGTGATTTATGAAATTAACCTGTGGGTACCAAGGATCAGCTCCCATAATCCATATTAGCAAAGTGTTGCAGTGTATTTCACATTCTCTGTAGTTCTCAACAGATAAAAAAAAAACCCAAGGAAGCTGCAACCTTGCTTCCTAGAAGCTGACAGACAATCATATAACAACACAGAGATTCTCCCAACTCCTGACCCAGAACATGTATGTCAATTATTTTTAGTATAAGCATCACCGATACGCGTTTCACACACATAAAGCTTTCTCAGGTAGATTGCCCAAAGATGTTCCATGTGAGTAAAACCTGTAGCGGTGATGCTTACACATGAACCTGGCGGGTATTTTGAATTCAAACTCGCATGGAGAACTGCCTGAGGAAGCTCGCTGTAAATAAAAACATGTAGCTTACACCCGGAATTAGCAGATATTTTGAATCAAACTAGTCACGTGACTAGTTTTATACACTCTTACACTCATACACGCCGAGCAAAGGACTGAGAACAGAAGATATTTCCAAGTGCAGATCCCAAGAGCACACATCCACGGACCGGAAGAGCATTGGAGGACTGTCTGAGGGATCGTAGACACGCTTGCCCGAATATTCCGCTAACCCTAAAGGAATAGTCCACTGGAAAAGTGAAATATTCCTTTAATGCATTGATTGAAGAATGGGGGGTTAAAGGGCAAGTCCATCCAAAAAAGTATTCTGCTTTAAAATGTGTATTAGCCCCCCAAACCCCACTTTTGCAGAGCTGTCACATTTCAAAGATGCCCCAGAGCTTACTTACCTGACCCGATCCCTCACCAGCTATTCCATGCTCATTACGAGCAAAAACAGGAGCAGGGGACTTCTGCACTGACAGCCGCTTCTCTTCCTGGTCGCGGCTGTCAGGCGATTGGGCGTGACGTCAGGCCCTAACTGACAGACGCAACCAGGAAGTGGAGCGGCTGTCAGCAGATGCGGCTAGTGACTGGGTCAGGTAAGTAAGCTCTGGGGCAACTTTGAAATGTGACAACTCTGTGAAAGTGGGGTTTGGGGGGCTAATACACACTTAAAAGCAGAGTAATTTTTTGGCTGGACATTAACAGTCCCTTTAAAGGGACTGTAAACTCCCCTAAACCCCAAAAAATAACTATATGCCATTCGTTTGTATTATTCACAGGGTGGTGAGAACACTTATTCTCACCTCCCTGTGAATAATATTACGTTCGGGGGACCTGGAACTTACCTTCGCTCCACTCGCAGCCGCTCCTTCACTGAACAGCTGTTCTCTCCCGATCGCGCGCCCTATCTTTTGTATTGGCGCGCGAAGTGCCAGGCTAAGGCACGAAACGCGTTAGACATGTATTCGTTTGTATAGATATATGTGTTAATAAAGAAAGCTTTTTACCCACTACCTCCGCGTGAGATCCGTTCATAGGACTGCTGCAGCCCGTCTCTGATTGTATTATAGTTCACTTTTCCAGTGAGCTATTCCTTCAAGCTCAGCGTAGTGAATGTATTACATCCTTTCTCTCTACCTCGGCTTTCTGAATATATGGTGGCTAAACCAAACTTTTATTCATTTGTTCTTAGTGAATTTTATATCTGACCTATTTATTACAAACTTTTGGGGATTTTCATTTTATTGACTGTTTCATCCAATGATATTGGTACTGGTTTATTGCTGGACATTTGTGATTTGGAACAGTTACTACTCTATTTAACAGGCTAAATATATACATACTAGCAAAAGTGTGCCCGTTGGTGCACAGTGGTAAATATGTGGGTGTATGTTTAGCTATATGTGGATAAAGATGATATAAAATATTTATACACACTACTATAAAATTTAGAGATTTGTACAAAAAAAAATAAAGGTAAGATGTTAAAAATAAAGGAATTTTGAACATTTTGTAAAAATGATACAGTAACGTAATGTAAATGGTTCTAGGACCTGGGAAATGGTCTGGGGAACAGATAATCCGATTCTTTCCCAATTAGAATTGGTTACAATCAGATTTTTTCAGAAAGAAACTGATTGGTATACTAAGAAATCGGATTCTTTCTGAAATAATCTAATTGTAACCAATTCTAATTGGAAAAGGATCTGATTGATATACTAACTAATCAGAATCTTTCTGAAAGAATCTGAATGTAACAAATTCTGTTAAGAAAATAATCTGATTGGTTAGTATACCAATCAGAATCTTTCTGAAAGAATCTGATTGTAACCAATCAGAATTGGTTACAATCAGATACTTTCAGAAAGAATCTTATTAGTATGCTTTGCGGAAGAATCTGTAACCAATTCTGATTGGAAAATAATCGGATTGGTATACCATAAGATTCTTTCTTAAAAAAAAAAAAAAAAGCTGATTGTTACCAATGAGAATTAGTTTAAATCAGATTCTTTTAGAAATAATCTGATTGGTATACTAACCAATCCGATTCTTTTCTAATCAGAATTGGTTACAATCAGATTCTTTCAGAAAGAATCTAATAGTCTTTTCCCCAGACCATTTTCCAGGTCCCAAAACTATTTACAGTAAGTTACTGTATAATTTTTACAAAATGTTCAAAAATTCATTGAAATTTTCTTTGAATTTTCGAACACGTCTTGAAAAAATCTGCAAAGCGGAATTCCCGCAAAATCTGTGAATCACGGAAATCCGTCGCAGAACTGATCAGAGAGATCACTATTAGTAAATCTGAGGTCCTATAAAGAACCCAGACTATCCTGTCATGTTTCAATCTTATTACAGTTATCATTTCAGGACACATGTTCATGGCTTCTATGGGGTCTATTGCTTAAATAATGTAATAAATGATTAACAAACTCACTTCAATGTCTCAGAAGTGGGCATGGAAATGTTTTACTTTCAGTCCCCCTATCATATACAGTGGTTTGCAAAAGTATTCGGCCCCCTTGAAGTTTTCCACATTTTGTCACATTACTGCCACAAACATGAATCAATTTTATTGGAATTCCACGTGAAAGACCAATACAAAGTGGTGTAATGTGGTGTAGATTTGGTCTATCCACGTACAGCATGTAAAATGGACATCAAATTACTAATGAAGCAATGTAGAATGTGGTATCATTACCATTAACTGCAAAGTGGGATGTGCGTAATTATTCAGCCCCCTGAGTCAATACTTTGTAGAACCACCTTTTGCTGCAATTACAGCTGCCAGTCTTTTAGGGTATGTCTCTACCAGCTTTGCACATCTAGAGACTGAAATCCTTGCCCATTCTTCTTTGCAAAACAGCTCCAGCTCAGTCAGATTAGATGGACAGCAATTTTCAGATCTTGCCACAGATTGGATTTAGATCTGGACTTTGACTGGGTCATTCTAACACATGGATATGTTTTGTTTTAAAGGGCAATTATAGTGAGAAAATTGTTTTTTTTAAATTTCTTCTAATGTATCCTATAAGTCATCCCATCCACCAGGGTACCTTTAGTTTCTTTAAATTCTACATAGTCCCCGAGATATAAGCCTTTGAATATGCTGTGATTTGTAGGAGCTGCTACACCTCATCTGTCACTCAAAGGCACACACCCACACAATCCAAAGCTCCCCTGCAGTACTGTCACATACACCTTCACCCACACTGTAACTGCCAGGTGCAAAATATAGTCAAATGCTGTAGTGCTAAACACAATCAATAAACCATTAACCCAGCAATATGAGCATAACACACTATAAAACAGCCCCTCCCCCCAAAAAAAATCTTATATACATACAAAACCAGTGACTCAAATGGAACACTAATACAGTATATATAATACAGTAATACAGACTATGTACCAAACAAGACACACAGTGCAATCTATGAAATATATAGACTAAAGCAACTGAAATGTAACAGGACAACAAGCAGTGTCACTGTGTTTGTGAAGGTCTCACTACAAGCTGCTGTTACACTGACTCTCTCTTCAGTGATTATGATCTCAGCTAAGCAGGGGAGAGATATGAACTTTAGGTAAAAAGTAAATAACAATTAGCAAAGTTAGAGAACAGGCAGAGTTCAGTAACTTACTTGTAAAGAATCTCAGCACCACTTGTCCTCCTCTCTCCCCCTCTGCCCCTCCCTTCAGCATATTGCTACTTTATTCCACACTTTGCTTGCAGTCTAGCTCTGGAAGGGAGGGGTCAACAGGATGTCAGCACTTCATTTAAAGTCCTTTCTACTGACAATGCTCGGACTCTGTATACAGCCTGTCACTGCTTGAGGGGGAGTAGACAGAGAGGGGAGGGGGACTACACAGCTTGGTACAAACTTCTGCCAGTGTGAAGAAACGAAGCCACACAGAAACATGAAAGTAAGGCAGCTTATACTAAGTGATCTATACATTGTATACAGACAAAGTTTTTTTTTCACTATAGTTGCCCTTTAAACCATTCCATTGTTGACCTGGCTTTATGTTTAGGGTCATTGTCCTGCTGGAAGGTGAACCTCCACCCCAGTCTCAAGTCTTTTGCTGACTCCAAGAGGTTTTCTTTCAAGATTACCCTGTATTTGGCTCCATCCATCTTACCATCAACTCTGACTAGCTTCCCTCTCCCTGCTGAAGAGACGCATCCCCAGAGCATGATGCGGCCACCACCATATTTAACAGTGGGGATGGTGTGTTCTGAGTGATGTGCAGTGTTAGTTTTTCGACACACATAGCGTTTTGCATTTTGGCCAAAATGTTGCATTTTGGTCTCATCTGACCAGAGCACCTTCTTCCACATGTTTGCTGTGTCCCCCACATGGCTTGTGGTAAACTGCAAATGGGACTTCTTATGGCAACTTTATGCACTGCACGACTAATAGTTGTCCTATGGATAGATTCCCCCACCTGAGCAGTAGATTTCTGCAGCTCATCCAGAGTCACCATGGGCCTCTTGACTGCATTTCTGATCAGCGCTCTCCTTGGTCGGCCTATAAGTTTAGGTGGACGGCCTTGTCTTGGTAGGTTTACAGTTGTGCCATACTCCTTCTGTTTCTGAATGATCACTTGAACAGTGCTCTGTGGGATGTTAAAGGCTTTGGAAATCTTTTTTGTAGCCTAAGCCTGCTTTAAATTTCTCAATAACTTTATCCCTGACCTGTCTGGTGTGTTCTTTGGACTTCATGGTGTTGTTGCTCCCAAGATTCTCTTAGACAACCTCTGAGGACGTAACAGAGCAGATATATTTGTATTGACATTAGATTACACACAGGTGCACTCTATTTAGTCATTAGCACTCACCAGGCAGTGTCTATGGGCAACTGACTGCACTCAGACCAAAGGGGGCTGAATAATTACGCACACTCCACTTTGCAGTTATTGATTTGTTAAAAATGTTTGGAATCATGCATGATTTTCGTTCCAAAAATCATGCATGATACACCACTTTGTATTGGTCTTTCACGTGGATGTCCAATAAAATTGATTCATGTGTGTGGCAGTAATGTGACAAAATGTGGGGCCGAATACTTTTGCAAACCACTGTAGATATCTCTTACTGTCCAGCAAACAGCATCTCTCCTTTGTTTCAATTGAGAGGGGAGGGGTGGGGTGAGGTGAGAGACATGTTTTAGGTGACATATAAGTCTTGCAACTTCCTACTAACTAACAACATTTTTTGATTGGCTAACACAATCTAATATTAAAGGGGAACTGTGGTCTCCAAACAAGTTGAGTTTAAAATGCTTTAAAAAGAGCCATCAACCACCTATCTATGTGCTCCACTGCCCAAGATATAAAGAAATGACTGACCAGAAAGTTAATGGGTGGGAGGCTGTCATGTAACATTCCTAAGGCATCTCATGCACTGTGCCACCGGCAAGCACAGCCTCAGACTCCGTCAGTGTGTGAGGGAGACTGGAAGTCCCTCCTCCTCTCTGCTGTGTGAAGGAGTTGCAGAGAAGGTAAGGGAATCTACAGCCCTTCTCTCTCACTATGTGAAAACAGCCTTTTCAGGCAGATTTCTCACTCTGCCTGAAAAGGCTGTTTCCACTGAGTTTTTGAGGGGTGTCAGAGTGGCCCGCAGCACCTGTGAGCGGGCGGGGCCACGGCACCCGTGAGTGGGCGGGGCCACATGGGTCCGTAAGGGAATGGGCCAAGGAGCAGAGCAGGACTATTCACAAGGCAACCCTAGGCACCTGCCTAGGGCCCAGGAAACTTCTGGGGGCCCAGCTTCAGAAGCAGTAACAATATTATAGTCTATACAATATATGTAGCAAACAAAAAGGGGCCCTAAATGTTGGGCCTGCAACTGGAGGGACCATGGGGTCCATAAGTGGGAGGGACTAGGGGGGCTGCAAAGGGGAGGAGACAGGGCAGATTGACTGACAGGTTTCAGAGCAGGAAGTGCAGGGGACCTGGTGATGCTGCTGCCATATCGCACACAAAAATGTAAATATCTTCAAAACTACGTAAAATAAACAATGAAAATAAATATATGTTTGCATATATATAAAAATATATGCAAACATTCTTAGGAGAGCAATTCCTATCAATTTTCCTAAAGTCATTTTTGGACCACAGTTCCCCTTTAAGCACACATTGGATACAACACTAAAGGGAAGTGAGAAATATGTTCCTTTGTAAGCTGCCATTGCCTCCCTGTTAAACTTCCTGGGGTGTGGCTTAACACACCATTTTGAAGATTCCATTACAAAACAGGAGTGGGGACGTTGCAAGTAATTTTATTTATTTATATATTTTGCCTTATTTACATTTGGATATTACTTAAATGTCATTTCTACATATTTGTAATATGGATATAGCTATTTAGTGCTTAAAAGCACATAAACACTGTCCCTATGTATATTACTTTTACCCACCCCCACCAACATAGTACCTCCGAAAAACCCAAGTATTCCCCATGAAATTATAAATTTATTTATATAATATATAAGGGATATACAGCTTTTATGGTTCTGTTGATGGTTTCATGTTATTATACATATATTTTTATTGAATAGGAGAATAGGCTGGCCAGCTAATTATTGTTTTCTGACGCATGTCTTTTAGCGAACTTTGTTCTATTTCTGCAGATATTTAAACATATTGTGTACCGGTATAGTATTTTATAATAAATACATATATTTCGGGTAACACTTTTTCATTAGACTTTTATCGGAAAGGGTTTTTTTTTTTAACTACCTTTCTGTATTTTATATCCTCAGTTGTTGTAACTCAGTATAACCATTGATAATCCTTATTAATTTGGCTTGAAAAAGCCAAATTCCTGTTCTTTCTATTTCTTCTTCTTTCGTTTTAGTCTTCTGCTTTTTTGGACTGTTTCTCCTCCCACAGTTTTTGAGCTAGAGACATGAAATGTACAGACGTGCGGGGCATATAGGAGAAGTATGCTATCTTCTAGCTAAGGAATCCGCGGAAGCATTACGGCGTTATCGGTAACAATCCTCAAATGTGGAGATTTCAAAAGTTTGTTTCATGGTCATAGACACAAACGCTGATACCCCCAACCCCCCACACTGACAGAGGTACACTCACATACTGACTTACCTTTCCATTCCCATGAAAGCCATACTTAAAGGGCAACTCCACCCTCATAAATAACTCTTTTTAGCTAGAATGGCCTCTTTAAAATATGTTGATATATCCTAGTTTGTCCTATGAATTCATAACTGTATGCCTGCTGTGGTTCTGGACGCCTCATGAAAACTGAGCAATTTAGAAACCTGTACTGAGCTTGTACTGAGCATGAGCATGCTCAGAAGAGGCAGATAGGGGATTAACATTCAGTCATTGGCTGTGATGTCAACTGTCAAATCCATAACTGACAGCTGCTAACTCAAAGTTCCATTCACAAATCTACTTAGCGAAGACTTAGAAAAAAAATGGGGACAGAGATCAAAATTTGGTGATCACTTCTGATCACCAAATTATTGATCTTTGCCAATGAATGAAAAAATAACTTCCTGGAAAATGATTTCCGGGAAGTGATTTTTCCGATCGGATTTCGAATTGGAAAACGGGCATTTAAGTTCGGTATCATTCCCTAAGATGATCTGATGATCATCTTTGGGAATGATCCAAAAAAAAGGGGGGAAATGCACACAAAAAAAATCTCAAAGTGATACACACACCTTTTTTTTTTCTTTTTTTTTAACCTAAAAACTAAAATTAGCAAAAAACCTTGTTCTCCAAGCTTCCCAATGTCCCCGGTGATATCGGTAAAGTAAACGCGGATCATTATTGTTCGATTCAAGGGAAACTAAGCCTATTTTATTAGGAAATTTTGCAAGAGGTACCAAAAAAAGACCGGATTGAATTTTTAGGATCAGTAAAGTGTGCAAAAAATTGTGTGACTAACTGGTTTTCACTAAAATACCACTAAAAGGGGATGGGGATAGGGGTGGGGGGTGGGTTGTGGCGTTTTTTAATTTTTTCTTGTAATTGCAATTGCGCATGGATCCCATTTGAGCTAGTTGGTGGCCCCGTCTCAGTTTGCACCCACACATATGGCACACCGTTTGATTCAGGACATGTGGGGGGACTGCTATTTAGTGGGTTTTTTTACTTGCCAAGTGGGTTTAGGTAGGATTTCAACCATTGAGTCCTTTTATTTTATTTTTTCACAAAATCTCCTAAAAGCACGGAGTTGTATGAATAACAGCGTCTGTAATTCTTCATGTAAATACGAAAGATGATACATCACGTAGCTGAAGGTGTGTAGCTTCAAAAATTATAGTTTGTGGGGGGTATTTCCAAGTTGATTAGGCTGTTCAAATTACAGAAACACTTTGATTTTTTCTTGTAATTGGACTGTGCATGCGTCCCATTTGAGCTAGTTGGTGGCCACGTCTCTGTGTACATCCACACATAGGGCATACCGTTTGATTCAGAACGTGTGGGAGATTGATATTTAGTTGGGGTTTTATTTGAGGGGGGCATTTCCACGTTTTGGGGCTGTTTGAAATTACAGAGCACTTTGATTTTTTTCTTGTAATTCCACCATTTGAGCTAGTTGGTGGCCACGTCCCTGTGTACATCCACGCATATGGCATACCGTTTGATTCAGGGCATTTGGAAGATTGATAATTGACAAGTTTTTTACATGACATGGAAATTGCCCTGATTTTGAGCTTTGAATTGTATTTTAATACATTTTCCTGAAATCTGGTAAAAAAGCGAAATTTTACATGAAACTGCGCCCACACCATTGGTGGTATGCATAAAGGAATCACACCTTGGTAGCTGAAGTGTGTAGTTCCAAGAATATATAGTTTTGGGGGGTATTTCTAATATAGAGGGGTGTTAGTCTGACAAATCTGAAAAGTTGCTGTAATTGGGCATGTGTCATTGGCTCACTTGTGGCTAGTTGATTCCACAGTTTGCGTGTGTAACCATATATAGGGCATACCGTTTGATCAGGACATTTGGGAGATTGATATTTGGTAACTTTTTTTTACATTACTTGGGATTTTGGCATGATTTCTACCTTGAGATTTTTTAGAAAATCTGCTAAAAAATTCGAAATTCTACGAAGAACTGAGCCCACACCATTGATGGTACGAATGAACAAACTACAGAATTTAGTAGATAAAGGTGTGTGGGATTCGATAAATATATGGTTTGTGGGGGTTGTTTAGTGGGGGAAAAATTGCAGACTGTTCAATTCAGATTTGGCTGAATATTTTGCTGTTCTGAGCCATTGTGCATTGTTTCCCTTTGTGGTTGGCTTCCATTTTGGCATGATTTCTACCTTTTGATGTTGTTTTTCGTTCATTTTTTCAGACAAATGCAAACTTCTACGAAGAACTGCGCCCAAACCTTTAATGGTATGAATGAACAAACTACAGTGTTACATAGCTGAAGGTGTGTAAATTTCAGCAATATATAGTTTGTGGGGGTTATTTCTAAGTTACGGGGGTGTTTTGTGGAAAAAACTGCAGACTGTCCAAATTCGGAGTTGGCTAAATATTTTCGCTGTTCTGAGCCATCGTGCCTTGTCTCACTTTGTGGCTTTTCGCTTCCACGTCCGCGTTGTGTAACCACACATATGGCATACCGTTTGATTCAGGACATTTGGGAGATGAATTTGGTAACTTTTTTACATTCCATGGGGTTTTGGCATGATTTCTACCTTTTGAATGTTGTTTAATGTTAATTTTTTTTGAAAATCTGGTAAAAGTGCAAACCTCTACGAAGAACTGCGCCCACACCATTGATGGTATGAATGAACGAACTACAGCGTTACATAGTGAAGTGTTGTAGATTTCAGGAATACATAGTTTGTGGGGGGTATTTCTGAGTTGGGGGGGTGTTTGTGGAAAAACTGCAGACTGTTCAAATACAAAACTGGCTATTTTTTTTTTTGCTGTACGACATTCTGGCACTGGTCACGCTCTGGGTTAGTTGGTAGCCATGTCTCTGGGTACACCCATGAATGTGGCATACCGTTTTATTCGGGAGGGGTTAGGCTTTCATATTTGAGATGCGTTTGAACTTTCCTCCACAGTCTTTAGCTGAAATTCGCATTCGATTTTGTCCCTGATTTTACAGTTGAGGAAAAAAGGAAAATGTGAGAAAATAACTTACAATTGGACGAAGAGCTGCGTCCGGGTATCTGCATTTTGATCGAAACTAACTTCACTCATAAAATCTTGTGGGTGTGTAGTTTCTCTGCCAGCTTCTCTCATTCGGACTCCCAGCATCCCCTCTGCCTGCTTCTCTCACTCAGACTCCCAGCATCCCCTCTGCTGTCTCCCACCCCCCTCTCCAATCAGCATCTCTTACTTGAACTCCTAGCATCCCATCTGCCAGCTTCTCACACTCAGACTCCCAGCATTCCCTCTGCTGTCTCTCTCCCAGCCACCTCCCCAATCAGCTTCTCTCACTCCATGGGAACGTAACACTTATGTTCCCATTGGCTGTTGGAAGAGCAGCAGGTCAAGCCTGTCCGACGTGCGCGAAGTGACTGCGCACGTCAGTGTGTACCTGCAGGCGGACTTCAGACACAAGTGGAGATGCTGTCTGCTGAACGATCTGTATAGAAGATGGTGTCTAGCTTGGAAAGAACTGCACAGTATACTGTGATATTGCAGGTACAATGAAATCTTAATTAAAGGCTTCATTACAGCCAAAGTTAATTTTAAGAGTGGAGATACCCTTTAAGGTAATATGGGCCTTATACATAGATAGTGGGAGTTTGTCATTTTTAAATGCATTTTGCAAGGTAAGTAACAACTGGGGGAGGAGATGTTCACTATATTTCTTATAAATTTCAACTGGTAGACCATCTGGTCCAGGAGTCTTACCCACCGCCATGCACCCCAAGGCCTCTCTTAATTCCTCAATTGAAATATCTTCGGTCTAAATTAGATAGTTGAGGGAATGATATGTGGCCAAGGTATGCCGATATCTGCTCATTGGTTGTGGGAATTTAGGAGGTGTATAATGATCTTGGTCAAATTTAGGGAAGGTGGCTAGGATGTCATTTGTTTCAGAGACCATACCATTTACTGGGTCTTGGATTGCCAGGATTGTATTTTGGTCAAAGGGGTCATGTGTAAACCTGGTTAGCATTTTGGCTGATTGATTAAAAGTATTTCTGTTAAGAGTAAAAACTTTTCCTGTTTAACTTTTCTAGTAGTAGGTTATTGTATTGGGATCGGCCATTCTGTTTTGTTATTTGGGGTGGGGTCTCCAATATATTTGGTCCATTGTAAGAAGGAGTTTTGTCAATTTATGTTCCTCTTTGGTAGAATTCTTTTTAATTTGTGAAATGGTGGAGTTTAGGAGTCCACGTAATACTACCTTTAGGGAGTCCCACTGGATGGGGATTGGCACTGGATTATGGTCTAAAGTGAGATAGTGTTCTAAATCTTTTTCTATATTATCAGGGGTTGGTAACATAGTTCACCAGAATGGTGAGTTCTTATTTGTCTAGTAATTTGGGGGTTAAAGGATTTGGTTAGCCCCATTGTTATTGGGGAGTGGTCTGACAATCCCCTAGCTAAGTGGGAGACAGTTTTAATATTAGTGATAGTGTTTTTACTCATAAATATGTAGTCCAATCTAGATAGCGTATTGTGGGAGCTGGAGTGGCAGGTATATTCTTTTTTCAGAGGGTTAAGATGTCTCCAGGCATCCAGCCAATTTAGTTCTGCCATCAGATTAGCTAATGGGGTAGGTCTACCAGTAGTAGGTGGGAGTCTGTCTAGTTCCCCATTCATTATATCATTGAAGTCTCCCACTGTGATTATTTGGGCATGAGGGAAGTGGAGACTAAATGTCAGTGCTTTCCTGAAAGGCGGCAGGGTGGCCGGAGGTGGGTCATATATAGCCAGTAATACATATACAGTAGAGTCAATCTCAAAATAGCAATATACACATATTTCCCACATTCATCTTTTAACACCTTTAGTATTTTATACCTTAATGATTTAGATAATAGAATAGAGACCCTTTGAGTTCTGTGTGATGACCATCCCATCCATACCTTATTAAGATAGTGTGTGGTGGTCGGCAGGAGATCTGTGGGGTTTTGATATAGACATGTAAATAAGTGTCCAGTGAGTATTATTAAATATGTGTTATTCTGCATAAATTGACGTTTGTGTTTAATTAATTGGGTGGAGCATGTGTGTGAGTGCTATATGTTAGTCTTAACAGAAGGGAGTCTTAGCCCTTCTGTTATTTTCTTCTTTTTTCAGTAATGTTATTTAATTTTAACTCCTAGACCATGCCATGGTTTTGGGATAACACATCCATGGAAATATTTCCAGAGTAGTTCATTTTGAGAGTTTCTTCTACTGGCCATCCTTCCAGACAGCAGTAACAGAAATGGGAAGTTTCCCCTCCCTGGACAGAAGCAGACTACTCAGTGCATTAATAGGTCCCTCCACCCTACTTCCTAGTAATAAATTAACCAGCTTTCTTCGATTTAAAAAGGGAAAGTTTGCTGCCTGGAGGGATAGCTAGGATATTTACTTACTCAAGTACCCATAAAATCTGAAGGACGTGCTAAACATACCTGTAACACATCTCTGTTATTGCTGCCTGTGGATAGTCAGAAAATAAAATATCTCTATAAATAGTGTGGTAAATGGAGACACGTTGATACTAAGGAATATTCTTGCCCCTTTAGAATGTCTTGTTGAGTTGGAAGGACGACTTGTTCCAGATGGAGAGACCTGGACAGACAGACAGGATCCTTGTGTGACCTGTACATGTACTGTAAGTCATACCTGTATTAAACACTATCACTTCTCAGTAAAAAATATTTTTATCTGAAAAATGAAGATACAGTATGTATTCTAAATAATACCTAGATGTTCAGGATAGACTCACCTAATGCCATTTTTATATGGGTTATTCACTTTTAAAGTTTAAAAATAAGTAATAATTATGATTAGTAAAATGTATCTTAATATAAATATAATATGTTTACAACATCTTACATAGTTAAACATCCAGATAAAATTATGCTTTTAGTCTTGTGAATTGTGATCCATAAAAGAGAAAGCGGTATAGAGGAAAAAATATCTTGTGAAAAGGTGCAATGGATTTATCCCCTTTTTTATGCAGCTAGGCCAAGTGGAATGTCGCATAGAAGAGTGCACCTCTATACAATGCCAGGAAGGGGAAGTGAAAGTCAAGCAGCCAGGAGCTTGCTGCCATGAGTGCCAAGGTAATTCATTTGTCAGATTTTCCTTAATGTGTAACGAAGCAAATAGGAATTTTAGGTTAAGTACTGATTTCTGTATCTTGGGGATTTTCAGTTTATATGGTAACTAACAAGCACCTGAACATTTGACCAATACTCTGCTTGTGCTAAACCAAGCTTACAAACATAATTGTATTTCATTATGTACAGCATGCCCTTCTGCTGTTTTGTTCATTATCCAAATGACATTGTGTGTGTTTGTGCTGCAGGCATGACAATGAGATAGCTAAATATTATTAGCTAAATATAATGGGTTTTCCAACTAAAACTTAGTTTAAAATGAATTTTTTAAATTTTTTTACCAAGGTTCTAATCATACTAATTATTTTACAAAATGTATAATAATATAGTTCCAGCTCATATTTAGTGATTAAATTCGACAATAAATTATTTTGTGAATTGCTTTGGTAAGTGTCATATGCGTATTTATAGGAAACCCAGTTTGAAAAAACATTGTCATGGCTTTACATTCCAAGACCTTCAAAGGAAAGCAGAAGTAGTAAAGCTATTTTGAAGACCTTCATATCCCATCTGGAAAAAGTTATATCAGGCACAATGACTAGATTGTTGCTATTACAATGTACTATTTGTTCACGAAACCTAAACAAGTCATTTGAGTTCCTAATTGCCAGTAAAATAACTTCCTCTCTAAACAGCTGCACTATATAATATCTTAATATGTGTAACAAATGTCATGTATTTTGTAAAACACAACTAATAAGATTTGTTAGACAACATGCTGCTGGATGTTTGAAGGCTACCGCATCTAATTAAGATATGTATGTCTTACTTCGCTTACTGTGAAAGTGTTTGTTTTCCTCCTGACATTAATAACCTATTAATGATATCTGCTGTGATTTCTTTCTGTTTAAAAACATATCAGTTGCAATTTGCTAACACTTTAGTTAACAGACAGTGTAGCTCAATAAACTGTCCAATCACTGCTTGCTTTTACTTTTCATTTACAAACTTGTTATGAACAGATTTTGTGAATGGTCAGCACTACATTATGAAATACTAAGCCAGATTATTGCTTTGTATTAACAGTAATGGGCTAAAATTGCAATCCCCTTATTATTTTCTTCTGAAACGGATCACTCACTATGTCAGCAACAGTTTTTCAATAAAGGACATTTTTGCCAGCACCATAGTAGAACTTACCAGATAAGTAACGTAAATTATATGATATCAATTCTTCATTTAGTTTCTGCAGTCTCATGCTGGTATCAGGGTGAGAGGTTTCACTCTAATGAGCACTGGCAGGTGGATGAGTGTACAGCCTGCACCTGTGTGTCTGGAGATGTGCACTGTCACAGCGAAAGGTGCCCTCAAGTCTCCTGTACAGCGGTGAGTTTAAACATGGTGCCATTTATTTATTAATTGTACTTCATAAAGACACATTTACGGGCCGATGCAGTGAAAATAAAGTTGCATTTTACCTGACCGGGATCCAGAGTTGCTTTTAAGTCTCATGCAATGTCTGTACGCCACTTTAGGAATGTCATTAAGATCAGTGCAAAAATTGTTAACTACATTGGCTATTTGGAAATGGCGTGGCCAGCGTGAAAGTAATTCAAAACACGTAGGTTTTGGACTAATTTCAGGGAAATATATAGCATCAGTCCCTTAATGTAGTTTGTGCCTTCAGGAGGAAACACCTGCTCTTATACCTGGAATGTGCTGTCCACATTGCATCCCTCGACCAGCCACCTGTATTGCATTTGGGGATCCACACTACAGGACATTTGATGGAAAGATGTATCACTTCCAAGGCAGTTGCACTTATGTGTTTAGTGAGGACTGTGAAGGAGGAGACTTTAGGTAAGATTTAATGCAGGCTGTGTAGGCTTTTACAGGATGCAATAAAGTCTAGGATTACTTACATGCACTTACAAATTTGTGTCTGTTAATACTTTGTGTGAACATGTGTGGTAATTTGCAATTTGTTGCAGGGAATTAAAATCCAGATTTGAAAGATTTTTTTTCCACTAATTAATTGAGCAAAAATGACACTGTTAGTGCTTTTATTAGGATTAATTGAAATTTAATTTTTTTTCCCTTTATTACAAATTAGTTGCCCTTAGTTTTATATTCAACCCTATGGGGCATATTTCTAAACGCTCGCTAACTTTTCGCGGGCGAGTTTCCCGCTGTTAGTGTCAAAATCACTATTAACACTATTAATAAAGGGTGAAACCCGGCCGTGAAAAGTTAACGCCTCAGTTACCGCTTGCTTCTGTTCATAAAGCGGTGGTAACTGATGCGCGGAGTTAATCTCGACCGTTTCACTTCGCCGCCTTCAAGATCGCTGGGGGAAGGGGCAGGTATGCCCAACCCGCGGCAGGTGGTCGCACCCGCCATGGGAGGCACGCCCACCTCGCCGCTGGTGGTCATATTGACCCAAGGGGAGCGGCGTGGGCATAGGCCCACCTCACCCCTCCGCGGCGGCAACCACCCGCTGCATGACCCCTTCCCAGCAGCCCCATCCAGACCCCTGCCCCGTACTCTCACGGGAGGGGAAGGAAGGGACCTTCTGGGAGGGGTGAAGTGCCTCCATTCCCCTTATTATTTTAGTTCCCCTTCTCTGAACTCCTTCCATTTCCAAGATGTCCCTTTTGTATATGTGATTCCAAAACTGCACTGCATATCCCAAATGAGGCCTTACCAGTGCCTTGTACAGAGGGAGACATATATAATAGATTCTTGGGAGAAACATTTTTCATCAAATGCATCACCTTACATTTATCAACATTAAGGGCTAGGCCACACTAGCGCGTTTTTCGCGCGTTTGCGCCCGCGTTTCGCGCTCGCGTTTGCGCTCACGATTTTCGCTAAAATGGAAATCGCGGGAACGCAAAAATTCCCGCGATTTCCAACGCGAACGCGAGCGCGAAACGCGCAAGAATCGCGCACACAATCGCGTGCGATAACGCTCGCGATTTTGTGCGCGATTCCTGTGCGTTGCAGTGTGGCCTCACCCTAACTGTGCTTCCACGAAAAGGAAGCTGGAGGATACCATGGTTATAACTTCATAGAGGGATCCTTTAGCAAAAAGGTTCGTCTGGGGGATGCAATGTCAGTGCAGATTCTGCAGAGCAGCAAGAACATTGCTGTCAGAGTGGCAGAGTCCATTCTACCAAGTAGTAGGGGAATAACCCCAACACCTAGCATTCGCCTTATCATAAGTAACCTTGGAAGGGAGACTCCCGCACAAAACAAATCAAAATAACTGTTATCGTATTATCAATAATAACAAACATAACCAGACCCCAAGGGGTCAACAAACCATAGGTTAAGTAGTGGAAGGTTTTGTATACCATGGTGTTTAAAGTTAGTCTGGTTGGTATTTACTCAGTTACCAAATTGTTATTGGCCGTGTTGTGCTTTGGCAAATAGTTATTTACTGGGCTCCATTTGGTGTTATATGGTAGGGAATAATGAGTATATTTGTTGTTTATTGTTCCCAGGTGCCAAAGTGTAGTCTGCAATTGCTTAACATACTGACTGTCCATAGGTCCATGTGACCAGGATCCCCCAGGCGATGATCCTATCATCCTTTTAGCAGTTCCCATCAGGGTCCAGGTCTATAAGCCATTATGGGTTAAGTTTCCAAGGTGGTAGCCATTTGTAATGTTAATTGTAATCCAAGTATGGTTATAAATCAGGGGTGTAGGTTATCTAGTGTCCAGCCAATCTGCTGCTGCTTTAGGATTGTCGAAGAATTTGGTTCCACCCGCTTCTATTCTCAATCGTGCAGGGTAGGCCATACTATATCAAAGGCCAAGTTGTTGAAGCCTTTTTTTTCACATCTAGGAAGGTTGCTCTCCTCTTTTGGAGGTCTAGCGAAAAATCTGGGAAGATTTTAAAGTGTGCATTTTTATATTTAAAGGAGAACTAAAGTCTCCAGACAACATTGTCCCAATAGACAGAGCACATTCACAAACGTATAACAAGCTGTATCTCACCTCTCCCTTTGCTGTATCCATTCTGTGATTTATTAAAACAACTTGTGAGTACCAGGGGTCAGCTCCCACAATACACCTAAGCTGGTTAAACCCCTGTCTAGTTACCTTTTATTATTGCTTTCAGATTTAACAGTGGAGCTGAACACCCAAATACATGCTGCAGGGCATGTGTGCAAATCACATATTTCTAGATATACAGGGAAAAGCTAGCCATACAGAGGCCAATGGTTTTCCTGTCAGGTTTACGATTGGAGGGAAAAAAATGTAAATCTGTTCGGAAGAACCAATTGTAATTCCCTACCTTGCGCTGTCAATCATCCATAGATTTTAGCTTGAAAACTAAGGAAAATAGGTTCTGGAATAAGTGTTTGACACAAATTTCAGCCTTGCCCTGATCATAGTTTTTTTGATCATCTATCGAAAACATGGAAAAATTACTTTGATACACTGACCTATTAAACCGAATTCACCAAATTCAAGTATCAATTCCTTGTATGGGGGCTTTGAAGGAGACAATTAACATTATGCATTCATTCTGACTTAATATTTTGTCTATTTAATATGTGTCAATTATGGAGTAGAGTCTGAAGCAATTTTTTGTTACCTGAAGATGAAGTTGCCACTGACTCCAACTTAAGTTTAATTGAATAGAAAAATCCGTTAAGTTAAAATGTCTTGTTTTACAGATAAGTCATAGCTGGTAAACTAATTCTCTGCTGGATGTAAGAATAAAGCTAGTGCATAGTTATTTTTCTAGTGTAATATCCACCTGAGCCACTCTAACGTGTAAGTTACATACACATATTTATTGTCGGCTCTAGATCCGGCTCCCTGCGTGCCTGAAGTACAAGCGGGGCCAGAGCGGCAGCCGTGGCTGTGATTGGCTGAGAGGCAGCCAATTACAGCTGCGGCTGCCAGCAATCGAGAACACCGTGTGAGCGAGGATGTGTCGGAAAATCCCAAACGATCGTGCGGTTCCCTCTAAGACCGCACAGTCGATCGCTCGCAAATTCGTCCGCGGATTAATTTAATGCTACCGACGGACATATGGCCCGGCCGAGCGTTCGCTCGGGACAAATAGTCCTTCCATGTGTACCCAGCCTAAGTGACAGGCCTAGCAAACCAATCCTTCCTTCTGATTTAGCTGCATGTGAGGAAATATTTTGTATGATTACCAGAGAGAGAGAGATCATATACATATTTAATTAAAATCTTATGTGTATTTGACAGAAACCAAAAATGCCTAAAAAGAAGACCGGTGCAAGAAAAAAGGCAGAAAGTCGTAAGGAGAGGGAAAAGCAGTTAAGGGCAGCTCGGGAGACTGTGGACCTTGCTAAACATCCATGTAATTCATCTATGGTAAGGTATTTTTACAAATGTTTGGAAGATAGGCATTTTTTTGAAATATCAATACATCTTGTCAAATTCAAACTAGTTTAAAAAGAAATGTCCCTCCAAAGTCCAGAAAACTGACCACCAGGAGACTGTCCATATAGGACTGTGCCTCCCGTCTCACCTCTGGGAGAATTTGCACATGCTCAGTGCAGCCCTCTCCCTCCCGTTTTGCTCTCCCTCCCCCTAGCAACAAACCTCTTCAGTGTTCTCCCCAGAATTGTTTTCCAGCCGGGTGGCATGAAAAAGTAGCTGGGTGGGGTGGGATGGGGAGATTTGGTGGTGGGGAAAAATGTGCACTGCCTTATGCTCATTATATAGGTCAGGGATGTCTAACTTTCGTCCAACTAGATGTTTGAAAACTATGACTCCCAGCATTCTGTGGTTGTAGAATGCAGGGAGTTGTAGTGCGGCAACATCTTCAGGGAGTTGTAGTTCGGCAACATCTGCAGGGAGTTATAGTTTGGCAACATCTCAGGGAGTTGTAGTTCGGCAACATCTGCAGGGAGTTGTAGTGCTACAACATCTGAAGTTAACCCAGATGTAATATGGCAGCACAAGCACTGCTTATGTACTATCTCCCTTCAGTTGAAGTTAGATTTTCCAAACACCAGCGTAATTTTCTTAAACTTAACGTTTGAAAATGTTACGGTCTTGGCTTCCATAAAAGATGCATTTTACATTTATTTAACTAATACATTTTTAAAAATAAATGTAACCTGTATTTTTACGTTTTCACATTTCTTATTTTATTTTACTTAACTATTATGGTATTTTCTTAGTAGTTCAAGTCCCCTTATTAAGAGAAATAACCTCAATGAATGTTATTTTTAGACTTAACACTTAAAGCTATTTCTTTAGCACATTAACATCATAATTTGGGTACCCAGATTCCTAGTTGGGGCCAGGACAAAGAGAATAATTTGGACAAACTGTTTTACCTGAACCTTTCATTTAATCCGACTTGCTTTTTATTTTATAGGAATGTGACAAATGTCAAAGGTAGGTTTTAAAGCTTTTCTAAATTGTTTTTATAGATATTTCTTGGTATTATTTTCAGCTAGCATGCTATAGTTATAATATTTTGCTTGTTTGTATGTATAAAACAAAGACGACAGAAGAACAGGGCCTTTTGCTATTTTTGCGGTGCTGTACAGAAGTTACCTATGTGTGCTCATTGTGGTGAGTACAAAATAGGGTTTTTTGCATAATCACATTTTAATTATTTTATGTTATTTTGAACATCTCTGTGGTCCTGTATTACTAACAAAATATTGCATATATGTTGTGAATTGTTCTTTTGTTAGATGAGTTTACTCAGTTGAGGCCAGAACATTGCTTTTAGCAATCTTAATACCATGAATTTCAATACTAAAATTGCATTAAAAAGTACTAAAATATACAGGTGTCCAATTTTTGGCAGCTATAAGGGCCACATTAGTGGCACTTTTTTGGGACTGGGCTGCTCCATGTAGCCCTGACATTCCTAGAACTGCCCACTACTGTGCTATATAGCTAACTCAATCATTCTCACTGACCACCAAATTATGTTGTTGACCTCATTTTGGCCATCCTTGTTCTAGAAGCGTGATATCGTATAAAACAAAAACCTAAAACAATAAATGCAGTCGCTTATAAAAATATGGATAGTCTTCATGTTACCAAAAGAGCCCTGACCTGACAAGGTATGCACTTCACAAGAACTCTGAAGGTATTCTGTGTTAACTGGCACCAAGCTATAGGTTTTGATTGATTCTGTTGCCCAAGACCAACAAACACAAACAATTTTAGTTTACATATAGCTCACAAACTATGTTAATTCTGAGAAATTAAAGGAATAGTTCACTACCAAAGTGAACTAATTCCTTAATGTATTCATTGAAGTCCAGGAGGTGAAGGAGCTATGCCTTACCTCCTGTTCTTCAATCAATAACTCGGGAAGATTTGAAGATTCAAGAAACTTACCTTTTGCACCATCCACCACGGCCATAGTGACAGGTCCTGACTGCTTCCTGGTTCTGTACAGCTATATGCCTGCTATAGTTAGACTGAACAAGGAAGCGGTCGGGGATTTCACTGTGGCCGCGGTGGATCACGCAAAAGGTAAGTTTCTTGAATCTTTGTTCCCAGATCCTGAGCTATTGATTAAAGAACGGGAGATAAGGCAGAGCTTCTTAACCTTCCGGGCTTCAATCAATACAGTTTGGGAGTGAACTATTTCTTTAAGCCTTAACACAATTTCCCCCTAGAAACTGCCATTTATATTAATACAATTATCAATAGCTTTGTGGATTCCCAACAGGTAGATTTCGAGGTGCACCCCTTGAGGCCTGTGCCACGTCAGGTAAGTATCAAACCAATATGAAATATGCAGGGAGGCACACTCAGGTAAAGGTTAATAAAAAACTTCCATTTATTCAGTGCTCAACATACAAGCCAGGTACACAACGTTTCGGGGGGTCCAACCCCCTTCCTCAGGTTGTGAGGAAGGGGGTTGGACCCCCCGAAACGTTGTGTACCTGGATTGATGTTGAGCACTGAATAAATGGAAGTTTATTATTAACCTTTACCTGAGTGTGCCTCCCTGCATATTTCATATTCATTTATATTAATAATCTATCACTAGTCTATGTAATTCCTAACCAAAGATACTCCTGTTTAAAATCAATAATATCTTTCATTACAGAAAGGCATCCATTTACTTGCGCTGTCAATGTTGACTTCCCTTCATTAAGCACAGAAATATAAATTAGCTAATTATAGAATTACTCTCTCAGGTGAATTACACTGAACCTGCCTGTATTCACTGGTCTTGGGAAGTGGAAGAATCGGTCGGTATTTCTGAACATAAAGTGCATTTGTTTAGTTTTAAAAAAATAAGCGGTACATTATTTTATTCAGCAGAATGTGGTTATAAGGGTACAAGACTAGATGTATCACTTATTCTGTAGTGTTCTTTTTTTGTTAGCATTTAGTGCCTATGTTCAGTTTATTGCTTTTCAGGTGGCTTGTAGAGATACATTTATTGATGCAGTATGTGGTGCAAAAATTTGTCCATGCTGTTAATATACAGCAACCAATTAGATTGCAGTTAGATAACGTGTGATCCTAAGCATAAATTAGCACAGGCAATCTTTTGCACCTCTTATTGCATCAGCCCCAGTATGCCTTCATTTATGAGGAAGAGATTGCATCTCTTGATCAATATGTTGTAAGGTAGTCCCCTATTCAACTACAGTCATTTAGTGCTATTCGGTGGCTGTTTTTCTTGTTCTAATGACTGATGAATGTTAAAAAAAAAAAACACTTGTTTCAAATTTTAATTTTAAGTTACTTATTATATTGACATTAATGTAGAATTAATTTCACAGGAAAAACAAAGTGTATGATGAAATCTTCGGACTGTGTGATCAAACACCCTGGAGTGTACACCACTGGTATGGCAATGGTGGTAAGTCTTTAGGTATCCTCCATATGTTACATATATATATATTGATGTAAAAGGAAAATTAAAGCTACAGAATGAGTCTAAGTAGATTCTATAATTCCTAACTAGCAGAAAAATTATACTATCATCTTTGAATTTATCGGTATTGTGAAGACATCTGTAATTTAGCATGTTTATGGCATTTTTGTAGTGTTTCTGTCTAGTGAGAAAGGCCAGGTTGTACTTTGGCCAATGTTTTGATTTTACTATTCATCCAGTACACTGTTTTTTTAGTTGGCCGGGTCCAAAAATTTAAGAATATTGAATATACAATTGAAGTGAAATTATTTTCTTTTTTTTCATCAGTTGAAAAATATATCGGACATGTTTGTAAATGCAAAGGAAATATTTTATAGTTTTCTGTATGCTGTATAGTTTCTACATATAAATTAAGTAATAAGATACATTTTTCAATGTTCCAGGGTATACAGAGGCAACTTAAGTTAGGTCCTGTCCCATATTAATCCATATACTTGTTTCTCAAACCCTGCTTAAATGTTCAGACATTAAAACCAGAATTCTCGCTTTCGAACCAATTTTCTTTTTGCCAAGATATATAATCAGTATATACAACATCAGGAAGCTGTACAAGGGATGAGTACCCAGGTCCTTACTCCTGGTGGTATAGCTGGTAGATTGGGTACCTATGTTCTAGGTTTCCTCAACACGTCTCTCTGGACCTGCCTCTTCCCCGCATCTGATACTGCCAAACGGAGGACACTTCTTGCAGAGTGTGGTGTCCTCTAATTGGTAGAAATGCTAGCTTCTGATGGGATCAAGGCAAAAATGGATTGGAGTGGTAAGGTAGTATTAACTAGAAGGAAAGTTTCCCTAGAAGGTAAGTTTATCTACCAGCTGGACCCCTAGAAGTGAGAACCTAATGTTTAGTTACTCACAATAGGTCCAGCTTAAGGGAGAGGTGGACAGTTGTTTTGTTTTTCTTTAATTGTTGGCCTTGCAATAAACAATTTGTTGCATCAGATTTTCTTTTTGGGGGTCAGAAAGTGTTCTTTAGAGTAAGAGTTTGAAAATGTTGAAATGTCTCCCAGCATATTTGGTAATGGCAGGTTCTTTTAATAATTTAGGAGAGTACTGGATAAACTAAAATTAATGTTAAAAAGTGTTAAGCATTCACCATATTTTGGAAATGGGGTGTAAGACGGATGAGTTTATGTTCTAATCATTTGATTTGATGAATAAGATTGTAATTTTAGGTATTTGTGGTAGTGATGAATGTAGGTCAAATGCAAATACTGCATGAAATATTTGTAAAATATTTTGGAAAAAGTCAGAAGTTGGGTATGCCCATAGTTATTTCATAACACATACAAAATAACTTGCACTGTTTTTTTGTGCAGCATGCAAGCTATTTGATCATCTATATTGCTATGTAAATATGGTAGAGATCTCTCACTGTGACTTTACAACCTCTATAATAAGTTTGTATGGATTTCCCTGTCACCCCTGGCCAGTCATTCACCAGATGTGAACAGGAAACGCTGAAATAAAAAGATCTGCTCCTCCCCTGGCAAACCCTCTTTTTCAGCGTTTCCTGTCAGGTGAACAGGTTTGCTTACCTTTTGCCAGTCGGAGTTCTCCCTCGCTCTCTTCGTCCTGATGTTCCCCCGCGAGTCGCACCTCCGAGTGCCAGAGGGGAAGGAACCCTGTTGTGGCCGGGGTTGGATGCCGGTCTCTGTCTTGCTGCATGTTCCCTGTTGTTTGCGCCGTTTCCTGGTCCATGCGCGCGACAGAAAGTGACGTTGAAGAGGCGTGACTTCCTGTTTTAGGCATTATGGGAGTTGTAGTTCCCAGCACATACGGCAGTTTGTTTGGCAGACTTCTGAGACCGGCGTCCTGAGTAGAGTGTGCAGTTTTCTGTGCAGTAGCAAGTACTCTGTACCTGTGGATAATGTAAGTCCACTCCCTGTTGTTTCTATTGTACAATTTTTTTGGTTTTTTTTTGCCACTGCTTACCAGTCTATACTTTCTTTTTAGTATGGATTCTGGAAGCGTGAGCAAAAGCCACAACCCTAAAGGTAGTAGGTAAGCGTTAGGTAAGAATTGTTTTTTTCTTTAAAAGAGCTGAGGTTAGGGACATATAGCTAAAAGCTATTATCCCTTTGTTTATCTTCTAGTGTCTCAACCTCTGACAAGCATGCTAAGAGTGAAGAGAAAGCGGAAGAAGTAGATTTATCCCTAACATTCCATTGTCTGTTAACCAGATGGATTCATTTATGGAGTACATTAAAACAGCAATAGCTAAGGGAGTACAGGAAGCTACAAATTCCAAAAAAGCCCTAAAAAAAAAAAAAACAGGAAAAGGCAAGAGACTTCGGATTCGGAAATGTCAGACGTCGATACCTCTTTGTTTTCTGAAACATCTTCTGCTATTTTATCTGATCCAGATGAGGATGAAGATTCAGAAATTGATACGGCGTTTGATTTGTCCATTATTGAGCCGTTAATTAAAGCTATCAGATCTACCCTATCTTTAAGTGCTGAACAGCCCTCTACATCGGTAGCAGATAAATTCTTCCCTACCATCAAGAAGAAAATGGCTACATTTCCTATCCACTCATCCATGCAAGAAGTTATTGCAGGAGAGTGGAAAAAAACAGAAAGAAAAGTTTGATTAGCTGGAAAATTTCAGAAGAAGTATCCCTTCAAGGAGTCTCAGACTGCAAGCTGGGATTCTCCGCCTAAAGTGGACGCAGCAATTGTTAAGTTAGCCAAGAGGACGGCCCTTCCAGTAGATGACGCTACAGGTTTTAGGGATCCCATGGATCGTCGAGCAGGTTTCTATTTAAAAAAAGCATATATGGCAGCAGGAGTGGCCTGTCGCCCTGCAGTGGCCTTCAGTATCTCGAGCTTTGAAGGAATGGCTGACGAATATCCAGGATGCAGTGGAAAAGAATGTTAAGAGATCAAAACTTATCGCGATGCTGGAAGACTGCAAATTAGCTTCGGAATTTGTAGCAGAGGCCTCAGTGGACTTGGTGCGTCTATCAGCCAGAAGTATGTCCCTGACAGTGGCAACAAGAAGAGCCTTATGGCTACGATCTTGGTCGGCTGATATGGCTTCAAAAAACAACTTGTGCCAATTGCCGTTTGATGGAGGTATGGTTTTTGGGGAAAAACTTGATGTGCTTATTAACAGGGCCTCTGGAGGAAAGAGTGTCTTTCTGCCTCAGGACAGAGTTTTTAAACGACCAAGATATGAATCCTCCTTTGGAAAGGAAAAAGAAAGGCCTTTTCGTTCCACAAGGCAGTATCGTCCAGGAAAAGAGGGTCAAAGACAGCAAGCCTGGAAAGCAGGCCGTCAGTCGAACTTCTTCGCGGGGAAGAAGTCAGGATCCTTTCAGGGTCAATTTTCTTTTCAACAATGAAGTGAGGCAGGCCCAACCTTTAAGAGTGGGAGGAAGATTGTCCCTATTTTCAGAGGTCTGGGCCTCTACAATTTCGGACTCTTGGATAAAAAGAATAATAGTTCAGGGTTATCGCCTGGAGTTCAAGGCATTTCCCCCAAGAGTCCATTTTCTACGATCAAGCATTCCAAGTTCAAAGGAAAAAGAACTGGTGGTACGGCAATACATTCAACAGCTGCTAGAGATTGGGGCTGCAGAAAACATTCCTTCAAAGGAGAAGAACCAGGGGTTCTATTCTCGTCTATTTCTGGTACGAAAGGCCTCGGGAGCTTGGAGGCCAGTTTTGGATCTGAGAGATCTCAACAGATATATCAATATCAAAATTCAAGATGGAGTCCTTAGCTTCAAAAACAAAGGCAGTATACAGGGACGCTTGGCTTGTAAAGCTAGATCTAAAGGATGCCTATTTTCATGTTCCCATTCACAGAAAGGATCGGAAAAGGCTGAGATTTGCAGCCCTGGGATTCCATCTTCAGTTTACATGTCTACCATTCGGCCTAGCAACATCTCTGAGAATTTTCACGAAGGTCCTAGTCACTCTTATTGCGGAATTAAGGAACAAAGGAATACAACTGTACCATTACTTGGACGACATATTGATTGTTGCAGCTTCAGAAGAAGAAGCGACAAGTCTAGAGAAAGTGGTACGCTTCCTTTCACGTCATGGATGGCTGATAAATCGGGAGAAGAGTATATACGTCCCAACACAAAAAAATGACATTTCTAGTGGCAGAATTCAATACGGTAAAGGGTTGTATGTTTATTCCGCACGAAAAAATGATAAAATTGAGAACAGAGGTTTTACAGTTACAGAAAGAGAAGTTGGTGACAGTGAGGCACGTTCTGAGAGTCCTATTGTCCCTTGGGCAAGGTGGCGGATGAGACCGCTACAACTCGGCTTGTTGTCACAAGTGCGAAAACCACAAGACAGCCTGAATCAGAGGTTACTTTTAAAACTCAGAATGAATGAAAGTTTGGCATGGTGGACAGAATCAAAAAATCTGTCCGTAGGGAAACCAATAGAAGATCCAGAGTGGGTTCCCCTCACTACGGATGCATTGTCAGTAGGTTGGGCTCATATAGGCTCTCTGACAGTTCAAGGTTCCTGGTCAGCGGCAAAAATTTCCTCGAATGGGATAGAGCTAAAAGCTATTTTAAAAGCGTTCAAGAAAAAGCTTTCAAGAAAATATAGAAGGGACCTATGTGAAGATAATCTCAGACAATTCCACAGCAGTGGCTTATGTAAGGAATCAAGGAGGCACAAAGAGCAAGACATTAGGTCTCTTGGCAGACAGAATATTCGGTTGGGCAGTAAAACATCTGAAGGGCCTAACAGCAGTTCATACTCCAGCAATAGAGAACGTGAAGGCAGATTACTTAAGCCGACACCAACTTGCTCCAGGGAATGGAGTTTGCCTCGGGATATCTTCCAGGAGTTGTGCAGGAAGTGGGGCTATCCAGTCCTAGACCTGATGGCAACTCTTCAGAACTGCAAATGCAGGAGATTTTATTCAAGGTTCCAGTGTTCGCAAGCTCTAGCTTCGGATGCCTTGGCCCAAGATTGGACGGAAGGCCTCCTGTATGTGTTTCCTCCAATTCCGCTTATTTGGAGAGTACTGAGAAAAATCAAGAGAGACAAAGCTTCAGTCATTGCAGCAATTCCCAACTGGCCTCGCAGACCCTGGTTTCCTCTATTGAAGACGTTGGTGAAGGAGGGACCAGTAAAGATTCAAACCTTTCCAGGATGGCTGTCCCAAGGTTCAGTTCAGATGGAGAAGGATTATCACTTATCGCTGATGGCCTGGTTACTGAAAGGTTAAGGCTTAAGTCTAAGGGCCAGGAAGATGACTTAGTTAATATCCTCCTAGCGTCAAGAAAAATTCGACCTCTGAACAGTATTACAGAGTCTGGGAGCAGTTTGTGAGGTTTGCAAACGAAAAAGGTAAAGATCCAGTGATCCCAGACGCCAACTTAATAAAAAGTTTCTTATTTTCTGGTATTAAGATGAATCTTGCAGAGAGTACATTAAAAGGACAGATATAGGCACTCTCAGCAATGACGAGAATCATATGGTCCAAAGACCCAATAGTTATTAGATTCTTCAATGCACTGATAAGAATTAAACCAAAAATACCTGCATGACTGCCGCCATGGGATCTTCCCCTTCTTCTCCAAATCCTAACAGAGTTTCCTTTTGAACCCCTTTCAAAAGCATCAGTCTGGTTTTTGACACTAAAAGTAGTTTTCTTAGTAGCAATTACATCTGCCTGCAGAGTGGGAGAGTTATCGGCATTGTCAGCATATGAACCGGATACTGTCATATTCCATGATATGGTTAGACTTAAACCAGCTTTTAATTTTCTACCCAAAGTATTATCCAAAAATCATATGGAGCTTGAGGTCAATCTTCCCTCATTTTGTGAAAATCCAAAAACTGACCTTGAAAAGAGATGGCATATGTTGGATTTAGTTTGTCTAATAAGATACTATTTAAAGAGAACGTCTACCTGGAGGAAATCAGACAGATTGTTTCTCATTCCTATGGGCAAGAGAAGAGGCCTAGCACCTTCAAAAAGAACCATAAGTGCCTGGATAGTGGCGACCATTGTAAAGGTTTATTAGATCAGAGGTGAGATGGTACCAAATGGGTTAAAAGCTCACTCAACAAGAGCATTGGTGACATCCTGGACGTTGCAGTCCAAGACGCCTCTAAAGAATATCTGTGACACGGCAAGATGGTCATCGGTGAAAACTTTTCTGAGACATTACCGCATAGACGTAGCTACTGCACAAGAAGCAAGATTTGGAAGAAGAGTCTTGGAGGCAGTTGTTCAATCTTGATTACTTGTGTGTTCATTAAAATATTGTTTGTTTAGGCAATGAGATTTGGACTCCCTCCCCTATTTTTTGATTGGGTTAATCCCAGTCTGGTGAATGACTGGCCAGGGGTGACAGGGAAAACAGGAAATTAAACCAATAAATACCGTAATTTCTGTTTCCGGTCACCTTTCCTGGACCACATTCACCAGATTTACTTCCCTCCCATGATTGTTTTGAGTTTATTTGACAAGACTTTAGAAAGAAGAGGGTTTGCCAGGGGAGGAGCAGATCTTTTTATTTCAGCGTTTCCTGTTCACATCCAGGGACCTGGCCCAGTCTGGTGAATGCTGTCCACGAAAGGTGACCGGAAACAGAAATTACGGTATGTATTGGTTTAATTTCCAGTTTTTTACACACTGCAAAAAAAAACAGTGTGACTGATCATATGGTCCATTGACGACTGCACAATCTGATATATTTTTATCGTACTGTCTGATTGAACGTCCGTCAGATTTGGATGAACATTCTGCCTTCTCAGACAAAATTTAATTCTGCTATTTAAACCCAATCAAATGAAATTTTTGTTGCACTGGTCGATTGGCCTGAAATATCTGAGTGTGTGTGTGTATGCAGCCTATGAGACTAATTACTCCCTTTCTCTTTGCAGGGTGCAATATGTGATTTCTGTGAAGCCTGGGTGTGCCACGGCAGGAAGTGTTTGAGCAGCCACGCGTGCATCTGTCCACTTACTACTGCAGATTGTGTTGAGTGTGAAAGGCCTGTTTGGAATCATGGTTTGTTCACTTTTTTAGTAAGATAAACTTCATTTTGATAGGAAATTTGAAATGCAGAGTACATAAACACAAGTTCTTTGCTGAAATGTGTTACAGCAGTCAAAGGTAGGATGACTGTTTTGTACTTTGTTAAAAATCTATTTAAAAAGAATTGTCTTAAAATGTTGTGTCTATCGTATGTTGTTTTTAAAAATTAATGCTTGGTATATTTTATAAATAATCTTGTAAAGTTAAAGTAATTTTACCACTTATCTGGATGAAGAGTCCTGGGTTAAACAAGAGCATGGTGCTTTGTGTGCCATGTGCTAAATGCTAGTGAGGCACCAACATGGAAGCCTGTAGTCAGGTCAGGACTGGACAAAAGTAGAAGCCAGACAGCGATTGCTCTTTTTCCTTTCTTACCTAGTAACTGCAGTAAATATGGCCATACATCAATGGTTTTGTTCATTAATCACTGGTGAAACCATACAAGTTTTTTTTACTTTCTGTTGCAATAAAATACATTTTTTATTGAATGACAATTGCTATTTATAGGGTTTGGTCACATTTATGAGGCGTGTGCTTATTATGTTGGTTTCTTTTGCCCTTGTATATCTTAGTACTACCCATTTAGCCCATGCTTGGCTGGATTTAGAGCCCCTCTTTATTGGGTGTGGAAAGATATTACACTGCTTTGGAGAGTAATCTTTGATTTGGTGTGTCCCAGACTTCTGGTTTGACTTTATAGGTCTCTACTCCCATCTGCCCCGGTCCCAGCAGTAGTTACAGCAATCAGAATAGGATTGGAAGGAGACTCCATGCAGTATTCCAAAGAGCACTGACATAAATTTGTTTGCAGTGGAATACTGCATGGAGTCTCCTTCCAATCCTATTTTGAATCCTGCTTTAGAGAGTATTTGGGAGCTGTGGTTAATTCTTCTGTGTCTGTTCGCTGTGAACAAACGAATAAACTGTTTCTATGGGTGAAAGTCTACTGACAGTTACTTAAAAGTTGAAGGGTAAATTGGCCACTACTGGAGAAATTTGCCCGAATAATTTTGCGGATTATGGTGTAACGGTCTGCATGATTTTAATTTCATTACAGTTACATGCTAACTCAAATTGTCACGCAAAACTGGCACAGCTCCTACAATTCCCTCTAATAACCATTCTAACAGTAAATGACTGCAAGAGGGTTAACAATTTTGTAATTGTAAATTCCCCCATGTATGTTTTGAAATTCCAAAATATGATAAATAATAAGGGCAGCACGGCGGCTCACTGGTTAGCACTGATAACTTGCAGTGCTGAGGTCCTGAGTTAAAATCCACCCTTGGACACATCTGCAAGGAGTTTGTATGTTCTCCCCTTGCTGGCTTGGGCTCCTTCCTGGCACTCCGGTTTGGCCCACAATCATAAAGACACATTGTATGCATGAAATACATGTGCTAAGATTGTAAGCTCTTCAGGGCAGGGCCTGATGTGAATGTATACATGTAATTGTAAAGCGCTACGGAATATGTTGGCGCTATATAAATCCACAATAATAATAATACTTATTTGTTGTTCTGAATGTAGAATTTGGGAATAGGTATACAAGCAGGCAAAAGTTTTTTTTGGAAATAAATTAATTCTTCACCCTGATAGTTGCTTAAAAATTCGGCACACATCTGTTTTAAATGAAAAAAAGCCATTTTCCTTTTTGTTAAATATTTGAGATTGTTAAATAACATATTTGTCTAATAATTGGGCACTTGGTGCGGAGTTGTCTGTATACATATACAGGGTTATACAATAAATGTTCTTATCGATTAAAATGGTGCTAATTTTGCCCAAACCAATCAGTTCTTATTTAACATTTGAAAGCTAACATCTGATTGGCTGGGGCAAAATTAGCACCATTTTAAACGATAAGAACTTTTATTGAATAACCCTGATAGTTTTTGATTTTTTTTAGAAGTGTATTTAAAATAGCATTGGCCAGGTCTTTCCTCATTGAGATTGTTGTAATCTTCCTGGTTTCCTGTAGATAGTTATGGACATGTTGCCCATTCTGTTTCCCTGTTGCCAAGTGATTGTGAAATGAATGCTGGCTTTAACATCCAATCAATATTCTGTCTCTTTAACACTACTTCTCTATACAGGTGGCAGAATATTCAGTTGCTCTTATTGTTATAATTTCCTCTGTGAAGATGATCAGTTTGAACACCAAGCAAGCTGCCAGGTTTTGGAAGCAGAGACTCTAAAATGTACGTTTATTCTGTATCACCTTTTGCTTTTCAGTGTCCATTTTTGCTACTCGTTTTTTTAAAATGGCTTCACAATAGTATATTATCTAAAATAACAAATAAAAAAATACCACACTCTACTTACTTTGCCTGCTTCAGTGCAGCCATTTAAAGTTACAGACCTTTCTTTTACAGCTTCTCACTGACAGCCATGTTCCCCCAGTTTCCAGAACACTCTATTCTTTCCTTCTGGCACTCTTTAAAAGAACTTTTGTTCTAAGAGTAATGTATCATTGCCTGAGCCTGGTCCCTCTTTTTCTATTTGCTGCAGCTGCCATGAAGGGGTAGGCAAGGTCTACAGACAGAGACTCCACATTTTAAGTGTCCTGTTTAGAACTACAGAGAAAACAATAAAGAGCTGTGGATCTTGTATAGCAGCACTTACAGCAGGCATAATAGGGAGATGTATAAAAAGCGAGCAGTGGCATGGTGGATAATGCAGTATAAAATGCTATTTTTTTTATAAACTAATCCATACAGAAAAGCATTCTGTAAGGAAGCAATAACATGGGATTGGGTATGTATGAATTTTGCATGATGTGTATCCCAGACCAGGTGACATGACACTGCTAGGATTAACAGGAACTAGAGATCGGTGGGGGGCAGTCTGTAAAACAAATGACTTGTCTGTGTTTATTTAAAGTTATATAAAGCTATAGATATAGTGTTTGTATTACTATAATTTGCCACATGTTGTTTCCTGTGTGTCAGGTGCTTCTTGCAATCGTTTAGGACAGCATTCATGCCTTCGTTGCAAGGTAGGACATTCATTTATTTTTTTTTCCTGATACAGTATTTTATTTTCTATTGTCCCTTTGTTTCAGATTTATAATTTTAAAGGGCAACTGTGGTCTCCAAACAAGTTAGGGTTAAATGAAAGCCTGCAGTGTTTAATTTAAAATTAGCCTTTAATCACACCTCTGGCTGCAGCCTGTGAGAAATTACATTGGGGTGAATTTTCAAATTTCCTGTTTCCAGTAGGTTGTGTGACATCACCAGACCTCTGCCACGCCCTCTGCTCCCTGGGGCGATGAATGCTCAGTTTAAGCTTAATGCTGGGGAAAAAATTAGTTGAGTAGGGGAGCCTATTAATGAATGCAGAGACTGGTCACATGGCTGAAAACAGGAAGTGTTCAAGCAGGAAGTAATATTGCTAAACCTTACCAGCAATAAATTCTCACAACTTTTGTCTAGAGATGTGATTTGGGTTTTATTATGAAGGTACGGTGGAAGGCTTTTTATATAAATCTTACTAGTTTGGAAGAATTGGAGACCACAGTTACCCTTTAATAATTCAGAAAAAGGGAATTCTTAATCTGGTTGCTCCATGACTGTGTGGTAGTTTTCTTCTCTTATTTCTTATATGTATAGTATTGCTTGTACTGTTTATTTTAATTTTTTTTGTTCTCTCTCACTCTCTAGGCCTGCTTTTGTGATGATCATGTTCGGAGTAAAGTTTTCAAGGCTGAATGTGGAAAAGAGCCACCTTGTCCCAGATGTGGCTGTGAAACTCAGCAGACCAAGGACCTTAGCGTGTCCAGTAAGAATATCTTTTTCACCTACTAAAACCTACCTCAACTGTCTCTTGCTTTAACCCTCCTATACAAAATATTTTTCAACATGTAGTGTTCTATTATTTTTTTGCATAGTGGCCTGGCTAACTGTTATATGAATCATCTAGATTTTTCTTTTAAATTTTTGTGGTAGAGTGCCCTTGATTCTTGTAAAACTAAATTGCCATTTGCTTGTAATTAATCCGTTATTTCCAATGTGCTCATTATTTGCACAAAATTAATATTTCAGTTTGATCAATTTTGTTACTTCTAAGCTTCTGCCTAAACAAGCACAAAAGTTTGTAGCTTTTGGCTTAGAGGATTGCATAAAGGAAGGGGGTTATAATATCATATAATAATCTACAGCAGCCAATCAGAATTTAGCTTTTAACTGCTCCACTGAAGTTGGATAATATCTTATTGGTATGTATATGTTTATTTATATAGTGTCACTTGGGGACGCAGCGCTGTACAATATTAGAATACAAAAAGTTGTACATGGGGGACAATCCGTAAATACATAAATATATAAATAAATGTGTGCATCGTGAAATAAACAAGTCCTTATAGAGCTTACAATCTAATTAGGTGGGTAACATACAGTTACATAGGAAACTGTAGAAGTGTCATAGTAATAACTGGTGCAGTGTCAGTCCTATGTGGTGCTGTGCTCTGAGAGATAGGATGAGAAGTTAGATTTATTGGTTGCAACAGATTAATATCACCAGCTAAGGCCTCATACACATGTACAATTGTGTGGACACAACCAACTTCCAAGCAGGAGACACGCCAATAGTCTTGTGTGTGTGCATTCACTTAAGCAACAATAGTTGATCTACTGGGTAGATTGACGAGCAATGCCCAACCAAACACATACACACATGTGACTGTTATTCGGAATGCCGTTTCTTACTTGTGTGTTGTGTGTTGGGCGTTGGGCCTTTTTCACACAGTCGTACATGTGTGCTTTTGCACCTCCTTTAACATGAGCTTCTTTAATAGTATATATTACTGCTTTCTTTGTCTCATTTGAAAAGATTAAGTCCTTCTTCTTTGAGCCCATAACTCACTTCCTCCTTCTAAATTTACTGCCCTTTTGACCCAGCTGTCCAGTAAGAGAGCTTGGTTACCCAGTAATGCACATAAACATGTGGATAACTATTTACTATTGTAAAGAGTTTAACTATTTACCAGTTTCAAAGCAACACCCCTTGTTATGTGTACCCTACCCTAAATCGATAAAGGATAAGTTGGCTTACTACAAGACATTTTTCGGTCACTAGATATTTGGTCTTACTATCTAACTTGCTTTTTCAAAAGAAAGAACATATTTCTGTTATAAATGTTTTAACGGTTGAAATTGTATTGTAGAGAGAGAGGAAGAGAGAGAGAATTGATATTGGAACAAAGTTACCCTTTTGAGGGTAGGCAAAACAGGGAAAATAGATAAATAATAACGCAAAGAATAAAAGGAATCTGGAAGGGCACACTTTTTTTGTTCAAAATTATTTTATTTCTATAGTATATTTGTTCACATTGGTTGTTTAGTCGTTTAATCATATACAGAGTGTTGGCAAAATGGTTGCATATTAGTATGGTTTTAATGAGTTGTTTTTGTTTGTTTTTTTTACCCCTTTAAAATATTTGTTAGTTCATATTGGAAAATTTGTTGAATATGGGATAGCTATCCACATTGTCTATATTTTATCATATAATGACATTGTGTCTTGTGAAATATGATTAATTTGTTTATTACAACTGCTCTGTCCAGAGTGTGTAGGCGCCATTGGTCTCTGATATTTTAGCCTCTAGCATAGCATATTGTATAAAGCGATAGGTTGGGTTCATTGGTTCAGGAATTTTAGAATCCAATTGTGCCACTAATGGTGATGTGGTTGGTGGGAAACAGAAACTTCTGAAAGCATGGTAAAGATGCTAGACCAGAACCAGAATTTGTGCTACTGGGCAGTATGTATGATAGAAGTCACCCTGTAGGACACACACTTTAAAGCAGCCAATATATAAACAAAATTCTTTTTTTTTTATGCGACATGGGGAAATATTTTCCCTAAAAGTAGACCGAATGCATAGGATTCAAAGCTTTACTTGTGCTTTTGTGACATCTGTTTGAAATTAACTTTATAGATTCTAAACCAGCCTTGCATTTTTTCCTTTTGTAGCACGATCTCTCAAGTTTGGTAGGCAGTCTGGCACTGATGAGGATGATGGAGCATCTGGGTATGAAAACTACTGGAAAAATCTTGCATCTGGTGGAAGTAATGTTTATGATGAAGAAGAGTATGATGAAGATGACGAGGACTGTGATGAAGATGCTGAAAAAGACTCTGATACAGAGACCTCCGACCTATTCAGCCATTTGAATTTAGGGAGAACATATGCTAGTGGTTATGCCCACTATGAGGAGGCTCAGCAATAATATTGTATTAGGAACGCAAACAATATTTGTTAATTAAAGTTTTGGTTCTTACAATAGCTGTGTAAGTGGATTTGATTAAACAAAACAAAAAAAGAATTCCAGCTTCTTCCCCAGTTTGTCTTTCAGCTCCTCTGCAAAAATGATTGCTAACAAAAACAGACAAAGTGACTAGAGTGAGGATTCATACATTAACCCAATATGTAAAGGACTGAGAAGGAGCTGTAGCGATATCAGTAGTTCCATCTTCTAGAAGATTTTTCTCATTTTAAGAGCCTGTTGGAAAGAAGCAATACTTAACTCAGTGTTCCTCTTACCTTCTGAGGTAAGGTTAGACTGCTGAATACCTATAAGGTATAATTCGTTTTTTGCAATACAAACTCTTTAATTTTTTATTGCTTCGGGGTGCCGCACAGGCCCCAGACAGCAGATTGGCTACAGATAACATGGATTTCACTCTTATTTGGCTGAAAATGGCCAATATTGTATTTCCCCTCTGTATATCTAGAACAGGATGGAATATAACAACAAGTGATACACCCTTGATTTAGCAAAATCTGGAAATCCCCAATAGGCCTTTCCTTTCAAAAGGGAAAAGCTAAACAGTTGTTGTTTACAATGAACCTTTATAGCAAATGTAGTTCATATGTACGCCTTGTCTGAAAAAGTATGGCTTTTGTAATTATTTGATAAATGCCTGAACTGTGAATAAATAAAAGTTGTAAACATAGGGTGTAAAGATTTTATTATAACAAGTTAGTTAATGATCAGTTTAGTGATACTGAATAAACTTGGGCAAGTCTCATGTGGCAATACAGTAATTAAAAGTCACTGTGATACCAAAGTTCACTGCAAAGCTTATATAGGTGCACAGTTAGTCCAAGTGCCCACTGCACACACACGTTGTGATGGGTCCCTCAGATAAAGGTTGAATTATTTAAGAATAAAAAGCACTTGGCAAAATGGCCAAGCAGCCAAAGTGTCACATAACCCCACCTTCACAGGTTTACCTTTGACGAATTACCGAAATGCTTAGGCATGCTCTGACATTGGTATGTACGTACATTTTTACTTACCTGTTTTTACTTAATCTGCGTCCCCCCATGGAGCCCGTAAGGCATCAGGGCTGAGAGGTAGATTGCAATTAGAAGACTGTAAGAAGCTGTGAGTAAGGAACTTTAATCCTATACTATTTTCACTTATTGCAATTTAATTATTGGGATACCAATCTATGGAATTAACCTGATTGTCCACTGTTTATCTTAATGCATCAAATCACATTCACTTGACTATCACCACAGCAGACTCACTGAAAGGAGTAATTTATGCTTATTGTAGGATATGTTGATGGGAACAAAGGGTATATAGGAGAGTTCTGCCTTTTTGTGTGTATAGGATTATTAGTTATTAAATATTTTTTATGAACCCACTCAGTTGGATGCTATATTTATACATTGTTAATTGTTTTCCTTTATATTATATAAATATATTTATATATTCATAGGAGTATCTGTTGTATTCAATTAGATCAACTGGACTTGAAATGTAGTTCTTGAAGACGTTTCGCTAGTCATCCGACTGGCTTTCTCAATTCAGAATGACTTGTACAAGAATCTGTGGCAATTATGTACCCTGGAAAATCCCAATTAGCATATCACAGCCAGGTGTTAAGGGTGTGATTGGATAGTGACTAAGAGGTGTTATAGGAACGTCCAGAGTAAGGTGTTAAAACAGCATTGTACATGGCAGACAGTTGGTGTCGAACCCCCCCACCTCTATTTAGGCTTGGTTTCTTCACAAGCATATTCATAGGAGATTTCATTGAGTTTTTAGGAGCTACCAATGAGGTGGAGTGTATAGGATATTACATATAGGAAAGGTGTATATGTATGTGTGTACTATCTCACTATTACCAATACATGTATATAAAGTAAAGCACTGGTACAAGACAAAATATATAAACGAACAGAGCTGAGATTCCTATTTTAAAATGGGATAGTCAAAATGGGAGGTTAAACCCCTGTGACCGCTAAGGGGTCTCCATGTGAATACTGAAAGGAAGTGGTAATGTCGGTATAGCATCCAATGATGTGCTGTTTTTAAAACATGGCCATCATAGCCAATCCAAAAAAAGTTTGTTTGCTACACAGGACGTAATGTGTATTGTAATGGACATATACACCAAGGCTCCTTATATACCACCTCCAGCCTGCAGTTGATATCAGTGAGTAATAAAAGACAAGAAATCCCTGCTCTCTATGGCTAAGAGGAGAGAAAGTGAAAGTATATAGAAGTGTGTGCTTTTGATGGGACTGATCTGTTTGGAGTGATTTCTTATACACTCTGTGTATGGAGGAGAGGTGTGATCCCTTGCTCAGTGTGATGTCCTGATTGAATGCAACACAAGATTCTGTTACCACCTGTTGGGAGGACAGATTATTGGACAATTTACCTTATAGGATACAAACTCTAAGGAAACAGATAAGTGTACACCATTTTACAAGGACACACAATATACAGGCGTGGACAATATTTAAATGGTGCACCGTAAGCAGGGACTACTCCCTTACTGCATATGTTATGTGGGGAAACAGTTTGTTTTGTTATTAAATCACTGCAATAGTTACTGTTAAATGTAATTAAAACTGGTTAATCTTGTTTAAAGAAAGTGCACTCTCTGCTTTATGCCAGACCACCAGTGTAACCAACTGTGTGTCATGCTACCCATAATCATTCCATAAAGCAGTGATCTGGTACAAATTGTTGGCAGCAGTCGGCAATACTATTTATTCTCCCTGTTTTCTCTGTATATTTGTTCTCTGTATTAAACTATGGAAGCTGCTACTAAAAGTATTGATTTAAATCCTCCGCTCCTTCTACCTGCAGATAAAATGCCCCAATTAGACTCAGTAGCTCTACCAGGCCCATTGCCAAACCTATTTTTTAACCTGATCCATTTGATAGGGTAACTAGAGAGTGGACTGATTTGCTAGAACAATTTGATTTGGCAGCCACTATCAATGGTTTAGATAAAGGCGCTCGCTTGCAAGTCCTTGGCCTTTTGCTTAGTGCTAAAGCCAGGCAGGTATGCCAAGGATTTAATACTGAAAAAAAGCAGTTATCAGTTATTAAAAAGGGTTCTGAAGCAAGTTTTTCAACTAGATCTGTATGAAAGAGGATATAAAGGATACTTTGCATGTCCCAGCCAATTTCTGGGGGTAACATGGGAAGAAATATTTGTTTATATGTTAGATTATTGGGGCAATGCTATTACAATAACATGAGACTATGAGGTACCTTCTGTTATGAGAAGGCTCTATTTCATTTTATATTCTGTGGGGAGCTTTTAGCCCCACCTCAACTTAACCTATAAAGCTAATCAGTATCCTGTTATCCCAAGTTGCATGCTGTAGCTATTACTAATAATTATGAACATAGCATGCTAATCTGGATCCCGTTTAGAGTCTCAGGTCACCCAATGGTGCTGTTTAGTTTGAGCTGCACATTGTGGCAAGATTGTCTGGGTCTATTCTCAGACCTGCAGGTTTATTCCATTTAGACCACCTGGATTCTAGCTGGCAGATGCAATAGGAAAGGGAGGGCAAGTTTGGTAATGTTTATGACTCTACTGCCTAAAGTGACCTATATTATCCTTTCCTATTCCAATAGAGTAAAAGCTATGGATGTAAGGGAAGGGCAGATGGATCGCTTACATATTCAAGCCCTTGGGTAGGAATCGATAAAGCATGAAAAATTGCTTTATTAGGATGTATGAAAACAAAACTTTCCAGCATTCTGTGCAGCCAGGGAATGCTGGGAGTTGTAGTTGTTAAACATGCCAAAAGTTAAATACAGATACTCTAAATCATTAGGCTGTATTGCATCTGTAAACATTCATTAGCCAATGGACATAAAGCAGAAACTTACTGCAAACAATGCTGGGTTGTAGTTTTCAAACCCATGAAAGGTCAGTAAGAAATACATGTTTATATGTTAGATTATTAGGGCAATAATATTATTATAACAAGGCTGTGAGGTACCTTCCTATATTTACACTCTGTGGGGAGCGTTTAGCACCTTTAAGCCCACCTCACTTTAATCAATAAAGTGAATGAGTATTCTGTGCTCCCAAGCCGAAACATAAGCAGCTATAAATGTGGAACTTGCCGTAGTGAATACTATAGGTATTAACATGTTTATCTGGATCCCGTTTAGAGTCTTGGGTCACCCAGTGAAGCTGTTTGGTTTGAACCACACCATGTGGCAGGATTGCCTGGGTCTATTCTCAGACCTGCAGGTTTATCCTATTGGGTTCCCCTGGATGTTGGTCACTGTCTGAGTAGCAGTTTAAAATATACCTGTGTACCCACACATAATTTCCACTGTGCACCAATGGGCACACTTCTGCTAGTATATTTATATGTATAATGTTATACATCATTTTTAGTGTGGGACCATCATCCATTCAGTTTCCTTTGTTGACATTGCTCCTGACATGGCATGTAAAGGGGAACTAAAGTCATAAGACATAATTATGTCAATAGCCCGAGCACATTTACAAACCCATAACAAGCTGTCTCACCTCTCCCTGCTGTGGCTGTTGGTTGGATAATAAAATTAACTTGTAATCCACCTCTTTATTTTGGTGGAAGTCTAAGTAATTACAGAACACATGCTCTCTAGTGCACAGCAGATTGAAACAAGGAAGCTGCAACCTTGCCTCCTAATCCTTGACCTCCAATCATTGCATCAAATACTTTCCTGCAGTGGTGTGTTAAGGGGGGTTGAGGTCAGGGGCTTACCAAGGGGGCCCCATTTTATTATTCCTATGACACAAACTGCAGCTTATTCTGAAATTTTGCATTCAGAGAACAGAGTGATTCATAAAAACTGGTCATCGCATGGAACGGATCCTAAAACGCGACCATTAGAGCATGAGAATTGTGCTAGTGTGGCCTAGCCCAAAAGACCATGTCCATACTCTTAACTTAATTATACATACTGCTTAAGTCCCCCTAAACACATTTTTCAAATATTTACCGTTACCATAAATTCTAACCTACACAGACCAATCCCTCACCAGCTGGTTGAAGCCACCTCTACTGCTGTATGTGTAATTTACGTGCCGCACAGCCTGAAGCACCGATATGGTGAGAAGTGCCGTGAGCAAATAGTCTCCAGTGCTGATATGCTTACACTTGTTGTAAATGGTGGCCATTGAATTCTATAAGATAGGATCGCACATAGTGGCAGAGGAAACAGCTTCATGCATGTCTGGCAGCCATTGGCATTAACATAAGAATTACAGAGATATGACTGATGTCCAGACCCAGTAGTTTCAGAGGAGCTGAGAGACGTGGCAAGGGATCTAGCGGTGTAAATTTAGAAGCATCTTTGGAAAAGGTTAACATAGTGAAAACGTGTTTAGGAGAGGGAGGTGCTTAAACAGTATGCAAAATTAAAGGGCAACTGTGGTCTCCATAGGTTTGAATGAAAGCCTACAGTATTTCCTGTGCTGACAATCACATCTCTGGCTTCACCCTGTGAGAAATGATGTTGAGGTGAATGTTCAAACTTCCTGCTTCCAGTAGGTTGAGTGACATCACCTTACCTCTGCTCGCCCCTCTGCCCCGGGGGAGAAGCATGCTCAGTTAAGACTTAATGCTGGGGAGAACAGGAAGTACTTGGCGAAAAAATTGACAGTTGAGAAAGGGAGCCTATTAATGCAGACAGGCTAGTCACATGACTACAAGCTGGTCACATGGCTAAAAGCAGGAAGTGTTCAAGCAGGAAGTAATATTGCTGAGCCTTTCCAGCAATAACTTCTCACAAATTTTATCTAGAGATGTGATTTAGGTTTTATTTCGAAGGTATGATGGAAGGCTTTTTATATAATCCTTGCTAGTTTGGAAGTATTCGAGACCACAGTTATCCTTTAAGTTATGAGGGTGGACATGCCCTTCAAAGTTTGTGCCAGGTTTGTATGGAAAGTCAACAGAAGGTAAAATGAATATACTTTTTTAAATATATATAAATATATTTAAATATACTTTTTTTAAAAGTAAATTATATTTGTATTGGCTGTGATAATACCAAGTATTATTACACATTATTATTTTATGATCCATATATAATAGAATATTTAGAGATATATTCAGGAACCCCACCACCCATTGAAAATCATGCGTTTTCCCATCCTGTAGATATCGTTTTACAGCAGACCCTCTGTTCTGCTGATCTAGGAGTCACATGTGCATCAACCTGAAACACTGATACTGTACTAGTCTGCACAATTTCCCAGATATTCTCCCACAAATCTTTTTCCCACACTTCTTTAGAAGTGTACTGTATATAATCGAGTTTAAGTCGATCCGAGTATAAGTGGAGGTACCTATTTTTACCTGAAAAATTAGTAAAAACTGATTGACCCAAGTATAAGTCGAGAGGAGAAATTATGACCACTACTGCCTTCTGATTCAGTATCAGTATTCAGTTTTGTGGCTTAAGTTGCCCTTTAAATGGACAGTAGAATTCCCATACAGTAATCCCATACTGTAATATCCAAATCCAGTACCAGTAACCGCAAATTCCTTGGTACTCCAGATGTTTGGAAGCTACAACTCCCAGCCTGCTTTGGTTGCTGGGAATTGTAGTTTCTAAACATGTGGAGTGGCAAGGTTCAATAAACTTTTAATTAAGCTTACCATCATTTACAAATCTCCTGGCCTCCATATAGTATAAGGCACTCTGACCCCAATCGTTAAAAGTATCACCTGAGAGTTGTAGTTTTAAGCTGTCACTTGCACTAAACTAGCAGCCATTTTTTTGCCCCAAACTGAGAAGACCTATCAGATTTACAGCATCCAGATGAGCAGTGATGGTGCCGAGTCCAGCAGCCTGACTACAGGAAGCAGTATAAAGGCAGATCAGCTCCTGTAACTTTCCATGCAGGTGAAGGATTTTTCTTAACACAGTGCCACCTACCGGTTACTATCCGCAATTGCGGCATTTGGATCTAAATTAAGACTTGACCCGAGTATAAGCTGAGGTTAGGTTTTCAGGCTAATTTTAAAGCCTGAAAATCTTGACATATTCGAGCATATACCAATTATGTTTCTGCCATGTAGGCATCCAGGTTGTTAACCCATTTGCTACCAACCAAGAATCAGTAAACAAATAACACTCAACTGTTCTTGTTTTAGTACTTGAAACACAGCATACAATTCAGCATACTGACTACTTTTTCCTATTCCTGTCATAGTTATTAACTTTTTAGTGGAAGGATTATATGATACTGCTTTACAAACTCTTATATTCCCTACATACTATGCAGAATCATCAATAAACCATGCATGCTCTTTCTGCTGGTCAGTTAATTCATAATAAGGAGCTCCCCACTGTACCGGAGACTCTATTGTTGAACCCTTATTGTAGACCGGTGATGTTCCTTCTGGAGGTGCAACAGCCACCTTTTCGTGTAAGACAGAAATATACCTTTTATTCTAGATTACTACTACTAACCTACCAATTCCATATGGTACTAAATCTCTTAAGAAAGACTAATCAAATTCTTCATAAGAAGAAAACAACAAAAATATAAGAACGTACATTTTATGGGAAAATAAATAGATCCATAATTAAACCTTACAATTAATAAAATATACATAATAAATCTTTGATACTCAAATTGTATCATATGATTGGCCAGAACATATGACACTTTTTTTAAAAAATAGTTAGAAAAGAGCTTTAAAAATGTAAATGTAATATTCTTTGGGGCGTGGCTAAGACGCTGATGTAGCAGGACGCGACTGTGAGGAGCTCCCGGTCCCACATACAAATCCGAGGCTAAAACATATACCGGACTCAACCAACGAGCCGATACTAACCTCCGTACGCATCAGGGACATGATGACGGGCGGGAGAGGCAGAAAGGGGTCCTCCGCGGTGGAGAAGCTCGGCCAATTCGCACACTCGACCACGCAACGCGCGGCCGCCATTTTACCTACAGGGCCTGTGGAGGAGGAGGCCACGTGTATGGAACAAACAACACCGGGTTTCCCGGCTGCAGGTACAAGCGCTGCCCTGAACCCTGAGCCCACCCTGCAGGAGTTAATGCAGGCCATACATGACTCCAAAACTGCTCTCTCCGGCATAATGGAGGGAGTTAAGATAGACATTAACCTGCTTAGACAGGACTTCCAAACCCTCAGGCAAAGAGTCACTGAAACTGAAAACAGGATATCAGAAATAGAAGACACCCTGCACCCACAGACAAACGAGATCACACACCTAAAACAACAACTAGCCATCTCACAAGCCAAATTGGATGACCTTGAAAACCGAGGCCGTCGCCAAAATATCCGCTTTATAGGCTTCCCAGAAGGAGCCGAAAAGCAAGACTCTGCACAATTCTTAGAGAGATGGCTGCTGAAATGCTTTGACCGCTCGTCACTGTCCCCGGCCTTCACTATCGAAAGGGCCCACAGAATTCCGGCGCAAAGGCCCCCATTGGGAACCAGACCGAGGCCCCTGATAGCCAGATTTCTAAATGCTAAGGACCGTGACAAAATTCTCCAAATGGCACGCGAGCAAGAAGACCTTACCTACGAAAACAGCAAAATCATGCTCTTTCCTGACTACTCAATCGAACTACAAAAGAGAAGAGCCACCTTCATAGACATAAAAAGACGCATGAGAGCAGCAAACATCAAATACTCCATGGCATACCCTGCCCGCCTACGAGTAGCACACGCGAGCAAAGTACAATTTTTTGATAACCCCAAAGATGCATGCATATGGATGGACTCCCTGGGCATCGCAGCAGAGCCATAGCGACCAAAGAACCACAGCCAAAGGCCAACTTGCCACAAAGATAAAGGTACTTAAAACAAAACTGAATAGATTCGCAAATCTGGGGTAAGACCACTGGTTATAGTCACTGACTCAAAACCCCATCTTGAACCACACACCCCCTTTTCCCCCCCACTCATGTCTTTACAACCTCTGTGGAGCTGATAAACATGAAACTAGTCAGGTATACAACCTGGACCGGGACTAAAGCCTCACACCCACCTTGGCAGTACAACCCAGTACAGCCCCAGGAACATAACTCTCCCTACCACCAGCTCTAAAGTGAGAGTAAAAGTTTAGTTTGGCCTATCAGGTCAAACTTATGTTATTGTTAAGCGGTTTAATGTTTAATTGTATTTTTCACCCCCTTTTAATGGAAGTCTACGTATACTTTATCTGTGTGTGGATGATGACGTTAGCTAACTTATTCCAAACTGGGAAAATAACTAAAATGTTATATGAATGCACAGGGTTCTGTCGCTCACAAGTTATAATATGTGATCTGTCTAACCTTAAATGTGAAATAATGTTGAAATTTCGGTTAAACTGTAATATGTATATGACAGGAGTGGGTGTCTCATGGGGCGAACACTAGGATTCCTTACGTGGAATGTTAGAGGTTTAAATAACCCCAGAAAGAGATTGGCTGTATTCACACAAATATTGGACTATAAGGTTCAGGTAATCTGCCTACAAGAAACACACCTGATCCCCTCTACCCTATCCCGAGTACAAAAACCATGGATAGGGTGGGCTGCACATAGCACCCACTCCCAATATTCAGGGGGAGTATCCCTCCTAATCCACAAACAACTACCTATAGTGATAAAAGAAGTCCAATCTGACAAAGTACGGGGCAGATATGTGTTCGCCGCACTCGACATCCACTCTATACCCTATGTGATACTAGGAATCTACGACCCACCCCCAGCGTCACTAACTCCCTTAAACAAAGCAGTTAGCTTTGCCCTGAAACACTCAAGTAGTAGGGTGATCTGTATGGGTGATTTCAATTTAATGATGAATCCCCAAATAGATAAATTTCTAACCACACCAAACCCGCAGGGACCGACACGCTCCCGACTGTCAGATACAATCGCAGAAGTGGGTTGGGTAGACATCTGGAGGAAACTCCACCCAAACACCAGAGAATACATCTGCTGCTCGGCAACATACCACACACTCTCAAGAATTGATTACTGCTTCACAAACACACGCACGCTGTTGGAGGTGACCGGGATCCGCCACTTAGCACGAGGATTGTCGGACCACTCGCCAATAAAGATAGAACTCACAGTGCCTGACCACAGAACCCCAGTTATAAGTTGGAGATTACATCCATTCTGGCTTAACCTATTCCCAGACACAGACGACGCCCCAGAACAAATTAAGGAATACTTTGATCTGAACCAAGACACAACTTCCACCAACATTCAATGGGATGCCTTTAAAGCAGTATTGCGAGGCATATTCCAATCCAAAATTTCACAAATCAAGCGTAACACTAAAAACTTGGACAACAAGATCACACGAGAACTTACAGCAGCAGAAAAATCTTACATAGACAATCCCACCCAGGTAAACAAGAACCTATGGCAACAGGCACAAACCCAGTATAACATAAATCACACTGACCACAACAATAGAAAATACTTTTTTCTTCAACACAGATACTTTGAATACAGTAACATCTCCGCGAGGTGGCTGGCGCATTTGGCCCACTCCACCCCACAACAAAACACAATTGCATCCATCAAAGACCCAACTCTAGGAACTTTAACCAATACCCCAGATATACTGAAAAGTTTTCAATCATACTACCAAACCCTTTACAAAACTAAAATAACACACTCCACCACGCAGATAAAAGACTACATAGCCACAACTCCAATGCCACAGCTATCCTACAACGACACACAAGCACTAGATGCACCCATCAACCTAACAGAACTTACAAAAGCAATAGGAGAGCTGGCATGTGGGAAGTCACCTGGCCCTGATGGCCTCCCCGTGGAGGTCTATAAAAGATACCAGGATAACATTAAACAGCAACTTCTAGCAGTATATCACCACTCCCACCAGTCAAGCACACTACCTCAGTCTTTCTATGACGCCACAATAATACTAATTCCAAAAACAGGCAAAGACCCCCAGGAGTGTGCGTCATACCGCCCAATATCACTACTTAATGTAGACTACAAAATACTAGCAAAAATTCTAGCCAACAGACTACAAGGAGTAATCACAACAATAATACATGAAGACCAAACTGGATTCATGCCATCCAAATCCACAACAATTAATCTAAGAAAAGCCCTAATTAACACACAGGTAGACCACGACAACAGTGGCACCAGACTACTACTATCCCTGGACGCAAACAAAGCGTTTGATTCAGTGGAATGGCCCTTTTTATGGGCATGTCTGTAGAGATATGGTTTCTGCCTCTCGTTCATCAAATGGATAAAAATACTTTACAAAAACCCAAAGGCGAGCATCCGAATCAATGGATACACATCCAAACCCTTCTCACTGGGAAGGGGAACCAGGCAAGGCTGCCCATTATCGCCCTACCTATTTGCCCTCACTTTCGAAATACTGGCAACCAAAATTAGACACAATCCCAACATACACGGCCTCTCCCTCAATTCACAAACCAGCCTACTTAGCCTCTATGCAGATGACCTTCTCCTCTACTTGGCGGATCCCGAGCAATCATTAACGGCAGCGTGTGAAATAATAGAAGAATTTGGACCCCTTTCGGGTCTACTAATTAACTGGTCTAAGTCGGCGATCCTCCCAATAGACCAACTACCAAACACACCTTTAGTATACACCAACATACCAATTGTCACCCACCTTAAATACCTAGGTATTATACTCACACTGTCACCCGCCGACTTCTACGATCTAAACATCCAACCGCTACTAGCATTAGTCCAGCAAAAGGTAACAATATGGAAGTCATTACCAATCAACCTATGGGGTAAGGTCAACCTAATCAAGATTATATTACTTCCCAAGTTACTCTACACACTCCAACATTCAATGACATTCATCCCCCAAAAGTTTTTCATAAAATTAAACAGTATGCTAACCTCCTTTCTCTGGGGATCTGGTAGATCTAGAGTGAAACTCAAAACACTGCAATGTCCAAAGTCCGAAGCCGGCCTTGCCCTCCCGAATTTCTATCTATACTATATAGCTGGCCAACTTAGATACTACTACCACTGGTTAAGACCCCCTGAACTAGAGGAAGAAGGAAGGGAGGGAAGGGATGCCGGCCTGGAGCCCATGCTGCATGCATACCTCCTAGGACACCCCTTAGCATTTCTGGACGACTCTAAATACAAACTTACGGGAAATGGCACAGCCATACATAGGCAAATGTATAAAGTTTGGAAAGCTCTGCAGAAATTAATGCAAACTGAAATAATTCTGGGACTTACTCCCCTATGGAAAAACCCCAAATTTCCTCAATTGGCAGCATTTACCCCATACAAATTCTGGGAGAGCAGAGGCATAAAATACTTCCACCAAATAACCCTAAACCAACACTGAATTCTCCCTTTCCACAAATCACCACTTTCAATATCTACAGTTAAGACACTGTATACAAGCAGAGTTTGGTGGTCTCAAAATCCCAGTTGGAAATATGGCAATTTTCACATATATAACCACATACGACACCAAAAAATTTATATCCAAGGTATATGGATACCTTATACAAAAACAATCTGATCCTCTAAGCAAGTCACTGCTAAGCTCCTGGCGGAGAGATATACCCTCAATCACAAATGAGGAATGGGAAGATATGACCGTATCACATACCCTTGTCTCCCCAGCCGCAAAAAACAAATTAATACAATTTTATATTCTACAACGTGCCTACCTCACACCTGCCATCCTCAAACATATGACGAAGGGTCGGGCAAACACATGCCCCAAATGTTCACACCCAAATGCAGGATTCTGGCATCTTATCTGGGACTGCCCCGGAATCCAGAGATTCTGGTACAGAGTGGTAACCGAACTAACAAGACTAATGCAATCTCCAATTCCAATGGACCCCAAACTATGTATATTGGGAGTCCCAGAAACTGACAATTGGTCCAGATACCAGTTAACATTTTTGAGAGAGGGGTTGTTCTATGCCAGGAAGTCGATTGTGCTTAAGTGGATGGCCCCTGAATGCCCTAGAATAGGGCAATGGAAGGCCCTCGTAAACCAGGACCTCCCCTATATACAACTTATATATAAAGGAAGGGGCTGCCCTGAAAAATTCCAAAGTGTATGGTCTGACTGGACAATGAGATAGGCACCCGATGTAGTAGTTTAAATATTATAATAGGTAACCGCCCAAACCAATGAACCAGGGCACGAGAAACAACCAGATTATGTAACCAGTCTAAATTACTACAACCAGCTACTTAGTGGGCAACAAGTAAAGTACTTTACATAAGGTTCTAAAGACCCCAGGCGACACCCCTTGTGTATCAAAAGACAGATGAAGTGAGCAAGCAGCCTCGACTGCCCCAGCTTGGAAGACTTCCCCCCCAAACCCCCCCCTCCCAGTTATTTGGTTACCTTGAGGGAGCAAATAGACATGCTACCCTTCTTAATATAACAAGTGTATCTAATGTGTTAAAGAAATGGAAAACGATGTACACCAACAATGTTAAAGATAAATTTTATTGAAATGTATAATGCTTTGACACCTGTGAAAACAATAAAATCAGTTAAAAAAAAAAAAATGTGATATTCTTTCCTACACTTTTTTTTAATGAATTTTCTTGAAACAATGCCAGTTAATAAATTATTCATAACCGGCGCGCTCTACATCAATCACAAAAACAATCATACTACAGTACATAACAAGAATAATATGAAACATAACTAATTGTTTATTCCAAAATCTTAAATGGTAGCAACCCATACTCATGGATCTGTTAGGAAAAAATCTTCTTAATTCATAATTCTTGAGTCTCCTTAAGGACAGAGATCTGCTTTCTCTAAATAAAGCACAAAAATGTTTAAATCCATCACAACAGCATTATCAGAGATATCTTTCACTCCACAATACATCTTCTTTCTCCATGCTGCGATATGTTCAACATCAAACTTACATGTATCGATTTTATGCATTAACCTATGTATTTAGACATTGTAACGTAGTACTTCTCCTCCTTATGTTCTGCTTTCTGAAACAGAACTTAGCTTACCCTAGAAACAGCCCAGAATAAGCCACACCCAATGTAATATAACAATTTTATTAAAAGATTTATCAATGGATTATATAAAACAAGACTATTAACCTCCGAACTTATGCAAATATCCAGGATCGAGAAACATCAATCTCCCCGGGCTCGGTAAACCAGTTATCTCCATGCACAGGTAGAAGTTGCAGTGTCCTACACAGCACATCTACTCATAGCAGAAGTCCCAATATGATATTACATGAGCAGCTGTTTTATAGTCTTTTGCTACAGAGAAGTTTATGTTCAGCATCAAAAGTCCAGACAATAGATGGATGGATGAATAGCACAGCATCCTGATATCACATGGTATCACATGAGTACTGTTTCCCACAAAAATAACTATAGCTATACACATACTATGGTTAACAAACACATGTTACACAGTTATACAGTTCATAAGAACAAGTAAGGTCATTCACAGTTCATAGGAACATGTAATATTAGCAAGATTCTGCACAATATGGCTTCATTACTACAAAATGGCTCCAATTGAAACAGATTCACTATCTACAGTCGCACACCATTCATATCACATTTTTATCACACACTCTCAAACACAAAACAAAGATTTAACAGTGTGCAATTGTTTTTGAACACATTGCTTTTTATACAAAAAAAAATAATCTCTGCAGTTTATTTCCTATCAAGCATGAAGGAAAAAACAAAACACATTTCATAAGGGCAAGGTCTTACCATTTCAATGCAATTTCGAGTGGTCCCACTATGTGCAATGCACTCCAATCTGTTATTGAACCGCATGCGTGCATAACTTATTGTGCGTATTGCATGCTTTTTAATAATACAGATCTATATTGCAGCGCACGTAGCAAATAATGCATGGCAGCGAATTGCAAAAATCCTGCCTGCGTGACTCTAAGTCTGGGGACCTCATGGGCTGCATGTGTCTAAAAGAAAAGCATTAGTCTGCTGAGTTACCAAAGCTAGTACAAAGAAAACAGGTACATTCAGAATCTGCCAGGGAGATTCAATAAAAGTTCCTATTATATTCTATAGACTATATTCTTCTGCCTATTACTTATCTTCTGCAGGTCCGACACTTAAAACATTACCTGCATGCAGAGGAGGTTAATGACACCAAGTCGATGCGCCACAGGAGCTCCTACAATCAGGAATAGGGGAAGAGGTGGCAAATATAATTTACTATATATGCATACAATATGTTAGGAATAAAATTTTCATTACTTTCATTATTTTATTAGTTTGATAAAATACTGTATTGAGGGCACCATTGCTATAAAGCACACTTTAGTTGTTAGAGAATGTAACTTGAGGCTGTCATGAACTTACCTGCCGCTCCAGTCCCGCGGCGCGAAAATTCAAAAGCCGGTGTCCTCCTGGACCCGGTGCCCAATTGTAGCGTTTGCTACATCCCTGGCTCCTGTACTCACCTGTCTTGGATCCTGTACCTACCTTTACCGCTCCAGTTACTTACCTAGCCTGCATCCAGTCTCAAGTCACTTACCTAGCCTGCATCCAGTCTCAAGTTACTTACCTTGCCTGCATCCAGTCTCCAGTTACTTACCTAGCCTGCATCCAGTCTCCAGTTACTTACCTAGCCTGCATCCAGTCTCCAGATACTTACCTTGCCTGCATCCAATCTCCAGTTTCTTACCTTGCCAGCATCCAGCCTACAGTTCCCAGCAGCTCCTTGTTCCGGCATCCAGCCTACAGTTCCCAGAAGCACCTTGTTCCAGCATCCAGCCTACAGTTCCCAACAGCACCTTGTTCCAGCATCCAGCTTACAGTTCCCAGCAGCTCCTTGTTCCGGCATCCAGTCTACATTTCCCAGCAGCCTCTGTGTCCTGCAATTCCCGGACTATACGCCTCCTCCTAAAGCGTACTTGTAAGTACCTGGCCTCCCGGCCATTTATTACAGAGGCACATCGGATTTACTGCCTTTTTAGTATGGAGGCAAATAAATGCAATTGTGGCTCTCTATACAGTCCCTTACTGTATCTTCATGGCTCATGGATAATATGTTAATTTTTGCTCAACACACAAATACCCCTACAGTACTTACTCAGAATTAAGGGAATTGAAATGGTGGCTTACAAATGATTTATGGCTTATTCTATAGCCAATTTGCTATGCTGCAGATGCTTCTTTGATTTGGCACACTTTACAGAGTATTCCTCTGTACCCAAATTCTGTGTAAGCAATTTAAAAGACTTAAACAAACCTGGTGCCACTGACTAAAAATCATAGATTTCCTGTGAATCTTGGCTCCAACCAGCATCATTTAGATGAATTCTGTAGCTAAATTGTATTCTGTATTGCAACAGCTGACAATTAGACGGTTTTCTCATGAATAACTTAAAAGGCTGTTAAAGAGAAAGACTTTATCCTTTCTCTATTCTACTGCTTGATAAATGTCTTTGTTCTACATGCTTCCTAATAGTGATGAGATACTGTACGTTTAGTTGAAATTATGGAGAACATTAATATTTTTCATGCCCTCATTTACCCTTACTAAAGAGGATTTTGTGCTTGTGTTTTTTGTAAAACTCCAGTGACTTAAAACAATTAGGTATAATAATTCAGCTTTTAATAGGTGTACAAGAAGTATGGCTCGGAAAAATATTTAAAGGATATGTACACCGTAAAAAAAAAACTTTAGGTTAGTGGTAAGCTGTGGCATTAAAACTAAAGTTGGCATAAATGTTTTACTTCTATTCCCCCCCCCCCCCCCAGCTACCTTTATTGCTTCAATCTTCCATCTCCTGGATAATAGCATCTGAAACTCTGCCCCAATTAGATCTCCTGGCTCCTCCTGCTTCCTTGGGCCCCAAATGTAAGTTGGAGTTGCACCACATGCAACATGACGTCAATAAGCAAAATCAATGTCTCAATATTATTATTATTGTGGATTTATAACATCTTCCATGGCACTTTAAAATTAACTTTATACATTTATATCTGCCCCTGCCAATCACATCTTAGCATAACGAGGGCACTCAAAGGTCTTTATAACAGACATTCAACTTGAACAAAGCGCCGGAACTTTCTGCAATCAATTTCGGCTACAACGGAAGCCATCATCAGGATGACGGCTTCCGTTGTAGCCGAAATGCATTGATTGCAGAAAGTTCCGACACTTTGTTCAAGTTGAATGTCTATTTGTTATAAAGACCTTTGAGTGCCCTTGTTATGGTGAGATGTAATTATTTGTTTGGAGGTTCGGCACCGAGGCTGTGGAGTTCCGGATAGGAGTGCGAGCACACACGTGGATATACACACACACATATATATATATATATATATATATATATATATATATAAAAAAGAAAACAAATGTACATTAGCCTAATTGGAGTGCTTCCGCAATTCTTGTATTGTATGTATTTATTGGGAGGCTTGGTCAAGCCTCCATGTGGTAATAGCACCCCCAACACACCCCTTTTATGGGAGGTCCTTTGCCTTTAATATAAAGCACTGGATGGCCTGTTCCCTCATTTTAAAAAGCCAAAGTGCTGAGGGGGAAGGGAGAGAGCCTGTTATATGGATCCAGTGTGTAAGAATGAGAAATGCAAAAGTTTGCTAATCGTAATTGAAGTAAAAGAAATTGAAAAGGTTAGACGTTAGGACCTTCCAGACTGGGGTTACCTTGACGTGGTTGGAAAGCTTTTCATTCATGTGATCACAGTAATGTATACTAAAACCCCTTTGTTTATAAAGTATGCCAGTGTGCAGATAATATGATATTGTATGGGGCCTAGGAATGTGCATTGATTATATTTTCTATGTTTGTATATATGTTTGACCAGATCAGTAGCACTTCCACTAAATGTAGTTATTAAATTAGCCTAATTGGAGTGCTTCCACAATTCTTGTATTGTATGTATGTATGTGTGTGTATATATATATATATATATATATATATATATATATATATTAGCAAGTGTGCCCGTGTGCACATTGGGAATTATGTGTGTGTATGTTTAGCTATAGGCCGTTGGAGAGACTAATTGGATGTACACCACAAAAGAATGTATTTGGCATGGTAGGAGAGTAGGACAAGATAGGCCTGACAGAGGGGAAACGCTCGCTAGAAATGGAGAAACTATTAGCTTAGCTAGAAGGGGTAAATAACATACCCCGTAAAGTACAGCACCGCGGCACGCAGATTAAAAATCTATATTTTGGGAATCAGCAGTTGAGGAACACAGTCTCTACAAAAACTATAATCACACTATATAGTGGGCTGGTGTGAAATGCCCATAACGCTTGCACGCAAGCTCACACTCACGCAAACGATGAGTATCCTATATTACAGAGTTAAAAAAGCGGAAATTGTGTGGCACTACTAACGCTCTTGATCACTCTTGTACAATGCCTATAGTATAAGTAACGTGTTTGTGGCACGTGTTTGAAGATAGGGGAGCTGGGTCAGTAAGTATAGTTTTTTCAATTGTATATAATTTGGTTTGTAAGTAAAATATAACTTACTATTAGTACTATATTATAGTTTTGTTTTTTATGGTAATTTAAAGGGTATGTCCATCCTAAAAATCATATTTCAATATATGATAGAAACCCCCTGGCCAACCCCAACCGCCATGTTATTTCTTTAAAAAAAAAGTAATAGTTTTGTACTTACAGCCCCTTCGCTCCTGCGGCACACTGATCTGACTCCATGCTTGCCAGTACTTGCAAGCAGGGGGCTGGACCGGCAGCCGTGTCTGTGATTGGCTGTACACACACAAACACATTGCTCTATGCTTTAACTTAGGTCGCCAATGACTAGAACCAGCCCTGATTGTAAGATCCATTCATAAATATGTTTATACATAGTTTTAGTAGTATGCAAACTGTACCACAGTTAGGTCACAGTAACCTTTAAATAGAGTGTAAATGCAAAGGATACTGTAATCCGCACCCTAAACTGCTTTAAAAGCAAAAGTAGAGACTATATTCTGTCATTCCGACACACAAGTAGTTTAACGACTGTGTTGCTTATAATGATTAACATGTACGTGGTAATCAGAAAGTCCATACAGATTTATTAAGGTCTAGAGCTCAGAAGAATTCTCAGTTGCCATCAACAGGTTCAGTATATGCAATTTCTTCTAGCTGATGGAATTGGAAAAGAGCTTTTAGTTGAAAGTTCTTTTTTATTTTATTTTATACATTTTTATTTATGTGAAACCCATTTTTCAGTCCTACAATTTAACATTCTAAATAATAAATGATTTAATGCTCTGATCCCAGTGCTATATAACTCTAAAATATAAATATCACATCATAAATTATGCAGAAGGATATATAGTGAGGAAAAAATACAATACAATAATACAATACAGTAGTTAGCAGGGAGATTTACCCTGTTGTAATCGCTTTGGGTAATTCCCCTTTCTGGGATTTAATAAGCGATTTGTGGCTCATGGTAAACAGCTAATTAAACAGTAGTGCTGTGTGTAGTGCAAATCGCATATTGAATGCGTTGTGACGGCTGCGCAGGTGTTTTTTGCGATACCAGTGCAGCTGGCGCAGCAGGAATATTCAGGCTTATTCAATAAAAGTTCTTATTGTTTAAAATGGTGCAACTTTTGCCCCAACCAATCAGATCTTAGCTTTCAAATGTTAAATAAGATCTGATTGGTTGTGGCAAAATTAGCACCATTTTAAACGATAAGCAGGGAGATTCAATAAAAGTTCTTATCGTTTAAAATGTTGCTAATTTTGCCCCAACCAATCAGATCTTTTTTAACATTTGAAAGCTAACATCTGATTGGTTGGTGCAAAATTAGGAACATTTTTAACAATAAGAACTTTTATTAAATAACCCTGAAAATTTTTTATTGAATCTCCCTGCATGTGTCTAGAAAAGAACATTGTAGTTCTAAGTAAATGAGGCCCTTAGGCTCAGGCCACACTTTGCTGGACAACAAGACACGTGAAAAGCGAATGCCCCATGCGCGTCACTGTCCATTTGCACTGCACTCCGACCAACAGTCCACAATTGGATTGCATGCGATCTGCAAAAAAATGGTGCTTGGAAAACAGATTGAAAATGGTCACCCACATTGACATACACTGCTCTGCGATTCTTATTGTCTTCTAGATAACCGAGAAATAAGATGTAAAAGAAAGGACTGCTATAATTAAATGGCACTAGTTTCACACCTTTTACAACTAGTTTATTTCCTAGACTAGCTTGCAATTTTTACGATCCCTTGCCCTTTGCATCTGTTTAATAAATCCCTCTTGTTTGGTGTTCATGGTACTTGTGTTTATATACATTTGTGAATGTAATATAGTGCCATGCCTGATGAAGGGAACTAAGTTTTATTGAAAGCTTTCATTAAAATATTTAGCTAGACAACTATAGGTATCGCCTGCACTTTTATTGTTTTAATGCATTCCAGTTCTTCTGTGTAAAGCTAGATACACAAAGTATCGATAAAGCCCCGATACCAGCGGATCCAATGGTATCAGGACTTTATCAGTACTGTGTACCTTGCTTTCCCATACGAGCGAGTGGCCACTGAACGATCGGGTTGGCTGAACGCTCATTCGGGAAAGAGGGAAAATTTCCCTCAGCCACGGAGTAGACTCCTATAGGGGAGTCTGCCGCGCCCGAGGGAAACAGTCACAAGCGTTCTCCCAATGCTGTGCATAGGAGGAGCGATCGGGACTGTGTGTAGCCCAATCTTTGAAAAATGATTTCCAAAAATCTTTGATGTGTGTTATCAGCTTAAACCCTGAATGCATGGCCATAATTTATTTTCCTTGCTTCTCCCTTACCATGGTTTTTCTAAAATGTTCTACATTCTCATCACTCCATGTTTCTTTTTATTCCCTTACATCCAACCGTACATTTTCATTTTCAACTTTTTCACAGTTTTTTTTAAAATCCTACATTTCTTCTCCCTTTACCAAAGCTTACAGATTAACCTATTTTTTGGTACTGCTTCTTTTTTTAGCTTTTTCCATTTCCCTTGCTAATACCCCATTTGCCCTAATACCCTGCATGATACCACCTGTTTCATTTTAGTACATTCTATCAATTGCAAACAAGACCATGTCTCTTATATACAATTTTCTGTAAATGAGAATGAATGTTTAATAATTTATTGTTTAGGTAATTCCTTTATGTGGACCAAACATGAATAGAAAACCCAACAAATTAATTTGAAAACAACCTAGGGCTACATTGTATTTAAGAGATGGTGCTTGGTTAAGAAACATAACATTTGAAATCTAAGATAGACATCCTATCATTCAAAAGATCATTCACTTTACCAATATGATGTCTGCCATATATATGGCACGAAAAAGTTAGACAAATGAAACCGACATCAGGGTTAAAAGGTTTGGACAAAAACATTTTATTTCAGTCATTATTGGCTTCCTTTGCTACTACTATTTGTATGGCCCATACAAGATTGCGCCCTATACAGAGGGCAAAATCACCCTTTTACCCAGGCCACGCTCCAAACCACTCTAATTTTAATAATGCGAAAACTAAACACATTGGGGGCGATTTACTGCCACTGGGCAAATTTATGGAGTTAAAGGACATCTATAGTGGGAAAATTAACTTTTTTTCTTTCTTTCCATGAGTTCTATAATTCCCCCCAACCCCCAGAGTGTCTGTATTTTCTTAAGTTTCCCTCTCTGTCCTGAGATATACGTTATAAGAATATGATTGCATTCCTCTACTACTACTTGTACTGTCAATCAAAACCCTGTGACGTGACCCTCTTCCCTGCTCAAGTCCCTCCCTCCTCCATGCTCTGTAATAAACATAGAGATAAGAGAATTAGCAGGGGGAAAAGTGAGCTTTGATGGCAGAGAAAAGGCTGCACTTGACCCCCCTTCTTGATAGCTTTTACTGATTGATGTCATGGGTAACAAAGAGAGTGATCATAAACTGTAATGTTCTCCTTCTCCGTCTCTCCAGGACAGCTTGCTTTCTATTGGCCACTGTGCGTGGGTGTGTTTTTCAGGATGTTGAACTTTTAACTCCTACTGCACATGATAAGCTTGTCGGTTAGTCGAAGTTGAGAAATGGAGGAGGTAACATAGGGGAGGGGGAAGGGGGGAGTGCTGACAGAGAGACCTGACACCATGGAAAAACTAAGTTACTGACAGATATAGGAGAAAGGCAGCACAGAGTACATAAATTTAACTTTGCAATGGGCCAATGTGTTTTTTTTCACTATAGATGCCCTTTAAGACTCCATAAATCCCACTGTGAGTAAATTCCTTTTCAGGATTTACCCACAGTTGCAAATGAGATATTGAATCTCGTTCGGTACATTTACCCGGAGCAATAGCAGCTCTGGGTAAATGAGCCATATTGTGTAAGGCTGCGGATTGCACACTTTAAATTGCAGAATAAACCATCTCAAACCACAATAGAAAGAGCACACACTCCAACATTTCTTATTTTATAGGAAGTAGCAGAACAACAGGGGCCCACAGGGGCTTGGGCCTCCCACACTATTAAGAAAAGCATAGAATGGAGCTATGCTTTATTATCCTCTCCCTGATGCTTGGCACAATGGCTTTACGTGTACCTATAAAAAGAGGCAAAACTAACCCCCCCCCCATGTGACCCCGAAACCACAAATTTCAACTATTCAAAATGCAAAAAACCTTAATTTCATACAGCAATTTGTTGGTCAAAATTTTACAAATTAAGGCATTTAGGCCGCCGAAATCATAGTAACATACATAGTAACATAGTAATTAAAGGAAAACTAAAGTCCCCAGACAACATTGTCCCAATAGACAGAGCACATTCACAAACACACAACAAGCTGTGTCTCATCTCTCCCTTTGCTGTGGATGCTAGGTCATTTAGGAAAATAACCTGTGAGTACTAGGGGTCAGCTCCCATAATGCACCTTATCTGGAAACACACAGCTAAGTGTACGCAGTACACATTTACAGGAAACTGCTGTCTTGCTTCCTGGCTGACAGCCAATCATGTTGCAGCTCAGAGACCCCTCCCTCTGACACAGAAAACAGATTTCAGTGCAGTTTTTTTATGTAAACACATTACAAATGCTCCTATCCCTAACAATGATCAATTCCTTAGCTTTTCATCAAAATAGAAAAGTAATATTTGCAGTGTATGTCTTTGCTAGCATAGATGAAAGAAACAGAACATTTAGAATTTCAGCAAAAAATAAAAGTAAGTATGGATAATCGAACCAGCAACCTTCTATACTAAGTCTTTCTAAAACAATAGCTTTCTACCTCTATGCCACAAGGGCTAATATGTAGATATCTAGTACATGTAAGAGTCTTCATCTTTTAGACACATAATAAAAACAAAAAAAGGGAGCTTGGGGGAATTGAACCTGTGTCTCAATATTCTGATGTTTTCCTAACCTAGCACTTTAGCAGAACACGCCACTAGTGAACTTGCAATAGAACTTAAGGTGCCCATACATCTATAAGATTTTACTTACTCGACCGAGCGCTCTTGCGATGTTCATCGATGCTGCCGGAACCGCTTCTCCCGATCTTACATTCGACCGACATGCGATCGCAAATTCCCATTCATTTTGCGATCGCATGCCAGTCGAATGTAAGATCGGGTAAGTAAAATCTTATAGATGTATGGGCACCTTCACAATATGTTATATTGTTTCATAAGTAAACTAGGGGATTAGAACTTGTGACATCTTGATCTGATTGTTCCTAATCATACAGCATTTACATGGTGCACCACCAGCAACTCAACTGTGATTACAGGTAGACTTTATCTTTCGCTAGAAACTTTGTGCATAAATACAAATAACTTGAGAAGAATCTGACACGAACTTACCTGCCGCTCCGGTCCCGGAAAAAAGCTGGCGTCCTCCTTGACCCGGTGCCCGATAGTAGCGTTAGCTACCCCTGGCTCCTTGTACTCACCTGCCTTGGATCCTGCTCCTCTCCTGCTCCAACTACTTACCTTTCCCGCTCCAGAGACTACCTACCTTGCCTGCTCCTGTGACCACTTACCTAGCCTGCTCCTGTGACCACTTACCTAGCCTGTTCCTGTGCCTTACCTTGCTTGTTCCAGTATTCAGCCTACAGTTCCCAGCAGTACCTTGTTCCTGTTTCCAGCCTACAGTTCCCAGCAGCACCTTGTTCCTGTTTCCAGCTTACAGTTCCCAGAAGCACCTTGTTCCAGCATTCAGCCTACAGTTCCCAGCAGCACCTTGTTCCAGCATCCAGCCTACAGTTCCCAGCAGCTCCTTGTTCCAGTATTCAGCCACAGTTCCCAGCAGCACCTTGTTCCAGCATCCAGCCTACAGTTCCCAGCAGCTCCTTGTTCCAGTATTCAGCCTACAGTTCCCAGCAGCAGCTTGTTCCAGTTCCCAGCCCACAGTTCCCAGCAGCACCTCGTTCCAGTAACCTGCCTACAGTTCCCAGCAGCACCTTGTTCCAGAATCCAGCCTTCTGTTCCCAGCAGCCTCTGTGTCCTGCATTTTCCGGACTATCCGCCTCCTCCTAAAGCGTACTTGTAAGTACCCCGGCCGCCCAGCCGTTTATTACAGAATCTTTCAATATATAGGTATTCTGGAGAGAAAAGCTTTCACATTAGGATTTTAAAAAAAGTTTAGTTCTGCTTTAAGGTTGAATAAAGACTTAAGTCCATCTAGTCCAACCTTTATACCCTTCTCTTAAACCATACCTAACCGTTGATCCAGAGAAAGGCAAAAAAAAAAAAAGGGATTAAAAATCCTTTGTGACTCCAATTGGCAACTGGAAAGTATCCCTGGATACAGGTATTAATACCAGTAATTCTCAATAGATTTTAGTTTTACAAAATTATTCAGCCCACTTTTAAAGCTATTCAATGAACTTGCCATTACCACATTTGCTGGAAGACAGTTCCACATTTTTTACTGTTAAGAAACCTTTCCTAACCTAAAGATAAAACAGCCCTAACTTGTCTAATCTGCCTGCATAGTCAAGCCCTTCCATTTACTTTGTAATGTCACTGTGCACCCCTGCAAAACTATGATGGGGCCCCTCTCTTTCCCCTTGACCTACATTGATTTTGTGGGGGAGAGGCTATATCCGTTATAGAAAAAATATAGAAGAGTATTCCCAGGATAACTTCATAAATCACCCAGCAGCCACAGCAAAGGGAGAGGTGAGACACAGCTTGTTGTATGTTTATTAATGTGCTCTGTCTATTGGGAGAATCTTGTCTGGAGACATTAGTTCTCCTTCAAATTTCATCTGCCCATTTTGATACTCTATCTAGGTCTGCTTGCAGCAATTGAACATTATTTGACGTTTCCAAAGCTCTGTATAGTTTCGGGTCATCAGCAAACACAGAGACCTTGCTCTCAATGCCCCTTTTTAAGTACAATATATACTCGAGTATAAACCGAACGAGTATAAACCGAGGCACCTACTTTTATCTTTAAAAAAAGAATAAAAGTGATTGACTCGAGTATAAACCGAGGGTAGAAAATAGGACTACAACAGCCTTCTGATTCTGTATTGTTTTGATGCTTTAGTTGCCCTTTAAATGGACAGTATTCCCATAGAATCCAAATCCAGTATGGCTATTACTGTATGAGACTGCTGTATGGAAATTCTGCTGTCCATTTAAAGAATACAGAATCAGAAGGCGACAATAGATACCATTGTCCTTCTGATTCTGTATAGTTTTAGGCTTTAGTTGCCCCTGAAATGGACAGTAGAAGTCCCATACAGTAATAGCCATACTGTATGGTCAATTAAAAAGGCAACTAAAGACTCATTCCTTGGCACTCCAGATGTTTGGAAACCACAACTCCCAGCATGCTTTAGTTGCTGGGAATTGTAGTTTCCAAACATCTGCAGTGGAATTGCCACTGCAGCAACTGTACTTCCCTCCCCCCCTTCTGAGAGTCCCCACAGAGCCCACCTGCTCTGGTTCCCCTGCAGGCTGCTCTGGATCCTCTTCTCTGCTCCGGCGGCCGCATGCTCCACATTCCTTTGCTGGCTGACATCACTACTCGGCGCCGGCCTCACTTCCCGGTGCAGAGTAGTAACATCAGCTAGCAGAGGATGCGGAGCGTGCGGCCGCCGGAGCAGGTAAGTGTTTGACTTGAGTATAAACCAAGACTCAATTTTATAAACAACAGTAATTTATAAACAGATTAAAAAGAAGTTGTCCCAGTACAGAACCCTGGGGCGCTTCACTTAGAACTTTAGCCCACACAGACGTAGCTACATTAACCACTACATTAACCAATACTCTCAGATACAATAACCAATTCTGTACATTCTATCCATGTACAAATGTTTTTTTCTAGACCAACAGACCTCGGTTATCGCCCATGTGGCACAGTATTAAAAGCTTTAGCAAATTCACTTATACTGCTATGCGTTAATCTACATTTTTACTCACTTTTTTATTTTACATCTCTTTATAAAACCAAGTATATTTGACACAATCTATTTCTCATAAATCCATGCTGACTACTACAAAATCAGTTCTGGAGACCAAGTTTTCAGCACCTTCCTTACCACTGATTTTAAACTTACAGGCTATCGTTACCAAACTGTAAATGACTACCCTTTTGGAATATTGGTAATACATTGGCTTTCTTCCAAACTAGCGGCACACCACCAAACAAAAGTGAACCTGAAAAGATAAGAAATAGTGGTCTAGATAAAACTGGCCTTAGCTCTCTTAAGATCTGAGGATGTATTCCCTTTGGTCCTTTGGCTTTATTGATAATAACTTTGTCTAAAATTACATTGATGGTTGAAATTCCAGTGTTCGAAGGAATGTATGGACTGGGGGCCCAGTTGTGAACTTATAGGAGGGCCTGGGCAATTGTAGATCCCTGCATCCCTTGCAAGGTCCCTGTAACTGGCGTCAATGCACTAAAGGGCATGTCCACCCAAAAAATAAGTAAGGATGTTTAGCCTACTTACCCCCCAAAAGTGGACTTTCATTTTAATTTTACCTTGATCTTCCACTCTGAGATATACTTACTTTAACTTCAGCCAATCCCTCACCAGAAGTCCCTCCTCCTCACTAGGAGCAAAGCATGCTCCTAACCAGCTCTTCCGGGTATAGACTGTCAGCCATTGGCAGTGACGTCACCGTTGTAGCCATGACTGACACTACATACCTGGAAGAGCTAGTTAAGAGCTTGAAAAACAGAAAGCAGGAAGAGGGACTCCCAACGAGAGAGTTAAAGTATATATGTGACGTGGGAGCGTCAGATCAAGATAAGATTACAATTAAAGTTTTAAGGTGGACATGTCCTTTAACAACAAAAACAGTAGCTTAGTAAAAAGTTGCATAGTAAAAAGTTGGTAAGTGCATTTTTTCTCATTACAATTTACAATGAGTAAACATAAATGATTTGCAATATTGCCAAAGCCCTGTTATTAAGAGTGTACTGTATAAGAGTGTACTGTATAATAAGAAAAGCTTTTTCACAAATGTTATTATTCACTCTAGCATATACCTTGTCAAATGATAAATGTCTAGATGTCTGTTGATCTCCAAAATTAATTTTAGTTGCCACGATGTACTGTATCCTTTCATTTTCCCATGCTGTCAATTCAGGCACCTCTTCCCCAAAAAGTTCATTTTTGAAATTGTAGCAATCTTGTACTATTTGGAATTACAATCCTAAAAAAGAAAGATACCTTATTCACCACACCGTTATAAATGCATGGGAAAAACCTCTGGTTAAATGTTATATTATACTGAAGAAAACTCGCTAGACTCCATACATCATTATGAGCTATGTTAAAGGGCATGTCCACCCCCAAAACTAAAATTTAACCCCTTACTGGCCACATTAAGTAGTTTAAAACAATCCTTACCTTACATTCCTGCTCAAAATAGTTCCCCTGCTGTGCCCCTCCAAAGTCCAGGAAACTGCTGTGTAGGAGCAGTGTGTGACTCATGCTGTGCCTGAGACTTCCTCAACCTCATCAAAGTTGAGGCATGCTCAGTGCAGCCCTCCCTGCCTCTCAGCCAATCACGGACGTGGCTGCCGGTCCCGCCCCCTGCTTTCAATTCCATGCAAGCAGAGGGCCTGAAAACTGCAGTGGAGGAGAGAGGGCAGGTAAGTAAGAATCGGGGGACTTTCTAACAATTATATTAATGCGGTTGGGGCTGGGGGAGCATGCCCTACCACATATCAAAAGTTAAATTTCGGGGTGGACATGCCCTTTAAGGCTTCAATTATAAGACAAAATTGTTTCTAGTAGTTACTTAACATATCAGATTTCCAGGCGTTATTGATCCACTGTAATTCTCTACCGGGAACAAATAAAGCCATATCCAGGTGCGCAGCATAATATCTAGTTGTATTGATTTACACTTGTATTTTGGTTTTACGGGTATAAAATGCTTCTCTGCATTTTACTGGTGGGAGTAAAAGATTGCAAAAATACTTTTATTTTCCCATCATAAATAATTATTGTACCTATCCTCATGTATAAACAGGGTGTTTTGAATAATTTGTAACCTTAAAGGTTATACTATAGTGAAAAATAGACTTTACTTTACTTCATCTTAATCTATAAATACTTGTAAGTAACACTTACTCTGAGGTGTGTGTGTTGCTGCATGCCTTCAATCCAGCACATGTTTTGCTCAGGAGCAGTATCCCCCCTCCCTTGTTTAACCACTTCCACCTGACCTGACTTTCCCCCCCCCCCCACAAACCAACTGTCAAAACTGTACACAGCATTCCAACTGTTAAAACTCTGTCACCATTCCAGCAACAGCATAACTGCTTACAGAAGAGCAAATGGTCAATTTAAAATATCTTTTTTTTCAATATAGATGCCCTTTAAAGGGCATGTCCACCCCCAAAACATAATCCCCCCAACTACTGGCCCCACATGTAGTGTAGTTTAATCTTACCTCACATCCCAGCTCCATAGGGTTCTCCTGTAAACCCCCCCCCCAATCTCAAAACTAACCACCAGGAGGATAGCAGGTCTCTGCCTGCTATCTAGCCTCCGGTAGATATTTGCCATGCACACTGCAGCCCTTCTCCCCCCTCCCTCTCCCTCCCGTTCTACTATCCCTCCCCCTAGCGTTAAACCCCCTTAATATTCTGCTCCCCATGTCCCCCAGCCCCAACCGCATGTTTCTTTTTTTAAAAAAGCTCCCCAAACTCTTACTTACCTCTCCGCTTTCCTCGCGTGCACTGAATGACCGGCAGCCGCGTCCGTGATTGGCTGCCGCTCAGCCAATCACAGACGCGACTGCCGGTCCCGCCCTCTGCTTGCATTCTGCAAGCAGAGGGCCGGCAGTGCGGCGGAGGATTGAGGGGAGGTAAGTAAGAGTTTGGGGAGCTTTTGGAAAAAAAGAAACATGCGGCTGGGGCTGGGGGACATGGGGGAGCAGAATATTAAAAAACGAATTTAGGGGTGGACATGCCCTTTAAGGAAGATTGCAGTGGTAGCACTAGAAAACATACAATTCCAAACTCAAGAATAAATAACTGTGTTTCAAGCTATATCATTCTGGCACTACTCGTAGAAGATGTACTCGAGTCTCAAGTATAAGAGGATAACCTATTCTGGGATGTTTTTGGTTTGTGGTGGCAGAACACACCTGCTTCAATAACGACAACCCCATTTTCAGCACCAGTCTTGCCAACTGCTTTGGTTATAGCACAAATGCTGGCCATACATTAGGGAGACATTAGATAGATTAGACTTTGGATGTTCCAGCATAGCCCATTTTGCAATGGGTCAGGCAGTTTTTTAAAACTGCTTTAATTTGCAGCAATTAATCAGATGTTAGCAATTTACTGGATTAGTGCAGTTAACATGTAAAGAGTAAAGGTTCGTACACACGTGCGATTGCGGGTGCCCACTCGAAAAGCACAATGTGTACTAAAAGGCCGTTTCGGACGTCAATCAGCCAATGTACGGGCACTTTATCGACCGAAAAGGGCGTTTGTTCAGAGACCGTTGCCCAATCCGCCGGGCGGATCTCCAAACGAGCGCCCTTTTCGGGCGATAAAGTGCCCATACTCGGCCGAAAGGTCATTCGGACACATTGTGCGTCGCGGGTCAGCACAGTTAAAAATAAAAGCAATTTTACCTGGATCACATTTCTAACAGTAGCCTAGTTACACAAGTTACTACACGTTTAGAAAAAAAAAATGAATCAGTATATTGTTCTTTACAAATGATTGTGGAATAGGCATTTCTCCAAATTTTATGACAGAGCTGACAACTTGAGTAGCCCTAATCTGTATGTATGAATAAGAAAAAAAATATAAGGCACATTTTCATATCTTTAGTAAATATCACTATATTTATGCACTTGGCAAACAAGAATCAAATTTAATTACTTCATTAAAATCCTTTTAATATTAATTCTGTGATGGTAAATGGTATTTTTTTTACAGCATATTCTGTATTATGCCATCTAGTGGTTGTATCGAAATGTTTTAGCGTGAAAAAGGAGAGAAAGAGTAATTATAAAATCCAGTTCAGTGGATGGCACGTGGTATCAATGCCAGCCCAAACTTGCTTTAAATGCAATGACTTGACGTTATGAAAAAAGGATGACTGCTGATGCAGGATTAAAATTTATAGACAATGAAATGTCAATACAAATGGGAAATGCTTTGTTTATTTTGTGGGTGAAGTCAAAATTGAAGAACTACTGTAGGAAACAGTTTGGTTTTTAAAATTACATTTAGAATAATAATTGTGAATCACTTGTCTGTTTTGTACTCGCCCTTGGGCTACCATCAGGCTACCAAGAGCCTTCAATACATCACTAGATGTGGAAACTGTAGGCTTTTGGCAGTGGCATGCATGTCATAAACACACTACCAGCAGCACATTGCAGATGAGGCTGTGCACAAGGTGCTGCTGGTAGTGGGTGTATGACATGCATGCCGCTGCCAAAAGCCTATAGTTCCCACATCTAGTGATGTGTTGAAGGCTCCTGGTGGCTCTATTTAGGAGGCACATATGCAGGTAGCCTGATGGTAGCCCATGGGTGATATAATTACAGGACATTGATAATGCTGGCAGAGAACAGGAGTAAAACGCAGACAACATTTGTGTTTTCCCTGAATCTAAATGGAACATTACTGAGAGACAACTAGTGATCCCTGGATGGCACTAGTGGACTCTGTTAATCAACAAGAGGCTGGTTCACCAGAGTCCACTAGTGCCATCCAGGGGTCACCAGTCATCTGTAAGTAATGTTCCATTCAGATTAAGGGATGAAATCTTATTCAAATATCACCAATACAGTTTAACTGTATTCTCAGCTCTATCATTTAATGCTATTTAAGAGTAAAGGATCCAGTGGTGGATTTGAGCCCAATCAAATGTCATTGAGTTTTTCTAGAAAAACAAATACAAAAATAGCCATTAGCAGTACATGAGAACCAACTGACTGTCACAAACTTACCTGCCGCTCCGGTCCCACACCGCTCTGCACATCTGGGTGGGCGGCCTTGTAGACGTCATGACGTCACAACACCGGCACGCACGCCGCGAGGATTCAAAAGCCGGCGTCCTCCTGCTACCCCTGCCTCTGTTCTACTTACCTCACCTGTTTCCAGCGATCTCCGTGCTACAGTCTATACTTACCTTTCCAATATCCAAGACTTACCTTACCAGTTCCAGAGACTTACCTTATCAGTTCCAGAAACTTACCTTACCTGTTCCAGCATCAAATACTTACCTTACCAGTTCCAGTGACTAACCTTACCAGTTCCAATTCCTTCTTCTTGGTATCCAGTTTCCAGTAGTGCCCCAGTATCCTGCATACAACTCCCTTCAGCCTCATCTGCTCCAGAGTCCAAACCTACAGATTTGGGTCTCCTCCTGAAAGCGTATCTGTGAGTGCCCCGGCCATCGGGCCGAATTTGTTACAGTATGATCAGGCCATGGAATCGCCTGAGGAGGCCATGGCAGACTTGGGTTAAACCCTCCAGGCGCTGTCTAAACGCATGGATGTATTTGAACATCATCAGGGGCAGTTGGCCCAATACATGGATTCACTTTCTGCCCAACTTTCCCCGGCTCCTGCTCCTATGCCAGCTCTGATGCCAAATGGCCCTGCCAACCCTGCACTTCATAGAGAACCTCGTATACCTCCACCTTCCCGTTTTGATGGTAATGCCCAAGCCTGCCGAGAATTCCGAAACCAGTGCCGAATTTAATTTGAACTTCAGCCATCTAATTTTGTTTCTACCTGCCAAGGTAGGTTATATCATCGCCTTGCTTAAAGGTAACACTTTGGCCTGGGCCTCCCCCTTATGGGAGAAAGACGATCCCATTGTCAACAATATCACCATTGTTCCGCAAGGTCTTCGATGCTACGGGAAGAACTTTGGCTGCCTTGTCCCGCTTGATGCAACTCCGTCAAAGCTCCCGTTCTGTGGGACAGTACGCCATAGAATTCCATACTCTTGCCGCAGAGACGTCCTGGAATAATGAAGCACTTACTGCAGCCTTTGTGCAAGGACTCTGATCGCTTGAAAGATGACCTAGTTTCTAGGGAATTTCCTGCCCACTTAGAAGAGCTGATTACCCTCTGTATTCAAATAAACACCCGTTTCCGTGAGCGTCAGGCAAAGAGATCTACAACACTCCTAAAACCTTAACTCATCCTGTCTGACCCTCTACACCCATAGTCCCCTCTGCAGATGAGCCTATGCAGATTGGTGGCACTCTCCCAAAGAAAAATCACAAAAAGATGCACAAATGGACTTTGCCTTTAAGTCTGGAAACTCCAGAACCTAGAAGTTAAGGAGGAGCTCCTTCTAGGTGATCTCAAGTCTCCTACTAAATGTGATCTGCTTAAACTCTTCCTGCCTGCCACTATATCTTTTAATTCTCAATCATTTTCTTCTCAGGCCTTTGTTGATTCCGGGGCAGTTTGGAATTTCATTGACTCTACCTTTGCATCAAAACTGGGTCTTCCCCTTCTTCATCTGCATCAACCTCTACGGGTCCTGGCAATAGACAATAAACCCCTGGCCTCAGAATTTATCTCCCAGTCTACCTTTGAAGTCCTATTACGTTTTGGCATATTTCATCAAGAACGTTTATCCTTTCTTGTTATCCAAAGTCCATGTGCCCCCCTGATCCTAGGACTTCCATGGCTCCAGTTACACAACCCTGCTATAGATTGGTCTAACAATGAACTTAAGTCTTGGAGTCCTTTCTGTTTTGATAATTGCCTTCTTTACTTCCCCAATTCATTGTTCTGCCATTAAATGTAAAAATAAATCTGTGAAAAATCTCCCTGAATGTTATCTTGACTTTTTTGATGTTTTTTTTGTAAAAAACGAGCTGAGAAACTACCACCACACAGATCCTATGATTGTCCCATCGATCTTCTCCCTGGTACTAGTCCACCTTGGGGACACACATACCCATTGTCCCCCTCTGAAACTCAAGCCATGAAAGAGTACATCAAAGAATATTTGTCTCGGGGGTTCATTCAACCTTCCACCTCCCCTGCTGGAGCAGGTTTCTTTTTTGTTGAAAAAAAGGACGGAGGTCTACCTCCCTGCATCGATTACAGGGGTCTAAATAAGATCACTATTATGAACCGTTATCCTCTTCCTTTCATCTCAGAACAATGATCAGATCAAAGGGGCAAAGATATTCACCAAACTAGATCTTCGTGGGGCATAGAACCTAATCTGTATACGCAAAGATGATGAGTGAAAAACGGCTTTTAACACCCGGGACGGTCACTACGAGTATCCAGTAATGCTCTTTGGCCTTTGTAATGCTCCAGCGGTGTTCCAAGAGTTTGCGAATGACATTTTCCGAGACCTGTTAGGAATCTTAGTAGTTGTATATCTTGACAACATTTCAATATTCTCTCAAGATCTACCCTCACACCGCCTCCATGTTAAACTGCGTCTGAAAGAAAATAATCTATATGGCAGACTAGAAAAGTGTCTCTTTGAATGTCCTCAAGTATCCTTTCTTGGATACATCATGTCTGCACAAGGTTTCCGGATGTGTCCTGTTAAAGTTTCGGCCAATCAAGATTGGTCTCTTTCTATGGGAACCAAAGCCATTCAAAGATTCATCGGCTTTGCCAACTATTACAGACAATTCATTAAAGGGTTCTCTTCTATAATTTCTCCGATTCTAGCCCTTATCAGAAAAGGTGGAGCCTTTGCAGCCTTTGAAGCCCTCAAACGACTCAAGAAAGCTTTTGCCGGCGCACCAGTTTTAGTTCACCCGGATCCTAGTCTTCCCTTTTACATCAAAATTGAAGCCTCTGACTTGCGTGCAGGAGCCGTCCTTTCCCAAAGACAAGGCATTAAAGGAAAACTCCATCCCTGTGCTTACTTTCCTAAGAAGTTCCTACCCAACGATCAGAACTACGATGTCCGTAATCGGGAACTTCTTGCCATCAAGCTGGCCCTCGAGGAGTGGCATAATTTATTTGAAGGCACCTCTTTACCTATCACCATCCTTACCGATCATAAGAATCTCAAATAATTTCAGAATCTTAAAGGGTTAAATCCCCACCAAGCACGTTTTTTCACGGTTATTCTTTTCCCGGTTCAATTTTATCACTTACTTGGCTCCAAAAACAAGAGAGCAGATGCCCTCACCAGATCATTTATTGCATTGGACACTATTAACCAAGATAAGGGCCCCATTATCCTGACTACTAAAATCCTAGCCTCTATATTTCCTCAGCTCTGTTCCAGAATTCAAGCTGCACAAAATTCTGCTCCTCCTGACACAGCTTCGGGCAATATCTATGTGCCTGTTCCACTTTGGAAAACTATCCTTCTACATACTCATTGATCCAAGCAAGCCGGACATCCTGGTGTTAATAAAACATTTGACTTTCTTGCCCGTTCCCTTTGGTGGCCTAGAATGAGGAATGATGTAAAAGACTTTATTCAAGTTTATACCAGCTGTGCTCAATCTAAATCTTCTAGAACTCTACCTTGTGGTCTTCTTCAACCTACCCATTCCGTACAGACCTTGGACCCATCTATGTATGGACTTTATTGTTGAACTTCCACCTTCCAAGAAGAACACATTTATTTGGGTGACGGTAGACCGCTTCAGCAAAATGGCTCATTTCGTTCCCCTTCCCAAGTTACCATCTTCAGTGGAGTTAGCACAACTATTTATTTCTCATATTTTCCACTTTCATGGACTCCCTTCTGAAATAGTGTCTGACAGAGGTACTCAATTTGTTTCCAAATTTTGGAGAGCTCTATGTTAATCTATGAGTATCAAGTTACAATTTTCTTCAGCTTACCACCCACAGTTACATTTCCTATACTCAGGATGATTGGTCTGACCTTCTGCCTTGGGCTGAGTTTGCCCATAACAATGCACTTCATGCCTCTTCTGGGAAATCTTTTTTGTGTGTCTTTGGAACTAATCCTAGATGTTTTCCCCAAGATTTCCTTTTCACACAAGTACCCGTATGTTTAGGATCTAAATGCCGCTACGGTCCCAGGCCACTCTGCACATCCGGGTGGGCGTCGTCGTAGACGTCATGACGTTACGACGCCACCACGCACGCCGCAAGGATTCAAAAGCTGGAGTCCTCTTGGACCCGGCGCCCGATTGTAGCGTTAGCTACTCCTGGCTCAGTTCTACTTACCTCAGCAGTTTCCAGCGATCTCTGTGCTACAGTCTATACTTACCTTTCCAATATCAAAGACTTACCTTGCCTGTTCCAATATAAAAGACTTACCTTACCAGTTCCAGAGACTTACCTTACCAGTTCCTTCTCCTTGGTATCCAGTTTCCAGTAGTGCCTCAGTATCCTGCATACAACTCCCACCAGCCTCATCTGCTCCAGAGTCCAAACCTACAGACTTGGGTCTCCTCCTGAAAGTGTACCTGTGAGTGCCCCGGCCATCCGGCCAAATTTGTTACACTGACGATTAAATGAACATAAAGGTAGCAACTTGAAATATCAGGTAATATTCAATCCCAGATTATATTGGGACACCTGATGAAGGAATATTGGAAACACTGTTGCAATTTATCACAGCATTTCACAAAGGTGCGAGTCCATGGTTTTCTGTTCATGATATATTAAAATTTGCTGTGAAATTTTATAAAGTGCTGTTTTCCATTCTATGTGTCTCCTGCACAGGACCTGGGAGAAAAAAAATAAAATATTGTTATGTGTAACTTTCCTACCAATTAAAAAGAAATTTTTAGCAAATTGTTTTCTTGTGTCAAAGAAAGTAAAATATCCAGAAAATTTTAAAAATTCTATTTTCATGCCATGGCAAACATTTGTAAGAGCTTTGACTATGATTTGTGGTATATTACAATTTTTTTTGGCATGTACCAACCAGATGGCTGTCACGCTTCATTGCAATTATTCAGATACTAAAAAATTGGCCTATAGTGAAAATATACCTCATTGAACAGGGTGAAAAGAACTGTCCAAAACTTAGCAATAGATTCCTTAAGAAGATAGGCTAAACTTGTCTGTTCAGTGTTCACCCTATAACCCACATAAATACAAAGTGCTATGTAGACAATAAATATAACACACTTATTAAAAACATATATAGTTTATATATAAACTTGTCTTTATCAGAGTGTTAGCTTTTTCAGTTCATAATTTTATGAATACCTTTTACCCTGTCATACTGAAACTAGAAAGTGACAGATCACGGTCAGAGATTTTCTCTGTAATGGAAGTTCTCTTTACTCTTATACTGAATAGTTCAGTGCTAAATACAAGTCTGCATAGGCAGAACACACAAATTACACAGGGCAAATACCTCTTTCCAGATTGTCCATGTGTTTCTCCTATCCCCAGTAATCCTTGCCGGTAACTGATTCCCCCAGTCCTGGTCCTGAATCTGCAGCTCCCCCTGTCCTGCAATTCGCGACTATGCAGGCTCCGTCACACATGCGCAATGAGAGGCCCCTGCAGTCGCAAACAGTGACCTCTCTGTAAGCCAGCCTGGACGGGATTTCATCATTAGCACGTGCGCGCGCACCCGCGACCTGTGCAGCCACTAAGGAGTGCTGAGGCCCATTCCTGGTCATGGAACAGAACAGCAAGTGGAGGGGGGGTGTCATTCCTAAAAACAAAAAAACTAAACTTTTGACCAGATTGTGGCATAGTTTTGGGGGAGTATTTTTGGGTAAAGTGTGTGTGTGGGGGGGGGATTGTTTGGGGGCTTCTGGGCCTAAGTGGGGAATGCTGGGAGATGTAGCTATAACCATCTTAAGCCAGAGGGCTAATGGGGAATGCTGGGAGTTGTAGTTATAATGATCTGGAGGGCTACTGGGGAATACTGGGAGATGTAGTTATAACCATCTGGAGGGATAATGGTTGCCTGTCTCTGTCCTGAACTATATCCATTAATTCGGGGGGTGGGCTTGGTCTCTGATTAGGGTCACAGTTGATTTAGATAGATAGTTAGGGTTCCCATCATGATAAACCTGCATGGTTACTATGTTACACCATTGTCTGTACAGTAGTTCTATTGTCTTAGGAGGAAGAAGATTTTTAAGATTTAGAGTAAAGGGACAGGCTGCAGCTCTTCACATACATAATAAAAACACACACAATACAATGCACACATACTCGTAATACAACACACACAATACAATGCAAACATTAATCATAATACAACACACACAATACAATGCACACATATTCATAATACAACACACACAATGCACACATACTCATAATACAACACACACAATACAATGCACACATACTCATAGTACAACACACAATACAATGCACACATACTCATAATACAACATGCTAACTTCATTATGTCACAGTGAAAGTGATGCACAGGCACTATGGGTGGGGGAAAGGGCTGGGAGTGCTGGATGACTGTTTGCTACCTACATTATGCCATACTGAAAGTGATGCACAGGCACACGCTTACACAAACACACTCACAGACTCACACGCTTACACAAACACTCACAGACTCACACATATTCACAAACACACTCAGACTCACGTTTACACACTCACAGACTCACACGTATTCACAAACACACTCAGAGGCTCACATGTTTACACAAACACACTCACAGACTCACACGTTTACACAAACACTCACAGAATCACACAATTACACAAACACTGACAGAATCACACTGCTCACACAGTGTATCACTGTATCACACAGCTATATACAAACACATAAATCTATATAAACAATAAATACATACATTTTATTTCAATAAACAATACCATATGAGGTTTAAGTTGTCACTAAGTTCAGTAGATCTGCCAGCAAACTGTATCTTATGCAGCAAAAAAAAGTGCACATGAAGAGAGGGAAAGTCTATTAGTCATGGGGTCAAAAGGGGCGGGGTTATAACTTGTCAGTACAGCAGATAGACAACAATCAGTGCAGAGTGAAGGACACTCCCACCAAAAACGAGCAGAACTTTACAAGCTGATTGCAGAGGCTACAAGCAGAATTTTTTCACAAGAAAGGGATCTTGGGGGCTGGGGCACAGGGGGGTTTATTATACAGAAGTTTGTAAAATATGTCATTTCTGAGAGAACACTTCCTTTAAAATGAAAGTGAAATAACTAGGGCTGCTGTAGTGAAAGATTTGACTTCATTTGTGCAGGTTTATCACGAAGATTAGAAAAAATGCGTTACATTGATTTAATCAGTAGTTGCTCAGCTATTAGTCATGATAAATATGTTTTAATGTTAAAATAAGATGCTGGAATGATTCTGTAATTTAAAGATATGCGCTTTAAAATGTTTGTACTATTTTGGGGGGAAAATTACTACTAGTAAAGCAAATACAGTATATATTTTTTTTTCAACATTTTTTTCCCTTTTGCAATACTTAACCCTTTTAATGTTAATTTAACCTTTTCATATTTGCAACGACCAAAAGTTGGTAGGTTGGTGGATTTATTCAACCCTCTGCAGATGTTCAAAGGACAATTTCTTTGGCCAATTTCTCAGAAAATTGGAAATGATTCCATGTCCAGAAATTAAATCCCAAATATTGTGATTTAATGCATTTGTCTTCTTGACAGAGGCTAGACTATGGAAGCACTTAATAAAGGCTTTTAATTCAGGGTTGTCCCGGCTGCAGGGACAATATCCAGAATTTGGCAGTCAGGGCTAAATTCCCATCCTAGAAATGGCTCTGCCCGCCCCGCCCCCAAAATGCTTACTCCCTGCCCCAGAACACAAACCCATGTTAGTAAGATACATTTCAATATAAAAGGCAGATAGAAAGCTTAGGGAGAGAGGGGCCAAAATTCTTGTTTGTTAGGTTTTGTGGGCAATGCTATTCATATAGTATGAGACTGCAAGATGCCTTCTGTTATAAGAAGGTGTTTCTCCATTAAGACACATTTCCCCACACTACCAGTAAAACCTGATCCAACACCACCCACTTCACCAATAGACAAGCCCCCGCTTGCCAGGAGGCTTGTAGTGCCTACCCGGTATCGGTTGCCCCCTGGACTTAGGGTGCAGGGTATCTGAGCTGAGGCGAGGAATACTCGAGAAAGCCAGGAATGCACTAGGCGGACAGGGCACAACTCGCTAAACACTGGACAACAGCATGGTGCCAAATCAGTAGGCAGGAGCAGGGTCAGGAATGGAGCAAGTCTGAGCACAGTAGATCAATCAGCAACAAGATAACACCACGAGCAACGGTAAATCACAGGCTGTAACGGGCAAGGAGGTGAGGGTCAGAAGGGAATATAAAGGGAGAATATCCAGTGAAAATAATGTTGAGGAGAGAAAAGCCAATAGAAAACAGGAAAGGAAAAGGACAAAGCAGATAGGCCAATTCAAACTAAAACACAACATACACAAAGTGCTAACGAGCCACACCCACTTACACAGAACCAAACTAACAGGTAAGGGATAGAGATGACTCCGAACCCCTGCCCGCCTGCGCACATGAACGGCGCAATAGCGAGTACCAGGAGAGCAGCGACTGACAGTCATTAGGTAAATAACTGCATAGCAAACGTCTCAACATGCCTTTTAGATGTACTTCTGTAGGAAAAGTCTTTTAGGGACAATAAGCATTTCTCTGCTAGGAACATTTCTGGGAAGCTTGCCAGCTTACTCTTATCACTTATGCATGGCCAGGAAAACTTCTCTTGGACAAGTGCCATCAGTCTACTATGGATTAACAAGCTCTTACACTGTACATGTCTAGACATGCACACTGCATTGCAGATCAAAACAAATACTCTCATTTTCTGTTCGGGTTGCACTGCTAAAAATCCAAGTAGGGATATCGCATATAAACAACTTTTGTTTTTTATCAGTTAAAACATGGTGAGCAAACATAACCAGATAGGGGTCAGAGCTAAAGTGATGCGTTCCAGGCGAATGCTAAATCATAGGCTGAGGATACAAAAATCTCTTCCTTCATTTTAAAAACATTACAGCCAATAGTAGCCTCTATGTAAAATACCTACCGTAATTATAATTTAAAGGAACAATAGTAGAAATCAATCCAAATATGATCCAATTATCTGATTTAATCTTCAAAGAAAATCCTGTTTCTGTAAAGAATAAGGCCTTGACGGCCGTGGTACTTGCGAGTACGCTTTCAGGAGGAGGCTGATAGTCTGGAAAATGCAGGACACAGAGGCTGCTGGGAACAGTAGGCTGGATTCTAGAACAAGGTGCTGCTGGGAACTGTAGGCTGGATTCTGGAACAAGATGCTGCTGGGAACTGTAGGCTGGATTCTGGAATAAGGTGTTGCTGGGAACTGTAGGCTGGATTCTGGAACAAGTTGTTGCTGGGAACTGTAGGCTGGATTCTGGAACAAGGTGCTGCTGGAAACTGTAGCCTGGATTCTGGAAATCAAGGTGCTGAAGTAGAAGTAATGAAACAAGCAGGGTAAGCAGGCACAGGCTAGGTAAGTGGTCACAGGAATAGGCAAGGTAGGTATAGTCTCTGGAACGGGAAAGGTAAGTAGCAGGATACGTACAGGAGCCAGGGGTAGCGGAGCTACAATCAGGCACCAAGAGGAGGACGCCGCCGGCTTTTCAAAGTTCGCGCCGGGAGATGCGTAGGCGTTGTGATATCATCACGCCAGCGGCGCTGCCTACCCGGAAGCGCCCGGCTGTGACCAGAGCAGCGCTGGATCGGAGCAGCAGGTAAGTTTGTGACAGTTTCATTGTAAAGTTCCAGAGATCTTAAAGTCAAAGTCTATCTATATTTGCTTATCTCTCTATCATTGTCCTTGCCTTAAAGAATAAAATTATCCACATCTACCTATCCTAGTCTTTATGCCAGGACACTTAAGGTGGTCATAAATATGAACGATAATAGGTAAATCCCATCGGGGAGCAACGGAATTTACCTATTATTGTTCATGTGTAGGAGCTTTTTCGGACCGATTGGAGTGCCAACGAACGACCATAGTCGGCACTCTGATCAATCATGAATGACGTAAAATTTCTGTCAATCGTTTTCGGCTCCCTTTACTTGAAGTAGAGGGTGCCGATACAATTGTGTGGTTTATGGCCGAACGATCCCCATACTGTGTATCTATCGGGTCCCTGTGTGCTGTTCCCACAGCATGTGCCGACAGATATCAATTTGATCTGTTGGCACACTTGCTGTGGGATCGCATGTGTATGTCCAGCTTTATAATCTAAAAATGCCTATACACGTGACTTTGGTCACTAATTCATGATCAGATTCCACTGGCCGCCTGATATGGGAATAGACACAAATGATCACTCCATATATATTTTATACAGAATGATTGTTCGTTTAGGCCATACACAAGAACGATTGTTATTTGTGCCTAATACTTTAGTATAGGTATGTATAGTTGATTTATAAAGCGCCACTGGGGACGCAGCGCTGTACAGTAATAAAATACAATTAAGTCATACAAGGGGGATAAATACATAGATAGTTCAGTACATAAATATATAAATTATATGAATAGAAGTGCTAGAGCTTTGCCACGAGAGGAAGGGAGGTCCCTGCCCCGTACAGCTTACAATTTAGTTAGGTGGGTAACATACAGATTCAATGGAGTGGGTATAAGTGTCCGATGTATGGAGTGGGTATAAGAGTGAGACGTATGCAGTGCAAATAAAACAATCACTGTGCTGGTTTCCAGATAGGTAGAATGTAATTCTAGATTTAAACCTGCTAATAGAGGTTTCTTGACAAAGGTAAGTGGTAATGACGAAAATTTTCTGAATAATGGCAATGTGTATGGGCACCTTAGGATCAGTAACATACTAATGCAGATTAAGAAAGTTTAGGGATGTCAGAAAATATGGCTTAGGTCCGAATTTAACCCTTTAGGTTTGGCAATACTGCTCCTTGGAGATAAAATTCAAGAAAGTGGCAGAAAACTGTCAGAGAGATTTAGGGAGCGAGGATTGTCACGAATGCCAGTTCGCTGGGCACGTGATCTGACCAATCAATCAGTACAAGCTGCCACCACTTTAAGTTATGGCCTTAAAGATGCCCCCAAAACACTCTTGACTCTCACTGACTATGCACACCCCTGTCCTGGCAGCTAAATGGTTAACACTACACCATTCACTCCAGCAACTAACTGGGTAATAAGCATCAGTCCTTCACAAGCAGAGTTAATTAGCACTTACACTGCAAAACATTCCATTCAACCACATATAAACTTATAAAGAGGCCAACTGAGTTCTTTTAGAGCATCACAGACAAAACTTATTAAATTTTAGATTTAATATGCACTGTCCACCAAAAGGTGGACAGTGCATATAATACAAAAATAAAAGAAAATGGTGTTATAATAAAATGACATACAATAGGTACAACAGTTATATAAAAATAAAAAGGATAAAAATATTCACAGACCCTACTCACTAGAAGAAGTCCGGTATCCCGGGGCGGGAAGAAACATCGGGTCCATACACATATAGGGGCTACAAGGATTTTAAAACCCTTTGATGAACCACCCCCCTCCTGGCTATGCATGAGGTAGGAGTGTCTAGGAATGTCCAGATTTACGACCAGCCAAAAGCATTCATTCCCCCTCAGTTAGATTCCATATAAATGTACACTGTATTGGGATATTGACCACATATTCCTCTCCTGTATTAATTATCAATTCCTCCAATACCAAACATGACCTGTTTGTAGTACATAGTTCCCAAGATATTAATAACTCGCCTTGGCAAGGGAATAAGGTCTCCATGTTGGGTATCATTTTAATGGGCCTACCTTCCCATTCACAAATATAATATTGGTTTCTGTCTTACATATTCCAAAACCGAAATACATTTATTTTCCATGTATGGTTGTCCTTAAAATGACCTCTTAAGGTACCCACTAAACCTCTAGCTGAAGAGAATTCCAGATACAAGGTTCAGCCAAACATTGTCTGGAAAAGAAGATCTGGTTCCATGCTTCACTAATCGTAATATAAACAATACGACTGTTCCAGGGTGGAATGGTATTTTTATTGGTCATTTGCAAGAACTAATACCAATATTTAACCCATTCTTGCCAAGTCACTACATACTTTCCTGACACCTCCCCCTTTAAAATTGGTGCACGGGATGTGACTCAAAGGTCACCTCTACTGCGTCCATAATCAGGTGGTTCTGATAAAACACGAATATCCACCTGCATTCTCTTTGTTCGGTGAATGTAAATCATATTGCTCCATGATGATGATTCCACCTGCACATTTTTACAAAACTACCACCCTCTTTACTGTGGTTATGAGAACTGGTTTTGGGTTCACATTCACTCACCCAAGTAGACTGGTTAACCTCTTGATGCCCAGTCTGTACACACTCCGATATAGAGAGCAAACCACCCATACTACCATCTGTGTGACCACTCTGTGGGCTTACAGGTACAGTTCTGTATTCACCACCTGGAGTACAGTGATATGTAGGGGACTGTACCCAGCCACTCATAACCTCAGGCATCTGTCCTCCCTCTGATACACTCTCCTGCTGGACAAATCCTCCTTTATCCTCACTGCTACCTGTATCCTGTTGGTCTATAGTTTCCCATTCCCTGGGTCTAAACTCAGACAGATCCTTGCCACTCTTAACCCCTTCCTTGCCTTCCTGCTCACCATATCCCTGCTCCCTCTTAGACTGGGACAAACCAGTGACTGTTACTGGTATGGTTTTGTCCTCAGGGATAACTACCTTCTTTTCATCTACCTTTGACACTCCTAGCTCTGTAAGCTGCCCCTCTTTAACCCTTGCTCTTCCTTCTCCACCCACCACTGAGGTTGGTACTGGCGCTACCGCATGCCCACAGCCACCCTGTTCTCCCCCAGTCTGAGTGAAAACTTCCTTTAGGACCCTGCTCTGAGTCCTAACCACCTGCCCCACACACTCCTGCACTAATTCCTGACTGATATCCAGGACCTCAGGCAGATTGGGCACAGGATCAGGGATCCTGCTCTGGAAATCCCTCTCTACTATGGGTATTTTACCCAGAACATCACCTCGGGGATACCTTTCCTCACCCTCTACATTCACACATGTAGACAGTACTGGTTCTGGCTGACACCTGCTCTGGTCTCTCAGCCTTCCCTCCCAGTTACTGTAACAATCCCTACCTACAGGTACTATACCTGACTCAACCACTTGGGGAACCCCCTCTCGCTCTCCAGTCACACAGTTAGGCAATACTGGTTCTGGCACTGACGGACATATGCTCTGGTCTCTCAGCCCTCCCTCCCAGTTACCATGCCTCTTGTTACCTGTTGCCTTTACTGATTGCAGCGGGTGGTCACACTCCAGCGCGGCTGGACTTAGTGAGACCGGATCATTTGGCACAAAAGCTGAGACCATTCTCCCCAAATCATTCCCCAGTAACACATTGACAGGAATTTTATTGGATATCCCCACTTCCGTCAGAACTCTCCCCACACCCCAATCCAAGTAAACATTAGCCACAGGCACCCGTGGATGACTCCCACCCACTCCCTTTACCAATAAAGTCTTCCCAGGAATAAGGTCCCCAAAGTTAATCATATCTGGGCACACCAGAAACAAGTTTCTGAGTCTCGTAACCCCTGGGTAACTTTACCCCCACAGTCCCAATCTGAATATGATGACATAAATTCTCTGTCTTACCAGATACGAGCATTACCACAGGATTGACAGGTGAAGCTGGTCCCTTTCTTTCTGGACAGGAAGCTCTTACATGTCCCATCTGGTTGACATTCTGCTGTGCTGCTTCCCTGTGGTGACGCTCCTTCCAGCTTGGTGATCATTGTAAAGTTGTACCTTTTGGATATGTTGGCACCCTGTTGGCTGCATAGGAGTCTGCGACTTCTGCTGCTTTTTGCGCTGTTTTTGGCTCCCGATCCAATACAAACTGTCGCACATCTCCCGGACAGATATTAATGAACTGATCCATTACCATAAGATCCTCCAGCTCCTCAAATTTGGTAACTGACAGTCCTTTAATCCACTGGCAAAAACTGGTTCTCAAATTACTAAGGGCAGGGGTCCTCAAACTACAGCCCTTCAAGGGGAGTCTCCTGGCCCCAGCTCAGTGGCATGTTAATGGGGGATTACTGGTACCTGGAATCCCCTATTTCTGCCTGCTCAGTGCAATCTGCTGTTCTACCTGGTGCCCATAGACTTTACATAGTAATTTAAGCTGTAAGTGAAAAGCAGGATTTGTTTGTTTCACAGTCTGTCCCACCAACAAAGAGCAGGTTTTGTCAAAGGGTGTGCCAGGGCACACTGGTGTGACTTCATTGAGCAAGATATGTGTCTAGTGTGGTAGTGGAAATATTTTTACCAATATAACTTTTATTTTTGTTATTTTGTACTCTAAAAAATTATATTGAGATAAAATGACAGTCAATGTATGTATAGTTTATTTATAAAGCACCACTTGGGGACGCAGCGGTGTACAATAACAAAATACAAAAAAGTCTACAAGGGGGACAAATACATAAGTAGTTCAGTACATAAATATATAATTTATATAAATATAACTATAAGTGCTAGAGCCTTGCCACAAGAGCCTGCCCCGTAGAGCTTACAATTTAGTTACAATGTGTAACATACAAATACAAAGGAAAGTGTATAAGTGCAGGAGTGAGACTTATGCAGTACAAATAAACCAATCATATAATGTGCTGGTTACCAGATAGGTATGATGTAAGGCTAGATTTAAACCTGCTGATTGAGGTTTCTTGACGTAGAGAGAGGGGAATAGAATTCCAGAGATTGGGAGCCACAAGAGAGAGAGGTTTAAGACAAAAGGAAGCAGTATGAGTGGGGGGTCTGTACACAAGATGGTTCTGTGATGATCGAAGGTGGCAGACGGGAACATAAGGGGACACTAGAGAGGAAATATGAGGAGGTGCAGCAGAGCAAAGGGATTTAAATGTTAGGAGAAGGATTTTGTATACAATGCTGTTTAATGGGTAGCCGGGTTGTTGTCCGAAAAGAAGAGATACGTGTAGCAGAGTTTAGTATGGACTGAAGGGGAGAGAGGTGGGAAGCAGCAAGACCAGTAAGTAGCAGGTTGCAATAGGCGCAATAGGATGATAGCATGCATAAGCTTAACAGTAGTCAGAAGAGAAAGGATTTTCGCTACACTGCGACGGAAAAAGCGGCAGGTTTTTGGATCATAGATAAAATGGTGACATCCAAGATGAGATGGCATGGAAATAATCAGAGACACATGATTGGGTGTCAGGAGTAAGTGCAGGGGTGGCCAAGTAGATTTGTGTATCATATGCATAAAAGTGTTATTTAAAGCCAAAAGAGCTAATGACATCTCCCAAGAAAATAGCGTAGAGGGAGAACAATAAGGGTCCAAGAAAAAATGCCTGTGGCACCCTCACACTAAAAGGAACCGGAGAAGAGGTGTTATTAGCATAAGATACAGCCTTTGCAACCTGAAGATCATTCACATCCTTACAGAGAGCCGTCTCAGTGGAATATGCTGGATGGAATCCAGATTGCAAAGGATCCAATAGGCTATGAGCATGAAGGCAGTTAGTGATATGGGTCTAGTAGTTTAGAGGCTATCGGTTAGAGACCAGACGTAGTTAGCGTAACATGAGGAGTCTAGCAAGGGCTTTTTTTAGTATGGGTTTTACATAGGCATGCCTAAAGATGGAAAGGAAAATTCCAGATGTAAGGGAGGCCAGTTAATATGTGGGGTATAGGGTTAAGCACATGATTACAGTGCTTCAGTAATACAGAGGGCATAAGATCAAGAGGACTGGTCATTGAGTGGACAGGACAGAAGTAGGCAAGAGACTTCAGAATGTGTCACAGGAGTAAAAGATCCAAGAATAGCAGAGGATGGCGAGGGCAAAGTCCTCCCTAGGACCAGAGATCTGCATGCTGATGGACTCCACTTTATATTGGAAGTAATGCACAAAGTTCTGGGGAGAGTCAGGAGAAAGGAGAGAGCCAGTGGGTGAGGGACACAGAAGGGAGTTGAAGATGGAGAACAAGTGACGTGGGTTAGATTTGTTGTTATTTATACGTTTCCGGTAGTAGTTTTGTTTTGTTAGCGGGAGCCCAGAGCAATGACATTGCAGCATGAACTTGTAATGGATAAAGTCAGCCTTTGTACGGGACTTTCTCCACACGCGATCAGCAGCACGCGTGCACCTGCGTATTAAAAGGGAAGTGGGGTTAAGCCGCGGATAAGAATTAGAGGTCCCCCGACTGCAGGAATGCAAAGGGGCAAAAGTGTTAGGATTGTGTTAGGATAGAATTATAGGAATTAGCAAGCGAGTCAGGGTCTTTAACGGTCAAAAGGGAAGAGAAATTAGAGTACAGGGATGAGTCAAGTGTTGGGAGATCTGTGGCTCTAGTGTTACGGACAGACACACAAGAGAGAGGGACAGGAGGAAGAAGAGGGTGTTGAGCCAGAAAGGCGAGAAGATGGTGATCTGAAAGCGAGGAAGGTGTTAGATTTAAAAGATGAGATAGGGAAAGGCCACACTGCAACGCAAACGCATGCGCTTTCATGTGCGATTTTCGTTGCGTTTGCGCATGCGATTTCTTCAATAGGTATAGGAAAACGCATGCGATTGCATTAAAAAAGCAGAACGCAAATCGCAAGCGCAACGCACCCAAAAACGTGCGTTTTTTCTGCGTTGCCGCATTTTCAATGATTTTTAAAAAACGCATGCGCAAAGCAAAAAAAAACGCAGCAGTGTGGCCTAGCCCATAGAGAGGTTTTTAGTGAACACTAGATCCAAGTGACCATGTAGTGCAACACATTGATATGAATAAAATTTACACTGTAAGGTGCATAAAATATGGGTTTACTTTACGTCCAACATTAAGAACACAGATGTGAGTCTACAAATGTTCAATTGCCAAGTGTTCCACAGTCTGAAAATGTTTGAGAACCACTGAACTGTATCAATATGAACCCTGCAGCTGTCTGAGGAGATAGCAGGGACTGTGTTTATATAAAGTACTTTATAGCCTCCAACATCCAACATTTAATCAGTACACTTATAGAAACAACCTGATGTAGAGCTGAACCTGATATAAGCACACTCCTGAGCAATGGGTTGTCAATAGTGTACCTATAATTAAATGGTGGGTAGGTGCTTACTGTATAACTCCACTGTGATGGAGCTTAGTGAGCAGGAAGAGGGACATTGAGAAATTCTGGTGGTATAGTATTATATCTGTAGAAATATATGTATTAGTATATGTAAAGGTGGCTAATTGTTGCAAATACACAGGAGTGATCGTTTCATATATTCTTTATACAAAACAATCATTGTTCGATGTACCCATACATGGTCAGATTTTATTGTCTCTACTGTAGTAAAGGGACCTAGCCATGCACATTTACAATACTCCACAAATTCTGTTGGATCAGTGTCACAGCTTTTAATTTGAAAGACACTAATGATAATGAAGTACAAGTGTAAAAATGTAGTCGGTCCCCCAACAGTCTGAGGGACCATTAACTCACCCCTATTTAAAAAGATTAAAGACCCCTGCATGAGGGTCACCAAAATTTACATTCTTATAGCCTTTAATGCTGAAATTAAACTCATATTTAAATGACACAAAACACACATTTAAGGCATTAGATGAATGCAAATTTTGGGATGGGTGTTCATTAGTTTCAGTGGATATTGTACTCGTCCATGCCACATTTTTGGGGTTTGGTAGCAGTAAAGTATCCCTTGGACATTCACAGTAATTATACACTGGAAACAAAAGCATTAATTCAGGATTCTGTCAGGTACCTCCTCCACCATAACATCTTTATGTTTGACAATCAGTTTTATGTTCACAAGAAGGGGGCGGCCATGGGGGCAAAATTAGGCCAAGGAAATTAAACACTTTAGAGAAGCCCTTAAAACTTGGATATTCAGACTGAGCCTTTGTCAAAATGGAAAGCAGGAAAGAACACAAATACCATCAGTGAGACAGGAAAAAGAACATGGTCAGACCATATGTAGCAGGGGTGTCAGAAATGAAGAATTTTCAACAGACACCGTATCCTCATCTGCTTTAAAACCAGCAGCACTCTGAGGCAGCAACTGGTGCATCCAAAAGACTGAATGTCAAAACACAAGAAGAGTGACATCACACACAATGCAATAAAGTGTGCTTTGGATTTTATGTAGGGGAGACAAAACAGCGGCTGTGTACGTACATCTTAAGGTAAAAGAATAATTTTGTAGATTGCAATGTCAACATAAAATAAAGAAACCAAGCTTGAATAGAGGTGTGAGTGTGTGTGGAGGGGGGGGGGGGTGTTGACATACAAAAAATAAAAGCCTAGTACACATCCAATTAATATGCTTAAATTTTCCTTTACCATTGTATTGCGACTTTGTATTGCATTGTATTGTGACTGCCTGCCCTTCTCTCTGGATAAATTAAAGCAAATAGTTGGCCAAATTATTTTACTTCGCAATATTTTTTTAAGCCCAGCAACCACTTCACGGTTTGCTTTATTCTGCTGGGTCCTAACTTTCAACTTTTTCATCTTCGTAGTTTACCGTCTTAGGCTGAGACCACACTGCAACGCACAGGAATCGCGCACAGAATCATGTGCGTTTTGTGCATGCGATTTTGACGTTTTCCGTTTATGCGTTACTAAAATGGAAACGTACGCACAGTCACATACACATTGGAAATTGCAGGAATTTCTGTGTTCCTGCGATTTCCATTATAACAAAATCACAGTTGACACTGTCTGCCATGTACTTTCTGACACCTAAAGCTAGGTACAGACAGTACTGATACCATTGGATCCTACAGTATTGGGGCTTTATCGGCCAAGCGCTCGTTCGGGAAAGTCTGTAAATTTCCCTCGGCCATGGTAGACACCCTATAGGGGAATCTGCCACAGCCGAGGGAAACACACATTCTCTCTATGCTGTGCATAGGAAGAGCGATCAGGACTGTGTGTAGCCGATCTTTGAAAAATGACAGATAGGATCTTGCAGATCCTGTTTGTCATCTTTCAAAAATCTTTGCTGTGTGTACCGAGCTTTACCCTGGTGAGTTTTGATAACACTTCTTTATCACTCAATGCAATCAAAACCTTTCATTCAGCTGGTCCCAGACACATTGCTGCTATATGCTGATTGGGACATTACAGGGTATGTATTGCCAACAGATTCATTCTGAATTGAGAAAGCCAATCATATGACTAGAGATGTCTTTAAGCACTTAAAGTCCAGTTGATTCAACTAAATACCACTGATAGCTTTTCAAAAATGAATCGAACTGAATACAACCGATTCCTGTCAGGGTTAAATGAAAGATGGGATAGCTCTCTTTTTTACTTGATTGACTACTGTGTCTCTCGTCAGCTTCCCCTTAAGATAGGTGCAAAGTCATGTAAAGGGTGGAGAGTCGAGGGAGAGCTAGCAGGATATAATATCCTAATATTGTACGAATGGGATTGGTGAGTTCATGGCCCCCTTTAGACCTGAATAAAATATGGCCCAGAATGGACAGATACTGTATATTGCCTGACCCAATGCTACTACATATGTACTGTATGCAGCGCTGTACATTATAAAATACAGAGTAAACAAACAAGGGGATAAGTGCAAGCAATTATACAGAGAGATAAAAATTAAATCTATTCTTTGTTAGACAAAATAGTCTCACAGCCATCCCAGCACCGTTTACACTCATGACCGGAGTAATAAATAACATTAATGTTGTGTGTTGCCTCACACTGACTGCACAGCGACACCTCCAGGACCTCTCTTCCCCAGGAACAAGAGCACAGAATGGGTGCGTGACTAAGCACGTCTTTCCTGTTGCTTACGGCTGACGGACGTACGCAAGCACGCAAACAAGCACGTACGGGTGGTCATTGTGGATGGAAAAAAATTAAAGAGGCAGAACTTAAGTCCTGAAAATCCGGACAGCCATGGGAAGGACTGTATAGGCTGGCGGGGTGAGTAGTCTCGGACTGTCCCGGGCAAACCATGTGGCAACTGTGAATGATGCTGGGTAATTTTAGTAATTAGCTTTTTAATAACCGTTGCGGTAGGTTACTGTGGCACCTATGTCAGATACATGTTGTCATCCGTAAAGTGAGAAGCTTTAGGTCAGCCTCAGTCTGTGTCAGATTCACATTACGGTTTGTTGTCTAGTTCTCGCTGATAGTGTATTAGTACCGATGTGGGGGCTCTCAGGGGGCCAGGGTGTGGAAGGAACTATGGCAGTAAGCAATGGTAGTGGGGTCACTATAAGGCTTTCCAGCGGTTGATGTCATAGAGCTGCTAGCACAGTGATGTCGCACCTTGGCATTACAAATGTTTGGGAACTACAACCCCCAGCATGCCCTGGAAGTTTCTAAACACTTGGAGATTCGACATAACTGTCCTAGTATATCTTGCATTTTGGCGTAAAGAACTGATCTAAAACTCCCTTTCCTGTCTTATATCCCAAAGAGTGCTGATTAACATGACATATAGCTTCCTGCATGGAAATGTGTACATTTCTTTTTTACAGCAGCTCTAAAGTTATTATTATTGTGGCTTTATATAGTGACAACATCTTCTGTAGCCCCGAAGAGCTTACAATCTAAGCACAATTATTTGACAATTACAACCTATCAGTATGTCTTTATGATTCATACAAACAATAGAATTCTTGTGCACAAACTATTCTTATTGCACATTGGCTATTTAATGTAATAGCTGGCGTTAAAATCCCACAGTGAGTAAATCCCTTTCGGTATTTACCCACATTCGCAAACGCGATAAGGACATTTACCCTGAGCGATAGCGGCTCTGGGTAAATGAGACTGAATGTCTTAATGATTGTGGAAACCAGAGTTCCCGGAGGAAACCCATGACAGCATGGGAGAACATACAAGCTCCTTGATGCTGCAAATTAAAAGCACCTTTACGTCTCATTGCATCAGCCCCATAGTTGCTAATTGGACAACTCCGCACTCTCTCCCTTAATAAAACAAACTGAGCAAGCCTGTCTTACTACAAGAGGGGAGAAGTTGGATATGGAAGTATAGAATGTACTAATTTCACAATTATATTGTTGGTAGGCTAATGTTTAGAAATGCAAGAATAATATAATTTTTATCAGCATTTATTTTACTATATGTCAAGATAAAATAAAATGTGTGGTCTAAATCTAAAATAGTACATTGATTAGGCATAGACTGACATGAACATCAAATCATTTGTAACCTCGACCAGAATGGTGGTTTTACTTGATGATGTTCCCATGACGTTTCCTAACCAGTTCATGGTTTGCAGAAAAAAATTATAATTGTAATGCTGGTGATAAAAAGATCAGACTAGGCTGTTTTGGAGAACATCAAGAAGTAAGTGGAATTATGTATGGGCACCTATAGGGCATATTTCTTTAAAAGTTCAACAACATGATAACAAGTGAAAAACACAGCTTAAGCTGCAGGTGTCATTACCGTAATATTAGTTGCTTCAAAAGGCCATAATGGCCCTGTAGTATAGTTCACTTGTATTAAAGGAACACTAAACCCGTTTTTAAAAGTATAATCCATCAGTTTCTATTATTCACAGGGAGGTGAGAACGCTTATTCTCACCTCCCTGTGAATAATAGTATGCTCGGGGGACACTGGAACTTACCTTGCCGCCGCTCCGCACTCAAGCTGCTTCTGCACTGACAGACGCTCTGTCCCGATCGCGCGCCTATCTTGGCGCTTGGTCGGGCAGTGCGGCTGTCAGTGGAGAAGCAGCTTGAGTGCGGACATTTGACTGCAACATTGTAAAAAAAACTACCTGGCCCAATCATTTTGGAACCTATATTACGATTGTAATATGAATCGCAACCAAGATGCATCATGGGAATGTTGAAAGGTAAAAGCTCCCCGCCTCCCCTTTTGATTATGGTCTTAGGCACTGAACTTTTATTTAATTATTTATTTTGTATTGTGGAATTATCAATCAGAAAGTTTTGGTATTAATTACATGACTGTTTTCTTATCATCCTCTGTAGATGCAACATATGAAAATCTTAAGTTCACAATGGACAAGATTTTGGAAGGTTTGGTGACCTCTTCACACCCTTTAAATCTGAAAAAAGTAATTGTTAAAAAGGTGGTCGAATCTGCAGAGAATTCAATTAATGAAGAGCAATGCAGGGCCATGTTCAGTCTTACTACTCGTTTGATTTTGGAAGGACCGGATCCCTTTCAGAAACAAGTTGGATATCAGGTTTTGGAAGCATATGCCAGATATCACCGTTCTGAATTTGAGAATTATTTCAATAGAAACTTTGTCTTAAGTCTTCTTCAGGATGGTTACAGATCATTAGAACACAAAGATATAGCCATAATTGATTATATCCATAATGGTCTGAAGTTGATTATGAGTTGCCCATCTATTCTTGAAATATTTGCAGTCTTACAAGTAGAAGTGCTTAGAATGGTCTGTGAAAGACCAGAACCTTTAGTAGCTTCAAGGTTAAGTGAATTGCTGGCTGACTTTGTGCAGTGCATCCCCAAAGGTAATATGTCCATAGCTTTTTGCCAACAACTTGTGAGGACAATTGGCCATTTTCATTGTGTGTCAACCCTTGAAAAGGACTTGCGTGAATATGTTTCTCAAGTTACCAAAGTTAGTAGTCTGCTTCAGAATATCTGGAAGGCTGAGCCTTGTACGTTGCTTCCATCACTGCAAGAAGTATTTGCAATTATTTCGTCTACAGGTAATTGGTTTTCTTTTTTTGTATTCTACTAGAAATTACAGCAATTGTGAAAAAAAAAAAGTAGACTAAGCAATTAAGTTGTGGTCTCTATGACAGTGCTGACTTGTTTGTTGGCATGTGACAGTGTGACAGAGGATTGACACCCAGTCGTCCTTTCAAAGGGCTACTGTAAATTCCATGGGACAATAGTTATTAAAGGATAAGTACACTCTAAAAATAAGTTCTGTGTTATTTGAAGCAGCAGCCTAAACTAATCATTTCCCCAGCCCCCCCCCCCCCCTTTTTTTTCTTTTTTTTTTTTTCTAGCTCCCTCTTGAGCCTACCTGGGCTGAAGGAAAGTTCTTGACATCTTGGATCATCTGTTAAGTCTTATTAGCTCCTCCCTCCATGATTAGCAGGTTCTCTTTCTCTATGTGGTCAGCAAAAGCAGCTTCTGTGTGCTCCTCGAGGCGGCGCACGGGTATGCCCAGAGCATACAGAAGCTGCTTTTCCTGACCACATAAAGAAAGAGAACCTGCAAATCACGGAGGGTGGACCTAAGAAGACTTAACAGATGATCCAAGATGTCAAGAACTTTCCTTTAGCCCAGGTAGGCTCAGGAGGGAGCTAGAAAAAAAAGAGGGGGGGTGGGGAATGATTAGTTTAGGCTGCTGCTTCAAATTACACAGAACTTATTTTTAGTGTACTTATCCTTTAACAGGGAGCAGTAGGGTGTAAATCTTTTAAGGTCCATACACACAATCGAGGATTTATATGCTTATTATACAATTATTTTTAGTTACACATCTGTTTTTTTTCTACGTGGTATATCCTTCAACCACCCACTTCTACATTTGGCTTTTTTTTCTGAGAAGGATATTTTGAAACGGCTTTAAAGAAGATGCTTCTGTAAATATTTAGGTTACCTTAGTTAGGGATATCACCAATGCGCTAAACTTAACTTTCTTTCTCTTAGCATATATGATAACGTTTTTTAAAATATTTTTTTTAACTTTTATCAAATATGATTGAAAAAGTTTATTTAGTTAGTGTGCCAACACTCAAGCATCTTGTCAATTTTAGTAAGTTCAACTATTCATCTCTAATGAGAAAAAACAGCTTCTCTAGATTTTGTTTGAATGTTTTGTCTTCAGGTACGTGTTTGTGTTTTTCACCAAGCATCATAACAAATTAGTAAACCCATGTTTTTTTTGTTTTTGTTTTTTTTTAGATGCTTCCTTTGAGCCATCTGTTGCATTAGCCAGCCTTGTTCAGCACATTCCTCTTCAGATGATCACTGTTCTTATCAAGAGTTTAACTACTGATCCCAATGTTAAAGATGCAAGTATGACTCAAGCTCTCTGCAGGTACTTATTATGTATAGTCCTAACTATTTATTGCACATAAAAAGTATTGGTAACATTTCATTATGACTCGTTTTTGTATGTGGCAATATAGGGAAACAAAGACTGCTGTAGAAATCTGTATATTTAATTTTCAGAAGATTGTATTCTCTTTACAACTTTACTTCTAGACAGGGCTGGGCAAAGCCAATGAGCTATAAAGCCATTAAAATGACTCCAGGATCATGCTTCTAGCTGCAGTCAATCCAAACTTACAGCAGTATAATGGGCGGTGTTTCCTGCTTACACTGTGAGCTGAAACAGCACCATTGCTTTGCCCTTTTGAACTTCTTCAAAATGTTTAATCATGTGCATGTTACAGAGAGTCAAGGCAGGCCAGGAAGAATAATTCACAAGCCTGTAACTTAAGATCCAGAGAATCTAGAGACCTCAACCCAGTTTTTTTAAAGGTATGAGAGAGATATTATCAATTGAGGCTACTTGTATCAAGACCACAGTTTCCCTTCAGTTCTCCCACATGATTCCTTAGGCTTGGTACACACGGAGGGACTATTTGTCCCAACCGAGCGCTCGTTTGGGACAAATGTCCGTCACAGCAAATTTGGCCGCCCATAGGGAACCGCACGATCGATCGAGATTTTCTGACACGTCCGATCGTCCATTACGGATGATCACGGTCGGTCGCGGCTGGCCACCCCACACCAGGAGATATTTTAGGCTGACCGAAAAGGGAGGAGGGGGGGGGGGAGTTGGAAAAACAGTAGTGGAGGTGTGAAATGGGCACAAGTAGATAACTGTAAACTACTGTTTTTCCAACTCCCTCCTGAGTCTGTATCTGTACCTGGTCATCTGTTCAATCTGTTCAATTTGTTTGATGTTTACTGTCCCTATGTGTATATAGGTTTGTGATTTCTCAGTTTCTTTTGTAACATCCAGCCTGATGAAGGGGGCTTAGGACTCCCGAAATCTTGCTTACCATTTAATTGCTAACTAAATAAAAAAGTTATCACAGCTCTACTTCTTACTTATGGCTAACACGGTACAAACCTCATCTATTTTCATACTGATTTATAGTAGTTTAAGTTTTTTCTATTGCTCATATAAAATTGCTTGCTTATAAATGCGCTCGTAGTGGTGGTTCTGCCACGGAAGTTAACCAAACTGTAATTATTTTTCCAGTTATTAGTTTTCTTCTTTTTTTTTTTTTTTTTTTTAATGGCTAATTTTAAGCTAAAAATTAAGGCTCAATTAAAGTTGCCTGTTGCCAAATTTTAAAATATCTACTTGTGCCATGGCTGACAGCTTAACAGTCCTACCTCTGTGTGAGTGGATCTTTGACAGCTCACCACTTCTCATACAGACTACCTAGGGAAGGAAGGTAGGAGTACACTTTTCGACCTTCTTGGGAAATGGGCTTTGTGATGCAAAAAGCTTTATAGTTATAGTTGCCCTATAAACAATTGCTAAACAACTTACGCAAACACCTGTACATATTCTATATTTTTGATCATGAAATGTGTGCCCTGCTCAACTAATACCCTATATTCCTGCTGACCTACTGATCAATAAACTGGTAATTAGAATGTCGGTCAGGAATTAAAAAGGTACCAATATAAAGGTACTAATATTTCAGCCAAACCATAAAAGACCCTAGGATTTTCTGCAATTTACTGACATGCCCAGTCAATTTGCCTAAAAATCAGTTGAAGCTGATTTTTCATCCTTCTCAACTAAAATATCTCTCTGGATAATTGATTGGGCTAATATATTGACCCATGTGTACCAACCTTAAAATATAGCATCTGTACTAGGCTTAAGATTTAAGAGGCAGATTTACGGTTAAGTGAGCGAACACACACAGCAATAATAGCACTGTTCAATCAGAGGTTACTATGAAAAAAAAAAAATCAACTTTACAAATCAATGTTTACAAATATCCAGCACCAGGAATAGTTCTAATGAGACCTACTTTAGAAAAAAGAGTTTAGAAAAGGATATTCTAAAAATGTTGTGTTTTCTCTTTTAGAATGATTGATTGGTTATCCTGGCCTCTGGCACATCATGTGGAGACATGGGTGATTGCTTTGCTGAAAGGACTGGCAGCAGTACAGAAATTTACTATCCTCATAGATGTAACTTTAATGAAAATCGAACTGGTGTGTATGAACTATTTTCAATATTAGTTGAAACTTACTGTCCTCTTTTCTCCTCATTGGCTGGAAAAATGTTTTATTGTATCATAATTTTGTTTTTTTTACACCTTCCCCTTAAAAAGGACTGAAGTCACTTGTAGGAGACCTTGTTTAAGATGCAACATATAGAGGTTCCAGTCCCTGTTTTATGTGTACATTATAATTTAAAATAACTAGCTGCAGTAAAAAAAAAAAAAACTAAGAACAATTAAAATAAAAAAACAGTTTGTAATGATGCATCATTTCTCCTAGGTATTTAATAGACTTTGGTTTCCTCTGGTAAGACCTGGTGCTTTTGCTGTCCTTTCTCATATGCTGCTTAGTTTCCAACATTCTCCTGAGGCTTTTCATATGGTGAGTTAAATGTATACATTTAATAAGCAAACTGAATGTGCATCATCTTAAAACCTTTTATAGAGCTTATTTTAAATTTACTTACTTGGGGTATATCACTTTATTTTAATCAGTCTAGTTACTAAATTGTGCTGGTTTATCCTCTGTTACAAATATATTATGAAGTCTCCAGTGTTTAAATTTTGTCTTTATCTCCACCACAATAGTGTGAGAACTGTAAACTGCTTTTATTCTGTATTCTATATATTACACGTATAGTTACTGGTCTGTTTTGTGCCTGAAACAGGCTTTAAGAAACACAGTAGAAGTGAATTATGTCCTATGGGATTCCATTTATTATATTATAGGTTTTTTTTTTTTTAAATAAATTGAGTTTAATTTATAACAGCATTTATTTCTATTTGGTAATTGGTACCATTAACTTGGCTACCTACCTAATGGAGGGTTAGAAAACATAATTATCCATTTTGAAAAGCCAATCTAACCTTTTTTTGGGTAGTCTGTTCCATAAATATAAATAAAAAAAAATCTTTATCACACCACCATTCCTTGGTGTAAAAGACAGCATTCCCTCACTAACTGTGTTTTACCTTTCTTTGATGCATCCACCTATTGGATAAAGCTGACACACCTTTCTTTAAGGGTTTGGTTTTTCACCAGCTTTTTATTTCCAAGTGTGACTAGTCCTTAGTTCGCCCAAGACTCTAAGAGACCATTTAAATGTCTTTGGCACTTATTGGCCTAAAGTATCACATTTAAAATGTGATCCTCTTGAATTCTTGCTAGCAGCATTTTCAGTTTCTTTTTTTTTTAGGACAATATGAATCTTCGTAAATATCTTTCCTTTCTCCATAAGGGTAAAAACAATGTTTATTTTTCCTGGTTGATTGCCCTGTCCAATATTTTGATCGAGCAGGAGATAATTTATGACCTATAATGTTTAAAACCATTTCAGGCAAAATTGGTTTAAAATAACTAACAAGTATGTTAATTTTAGTCTATCAGCTTGAAATATTAGCTGCACAAATTTCTATCTAAATGACCGACAACCAATCAATATATTATTCAGTAGTTGTAAGGCCCTAAAGTGGTGTCTTCCTTCAACTTTATAAGAGGACATTTTTTGGCTTCGTTTTGTCTGCAGCCACAGAATAAGAAGGCCAAGATGCATTCTCTTGATGTGGTCTACGCCTATTCTGTCTTCCCCTTAAAATGCTGCAGGTAATTTCCCAGTGCACACAAGTTTCTGCTTGGAAAATGACTTCTGATGTGTTGATGTGAATATTCTGTGGTTGCTCTAAGGATTTATATTCAGTTTACGTACAATAAAAAAACAGCTAGATACGACTTTTTGAAGCAGAATTTGATTACTTATATTTATAATGAGTACTGGTACATAAAACATAATTCTTTTTTTTAGCAATTGTCACTTAATTATTATTAATGTGGTTACTTTCTCTTTATTTAGGTTGTTCCACGTGTTGTAAGTTTGGTCCAGTCTTTTAAAAATAATGGCCTCCCAACAAGTATAACTTTCCTAGCTCAATTCGCAGAGCTTATGCACTGTATGATTTATCATTACTCGGGATTTCCAGACTTGTACGAGGCAATTTTGGAAGCACTTAAGGTAACACTTGTGATTTTGTACAACTTAATTATTAACAATTAATGTTCATACCATAAATAAAAGTGCTGTAAAATGTATTGCATTTTAAGAAACTGTTGATTCAGAGGGACAGTGTTAAAGATTTTTAGAGCTAATTTACAAATAAGAGCTTCTCTTCCTGTTTCCTATTGTATTTGGCAGATGGGGGATGTCTATAGGGGCTAGTGTAAAATAAACATTTGGCTGCTTGAAAAATGTTACCAACATTAGAAAAGCTGTGGAAGAAAAGTTGTCTGAAATATTGCAGTTTATTAAACTAAACATCGGATTGTATACTAGATTTTGGTTTTCCAAAAAGTATACTAGTATACCATCACTAGCATAATGCTAGAGGTTGTTTACTAAGAGAACATCTACATCCTGTCCAGGCAAAAATTGTTGCTGTGTCGGGTACAACCGATGCTATTTATAAGCAATTGATGAGTCTATCGGTGAACAAAGATAAACCCTCCTTGTATATGTCACAATACATACAATGTTTTGAGGCACATGGTTTCTTTGTTAATGGTATGAACAGGGGATCATGTGCAAAGTTTAAATATCTTGAAAAGCCAATAACAAACGGATTAGAATAACCAATCACATTTTACAAACAATCTTGAGTCACTAGTAAAAATAATCACTTTACTATTTAATGTCCAAGCATAATCACATATTGTGTTAATTTAATACCTGCAATAGAACAATTCTAAAATATATGTGGAAATAATTCTAAAATATATGTGGAAGTGCTGGTGTTTGATTTATAGGTAATATATAAGTGCACCTCCTGGCTTACACATTTAATCCTAACATCTAGTTTAAAAACTATTGATTAAAGCAACTTGGAACTTTCTAACCACAGAACAACAGATACGCATGTAAAGAGTATTATCAGCACAAAATTGGGGAATAAGAATATTGTCTAGGCAATAGACACTAATACAAATAATAAAGCAAATCTTGCTTTAAACTAAAATCTCAATCACCTTAAATAATTGATGGTACTCAAGCCCCAGACCCATATCCGGTAGCATATCTCCTCCTAGAAGCATTTTTAAGCTGTGTAATTATAACGGTTTATAGGTTTTGAAATACAGTAATTAGGAAGTATTTTTGCAGACAATCAGGGTTATTCAATAAAAGTTCTTATCGTTTAAAATGGTGCTAATTTTGCCCCAACCAATCGGATCTTATTTAACATTTGAAAGCTAACATCTGATTGGGTGGGGCAAAATTAGCACCATTTTAAACGATAAGAACTTTTATTGAATAACCCTGAATGAATTTAAAAAGAACATTATTTTGCTTTTCTTTATTAAAGGATCTGCCCAAACCATCAGAAGAGAAAATTAAACATAAACTAAATCAGAGTGCGTGGACATCCCAATCCAATGTTTTGGCCTCTGTACCTAGAATGTCAGGAAAGTCGGAAACTGGAAAAACTGGACTGATTAACCTGGGAAATACCTGTTATATGAACAGTGTTTTACAAGCTCTTTTTATGGCTACTGAGTAAGTACAAGGTTCTTGTTTTTTTTTTTAGATGTTTTAAATAATGACTGCAATTACAATCACTAACACTTTTTGTTCAGTTTTAGAAGACACGTGTTATCACTTAATCTAAATGGATCCAATACTTTGATGAAAAAATTGCAGCACCTTTTTGCTTTTTTAGCTCACACTCAGGTATTTATTTCTTATAATTGCATAAATCATACCAGCTAATCTTTTGTGAGACAGAACCTTCATTTTGTTTTACAGCTTTTCAGGTTTTATCTAAGCTGCAGGCCATCTTTGCCTATTGTGATTAGCACAATGGAATCAAAAAAGATATATACTGAAAAATGAGATCTATAAATAAAACCTGCCCCACTCTCCTGAAGGTGCCTATACACTACTTGGATATTAGATAGATTAAAAGTTTGTTCTAGATGAATGTCTAATCTCTCTAAGAGCTGCCTAGCCCGTTCTTTTTTGCAATGACAAAATGAATGAGCCAGACTGCAAATAATCGTAAATCCGATTGGAAGAACAGTTCTAAGTGCCCCACCGTGTGCAGTCGATCTTTTCACAGATTTCCTTTTGAAATCTGCAGGAGATGGAGACTTGAAGAGGGGGTCAGTGGTAGATTTTTATCCTGGCTTAGTCTTGGTTTTTTCGATAAACCAGTCGATACTGTTGATCAGAAAAACAGCATTCATGTTCGTTGTTGATATTTTGAGGGATTCAAAAATATTGCTTAAATTATTGATGCTGGGTATATGAGGGGGGGATATAGACTTTAGACTTTTGTCTATAGATGAAGTCTAATCTATCGAATGTCTGGGCAAGCTTAATTTTATTCTTTCGGAGAATACTAAAGCTGTTGTTTTTACCTAGCAAAAAATAAACTTTCTAGCAACTCTTCTTCCCTTACCATGTCCCAAAGCAAAAGGGGCATTAACTTTATTAGTATGCACTACTTCCTTGTTTTTATGTATGTTGCATGACTGGCCCAATGACACCACACCCAGGCTCCTGATGAACCCTGGCTGATAGAGAAGTAAGAGGATGATGAGCTTCCCTTTGCAATTAGACCTAGATGAGGGAGTCTAGTTTTTAGCATGATGATTTCAGTTTTTTCCAAAGTAAGACTATACACATTTGTTTTCCTATGAATTCTAAAATCGGGGCGGGGTGGAAATGTAACCATTAAGCTCCTGTAATTGTAGTTGATATTACCATGTGTCACTAGTTTTAATTACTTGGGGCAGCATTGTTTTGCCATCTGTACTAAATCAAGACTGTAATTAAAGGTGTTTTTTATTGTTTCAATCATAGATACTACTCCATCCAGCCAGAAGTGTTATTAGTTGTCTTTATTGATCACCCCAAGTATTATTTGTTTAGAAATCTAAATAGACAGATACTTGGTTTTTGAAACAGCTGTAATCTTATTAGTAGCTGATTGTAGAACCAAGTCTTTACAGAAACTGTGCAAACATCTTAATTTCTGTCTAATACCAGCGAGAAGCGTATGCACCTCAAGTTTTTTTTGATGCTTCAAGGCCACCATGGTTTACCCCACGATCCCAGCAAGACTGTTCTGAATATCTCAAGTTTCTTCTGGACAGGTATATTTATTAGCCACTAATTTACTTTTTTGTTCATAATCAATATAAATATTTATAAGCTATACTCTTTATATATCTCTTTTTGTATAAAAAATCCAGTAGGATATAGTGGAAATAAATACATATTAAATATGTCTTTGAATACTACAGAGGTAGTCTGCCTACATGGTTTCATTTGTACTGGCTTGTGCATCAGCTGGTACAATTATACTCCATCTATGAGCGTTAAAGGGGAGAAAAAAAAAAGTACAACTATTTAACTTTTGGGTAAAAGAGGTCAGCAATCTAGCACCCAGGATTGCTGCCTTAAACTTCCTAAAAGTTAATATTTTTGAAAGGCTGAAACCTGTTGTACCTGATTGTTTCTTCGTATAGTGGTTTAGATGTATTTCTGCTACATAAATCAAGGTTTTCCTTTATTTTATTTGTATTGCATGATTCTAACATTATATTGCCTCACAATTATTGTAGTGGAAATGTTTCACTAGTATAACTTGCATTCTTGCTTGTGAAGGTTCTCATTCATCCAGATCATGGTATATCTGTTGTATTCAATTAGATCAACTGAACTTGAAGTTTAGTTCTTGAAGACGTTTCGCTAGTCATCCGACTGGCTTTCTCAATTCAGAATGACTTGTACAAGAATCTGTGGCAATTATGTACCCTGGAAAATTCCAATTAGCATATCACAGCCAGGTGTTAAGGGCGTGATTGGATAGTGGCTAAGAGGTGTTATAGGAATGCCCAGAGTAAGGTGTCAAAACAGCATTGTACATGGCAGACAGTTGGTGTCAAACCCCCCCACCTCCATTTAGGCTTTGTTTCTTTATTTTCATATAAATACACCTCTCTTGAACCAGTCACGTTCCTTTGTCAATATGTTGACATTACAATTTTCAAAGGTATGTCCTTTATCCTTAAGATGCAGGTACACGGCTGAGTCCTGACCCGAGGAATTGGCTCTTCTGTGCTGGGCCATACGTTGATGCAGTTGCTGTTTGGTCTCCCCCACATACAAAGCTCTCTGGGGGTTCGACACCAACTGTCTGCCATGTACAATGCTGTTTTGACACCTTACTCTGGGCATTCCTATAACACCTCTTAGCCACTATGCAATCACAACCTTAACACCTGGCTGTGATATGTTAATTGGGATTTTCCAGGGTACATAATTGCCACAGATTCTTGTACAAGTCATTCTGAATTGAGAAAGCCAGTCGGATCACTAGCGAAACGTCTTCAAGAACTACATTTCAAGTCCAGTTGATCTAATTGAATACAACAGATATAACTTGCATTCTTGTTACTTTAAATCTAAAAATCTGATTAATATAAATTTCAGCGTAAAGTATATTCTCATTACACTTAACTATCAAATTTGATTACAATATACACTGTAAAGGGCATTAACTATGGGTACTTATAATGGTAAGTCAAAAACACAGGTGTCCCACAAGAAAAATTTGCATTGACAAGTATTCCACGGTCTTAAAAAGTCTGAGAACTACTGATCTAGGTATCTGAAGATTTTAGACTTTTTTTGTACTTTGGTAGACCACTGTTTAAAGGATCACCATCAGACTCTTACCTCCAAGGAAAATTTGATTTTATTTAGATAGAATATAAAAAATGTATTTCTCCAATTTAGTGTTCATTTTAAGTATAAATTCTCCAAGATTATTTTTTTATCCACTACATTTTCTTCTTTTGTTATAGACTGCATGAAGAAGAGAAAACCATTAAAGCTCTTTCTTCAAAAATGACTTCAAACAGCACAACTAATGACTGCATAGCAGAGGAATCTTCAGCATCAAAAGCAGATAACATTTCCGATAGTGGTTGTAATAAACAGAGCAAAATATGTTACCAAAATGAAAAAACATTAATAGAAAATATGTTTGGTGGAAAGCTGCAAACGAATATTTGTTGTTTGAACTGTCAAAGTACTTCTCAAAAAAAGGAAGCCTTCACGGATCTTTCACTTGCTTTTTGTCCTTCTTTGGTGGAAAAATCTGCCCATAGTATGTTGTGTTCCCTAAAGCAAAAAAATGATTGTCTAGAAACAAATATAAATCCTGTTGAAGATTCATCTACACATGCTTCTTTTGCACAAGATATTAGTCTTGGGCCTACAAAAGATAAAGCTGAATTCGTAGACCATACTTTAAATCTTAATAGCATTTCTGAAAACTCTGTATGTGCAAATGAATCTGGGTCAGATACATTGCCAAACCAAAATAATGTAACAGAACAAACACCATCCGTTACAGACTTGCTAAATTATTTTCTAGCACCTGAGATTCTTGATGGTGATAATCGGTATTATTGTGAAAAATGTGCTTCCCTTCAAAATGCTGAAAAGACTATGAAAATTATGGAAGAGCCAGAATACCTCATTTTAACACTTCTTAGGTTTTCTTATGATCCAAAGTGTCATGTGAGACGTAAGATAATGGATAACGTGTCAATACCTTTGGTACTGGAATTACCAGTAGAAAGAACTACCACTCTGACCTCTGAAGAAGAATGGCCCTTAGAGGTGGATGTTCCTGAAGTTTGCGAAAATCTTGCTAAAAAGCTGAAGCCTTCTGAAATAGAAGACCTTTGCTGTGCTCAACTTATTCCTTATGTTTTAACTTCTGTTGTGATACATTCTGGAACATCTTCTGAGAGCGGTCATTATTACTCATATGCCAGAAATGTTATTAACACAAATCCATGCTTTTATCCTCAGGAAGCCTGTTCTTCTAAGGGTCAATTAGTAAGTAGTGAAACAACCAATTCTCTGGCTGCAAATGGTTCACAGTGCAATGATATTTCAAAAGAATGGTTTCTTTTCAATGATAGCAGAGTGACATTTACTTCCTTTCAGTCTGTCCTGAACATCACCAGTAGGTTTCCAAAGGATACTGCATATGTACTTATTTATAAAAAGCATGCCTGCAGTGACCCAAGTCATATCAAGTCTAGTTCTTCAAATGGACTCTGTGCAAATGGTGAACCCCCACTCCAAAAGGAGCTAATGGATGCTATTACAAAAGATAATATTCTCTATTTACAGGTTAGTTAATGTAAATGTAATCTAATTTGATTTTTCCTTATTTTCTTGGGGCTAAAGCATTAAATGCTATCCAGTAATTTAATAGTAAATGTATATATCTAATATTGTCATTGTTGGTTAAATGTTTTTACTGTAGATTGTATTTTTTTATATGGGCAAATAGGGGAAATAGAAATGTTAAAGTTGACCAGAAGATTTTAGAGACAGTGCTGAGAGATGCAACCTTTACAATTTAGACATGCATGACTTGCTTAACAGCAGCAAGGTTATATACATATATTATATATAGCTACAATCCCCTTGGCCATATAGTAGTGCTTCCTCCCCCAGCCCCAACCGCCATAATAGATTTATCAGAAAGTCCCCTGAACTCTACTTACCTTGCCTCTCTCCCCCGGCGTTCTAAGCAGCTGTGTCTGTGATTGGCTGCCTCTCAGCCAATCAGGGACGATGCTGCCGGTCTGGCCCCCTGCTTGCAGTTTCATGCAAGCAGAAGGCCGGGCAGTGCGGCGGAGGATAGAGGGAAGGTAAAAGTAAAGTTAGGGGGACTTTCTGATAATTCTATTCTGGCGGTTGGGGCTGGGGGAGGAAGCCCTGCAATATAACAAAAAAAAAGGGTGGACATGCCCTTTAATCTATAATTGAATACATGTATGTAGCACTTACTGATTTGCGTTTGTTGCTGCATGCCTTCAATCCAGCACACATTTTGTTTAGGAGCAGTATCCCCCCCTCCCTCTTTTAAGCACTCCCACTTCCATCTGACCTGACTTTTTTTTCCCACAAACCAACTATCAAGCCTGCACACATCATACAGCATTCCAACTGTCAAAATTCTGTCACCATTCCAGCTACAGTAAAACTACTCACAGAAGAATAGTTTTCAAGGAACTTGATTGACGGCCAAACACAAGAAGTTTTAGATTGGATAGCTAAAGAAATAGGGGTCAGATCAACAAAAAATGATACAGTGGTGGTTGGGAAGAATTATAGTTTCCAGTTATGGTCAATTTAAAATAACCCATTTTTTGGTATAGATTCAATGGAATTACTGAATCTAAATTCTGGGGTAGAAACAAGCAGTTGCTGCTCTCTGCTTCTGTTTGTTTTGAAATCAATATTGTGTAACTGGCTAAAAAATAAAAGTTTTCATTCACAAAATGATGTACTTAAAGGATAGCTTTACTTGAGTTTAAGTTCAAGATCCCACTGCTCCAAATTTTTCGGATTTTAAATATCAGCTGTAGATTCTGTGAAATCATCATTTGAAATCACAGCATTGCATTTACAGGGAAAGACCTGAGGGGGAGATATGTAAGCAGAGCAGGGTGTATGGTGAGGCTGCGCAGAACTTATAAAAGGAGGCAGTGAGTAAGGGATGGTGGGGGAATAAGGAGCATTTAATGACAAAGCAAGCAAAGATAAATATGTGAGTACCACCATTTTACTTCTCTTAAGTTGTAGTTTCAGATAATGTAAAGTTGTTGGAGTGAGTATAGTGACCCTTTAATAGTTCTCTTCAACACCTATTGTTATAAAAATATGTATTAAACTGAATAACATACTGTCTTTACCAGGAACAAGAGCTTAATGCCCGTGCTCGAGCTTTGCAAACCAGTTCTGCTTCCTGCTCCTTCCGGCCTAACGGCTTTGATGATAATGACCCTCCTGGAAGTTGTGGCCCTAGTGGAGGTGGTGGAGATGGAGGATTCAGTACCATTGGTCGACTTGTCTTTTAAATAAGGCACTTTTTTAAAAATGATTTATGGGAAAAATGCACTGAAACCAAACTACAAGCGGTCTGTTGATTACGTAGCTTAACATTTTCTAAACTAAAGTAATCATGAACTTTATAAGCAGCAGCATTTTTTTTCCTATGGGAAAATAAACTAAAGGACATTTTGTGGACATAACTCTTAGCCCTGGGCTGCAAAAAGCTGTGTAAATGCAGGATGATTCTACTACGTTACAAATTCTAATGCAACTTGGTTTTTAAGTATGTATTTCGCTAGTGCTGTATCACATTTTTGGAATACATTTCCCCCCTTACTTAAAAGCTTTAGGGTACATTCTATACCAAAAGCAATAATTATACATTTGGTTGCATTTTTGCAGTTCAGGTTGATTACTTTCCTTAAAATCTTATTTATAAAAACAGAGCATGTTTGTGTATATAACTTTATGAAATCACTTTAATGACACAGTTGCATGTTCTGATGTAAACTTTTGTTTTGAAAAGACAAAATGCAAACTTTATAGTATTTCTAATATTTTCAGATTTTTAAAAAAATACTACTTCAGGGAATATATCTGTGTGTCTGATAGAAAGTAATTTATGTGCCTTGCTGTACTGTAAATTAAGAATTATATTGGGTTGTGGAGTATGATGGCATTACGTTTTTTTTTCTTGAAGTAAAACAGTGGTTCCATATATGTGTTTCTATTGAAAGTTTATTACCTTTTGTTTTATTCTGTTCACAACTACAGCCATTTTCCAAAGTGTTTACATGTCCGTTACATCTGTCAGTCAAGATTACCGATTACTGCACACATAGACGACTTATACTTATCTGTATCAGTTCAAGCTCCCTTTAAACTGTATGTTTTTTTACGAGCAGATGCTACTGTATATCCCTCCTCTGACCAAAAGACAATAAATTGTCACTTCTCTTGCATTTCTGTAGTAAACATTAATAAGTAAATGCATTCTGCTGCCACCTCGTTCTTTCTGTATCCCTGTCCAGTGCAGTGGCAATAATTTTGGGGTTTCTTTGTTTATTTTGCTATTGAGCATTGAAAACCTTCAAGTCTGATTGAATATAAGTTCAAATTCTAAAAAAAGAGACCGCAGAGGTTTCTTTCATGTTCACCGACTTAAAAATTCTGTAAAGAAGCATAAACACACAAATCCTTTTTGTAATCGAGCGGGCTAGAGATCTCTATTTTGTGTTTTAGATCCTCACCCAGGGTACATTATAAGGGGGAGTTGGTTTAAGGCTACAGTTGTCTTTTAAGCATTTAACATACAAAATGATAACACATGCCTCCAAATTACAATTATCTTATGTTTTTTTATAAAGTGTTCCTTCAAAATGTGATAACAACAATGATTTTTATATTATATATAAATAGAATTTTCTCATTTTGTGCTAATATATAACAGCTTTTGCAGTGGGGTTGTTGGCTCTTAAATCTGAAACTGAGTGTTGTTTTTTTTTTTTACTATTTTGCCTTATCAACCCCTGTATTCTGCAAGTTAGGGGCATGTTATAGCCATGGGGGACTTTAATTACCCTGACATTTATTGGATTAGGGAAACAGCAAACGCCACAAAATGTATCATGTTCCTAAATTTTCAACATTAGCATATTCTTTCACAGATTGTAGAGGTTCCTACTAGAAAAGATGCTTTGTGAAATCTGGTAATATCTAATACCCCTGGGCTCATTTTGAAAATAAAATTAATTGGATGTTTATGGAATAATTATCATTCCCTAAGCTTCATTACAGACCTACACGTTTAACATCAGTGGTGGGGAAGATACTGGAATTTACCTACCATCGGCTATGGTACCGTGAATAGCACTCAGCATTTACTTACCATACATAGGTGTGTGGGAGTTTCTACAAACATAGAAAAGATAATCAATGCACATTCCTAGGGCCCCATACAATATCATATTATCTGCACACTGGCATACTTTATAAACAGAGGGTTTTAGTATAAATTACTGTGGTCACATGAATGAAAAGCCTTCCAACCACATCAAGGTAACCCCAGTCTGGAAGGTCCTAACTTCTAACCTTTTTAAATTTCTTTCCTCTTTGTGTCTATGAAAACTTTGTTACGGTATCATTCTGGACTACGTCTCAAAAACAGTCATTAATTACAATCAGCATGGATTTATGAGAAATATATATGGTTGAACTAACTTCCTTGGTTTTTATGAAGAATTCAGTAAGAATTTAGACTCTCTAGCATAGCTGTGGATGTGGTATACTTGCTTAGGCTTATGATATTGTGCAACTTATCTATTAAAGGGTAACTGTGGTCTTGAATTCTTCCAAATTAGTAAGAATGATATAAAAAGCCTTCCATTGTACCTTCAAAATAAAACCTAAATCACATCTGGAACCTGGAAAGGTTCAGCAATATTACTTCCTGCTTGAAAACCTCCTGTTTTCAGCCATGTGACCAGCTTGTAGTCATGTGATCAGCCTCTGCCTGCGTTAATAGGCTCCCCATTTCAACTGTCAATTTTTTCCTCGGGTACTTTCGGATTTCCCCAGCATTAAGTCTTAACTGAGCATGCTGCTCCCCCGTGGCTGATGGGCGGGGCAAAGGTCAGGTGATGTCACTATTGGAAGCAGGAAGTTAGAACATTCACCCCAATGTAATTTCTCACAGGCTCCAGCCAGAGATGTGATTGTCAGCTCATTTTAAAGGGAATACTGCAGGCTTTCATTCAACCCTAACTTGTTTTGATACCACAGTTGCCCTTTAATTATGGTCTGTTGTCCTTGAGAACACATTTGTACATTTATAGAGAAATAGCTCACTTTGTCAATGGAGCATCATCGTGTGGGCTGAAGTTCTATATGGGTACCTCGGGGTTCTGTACTGTGGCCACTTCTATTTAATCAATTATATATTATATAGACAAGGCAGCTAAACAAGCTTAGGGAGAGGGGGGCCAAAAGGAATAAAAAGCCCTCCACTGAGCATAAAAAATGGAGAAACACCTGCTTATAACAGAAGGCATCTTGCAGTCTCATGCTATATGAATAGCATTGCCCACAAAATCTAAGAAATAAGAAGTTATTTCTAACTCCCAGGTTCCCCAGAGTAAGGGGCAGAGATATGCAAAATACTCCTTTATGTCCCTTAGCTTATGCATGTGTCCAGAACAGCTGGCTTAATAACATGCAATATAGCCTAATATATAGAGTAAGAAATTACTTCTTGTTTCTTAGATTTTATATAATATAAAGCACTGGATGGCCTCTTCCCTCATTTTAGAAAGCCAAAGGGCTGGGGGGAAGCGAGAGAGCCTGTTCTATGGATCCAGTGTGTAAGAATGAGAAATGCAAAGTTTGCTAATGGTAATTGAAGTAAAAAAAGGTTAGAAGTTCGGACCTTCTAGACTGGGATTACCGTGACGTGGTTGGAAGGCTTTTCAATCATGTGATCACAGTAATGTATACTAAAACCCCTTTGTCTATACAGTATGCCAGTGTGTGTGTGTGTGTGTGTGTGTGTGTGTGTGTATATATATATATATATATATATATATATATATAAAATATTGCAAAAATGGTAGCACTCCAACCCAATGGCTGGTGGTGTGTATCTCCCAATAGGACAATTCCCTAGAAATAGACAAGAAATAAACTGGAGTTGCACACAGTTTCTCTTTGCACTTAAAAGCTTATATTGTCCCCATATGATTTCACACAGACAAACATTTTGGAACACCGGGTTCCTTTTTCAAGTCAAAAGCATATGTATTTAAAGGGTAAAACAGGAAATGACATCCCCTACCCTGTTACATCATATCCTGAAAAGACAAGCAAAGATGGCTCACATGTGGCACCCCATGGCATGCATACACAAGAACCATGGTGCACATCAAACCACATGTTCAGCATGGTAATCACGGGGCCGCACGCGAACCATAATACAGGACAATCTAGACTGGGAGAGACTATATACAAGATGAAAAACAATCCGCATATAGAGGAATAAGGAAAAAGACACAATATGTAATGGAACAACAAACAACTCGTGTATAAACCTGTGGCACTAGCCCTATATAAACAGGTATAGATCATAATCATGAAGCGATTTAAGTTGCTTAATCCACCAGGTTTCAGGTTCAGAAACTTAAGCTCCCTATCCTGTAGACCTTCACCTATAACCTCCTCAAGTACTATCAATTTAGGATCATCAGCTTTATGTCCAACTTCATTGAAGAGTCTAGGGACAGGAAATTAATTTGTTTTGTCTTGATAGATGACTTGTGTTGTGAAATTCTCGATTTCACTTTTTGAGTCATTTCCCCAATGTAGACTAAGTCACACGGGCAAATTAAAGCTTACACACCAAATTTTGAATCACAAGTATAAAGGCCACTAAGTTTAAATACTTCCTGATTTTGGGGATTAATAAAAACAGAGCCTTTAATTACAGATCTGCATTGGTTTTCATCTTGTATATAGTCTCTCCCAGTCTAGATTGTCCTGTATTATGGTTTGTGTGCGGCCCTGTGGTCTGTGTACATGATTACCATGCTGGACATGTGGTTTGATGTGTATGCATGCCACGGGTCGCTGCATGGGAGCCATCTTTGCTTGTCTTTTCAGGATATGATGTAACGGGGTAGGATATGTCATTTCTTGTTTTACTGTGATTGTGCTATTGTGAGTTACATATGCTTTTGACTTGAAAAATTAACCCAGCGTTCCAAAACGTTGTCTTTGTGAAGTCATATGGCGACAATATAAGCTTTTAATTGCAAAGAGAAACTGTGCGACTCCAGTTTTTCTTGTCTTGTGTATATATATATATCTCCATAGGAGATTGCATTGAGTTTTTAGGAGCTACCAATGTGGTGGGGGGTATATGATATTACATAGAGGAAAGTTGTATATTTATGTACTATCTCACTATTACCATTTAAATGACCATCAGTTAATGTATATAAAGTATAGCACTGACTTATATTAGGTACAACACAAAATATACAAAATAGATGAACTTACTTACAGAGCTGAGATCCCTATTTCAACATGGAATGGTCAAAATGGGAGGTTAAACCACACCCGTGTCTGCTTCATGTGAAAGGAAGTGTAATCCAAAAAAAGTTTCTGTCTGCTAAACAGGATGTGATGTGTATTGTAATGGACATATACACCAAGGCTCCTTACATACCACCTCCAGCCTGCAGGTGGTATCAGTGAGTGATAAGACATCCCTGCTCTCTATGGCTAGGAGGAGAGAAAGTGAAAGTAGATTGTGGTGTGTGCTTTGGGGAGATATTGACTGCAACACAAGATCCTGTGTATAAGATCCTGTTACCACCTATTGGGGGACAGATATTGGACAGACAATTTAGCTTATTGGATACAAACTCTGAGATAACAGATAAGTGTCAACCAACTTACAAGGACTCACAATATACAGGCCTGGTCAATATTCAAAGTGGTGCACCATAGTCAGGGACACCCCTGATTACTGCATATGTTGTGTGGAGAAACTGTTTATGTGCACTGTCTGCTTTGTGCCAGACCACCAGAGTAACCCACTGTGTGCCATGCTGCCCATAATCCTTCCATAAAGCAGTAATCTGGTACAAATTGGTGGCAGCAGTGCTGGTAATACCATTTATTCTACCTGTTTTCTTTGTATGTATGTTCTCTGTATTAAAGGGAATGTCCAGCCCTCTTTTCAAAAAGACATATATTGTAGATAACTCCCCAAAACCTAAAGTTCATTTTAGCCAAAAGCTAGAAATCGGCTCCCAGCCTGAGCTATTATACTTACATGCTCCTCCTCGCTCCACCGCCGCGGCTCTGTTATGTGACGTAACGGCCAATAACTTACTGCCATTCCCGGGACAGCTGTCTCCACTGCGGCTGCTCGGGAACACAAAAAGGACAGAGCAGCCACAGTGGAGACTGAGTGAAGAACCTGGATGCGGCAGTGGAGCAAGGAGCTTGTAAGTTTAATATCTCAGGCTGGGAGACAATTTCTAGCTTTTGACTAAAACGAACTTTAGGTTTTGGGGGGTTTATCTACAATATATGTCTTTTTGAAAAGAGGGGTGGACAGTCCCTTTAAGCTATTGAGGCTGCTACTGAAAGTATTGATTTAATTCCTCCTGTCCTTTGTACCTGCAGAAGCCCTGACAAACAAAACATTGGCCAGTTGGTTAATATTGGCGATTGCAAAAGCATACCAGATTAGAGGTGAGGCTGTTTCTTTAGGTCTAAAAGCTCACTCAACAAGAGCAATTGCAACATCTTTTGCATTGAAAGCCAAGTCATCTTTACAAAGCATATGTAATGCAGCAAAATGGGCTTCACTGAAAACGTTTGTGAGACATTTCTGTCTGGATGTAACCTCTACTGATAAAACAAGATTCGGACGCAGGGGTCTGGAGGCCATTATTCAATTAAAACAGGCACGTTGTAAATAATAAATTTAAGTTAAGCAATTTTTGGGGTCCCTCCCTCTTTATTTAGCTTAGGTTAATCCCAATCTGGTGAATGCCTTCCACTGGGGTGACAGAGAAAAATTAAAATTTTACAAACATTTCTGTTTCTTGTCACCTTCCATGGCAGCATTCACCATGGATTTCCCCACCCTTCTCTATAATATGTTTACTTTACAGCTTTATAACAAAAAGATGAAGGAGCCTAAGGGAGGACTTTTTTATGCTATGCGTTTCCTGATTGGCCCAGGGATATCCCAATCTGGTGAATGCTGCCATGGATTGCCTGAGTCTACAGTTTAAAATATACATGTGTGTACATGTATATGATGTGCAGGCATCAATAAATCTGTAATAGGTTAACAAATGGTCTCCATATTTAGACAGAATGTGTTTCATTTCATATGCATGCATGCATAAGTTGGCATAGGCCGGAGCCATGGCCGCACCCATGGCAGTGCCTGCCCGTTGTATATAGTACCGATTTTCAAATTTGAAATAGTTATATTTCAAAGTTGCCTCTAGTAATTCCAATAGGAAGCTCTGGAAGGACGGTGTTCCAATACTATAATGCTCTAAGTATTCCTTGACGGTTTCTAATCCAGCTATGTGTGGGATACAGGTATATAGACTAGAGACATCTAGCGTAGCTAGCCATATTTCTCTGTCATCAGGTATATTAAGTTCTCTTAACCTTTCAATAAGGTGGCCTGTATTCCTGTTTTTTTCCCCCGTGTTTTTACAAAGGATATGGCACTCTAGATTACCTCTTTTTTAACTTACACTGCTATTTTACCAATAGATGGACACTATCACCTCCTATTTTAACCATTGTAATTATCTTAATAATGATTAATAATATTTTAGCACTTCACAAGGCACGGCAACACTTTAATGGTTATTATAAAGCACTATATAGCACTTTAATAGTAAGTATATAGGGCACTTTATTGTTGATACATGCTGTCCTGGTTAGGTCAGCCCACTAAGAGTTAACCACTATATTGTTCACCACCAATTATGCAAATGTTCTTGAGTCATCACAGAATGATTTAAATAGACACAATGTGTGTATGATTGTTTAGCTTGAAAAAGGTCAGAAAACAGGACAGAAACGTCGCTAACTACACAGACTATGTGTGAATAAAAGTTGTATTTTGGATAGTAAGAAGTCCTTTTGTGTGCACCGACATCAACCAAATATATATGTGAAATTCTCATCGGCAGCACCAAGGCCATAATATTTGTCAAGTGAGTGCCTAACCATACGCGTATCTCCATGATATATATTTTTTTATTACATGCTTACAAAGTAGCACATTAACATTTCGGGAAGTCTTGTTCCATTTTTCAAATTTGCAAGCAGGTAATTAAAACATGAATAACACTCCCTTTTAAAGGGATTACCCCTCAAACAGGGGAAATTACTTTGTGCACTCTAACATTAGCCAATGAATTAACCACTTATTTAAAAAAAAACAAAAAACGTATTATATCAAGAACTATTTATACAGATAAAGATCGTAATCCCTGTTCATCCCAAAGGGTGCCAGGGATCCCAATCGCCTAATCCACCATGTCTCTCTTTATTTCAGTTTTAACTGTTTGTCACCCTGAAAATTATTGGGAATACTCTCTAAAACCATGAATTTTTTTTGTATCACAAGTGCAGGAACCCGCCAGTTCTGTTTTTTTCACCTGTACCTGGATGTACAAATGTGGGTTGCTTAATCACACACCCACAGTGTATACAGTTATGGCAAGGGAACATCCCTTGTCGTCTACTCCCTAACCAAGTATTCCCTTGTGTGTTTCTCACTGATCTAAATTTGGAGCCTATTGTTCTTCCCTTCTTATGGGCCATTATAGCAGGAGCTTGAAATTCTTCACCTCAAGATATGCCTGTTTTAAGATATGCCTGTTTTAAAATATATCTGTTACAGATATTTCCACTATGTTCATTATACTGTGTGACTCAAGTCAGACATGATGTATGCTTAGTTTTTACCTGGTTATTTTATACAATTTTGATCTCTCTTTAGCCTCATATGCAATATTCTCAGGGTATCCCCTATCTTTAAACGCTACACACATTTCATCCAGTTGTTCTTTTTTGGTTGTATCACTTACCAACCTACCTACTCTGCACAGCTGAATATATGGAATAATTTTTTTCAAATGTATCGGAAGATCATTTGACTATTGTTACGTCTAAAAATTGGACAGTGTTACCACTCATAGTAAATTTTATTGAGCGACATGAACTGTCAATGCATTCGTGGAACTGTGATAGGGTGGATCTGTCACCCCGCCATAGGAGGAACATGTCATCAATACATCTCCACCATGCCAAACAATGTTCATGGAAGAGATCATTTTGATAGACATGCTCCTCCTCAAAGCCTGACATAAAGGCATTGGCTTAGGGCAGGGTGACACTTGACCCCATCGCAGTCCCGTGAATCTGCCGATAAAATTTATCATCAAAATTGAAAAAATTCATAATGAGGATCATTTCCAACGATTTTTGAAAAAAATTAATTTTCACTTCATATAGCGGACTGTGCTTGAGCAGTTTCCGAGTTGCTCTAAGCCTCTCTGGGTGAAGGATGGACGTGTAGAGGCTGGACACATCCATAGTGACCAACATTACCTCACTCCAGTCACTCACCCTAATGGCTCAGAGTTTATCAAGAAAGTCAAATGTATCACTGATATATGATTTTGTACCCTGTATTAAAGGGGCCAATATCCGATCCAAAAGGATCGCTAAAGATGAGAAAATAGAATCCACCCCCAATACAATAGGTTGGCCGGGTGGTTCCCTAGGGTTTTTATATTTTCGGAAGAGTGTATAGATTGGGGACCCTAGGGTAGGGAACAATCAGGAAATCCCTCAGTTCCCCCATAATGATTCCCCGTTCCACAGCATCTTCCAAAAAATCCTTTTAGACACTTCAAAAATTCTTGCATGGGATCATCACTTAATAAACGATAAACACCCACGTCACTCAATTGAGACAAAATTTCATTTTTATAATAAGAAATATCCATTATCACTATAGCGCCCCCCTTATCGGAGGGCTTTATTTTTATATCGGAATTACGTCCCAAACTATCTTGCTCGTCCTATGAGGGGCCCACGCCATTCATAGTCAGCACAAGTTGTGACTGAATTAATGACACAGGATTCGGGACATAACAGAATATACAAGGGGGCAAGGTCTTTTTTGGTCAGTGGCACACCTGGAGCAGAAGAAGGGGGTGGACGCAGACCCAAAAAAGACCTTAAGATGGGCACAAACTAACAGACCCAGGGGCACTGTGCGCAAAGTCAACAAATAGTGTATAACTTATCCAAATGTCCCCTCACGAATGAGGAACAAAATGTTTATTCTAAAGGTTTAAATTTCAGTCCTACAAGTAGATTGAATATGTTTCAGCTTACTGTGGCTCTCTATCATCTTTTTCGTAATCTAAGACCTAAGGTACATTTTCAACAGAGGAGTAAGGTAGTGATTGTAGGGGACTCTAATAAAGATGGTTTCAAACTCGGAGAGTGCATTGGATTTCTTTGGAATATAAATATATATTATTCCAAAGAAATCCAGTTCACTCAGTATTTTTTTCAAGACAAACTGCCTTTGATTGGCTGTGCATTAAACAGGCAAAGTTTTGGCCCTTATCAAGCCTAGTGATTGCGTGCACTGGATTGCTTTGGACTATATGGATTACATGCCCTCCTAAAGCACTGGGGTAAATATATGAAAGACACCTTGTAGTGATTGCCCTCTTAATCTGGTTCAATCTTAAAGGGCATCTATAGTGGAAAAATGAACTTTTTATTCTTTCTTTCTTTCCATGTGTTCTATAATTCCCCACAACCCCTAGAGTGTCTTCATTCTACTTTTTTCAGATTCCCTCTCTGTCCTGAAATACACCAGTTAGAAGAATACGTGATTGCATTCCTCTACTCCTACTTGGACTGTCAATCAAATCCCTGTGACGTGATCCCCCCCTCCCTGCTCTATAATAAACATAGAGATAAGAGCATTAGCAGGGGGAGAGAAGTAGCTTTGATGGTAGATATACGGCTGCACTTGACCCCCCTTCTTAATAGCTTTCACTGATTGATGATGGGTCACAAAGTGAGAGATGGTAAACTGTACTGTTCTCCTTCTTCTTCCGTGTCTCCAGGACAGCTTGCTTTCTATTGGCCACAGCGCAAGGGTGTGTTTTTCTGGATGTTGAACTTTTAACACCTACTGCACATGATAAACTTGTCGGTTAGCCGGAGTTGAGACATGGCGGAGATAACAGAGGGGAGGGGGAAGGGGGGAGTGCTGCACACAGATCTGAAACCAAGGTTAAACAGAGTCACTGACACAGATAGGATTAAGGCAGCGTAGAGTACATGAATTTAACTTTGCAAAGGGGGAATGTGTTTTTTTCACTATAGATGCCCTTTAAAGCACCATTAGACAACCTGAGACCCTATAGAGGATCCAGATTACCATGCTAGGTCTATACTTATTAGTATTTTTCACAGCAAGTTCCACAATTACAGTTGCTATGGGGTTAGGATTTGGGAGCACAGGATAGTGATTAGCTTTATGGGTTAATGGAGCAAAAAGCTCCCCACAGAGTATAACATGAAATAGAGCTTTCTTATAACAGAAGGTACCTCACCCCAATAATCTAACATAAACACCTATTTCTCACTCCCAGCTTTCCTAGAGAAATGGGAAGGGATGTGCAAAGTATGTAATTTATAGCCTGTAGCTAATGCATATGTCTAGATGTAATACAGCCTAATGGTGCAGAGCAGGGGTGTTGAACTTGTGACCTTCCACATGTTTGCAATAAGTTTCTTCTTTATGTCCTTTTGTTAATGAATGTATACAGATTCAATACAGCCTAATGATATAGAGCATATGTGTTGAACCTTTAACATGTTTGAAAACTACAACTCCCAGCATTCCCTGACTTCACAGAATGCTGGAAAATGTAGTTTTCATATACTTATACTGAATAAAGCAATTTTTCTGACTTAGTGCTAGGCCACACTCGCATTTTTTCCGTGATTGCGCATGCAATTTTTTTCTAATACGGCTATCGCGGCAACACATGCGACTGCGATTCTGTTTGCAATAAGCAACCGCATGCGATCACCATTTTAAAGCGCAATTGCATGTGATTTCGTATCTTAAATGAAGAAATCTCATGCGCAAACGCAGCAGAATTGCACACGCAATTGCGTGCAATCGCGTTTGCGGCGCAGAGTGGCTGTGCCCTTACAGACACGATTGCTTGTAGGATTCTGCTGCGTTTGCGCATGCAATTTCATTTGAGATACAAAATCGCATGCGATTGCGCTCTAAAATGGTGATCACATGCGATTGCGTATCGCAAACAGAATCGCAATCACATCATTGCCGCAATTGCTGTATTAGAAAAAAAAATTGCATGCGCAATCGTGAAAAAAAGGGGAAAAATGCGACAGTGTGGCCTAGCCCTAAAAGCCCATGGTCGTTCTCAAACATGCAAGTAATCCATTTCACCTTCCTTTACATCCATAGCTATTACACTATTGAAATAGAAAATGATTATATAGGTCACTAGCAGTAGGAGTCTAAACTTTCCCTCCCTTTCCTAATCCACCTAACTGCCAGCTAGAATACAGGAAGTCTTAGTGGAATAAACATGCAGGAATCCTGCCACAATGTGTGGTTTAAACTAAACTAAACCATTGTGCAACCTCAGACCCTATACTGGATCCAGATTAGCATGCTGAGTTCATACTTTCAGTATTTACCACAGCAATTTCCAGATTTACAGTTACTATGTGGTTAGGACTTGGAAGCACAGGATACTGATTTGCTTTATAGGTTAAGGTAGTTAAGGTTAGATTGGTTGCTGGGCATATATCCTTTTATATTATAAAAATATATTTATATCTTCAAGAGCTCCAAAACCCCATAAGCAACTGTAAATCTGGAACTTGCTGTTGAAAATACTAATAAGTATGAACTTACATTTAGGTCCATAAATATTGGGACATCGACACAATTCTAACATTTTTGGCTCCATATAGAACCACAATGGATTTGCAATGAAACAGACTGTCAGCTTTAATTTGAGGGTATTTAGATCCAAATCAGGTGAACGGTGTAGGAAACAGTTTGCATATGTGCTTCCCATTTGTTTAGGTAGCAAAAGTAATGGGACAGAAAAATAATCATAAAATAAAATTTAACTTTTTAATACTTAGTTGCAAATCCTTAGCAGTCAATTACAGCCTGAAGTCTAGAACGCATAGACATCACTAGCCGCTGGGTTTCCCTGGTGATGCTCTGCCAGGCCTCTACTGCACCGTCTTCAGTTCCTGCTTGTTTTTGGGGCATTTTCCCTTTTAGTTTTGTCTTCAGCAAGTGAAATGCATGCTCAATCGGATTCAGGTCAGGTGATTCACTTGATATTCACCATTGCATAACATTCCACTACTTTGGTTGCTTTTGCAGTATGCTTTGGGTCATTGTCCATCTGCACAGTGAAGCACCTTCCAATGAGTTCTGAAGCAATTGACCAAATATGAGCAGTTAATATTGCCCCAAACACTTCTGAAATCATTCTGCTGCTTTTGTCAGCAGTCACATTATCAAAACAATAGAACCAGTTCCATTGGCATCCATACATGCCCACGCCATGACACTACCACCATCACCATGCTTTACTGATGAGGTGGTATGCTTAGAATCATGAGCAGTTATTTTCCTTCTCCATACTCTTCTCTTCACATCCCTCTGGAATCTCCGTAATATTCTATTCTATTGCTGGCCAGCCTAATTAATAAGATTATACCGCCCAAAAGGTCTAAATATACTTCAAAAACATTTTGATTATCAATGAAATTAATTCAACATGTCTATTAATCAATTAGGTTAATTCAAAACATCTATAACCTCTATTCATTAAAATACTAAAGTGCAAAAACGTGAATAAATTGCTTGTGATAATTTGCACAATAAATAAATGTAGTTACTTAATCATGTCCAAAGAAGCTTCTATAAATAAAAGTTCATAATTTTAAAGTGCTGCGTGCTAGTTTCCGATAGTATAGACCTTCCTTTTCAAAGTTCATTAAGGTTACAAGTGTAACAAAACAAATATGTATTTTTAAAAGGTATAATGTGGGTAATTCCAAGAATATATGGAGAGGGTCTGGGTACCAAACAAAAGGAGCACACTAGGCCGCAACTGCTGATATATCACTGCAGTACTTTCAGTAACCGTAACACTACATGTACTTAGCTGGCAATAGAGTATTTTATTTAGATGTATGGTTCTCCACTTTCTACCCTGTTTTTTTTGGTAAGTTGGTCTCCCGTGCCCATCAAGGCCATGCAGTCCGTCTCTCCATTTGATATCTGTGATGGATCTTGGTAGTCCGGACACCTTTTGTATTTGCACTTAGCATCGCAGATGTACTCAAGCGTAATAAACACTGGTTATTTATCCATTGATCTCAGTAATACTTTTGGCAAATACCTCTCTCCATGTGAACCCACAATTCACTTCTGCCACGCGTTTCATAAGTTCTGCTTGCTTTATCTGCGAAGCATTTATTTATTGAGCAATATTGTCACAAACACTTATTCACGTGTTTTTGCAATTAATATTTTAATGAATATTTTGAATTGAGTGATAGCGGTTATAGATGTTTAAATTAACCTAATTAATTAATAGATATGTTATAGTTACTTTATTGATTATCAGATCTTTTTGAAGTATATTTAGACCTATAAGACCGTATAATCTTATTAATTAGGCTGGCCAACCATTGAATATAATATTACTGATTGTATGTTGGAGAAAATGGTGACTTTTGTATATATATTCTAATGGTTAAGACATATCAATAAAATGTAATTTTTATATGTTGTTTGGACTCTTGGACATATAAGAAATAAGTAATAGTAAAGTTACTGACTTTCTTTGAAAGAAAAGGCAAATGTAGTGCCTTGGACGGCAGATGGCAGTCTTTGCATTTTTTAAAGCAGCATATCGCAAATGAGAACTATGATTTTTGGCAATAATCTTTTTCTTTGACAACTTATGTGAAGTTTTTGAAGCTTTACCCTACCCACTGCAAGGTCAAGTAGTATTTTATGGCAAAACAACACATCAGCTGATTCTTTTACCACCTGCTCCATGTAAAAGCTTAGCTTTGTCTATTTTTAAGGGCAGTGTATTTATTAAAATTTGTATGAAATATACATGTCTTTCACTGTGGAAATTTGTTCAAGGGCATGTCCACTCCCAAAACTAAAATTTAACCCACTAATTTCCCCTGTGTTATGTATATTCATCATATATGTTAATTGGTTACTTTATACATTGGATGGGCCTTATAATCAACACATCTTCCTGAAAAGAAGCAAATCTTTTGATAGACAATACTCTTGTGAAGGTTGTGAAGAGTGGGGCCTCTGCCGGATCAATCATGCGACTGTCTTTCTTAATTCAGAATGACTTGTATCCTGGCTGTTTGGACCTTGCGAGGGGTCTGGGGCAGGACAGCACCCGGACCAGAAGCCACGACTGGTGAGACCCGTCTTAAGCAATTTTGCACTTTGTTAATAATGTCACCGTTCTCCTAAGCCATACACTAGAGCGTCTGGGTCCGGGGGAGTGTCCACCCGGCCTACCCCGGCGTTGCGTGTAAGTCTCGATAATCCTCAAAGACCGGCTACTTTAGTTCCCATTTCTACTATGTTTCAATTGTCCATATACAAATCTAATTTAATACCTGGAACTCTCTAGCCCGCTTTTGAACATTCCACTTTGTTGTATTATTTGTATTGAATTAAGATCCTCAGAGCCCGTTTTTTTCTGTGAAGTATCCTGACTGTATGCCTGCTATGCTTCTGGTTCCCTAATGAAAACTGAACAATTTAGAAACCTGTACTGAGCCTGGGCATGCTCAGAAGAGACAGACAGGGGATTAACATTCAGTCATTGGCTGTGATGTCAACTGTCAAATCCATAACTGACAGTTGCTAACTGGAAGAACCAGGAAGCAGAAACAGGGGAAACAGGACATTGTGCAGGATTTCAGGTTAGACTTATATATTTTAAGTTTCAAACTATTACCATTTGAAGGTTTTGGGGGGTGATTTATCTGTATGTAAGTTTTCATTTTTGGTCTGGACTTGCCCTTTAATGTTTGTTATGTATGGTTAGTATCTGAAACAATGTCTGCCTATTTTCCTGGGCCATTAAAAGGAGGGAACAACTATATATTAGGATATTTTTGTTGTACATTTGAGATAAAAATTATGTAGCCAGCAGAGGGCACTGAGACTACACTAAATGAACTGTCAAATATTTTTCAGTCAATAATTGTCCCTACAATTTAATTTTTTATGTTGGCTATATAATGAAGTCAATATTTAACTCAACAATGATGTCAAGTCAATCAAATATTGCCCTATCCCACAGGCCAAATTTCACTATCCCTGATGGTCAAAGGTCAATTATCTTTAATCAATTTGATTGAATTCCATCCCATTCCCCCTTTTGGTAGATTGATTACTCGCCAATATCGAGTTTATAGAACCAGAAGGTGGTATGACCAGTTTAATTTTAGACAATCCCATCCACGGCCAACAGATCTTAAGCAGAATTGAAGCCGAAATATGTTCAAGATCAACAGTTCAAAATGGTGTACTATTATTATTAGGAGGAGGGCCTAAAAAGCTTATAGTCTAGAGGAGATGGGGATGAAACATAATGTGAAGCAGATCATTAGGCAGTAACTTAAGTTGTCAGTGGATTATAACTAGCGGGTCAACAATGGGTCAGTAAGAGGGGTAGGAGTTTCCAGGTCCAGATTGTAACCTTGCCTGAAGAGGTGAGTTTTGAGGTTGCGTTTTAAGGATATGAAGTGATGGCGAGTGACATATAAAGCGAAGTTCCAGAACAGAGTGGCAGCATCAGAAGTCTTGAATAAGTATAGCGGAGGTTACGCCTTGGGTAGTATCTGTTTATCATATCAGAGATATATTGGGGCTCTATTTGAGAGAACCTTGTAGGATAAGGTTAGCAGCTTAAATTGAATGCTTTGTGTAATGGGAAGCCAGTGGAGAGATCGACAGAAAAGGGCAGTGTGTGAGAAGTGGGAAAACAGGTGAATAAACCTGGCAGCAGAGTTAAGGATTGATTGAGGGTGCCAGACATTTGCTTAGTAGACCGCACAGGAGGGTGTTACAGTAGACCAGTCGAGAGATAAGGGCATGAACAAGAATTTTGAGAGCATCCTGTGAAAGGAAGAGATGAATACGTGAGATGTTTTTGAGCTGTAACCGACAGGAGTTAGACAGGGTATTGATGTGGTGTTTAAAGGAAAGTTCTGAGTCAAAGGTTACTCCCTGGCATCTCATGTAAGGTTTTGGGGAGATTGGTGTGTCATTGATGTGGATAGTAGTGTTAGGTAGGGGGGGTAGCTTGAGAGGGTGGGAAAATAACAAGTTCCGTCTTATCCACGTTGAGTTTGAGAAAGCAGGAGGACATAAAAGCAGAGATGGCATTTAGGCAATCAGGGACCCGGGATGTCAGAGTAATGAGGTCAGGGGCGGAGATATAAATTTGCGTATCATCACCATAAAGTTGGTATTGGAATCCAAAAGAACTAATGAGCTGACCAAGCCCAAAGGTGTATATGGGCCGAGTACTGAGCCTTGCGGTGGAGTTGGAGCCAGAGTGGGAAACACTGAATGTCCTACCTGAGAGGTAGGAGGACAGACAAGAGAGTGAAGAACCCTGGATACCTAGGGAGGATAAGATGTAAAGCAGTAAAGGGCGATCCACTGTATCAAAGACTAAAAATAGGTCAAGCAGATTAAGTAGGGAATAGTGGCCTTTAGATTTAGCATTAAGCAGAAAAGTGATTAACCAGTTCAGCATAGACATGTCGTTTAAGCAGTTTAGATGCAAATGGGAGAAGAGAGACAGGCCAGTAACTGAATAGAGCAGATTAGGAGAAGGTTTATGGAGAATACAATAGCGTGTTTGAATGAGGAGGGGAAAGTATCAGTGGATAGGGACAAGTTAAAAAGAGACGTTAGGGCTGGTGTAAAGGAATCTGAGAGATGGGGAATGAGAAAGGAGGGAATGGGGTAGAGGGGGCAGGTGGTGAGACGGGCTTGGAGAGAAGGTTTGCAATATATTTCGCTATCGCAACCTACGTGCACTCATTTCCGCAATGTATTAATCACTTTGCGACCATTAATATATTGCGAAAACGCTAGCGGTAAGTTGTGACCTTTTGTGCGTATTTTAAAGACCATTGAAGAAGTGTTAATTATCGTGAAAAAAACGAACGCAAAAACCGGCGCAAAATTTATTGCATCGCTTTGTGCTGCTCAAAGAAAAAAAATTGTGACATGGTGCAGGCAGTGCGAAACTTTCGCTAACACGTTAGTACATAGGTTAGTGTGATTTTAGCGCTTATTTTCTCGATATTGCATCTCCCTGTGTGTTTTGTAATATTGAAAAGCTGATTAGAACAGAGATGGAGGTGGTGAAAGGGAGGCTGGGTACAAATGTAGATGGCACTGGAAGCTGTGGAGATGAGCCAGAGCATGCAAAAAAAACATTTCTTTTATATTATTGATTTTTTTCCTGTGAAATAAGGGTGAGGCCACACTACAACGCACCAAACGTGCACGCTTTGCACGTGCAATAGCGTGTGATATTTTTACATTTGCGCTCGCGTTTTCACTATCTTTAAAGCGAAAACGCAATGCTCGCCACAAAACGCGAATGGACGTGCAATCGTATGCGCATCGGAAATCGCAGGAACATTTGCATTCCCGTGATTTCCATGTTACCGAAAATCACGGGCCCGAACGCATGCAAAAACCGCGCTAGTGTGGCCTAGTCCTTACAGACTATTTAAAGGAGAACTAAACCCAAATGTATATACTCCAGAATCTGAAAACAACCCCCCTAAAAATACCAATAAGCTATAAAATCCCACTTCAGTAAATTGTATTTAAGTAAATGTAAGCCTGTTAAGAACTGGATGAAGTATCTGTGTGTATGTGCAGTGTCAGACCACACCTCCTGACCTCAGTCACATGCTTCCTTGCTTTATCTGTCCTGTAAAAGGATTGGCTAGAGATTTTTATGGGTGTGGCCAACTGTAACAAGTTTCTGCCATAGTCAAGGACTGAGCATGTGCAGAACATAATGGTCATTGACCAAACTGTGTGATACTAGAATGCTGTGAAGTAAAGCACAAACCATGCGTTATTTAGGTAAATTTCCCAGCGCCCATATCAAAATGAGAGTTAAGACACAGATTACTGGTTTTATATCAAGGTGTTCTGCCTTCTGGTTCAGTGTTGTTCTGGAGCTTTAGTTGCCCTTTAATCAGCAGATAAACGGTGTAGAAGGAGGAGGTGGAGCACAGAGCAGAGAGTTAAGAACTTAAAAGCTGTGAAAAAGTTAAAAATGCTGTAAGAGAGCTTTTCACAAACAAACATGCACAAGGTTAGAGATTATGTGGGATTATAGTCTGGTGTATGATAAACCAACCAACAGGTGTTAAAGGGTAGATCGCGCGTGCGCATAGAAGGCAAGGTCCGTCGGGACCTGTCAGACCAAGCGCCGGGGGAGCGAGCGAGCGGGTAAGTTTCTTACCTTCTCTCCTGGCTCCTGTGTGTTCTATTGAAGAACGGAAGGTAAGGCACAGCTCCTTTACCTCCCGTTCTTCAATAGAAATGGATTCACAAAACTTATAAAAACGAGTGGAGATACCCTTTAATGAACATCATTTTCCTATGTTGGTTGAAACAGTCATTAATTGAAAACTGGAAAGTGTCTAGGATTAGAGAAGGCTTTTAGGCAGCCTACATCCACATAAGGGGTTAATTCTCTGAGATATTTGTAACAATCTACCTTCCTAGTCCCCTTTAAAAACTGTGTGCAAGTATACCTAAATTATATAGGGAAATGATAGTCACCAGCTGACTTTGATGCAGATTATGGATGAAGAATGTAAGCCAGTAAAGGGCATGTCCAACCTTAAAACAAAAAACTGGTCATATGTCCATTACATACCCCAAACCCCAACTGATATATTCAGCACTAGATGTGTTAATAATCAGATATTTAAGGATGATTATTGCCGATATTCTGGTAGAGTTAGCTGTCTCCTCCCTCCCTACAATCAATCAAGGCTGTGACATCACAACCAATGATTGACTGCTATTTCCCCTACTGCATCCTCTGCATATGCTCAAGCTTATAAAAAGCTCTGTGAACTAAGGGTAGAGGCAGATACCTTTTCCAAAAACAAACAAACTTGTGATTAAATATCTGGTTAGAAATGCATGTAATAAACTGGTAAAAATAACAGTTGGCGTTGCGGGCAGATAGCTGAAAAGTTACCAGTTTTTTGGACATGCCCTTTAAATTTCACATACAGTTTACCAGTTACATTACTTGATCATATTTTGTTTGCTGGTTATTTCACACGTCTCAGTTTGTTAGTTATTTCTCCAGCCTCTAGTTAAATTGCCCCGGTGGAACTGTAGCTTCCAACATCTTTTACCAAAGTTACTTAAAGGAGAATGCAACCCAATAAATCAAAGTTTTTGTTAGAATGGAATATTCCACTCAGGAGCCTTTCCTTTTCCTCTATGAGCTCATTTTAGGTTTTGTTTGCTCCCCAAATCTGAAGCTGACATTTTTCCTTGCCTGCCAGTAATTTTGCCTTCATTACATTTACAGCACCTGTGTGATTTCCATTCCCACCTCTTTAACCCCAATGATGTACAAATATATTAAATCATTAATATTCAAATTGCAGAAGTGTCTGGGTGCAGAGATTTACTGACTAACTATTTTCTAGTGTATAACAAATCCGGGTACCCACCAGGCGTCCAGCTCCTCCCTGGCCACCTCACTGCCAGTATTTCCAACCAAACAATATAAAACAAGGGCTGTCCAGTCACTGTGTACTAAGGGTACATATGGAGTGAGATTTACTGAAACTGTAACACTTGACAAAGGACTGCAAAACAAAATATATTTTTTAGCTGTGTCTGCACAAATAAATGTGCACCCCTGTTTGCATCATAAAGACTGGACTGCCCTTATTTTATATTGTTTAACTCTTTCCTAGTAGCAGTGTTGTAGTGTGATGTATATTGGTCTCGGGGTTCAGATCTGAAATAATGTATGTCTCACCTAGGGCTTCCCCTCCACCGAATCCAATACATAAACAATATATTGCAGGTGAAACATACAAAGACCAAGGTCTGTAACTGTGAATAGTGCAGGTTTATTGCAATTGCTACATGTTTCGGACCCACTCATGAGTGGATACAAAACATGTAGCACTTATGTTTTGCAATAGACTTGCTTTCTTGGCCTCCAAAGGTTATTTCGGGTTGCACCACACACATGCGCGACCGTGGCGCAACCGGACTAGGGTCCAATTCTGGAAGCGCATTATTGCGAATGTGCATTCTCCCATGTGCTTAAAGGGACAGTTCAGTGGAAATGATCAATATTTGTTAAATTTGTTAGTTTGTGTAATGCCTTCTTAGTTATTCTACATATTCTCTCCCATTTTGAAAAATCAGTTGATTTCATACCCTTTGCTGTTTCCTGCTGTTGACATTAGTGAGCTGATATTTCAGGTTCTAACGGTCCTTCTTCTTCCCAGTATGCACCACATCCTTGGAATGTTCCTAACAGTTATTTCTACTGATTGGCTGGGTCAAAGATGCTCAGATCTCTACTCAGCAACTGAATTAACCCAGGCGCTGGGCCAAGGGTAGGACCATAACGATCTCTACTAGGGGTCCTACAAACAGGAAGTCAGTATTTCGGTTGCATTTATTTATACACAGACATAATGCTGAATGGGCAGATTAAGGTCATTGGGATGGAAAAATACTGCTCTTTTTTCTGAAAAGCATATGTATTTGCACTGAACTTCCCCTTTAAGTGGGACCGCAGCCTTGTGAAATTTACCTGCTATTGTGTTAAACCAGGGGTGCCCGACCTGGGCTCCACCACTGACACTCCCGGTTACGCCCACACCACGATCACCCGTGCGGGCCACAAAAAAATGTGTCCGGGTCACTGTATGGCTACACTAAAATCAATGCAGCGTGCATTAGACTTCTAAATGTATATTGTAGCAATACACGCACTAATATACATGGTAGAGTGCAGAAATAAACACAAAATGGCAGTCTCTTGCAGAAATGCTCACAAATATAAAGAGTTAACCGGCTTCATAAATACACATGAAAAGGGTTAGCACCTTCCCCCCACACTGTCAGGTGGGGACTCTGGGGTCAACTGTTACATGCAGTTTAGCATAAGGGGGAGTGGGAAACAAACACAAAGCACATGCTTACCTAGTAAGCATGTGCAGAAAGAGTTTTGGGTCCAGGACCACTAGGACCACTAGGAAGAAACAACACTAGAAGGCAATATATGCAAACAATACAGCTACTTCAAATCCTCTACCACGTCCTCAGCGGGAGGGTCAGTCCACAGAAAATCCGGACACCCCAGAACAGCTTCAAAACATACATATTAACATAGTAACATAGTAATTGAGGTTGAATAAAGACATATGTCCATCAAGTCCAACCTATTCACTCTTTTTTTTTTTTAACCCTTCCTAACAGTTGCATACAATACAAGAATACAAGAACATACAATACAAGAATAATACAAGAATTGTGGAAGCACTCCAATTAGGCTAATTTACAACTACATTTAGCGGAAGTGCAACTGATCTGGTCAAACATTTATACAAACATAGAAAAGATAATGAATGCACATTTCTAGGCCCCATACAATATCATATTATCTGCACACTGGCATACTTTATAAACAAGGGTTTTTTAGTATACATTACTGTGATCACATGAATGAAAAGCCTTCCAACCACATCAAGGTAACCCCAGTCTGGGAGGTCCTAACGTCTAACCTTTTCAATTTCTTTTATTTCAATTACGATTAGCAAACTTTTGCATTTCTCATTCTTACACACTGGATCAATATAACAGGCTCTCTCCCTTCCCCCTCAGCCCTTTGGCTTTTTAAAATGAGGGAAGAGGCCATCCAGTGCTTTATTTTAAAGGCATAGCACCTCCCATTAAAGGGGCGTGTTGGGGGTGCTATTACCACATGGAGGCTTGACCAAGCCTCCCAATAAATACATACAATACAAGAATTGTGGAAGCACTCCAATTAGGCTAATTTACAACTACATTTAGCGGAAGTGCAACTGATCTGGTCAAACATTTATACAAACATAGAAAAGATAATGAATGCACATTCTAGGCCCCATACAATATCATATTATCTGCACACTGGCATACTTTATAAACAAGGGTTTTTTAGTATACATTACTGTGATCACATGAATGAAAAGCCTTCCAACCACATCAAGGTAACCCCATGTCGGGAGGTCCTAACGTCTAACCTTTTCAATTTCTTTTATTTCAATTACGATTAGCAAACTTTTGCATTTCTCATTCTTACACACTGGATCATATAACAGGCTCTCTCCTCTTCCCCCTCAGCCCTTGGCTTTTAAAATGAGGGAAGAGGCCATCCAGTGCTTTATTTTAAAGGCATAGGACCTCCCATTAAAGGGGCGTGTTGGGGGTGCTATTACCACATGGAGGCTTGACCAAGCCTCCCAATAAATACATACAATACAAGAATTGTGGAAGCACTCCAATTAGGCTAATTATCCTACACGTTGATCCAGAGGAAGGCAAAAAAAAAAACCAGCTTAAAAAAAAAAGGGGGGGGGGAAGGGGGGGGGAAATTCCTTCCTGACTCCAAACGGCAATCTGAAAGTATCCCTGGATCCAAATCTACAGTATATGTATTAATACCAGTAATTCTCAATATTTTTTACTTTTAGAAACTTATGCAGGCCATTTTTAAAGCTATTCAATGAACTTGCCATTACCACATCTGCTGGAAGACAGTTCCACAGTTTCACCGTTCTCACTGTAAAGAAACCTTCCCTAACCTGAAGATGAAACTTCTTTTCTTCCAACCTAAAAGGATGTCCACGAGTCCCCTGATATGACCTATTCGTGAACAATGCACCAGAGAGTTCATTGTATGGCCCATTAATATATTTGTATTTGTAAGGTTATCATGTTCCCACGCAAACGCCGCTTCTCCAATGTAAACAGCCCTAACTTGTCTAATCTGCCTGCATATTCAAGCCCCTCCATTCCCCTTATTATTTTAGTTGCCCTTCTCTGAACTGCTTCCATTTCCAAGATGTCCCTTTTGTATATGGGATTCCAAAACTGCACCGCATATTCCAAATGAGGCCTTACCAGTGCCTTGTCAAGAGGGAGAATAATATTTTTCTCTCTTGAATCAATTCCTCACTTTATACAAGACAAAATATCTTGCTAGCTCTAGCCATGTCTGTCTGGCATTGTTTGCTATAGCTACTGTAAGTCTACCAGAACCCCCAAATCTTTTTCCATTACAGATGCACTTAACACAGAGTTATTTATGGTGTAGGTGGCACAGGGATTATTAAATCCCAAATGCATCACCTTACATTTATCAACATTGAATCTCATCTGCCATTCTGCTGCCCATTTTGATAATCTATCTAGGTGAATCTCATCTGCCATTCTGCTGCCCATTTTGATAATCTATCTAGGTCTGCTTGCAGCACTTGCACATCATTTGAAGTTTCCAAAGCTCTGCATGTTTAGTGCCATCAGCAGACACAGAGACCTTGCTCTCAATGCCCCTTCTAAGTTATTTATAAACAGATTAAAATAGATAGATAGATAGATAGATAGATAGATAGATAGATAGATAGATAGATAGATAGATAGATAGATAGATAGCAGAGTTAGATAGATAGAGAGACACAGAGAGATAGACAAGAAGCAGATAGACATAGTAAAATAGATAAACAAGAGGCAGATATATAGATAGAGATAGATATACAGAGAGAGAGGGACAGATAGAGATAGATAGGGGCAGAGGTCCATGTAGAAGGTACAAGAAGGTCTCCCTGGCCAAAGGTGTGGGCAAGCATCTGACTACAACTGAACACAGCAGTAAGTTTAAAATGACCAAATTGCTACCAGTATATAATGAAATTGCCAGTTTACTGTGCCTTTGTGTCATTAATTTGTGTCTCTCTGTCCAACTCTCTGATCTCTATCTCTGTCTATTTCACTGTCTTTCTGTCTGTTTATCACTATCAATCTGTGTGTCTATGTTTGTGGTTGTCTATCTGTCTGTCTGTGTCTTTTTGGCCATCTCTATTAAGTGATGTGGGTGTGGCCTAATTGGGGTGGAGAAAGGGGCGTGCCCTAAACTACGTGCGGCGCATGGAGTGCCCAAAAGTGCCCCTGATCTTCTTAGACCCTAGATATGCCACTGTGTCAGAGACTTATTGGTGTGGAGACAGTGAATAGAGGGGTCAGGTGGTGTGGCCAATAGGTACACATGCTCACAAAGCTTTAAAGACTACTATATGAAAAACATCTTAGTTACAGAATTTACTTCTTATGTGTGTGTAAATGCAACTTAATAGAGAAGTATTTTAAATACGATTTTTTGAAGAAAAAACTTTCAAATAGGAATTGAAGAAAAGTTGTTTAAATGATTATCTATTAAAACATTGTATTAGTTTCTGTTATAAATGAATTGGCTAAAGCTGGGTACACACATGATCTGCAAGACTCTTGTCTGTCAATTTCTAAAGATCATGCTAGTCACAGTCCTATAGCGCTCTCCCTATGTAAAACATAGTGAACTTGCTATCCAGAAATTTCTGGATCGCAAGGTCGATGCTTGTCAACATCTGGAGCACTCGGAAATGTGCTACACATATTAACAATGAAGGGCTGATACCGTTGGATGAGACAGTATCATTTTACCCTTTTATCGTTAGTGTGTGTGTAGATTCAGATCAACGGCTGTGCACCGTTTTCACTAGTGGTTCGAGATATTTGCCGCTAGGAAAACTTTGCATTGAGCATTTTCCTACTGGCAACGCTCAGAAACCAGTGATGACAATGCTGCATAAACGCACACAGCCATTCATCTGAATCTAGCCTAACAGTTAACATTTTTGAAACTGATGATATGAAGGCCTTCATCTTGTAAACACACATAATAACACGGACATGTGAACTGCTAAATTTGCCTTTTAAAAAGAGGGGTTTTGGAACAGACACAGAGAGAAGACATAAAAAGTGTCAGACAATGTTTAGTTAACCGTAATATTTAAATCTAATTGCTGTCTGGTTGCTTCACGTTGCTCACTATGTTAAGCAAGCTGTGTTATGTTTAGATGTGTCATCTAAATCAAGTTACCTTTATTTCAGTATAGCTACCAGCACAACCAAACTCATTCAGCCTGATTCAGATGGATCTGCGTAGTTACACACAATTGCAATTCAGAAGTAGAATAATCATGTTTCTGAACAAAGAGATGGTAAAAAAAAGCACCATATTAAACATTCAATGGACTGAGAAGGTCAAAAAAGATAAAGGTTTCCTGCAGGTGAGCATAATGAAAACACTGATTGTTAAAGGCAAATCATTCTTTTAATAACCTTATTCCTCTCCATTTATAAAATAAGGTGAGAAGGTCATGCAGGAGTAAGGCCGACTGTTCACAGGTTAGTATAGTATAGTATAGTATAGTATTTGAGGTTGAATAAAGACATACGTCCATCCAGTCCAACCCATCTAGCACTATCCTCATTTCCTGCCTAACTGTTGATCCAGAGGAAGGCAAAAAACCCCCACCAAATTTATGAAGGGGGAAAAAATTCCTTCCTGACTCCAAGTGGCAATCGGAAATTTCCCTGGATCAACTCTACTTTATGTATCAATACCAGTAACTTGCAACATTCCTTGTTTGCAGAAACTCATCCAGCTTTTTTTTGAAACTCACCAATGAACCTGCCATTACAACGTCCACTGGAAGACAGTTCCATAGCCTTACCGTTCTCACAGTGAAAAACCCTTTCCGAGCTTGAAGCCTAAACCTTTTTTCTTCAAGTCTTAAGGGATGTCCTCGTGTCCTTTGACATGTTCTCTTGGTGAACAATGCCCCAGATAGTTTATTGTATGGCCCGTTAATGTATTTATACACAGTAATCATATCCCCAAGCAAGCGCCTTTTCTCCAGCGTACATAATTGTAACTTTTCCAGTCTCTCTTCATATTCAAGCTCCCCCAATCCCCTTATTAATTTAGTTGCCCTTCTCTGAACCCTTTCCATTTCAAAGATGTCCTTTTTGTACACAGGATTCCAAAATTGCACTGCATATTCCAAATGAGGCCTTACCAATGCTTTGTAAAGAGGGAGAATTACATTTTCCTCCCTTGAATCCATACCTCGCTTTATACAAGACAATACCATGCTGGCTCTGGCTGTTGCCGCCTGGCACTGCTTGCTACCTTTAAGTTTGTTATCCACCAAAACTCCAAGATCCCTTTCCAACAGGGATTCACTTAACACAGAGCCATTTATAGTATAAGTAGCACAAGTATTTTTAAGTCCAAAATGCATCACCTTACATTTATCAACATTGAATTTCATCTGCCACTTAGCAGCCCAATGTGATAATCTATCTAGATCCCCTTGCAACGATTGCACATCCTCTGAAGTTTTTAATGGTCGACAAAGTTTTGTGTCGTCAGCAAACACAGAAACCTTGCTGACAATACCCACTTCCAAATCATTAATAAATAGATTAAATAGAAGCGGCCCCAACACAGAACCCTGTGGCACCCCACTTAGCACTTTAGTCCATAATGATGAAGCCCCATTAACAACTACTCTCTGCATCCTATTCTTTAACCAATTTTCTATCCATGTACAAATGTGACTCCCCAGACCAACAGACCTTAGCTTATTCATTAGTCGCCTATGGGGGACTGTATCAAAAGCCTTTGCAAAATCCAAGTAAACTACATCTACTGCTATACCAGAGTCTAAATTTCTACTTACTTCCTCATAAAAGCCAAGCAAGTTAGTTTGACAAGATCTATTCCTCCTAAATCCATGCTGGTTACTACTTATAATGTCAGTCCTTGAAACATACTCTAGAACATGATCCCTTATTAAACTTTCCAGGATCTTCCCCACCACTGAAGTTAAACTTACAGGCCTGTAATTACCCGGCTGTGAACGACTACCCTTTTTGAATATTGGAATAACATCAGCCTTTTTCCAATCCAGAGGCACACCACCGGACATGAGGGAATCAGCAAAAATAAGAAACAATGGCCTAGATAAAACTGAACTTAGCTCCCTAAGTACCCTAGGATGTATTTTATCTGGTCCAGGAGATTTACTAATATTAACCTTATTTAGTTCTTTCTGTACCATATCCTCGGTTAACCAAAGTGAACTTGAATCTTGTATACCTTTATTGCTACTATACTCTATGATATCTGTACTTGGATCTTCTATAGTGTATACAGAGGAAAAAAAATTATTCAAGACATTTGCTTTATCGCCATCCTCCGTAACTAACTTATCCCCATTAATTAATGGTGCCACATTCTCAGTCCTCATCTTCTTACTATTAATATACTTAAAAAAATGTTTAGGCTTAGTGATGCTTTCTTCAGCTATCCTAACTTCATTATTAATTTTAGCTAGTTTGATTGCTTTCTTACACTCCTTGTTACAGTTTTTATACTCCCTAAAGGCCCTTTCCGTTCCCTCGGCCTTAAAGGTTTTAAATGCCTTTTTCTTCCTTACCATTTGCCTCTTTACATCAGAATTCAGCCACATAGGCGTGGATTTATTTTTTTTACATTTATTTCCCAAGGGTATAAATTTAGATGTGAACTGGCTTAAAATCCCCTTGAACACAGTCCACTTCTGTTCAGTACCTTTACCTGATAATACATTATCCCAGTTGACATTCTGAAGAGCTGCTTTTAACCTGGGAAAATTTGCTTTCCTGAAATTAAATGTCTTTGTTAACCCAGCGCACTTTTCCTTTCGATAACAAAGTCCAAATGCCACTATTTCATGGTCACTATTCCCTAAGCCTCCAGTTACCTTTATATCTATAATGCGCTCCACAATGTTAGATATTACCAGATCCAACAGAGCTCCTTTTCTAGTAGGAACCTCAACCACCTGTGAGAGAAAATTATCCTGCAGCAAATTCAGGAACTCATCGCCTTTTTCTGTGATGGCAGTTCCACCACACCAATCAATGTCAGGGTAATTGAAGTCCCCCATAATGAGCACACTCCCCAAACTTGCAGCCCTTGCCAACTGCATATGAAGTTGACTCACCTCCTCTCTGCTAGCATTTGGCGGCTTATAGCAGACACCAACAATGACATTACCCCCTTTCCTGTTGCCTAATTCCACCCATATTGCCTCCACTTTATCATCCATATCACCAGCTATCTCTTCTTTTAAATTTGGCTTCAATTCTTTTTTAACATATACACATACTCCTCCCCCTTTCCTTTTTTTTCTGTCCTGCCTAAACAAGGCATATCCTTCTATATTTACAGCCCAGTCGTGAGAACTGTTCAACCACGTTTCTGCTATACCTATTACATCATACTTTTCATTCAATGCCATCATTTCCAATTCACCCATTTTGTCAGCCAGGCTTCTCGCATTTGCAAACATACATTTTAGATTATGATCCTGTAATTTATTCGTACACTTTGATACACATTCCTCCCTATCCCCTATGCTAGCCCCACCCCCCTTTCCACCCACCACTGGCCTATCTACACCCTGCTTTCCTCCTGGACAATCTATCCCAGTGAGACTGCTAATACCCTCCCCCCCCAAACCTAGTTTAAAATCTCCTCCAACCCTCTAGCCATCTTCTCCCCTAAAACAGCTGCACCACCATCAGTGAGGTGCAACCCATCCCTACTAAAGAGCCTGTAGCCGACAGCAAAGTCTGCCCAGTTCTCAATAAACCCAAACCCTTCTTCCTTACACCACTTTCTTAGCCACGCATTAATGCTCCTAAGCTCCCGCTGTCTCCCTGGCTTAGCACGTGGCTGGGGTAGTATTTCTGAAAACACTACCCTGGAGGTCCTTGCTTTTATCTTGACCCCTAGTTCTCGGAAATCATGTTTAAGGACCTCACCTCCACCTCTAACTTTGTCATTGGCACCAATGTGAACCAAGACCGCCGGGTCACACCCGGCCCCACCCAATAATCTGTCTACACGATCCACCACATGCCGAACCCTAGCACCAGGCAGGCAACACACAGTTCGGCATGTAGGGTCCTGGCGGCAGATTACCCTATCTACCTTCCTTATAATGGAGTCCCCTACCACTACCACCTGCCTTGCATTCCTGGCCCTTCATTCCTCCTCCCTTGTATCAGAGATGGCAGTCCCCTGGGTGCTCAAGGGACTATCCCCCTCCATACACGCTAATTCCGAGGTGTCCTCCTCCACTTCATTACCTAAGGCGGCAAATCTGTTGGGATGGACAATCTGGGAAGAAGCCCCCCTACTCTTCCGTCCCCCACTTCCCCTAGTAACCCTAACAAAACTACCTCCTTCCTCATCCTTTCTTGTCCCTCTTCCACCCACCTCTATACTGGCCCCAGCCAGTGCCTGCTGACCCCCCAGTTCTGCCAATCCCCGCAATGCTGCAAGCTGCCCCCTTAGACTCTCCACCTCGGCTTCCAAACGGGCAACCCACTCACACCTGACACAGACATAGGTTCCCCGGAACGTCTGCTCCAGGTTCCTATACATGTGGCACGATGCACATTGCATGGTACTGACAAAACTGTCCCTTCTAATACACCACACCAACACAGTGACGCACAAACCTTGTTTAATTGTCCTTCTTGTTTCAATGTCCTTCTTTTTTTATGTCCTTGAGATCAAGGTCCTTAAGAGAAAGGGCCACTCACAAGTTCGTTACACTCACAGGAAACTTCCTTTTGTTAGGTCCAAACCACAGGCCCAACACTGTGAATCCTATTTAACTAATAGGCCCCAACCCCCACACCAATTAGTGCAAGAGCCAGAAAGAGAGGGAAAAAAAAACCCAAACACTTATTAACCCTTTCGCAGCCTGTTTGTGATTACAACAGGTACAATACTAGAATATAGAAGTCCAGCACACCCCTTTAACTGGAAGAAGAAAGATTAGTCTGCTTACTGCACACTCAATCCTGCACACAGTTTTTAACAGTACAAACAATCCTTATTTTCAAACTGTCAAACAATCCTTATTTTCAAACTTTCACACACACCATACAACCATCAAATGATTAAGTGTCCTTCTTTTTTTATGTCCTTGAGATCAAGGTCCTTAAGAGAAAGGGCCACTCACAAGTTCGTTACACTCACAGGAAACTTCCTTTTGTTAGGTCCAAAACCGTTGGTTGATTTTTATGGCCTGTTTAATTCATTTGCCCCCCCCCCCCCAAAAAAATTAACCAGTTTATCATTCAAATGTTATTTAGACCAGTTCAAAAACATATATGGGGTGGCACTGAAATAATGTTACACTGAGCGATTTCCTGTTTTAAAGAGATTTTTCTGTTTTTAAGAGAACTGACAGCGTTAAAAAACTAAAGCGTTTATTAACTGTGGTTGCAGCCTAGTAAATGTACTAACCTAACTATTTATTTCTAGGAGGGTGCCTGTGTAAGTAATTAATCACTAGTGTTTTTATTTTTTTTACTACTTACTGCTTGAATAAGGTGGTAGGAATTGTTTGAGTAACCTCAAAGCACTGGATACTAAAACAAATACTTGTGTTTAAAAAACACTGTTACCTGTGGAGCGGGGGCTGGTAGAGCAAAGGAAAGGGTTTTTTTTTTTTCTCTCTCTGATTGGATGGGGGTGTAACTAATTGGTTTAAATTGGCTGAGGCCTGTTGCTCTGTTGGTTTTGAACCTCATTTAAGGCCTTCCCATGAGCGATTAGCTCTGAGCGATTTCCTGTTTTTAAAGAGATTTTTCTGTTTTTAAGAGAACTGACAGCTTAAAAACTAAAGCGTTTATTAACTGTGGTTGCAGCCTAGTAAATGTACTAACCTAACATTATTTATTTCTAGGAGGGTGCCTGTGTAAGTAATTAATCACTAGTGTATTTTTATTTTTTTTTACTACTTACTGCTTGAATAAGGTGGTAGGAATTGTTTGAGTAACTCAAAGCACCGATTACTAAAACAAATACTTGTGTTTAAAAAACACTGTTACCTGTGGAGCGGGGGCTGGTAGGAGACAAAGGAAAGGGTTTTTTTTTTCTCTCTCTCTCTCTGATTGGATGGGGGTGTAACTAATTGGTTTAAATTGGCTGAGGCCTGTTGGCTCTGGTTGGTTTTGACCCTCATTTAAGGCCTTCCCATGAGCGATTAGCTCTGAGCGATTTCCTGTTTAAAGAGATTTTTCTGTTTTTAAGAGAACTGACAGCGTTAAAAAACTAAAGCGTTTATTAACTGTGGTTGCAGCCTAGTAAATGTACTAACCTAACATTATTTATTTCTAGGAGGGTGCCGTGTAAGTAATTAATCACTAGTGTATTTTTATTTTTTTTTACTACTTACTGCTTGAATAAGTGGTAGGAATTGTTTGAGTAAACTCAAAGCACCGGATTACTAAAACAATACTTGTGTTTAAAAACACTGTTACCTGTGGAGCGGGGGCTGGTAGGAGACAAAGGAAAGGTTTTTTTTTTTTTTTTTCTCTCTCTCTCTGATTGGATGGGGGGTGTAACTAATTGGTTTAAATTGGCTGAGGCCTGTTGGCTCTGGTTGGTTTGAACCTCATTTAAGGCCTTCCCATGAGCGATTAGCTCTGACGATTTCCTTTTAAAGAGATTTTTCTGTTTTTAAGAGAACTGACAGCGTTAAAAAACTAAAGCGTTTAAAACAAGAAAGCGTTTAAGAACAACACTATTTCTCTGCTGTGTATTGCTGTGTCTCTGCTGTGTATTGCTGTTTAGTATGGACAGTTTTGTTGGGGCCGCGCAATGTGCATCCTGCCGCATGTATGGGATCTTGGAGCAGCCGCCCCAGGGGACCTATGTATGTGTCAGATGTGAGTGGGTTGCCCATCTGGAATCTGAGGTACAGAATCTAAGGGGTAAACTTGCAGCATTGCAGGACTTGGCAAACCTGGGGGAAATGCAGGTACTGGCAGGGGCCAGTAAACTGGTGGGTGGAGATGGGGCAGATAAGGTGGAGAAGGAAGATAGATTTGTAAGGGTCACCAGGGGAAGTAGGGGACGGAAGGATAGGGGGGCTTCTTCCCAGCTGGTCGATCCCAACAGATTTGCCATTTTAGGTGAAGATGTGGAGGACGATGGCTCGGAAGCAGCATGTATGGAGCGGGCCTTTCCCTTGAGCACCCAGGGGACGGCCATCTCCAATACAAGGGAGGGAGAACTGGGGGCTAGGAAGGATAGACAGGTGGTAGTGGTAGGGGATTCTATTATTAGAAGGGTAGATAGGGTAATCTGTCGCCAGGACCCTGCATGCCGAACAGTGTGTTGTCTGCCTGGTGCTAGGGTTCGACATGTGGTGGATCGTGTAGACAGATTATTGGGTGGGGCTGGGAGTGACCCGGCGGTGTTGGTTCACATTGGTGCCAATGACAAAGTTAGAGGTGGAGGTGAGGTCCTTAAAAATGATTTCCGAGAATTAGGGGCCAAGTTAAAAGCAAGGACCTCCAGGGTAGTGATTTCAGAAATACTACCGCAGCCACGTGCTACGCTAGGGAGGCAACGGGAGCTCAGGAGTATAAATGCGTGGCTAAGAGAGTGGTGTAAGGAGATGGGGTTTGGGTTTTTAGAGAACTGGGCTGACTTTTCTGTTGGCTACAGGCTCTTTAGTAGTGACGGATTGCACCTCAATGGTGATGGTGCAACTGTTTTGGGGGAGAAGATGGCTAGGGGGTTGGAGGAGATTTTAAACTAGGTATGGGGGGGGAGGGAAAGTTTGACTACACAGGGGTAGATAGAGAAGTAAGGGATCTGGGGGCTAGTAACACAACGGAGGGAGGAGAAGGAGGAGGGGGGAGCATAGAGGATAAGGAGGCATGTACGACCATGTATGGAAGTAAATCAATTGATAATCTAAAATGTATGTTTACAAATGCAAGGAGTCTGGCTGGAAAAACCGGCGAACTTGAAATAATAGCGTTAAAGGAAAGGTATGATGTAATTGGTATAGCAGAATCATGGCTTAATGATTCACACGACTGGACAGTAAATATTGAAGGGTACTCCTTATTTAGACATGACCGAGTTAATAAGAAAGGAGGAGGAGTATGTATGTATGTTAAACAGGAATTGAAGCCAAATTTAAAAGATGGAATAGATGGGGGAGCAAACGATGCGGCAGAAACATTATGGGTGGAACTGTGTACAGGAAGCAAGAAGGTGGGTAAATTAATTGTTGGAGTGTGTTATAAGCCGCCAAATGCCGGGGAAGAGGTGGAAATGAATCTCCATATGCAGTTGGCGAAGGCTGCTGGTATGGGGCATGTTCTGGTTATGGGGGATTTTAACTACCCTGAAATAGATTGGAGTAATGGAACTGCCAGCACCTCAAAAGGTATAAAGTTCTTAAATTTCCTATATGAGCATTTTCTTTCACAGATGGTAGAAGTTCCTACTAGAAAGAATGTGTTGTTGGATCTGGTGATATCTAATAACCCAGAGCTCATTTTGGAGATGAAGGTAATGGGAAGCTTAGGGAATAGTGACCATGATATAGTGTCATTTAATATAGGTTGCAGAAAACTAAAGTGCACTGGCTTAACAAAAACTTTTAACTTTAGGAAAGCTAATTTTATGCTTTTAAAGGAATCGCTCCTGCTCATAGACTGGGGGGAACTGTTTCTAGGTAAAGATACTGAGCAGATGTGGACCACTTTTAAAGGGATATTAAACTATAACATTTCCAAATCGGTACCTTTAGGAAACAAGTGTAAAAAAATTAGGTCCACTCCTGCATGGCTTAATGCTCAGGTAAAAAGGGAAATGGAAAAAAAGAAAAGGGCTTTTAAAATTTTGAAAGCAGAAGGCACAGAACAGGCTTACAGGGACTTCAAAAGCTGTAATAAAGAGTGCAAGAAAGCAATTAAACTAGCTAAAATAGAAAATGAAATACGGATTGCCGAACAAAGCAAGTCCAACCCCAAGATGTTTTTTAAGTATATAAATGGTAAAAAAATGAGGACTGAGAATGTGGGACCATTAAATAATGGAGCTGAGGTGGTTGTAGAGGATGCCGAAAAGGCTAATCTGCTAAACCGTTTTTTTACATCGGTTTTTACTGTTGAGAATCCTTACAGTAGGGATTGTAACAATGTGCAGGGAGGAAATGAAGAGTTTTCACATTGGATAACAGAGGATATGGTACGGAATCAATTAGACAAAGTTAATATCAATAAAGCGCCAGGACCAGATGGATTGCATCCTAGGATTTTAAAAGAGCTTAGTTCAGTTCTAGCAAGACCACTGTGTCTCATATTTTCAGATTCGCTTTTGTCTGGGGATGTGCCGCTGGATTGGAAAAAAGCCAATGTAATACCAATATTCAAAAAAGGTAGTCGTTCACAGCCTGGTAACTATAGACCTGTAAGCCTAACATCAGTGTTAGGGAAGGTGATGGAAACTTTGTTAAGGGATCATATCCTTGACTTTGTCTCCAGAGATCATCTTATTAGTAGTAGTCAGCATGGATTTATGAGAAATAGATCATGCCAGACAAATTTAATTGGTTTTTATGAAGAAGTGAGTAAGAAGTTAGATTCAGGCACAGCTGTGGATGTGGTATATTTGGATTTTGCAAAAGCCTTTGATACTGTGCCACATAGGCGACTAATGTATAAACTGAGGACTGTTGGCCTTGAAGAAAACATTTGTTCATGGATAGAGAACTGGTTATTGGACCGCAAACAGAGAGTGGTGGTTAATGGAGCTACATCTATGTGGGCTAAAGTTCTAAGCGGAGTTCCTCAGGGTTCTGTACTGGGGCCGCTTCTGTTTAATCTGTTTATAAATGACTTAGAAGGGGGCATTGAGAGCAAGGTCTCTGTGTTTGCTGATGACACTAAATTATGCAGAGCTTTGGAAACTTCCAATGATGTGCAAGTGCTGCAAGCAGACCTAGATAGATTATCAAAATGGGCAGCAGAATGGCAGATGAGATTCAATGTTGATAAATGTAAGGTGATGCATTTGGGATTTAATAATCCCTGTGCCACCTACACCATAAATAACTCTGTGTTAAGTGCATCTGAAATGGAAAAAGATTTGGGGGTTCTGGTAGATAACAGACTTAGCTGTAGCAAACAATGCCAGGTAGCAACAGCTAGAGCTAGCAAGATATTGTCTTGTATAAAGAGGGGAATGGAATCAAGAGAGAAAAATATTATTCTCCCTCTTTACAAGGCACTGGTAAGGCCACATTTGGAATATGCGGTGCAGTTTTGGAATCCCATATACAAAAGGGACATCTTGGAAATTGAGGCAGTTCAGAGAAGGGCAACTAAATTAATAAGGGGAATGGAGGGGCTTGAATATGCAGGCAGATTAGACAAGTTAGGGCTGTTTACATTGGAGAAGCGGCGGTTGCGTGGGGACATGATAACCTTATACAAATGTATTAATGGCCCATACAGTGAACTCTCTGGTGCATTGTTCACTAATAGGTCATATCAGAGGACTCGTGGACATCCTTTAAGGTTGGAAGAAAAGAAGTTTCATCTTCAGGTTAGGAGAGGTTTCTTTACAGTGAGAACGGTGAAACTGTGGAACTGTCTTCCAGCGGAGGTGGTAATGGCAAGTTCATTGAATAACTTTAAAAAAGGCCTGGATAAGTTTCTAAAACTAAAAAATATTGAGAATTACTGGTATTAATGCATATAGATCTGGTTGATCCAGGGATACTTTCCGATTGCCGTTTGGAGTCAGGAAGGAATTTTTTCCCCCCTTTTTTAGCTGGGGTTTTTTGCCTTCCTCTGGATCAACTGTTAGGTAGGGTTAAAAAAAAAAAAAAAAAAAAGATAGGTTGGACTTGATGGACGAATGTCTTTATTCAACCTTAATTACTATGTTACTATGTTACTATGTTACTGCGATATAGGTAGTAACACTGTAATCAGTGGGGAGAAGGCATGCGTGTTTCCTTTGGACAGTCTAGGTCCTGGACTCCTGCAAGAGGACAGAACTACAAGACTTTTACATCTTAGCTTAGATTGGACCTAGCCATTAAAGACCTTATCCTAGGCGAGGGAGGGAGGGTTGAGACTGTACGTTTTTTTGGGCCCAGGCAAACTCCTTGACAATTTGCCTATTTATGCTAAGGTGCTTATCTCAGTAGAAGTCCTCTACCCTAGGACCAAAAGCTATAGCACAAGCAAGAATATACACTGTGATGCACATTTAAATTATGGATTATTCTATTTATTTATGCAAACCACAAACACTAACTTTTCAGGGATCACATTGTCCCCTTCATCCAGAGATGGATTAAGATCATATGGGGCCCAAGGCAGTGCCATCATTTAGGGCCCCCTTTTTTGCAACATATATTGCATAGACTGTTTTTTGTTACTGCTTCTGAAGCTGGCCCCTCAGAAGTTTCCTGGGCCCTTGGCAGGTGCCTACGGTTGCCTTGTGGATAATCCTGCTCTGCCTTCATCAGGTGAAGATCAAGGGGACAGCATTATCCCTGAAACGTAGTGTTTGTGGTTTGCATAAATAAATGGAATAATCCATCTCAGTGTATATTCTTGCTTGAGGGAGGGAGGTTTGGCTAAGAGGTATTGTTTACCTTTACCAGCTACTGAGAAAGAAACAAGTACTTTACTGCAACTGTTTTTCTTGCTTTATGCAGATACTAGTGGGGCCCATACTAATTAGTAATTTTTTAGATTGCAGTTAGGGATTGCAAAGCAAACTTTTTATTTTTACAGTATATAGTTAAGAAAATTTACATTACAAGAAAATTAATCATTCCTCAAAAAGTAGCATTATTGAGGCACATTGACAATGCAAATTACTATTATAAGTGCAAAATGCATCTTTTTTTTAAAAGCTTCCAATCCCTGATACCTTTTGAAACCAGGTATTTGGAACTTTATTGCCTTTATTATTGCCTTCTGTCAAACAAGATAATAGAAAGTGATCACTGTGGTCATTAAGAGAAATTATTAAAAGGGTTTTTGCATTACCTAGAGCAATGACATTTACCTCTGTCATAGCCAAGTCCTCCTTATAAAAAATGCTGTAAGAAATTATTTTTGAAGGTCATTTATTAATGCGTTTTTTAAGCTCCATTGATAAAATTGGATTTTTTTCTCTTTATTTCATGCAGTTACTCACTGTCAACAGAAAAATGTATTGTGAGACTAGAGAGGAAAATTTGCGTGTATGCGTATCACAATTTAATTCAGGCATGCTGAAACAATTTGTTCAAAAATTATAAAAAGACCTGGTCCATCTCCAAAATGTCTTCATTTCGGGAATCTTGGCAGGCCTTCAGCCCAGTCACCATAATAGAAAGACCTATCAGTTATACTGTTTTGGCTAGTACAGCACCATTTTTTCAGCTCCTGTTCCGTTTGTAAAAAAAGAAAAAGCAAAATGTTCCAGTTTCTTGTATAAGGGGGTAAGCAGGTTGGTGACACACAAGGAATAGTTCATTCAGAAAGTGAACTATTTCTTTACTGCTTTAATTGAAGAACAGGAGGTAAAGAAACTACGCCTTACCTCCCATTCTTTAATTAATTTAGAATGACCCAGTGACAGGTCCTGACCACTTCCACATTCAATTTAACTATAGCGAGCTTGCACATGAATGTGCTTTACAGTTAAACTGAATGAGGAAGTGGTCGGGAGCTGTCAGTGGAACCAGCTGTGGATCATGAGCAAGGTAAATTTTTCTCCCCTTGTTCCTGGCTTATTCTAAATTAACTAAGTACAGAAGGCATAGCTCCTTTACATGGGGGGCAAATAGTTGCTGTATTAAGTATAGGGGGCCTATAACTGCTGTATAAAATATAGGGGGCCAGTACATTGCTGTTGGGACAAATGTTGCTGTAAATTTATAGGGGGCAGTATTATGCTGTATGCAGTATTATGCTGTCAATATATATGAGGAACCAATAATGCCACATCATTTTAATAATTTATTATTTATAAATCTATTTTTAGAAACAAAATTAGGATTTTGATTTAGGACAGAGCTAGCAATGATTTGAGGCGGTGCCATGGGAGGGGTTTCTGCGGCCAAGGGGCATCAAGGTGTACCTTTTTCTTTAACATGTTGGAGGGTATTGGTAAAACCAGTGCTGGGAATTTATATTTACAGCACAGTTTAACAGTGCTGCATGGCTCCCCTTAAATTGATTATGGAACATTTTACATTTAATTTTTACATATACTGCTTTATTTTAAATAAATTCATTTAAGATTTCTCCAGACAAACAGTCCCACACTGTAAAAACAATATTTTTTTGTGTTACCGGCCCTTTAAAATGAGTTTTATGTCTTTTGATGGCCAACAAGCATCCTCTTACTTATTTTACACCAAGGTGCTGACCATTGCTACTTCATTCTAGTCTAAAGGATCCATGCTTTAGATTTTATAAGTGAAAAGCAATATGATGTAACATGTACAGCCAATTCTTCCCCTGTACAAGATCAGAACTGTCAATACTGCTGGGAAAGCATTTTACTATGGTAAAGACTAAACTGTTTCACCGCTTTTCAGCTCCCAGCTATATTCCCAGCTATATAAGCTATACTGCTTTCCTTCTGTTTTATCAGCTTTAAAAAGAATTCCCCTTTCCAACATTAAAGTTACAGCACGTCATTTATTAATGGATGAACATAATGTATGAAGATCTTTGCTAGCCTGTGAATGCAGACTGCAGTCATGAAACTGTAAGCCTCGTTTTTTTTTTTTTACTATAACGCCATATTCAAAAAGCTTCAAAAGCTCTCTATGTACTTAATGATGTTAGTGTAATTACAAAGATGAGTGCTTTGCGGAAATCACAAGTCTTCAGGGAGTGCGATCCTCTGTGGTAGCTAAGAGCAGAATGGCCGTCAAAATTTGGCATTATCTAAACTCAAGGGAGGATGTGTGCACATGGCCAACTTTCTTATTTGAAAGCACTAAAAGTCTCTTATACACAAAGGACAAAAACTGCTGCAATTATACCAGCAATGTACTGTAAAATAGCAGAAGGCAATATTTCCCAAGATGAAGCATGCATCATTATACAGCTTCAAGCAATTTCATTTTATGTAGCCAGTAGGCAATAGCCATTGATTGTGTTTCAACACATAGAAAATAGCTGCAAGTGTTTCTTCTCACTGATTTCCAGCATGTGTAGAATTATATGGAGTCACGGGGAATATTCGCAAGTCTGGTCCAGAACAAGAGGCAGCTGATGTAACTCACATACTATTAAGACACAACTAACAGTGGGAAACTGTAGGAAATTATATCCACTGCATTGTTTCATTATTAATCTTAATAAACGGTGTATGTTGTTAGTGGAGACATAGCTAGAGGTTTGTGTAAAAATGTTTCACTACAGGTAAGCAACATAATAAAAATGTAGACTAGGAATTATTGCTGCACCATTCTGGATTTTATAAAAGTAATCCAGAAGTATTTTGCACCTTTAGATATCCGGAGGATTAGAAAGTCTAGCTTTGTTAATTAGAAAAAGAGTCCCAATGGGCAGCTGAGTTGTGCATTTAATGCCCCCTTTGCTACAGGATCTACCTGAAGGGGAAAATCTGCCTGATGTCAAAAGTCTGTGAGCCATATGCGGTTTCAAGGGTCAGATCAATATTGGGGTGATAGACGTCACAATTTAAAACAAATTAACATCTGCATATTGTGGATGCGATGAAAAATGGAAATGAACAGTAACAGTAAGTATGAACTATTGCTACTTTGATTTTTCAGCCACTGGGACTTATATCTTGGTTGATCGGGAAAAAATATGAATTATCTCTAATGCAGCCGATCGTTCTAAAGCAAGTTTTAAACACGATCCGTTGATCTGAGTGATCAGACATGTTGGAAAGTCACAATCGATCCTGTGAATTTCAATAGATTACAAAATTGATTGGGCTGAATATCAGCAATATCCTTTATTGAACGTAATGTCTGTCTATGTAAATATGTGAGACTTGGTGGCAGGAAAGATGACCCTTTATACTGATGTAAGTTTGGATAGACTACAGCTAAATGCATAATCTTGGATTTATTTTAAATTGGAGTGTGCTCTTTTTAATAGAGTGTACTTGAATGAAGGCCACAGTTCAAATTAAATTTATACTGTATTTTTTGTGTGTGAAATTTTAACAATTTTATAAGTTTCATTTTTCTACATTGATGTGTTTATTGCAAATTGTTCTCTGCATAAGCAAAAAGCGATTATATTTGTTCTACAGTTACACTTTGTTCATTTTACTTGTTCTGTCTGTGCATTACTAGATTGTTTATTTCCAGAAAATTGGCCTTTGCAGCTTCATTTGACTTACAGTATATTAGAGAATTTAGGAGACTTTTATTTTTTCCATAGCATGCTTTCATGCTTTTAGTTTTGTCATAGTGTAAGCTAGATTTGGCCAACAAGCCAATACATTAAAGGGGAAGTTCAGTGAAAATACATGTGCTTTTAAGAAAAAAGAGTTATTTTCAATCCCAATGATGTTAACCTGCCCATTCAACATGTTGTCTGTGTAAAAATAAACGCAACCGAAATACTGACTTCTGGTTTGCAGGACCCCTAATAGAGACTGTTATCGTTTTGCCCTTGACCCAGCGCCTGGGCTTAAAATAATTTGGCCAACTTATCGAATTAATTGCTTTTATTTATCCAGGGTTTAGCAGACTGTTTGTGCACTAGAATTCTATTTTTTGTATGTATTATATTTTTGGTCTCTAGTTGCACTTTAATATGGATGTACAACAGCCCAATTTTCTATATATTGTGTGTTCCTTACTTTTTTACAAGCTAAGTGACTTCTTATTTGTTGCCTTTAGAGCTTCTATATATGATAGCTTGAATCAAGAACTATGGCACACAATGACTAGTCATACTGATGAAATAACATCTGACAAACCTAGGCAATACCTATTGATATGCAGGCACCCCAACAGTCCAGAATGTGGCAGCTTGGGTGGTCTTGGCATGGCTTGGTACATCTAGTAGCAGGGCTTGGTGGTATTGGGCTGAGTGCTGGCTAACCCCACCCATTTCCTTGCTCTCTTAAACTAAGTTGAGTGGTATGGACATGTATAAGCTCAAATAGCAAGAAGAAAAGGCTGTCATAAGACAATGTTTTTTTTTGGATGCTTTGTGGTTCAGCATGGCTTGGTTCAGCATGGCTTGTAGTTCTGTCCAAATAACAAATAAACACAAAATATAAATCAAAAGCTCAGCTGACCTACATTACTTTTTCCTATATATATTATGTTGAGCAAAAGAGGAAAGTTTTGTATAGATTTTGGAAATAAAGGAAATATAATAGTCACCTATTTTCTGCCATACCTGTGACATTTTTCAGTTGCTACAATAAATAAAATGAATTGTTACAGAAAAATCAGTCACTGCTGCACTTGACTTTCCCTAGCATTTCCGGATCCTGGGGGTAGCAGGGATTAACATTTTAATGGTGTATGTGTCGGTGCAGAGACAGTACTGTACCTTGAATGAGCACACCTGGCTATGTGTACATTTTTCCTAACAAAGCTCTTTTATTTGTAGCTCAACATGAGCACTTTACTACTCCTACACCTGGTTGGGGTTAACAAAATAATAGGTGACTATTATATTTCCTTTATTATATATATATATATATATATATATAGCTTTTTAACAGTTATAGCTGGCGTTAAATACTTATGTGGTAAGACCCACGCAGCCTCTGGTAAATCACTTTGCGCCGGCTGCGTGAGTGCCTCTTCCGGGACTCGCGCAGCTGCCGCAAAGCGAGAATTTACGTCAGCTGCAGCGCTCCTATGTGAATTGCCCTGTTTCAATGGACCCAAACTATTCTGGATATTGAACTTCCGAACGTTTAATTATTATTGAATCTTCGATAATTATCGAACACTAGAATTGATGTTCCACGATGTATCGCTCCATAACCTACACAGAAGGGGAGCGTTCACCTACCCCCTCCGTTAGTGGAGCTCCACGTCAGCAGCCTTTCAGCATGGTGCTGCAGTCCTTGAAAACATATACACTGCAAACAATGGGTGTCAAGCTAGAGGGTTTTTTTAGAACTTCACCTTTATTTGTAATCAATTCTGATTGGATACATTAAAATTATTTCAGAAAGAATCAGGTTGGTATACTATCAGATTGGTCTGTTTCCCAGACCATTTCCGAGGTCCCAGAGCCATTTACAGTAAGTTACTGTATCATTTTTTAAAAAAATTCCTTTAAAACTAAATTTTTTGAAAAATTTTATACGCGGCTCGAAAAACATTGTGATTATGAGGAAACTTTTTTTTAAAGGGCATGTCCACCCCCAAAACTATTTTTTGCTGTAGTGTAGGCATCGCTATCCTGTGTACTTTTGCCATATACTTTCATTATTTTTTTGGAATAGTTATCAAGTTATTTTCATTTTTGTGTTTCTTATGGATGTAGCAATTGATTTCACTCCTCCTATAGTGGGCAGTGTGCTTACAGTCTATGGAGACATGTCCACCAATCAGAAGGGTTTTGCATACTGGTTAAAATATTTTTCTCCATTTATTAATTAAACATGCAGAATCTGAGCAACTGATTTGAAAGTGCCACCTGGGAATCTGGGATTTTACATTAACCCATTCCCTACTTCTATAGTAGTTAGAACTATGACAGGTCTGAAACTTTTGAATGGCACCCAGGCATTTCCTTGCTTGGAATACAGTGCTGATCGCTGCTGTTTGCTCTATAGTAAGACACAACAGTTGTTACAAGCACAGCTGCATTTATTACAGACTGGTTTCTTTTACACTGCAATTATTCAGACTCAGATTTGCTGCATGTGTTTCTGATAACCCATTGATTACCATAATGCTCTCTAGACTGGTTTGCAATCATCTCACTATGTTTTATTACTGCAGATTATTTATGGTAAATATATATATAAATATCGGAATCAGATATTCCTATACATCAATAGCTCTGTTACTCAGATCTCCTGTTTAGTATTTTGTTGGAGCAGCAAACCAAACTTTTGCTGGAATTTTTTTTATCTTAGATACAGATCCCAGTACATGCCTCAGAACAAAGCTATAACATCTCAAATGAAAAGCAAAAATGAAACTAGCTCTCCTTACTGAACATTAACTATTTGTAGTGACTCCTAAACCCACCCCAATATCTGATTGGTCCAAGATCCAAGATCCAATCAGATTTAAGATTGTATCTAGACCAATCAGATTTTGGGGGTGTGTTTATGAGACACTATAAAACAGCATGAAATCTTCAGAGAAGCTCAGTTTCTAATCAGCAGTAGAACTAGCAGGTCTTGCCTTTGTAGTTAGGTTAGAGATTTGCAAGTAGATGGCTGGTTGTTTAGTTGGACTGCCAAAATGAATATTTTTTAGCTCCTGGGTTTTATAACTTTGGTGTTGTTGTATAACAGTCCATATACTGCACATAAATGTTGATATAACAGATAAATGATAATAATAGTGTTTTGATTACAGAGCCTGAAATTGCTTTCCTTTGGCCAAATAGCCTGCAAAATAGTGACTAACCCAAGTGCCTATGTACTTGCACAACTAGTTTCACCATTCCCTGACAAGCACTCTCAAACAGCAAAGGGCAGATAGGGAATATATAGGATAGGGGTTGTATATTGAAAACATGCAGTGTAAATACAACCAGGTTGTAATGAATGCAGCCCTGCTACTTACATTTACTATAAGCATCCCCCAATAATGAGATGATCTGATGACTAAATATATATCCACTTACAATATAAGCTTATTATAAAATAAAAATATGCTTACAAATGCAAAATCACAGTTTATTCCTGTGCTGTGCAGGGAAATTATTTCTCTATTGCCCCAGAGCCTTGCATAGCCAGGAAAACCCAACTTGGACACCTCATTACACAGAAAGTGAATGGTTGGGTAATCCACGTGAATGGCGGCATTACCTTTTTACATAAGTAAAAAGACCTTTCAAATGTTGCAACAAAAATGAAAATTTATTGCAAGCACTTTTTGCACATTTACTTTAAGGTAACAGGTATAAAAGGACATCAATACTGAAAAAAATAGTTATCTTTAGATATCCAGTCTGAAATATCTTCTGCTAAGTGCAGTTTTGCTATAACTAGAATGGAGACAGTGTTCATGCAAATCATGTGAATTGCATGATGGGAAATTCCCTCTTTCAATGCTGCCTCATAGTGATTACTGAGCATGCTTGCCCTCATAGAAACCTCTACAAGGAATAGTTAGAGGCGGAAACAAATTACATCAGAAATGGCTCCTACTCTTTAATTTCTGGGACTTTGAACAGACATTACAGGAGAACCGTTTGGGGCAGGGGGGTAAGGTGAGGATTTTTGAACACTACACAGTGAGGCCAGTAGTAGGTTAAATTTTAGTTTTGGGGGTGGACATGCCCTTTAAGTTCTGGATATATGTACGTGTTCCCCAGACCATTTCCCAGGTCTTAGAGCCATGTACAGTAAGTTACCATTGCTATTTTACCTTATATTTAGACGGATATTTGCGGATTATTTTCACCAACTGACTTTAATGGGTTTTTCCGCGGAATTTTGAATTTTTTTCGAAAATCTGCAAATCCACAGGTGGAACGGATTTTAGCAGTTTTGCCCATCTCTAGTATTTATACACAGTAATCATATCCCCATGCGAGCATCATTTTTCTAGTGTACATAATTGTAGCTTATCCAATCTGTCTTCATATTCAAGCTCCCCCATTACCTATTATTTTAGTTGCCCTTCTCTGAACCCTTTCCATTTCTATGATGTCCTTTTTGTATACAGGATTCCAAATTTGCTCTGCATATTCCAAATGACGCCTTACCAATGATTTGTAAAGAAGAATAACATTTTTCTCCCTTGAATCATACCTCTTTGTATACAAGACAATATCTTGCTGGCTCTAGCTGTTGCCACCTGGCACTGCTTGCTACCTTTAAGTATGTTATGCACCAAAACTCCTAGATCCTTTTCCAACAGGGATTTACTTAATACAGAGCCATTTATAGTATAAGCAGCACAAGGATTTTTCAGTCCAAAATGCATCACCTTATATTTATCAACATTGAATCTCATCTGCCACTTAGCAACCCAATGTGACAATTTATCTAGATCCACCTGAAACGATTGCACATCCTCTGAAGCTTTTAATGGTCGACAAAGTTGTGTCATCAGCAAACACAGAAACCTTTCTAACAATACCCACATTCAAATCATTAATAAACAAATTAAATAGAAGTGGCACCCCACTCTATATTGATGAAGCCCATTTAACAACTATTCTCTGAATCCTATCCATCAACCATCTATCTGTAGAAATGTGCCACTCTAGCCCAACAGACCTTAGTTTGTACATTAGTCAACTATGGGGGACTGTATCAAAACCCTTAGCAAAATCCAAGTATACTACATCTACTGCTATGCCAGAGTCTAAATTCCTACTCACTTCCTTATAAAAGCCAAGCAAGTTAGTTTGACAAGATCTATTCCTCCTAAATCCATGTTGATTATTACTTATAAGGTCTGTCCTTGAAACATTCTCTAGAATAAGCTCCCGTATCAAACTTTCCAGTATCTTCCCCACCACTGAAGTTAAACTTACAGGCCTGTAATTAACTGGCTGTGAACGACTACCCCTTTTGAATATTGGAATATTTTCTAATCCAGAGGCACACTTCCGGGCATGAGGAAATCTGCAAAAAAAAGAAACAATGGCCTAGATAAAATCGAACTCTCTAAGGATGTATTTTACCCGTTCCAGGGGATTTATTAAAGGGCATGTCCACCCCATTTACAACGTTTTTTTCTGTAGTGTAGGGCTCCCTCCCCTAGCCCCAACCACTATAGTAATTTTTGCAGAAACTTCCCCGATCTATACTTATATTACCTCTCTCCTCTGACGTTCTGTCACGGCCCACTGCTTACATAAAACTGCAAGCAGGGGCTGGACCGGCAGCCGTGTCCGTGATTGGCTGAGAGGCAGCCAATCACGGATGTGGCTTCCGGCTATCCAGAACGTCGGAGGAGAGAGGTAATATAAGTAGAGTTCGGAGGAGTTTCTGCAAAAATTACTATGGCGGTTGGGGCTGGGGGAGGGAGCCCTACACTACAGAAAATAGGATTTGTGCTAGGGGGAGGGAGAGGAAAATGAGTGGGAGAAGGTGGGAGAGGGAGGGCTGCAGTGCGCATGACATTTTTCTTCCGGAGGGGAGACGAGAGGTATATGGACTCTGCCAGGCTCCTGGTGGTCAGTTTTTGGGACTTTACAGGGCATTACAGGAGAACCATTTGGAGCAGGGATGTAAGGTAAGGATTTTTATACACTACACAGTGGGGCCAGTAGTGGGTTAAATTCTAGTTTTGGGGGTGGACATGCCCTTAAATATTAACCTTATTTAGTTGTTTCTGCACCATATCCTCGGCTAGCCAAACTGCACTTGCATACACCATTATTGCTACAATACTCTATGCTATCTGCACTTGGATCTTCTGTAGTGTATACAGAGGATAAAAAAATGTTCAAGACATTTGCTTTATCGCCATCCTAAGTAACTAACTTATTCCCATTAATTAATGGTGCCACACCATCTTCATCTTCTTGCTATTAATACTGTATACTTAAAAATACTTAAAAATGTTTAGGGTTAGTGATGCTTTGTTCAGCTATCCTAACTTCATTATTAATTTTAGCTAGCTTAATTGCTATCTTACAATCCTTGTTACAGCTTTTATAATTCCTAAAGGCCCTTTCCGTTCACACTGACTTGAATGTTTAAAATGCATTTTTTTCCTTTCCATTTCCCTCTTTACATCAGAATTAAGCCACATGGGTGAGGACTTATTTTTTTACATTTATTTCCCAAGGGTTTAAATTTAAATGTGAAATGTCTTAAAATCCTAAAAAGTCTCTCCTAACTCACCCCCTCCCACTCCTTATGTAGCAAATGTCTCCAAAACAACAGAGACATTTGCTCTCTACAGGCTTACATACCGAGGTTATTTTTTGTTTACAAAAGAGTGAAGTGTAGGAGGATTAATGCACATGAGCGGCTTGTTTCACAGGCTTAAATGGGGAAATGACCAGAGAGGGGAGGGGGAGTGGGGAGCTCTACAGTAAATCAGACTGTGTGCAAACACAGAGCCAGAGAGGAAGGTGGGAATAAGACACCATACACTAACCTTTTTTTATGTCGGCATTGGAGCAATGTATAAATTTCACTATACAGTAGATGCCTTTTAACACCCATATTGCCATTTATCTCTTCTTTTAAATTTGGCTTCAACTTTTGTTAAACATAAACACATACTCCTCCCATTTCCCTATCCTGTCTAAACAATTTACTGCTCATTGTCAGAATTGTTCCTCCATGCTTCTGCTATACATCATACACCATTATTTACAATTCTCCCATTTTTTTAGCCAAGCTTCTTGCATTTGCAATCATACATTTTACAGTATGGTCCTGTAATTTATGTATACTCTTTACTAAACATGCCTCCTTATCCCCTATGCTAGCCACACCCCTCTTTCCACCCACCACTGGCCAATCTACACCCGGTAGATTGGTGCAACCCATTACTACTAAATAGCATGTAGCTGACAGAAAATTCTGTCCAGTTCTGTAAAAACCCAAACCCTTCTTCCTTACATCAACCTCTTAGCCACTGACACTCCTAAGCTCCCGCTGTCTTCATAGCATAGCATGTGGCTGTGGTAGTATTTCCGAAAACACTACCCGGGAGGTCCTTGCTTTTAACTTGGCCCCTAGCTGTCAGAAGTTATTATTAAGATCTGCTTCTCCTGGCCTCTGAGGAAGTGACATACGGTCACGAAACCCGTAAGGCGGCGCCTCACGAGCACTATGTTCCTTTCCTGTGGGAGATCCTATGTGATATAACGGCTCTGTACCGTGAGTAATTTTTAAGGATGAATAATAAAGACTTTTTATACTTGTAAATGGTACGTTGTAGCTCACCCAATTTTTTCGTGTGTGAGATTTTCTCCTCCTCTAACTTTGACATTGGCACTAATGTGAACCAAGACCACTGGGTCACACCCAGCCCCACCCAATAACCTTGTCCACCACATGCCGAACCTTAGCAACAGGCAGGCAACACACAGTTCAGCATGCAGTGTCTTTGCCGTAGATGACCCTATCCTCCTTTCTAATAATGGAGTCCCCTACCACAACCACCTGCCTAGCCTTCCTGACCCTAAGTTCTTCCTCCCTTGAATTAGAAATGGCAGTCCCCTGGGTTCTCAAGGGATTACACGCTAATTCTGAGCTGTCCTCCTCCACTTCATCACCTAGAATGACTGCTCCAGGTACCTATACATTGTACGGTATCAACAAAACCACCCTTTCTAATACGCAATGCACCAACCTTGTTTTAGTGCACTTCTTTTTTCAATGTCCTTCTTTTTCTATGTTCTTAATAAAAAGGTCCTTTACAATAAAGGAGTTTATAAAAGCTCCCACTTTTGTCAGGTACAAACCACTGATCTAACCAATGTGAATGCTATTTAACTAATTGGCCTAGCCCCCACATCAATTAGTGCAGAGAGACAGAGAAAAAAAAACCAGATTTTAACCCTTACACAACCTGCTTGCAATTAAACAGGTGCAGTAATCTATAATGCTCCACCCCTCTCAGGGTGTGCTCACAATTGTCTCCTGCGTGATTGGTTTCTCTACACTTTTACTAAAAGTGTTAAAACATACAGTAAATATACAATAAATATACAATTACTGTTTTACTTGGTGGTTACTTATACTTGTCACTTGTGTCTTTAATCTTGTGATAAAGTGCCTATGCTTATAAAAGTGCTTCCTTTCTAAAGTGCTCTTCAGTATTCCTTTTTTAAAGTGCTTTTTCCTATTCAAAGTGCTTATGTTAGCTTCTAAAACACGTGTTACTTAAAATTAAACATTTTTTTTAACTTTAAAACCACTTTTGGACCTGTTTTATTCCCTTTACTTTAATATTTTATTGTTATTAACTCTTTATTTCTTTTCCTTTTGTTTCAGATTATCTTCCCTTCCAGTTCCTGTGGACCAAGTGAAATAGGTAAGTATTAACAATTTTGTTACTTCTAAAGAAAGCATTTAAAATTGATTTCTTCATTTAGACCTTTGGGATGCATGGTGTTTAGGTGGTGTATGCTAGTTGTCTCACTATGGGGGTTATATATATGCTAAAATGTCCATGCGGACTAGCATATATAGGAAAAACAAAAAGACAAATAAGAACCCGCATAGGCGAGCATAAAAGAGACATAACTAAGTGTAATTTGGAAAAAAATGAAAGAATGACATCTGTATCTAAACACTTTAAAATACAGGGATATAATGCAGCCCAGGTCAGATGGATGGCGCTTGAGGTGGTGGAAAAAGCATCCAGAGGAGGTAACTTTGATAAAAAGCTCCTACAAAGGGAAATACACTGGATACACCACCTAAACACCATGCATCCCAAAGGTCTAAATTAAGAAATTCATTTTAAATGCTTTCTTTAGAAGTAACAAAATTGTAAATACCGGTACTTACTTATTTCACTTGGTCCACAGGAACTGGAAGGGAAGATAATCTGAAACAAAAGGAAAAGAAATAAAGAGTTAATAACAATAAAATATTAAAGTAAAGGGAATAAAACAGGTCCAAAGGTGGTTTTAAAATAAAAAAAATGTTTAATTTTAAGTAACACATGTTTTAGAAGATAACATAAGCACTTTGAATAGGAAAAAGCACTTTAAAAAAGGAATACTGAAGAACACTTTAGAAAGGAAGCACTTTTATAAGCATAGGCACTTATCACAAGATTAAAGACACAAGTGACAAGTATAAACAGTAATTGTATATTTATTGTATATTTATTGTATGTTTTAACACTTTTAATAGAAGTGGTGAGAAACCAATCACGAAGGAGACAATTGTGAGCACACCCTGAGAGGGGTGGAACATTATGTATAAAATGTTGCACTAAGTGTGTTGTGAGTATGCACCTGAGGAAGGGGACACGCCTCAAAACGTTGTGCACGTATGTCATTAATAAACACAAACTAAAAGTGAGAAACAGCTTCAAGAGCGCGTTCTTCAGACAAAATAACATTGGATAAACTTTCATAACTGCAAGTGGTTGGCAGCTACTGAGGAACAGCACCTAGAAAGCAGCTTGAAATAGGAGTGTGGGGATAAAACGATTTGCAGTAATCTATAAACCCAGTGCCTGAAACTTACTATAAATCTTTGATTCTACACTAAAAGGAAAGTTACTAAAATCAATTCAAAAACTAATTGTTCAGCTGCCAAAAATGCCTTTATGAAAGGATTTAACTGGCAAAATTAGTAAAGTTCACCAGCAGCTAATTATTTGCCGTACACAAATTCTGCTAATTAAATTTGCACAGGCAAATCTTGCCATTCATCCCCTGTCAAGCTTTATGCGACAAATAGACCCACAAAAGGTAAGTATATTTCAAAAGCAAGTGTTTTCAGTTACACACTAGCACTTTTTAAATCTTCTAATATTCTGACTAACACTTGAGAAATACCATAATAGACTTGGATCTTTAGAATACAGACTTGGAATTTAATAAAAGGAGTTTCACATCCACGACTAATCCAGAATACAACCTTGGAAGTTTAAAGAGAACTACATATATTTCAAATATTGATCCCCTACATACACATTAATCTATTATTCTGTGCAGCCCTAAGGCTGTTACTTTTACCTTGTCTGTTTGTGAAATACTGAAGATATAAGCTCTGTTCTGTCCCCTCATTAGTATGCCATAACCACACATTTTCAGCATGCTCTTTTGACCTCCAGAGCATGTGTACAGAACATTCAATAAGGCAGCATTTTTCCACCTGGAAGGAACAAAGATGACCATACAAATCCTTTACGTTTACACGTTTCAGTGCAAGCAGATTCTTCAACTTTATTTGTGTTAAGTACGAAAAGAATAACATCCAAGAAGTTGGGTAAATTAAATTCTTAACATAAAACACCTTTGAAGAAACTTTACTGGATTTTTATAAATTAATAATGTGTTATACATTTTTTTTGTTCTTACAAATTTTAATTTGTAGAAAAATGATTACAGCTTAATTTTTTGTAAATAAAACTCTGATTATAATAACTACCATATCAAGTACACAAGTAACATAGTAAGGAAACACCCCAGAAATAAAACCTGAGCTTAGTTTGAAACGACTAAAAAATGCAATGAAAACTGTTTAAAAAATCCATCCCAATTGGGCTTGAATTGTATATTTGAAACTTCAGTAAGTTTTAAAACTAGTTGCTATGTTCATTTCTAACATGGTATAATCCTCTGAAATTGTAAGGTGCAAGATCCTGCTCCAGCCTACTTGCCTAGTTTACTTCTTGTGAATATAGAAGATGCAAACATACAAGATACTCCAATAAGACCATGAATAAAATAAGTTCAAACCAGGTGATTCAAGACCAACTTATGAACAGATAGGCAGATGGGGGATGATATGGGTTTTTATGTATTTTTCAATATATTATGATAAAAGGATAAATATTTTGATTGCTTGAAAACAATCTAAAAATTCTATTAACAAGCACAATTTATTAAGTGTTAAGGTTTTGTGTCAGACAAAAGTTTTCTTTTCCCATCATGCACCTTTTCTGCACTTGTGTTTGGCTTCTGAATTCTTGGCATTTATGTGCTGTAAATTACACCAAACTGCTGCCCTTTTCTCTGACAGAGCAATGTACTGAAAATAAATACTTACTAACCATCAGTGACTTCAGCATTCTATTCTATGTACTGATCTCTCTAAAAAGTATCAAGTGCTCTATCTATATTACCGATTTTTTCATGCAGAGGACAGGAACTTAAGGGTCAAAACTTGCTCATTTTTACAAAAGACCTTTGCCATTTGTCATCTGTTAACGACTATCCATTGAATGACAGTGCAGAGATGTACCTTGTATGGTTTGTAGCTGCATTACTAGTGAACATAAAACTCCACTACATAAAATACAGTATGTTCCATTTATGACTCTTTTTCTATTGAACCTTTCCTGTTATTTTTGCTGTAATCTGTGAATTACTACTTTATACAATTATATAGTTCATTACAAATCTATGTTGCCATGGTTTGTTAGTATGATAACATCAGTCACATTTTACATATTTATCTTTTCAGTCACATTTTATTATAAAATAAAGACAAGGACCACTGATCAATTCAGCCAAGCAAAATATATTTTCTCTATACAGAAGATTCAACCTAGGATCTACAGCAAATTAGCTGCCTGAGCCTGACTTCTGTCCTACAAATGCAGTTTGCAATACTTGAGCAGCATTGCAAACTTTTTACCATATTAGGTTGCTGCTGTTGTATTTAATTGCTCTTATAAGAAGTTTATAATTTACCAGATGCTTCAGATCAGCTCTGTTAAAGGGCATGTCCACTCCCTAAACTACAATTTAACCCCATAATGCCCCCACTGTGTAGTGTTCAAAAATCTCTGCTCCAAATAGTTCTCTTGAAGTGCCCATTCAAAGTCCAGGAAAGTGAAGAGTAGGAGCTGTCATCCTGCCAAAATGTTTCTGCCTCTTCTGCAGCCTCCGGGAGGTATTGTGACCATTCTGCAGCCTTTTTCCAAGTGCAGCATTTAAGTGTATTTAAGTGTATGATGCAAGTGTAGGGCTGAATTAACACCAGAATTATCTAGGGCAACATCAGGATCACGCTCCATCTTTCCTGACACCATCTTATTGTCATTACAGGTTTGAATCTGCTGTAACAAGTCTCCACTGTGCATCACGTCATGTGCTAGACAGTATTTTTACTGGTATGAATCAGCTGTCTTATCTAATAATTTAGTCTGGTTGTTTATTGGGACTTTCACCATTTGTTTGGTCCTCACTTTGTTTTCATTAATTTGTCTGTCTCCCCTTAGCCCCTCCCACCCCCAGCTGAATAGTATAACTAATTGTAGTTGTAATCAGGCCACTTATATCTTTAAGGGCCCTAGTCAGTTTCTGGCCTTGGTCACATTCTGCAGCCTTTTTCCAAGTGTAGCCTTTTTCCAAGTGTAGGGCTGAATTAACACCAGAATGAAACCAGAAGTAACCTGAAGTCCCGACACTGAACTTGTTTGCATCATACCATTTAACCCTTCCCATTGTATTATTACCCTATCATAATGTTCCATATAATCTTGCTCCTTATCTGCCTGCTTACCTACATACTAAGCTCTGCCACCTCACTGCAACATCCCAATGTTGGTAAGCCTATTTACATTGCAGCCTCCATTTATCCTCTCCCCTCCTTTCCCACCATGAACTACTTTCCATTGTCAAACACCCCCCAGCTTCCTCCACTAATAGACAAACGCATGGTCCATTTAAATTCCACTCTCACCTCCTCTCGTTCTCTCTCCGTCTTCTACTTGCAGCTGTTGATATCTCCCCTAATCCCGGCCCCACTCCCATACCACACCTTCATCCACTGGTACCCTAAACACACACAATATCACTAATGTACCTCTTCTTTTCCTTCCCCCTACTCCTGAATCTGGGGCCCTGTGGAATGCATAGTCAGTTTGTAATAAACTTGCACACACACACAACCAATTTATCTCTAGCTGCTTTACTTTTCTTGGTCTTACTGAAACATGGCTGTCACCCTCTAACTCTGTCTCACCCGCTGCGCTCTTATATGGTGACCTTCACTTCAGCCACACCACCAGACCCAAAAATAAATGTGGTGGGCGAGTTGGTATTCTTCTCTCTGAGCGATGTACTTTCAAACCCATCGCACCCTTACCAGCCCTTTCCCATCTATCTTTTGAGTTTCACTCCAGGTTTACTCACCCATACCGCTACAGATTGCGGTTATTTATCAACCACCTGGCCCGACCACCTCTTTCTTTAATCACTGACATCCCCTCAATTATCTTAGAGGATTTCAATATCCCCATCGATACCAACACCTCTCCTGCCACTAAACTTCTCTCTCTTACCTCCTCCCTAGGCCTTACTCAATGGTCCTCTGCTCAGACCCATTGAAATGGACACACACTGGATCTGGTCTTCACCCGCCTCTGCTCCGTATCTAACTTCTCCAACTCTCCCTTTCCTCTATCCGATCATCATCTTCTCAAATGTAATCTTGTGTCATCTGTCTCGGCTGTAACCCCTGACAAACAAACATACAAATGTAGAGACCCGCGTAATCTCGACCCCAAACAGCTCTTTAAAGTATTCAACTCCCTCCTCTGTTCATCCGGCTAATGAAGTAGCCTCATATTTCACAGAAAAAATCGTAAACATCCAAAATGGTTTTCCTGTACACCCTACCTCCTCCCAACAGCTTCCAACCCCCCTCTACTCCACCTGCTAACCTTCCTTCATTGATTAATCCCTTTAATTGTACCCTAACAAGCTTCACCACTATTACAGAACAGGTACATTTATCTCTCCTATCCAGGACACGTCTCACCACCAGCCCCCTTGACCCTATTCCCTCTCATCTTATTCCCCCTCTCTCCTCTTCACTCATAGCAGCCCTAACCTCTCTCTTTAACTTGTCCCTCTCCACTGGTATTTTTCCCTCTTTATTTAAACATGCTGTGGTATCCCCTATACTTAAAAAACCCTCCCTCGACCCGTCCGCTCTTTCCAGTGACCAGCCTGTCTCCCTTCTCCCATTTGCTTCTAAACTACTGGAAAGACATGTCTATGCTGAACTGGTCAGTCATCTGTCTGCTAACTCTCTCTTTGACCACTTCCAGTCAGGCTTCTGCCCTAACCATTCCACGCAAACTTCCCTCACTAAAGTGACCAATGATCCACTTAGTGCTAAATCTAAAGGTCACTACACTTTGCTCATTCTTCTTGATCTGTCCTCTGCTTTTGATACTGTTGATCACCCTCTACTTCTTCAGATCCTGGCCTCCTTTTGTATCCAGGACACTGCACTTTCTTGGCTATTCTCCTATCTCTCTGGTAGGGCCTGTATTGTTTTCCACTCTGGAATTAGCTCCACCCCTTACCTCCTCCCTGTGATGGTCCTGTAAGGCTCAGTACTTTTCTCCATCTACACCTATGGCCTTGGACAACTCATTAGTTCATTTGGATTCCAGTATGACCTGTATGTGGATGATACCCAAATTTACAGCCCCATATCTCCCTACACTGACATCCCGGATCCCTGACTGCCTTAGTGCCATCTCTGTCTTTATGTCCTCCTTCTTCCTCAAATTCAACATGGGCAAAACTGAACTTGTCCTTTTCCCACCCTGACAATCTGTTCCCCTCCTTAGTCTTACTATTAATATTAACAATACACCTATATCCCTATCTCCTCGTGTCTGCTGCCTGGGAATAATGCTAGATTCCTATCTTCCCTTCAAATCCCATGTCAATTTGCTTGCCAACTCCTGTCGGCTCCAACTCAAAAATGTCCCAAAGTCAACCCTTCCTATCGAAAGAAGCTACAAAAATCATAGTCCATGCCCTAATCATATGCCGGCTAAACTATCCAAATATATACAAAACAACCACCTGGCACTGCTTCAGTCCATCCTCAACTCTGCTGCCCAGCTCATTCATTTCTCTTCTGGCTTCTCTAATGCCTCTCCTCTCTGTCAGTCCCTCCACTGGTTGCCCATCACGCAAAGGATCCAGTTCAAGCTGCTTACCCTATCCTATAAAGCACTATCCAATACAGCCCCTTCATATATCTCAGAGCTGATCCACTGACACCGTCTCAGATGCAACCTCCGCTCCGCAAATGATCTCCTCCTCTAATCCACCCTTGTCACCTCTTCCCATGCCTGTATTCAGGACTTTGCTCATGCTGCCCCTCTGCTCTGAAACTCCCTTCCTCTGTCTGTCTGTCACTCACCATCCCTTAATACCTTTAAACGTAACCTTAAAACCCACCTCTTCAGGCAAGTATATAACCTAGTCTAGACATTACCCATCTGACTACCCATTATGATCCAACCCACCTTTCAAGCTCCACTGCCAATCTATTTACAGACTACCGATTCCCACAACCTTATGTCTAACCCTCATATCCTGTAAACTGTAAGCTCTTTGGGCAGGGTCCTCTCTCCTAATGTATCACAGTATTGCTGTAAGAAACTCATTACTCTGTTTACTTACATTATGTATTACCTGTGTATGTAATATGTATGACTTTGTATAACATGTATTACCCTGTACGTAATGTATGACTATGTAGTTGTAAAGCGCCACGGAAGATGTTGGCGCTATATAAATCCATATTAATAATAATAATGCGCAGGGGATCCCCTCTCCCCCTCCCTCCTTTCGATTCCCATCTGTCTGCTGCATTCCCCTAGCATTAAAACCTTTTAACTATGTGCAGTCCATCCAATTTCACCCCCAACCGCCGAGTTACATTTGCAAGAAAAGCCACAGAAAGTTACTTACAGACCTTCATTCCCCTGGTGCTCTAGCCAATCACAGATGTGACAGACGGGTTCCGTCCCTTTCTGCTGTTTCTGGCTAGCAGAGAGCTGGGAACAGCGCTGGGGGATCGATGGTCTGTAAGAAACTTTCTGGGGATTTTCTTGAAAATTAATTACAATGTGGGCTTAGTGGTGGAGATACATTTAAAAGCAGAAAATGGCTTAGTGCAGCTGCCTTATAATAATGCAAGAAAAAGGAAAATATACGTTTTATTATATGTATTAAAATTTATTATTTATCCCTTTAAAAAACTGTATTATTAAAGGGATTGAGTTTCTGTCCCTAAATGCATCTGAATACCATTGAACTTGCTAAAGATCTCATTGTCTTTTGCAGGAGATTAGCTCTTAGCTAATTTTGGAAAACAGGATAGGATGAAAGACACTACAACCATACCCTAACCTTTAAGAGCAGTTCAGGATGAGGTAACTTTCAAAACTAAATCAAAATATACTCCCTTGTTTGCTGAATTTCCTAGCCTAGACATTTGTTACAAAAATACCCTTTTGGATATACAGAAACTGAACAGAACTCTTGAGGACCCCCATGTAACCTCTCAGGGAACCGGACCCGGTTTCGAGGCAGAACTGGGGTTTAAAAAATTTGTGAAACTTCCAGAATTTTGAAAGGCCAGAAGTTTGCTAAATATTGTGAAAATATTGGAAATTAGAATTCAAACATTCTAATGTAGAAAATGTTAAAATATCAGTGTCACAAAGGTGAAAATTCCAAACTCAATCTTGAAATTCAGTCCACTGAACTGCTGGTGGAATAAAAACTTTCCAGTTTTGTACAATTATTAATAGTTTGGATCTATGGGATCCTTTAAGGGGGTGGATTATATAGTGGATAATGCACCCCCAACTGTAAATTATAAGGATATTAGAAGTCACCAAGGAGTTCCGTGACCATATAAAAGCACGAGGCCGCAGGCCGAGTACCTTTTATACAGGGCACAGAACTCCCAGGTGACTTATAATATCCCTATAATTTACAGTTCGGGGTGCATTATTTATTATAACCTACCCCTTTGTGGCTTCTGGTTTCCTTCTCCTCCTGGAACTGTAAGATTATAAGGCTATAATCTTACAGTTCCTCACATAGACATCCACTACAGGGGTTGGTTATTTAATAATAAAATTAGTGGTTTGACTGCTATCTCTTTCCACCTTCTGCTGCAATTCAGCAAAAAAGAGAATGAGAGAGACAACTCAGAACAACTCAAAACAGATACAATGGACAGCAAGAGAACCAAAGGACTCCAGATAGATGCAATATGGCACTAAATCTTGGGATTTTCAATCCTTATTAAATAAAACCCATTGTAGGATTAGCTGTTGAAAAGCTTCTGTGTTATTAGTGAAGAGCTCAGGGCATGAAATTATGTATTGATTATCTGTCTTTGAGAGAACTAATAAAATGTCTCCTTATGCATATGTGCTGCAGTATATGTGTTTCCAATCTGTATATATAAATCAGTGGAGATTTGGTTGATTATTTAATACAGCCCGGGAAATACATGAACTGTACTGTGACATGCTTGTAGTAGCACTTTTTCATTTTATTTGCTTTGACATTCACAACAAAATGTTGTTGGGGGCTTTGCTCCCCATTAACTGTGTGAATTATCATAAAGATTTTTACTTCTCTAAACTTTAAGGGTACATTCAACTGATTACCAATCTTGCCCTCACCAGAAACACCCCCTTAAAAGTGAAAGCCCGGTAAGCCCGTTTGAAGTTAAAACTAGAGGTGAAATTAAGAAACAATATATAGAAATCTAAACAATCTAGAGCACAATAGCCAAGGACAAGGTACATATGCACAGGGACAATCATATGAGCATTGCTTATAATTTACGTGGGGAAATCATTTAATGGTAAAACCTTAGTAAGAAACCAGAGGGGAACCCAGTCAGCCATAAATAAAACCCAGATTATAATATAACTGTAACCAACATATCCCATTACTGTAATGATGGCACTGACTCAGAACTTTTCGGGTAAACGTTCGGCCACGGCTTTTATTAATAAATTAATTTACATATGCCTCATTTACAAATGTCCCTTAGCATATTAATCCCACTGTATACCCTTGCAAATCATAACCATCCATGTTGTTAACCATTTAGCCATAGATCTCCTCTTGAATGCCAACCTCTGCCAACAATTAACACACATTAAATATAACAATAAACAGGGAGGGAGGGAGGGATGATTTGTTCCCTGTGGCAAACCTAAAATGGCGCTGGTGACCAGGTGGTGCTGGTTTATATAGAGACGTGGCGCTGCGTGATGATGTCATCACCAGCGTTGCGTCTCGCAAGACTTGCACTGCAAGGAGTGGTGGACGGCCGCGCTTGAAGAGGATGGTGCTTCCTGTAAGTGCCGCATTCCCCCCAATGTCAGGCGCCCCATCCCCACGGCGGGGCTAACAATATTCTGTATCTGTGCTGCCAATGATAAATGCCTTTCAAGTTTTACCTTTTTCTCTTTTTCTTATGAAATTTTCACCTTTATCTATTTGAACTTGATAGTTTTTTTGTTGTTGATATAACCGTTAATCAGAGGTTGCCAAACAGTACAGATGGCATAGACAATTAAAAAAAGGGGATCTAGAGGGGAAAATTGGAAAAATTGGAAAACAAGCAATATCCTATTTTTAAAGCTGTGCAGAGGATTTAAAACCCAGTAGATGGTCCCCTTGTATCTGGAAATGGATATCCCCAAGAAGACCAACGCTACATGTCAATTTGATACATCTATACTTGAATCTTGATGAACTGTGCACAACATTGTACATTTAACAAACACATAAAAGATTGAAGGCATAAAAATAAGATATGCAGATACTGTAATTAAGAGCAGTTAACTGGACAGATACTTCACTTTATTAATGGGCTGAATTTATATGGTCGGTCTCATGGTGGATCAAATATGCTCAGCATGTGAGGTGCAATCCAAATTATTAGTTTGGGAAAAGCTAAATGGTTTCTTCTTCCTTTTCTTCTGCTGTGACGCAGACCGAATAAGCTGTGATTATCTGTCTCTTGATTGCATTCAGCTATGTCATAATCAGCTGATTTCTCTTAATTGCATTCTGCTGTGTTAAAGGGGCAGGTTTTAAAACTTGCAGCACATGCAGACACTCACCTTAATACATCTTTGCGCAGCCTTTCAAGCCAATTCTAAAGATACTTTCTCTTTCTATTTACTTTTATTTGATTTATTTTTTTAAAACTGGATATTATCTATTTAAAAGATAAGGGTTTCTTCTGGTGTTTTTCTTGCTTTGTGTAAACTTTAAACTCATTTGAATAAGATTTCCATAAAAAAAGTTACTGCAGTGGTAAAACATTTATTTCCATAATTATTTTCTTCTGAATTATCCTTGTTGGGTTTTTCTCATGGGGACCTATTATACTATTTTTTTTTTAGTTTAGCAATTATAAGGTCTTTATTAATTCCCTAAGTCATTATAATTTATAAATCTAATGTGAGAATATTATATTTGCATAAGAAAATACATATAAATTGATTATATTTCATGGGCCTAATAATAGTAATAAAACCTTGCTACTGCGAACCCAACTTAAGTCCTATTCAGGGAAAATGACTTGAGAATGAGAAAAGAACAAACAGAAACAAGCTGTTAAAAACATAAACACAACTTAGAAAACCCACTACATGATGTTGTAATATTAGAATACAGATTAGACACACACTGAATACATATGTTAAACACATCTTATCCATTTCCAGTCAGCTTTAGAAGACATGGTACCTGATTTGAAATTATAAAATGGGGACACCTCACAATCTAAAACAAAACAAAATAGTAAAATGTATAATTTTTCAGTCTAATTATTTATAAATAGTAATGTTGGGTACTTTAATGTGCATACACAAAGAAGATAATGATTCTATTGACTGTTCATCTAGACTCTCCTCTACAATAGATTTATTCATATGTTGGAATATTTGTTTCCCAAAACCATAAGTGACCCCTCAGTCTAAAGTCACATGTGTATGACTAAAGCAAATCAGATATGGTTAAGCAAATATTGCTGGCAATAACTAGAGAGTTCTGCACTGGTTCCAGGTCTGTGGGTCAGTTACACTATAAAAAAAGCATAGTTTGCATTGCCAGTTCCAGTATTGCAGTCCAGCTGTATCTCAAACCTCCACCCTTGGGCCGTACATCAAAAACAGTATTCCGCTCCAGACACTAGAGATATTAAAAAAAAATATTTTAGAAAGTGACATCACTCCCCCCTATATGTAGGTATATCATATTACCCCAAAACCTGTATTTTTAAAATCATAAACATGCATAAAACATACTGTATATATATAAATATACAGGTATATATATCATATAATCAATTCTAAAAAAATTATTTAAAAAAAGTAAAATTGGAATCTGAATCAGACTTTATTTAAAAAACATAGCATCTAAAACATGTTGTCAAAGGCATATTACATCAGTGACAAATCAAACAACACATTATATACGGTATAATATGCTCCTTAGAGTGTAATATAAGCATATACTTATAAGCGTATATAAGTCACAGAGGAGTTCCCTGACCATATAAAAGCACAAGGCCTCAGGCCAAGTGCTTTTATATAGGGCAGGAAACTCAGAGTTGACTTTATAAACCTTATATTACACTGTAATTGGGTGTATTATTTCTTATAAGGTTACTTTTACATAAGGTTTAATTATTTTAAATAAATAAATTGGGCCATTTTTTAATTTAAAATAATTAGGTTACCTCCACCTCTCATATAAACCTTTGCTGTAGTGTAGTGGACCCTATTCCACCCCCAAACCAGAGAGGTAAGATAAGGAATTTTAAACACTGCAAAGTGGGGCCAGTAGTGGGGGAAATTTTTGTTTTAAGGGGGGACATGCCCTTTAACCCCCCCCAACATAATGGTTTAAACGCAGGATTTTAGTTACTTCCATATAAAAAACTATCACATGGCACAGAAGACAGTTGTGTCTTCAATCAGCCATTACATTACTTTCCCCTGCCGGTGTCCAGAGTGATATATTCTGCATTACTTTTCTTTCACAAAGTTTAACTGATGGGTGCCTGGGAGACCTGGATGTCTTAACTATGACTTATAGATAAGACTTTTGGGTCTCCCGGGCAGCAGTGTCTCGCTACAGAACCGGCAGTTAAAGTCTGTGAAGGAAAACAAATGCAGACTGTATCACTATGGACACCAGCAGGGGAAAGTAATGCAGCGTCTGGTTGAAGACATACAACTGTTCAGATCTGTACCGTGTTTTTGTATGGAAGTAACACAAATCCTTTATTGTTAATGGTGACAGGACTTTTAATGGGAAGGTGCATTGGTATATATTCTTATAAAGAAACTCTTAGTTACTTAGCCAAGAGGTTTTTATAAAGATATATTCCACTGCACCTCCCCATTGAAAGTCCATGGCCCAATGTTTTATACTCAAAAAAACACATTGTCACCGCAGTGATATTTACAAAGCATGTCTATTAACATTCCCTATGTGTGTATAATATTGTTCTATATTATTGTCCGACCCCTTAATCCTATTACATAGGTTACACTGTAAATGGCTGTCTAACAAGTGACAAATAACAAAGTGCTTACATTACAAACTCATCTGAGTAGATATGCCATTTATGCCATAAGGACAGATATAATTTTCACATTAATCAACTGTTTTCTGCTCAAGTGTGAAGTCATCCATTAAACAGGGCAACTACTTTAAATCATGCCTTAAAACGATGCACTAGTGTCAATGCTGAAATCTGGGGAATATTCAAGTTTGTTGCTTCATTCTGTTCATCGCTAATGAGCATCTGTTTCTACAAAATAAAGCCTACTGTCTGTTTTACTTTTAATGAGTTTGTGAACTTCACACCCAGCCCCACTTGCCTTTTCATAGTTCTAAAAACAATAACTCTCATGTCATGCCTAGAGCAATTACACAAGTGTTTTGTTGTTTTTGTTGCATTTTGTACTAGGGCAGGGGTGTCATAGATTGGTATACACACCCAGCACTTACCACTGCTATTTATATATCAACTGGATCAACTGTTAGGTAGGGTTAAAAGGGAGGGTGAAAAGGTTGGACTTGATGGACATATGTCTTTATTCAACCTCAATTACTATGTTACTATGTACTTTTTTGCTGGTCCCTAGATTCCCAGCCAACATCAGCTTGTAGAATAGCTTGAACAACAACAATAGCTTGGGGCCGCATACATTCACCTGTGTGGGTAAAAGTTCACTAGCCCATTGTTAATTTGGAAAAACTAGAGAATATTGTTTTATCTGACAAAGGGTGGGCCAATAATTTTTTTTCACTGATGTTATTGGAGAAAAGGGGCAACGTACCCTGCACGCGAGTGTGAGTGGATTTATTCTTCTAGGCATCTTTATTTTTTTACTGAGCACAGCCTTTTCTCACTTTGAGGTGAAAAATGACTACAGGCAGTCCCCACACGGTGAACAGTGTGCCCACACCACAATTGCGAGCAGATAAATGAGCAGTGTGCCCACATCACAATATTCAAACACAGAAGAGAAAAGAGAACCCTGCTGAATTGCACTGTTTGCCAGGACCTTTTCAGCTTCCAAATCCTCTCTACATTCCAAATGCAACCATGGTGATCATCACTGGTCAGGATGCGCTTAAAGGAAACTTTAAAGGAGAACTAAACCCAAAAAATAAAAGTTTTAGTTAGAAAGTACTTGCCTCAACACCCTTCTCAGCATGGAAGATCCCACTCAGGGGCCTTTTCTTTACCTCTATGAGCTCATTTTAGGTTCTGTTTGTTCACCAAATCTGAAGCTGACATTTCCCTTGCCTGCCAGTACTTTTACCTTGATTACATTTTCAGCACCTGTGTGATTTCCACTCCCACCTCTTAACCCCTATGATGTAGGAATATATAAAATAATCAATATTCAAATTGGTGGTGCAGCTGATTAACACTTTCCTAGTAGCATTGTTGTAGTGTGATGTATATAGGTCTGGGTATGTAGTGTGTCCGGATCTGAAATAATGTATGTCTTACCAACGGCTTTCACTCTACCAATCCGATATATAAACAATAAATTGCAGGTGAAACATACAAAGACACAGGTCTGTAGCTGTAAATATTGCAAGTTTATTGCAAACATGCGTGCTACATGTTTCAGACCCACTCAAGCACTTGAAGGACAAGTGGGTCAGAAACATGTAGAATGCATGTTTTGCAATAAACCTGCACTATTCACAGTTCCAGACCTCTGTATTTGTATTTTTCACCTGCAGTGGATTGTTTAAGTGTTGGAGGGCCATATTTAAAAACTTGCGATACTGCGGCTTTTCGTTACTGTGCCATGCATTTCTCATCAGTGTACCTTATTAAAGGGAATGTTGGAGGGTAGGAAGAGTGTGTTTTTATAGGAACCACATGGTGCAGAACTGTAGGGGGAGGATAGTGAAGTGAACCTGATCTTAGCACAGCTCTGTGCCATGCTTTCTCATCAGTGTACCTTATTAAAGGGAATGTTGGAGGGTAGGAAGAGTGTGTTTTTGATTCAGCTGTCTGTATAAAAACAACAAGCGAAGAAATGCATTACACAGAGAAATGCATTGCACAGAGCTGTGCTAAGATCATGGTCATTATATTATCCTCCACCTGCAGCACTGCACCATGTAATAGCCTATGGGACCGGCCCCACTACATGAGATGCGTTTCCGTGTGCTATTGGAGTGCATGCGATTACCATTTTTTTGTCTGTATTGCATACGCTCTGCTAGGGTCCAATTGTGGAAGTGCAACGCCCATGCACAGAAGCGAGCACAATCGCGCATTATTGCGACAGTGCGTCTTGCCTTGCACTTAAGTGGGGCTGCCTCTCAGTCAATCACAGCCACGGCTGCCGGTCCGGGCCCCTGCTTACAGTTCTGGCGGGCAGGGGAGCCGGACCAGTACAGCGAAGCAACGAGGTGCTGTAAGTAAAGAAGGGAAACTGTTTTTGGTATAAAAATATAGCGGTTGGGGGTGGGACCTGCCCTACAGTATGTTAAAAATTGAAAAAGAGGGTGGACATACCCTTTAAAAAAAAAAAAAAAGATTTTAGGCATTGATACGTATCCCTCAGGCCATTTCCCTGGTGTAATTTTCAGATTTCTTAACTTTAATGGGTCTGCGTGCAGTTTTTTGAATTTTTAGAAAATGTGCAAATCTGCAAGCAGAATGAATTCCAGTGAGTTCGGCCATCTCTAGATATGTGTAATACAGATAAACTTAATAAACTTACCATTAAAATCATTTATTTAACCCTAGAATAGTGCCGTTTTGTTTTTTTCACTATACCCCTTCCTTATAAATCACCGATTCAATGAACATGCCCTTTAAACAAGGAATTGGGCGTGGAGGGTGATCTACAGTAGTTCTCCCACCTGTAATGTGAGTCAAAAATAATCCTTATATCATATTAGACATTCCAAACTTAGAATTAAATAGAATAAATGCTACTAAATATATTGTTAGGCCAAGGCCACACTACGACGCAGCAAATTGTGCACACAATCGCGAGCATTATCGCATGCGATTGTGTGCGCGATTCTTGTGCGTTCTGTGCTTGCGCGTTTTGCCATGCGATTTTTTACAGTTTTGATTATGGAAACACATGCGTTAACGCACCAAAAATGGTGAACGCATGCGTTACCAAAACAGAAACGTATGCGCAATCGCATGTGCATGGTAAATCGTGGGAATTATTGCGTTCCCGCGATTTCCATTTTTAAAGAATTGCATGCGCAGCCGTGAGCTCAAAACGAATGCGCAAACGCCAAAAAAAATGTGCTAGCGTGGCCTAGCCCTAAGTTTCCCAAAATACAGCAGTAAAATCCTAAATTAAATGGGCACGATGAACATTTGTAATAGCAAGGCAGCATTTCCTATGGTGAAATCGTCTTGAAAGCTATTTTACTATCTAGCACTGCATTTGGAATGTCATTATCAGGCTTCATTAGATACACTTACAATTCACAAATTGATGTTAGAGAAAATGAATGTAGGTATTAGGAAGAAGCAAACACATTTCTGTGTTGTAGTCAGTTCACACAGCAGTTCAAATAAAAGAAAGACTAATATATATCATCATTGTCCATTTACTTAAAATGTTTAAATGCAATTTACTTAAGACTTTCCGAGAAAATGTGCTGTCCTCTGAATTTATAAGGACAGCACATGAGAAAAAAGTGGGAAAAAAGTGGATGGAAAGTTTAAATATATTGAAATGTAAAAGACTTATTGGAAAATGGAAGCTAAATAAATCCCAGAAAAAGAAATACTGTATTTTATTTATTTACAAGCTTTTGTTCCTTTAAAAGATATGTCCACCCCTCCAGCTCAGGGCGGGCTCAAACCCTGAGACTCACCTTTTTTCTGGGGTCCCTGAGACAAGCTATTCCTCCCAATCTCCACCTGCAGTTTCTCTCCACACCTGAGCTCAACAAGCTCTTTAAGATCTCATGCAGCTACAGAGAAGGTGCAACAGGAAGGAGACTGTGCATATGGTTTATAAGATTTTTTCACATTTATGGTTGAATATGTTTTGGAAATATTGCACACTATTTGGTACGTTATATAGACTGGGTGTCAGGTCACAGGACCAAACAAATAATAACCTTCAATGGGCGATGTTGCATGTAGCATAAAATATATAATCTCAAAACACACAGAAAAAATGCACAGCACTCAATCTTGGAACCATGTAAACATATACATAAATCCCCAACACTGGGTAATAAATATTAAGTGCAACCCTTCATCCCAAGTAGCCCCTAAAATAGCATCTAGCTGGATAAGTACACTTATCTGTCTGTTGTCTCAGTCAAAAGTCACCAGTGGGGTACATACTACTGTAGCCCAAGGGGAGCCCAGGTTGAAGACAAGTAAAGGCCCTGTTAGTGGCTTGAGGGCTTTTGGATCTTAGTCTGGCCTTTTCTGTTATACAGTATATTTTGTTTCGGTACTTTAGTGTCAACTTTATGGTGAAGCTGCCACAATAAGTTATGACCGTTTGGGTAACTTTTCTGTAAAATAGAGGTAATGCTTAATATATAAGTAAGGAGGGGACATTAGGCTTAAAAACAACAGGGAAATTCACCCAGAGCAATTCATTAGAGACTGCGTGGCTTTGCATGAATTTGACTCAACAAAAGTATTTAACGTCAGCTATCAGCTGGTGTAAAATACTTACCCAATGAGAGCCATATAGCCTCTGGTGAATAGGCTTGCGGCGGCTATGTGAGTGTCTCTTGCAATACTCGCACAACCGCCGCAATCGAGGGGTTAAATTCGGGCTAACCAATTTTTAAAGCAGAATAAAACCCAAAATACAAAGGCAGCTCCACAGACTCTATAACTGTCACTTAGTAAAAATAATAATCGAAAATTCGTTCCATTTTCGGATCTTCTGGATTTTCCCGAGATCCGGGATCTGAAAATGGAACGAAACAAGTGAGGTTTGCCATATCTAGTCCAGGACCTAAAACTGCTTCTGCACATGCTAACTAGGTACCTTGTGTTTGTTTCCCACTCGCCTTGTGCTAAGCTGCATGTAACAGATGACATCAGAGAGATAGCAGTGGATATGATTAGTGGATTTCCTGCTCAAACAAAGTAGGGGAAGGTGTTAACCTGTTAACCCTTTATATTTATTAACATTTCTGCAAGAGACTGACTTTTAAAGTGTTTATTTCTGCACTCTACCATTTATATTACTATGTGTATTGTTGCAATGTACATTTTAGAAGTCTAATGACAGCTGCATTGATTTCACTGTAGTCATATAGCATGTATTGAATGCAATGGCACTCAGCACTGTAGCAGATCAATTTCTTAAGAGTTTGGCTGAAAGGTGGCAACCCCAGTAGAATACTGATTAATTTAAATTTACACTTATGAAAACAAAACATTGCAGTGCTGCAGGTGCAGCATATTGAAGTGAACCTGATCTTTGCACATCTCTGGAAGAGTGTGTTTTTGTTAATGCAAAACTTCCCACAGGGAGCTCTCTTGCTGCATCAATTTTATAGCACATGTATACTTCCCTTTCAACAGTACTCCTTTAATTGGTAAACTGATAGATACAACATGGTGCAAGTGGCATTCCCACCAACATTCCCCTTTAATATATACACTTATAGAAACAACATGGTGCAGAGCTGCAGTTGGAGGATAATTTAGCGACCCTGACCTTAGCACATCTCTGTACAATGCGTTTCTCAGTATTGTACCTATTTGAAGGTGAATGTTGGAGAAATGGAAGGAATGTGATACATTTTAGATTACTTATTTAGAGGGGAATGTTGGAGGGTATGACATAAACATACCCTACAAGATGCCCCTTTTAAATGATACACTTTTACAAATAACATGGGGCAGAACTGGTGTGGGGTAACAAAAATAGAACCCAATCTGAGTAAGGCTCTATGCTACTTTATAAAAAGGGAAAGTTGCATACATTATTCCGAACTGTCAACACGGAGCCAGATCATATGGTCTAGTAGGGACACACTAAATAAACGTCATACACTCCAGCATAACCTTTTAATATGTACATTTACTTTAATTTATGTGCAAAATGCTGATGTCATGCTGATGACACATTTAACCACCGTTAAAAGATATAGAATAAGAAGAAGCGCTAAGTGCAATGCTTTTTAGGTCAAAATCTATCTGTACTAAATTTTGATTTTATGCCGATGTCATAGTAACATCACAAAAAAATGCACCCAGACACATTTGAACACTATTAAAAGTTATAGAATAATAAGTCGCACCGAGTGCAATGCTTTTTTGAACCAAAATCCATCACTAGAAAAATGCACCCAGGCATAATTGAACACTATTTAAAGATATAGAATAAGAAATCACATCAAGCAATGATTTTTAGGGTCAAAATTCAATTGTGTACAAAATTATGATGTCATACTAAAAAAAATGCAACTAGACACATGTGAACATAAGAAGTCACACCAAGTTCAATGCTTTTTTGGGTCAAAATCCAAATCTGTACATAATTTTGTCATACTGATGTCATAGAGACATCACTAGAAGTGTACCCAGACACATTTGAACTACTAAAACATATAGAATAAGAAATCATACCAAGTGCAATGCTTTTTAGGGTCAAATTCAATTCTGTATACATTTATGATGTCATGCTGATGCCATAGTGACATCACAAAAAAAAATCACTTTTGTGAACACTATTTAAAAGAGAACTAAAGTCTCCAGACAATATTGTCCCAATGGACAGGGCACATTCACAAACATACAACAAGCTGTGTCACACCTCTCCCTTTGCTGTGGCCATTGGGTGATTTATGAAAATAACCTGTGAGTACTAGGGGTCAGCTCCCACAATCCACCTTGGATGGGTAAACCCCCAGCTAAGTGTCTGTGTACAGGCACATGCTCTGTTATGCTCAAAAGATCAAAACAAGGAAGTTGTAGCCTTGCTTTTCTAGATGCTGGCCAATCACATTATAGCACAGAGATCCTCCCTCTCCCTGACACAGAACAGGGATTTAAGTTTTTTGTTTTCAAACACATTCAATGCTCCTGTCCTAACATTGATATAATCCCTTACTTTTCATACAAAGAGAAAAGTAATATTTGTAGTGTATTTCATAAATAGCATAGAATACTAACATTTCAGCAAAAATTTAAAAAAGTCTGGGGAACAGAACCTGCAACCTGCAGAGCTCTTACCTCTATAGAGAAATTATACAGAACACTGGTACATGTAGAATTCTTTACTAGCAACATAATGGAAACAAAAAATAAAAGTAAGTCTGGGGATTCAAACTTGTGACCTGACCAAGCTGTTTGTTACTCTGCAATTTATTTAACAGCAACTTACACTGACTGGTAAATAAATTGCAGGGTAACAAGCAGCTTTTAAAGTCTTTTCAGGGACCTCTAAATTGGTGTATAAAAAGCACTTTGTCCATAGGGACATTGAATACTGGGGTCAGGGGACATGGCTCTTTGATGACTTCATGGGCCGTGGGTTGTACTGGCAACAACATGGAAGCCTTCTAAATAACAGAATCTATTTCTAACATGTACTAAATGCAAATTTACTAGAGAACAATGTATAGGTGTTCTGGGGAGGAAAACTTTCACATTAGGTTTTAAAAATCTTACGTTTAGTTCTCCTTTAAAGATATAGAGTAATAAGCCACAATGAGTGCAATACTTTTTTGTGTCAAAATCCAAATCTGTGCAAAATTATGATGTCATGCCGATGTCATAGTAACATCACTAAAAATGGACCTAGACACAATTAAACACTATTGAAAGATATAGAATAAAAAATCTCACTAAGTGCAATGCTTTTTTGGTTTAAAATTCAAATCTGTACAAAATGATGATGTCATACTGATGTCATAGTGACATCACTTAAAAAATACACCCCAGATACATTTGAGCAATTTAAAAAGATATAGAATAAAAATCGCACCAAGTGCAAAGTTTTTTGGGTAAAAATTCAAATCTGTACAAAATGATAATGTCATAATAATGTCATAGTGACATTTTTAAAAAATGCACCCAGACATATTTAAACTCTATCAAAAGATGTAGAATAAGAAGTCACACCGTGCATTGCTTTTTTTTAGTCAAAATCCAAATCTGGGCAAAATGATGATGTCATGTTGATGTTGTACCATATATACTCGAGTATAAGTCGATCCGAAAATAAGTCGAGGTACCTATTTTTACCTGAAAAATTTGTAAAAACTGATTGACTCGAGTATAAGCTGAGGGTAGAAAACTGATTGACTCGAGTATAAGCTGAGGGTAGATTGTTGCCCTTTAAATGGACATTAGAATTCCCATACATGAATCCCATACAGTAATAGCCAAAGCCAGTACCAGTAACGCCCAATTCCTTGGCACTCCAGATGTTTGGAAACTACAACTCCCAGCATGCTTTGTGGGAGTTGTGGAGTGGCAAGGTTCAGTAAACTTTTAATTAAGCTTACCATCATTTACAATTCTCCTGAACCCCATATTGTAAAGGGCCCTCTGACCCCACATAGTAAAGGGCCCTCTGACCCCATATAGTAAAGGGCCCTCTGACCCCCATATAGTAAAGGACTCTCTGATCCCAATAGTTAAAATGGCACCTGAGAGTTGTAGTTTCAAGCTGTCATTTGCACTGTACTAGCAGCTGTTTTTTGGCCCAAACTGAGGAGACCCATCAGATTTACAGCATCCAGATGAGCAGTGACAGTGCTGAGTGAGTCCAGCAGCCAGACTACAGGAAGCAGGAACGATTATAAAGGCAAGAACAGCTCCTGTAACTTTCTATGCAGGTTAACACAGCGCCACCTACTGGTTTCTATCCACAATTGCAGAATTTGGATCTAAATTAGGATTTGACTCGAGTATAAGTCGAGGTTAGGTTTTCAGGCTAACTTTAAAGCCTGAAAAATTTTACTTATACTCGAGTATATACTTAAATTATATAGGAAATCATGCGTTAAATTACATAAGAAATCAAGTGCAATGTATAGAATATAGAATAAAGAAATGCACTACATAATTAGATATAGCATAAGAAGTCGCACCAAGTGTAATGCTGTTTTGGGTCAAAATACAAAGCTGTACAAAATTATGATGCCATAGTAACATCACTAAAAATGCAACCAGACACATTTGAACGCTATTAAAAGTTATGGAATAATAAGCCACACCAAGTGCAATGCTTTTTTGGGTCAAAATTCAAATCTGACATACAAAAAAAATACACTAAAGACATATTTGAATACTATTAAAAGATATAAAATAAGAATTCGCACTGTGCAATGCTATTTTGGCTCAAAATCCAAATCTATGCAAAGTGATGATGTCCTGTTGATGTCAATGATGTCAATGTCATGATAGTGAATAGACCAAAACACATTTAAAGACATACAGGGGGATTCAATAAAAGTTCTTATTGTTAAAAATGGTGCTAATATTTAGATATTATTTAACATTTGAAAGCTTACATCTGATTGGGGCAATATTAGCACTATTCTTAACGATAAGAACTTTTATTGAACCCTGATAGAATAAGTTGCAGTAAGTGCAATGCTTTTTTGGATCAAAATTCAAATCTTATGTCTTATAAAAAAAATTCAAAATTATGCCATGCCGATGTCATTGTGACATCACTAAAAAAATGCACCCAGTCAACATTTAAACACTATTAAAAGTTATAAAATAATTAGTTGCACCAAAGTGCAATGGTTTTTTGGATCAAAATCCAAATCTGTGTAAAATGATGATGTCATGCTGTTGTCATAGTGTCATCAATAAGAAAATGAACCCAGACATATTTGAACACTATTAAAAGATATAGAATAAGAAATCACACCATATGCAATGCTTTTTAGGGTGAAAATTTAATTCTTTACAAAATTAGGATGTCATGCTGATGTCATATTGACATTATTAAAACATGTACAAGACACATTTGAACACTATTAAAAGATGTAGAATAAGAAGTCACTCTGCAATGTTTTTTTTTTGGTCAAAATCTAAATTTTGCAAAATTAAGATGTCACGATAATGTCATAGTGACATTATCAAAAAATGCACAAAGACACATTTGAACACTATTTAAAGATATAGAATAAGAAGTCACACGAAATGCAATGCTTTTTTTGAGTCAAAATTCAAATTCTGAAAATTACAATGCAAAATGATGATATCATAGTGTCATTACTAAAAATGCACCCAGACATATTTAAAGGGCAACTAAAGCCACATAACAACACTGAACCAGAAGGCAGAACACCTTGATATAAAACCAGTAATCTGTGTCTTACCTCTCATTTTTAAACAGGCGCTGGGAAATTTACCTAAATAACATATGGTTTGTGCTTTACTTCACAACATTCTAGTATCAGACAATTTGGTCAACGACCATTATGTTCTGCACATGCTCAGTCCTTTGCTATGGCACAAACTTGTTACAGTTGGTCACACCCATTAATAATGACTAGCCAATCCTTTTACAGGACAGATAAAGCAAGGAACATGTCACTGAGGTCAGGAGGTGTGGTCTGACACTGCACATACACACAGATACCTCATCCAGTTCTTAACAGGCTTTGATTTACTTTAACAGTTTACTAAAGTGCCATTTTATAGTTTATTGGTGTTTTTAGGGGGGTTGTTTTCAGATTCTGGAGTATAAAAAATTGGGTTTACTTCTCCTTTAAACAGTATTAAAAGATATAGAATAAAAAAATAACACCACATCCAATGTATAGAATATAGTATAGTATAGAATGTAGAATAAGAAGATGCACTAAGTGCAATGCCTTTTTGGGCTGAAATCCAAATCTGTACAAAATTATGATGTCATGCTGATGTCACAGTGACATCAATACAAATGCACCTAGACAAGTTTTAAACACCATTAAAAGATAGAAAATAAGAATCGCACCAAGAGTAAAGCTTTTTTGGGTCAAAAGTCAAACCTGTACAAAATGATGCCATCCTGATGTCATAGTGAAATCATAAAAAAATACACCCAGACAAATTTAAACACTATGAAAAAGTCACACCAAGTGCAAAGCTTTTTTGGGTAAAAATACAAATCTGTAAAAAATTATGATGCCATAGTGACATCACAAAAAATGCAACCAGACACATTTGAACACTATTAAAAGTTACCAAGTGCAATGCTTTTCTGGATCAAAATTCAAATCTGCACAAAAGGATGGTATAATGCTGATGACAAAGTGACATCCCTTTAAAAATTGCACCCAGATATATTTGAGCATTTTAAAAAAGATATAGAATAGGAAATCATACCAAGTGAAGTGTTTTTGGGGTCAAAAGTCAGATCTGTACAAAATAATGATATCAGGCACAGTGACATCATAAACAAATGCACCCAGATGCATTTAAACAATATTAAAACTTATAGAATAAGAAATCTCATGAAGTGCCATTTATTTTGGGCAAAAGTCAAATCTGTATAAAATGATTATGTCATGCTGATGTTATAGTGATATCACTAAAAAAATCACACATTTAAAGGATAACTCCACCCTCATAAGAACATCTTTTAGAAAGAATGGCCTCTTTCATATATCATACTTTGTCCTATGAATTCATTACTGTATGCCTGCTATGCTTCCGGATGCCTCATGCAAACTGAGCAATTTAGAAACATGTACAGTGCCTGGTCATGCTCAGAAGCGGCAGACGGGATAAACATTCAGTCATTGGCTGTGTTGTTAACTGACAGTTGCTTACTGGAAGAACCAGGAAGCAGAAACAGGGGAAACAGGACATTGTGCAGGATTTCAGGTTAGACTTTTATATTTCAGGTTTCAAACTATTACCATTTAGGGTTTTGGGGGGGAATTTACCTGTATGTAAGTTTTCATTTTGGGGCTGGACTTGACTTTTCAATACTATTAGAAGACATAGAATAAGAAGTCGCGCCAAGTGCCATGCTTTTTTGAATCAAAATTCAAATCTTTGCAAAATTATCATCATACAGATGTTATAGTGAAATCCCTAAAAAGTACACCCAGACACATTTAAACACTATTAAAAGATATAAAATAATAAGTTGCACCAAAGTGCAAAGCTTTTTTGGAAGAAGATCTACATCTGTGTAAAATAAAGATGTCATGCTGATGTCATACTGACATCACAAAGAAATGCACCCACACATATTTGAACACGATTAAAAGATATAGAATAAGAATTTACACCACATGCAATGCTTTTCAGGGTTAAAAAATAAATTCTGTATAGAAGTATGCCATTATTAAAAAATGCACCCTGACACATTTGAACACTATTAAAAGATGTAAAATAAGAATTTGCACTGTGCAATGCTATTTTGGGTCAAAATCCAAATCTATGCAAAATGATGATGTCCTGATGATGTCATAGTGAATAGACCTAGACACATTTAAACACTATTAAAAGACATAGAATAAGAAGTCGCAGTAAGTGCAATGCTTTTTTTGTATCAAAATTCAAATTTGCAAAACTACGATGTAAATCATGTGAAGCTGATGTCATAGTGACATAAAAATGCACCTAGACATATTTGAACACTATGAAAAGATATAGAATAAAAAATCACACCAAGTGCAATGTATAGGAAATAGTATAGTATAGTATAGAATGTATAATAAGAAGAATAATTAAGTGCAATGCTTTTTTGTATCCAAATCTGTACAAAATTATGATGTAATAGTGATAACACTAAAAATGTACCCAGACACATTTGAACACTATTAAAAAAGTAATAGAATAAGAAATCACACCAATTACAATGCTTTTTAGGTTTAAAATTCAATTCTGTCCAAATTTATGATGTCATGCTAATGTCATAGTGACATCACAAAAATGCACTTAGACATATTTATACACTATTTAAAGATATAGAGTAAAAAGCTGCACTGAGTTCAATACTTTTTTGGGTCACAATCCAAATCTGTGCAAAAGTATAATGTTATGCTGATGTCATAATGACATCCGTACAAAAATGCACCAGGATGCATTTAAACACTATTAAAAGATATAGAATAAGAAGTTGCAGTAAGTGCAATGCTTTTTTGGTTCAAAATTCAAATTTTTTTTTACCCAGATACATTTGAGTAATTGTAAAGAAATAGAATAAGAAGTCAAATCTGTACAAAATCATGATGTCATAATGTCAGTGACATCATAAAAAAATGCACCCAGATACATTTGAACAATATTAAAATATATCGAATAAATCACACAAGTTAATTTTTTTTTGGATTAAAAGTCAAATCTGTATAAAATTATAATGTTATGCTAATGTCATATTCACATCACTTAAAAATGCACCCAGAAACATTTAAACACTTTTAAAAGATACAGAGGCCGATTTACCCAGATGTGCTATGCATATGGAGTTAAAGTCGCGGTAACCAGTTCACTAATGGTTAGAGAGACTAACTCCATATTAGCGTTGGATGCACGGGTTACGCAAAAATCACAGGCGAAGCCGCCGCTCACGATTCAATATCAGGTTTGCGCTAGTTTAAGCTGGCCTTAAAATTCTGCAGTGGGTAAATCCCTTACGAGGATTTATCCACATTCGCAAACGCGATATTGAATAGCGAAAGCAGCATACATAGTGATAGCAGGTCTGGGTAAATGAGCCTGATAGAATAATAAGTCGCACCAAGTGTTATGCGTTTTTGGATTAAAATTCAAATCTTTGCAAAATTATAATGTTAAGCTGATGTCATAGTGACATCACTAAAAATGCACCTAGACACATTTAAACACTATTTAAAGATACAAAATAACAATCACACCAAGTGTAATGCTTTTCTAGACCAAAAGTCAAATCTATACAAAATGATGATGTCATAATCACATCAAAAAATGTACCCAGACTCATTTTAGCAAGAAATCGCACCAAGTGCAATGTTTGTTGGGTCAAAAGTCAGATCTGTACAAAACAATGATGTCATGCTAATATCAAAGTGACATTATAAACAAATGCACCAGATACATTTAAACAATATTAAAATATATAGAATAAGAAATCACACCAAGTGCCATTTATTTTGGGTCAAAAGTCAAATCTATATAAAATTATGTTATTATGCTGATGTCATACTGATATTACTAAAATAATGCACCCAGACACACTATTAAAAGATGTAGAATAAGAAGTCGCACCGTGCAATTTTTTGTGTTTCAAAATCTAGATCTATGCAAAATGACGATGTCATGTTGATGTCATGGTGACATAAAAAATGCACAAATACATATAAACACTAAATGGTATAGAATAAGAAACCACACCAAGTGCAATGCTTATTTTGGGTCAAAATTTAAATCTGCAAAATTACAGTGCAAAATTATATCATGATATCATGCTGATGTCATATTGACATCACTAAAAATGCATCCATGCATATTTAAGCACTATTAAAATATATAGAATAAAAAAATCACACCAAGTCCAATGCTTTTTTGGATCAAAACTCAAATCTGTACAAAAAGATGATGTCATACTGATGTCATAGTAACATCTAGGGATGGCCGGTTCGCGGATCCGAATCTGGATCCGCCGTGGATTTATCCCGTTCGTGAACGGCGGATTTTTCGCCTTCCGAACTTCCGTACCGCGGATTTCTCGTATTTTCGAAAATTTCCGAAATTACGAGTTTTCTCGTATTTTTGGGTATTTTCAAAAATACGAGAAAACTCGTAATTTCGAAAATACGAGGATTTCTCTTATTTCCGCAAATATGTATTTTTGAAAAATACATGAAAACGTGTAATTTCGAAAATTTTCGAAAATACGAGAAATCTCGTAATTTTGAGGATATTTTTCATTTTAATGGGTCTGAAAATTACAATGCTTTCTTTGATTAAAATCTACAGTGTAAAATGATGATGTCATGCTGATTTCATACTGGCATCACAAAAAAATGCCCCCAGACATATTTGAATACTATTAAAAGATATAGAATAAGAAAGCACACCATGTCCAATGCTTTTTAGGGCTAAAATTAAATTCTGTACAAAATGATGAAGTCATGCTGATTGGGGATCGCCGGTTCGCGGATCCGACGCGGATTTATCCCGTTCACGAACGGCGGATTTTTCCGGATTTTCCGTCTTCCGAACTTCCAATTCACGGATTTTTCATATTTTCGAAAATTTTCAAAATTACGGGTTTTCGCGGATTTTTGAAAATTTTCGCAAAATACGAGAAAACACGCAATTTCAAAAATTTTCGAAAATGCAAGGATTTCTCTTATTTTCATAAATACGTATTTTTCGAAAATTTTCGAAATTGCGCGGATTACTCGTATTTTCGAAAATACATATTTTCAAAAATTTTCGAAAATACGGAAAATATCGTAATTTCACGGGTATTTTTAATTTTTTCGAAAATTCGCGGATCCTTGAGCGGACCGGATTTTGCGAAGTTCGGACATCTCTAATGCTGATGCCATATTATTTACAGTATTAAACAATGTCCCCAGACACATTTGAATGCTACTAAAAGATGTATAATGAAAAGTTGCACCGTGCAATGTACAGAATATTGTATAGTATAGTATAAAATGTAGAATAAGAAGATGCAATGATTTTAAGGGTCAAAATTCTAATCTGTACAAATTTATGTCAATGCTTTTTTGGTCCGAAATCCAAATCAAACCAAGTGCAATGCTTTTTAGGGTCAAAACCCAAATCTGTACAAAATTATCTCATAGTGACATCACTAATTATACACAAAAGGGGGGCTGTGGGAGCACTCCTGTGGCAAAATTACTTTATAACAAATGGTGGAAGTGCTACTGATCTGACCAAAACCTTAGAACAAACAAGAAAAGAGATGATCAATGCACTATCCTGGGCCCCATATATCATAATATCTATGCTAGTGCAAACAGTAAAAACATGGGGGGTTTTAGTTACAATTTTATGCATAAAAGTGAAAAGCCTTCCAGCCACATCACGGTTAACTTTGGTATATATATATATATATATATATACCAAAGTTAACAAACGGTGGAGCACTTGTGGGAATTTTTAGCAGGCAAAAACTTTTATTTCACGATCTACGCATTTTAGCTGACTGAAATCTGTACAAAATTATGATGTCATTGTGCCATTACTAAAAATGCACCCAGACACATTTGAACTTTAAAATTTATAAAATAATAAGTACCTATATACTCGAGTATAAGCCGACCCGAGGTACCTATTTTTACATGAAAAATTATTAAAACATCATTGACTCGAGTATAAGTAAATGGACAGCAGCATTCCCATACAGTAGTCCCATACAGTAATAGCCAAATCCAGTATGGCTATTACTGTATGGGACTACTGTATGGGAATTCTGTCCATTTAAAGGGCAACTAAAGCCTCAAAAAAAAAACCTTGCCCACTTCTGTAACCCATCATCATGATTGTATTGTTTTAAAGGCACTCGATATGTTCGGAAACTTAAACTTCTGTAGTGGTAAGCAAATAAAAATCCTCTTTGCCCAACTCTGTAACCCATCATTGTAATGTTTTGAGGCACTCCAGATGTTTGGAAACTACAACTCCCAGCATGCTTTGCTTGCTGGGAGTTGTAGTTTCTAAACAGCTGTATTGGCAAATTAACTCTAACCCCCACAGAAGAAGAATACTGTAAAATTGAAGATTGATCTCACCAGTCCCACAGGACTCGCTCCTTCCCTGCTCCTCCATCGCAAGACTTCAATGCAGATTATTGTAAATTAAGCAACTTACGTAAGTTACGTAACATAACTTGCGTAACGTTGCGCCCGCGCCGCACATCTCCTGCAGCAGCTGTGTTATCTCCGGTCTCCAGCTCAATGGATAAAGAAATGTAAGTAATGGCTTACCATTACCATAGTGCTTGTATCTCCTGTGCCATTTCCCTCCGATGGCATTCCTCCATTTCTTAGTTTACCGATATGACCCAAGTATAAGCCGAGGCAAGATTTTTAGGCTTATTTTTAAACCTAATATACTCGAGTATATGCGGTAAGTGCAATGCTTTTTGGATCAAAATTCAAATATCTGCAAAATCATATCATGCTGATGTTACAGTGACATCACTTAAAAGTGCACCCAGACACATTTAAACTCTATTAAAAGATGATGAATGTGAAGTTGCACCAGGTGCAATGGTTATTAGGGTCACAATCCAAATCTGTGCAAAATTATGATGTCATGCTGATGTCATAGTGACATCACTAAAAATGCACTCAGACACATTTAAAGAAGAACAAACCACAAAAAACAAAAGCAGCTCTACACAGGGGCGTAACTAACAGAGGAAAAGGGGGAGCAACTGCAGGGGGGCCTGGTAGCCAAGGGGGCCCCATCTTTTTTTTTCTATGACAGATATAGCCTTCTAAAAGAAAACCACTGTGGATGAAACACGGATAGGGGCTCCATTATAGTTTTGCAAGGGGGCCCAGTGATTCCTAGTTACGCCACTAACTCCATAACTGTCACTTAGTTAAAACATTTGTGCAATGCGTTTTTCAGTAATGTACATATTTGAAGGTGAATGTTGGATGATAGGAAGTGGAAGAATATATGATATATTTAAACAGATTACTTATTTAGAGGGGATTGTTGGAGAGTATGACAAGGACAATTAATTAACACAATATCAGCACAGAATGTGCAATGCATTTCTCACTAGTGTTCCAATTAAAGCAAGGTACACACCACTCAATAATTCGGCCCGACCAACATTTTAGCGTTACAGTTGGTCGGGGCGAATTATTGTGCTGGTTCCTTGTGGCGGCTGCAATCAACTACCGACCATTTGTTCATCCAAATCAGACGCACGCACGATCAGACAGGTTGGAAAACCACGGCCGATTGTGCGGTCCTCTATGGGACTGCACCCTCGGTCGTGGTTACTGTTGGAAGGGGCTGCTTTTGCCGTGATCGACAGTCATTCCTCCTGGCCGACCGGTCGAAAGTCCCGAAAGGAGAAAAGGTGTAAGGTGTGTACCAACCTTAAAAGGTGAATGGTGGAGGGAAGTGTAATTAGCAGGGCTGCACCTGAACACTATTGAGAAATCTGTTGTATTCAATTAGATCAACTGGACTTGAAGTTTAGTTCTTGAAGACGTTTCGCTAGTCATCCGACTGGCTTTCTCAATTCAGAATGACTTGTACAAGAATCTGTGGCAATTATGTACCCTGCTGTACAATGTACAATGCTGTTTTGACACCTTACTCTGGGCGTTCCTATAACACCTGTTAGCCACTATCCAATCACGCCCTTAACACTTGGCTGTGATGTGCTAATTGGGATTTTCCAGGGTACATAATTGCCAGAGATTCTTGTACAAGTCATTCTGAATTGAGAAAGCCAGTCGGATGACTAGCGAAACGTCTTCAATAACTAAACTTCAAGTCCAGTTGATCTAATTGAATACAACAGATATACCATGACCTGGATGAATTAGAACCTTCACAAGCACAGCACTATTGAGAAATACATTATCCTCACTATTCTCTGCACTACGCTGCTTTCAATAAGTGTACTGATTAAGGGTGAGGCCACATTACAGCAGATGACACCATCCATCCATTTGTGCAGTCGTCTGCGCAATGTTGCGCAATTGCACTCCTAATGCACTCCTAAATTAGAATAGCAACACACCTAGTGGGGCCACACAAATTAGCCTACACTAGTGTGCGATCGGATAACAGTTTAAAGCAAAGTAGTATGTAATGATGGAGAGTTTGTGATTGCAAAGTGTTTGCAATTAAACAGCATTAAATCTAAGGCCTCACAACATCGAATCATATAGTGCATTACTAACAATTCTCAATCGAATGCCTTTACAAGTGTGATTTTCGTGCTAAATGGCTATTCACCACTCGGGTGGCCTGCGATGTATAATATGATTGTACGAGGCTTAACTGAGCTATACCTTTTTTTTTAGGTGTCCCTAAATTTTTCACTGATCAGGCAACCCTGACCCTTTAAATAGGTACACTACTAAGAAATGTATTGCACAGAGCTGTGATCAGGTTCACTTTATTATCCTCCCCTACAGCTCTGTAATTTTGTTGTTTTTATATACACAGCATAAACGAAAACACACTTTCCTTACCCTCCAACATTTCCCTTCAAGAAGGCAAGTACTTTTTAACTCAAACTTTAATTTTTTGGGTTTCAGCCTCCTTTAACAATCAAAAAGAGTGCTGCAGCTCTGAGTAAATCTGCATAGTTGTCCCCTTAACTTTTAAATAAACCTACCATTCATTTTTGACTCTCTCTGGATCTACAGGTATTAATTCTTACATATTGTACCTTGGGTGATGTGGAAAACCCTGTGGTGATAGTGCGACAGTTACAGACCTACACAGAGGCTTCCTTTGATCAAATTGGTTTTTATAGGTAAGTTGTTTTGCTTGAGAAATCTACTAGTGAGTTTTTATGCTATTTTTACAGTAAGAAAATCTTTTCTCAGTTAAATAAAGTTTGCTTTGATTTAGTTCTTGCTTTGATCTACCCTATCATTTTGATGTAAAGTTATTTTGCTATATTTTGACCATTTTTGATCCTCATATAGAAAAACGTGTGTAGGAAAAGGCTGTTGGATAGCAATATTTAAATTATCAGATTTATTATTTGTGTGATCCCAATTGTAAAAGCCAGTCAACTTATCTATTTTCACCATGAAAAAGATCTGTAGCATTGAAAGACTTTATTGCCAGAGCTAATATTTTTTTAGGAGATAAAAAGGATAATGTGTAGAGATGGCCGAAACTCACCAGTTTCGTTTCTTTTTCGGATTGCCGGATCTCAGGAAAACCCTGAAAATCCGAAAACGGAACAAATTTTCGATTATTATTGAATGTTCAAGGACATTTTCATTTTCAAAGATAGCCTTGAACGTCCGATAATCCACAAAAACATGATCGGAGACTACTTTCAAATTTCTGATCGTATTTTCAAAAATTAGCGAACGTTCAAGGCTATTTTAGAAAATTATCGAAAATAACCTTGAACATTCGATAATAATTGAAAATTCGTTCCGAAGTCCAGAAATCCGGACGATCCATCTGGATTCAGACGGATCTTTGGGATTTCGAAACCAAGGGGTTCTGTGTCGAATCTGGGTGGATCCCATCTCTAATAATAACAAAATGTCATTTTAGGTATTCAAAAAGGGGGGTTGCTAAATAATCTAGGGAATACCATTTATGTGTGGGAAATAGAAAAAGATTCCTGAAACACTGTTAATTAAAAACACATTTAGATTTCAGCTTTGAAAGAATATGAATTTGCAGTGCTAAAAATAAAATAATGCCCTAAATTTCACATTCAAATGTCCTTTGACCCTTTACTTTAAAATCCAGACACTCTTACTTTACATGAAATTATTAGGTCTGGCATTCTCCTGCTCTAAACAAACTAGTATCCATGTGGTGAGAAAACTTTAAAGCTTCTCAGATGCTCCTTCTAGTGACTGTCCAAACAAAAAACCACAAGACTTTATAGGTGACTGCTTTATTTGTGCCTCAGCCAAGGTCTCTCATGCTCTACTGGGGACTGTTTCAGCTCTTGGAAATAATAGATTAACCTTGGTCACAACTAGCCATGGACTTTGTAGTTGATCTGCTACCTTTTCATGGGAATACAGTGGTAATAGATGCCTTTAGGAAGATAGCACACTCTCAGGGCTATATACCGAGAGCCGTTATCGCTCTCTGTTGCCTCCACTAGGCAATACACTAAGCCGATAACAGCTTTTAGCGCATAGTGAATGGGGTTTTCCCATTCTGAAACTTTAATGCCAGCTATCTGGCATTGAGTTTCTGTCTTAAAGAGCCGTTATCGACTTGGTACATAGCTTGCGGCGGTTGTGCAACACAGACTTTGTGTACTGCCTCAACTGCCTTTAGTTATGTCTTAAAGTCACCCTTGGTACATGGGTTAACGTGCCTTTATGATGGAAAAAGCCATTTGCGGCTTTCAGGACATAGCCCTGTTTATTCCTTTACAATAGTTTTCCACAGCCTCTGAAGTCTCACAGCTTTTTATCTCTCACATGTTCCACCTTCATGGTATTCCATAAGAAAGAGTTGCAGACCGAGACACACAGCTTATCTCAACAGTGGGGTAACTAGGAATTGCTGGGTCCCCCTGCAAAACTATGATTGGGCCCCTACCTCTGCTTCTTCTACAGTTGTTTTCTGGGAGGAGGCTATATCTATCATAGGAAAAATAAGAAGATGGGGGCCCTCTGTGGTTGCAGGCTCTTCTCCCCTGGTAGTTACACCCCAGTATCTCAAATATCTGTTGAGCCCTCAGCTAATTCTTTGGAATCAAGTTTCAGCTCATTAATTATCACGCCCAAACTTTACAGCAGGTAGTGTAAATCAGCCCTAAAACTATTAATTTGTTCTCATATCTCGTTTTGTCTTCTCCATCCTATATCCTCCCTACCCCAAAGGTTTCTGCTAATAGGAACTGCAGACATTTTCCTCTACATGATACAGCGTCTAACTATACAATAAGAATATTCATTTACTTTTATTCCAGCTAAACCAATATCAACATTGTAGGGCCAGGCTAGTTTGCCTCTATTCAAGAACAAATAGTCTCAGCTGGAAGCAGGCAGAGCCTTCAGAGGGGTTATTTGAATTGTCTCACCTACTACATATTGTTACATGTTTTACTGCTGTGTATGGATGTTTAAAGGAAGAATAAATACTATAGCAATTGGGACCAAAACTAGTCTAATTAAAAGTTTCATTTTAGCATTTTTAAAAGTGAGGCACTTCAGAGGTTTTTGGTGAACCAATGTAGCAACCTATTAATGCACATTTTCTTGGAACAAAAAAACTTTATTTTTGTCTGCACAAAACATGAGGACAAGACTTATTTTCCTTCATTAAATATCTCCTTTGTATATTCAACAACAACAACAAATGTTTCAAAAAGGGAGACATTCAGAGACTAGGAAAGGCTGAGCAATACTTTATAATGTGAGATTTTGACTGACAAAACAAAGATTAATCATGGATAAAAGCAATGGCGACTCAGAGAGAAAGGAAATGACTGAGGATTTCAATACTATTTGCTGACAGACTAATGAACATCAGGGGCTCTAAATTAAAGTAAGCTGAATTAAGGGAGCTCAAACGCAGTATATTTGTATGGTCATAAAAACAAATTTCACCCAAAATTATTATTTGAATATGCATGTATTGAGGCCATTTGGTAATTGCAAATTATTTTACAACTGCAAGTGTAAAACAACAATTAATTGCGTGAGACAGAGGTAAGTCAAACTTATATATATTAACCATATAAACAGGTAAAAGGCAGTGAGAAACATCTCTCGTCCAATCAGGTAGCTGGGATGCGTGATTGCTACCAATCCACATGGATCAGGTTTTCTGAAATGCCGGGATTGTATTACATAAAGCATAAAAAAATTGTTCATCAATGCTTTCAATCTACCCCCTTACTGGGAAAGAAATAAAGGTCCTCTGATGGGCTCCAATTAAGATTTCCCCCCTAACCTTAAATATTGAACAAATGTATTTCTATCCTTTTTAATTCAGCAATCGATTGGCATGGCAGAGCCAAAGTGGATGGTAAAAGCAAGACCTCTGGAAGCAACTGGAGTACCCATTGCCAATACTCCTGGGCAATAGGACATGGCCATCAGACATGATGTGTATCACCTTTTTGCACACACTACCTAAAACACATTGGGGTGACTTAAAGAAAAATACTATGTAATACTGTTGGTACCATATAGAGTTGATATTGGAATTTCAGCACAGTTTCCATGAGCACTATGTTGAGGATTTCTTTGTTAAGCTGTACAAATGAGTCTGACCATTGGGAGTCCTCCCATAAAATCCTGAGGTCAGACTCATGTTCCTGTGTTATTGAGTAAAAAATATAAAAAAAATATAATTATTCATGTACTGATTACATGGGAAATGGCCTGAAATTAAGTTATTATTAGCAATTACTGTAGTTCCCCTTTAATCTCATGGATGTACATGTCTAACACCTAACTAGTATTGTACCTTTCAGTTGCCTTGTACTGTAAGCTGTGAGAAGTCAGATCGTGTTTAATAAATCGTTCAGTGTGTTCTATTTGAGTGACTGGAAGCGAATACATTAGAGTGTGTTGGCTATTTGGAATTAATATAGCCTGGAAAGATTTGGGCTTAATACATATCTCTGTCTATAGATGCAAACCTTTACCATAACAGCATCTCGATTTTTATTTGTGTGGATTTTCCTTATTGATATAAAGAGATTTTGTACAAATATCTTTGATTACATTAGCTGGTATTGTCTGATTATTTGCATTCTTGGGTTTTGTTGCAGATCAGCCAGGCAGAAAATAGAGAGAGAATTTTATACAAATAAAGTAAGGAGAGCAGCAGAGCTCAGAGTGATGGAAACTGACTGCTAGAAATTATACCTGCTTTATTATTTATGACGCACAAGATGCAAGCAGAATATAGGAAACAAACAGACAAACCAGTAAAATGGATTCTTATCAACCTTACAGTTAAATAAAGGAGCTGATATTATTGGCATTCAAATGAAAACCACTGAAATGTATTTTGAAAATTTATCTAACAGGTCTTTAAAGGACGTATAAAATAGGACAAATACTTTTCCAACTAATCACACAGTAATTAGGATTAATTAACACCAAACTTAAATCTGCTTCTTTTTTTTCTCTTGCCTTACTTGTTTTCTAGCTCTGGGAGTTTTACTTTTTAAAGGGGGTGGGGCACAGAACTGTCAATCACCCTGCCCCTCCCACTGGCACGCTACATGTACAAACTATCCATTCTATAAAAGTAAAGCTTATTTCTCTGTCACTCCATGGCTAATTGATTTAGCATTAAGATCAGGAAATGGAATAAGCATTATCTGTTGCTCTGTGGCCTTTCTGTGCAGATAAACCCAATCCTGCAGTTAACTGCTGTCTGTGTTACTGAAGTCCCAATGTAGCACTGTACCCAAAGAAATCAATTACAAAGCCCCCCCGGGCCATACACACACCTTCAAACTCCTACAACTTCCAGTGCTGCTTACCTTCCCATAGCAAAGCAGGCTTATTTCACTTTCACTATAACACAAAATCACTATGTGAATGCTATTGGCACAGATCACCTCCACTGCACATGCTCCACACTCCATTTGTGTCTCAGTTTTGGGAGGGGGTGGATACATAGAGAGGAGACATGCATACTAACTAGGAGTGAGCTGAACAGGACATGAGGAGATCTAGTGACAGGGAGCACTGAGAGCAAAAATGGATCAAGTTCCTGACAGCACTAAAAATATAGAAAATATTTAATGTCTCTTTAATTTATACACAGCAATGATACAGTTATCCTTAGGGGGTTAGTCATAACATACAGGCCCCTGAATATCTATTATCCATGACTTACCTAACCTCTATAGTGGTGTAAGTTTGCGGGCTCAACCCATAACAATATAAGGGTCCCGTAGGGTTTTCTGAAAAGGTTTTCATGGAATCTTCAAGATCAGTGCAGATCTTCCCTTGTTATAAATTTAAGTACATTATTTAAAAATATAGATATATTTCCGAATATTTTTATTGCTCTTACTGTTGTGTTTGTATGAATTATGTATTTAGATTAATTGATGACTGAAAATAAATAAATACAAATATGTAATGTACAATGTATAACGTACATGACATGAAAATCAATCCAAAGGTTCTGAAAGTATAAAAAGATTGAGAAACACAGATATATATAAATATAATTTAAAACCAAACCAACAAACATCAGGATAATGTGACAGCACTTACCTCTGTACAATGTGTCCACTGGTTCTCTCTTATTCAATATTATAACAGAAAATAAAATGTCTAATGGATAAAGTCTAATGGAAACAAGCAACATCACTGTATTTGTCTTAATATTTCTTTGCCAGAAACTATCAATTTGTTTAGTGCCCGGGTATGGTTCCTCCTACGTTTCTATGGTAAATTAGCCTGTTGTGACCACTAATACCTTTCTTTTTCCCAGTAGGAGGTACATTATTCTGTTGAATTCCTGAACATTTGATTAATGTTCAGGAATTATAGCTAAAAAACCCTGCAAGATAACAACAGGTTCAAAATCAGAGGAAAAGGTTGATTAGTTAATTTAAACAAATATAAGTTGCAATAATTAAACACTGCTGATTACAAAACATTTGGTGTTATTTTTGTGCCTGACCTTTTGTATACTAAGAAGATACATTTCTGAAAACGCTGGAGGGGAAAAACCTGCCAACAGCATCAATGTACCAAAAAAGCCCTTGTATGGGATATCTTAAAGGGTTTCTCCACTGCTTAAACACATTTTTTGTATGTACATGTGCATAGAAGACAGAGTCTGTAGGGACCTCTTGTCAGACAAAGCAGCCGAGGAGCGATCGATTGGGCAAGTCTCTTACCTTCTGTCCCGGCTCCTGCAGGTTTTATTGAGGAACGAGAGGTAAGACACAGCTCCTTAACCTCCCGTTCTTTAGTAAAACTGAATACACAAAATGTGTTTTATCAGTGGAGAGACCCTTTAACTTTGAGCCTATGGTTATTTCTTTGGGGTCTGGAATCTACCAACTAAGTTGTCAGGGGAATGGTGTAAATGTAATCTTTTTAGAAATCTTTTTTTCTGATTATAAATATAAACGCAAGAAGGTGGGTAAATAAATTGTGGGGGACTGATATAAGAGGTAGAAATGTTCTGGTTATGGGGGATTTCAATTACCCTGACATAGATTGGAGTAAGGGAACTGCCAGCACCTCAAAAGGTACCAAGTTCTTACATTTCTCAGATGGTAGAAGTTCCTACTAGACAGGATCTGTTGTTGGATCTGGTGATATCTAATAACCCTGAGCTCATTTTGAAGATGAAGGTAATGGGAAACTTAGGGAATTGTGATCACGATATAGTGTCATTTAATATAGGTTGCAAAAAGAGCACTGGGTTAACAAAACTTTGACTTTAGGAAAGCTAAATTTATGTTGTTAAAGGAATCACTCCAGCTCACAGACTGGGGGGATTTGTTCTTGGGCAAAGACAATGAATAGAAGTGGTATTAAAGTTTACATTTAGTCAAGTGTATGAATGTGTGCAGGTGTCTTTATGCAGTGCAAATACTCAAAGCGTTTCGCTGTTTCATTCAGCTTCCTCAGGAGTATTATGATAATCATATATCCACTTTGAAAATGTTTTTATTTTGCTAAACTCCGACTGACTGCTCAAAACCATTGAGGGCTAGGTCGCACTACTGTGTGTTAGAGTGTGATTTGTGTTCCTTTCACGCTTCTGGTTCACATAGCCAATGCAATGCTATTGGGTAGTTCCCACTATTTGCAGAAAACACAACTAGACAGCCAAAGTATCCCTTGTAGCACACGTGGAATCCCAATTATGAATCTCCCCATATCAAAGTAATGGGGACCAAAATCACAAACACATGGGTATTGTTAGGTTTTTTATATATTCTGTATAATCACTTAGCCTAATAGCAGCCATTTTGTTTTCGACTCCATTTTGTGTGCATATTACTTAGTCTGTTTTTCTCAAAATGTACCAAGCTGTACCTAGCCCAAGCTGTTTCTCATGGCCATAGATAATACGTTATCTCAAGGTCTTCTGCCTCCTATGTCAACTTGTCTCTATTCTCGCATTCCAAGACATGTTTTATTATATTATTTGCAGACATAAAGTCCGGTAAGCCCCTTTTCGTCATGCAAGGTTTCCTTTGTTTCATATATGCCAATGTATGACCTAAATAACTGAGATAGTTTTCAGTACACCATGTGTGTCTCAATTCTATCTTCCGCAGCTGTGAGGCTTTTTCAATGTTCTAGACTAGGCATCAAATAATGGTTGGACCAGTGTAGGATATATTATTCTTACAATTTGGTGTCAGAAGTGATACACCTACAGGACCGTAAGTATTGAACTTATTAATTTTAAGTTCTGTCTTGCTTGTTCTGTAACTTGTATCAGCACATTGGTATAGATTTTAAAACGTGGTCTGGAAGGGCGGACGCATGCCCCACGTCTTACAATAGGTCTGTAAGTAGAGTGTCTGTAAGTAGAATGCCCGCAGGCTGGGACCTGTGATCGAGTTCTCTTAAGGAAGTTGCTTCGTGGGTGGAGTGTTAAATTCTGAAAGAGTTTTATTCCCTGGTGGAATGTAAAACTTGTGTGCTGGGTGTTCTAGAGATTAAGGTAGACTCCCGCAGTGGCGATCTGCATTTTTAGTTTCTCTTTGGAAGAGGTAACTGGGAGCCGTACAAGAGAATATTTTTCCCCTTGATTGATAGGATCCCTATTTGCGGTTGGACTCGCAACTTGTGAGTTGGACTACGAGATATACTCCCGCAGCGACGACCTGCACATAGAGAGTTATGTTTTCTCTTTAACTAAGATTTCTTTCTCAGCGTGAAGTGAAGTGTAAAACACGGGAGATAGGGACGGGGACTTAAGATTAAGCTTAACCATTTATAGAACGGCAGTGTGGTCCGGTTCATTTGAAGTTCGAACTTCTGAGTTGTGTTTCTTTGTCTAGCTAGCATTATACGAACATTGAGAAACCCTACTATTGTCTTGTCTGTCTTGCATGCTTATATGTAAGTGTCTGATTTATTAGAGTATAAGTTTTTTTCTCTCTTTGCTTCAGTGTGATTTGTTTCCCTAATGTTATTCACTGCGCTTATTGTTAACCTTCTTGCTTACAGGATGGAGAGTTTCACAGTAAAGGTTGTCTGACCCAAACATGATAAGTCATTTAAAGTATATTAAGTGTTTTAATTCTAAGTTTACAGGTTTCCAATGTGTGGGAAAAATACTGATATTCCGAAGAATTTTCCTGGAAACTCAAGAGGATTAGGTGATCCGCATTGGTGGTACAGATTATGGCATCCATGGTTTGATAATATATTGGGTTGGATAAAAGATGTATATTCTTATTGTGAGCTCCTTAGTGAATTTTATTATACATCTGATATTATATAAGTAAAGGTTAAATTTGGTTAATGCTGGTTTCACTTAGAATGTTTGGACTCGATGTTTTCTATTATAAATGTATTTTCCATCCTGATTTTTTCAAGTTTCGTAAAATTCTGTGTGAACCGTTATCTCTGCCTACATTCCTACCCCCCCTCTTCCCCCGCCTCCTTCTCTCTTTCTTCGCTTGAATGTTATTAACTAGTTAATGGGAGGTATATAATTGCGAATGGAGGTAGGAATGTCTACGGAAGTTTTTATATATTACAGAGTTTTTTTTTGAGAAAGTGAAGATTTAGAAAGTGAAGTTTTAGATCTGGTAGAGTTTCTGGTGGTTTTTAAAGATGATCAGCTTCATATAGCAATGTTTATTTGTAATAATTAGATCATTGGTGAGACCCTTATATCTATAGCTAAGTAGATGTGAAAATACAGTCCAGATAGATATCCCCTATGATGGCATTGTAATGGATTTTCCCACAAGTGATTCCCTCGCTGTGGTACAGCTCATGGACAAATGTGTAATCCTATTTGTGTTCTTCATATACAAGGTAAGCGGTTTAATTTTTTTTTTGATGAACAGGGACTATGTGCTTCTCTATCAAAGCTTCCTTATATTAATGGTCCCTCAGCTGATTGCAAGTATTTTGTAGAGATTTATTGGGGTACTTGCAGAGACTAAGAATATAAAATATTTGTCACTCATAGGGATGATGGCTTATTGTTATTGGCTTATTTTCCTTTGAATTATTACCAGATTACCCCATTAATTTGATAATACATGATTAGTAAGTATTTGTGTATCTTAATTTTCTTTAGTGGCATAACTTGTTGGAAGTAAAAGATTATTTTTTTTTATGCCCCTAACCCCCTTTAACAAGATATAATTCATAGTATTCTGCCAATGGTTTGATACCTTTGTAAAGCAATGAGTAATTATAGACTATCTTCCTATTTTATACCCCTATTATAGCTCATAATACAGATAGTTCCTATAGTTTTGGATATTTAAGCCCTTATTAGCATTTCTCTGCCGATACCCAATGTAATACAGTTGTTGATTTTGAGATATGCCTTTTTTCTGCATGTCGGCTGGTGCTACGGCTCAGTCTTTTTGTATTCATTTTTTGAAAAGTCCCAATTTATGTGTCACTGTTTGACATAGAGACTTGGTGGACTTGCCAGTGACAGACTCTATGGCTCTCTGTGAAGTGTTAAAATATAATGGGTATCACCACATGGTTCTAGGATTATGTGAAATATGTTAATTGTCAATATGTTAATGTGGTTATTGTGTATCCAGACATGGAGGTATGTAAAATGTTTTCTCTCTCTCAATTGTGCTGCATCAAAAGCTTCCAGAAATACGATATTGCAAAGACTCAGTTCATATCTTGGTTGTATAATATCTAGGGTGAATATCTGGTCAGCCCCGCCAGAGATAAGACATTTTTGCTTTTCAAACACCCTGTGATAAAGCTGAATTGGTCGGCTTCATGAACTTTTACCAACAATGAATCCCAGCCAGCTCCCACTGGGACCAAATGCTCCAAATGCACCATTAAAACTGTCCAAACATCATTCTATGGACACCGAAAATGACAAAGAATGTTTAAATAATTGTAATAACATTTACCTCTGCCCCTGCTCTGAGCTTTGTGAATTATGATAAATCTTTTCATTTGTATATAGAGAACATTGTAAAATCATGGTGGCAGTTTTATCACAATATCACAGAGACACCTTGAAACTAGTCACTTATTTTTTTTTTTTTCTCTCTAAGTCATTGGCAATCACTGTTCAGAGAATGCATCTCTGCAGCTTGTGCAATGGCTGTTGAGGCCCCAACTTTATTATATTGGACACGGAGAATGTTTAATTAACATCTAATCATGTTTATAAATGCTAAAGAATAGAATATGAACTATCCGATGTCTCACAGAGTATGAGGTTATTTTAAATCATCATGGTCTTAGAAGTTAAATATATTCAGGTCTTACCCATAGTATAATTCCTTTTTTTACTGTATTAAGATTACAGGTTAAATTAATACCCAAGTAATTAATATTTCAATATAGGTGTAATCTCTACCCAGTCCGATTTGAATCTCCAAAATGGCTGCTATTAGGCTAAGTGATTATACAGAATATATAAAAACCTAACAGTTCCACCCTTTTATCCCAAAGGGATAACTAAACGGAAATTATATGTAACGTATAGCAACATTATCAGTGGAAATAGCATTCATAGCGATTACATCAGTATACATTGCAGCGTGAGCAATAGTTTTACGATTAGTAGGAAACTTGCAAACAGATGCGAATATAGAAATACATCCTGGGGCACATTGAATACAGCAGCAACAGAGAATCAGAACACATATGATTATTATAATTGTACCAAAAATATTGCGAAGCTGACCCCAGGAGGGAAGCCACCAAAAAAGCATGTTCCAGAAAGAAAATTTACCATCATCTACCTTGATGTGATTACTAAGTTGTTGCAGAGTACTGATCTGATATTTAATAGTGAGGGTATGATCAGAAAGGTTAAAGCAGCACATACCTTCAACACTTTCACATCCTTGACATGCAACAAAAGTAGATAATCGATAGCAGCACGATTCTGGAGAACAGCATGTTCTAGAGTATTATAGTCAGTTAGCATATTGGTAAGGATAGAGCTAGTTATATTTATTTCTTTAGCTACTACACATGCAAGATAAAGCAATTGTCTACCAGTATATATTGCTAGACCTGGAACGCCTACGATACTAGCACCTAAAGCAACAACTTCCGTTTCAGATAAGGGATGTACATTAGACTTACAATCCTCTGGCATAGTTATAAGATCCCTGCGATTACGTTTACCTGCAGAGAGGAAAGAAGAAGATTGCAAATGTGTGCTTGGTACCATCACCATACTTAATCTACTGATAGCACAAGGACCTCCAGAAATGTTAGCAGGTAAATAAGTGTAGCTAACATTCCCACAGGCCATAACCCATCCCTCTGAAAAAACAATGTGTACATAATTTGATGTCGTTTGATAGGTGAGATTACACTTCATGTTATTATTCACAGAAACACATTTTACATTAGGGGAACAAAGAAAAATAAAACAAACTTCAGCAACAGTAACATTTTGAGTCCGAATCATAACCATATCTACAGTTCATTCACGGGAGGTCTGTTGAGGTATTCTGGAAAATTTAAGCGGGGTTACATCATCTTCTCGGATAATTGGGATCCAATATCTTATAGTACTGATCAGTCAGATAGTATTGGAGACATATTGGAACTGAAACTGGAATAGCGACTAAACAAGTAATTATAATGTCCTGAACACTTTTACATTTCCTAAACAAAAGTCAATTATATTTATGAGCTTCTTTGAAATATACTCTCAAATGTTACCTGGGGGCAATGGAACACGGGGAGCAATAGAGCGGGAAGCTCTGTTCATTATAATAAATTCAAAATAGAAAAACCACAGAATAAGATGAAAAATGAACAGGTCAGGAAAATATATTTCATCTGGATTTCACAATTCATCACTGGTTTGGAATCTGGGCTCATCTTAATCCTCCTCCTTGAGGGTGGGTTTGTTGTCATCTCTGAAGTCATCTCGGTGGTCATCTCGGTGGTCATCTTGTTCTCCAATCAACAGATTCGGTGCGCGCTTTACTCTGGAAGCATGTATCCACGATGGATTGCCTTCAACCAAGATAGCTGTGCGAGTCATAACGCCTTCATCAAGACCACATCACCTGATTTAAACAGGTGCATCGGAGCACTAGAAAATAAAGAAAAAAAACAAAGAAACATCACCACAGATGCTATTCAATTTTTCAATCAGTTTTGCCACATAAGCTTCCTGGATAAATTCCAGGTCACCTGTAATTAATGTCCCTGTCTTAACTGCCCAAAGCGTAGGGAATGGTTTACCCATTAAAATTTCGAAAGGAGACAACTTGGATGTAGAATTGGGGCCATAAGAATCTCTGCTAATACAGCTGGTAAATAAATATCCCATTTACTGAAAGAACCTGCAGTAGCCTTCCTAAACTTCTCTTTTATTGTGCGGTTCATTCGTTCAACAACATCTGAACTCTGGGGATATAAAACTTCTATTCAATGAACATCAATTACACAATGTCTTGTATTAGCTTAGAAGTAAAGGCTGGTCCTTTATCTGAATCTATCCTAACAGGACAACCTCATTTAGGAATAATTCCCTTACACAAAATTTTAGCAACAGTTTTCACATCTTCTTTTTACTAAGTATATACATTTGGGCAATAAACCTTGTGGCTAAGATTTTTTATGAGCCATATTATTACTATAACTATCCCCTCTTTAATAAAGACCTAAAAGGTCTAAAAACAATACTTGAGAAAAAAAAATAAATCTTTTAAAAAAAAAATGAATCGGGAGAAAACAAAAAATTAAAACCGAAACAATAACATTTTCGGGGAAAAGTATGAACGCAGGAAAGAAACAAAAGAAACGGAGAAAAGAATAGCAACTTATACACATATATGAGATCCCTTAAACAACATGAAAAGAACTCACAATCATTCCATTTAAACAACTAAAACATAAGGAAGATAATAATCCACAAATTAAATTAATGTAAAGTCAGCTCACCATTATCATTTATAAACTTTCTACTGCCAAATTCTACCAAAACCAACTACATTAAAGTCATACCTGGAAACAATGTACTAACAGCGTAAACCTTAAACAAAACACCAGTACGGGTCAAAGAAAAGATTAAGCTAAATAAACAAAACACGGTAACGAACTAAATTCCAAACAGAATCTGGGAATTGAAGATCTATATACATTATACACAAACACAACCATAACAGCTCTAATTGGTAGAGAATCAAATCGGACTGGGTAGAGATTTACACCTATATTGAAATATTAATTACTTGGGTATTAATTTAACCTGTAATCTTAATACAGTAAATAAAAGGAATATACTATGGGTAAGACCTGAATATATTTAACTTCTAAGACCATGATAGATTTAAAATAACCTCATACTCTGTGAGACATCGGATAGTTCATATTCTATTCTTTAGCATTTATAAACATGATTAGATGTTAATTAAACATTCTCCGTGTCCAATATAATAAAGTTGGGGCCTCAACAGCCATTGCACAAGCTGCAGAGATGCATTCTCTGAACAGTGATTGCCAATGACTTAGAGAGAAAAAAAAAAAAAATAAGTGACTAGTTTCAAGGTGTCTCTGTGATATTGTGATAAAACTGCCACCATGATTTTACAATGTTCTCTATAATACAAATGAAAAGATTTATCATAATTCACAAAGCTCAGAGCAGGGGCAGAGGTAAATGTTATTACAATTATTTAAACATTCTTTGTCATTTTCGGTGTCCATAGAATGATGTTTGGACAGTCTTTAATGGTGCATTTTGGAGCATTTGGTCCCAGTGGGAGCTGGCTGGGATTCATTGTTGGTAAAAGTTCATGAAGCCGACCAATTCAGCTTTATCACAGGGTGTTTGAAAAGCAAAAATGTCTTTATCTCTGGCGGGGCTGACCAGATATTCACCCTTAGATATTATACAACCAAGATATTGAACTGAGTCTTTGCAATATCGTATTTTCTGGAAGCTTTTGATGCAGCACAATTGAGGAGAGAGAAACATTTTACATACCTCCATGCTCTGGATACACAATAACCACATTAACATATTTGACAATTAACATATTTCACATAATCCTAGAACCATGTGGCTGAACCCATTATTATTTTAACACTTCACAGAGAGCCATAGAGTCTGTCACTGGCAAGTCCACCAAGTCTCTATGTCAAACAGTGACACATAAATTGGGACTTTTCAAAAAATGAATACAAAAAGACTGAGCCGTAGCACCAGCCGACATGCAGAAAAAAGGCATATCTCAAAATCAACAACTGTATTACATTGGGTATCGGCAGAAATGCTAATAAGGGCTTAAATATCCAAAACTATAGGAACTATCTGTATTATGAGCTATAATAGGGGTATAAAATAGGAAGATAGTCTTTATAATTACTCATTGCTTTACAAAGGTACAAACCATTGGCAGAATACTATGAATTATATCTTGTTAAAAGGGGGTTAGGGGCATAAAAAAAATAATCTTTTACTTCCAACAAGTTATGCCACTAAAGAAAATTAAGATACACAATATACTTACTAAATCCTGTATTATCAAATTAATGGGGTAATCTGGTAATAATTCAAAGGAAAAATAAGCCAATAACAATAAGCCATCATCCCTATGAGTGACAAATATTTTATATTCTTAGTCTCTGCAAGTACCCCAATAAATCTCTACAAAATACTTGCAATCAGCTGAGGGACCATTAATATAAGGAAGCTTTGATAGAGAAGCACATAGTCCCTGTATCATCAAAAAAAAATTAAACCGCTTACCTTGTATATGAAGAACACAAATAGGATTACACATTCTGTCCATGAGCTGTACCACAGCGAGGGAATCACTTGTGGGAAAATCCATTACAACTGCCATCATAGGGGATATCTATCTGTGACTGTATTTTCACATCCTACTTAGCTATATAGATATAACGGGTCTCACCAATGATCTAATTTATTACAAATAAACATTTGCTATTATGAAGCTGATCATCTTTAAAAACCACCAGAAACTCTACCAGATCCTAAATCTTCACTTTCTAAATCTTCACTTTCTCAAAAAAAAACTCTGTAATATATAAAAACTTCCGTAGACATTCCTACCTCCATTCGCAATTATATACCTCCCATTAACTAGTTAATAACATGCAAGCGAAAGAAGAGAAGGAGGCGGGGGAAGAGGGGGGTTAGGAATGTAGGCAGAGATAACGGTTCACACAGAATTTTACGAAACTTGAAAAAATCCAGGATGGAAAATACATTTATAATAGAAAACATCGAGTCCAAACATTCTAAGTGAAACCAGCATTAACCAAATTTAACCTTTACTTATTAATATAATCAGATGTATAATAAAATTCACTAAGAGAGCTCACAATAAGAATATACATCTTTTATCCAACCCAATATATTATCAAACCATGGATTGCCATAATCTGTACCACCAATGCGGATCACCTAATCCTCTTGAGTTTCCAGGAAAATTCTTCGGAATATCAGTATTTTCCCACACATTGGAAACCTGTAAACTTAGAATTAAAACACTTTAATATACTTTAAATGACTTATCATGTTTGGGTCAGACACCTTTACTGTGAAACTCTCCATCCTGTAAGCAAGAAGGTTAACAATAAGCGCAGTGAATACAATTAGGGAAACAAATCACACTGAAGCAAAGAGAGAAAAAACTTATACTCTAATAAATCAGACACTTACATATAAGCATGCAAGACAGACAAGACAAATAGTAGGGTTTCTCAATGTTCCGTATAATGCTAGCTAGCAAAGAAACACAACTCAGAAGTTCGAACTTCAAATGAACCGGACCACACTGTCCGTTCTATAAATGGTTAAGCTTAACTCTTAAGTCCCCGTCCCTATCTCCCGTGTTTTACACTTCACTTCACGCTGAAGAAACTCTTAGTTAAAGAGAAAACATTAACTCTCTATGTGCAGGTCGTCGCCTGCGGGAGTATTATCTCGTAGTCCAACTACAAGTTGCGAGTCCAACCCGCAAATAGGGATCCTATCAATCAAGGGGAAAATATATCTCTTGTACGGCTCCCAGTTACCTCTTCCAAAGAGAAACTAAAAAATGCAGATCGCCACCTGCGGGAGTCTACCTTAACTCTCTAGAACACCCAGCACCAAGTTTTTACATTCCACTCAGGACTTACAAAAGTTAAGCAGGTTTCGTTTTGAAAAGGCAAAGCCCTCATTCACTCACTCACTAACTCATCACTAATTCTCCAACTTGCCGTGGAGGCAGACGGCTTAAATTTGGCAGGCTCATTCATTGCACCTTACTTACAAAAGTTAAGCAGGTTTCGTTTCGAAAAGGCAAAGCCCTCACTCACTCACTCACTCACTCTTCACTTATTCTCCAACTTGCCGTGGAGGCACACGGCTTAAATTTGGCAGGCTCATTCATTGTGTTAGGTTTTTATATATTGTGTATAATCACTTAGCCTAATAGCAGCCATTTTGTTTTCGACTCCATTTTGTGTGCATATTACTTAGTCTGTTTTTCTCAAAATGTACCAAGCTGTACCTAGCCCAAGCTGTTTCTCATGGCCATAGATAATACGTTATCTCAAGGTCTTCTGCCTCCTATGTCAACTTGTCTCTATTCTCGCATTCCAAGACATGTTTTATTATATTATTTTACATAAAGTCTGGTAAAGCCCCTTTTCGTCATGCAAGGTTTTTCCTTTGTTTCATATATGCCAATGTATGACCTAAATAAACTGAGATAGTTTTCAGTACATGCCCTGTGTGTGTGTGTGAATTCTGTCTCCCGCAGCTGTGAGGCTTTTTCAGTGTTCTAGGACTAGGCATCAAATAATGGTTGGACCAGTGTAGGATATATTATTCTTACAATTTGGTGTCAGTAAGTGGGGATACAACCTACAGGACCGTAAGTATTGAACTTATTAATTTTAAGTTCTGTCTTGCTTGTTCTGTAACTTGTATCAGCACATTGGTATAGATTTTAAAACGTGGGTCTGGAAGGGCGGACGCATGCCCCACGTCTTACAGATAGGTCTGTAAGTAGAGTGTCTGTAAGTAGAATGCCCGCAGGCTGGGACCTGTGATCGAGTTCTCTTAAGGAAGTTGCTTCGTGGGTGGAGTGTTAAATTCTGAAAGAGTTTTATTCCCTGAGTGGAATGTAAAAACTTGGTGCTGGGTGTTCTAGAGAGTTAAGGTAGACTCCCGCAGGTGGCGATCTGCATTTTTTAGTTTCTCTTTGGAAGAGGTAACTGGGAGCCGTACAAGAGATATATTTTCCCCTTGATTGATAGGATCCCTATTTGCGGGTTGGACTCGCAACTCGTAGTTGGACTACGAGATAATACTCCCGCAGGCGACGACCTGCACATAGAGAGTTAATGTTTTCTCTTTAACTAAGAGTTTCTTCAGCGTGAAGTGAAGTGTAAAACACGGGAGATAGGGACGGGGACTTAAGAGTTAAGCTTAACCATTTATAGAACGGACAGTGTGGTCCGGTTCATTTGAAGTTCGAACTTCTGAGTTGTGTTTCTTTGCTAGCTAGCATTATACGGAACATTGAGAAACCCTACTATTTGTCTTGTCTGTCTTGCATGCTTATATGTAATTGTCTGATTTATTAGAGTATAAGTTTTTTTTTCTCCCTCCCCTCCTTTTGCTTCAGTGTGATTTGTTTCCCTAATTGTATTCACTGCGCTTATTGTTAACCTTCTTGCTTACAGGATGGAGAGTTTCACAGTAAGGGTGTCTGACCCAAACATGATAAGTCATTTAAAGTATATTAAAGTGTTTTAATTCTAAGTTTACAGGTTTCCAATGTGTGGGAAAATACTGATATTCCGAAGAATTTTCCTGGAAACTCAAGAGGATTAGGTGATCCGCATTGGTGGTACAGATTATGGCAATCCATGGTTTGATAATATATTGGGTTGGTAAAAGATGTATATTCTTATTGTGAGCTCTCTTAGTGAATTTTATTATACATCTGGTTATATTAATAAGTAGAGTTTAAATTTGATAATGCTGGTTTCACTTAGAATGTTTGGACTCGATGTTTTCTATTATAAATGTATTTTCCATCCTGGATTTTTTCAAGTTTCGTAAAATTCTGTGTGAACCGTTATCTCTGCCTACATTCCTAACCCCCCTCTTCCCCCGCCTCCTTCTCTTCTTTCGCTTGCATGTTATTAACTAGTTAATGGGAGGTATATAATTGCGAATGGAGGTAGGAATGTCTACGGAAGTTTTTATATATTACAGAGTTTTTTTTTGAGAAAGTGAAGATTTAGAAAGTGAAGGGCAAGGATCTGGTAGAGTTTCTGGTGGTTTTTAAAGATGATCAGCTTCATAATAGCAAATGTTTATTTGTAATAAATTAGATCATTGGTGAGACCCGTTATATCTATATAGCTAAGTAGGATGTGAAAATACAGTCACAGATAGATATCCCCTATGATGGCGGTTGTAATGGATTTTCCCACAAGTGATTCCCTCGCTGTGGTACAGCTCATGGACAGAATGTGTAATCCTATTTGTGTTCTTCATATACGAGGTAAGCTGTTTTTTTTGATGATACAGGGACTATGTGCTTCTCTATCAAAGCTTCCTTATATTAATGGTCCCTCAGCTGATTGCAAGTCTTTTGTAGAGATTTATTAGGGTACTTGCAGAGACTAAGAATATAAAATATTTGTCACTAATAGGGATAATGGCCAATTGTTATTGTCTTATTTTTCCTTTGAATTATTACCAGATTACCCCATTAATTTGATAATACCGGATTTAGTAAGTAAATTGTGTATCTTAATTTTCTTTAGTGGCATAACTTGTTGGAAGTAAACGTTGATGTACGGATTATTTTTTTTATGCCCCTAACCCCCTTTTTTACAAGATATAATTAATAGTATTCTGCCAATGGTTTGTACCTTTGTAAAGCAATGAGTAATTATAAAGACTATCTTCCTATTTTATACCCCTATTATAGCTCATAATACAGATAGTTCCTATAGTTTTGGATATTTAAGCCCTTATTAGCATTTCTGCCGATACCCAATGTAATACAGTTGTTGATTTTGAGATATGCCTTTTTTCTGCATGTCGGCTGGTGCTACGGCTCAGTCTTTTTGTATTCATGTTTTGAAAAGTCCCAATTTATGTGTCACTGTTTGACATAGAGACTTGGTGGACTTGCCAGTGACAGACTCTATGGCTCTCTGTGAAGTGCTAAAATAATAATGGGTTCAGCCACATGGTTCTAAGATTATGTGAAATATGTTAATTGTCAAATATGTTAATGTGGTTATTGTGTATCTAGAGCATGGAGGTATGTAAAATGTTTCTCTCTCCTCAATTGTCTTGCATCAAAAGTTTCCAGAAAATACAATATTGCAAAGACTCAGTTCACCCCCCTCTTCCCCCGCCTCCTTCTCTTCTTTCGCTCGCATGTTATTAACTAGTTAATGGGAAGTATATAATTGCGAATGGAGGTAGGAATGTCTACGGAAGTTTTTATATATTACAGAGGTTTTTTTTGAGAAAGTGAAGATTTAGAAAGTGAAGGGCAAGGATCTGGTAGAGTTTCTGGTGGGTTTTAAAGATGATCAGCTTAATAATAGCAAATGTTTATTTGTAATAAATTAGATCATTGGTGAGACCCGTTATATCTATATAGCTAAGTAGGATGTGAAAATACAGTCACAGATAGATATCCCCTATGATGGCAGTTGTGATGGATTTTCCCACAAGTGATTCCCTCGCTGTGGTACAGCTCATGGACAGAATGTGTAATCCTATTTGTGTTCTTCATATACGAGGTAAGCTGTTTAATTTTTTTTTGATGATACAGGGACTATGTGCTTCTCTATCAAAAGCTTCCTTATAATAATGGTCCCTCAGCTAATTGCAAGTCTTTTGTAGAGATTTATTGGGGTACTTGCAGAGACTAAGAATATAAAATATTTGTCACTAATAGGGATAATGGCCAATTGTTATTGTCTTATTTTTCCTTTGAATTATTACCAGATTACCCCATTAATTTGATAATACAGGATTTAGTAAATTGTGTATCTTAATTTTCTTTAGTGGCATAACTTGTTGGAAGTAAAAGATTATTTTTTTTAATGCCCCTAACACCCTTTTTACAGGATATAATTAATAGTATTCTGCCAATGGTTTGTACCTTTGTAAAGCAATGAGTAATTATAAAGACTTTCTAGTTTATACCCCTATTATAGCTCATAATACAGATAGTTCCTATAGTTTTGGATAGATAAGCCCTTATTAGCATTTCTGCCGATACCCAATGTAATACAGTTGTTGATTTTGAGATATGCCTTTTTTCTGCATGTCGGCTGGTGCTACGGCTCAGTCTTTTTGTATTCATTTTTTTGAAAAGTCCCAATTTATGTGTCACTGTTTGACATAGAGATTTGGTGGACTTGCCAGTGACAGACTCTATGGCTCTCTGTGAAGTGTTAAAATAATAATGGGTTTAGCCACATGGTTCTAAGATTATGTGAAATATGTTAATTGCAAATATGTTAATGTGGTTATTGTGTATCCAGAGCATGGAGGTATGTAAAATGTTTCCTCAATTGTCTTGCATCAAAAGCTTCCAGAAAATACAATATTGCAAAGACTCAGTTCAATATCTTGGTTGTATAATATCTAAGGGTGAATATCTGGTCAGCCCCGCCAGAGATAAAGACATTTTTGCTTTTCAAACACCCTGTAATAAAGCTGAATTGGTCGGCTTCATGAACTTTTACCAACAATGAATCCCAGCCAGCTCCCACTGGGACCAAATGCTCCAAAATGCACCATTAAAGACTGTCCAAACATCATTCTATGGACACTGAAAATGACAAAGAATGTTTAAATAATTGTAATAACATTTACCTCTGCCCCTGCTCTGAGCTTTGTGAATTATGATAAATCTTTTTATTTGTATTATAAGAGAACATTGTAAAATCATGGTGGCAGTTTTATCACAATATCACAGAGACACCTTGAAACTAGTCACTTATTTTTTTTTTTTTCTCTCTAAGTCATTGGCAATCACTGTTCAGAGAATGCATCTCTGCAACTTGTGCAATGGCTGTTGAGGCCCCAACTTTATTATATTGGACACGGAGAATGTTTAATTAACATCCAATCATGTTTATAAATGCTAAAGAATAGAATATGAACTATCCGATGTCTCACAGAGTATGAGGTTATTTTAGATCCACCATGGTCTTAGAAGTTAAATATATTCAGGTCTTACCCATGGTATATTCCTTTTATTTACTGTATTAAGATTACAGGTTAAATTTATACCCAAGTAATTAATATTTAAATATAGGTGTAAATCTCTACCCAGTCCGATTTGATTCTCTACCAATTAGAGCTGGTATGGTTGTGTTTGTGTATAGTGTATATAGAGCTTCAATTCCCAGATTCTGTTTGGAATTTAGTCCGTTACCGTGTTTTGTTTATTTAGCTTAATCTTTTCTTTGACCCGTGCTTGTGTTTTGTTTAAGGTTTAAGCTGTTAGTACATTGTTTCCAGGTATGATTTTAATGTAGTTGGTTTTTGGTAGAATTTGGCAGTAGAAAGTTTATAAATAAGAATGGTGAGCTGACTTTACATTAATTTAATTTGTGGATTATTATCTTCCTTATGTTTTGGGTGTTTAAATGGAATGATTGTGAGTTCTTATCATGTTGTTTAAGGGATCTCATATATGTGTATAAGTTGCTATTCTTTTCTCCGTTTCTTTTGTTTCTTTCCTGCGTTCATACTTTTCCCCGAAAATGTTATTGTTTCGGTTTTAATTTTTTGTTTTCTCCCGATTCATTTTTTTTAAAGATTTTTTTTTTTTTCAAGTATTGTTTTTAGACCTTTAGGTCTTTATTAAAGAGGGGATAGTTATAGTAATAATATGGCTCATAAAAAATCTTAGCCACAAGGTTTATTGCCCAAATGTATATACTTAGTAAAAAGAAGATGTGCAAACTGTTGCTAAAATTTTGTGTAAGGGAATTATTCCTAAATGAGGTTGTCCTGTTAGGATAGATTCAGATAAAGGACCAGCCTTTACTTCTAAGCTAATACAAGACATTGTGTAATTGATGTTCATTGAATAGAAGTTTTATATCCCCAGAGTTCAGATGTTGTTGAGCGAATGAACCGCACAATAAAAGAGAAGTTTAGGAAGGCTACTGCAGGTTCTTTCAGTAAATGGGATATTTATTTACCAGCTGTATTAGCAGAGATTCTTATGGCCCCAATTCTACATCCAAGTTGTCTTCTTTCGAAATTTTAATGGGTAAACCATTTCCTATGCCATGGGCAGTTAAGACAGGGACATTAATTACAGGTGACCTGGACTTTATCCAGGAAGCTTATGTGGCAAAACTGATTGAAAAACTGAATAGCATCTGTGGTGATGTTTCTTTGTTTTTTTCTTTATTTTCTAGTGCTCCGATGCACCCGTTTAAATCAGGTGATGTGGTCTTGATGAAGGCGTTATGACTCGCACAGCTATCTTGGTTGAAGGCAATCCATCGTGGATACATGCTTCCAGAGTAAAGCGCGCACCGAATCTGTTGATTGGAGAACGAGATGACCACCGAGATGACCACCCAGATGACTTCAGAGATGACAACAAACCCACCCTCAAGGAGGAGGATTAAGATGAGCCCAGATTCCAAACCAGTGATGAATTGTGAAATCCAGATGAAATATATTTTCCTGACCTGTTCATTTTTCATCTTATTCTGTGGTTTTTCTATTTTGAATTTATTATAATGAACAGAGCTTCCCGCTCTATTGCTCCCCGTGTTCCATTGCCCCCAGGTAACATTTGGGAGTATATTTTAAAGAAGCTCCTAAATATAACTGACTTTTGTTTAGGAAATGTAAAAGTGTTCAGGACACTATAAGTACTTGTTTAGTCGCTATTCCAGTTTCAGTTCCAATATGTCTCCAATACTATCTGACTGATCAGTACTATAAGATATTGGATCCCAATTATCCGAGAAGATGATGTAACCCGCTTAAATTTTCCAGAATAACTCAACAGATCTCCCGTGAACGAACTGTAGATATGGTTATGATTCGGACTCAAAATGTTAGTGATGCTGAAGTTTGTTTAATTTTTACTTGTCCTGCTGCTACACAATGTGTTTCTGTGAATAATAACATGAAGTGTAATCTCACCTATCAAACGACATCAAATTATGTACACATTGTTTTTTCAGAGGGATGGGTTATGGCCTGTGGGAATGTTAGCTACACTTATTTACCTGCTAACATTTCTGGAGGTCCTTGTGCTATCAGTAGATTAAGTATGGTGATGGTGCCAAGCACACATTTGCAATCTTCTTCTTTCCTCTCTGCAGGTAAACGTAATCGCAGGGATCTTATAACTATGCCAGAGGATTGTAAGTCTAATGTACATCCCTTATCTGAAACGGAAGTTGTTGCTTTAGGTGCTAGTATCGTAGGCGTTCCAGGTCTAGCAATATATACTGGTAGACAATTGCTTTATCTTGCATGTGTAGTAGCTAAAGAAATAAATATAACTAGCTCTATCCTTACCAATATGCTAACTGACTATAATACTCTGGAACATGCTGTTCTCCAGAATCGTGCTGCTATCGATTATCTACTTTTGTTGCATAGTCAAGGATGTGAAAGTGTTGAAGGTATGTGCTGCTTTAACCTTTCTGATCATACCCTCACTATTAAATATCAGATCAGTACTCTGCAACAACTTAGTAATCACATCAAGGTAGATGATGGTAAATTTTCTTTCTGGAACATGCTTTTTTGGTGGCTTCCCTCCTGGGGTCAGCTTCGCAATATTATAATAATCATATGTGTTCTGATTCTCTGTTGCTGCTGTATTCAATGTGCCCCAGGATGTATTTCTATATTCGCATCTGTTTGCAAGTTTCCTACTAATCGTAAAACTATTGCTCACGCTGCAATGTATAATGATGTAATCGCTATGAATGATTTTCCACTGATAATGTTGCTATACGTTACATATAATTTCCGTTTAGTTATCCCTTTGGGATAAAAGGGTGGAACTGTTAGGTTTTTATATATTCTGTATAATCACGTAGCCTAATAGCAGCCATTTTGTTTTCGACTCCATTTTGTGCACATATTACTTAGTCTGTTTTTCTCAAAATGTACCAAGCTGTACCTAGCCCAAGCTGTTTCTCATGGCCATAGATAATACGTTATCTCAAGGTCTTCTGCCTCCTATGTCAACTTGTCTCTATTCTCGCATTCCAAGACATGTTTTATTATATTATTTGCAGACATAAAGTCCGGTAAAGCCCCTTTTCGTCATGCAAGGTTTTTCCTTTGTTTCATATATGCCAATGTATGACCTAAATAAACTGAGATAGTTTTCAGTACATGCCCTGTGTGTGTCTCAATTCTATCTTCCGCAGCTGTGAGGCTTTTTCAATGTTCTAGGACTAGGCATCAAATAATGGTTGGACCAGTGTAGGATATATTATTCTTACAATTTGGTGTCAGAAGTGGGATACAACCTACAGGACCGTAAGTATTGAACTTATTAATTTTAAGTTCTGTCTTGCTTGTTCTGTAACTTGTATCAGCACATTGGTATAGATTTTAAAACGTGGGTCTGGAAGGGCGGACGCATGCCCCACGTCTTACAGATAGGTCTGTAAGTAGAGTGTCTGTAAGTAGAATACCCGCAGGCTGGGACCTGTGATCGAGTTCTCTTAAGGAAGTTGCTTCGTGGGTGGAGTGTTAAATTCTGAAAGAGTTTTATTCCCTGAGTGGAATGTAAAAACTTGGTGCTGGGTGTTCTAGAGAGTTAAGGTAGACTCCCGCAGGTGGCGATCTGCATTTTTTAGTTTCTCTTTGGAAGAGGTAACTGGGAGCCGTACAAGAGATATATTTTCCCCTTGATTGATAGGATCCCTATTTGCGGGTTGGACTCACAACTCGTAGTTGGACTACGAGATAATACTCCCGCAGGCGGCGACCTGCACATAGAGAGTTAATGTTTTCTCTTTAACTAAGAGTTTCTTCAGCGTGAAGTGAAGTGTAAAACACGGGAGATAGGGACGGGGACTTAAGAGTTAAGCTTAACCATTTATAGAACGGACAGTGTGGTCCGGTTCATTTGAAGTTCGAACTTCTGAGTTGTGTTTCTTTGCTAGCTAGCATTATACGGAACATTGAGAAACCCTACTATTTGTCTTGTCTGTCTTGCATGCTTATATGTAAGTGTCTGATTTATTAGAGTATAAGTTTTTTTTTTCTCTCTCCCCTCTCTTTGCTTCAGTGTGATTTGTTTCCCTAATTGTATTCACTGCGCTTATTGTTAACCTTCTTGCTTACAGGATGGAAAGTTTCACAGTAAAGGTGTCTGACCCAAACATGATAAGTCATTTAAAGTATATTAAAGTGTTTTAATTCTAAGTTTACAGGTTTCCAATGTGTGGGAAAATACTGATATTCCGAAGAATTTTCCTGGAAACTCAAGAGGATTAGGTGATCCGCATTGGTGGTACAGATTATGGCAATCCATGGTTTGATAATATATTGGGTTGGTAAAAGATGTATATTCTTATTGTGAGCTCTCTTAGTGAATTTTATTATACATCTGGTTATATTAATAAGTAAAGTTTAAATTTGGTTAATGCTGGTTTCACTAAGAATGTTTGGACTCTATGTTTTCTATTATAAATGTATTTTCCATCCTGGATTTTTTCAAGTTTCGTAAAATTCTGTGTGAACCGTTATCTCTGCCTACATTCCTAGCCCCCCTCTTCCCCCGCCTCCTTCTCTTCTTTCGCTCGCATGTTATTAACTAGTTAATGGGAAGTATATAATTGCGAATGGAGGTAGGAATGTCTACGGAAGTTTTTATATATTACAGAGGTTTTTTTTGAGAAAGTGAAGATTTAGAAAGTGAAGGGCAAGGATCTGGTAGAGTTTCTGGTGGGTTTTAAAGATGATCAGCTTAATAATAGCAAATGTTTATTTGTAATAAATTAGATCATTGGTGAGACCCGTTATATCTATATAGCTAAGTAGGATGTGAAAATACAGTCACAGATAGATATCCCCTATGATGGCAGTTGTGATGGATTTTCCCACAAGTGATTCCCTCGCTGTGGTACAGCTCATGGACAGAATGTGTAATCCTATTTGTGTTCTTCATATACGAGGTAAGCTGTTTAATTTTTTTTTGATGATACAGGGACTATGTGCTTCTCTATCAAAAGCTTCCTTATAATAATGGTCCCTCAGCTAATTGCAAGTCTTTTGTAGAGATTTATTGGGGTACTTGCAGAGACTAAGAATATAAAATATTTGTCACTAATAGGGATAATGGCCAATTGTTATTGTCTTATTTTTCCTTTGAATTATTACCAGATTACCCCATTAATTTGATAATACAGGATTTAGTAAATTGTGTATCTTAATTTTCTTTAGTGGCATAACTTGTTGGAAGTAAAAGATTATTTTTTTTAATGCCCCTAACACCCTTTTTACAGGATATAATTAATAGTATTCTGCCAATGGTTTGTACCTTTGTAAAGCAATGAGTAATTATAAAGACTTTCTAGTTTATACCCCTATTATAGCTCATAATACAGATAGTTCCTATAGTTTTGGATAGATAAGCCCTTATTAGCATTTCTGCCGATACCCAATGTAATACAGTTGTTGATTTTGAGATATGCCTTTTTTCTGCATGTCGGCTGGTGCTACGGCTCAGTCTTTTTGTATTCATTTTTTTGAAAAGTCCCAATTTATGTGTCACTGTTTGACATAGAGATTTGGTGGACTTGCCAGTGACAGACTCTATGGCTCTCTGTGAAGTGTTAAAATAATAATGGGTTTAGCCACATGGTTCTAAGATTATGTGAAATATGTTAATTGCAAATATGTTAATGTGGTTATTGTGTATCCAGAGCATGGAGGTATGTAAAATGTTTCCTCAATTGTCTTGCATCAAAAGCTTCCAGAAAATACAATATTGCAAAGACTCAGTTCAATATCTTGGTTGTATAATATCTAAGGGTGAATATCTGGTCAGCCCCGCCAGAGATAAAGACATTTTTGCTTTTCAAACACCCTGTAATAAAGCTGAATTGGTCGGCTTCATGAACTTTTACCAACAATGAATCCCAGCCAGCTCCCACTGGGACCAAATGCTCCAAAATGCACCATTAAAGACTGTCCAAACATCATTCTATGGACACTGAAAATGACAAAGAATGTTTAAATAATTGTAATAACATTTACCTCTGCCCCTGCTCTGAGCTTTGTGAATTATGATAAATCTTTTTATTTGTATTATAAGAGAACATTGTAAAATCATGGTGGCAGTTTTATCACAATATCACAGAGACACCTTGAAACTAGTCACTTATTTTTTTTTTTTTCTCTCTAAGTCATTGGCAATCACTGTTCAGAGAATGCATCTCTGCAACTTGTGCAATGGCTGTTGAGGCCCCAACTTTATTATATTGGACACGGAGAATGTTTAATTAACATCCAATCATGTTTATAAATGCTAAAGAATAGAATATGAACTATCCGATGTCTCACAGAGTATGAGGTTATTTTAGATCCACCATGGTCTTAGAAGTTAAATATATTCAGGTCTTACCCATGGTATATTCCTTTTATTTACTGTATTAAGATTACAGGTTAAATTTATACCCAAGTAATTAATATTTAAATATAGGTGTAAATCTCTACCCAGTCCGATTTGATTCTCTACCAATTAGAGCTGGTATGGTTGTGTTTGTGTATAGTGTATATAGAGCTTCAATTCCCAGATTCTGTTTGGAATTTAGTCCGTTACCGTGTTTTGTTTATTTAGCTTAATCTTTTCTTTGACCCGTGCTTGTGTTTTGTTTAAGGTTTAAGCTGTTAGTACATTGTTTCCAGGTATGATTTTAATGTAGTTGGTTTTTGGTAGAATTTGGCAGTAGAAAGTTTATAAATAAGAATGGTGAGCTGACTTTACATTAATTTAATTTGTGGATTATTATCTTCCTTATGTTTTGGGTGTTTAAATGGAATGATTGTGAGTTCTTATCATGTTGTTTAAGGGATCTCATATATGTGTATAAGTTGCTATTCTTTTCTCCGTTTCTTTTGTTTCTTTCCTGCGTTCATACTTTTCCCCGAAAATGTTATTGTTTCGGTTTTAATTTTTTGTTTTCTCCCGATTCATTTTTTTTAAAGATTTTTTTTTTTTTAGGCATCAAATAATGGTTGGACCAGTGTAGGATATATTATTCTTACAGGTATCTTTTGTGCATAGTATGTTTAATTGATTATTTTCCAAAAACACCTCCCACAAAGGACTACACACATACTATCCTTGTAAACCAACCATAGTGTACAAACATTGTAACCATAGATAAAAGCAATAAATAGATATAAGTATAAATATATACAAAAAGTAGTTCAAAATGTCTGTGCTTGGATAGTCCCATCAAAGTTCATCCCATACATGTACAGTTCAAATGTTCCATGTGTATGGCACATCCTGGAGTCAGTGACAAAGCACAAATATCTACCTTAATGACTGTCATGAAGGCATAGTGCAAAAAAATACCTGCTATCATGCGTGTCTGGTCAGCAGGGTGGATCTTACCCCTTTGGTTAGGAAGCCTCCTAGGTGTCCAAATCAGACCGGTAACTTGGACTCTGGGAATTTTCAAGTAGTTCTTTGAAGTGTCTTTTCCCTTTTATATGGAAGTTGCAGCAGCTGCTACAAACCATGCTAGTGTGTGTTTGGGAAGGTAAGAGGATTGGACGGGAGAAACATCACGTGTTCAAGGGCACCCTGGTGAGAGATGGACCAGCACTGGAGTAGAGACGGGAGAGTGGAGACAGAAATTACCGGTCTGATTTTGACACCTAGGAGGCTTCCTACCCCAGGGGTAAGATCCACCCTGCCGATAGCAGGTATTTTTTTGGAAGCTTTAAAAATACTGTTGCCATATTTATTTTTTACCTATGTCCCTCCAGAGCCTACCCTTGTGCCTTGAAAGTTGCTGGCATCTTGTTACTGGTTTGCTAAATGTTAAGCTCCACCCCTCTGAGATTTCCTCTGATTTCTCCTGCTTGAGTCTCAAACAGTAATGCCTGTGAGTTCCGTGCACGTGCGTGTACACAGAACTCACAGGCATTACTGTTTGAGGCTCAAGCAGGAGAGTGCATGGAACTCACAGGCATTACTGTTTGAGGCTCAAGCAGGAGAGTGCATGGAACTCACAGTCATTACCATTTGAGGCTCAAGCAGGAGAAAGCAGAGGAAATCTCAGAGGGGCGGAGCTTAACATTCAGCAAACCAGTAACAAGATGTCAGCAACTTCCAAGGCACAAAGGTAGGCTCTGGAGGGACATAGGTAAAAAAAAAATATGGCAACAGTATTTTTAAAGCTGCACTTATCCTTTAAGGGAGATATTTGTGCTATGTTTCCACTTATCCCAGTATGTGCCATACACATGGAACATTTGAACTGTACTGTACATAAATGGGATGAACTTTAATGGGACTATTCAAGCACAAACACTTGAAGTACTTTTTGTATATATTTATACTTATATCTATTTATTGCTTTTATATATCTGCCTTCCACCATGAAACCATAGACCAAGTCTTTGTTGTCCTATAACAGAAAGACATTTATGGTTATGTGAAAATGTCTTGCATGGTCCATTTAAAAGAAAAATCACAAATACATGTCAATTTATTTCAGAAAAAACAGGTGATGGGATGGCCCCCTGTCTTGCTAAGACACAGAACTATTTTATTTACCTTAAATTTATTAAGTTACACAGTTCTGTTCTCAAGACTTATTAGCATTACCATTTCCTTAAAGGGCATGTCCACCCCCAAAACTATAATCCCCCCCACTAATAGCCCCACCATGTAGTGTAATAAAATCCTTACCTCACATCCCAGCTCCATAAGGTTCTCCAGTAGTCCCCCCCCCCAGAGTCCCAAAAACTGCCCACCAGGAGGATAGCAGAGTCCATATAGGATTCTGCCTCCTATCTGGCCTCCGGGAGAAGTTTGGCATGCGTACTGCAGCCCTTCTCCCCCTCCCTCTCCCTCCCATTTTGCGGTCCCTCCCCCTACCATAAAACCCCTTGCCCATATATTAGTATATCTTTCCCCAGCCCTAACCGCTAAAAAATAATTTTAAGAAAGACCACTGAACTCTACTTACCTTCCCTCTCTCCCCATGCGTTCTGAGAAGCCGGCAGCCGCGTCCGTGATTGGCTGCCTCTCAGCCATTCACGGACACGGCTGCTGGACCCGCCCCCTGCTTGCAGTGTCTTGCAAGCAGAAGGCTGGGCTGGGCGTCGGAGGAGAGAGGGAAGGTAAGTAAACATCGGGGCACTTTCTTAAATTTATTTTATAGCGGTTGGGGCTGGGGGAAGGCATATTATAATATGACAAAATTTTTTTATAAGGGTGGACATGCCCTTTAATTAATCTGCACTCTTCCTTATATTTTCTCCCAGGGGCCTCCAGGTAAATTGTAACAAATCCATACTAAAACAAAAAACTCCTAGGCACTCCTAGGATTATGAGCAAAAAATATTATTTATTGTGCAAAATCAACGTTTCGGTACTTCACTGAGTTCCTTCATCAGGATACTTTTTAGTGCCACACTCTGTGTGAAATAAATACAATATCACATCACTCCTCCCCCCTGTGCATCATAGAGCTCCTCCCCCTATTTCCATATCATTTATAAATACACCATATATATTAAAATCTGCTATTGTATATTATTAGTGTATTATCATACATTTCATTTTGTGCAAGTTCATTTACTTGTGTACAGATTAATATTCTTTTGTGCAAATACATTTACATAAAGTGCTAAGTGTATACAGTACTAGTAACTTGTGCAGATTTTTGATTTTAAAAAAGCTTATATTTTAAAAATATAACTTATATATCCATAGGAGCTACATCCAGGTAATAAATATCTTATAACAAACAGTTATTATTTGAAAGTGCAATGTGCAATGGACCATTTAAGATTTTTTATAGAAAGCATTTAAATGACAATTGACTATTTAGTCCACCTGGTTGGACAGTATTGATATAGTATATCCAGTATGCTTCTCTACATATTAAAGTTTTGTTGCAGTCCCCCCCCCTCTTTTTGGAGGTACACGGTCTATGACCATTGCTTTTAATACACTTATTGAGTGATTCTTTTCAGCAAAATGCAATGCTACCGGATTCTCATCCCCTTTAAGCTGGCCTTTAATCATCCTTTCCCTAGTTGTTCTAATGTGCGATTTATGTACAGACAATCTTTTTTTACATTTTTGGTACATCTCCTTTAAGTTCATTTCATAATCGTTTACCTCAGTACATATTCTTAGTACCCGTAAAAATTGTGATACAGGGATACCTTTTTAGTAGGGATGGACTAGAACTCGAACTCGAGCCCAAGTTCGAGGCGAACTTTATGAGTTTGAACGGACTTGGACATCTTGGACTTTCGATGTTTTTCTGGACTTTCAATTGTAAATTCGATAATTATGGAATGTACTGGATAGTGTACTGGTTAAAGGCACTGCCTTTGACATGGGAGACCAGTATTCGAATCCTTTCTAGGGGCAGCTATACCTGGAAATGTACTGGATAGTGTACTGGTTAAAGGCACTGCCTTTGACATGGGAGACCAGGGTTCGAATCCTGGCTAGGGGCAGCTATATGTTTGGGTTATTATAATACCCTAGTAATATAATAACCTAGTCATATAATAACCATATGATAACCTAGTAATATAATAACCTAGTAATATAATAGCCATATAATACCCTAGTCATATGATAACCTAGTAATATAATAACCATATAATATTATATTACTAGGGCAATATAATTATAATAATCCGAACATTTGTATAACTGCCCCTAGCCAGGATTCAAACCATGGTCTCCCATGTCAAAGGCGGTGCCTTTAACCATACACTATCCAACCCTCGAATGTACCGTTTGCTAATAACCTAATAATATAAAACCTAGAGTCCAAGTTACCGGTCTGATTTGGACACCTATTACAATACCCTAGTAATATAATAACCATATAATTACCATGCTAACCTAGTAATATATTAACCATATAATGTAGTGGCTGGATAGTGTACTGGTTAAAGGCACCGCCTTTGACATGGGAGACCAAGGTTTGAATCCTGGCTAGGGGCAGCTATACAAATGTTTGGATTATTATTATAATACCCTTGATATATAATAACCTAGTAATAACCATATAATAACCATATAATAACCTAGTAATATAATAACCATATGATAACCCAAATCCAAACATGTGTATAACATATGGTTATTATATTGTTATTATATTACTAGGGTATTATATGGTAATTATATTACTAGGTTATCATATGGTTATTATATTATATGGTTATTATATTGTTATTATATTACTAGGTTATTATATGGTTATTATATTGTTATACTATTACTAGGGTATTATATGCTTATTATATTACTAGGTTATTATATGGTTATAATATAGGGTATTATATGCTTATTATAATACTAGGTTATTATATGGTTATTATATTACTAGGGTATTATATTAATCCAAACATTTGTATGGCTGCCCCTAGCCAGGATTCGAACCCTGGTCTCCCATGTCAAAGACGGTGCCTTTAACCAGTACACTATCCAACCCTTGAATGTACCATTCGCTAAGCCTTGGAAGGACCATTCGCTAAAAGGAAGGATCTTTTGTTCGTTCGATAATCCTCGAATGTATCATCGAATGTAGCTTGTGCAAAACCCAACAATTGCCCGCCTGACTTCAGGAAGTGTTTTAAGAAGTTTTGGTGACAGTGACATGTTCCCCAGACCATTTCCCAGGTGCCACAGCCATTTAAAGTTACCACTGTTAGTTTAGCTGTAAATCACTCAGACTTTTCAAACTATCACTCCCCCATAGACTTGAATGGGTCCGAATTCGAACTTTTGAACTTTCTCTGAAGTTCGAAAGTTCGAAAACGGACCGAACTTTATATAGTTCGGCCATCTCTACCTTTAAGTAGTTCAGGAGGGTGGAAGCTGTCTGATCTCAATAGGCTGTTACGATCAGTTGGTTTTTTATACATAGTTGTAATTATTTTTTGATAAATTTTTCTTATTAACACATCTAGAAAATGAATCTGTTCCATATTCATCTCAGGATTGAATACAATTTTTGGACAGATTGTGTTTATGTATGTCAAAAAAATTTCCAGATTCTCTCTTGTTCCCCTCCATATCATAAATACATCATCTATAAATCGCCACCAAGAGATGGCACAATTTTTATAGACTTCTGAGTTAAATATGAACCTCTCTTTGAGGTACCCAACAAACAAATTAGCGTAGGAGGGGGCTGTTGGCTGCCCATGGACGTACCATTTGTTTGCCCTCTTTTCATGAGCAAATGTTTAACAGCTTCCACCCCTAAATCAGTTCTAATATTGGTGCACAGAGAGGAAATGTCCATTGTTACAAGTTTATCTGTGTCCAATACAGAATCAACCATTTTTAATTTTGTTAAAAAATATTGGGTATCCCTTAAGTATGAGGGTAACTCCTGTACCATTGGTTTTAAATACATGTCTATTAATTGTGACATAGGTAGCTCTGGGAGCTCTCCATGCCTGCTTTGCCACTGGAGTCTTCCATTATGGCGTCACTCTCCATGTTCTGTGCTGTTCTCGTGGGATTTCTCTTATGTCCGCTTGCGTCGCTCCTGCTGACATCATCATTGCGCGCCTGGCGTTCTCTCCACGTGGCTCTCGTCTGCCATTGCGGCCCAGTCGGAACAAACAAACCCTTCAGCCATGGGTACACTGTCTCGGACTTGTAATCCTCACACACTTTTTCTTTCTTATAGATCAAGATCTTTTTGTATGGTTGCAATCTGTGTTTCAATTTCTGTAGTATATTTATTTTTTATTTCGGTCTCCATCTTTATTATTTCCCTGTTCACTGGTCCCAAATCCTTTCGAACCTCCTCTATTACCAGCAACATAAGATCAAGGGGACATTTATTTAGGACTTGGCACCACTTTTCACATAATATAGTATCTTTTCTTCCTATCGTAGGTTGTTTTTTATTATGAAACCTCTTGGGAAGCGTTTTGCCTTGTAATATTCGGATAATGTAATACCATGCATATCACAGCCAAGTGTTAGGGACCTTCTGAATGCAAGGCGTGATTGGATAGTGGCTAAGAGGTGTTATAGGAACTGCCCAGGGTAAAGTGTCAAAACAGCATTGTACATGGCAGACAGTTGGTGTCGAACCCCCCCCCCCCCCCAAATAAAAGACCGAATCGTTACTCGTTTTGCACTTTGAAATAAATTTGTTTTTTGGAAAGACCCATATGATCCATATACTTTGAGTGCTTGCACCAAATAACTTTTTATGCTTGTAATATGGGCACTTGACATGAGACATCAAAGGGGTTTGTTCTGTATAGCATGAGGGAACTGAAAGGTTGAGGTATAGAAAGCATAGAAGATGTGGGAAGAAAGATCACAGCTGCAGTATAAATAAGACATGTTGTAGATAAAAAAACTAAGGCTTTACATCAGTTCCAACTGTTAAAATAAAGTATCAGAGACACAAGATGGCCCCCAGTCTTGCTAAGACACAGGACTATTTATTTACCTTTAATTTATTCTAGTTACACAGTTGCGTTCTCAAGGCTAATTAGCATTACCATTTCCTTAATTAGAAATATTTTTAATTGCTATTTTCCTTGATCATCAACAATCATGTTTATTTAAAACTTGTTATTAATTTGTTCCAAGGGCAAAGAAATGTATACAGTAGGTTTTGTACATTATAATTTACATTTCTGTGTTGATTTTTTTAAAAACTAAAATGAAAAAGCAACTTGGGCTAGAAACAAAGTGCACAGTGCATCACAAATAATGCACCTGCTCAAAGTGACATCAGCCCAATGACAGTGAAGATACAAGGCTTTAAAGTTGTTCAATGGGCGCTGCTATCTTTGCTCCTCCTCCTAGTCTTTCTAGTGCCCAATAGCCATGCTATAGGCACTGAGGATACATAGCAAAATGATCTATATTTTGCATGGATACTTACTTATCAGAACTAATCTACTGCACCTGAAGTAGATTAGAAATAGTAATGAACTTTTCATGTGCACCAAAAACTGCACATGTAATTTTTAAAAGAACAAGTTTGCTAAATCTTGTATAAACTGAATATTTATAAAATATATTTATGGTGGCTTGTTTTTTCTACCAGGTAAACAAAGCAACCCTTTTTTTGGGAAATTTCTAAGGTACTTGTTTTGTGTTTCCCATATTAAAACATGTCCTCCAACAATTACCTTTTAATATTGGTTTATGAGAATGTCAGAATGAGACGCACACTTACTAATCCTAAAAATTCAACTCCGTCTTTTTTTGTAATGATACTTGGGAAATTGCATGTGTAATTGAAGCTTAGTGAAACTTCCGAACTATATGGAAAGTCAATGGGAGTCAAATAGTTTGAAAAGTTCTAATGAAATACAATTAAAATATCAATGGTAACTTAATGTATATGGCTGTGGGACCTGGGAAATAGTCTGGGGAACACGTTTGAATAAAAAAAAAAAAAACGATTTTATTCTTATGCGCGGTACTTTCGAGCTCCCGTGTTCAATTTTCGATAATTATCCCATAAATGATACGAACATTCGATATTTATCCCATAAACAATTTAAACATTCGATAATTATCCCATAAACGATTCGATTTTCGATTTCGATAATTATCGAATGTTCAAATTGTTTATGGTACAATTATCGAATGTTCGAATTGTTTATGGGATAATTATCAAATGTTCGAAAGTCCAGGGAATCCGGGTCCGGGATAGTTTGAACTCGATAAGTTCTTTTTATTCTCATGCGCGGTACTTTCGAGCTCCCGTGTTCGATTTTCGATAATTATCCCATAAATGATACGAACATTCGATATTTATCCCATAAACAATTTAAACATTCGATAATTATCCCATAAACGATTCGATTTTCGAATTTGATAATTATCGAATGTTCAAATTGTTTATGGGACAATTATCGAATGTTCGAATTGTTTATGGGATAATTATCGAATGTTCGAAAGTCCAGGGAATCCGGGTCCGGGATAGTTTGAACTCGATAAGTTCGGCTCGAACTTGGGTTCGAGTTCTAGTCCATCTCTGATCCCTGGGGACTTTTGCACAGCTTGGAGAAGACCATTTTATTCAAAGGGGCAAAGACCTCACAAGGCCACACTCCTGATTCTGGAAAAAAAGGCTTTAATGATTCCACTAGCAGATTTTTAGAATTTTTTTCGGCCATCACTATCTTACACTGTCAGAGTCCTCTTTGAACCTAAATGCGTCCCTCCTCCCCTAAATTTTATTGTCATAGCTTGGCTTTTCGCCCTGTTTTTTTGGTTTAATTCATGCCGTCACCAACTAAATCCTCCTGCTCATCAGCTTGCGTAATTCGCAACTTTAACTTCTAGGTTGTGGTGGCTGCGTAAGTATTGTTAACACTTCACCCAGAGCCCTGCAGCCTTTTGTGAATCCCTTCTGGGAGATTTGCCTAGAGTGTGTGCTGCTCTGGGTGAATCTCCCTCTATGCCTGGTAAGGAATGCTGGAAAGTGTCTTCTTTTTTTTTTTTTTACCATTAACCACCATTTAAACTATATGTTGTTGTGACATATTCATTGCTGCCCCAAAATTTTTTAGTCCATTAACTTTCACTTTATCTATTTATAGTGTCAACATGAGAAACAACACTGTGAGCTCTAGGCAACATTAAGTCTGGTCTGCACAGTTTCTTAATTTTCTTATGGATATGTCTGCCAACATGCTGTAGCACCCAGCATTTGTATCTCAAGCTGTGAGTGTGCAGGATCATTTTCTTCTATTCCTTGGCAACATTAGCACGCTTTAACATGCGATCCGATCACACTCTAAAAAGAGCACATTAGTGATGGTCAATTGGTCTGCAATTGCACTGCAATTCCCTTTTCAGAGCACCTACGATCACCATTTTTTGCAAATTATATGCGCTCAGATAGTACAACATTGCACGGATTGCAGAGCATCCGTTAACGCGGATGTTAACGCACATGTTTTTCCTAGGCGTTACAGTCTGACATAGTGTGGCCTCAGCCTGAATAGCTTTCCACCACTCCATCTTTGGTGATAACGGTGATTACATGCAATCTCATTTTATCAAATACAACATTTTAACTTTCGATCCACAAGTTTTTTTTAGCTCTATTTTTTTTTTTTTCTTTAAAAACTACACTTAATGTCTTTTTCATTCTTCATGAATTCTGTAATAACCTCTCCAAGGACATCACCAATACAGGATGCCCTCTTTTGAATTTTAACAAGGCTGCCATTTTCCTGTTTACAGAAAGTGTTCCCTTAGCACAATACTATACGTGATCCTTTGTTTTTTATTTTCTAAATAAATTTAACACAAGTGGTGGGGGAGTTAATGAAAGAATAAATGATGAAAAACCATTGTGTGATGTTGGCATATATTAATATCATTTATTATATCTGGAGAAAAAAAAGTGAAGAGAGCAGAATTACAGAAGCAAATCATAATTATGCCAGGCTATCCGATTCTTTTTATGTTTGTAACTGCTTTTATTGATCAAAGCATCATTTTATTATAGAAATAGTTTTAGGAAACCATTTTTTTTTTCACTTTATTTATCACAGGCACATTTTCTTTGTTGCAAAATTTTGCTATCAATATTTTAGCAACAATAATAATTTGTATCACTATTGCCTTATTTTACAACTCTCAAAAATCAATTAATAAGCACTTATATTAGATAGGGATTAATATTTTATAACATATACTGTATTTACAGCATCTGTATGGCCTTTTTCCAGAGATCGACTTGCACATTAGTTAACATCCCCTCTCTGGTGGAAGCTTAGAAACCAGGTACAAAATCCTAAAAAACAATATTTACATTATTTTGGAACAACCATGGAACAATGAGGGGGCAGAATGAGGGGTCAGGAAATAGGGACCTGCAGTGTGGCATCAATAAAGAAAGGCTTTCAGTCTTTCCCAGCAGTAAATTTTCTGTGTCTACACCACTGGGGGAGAAGCAGTTGAAGGAGGGGATGTCACTCAAGCTACTGGAAGAAAATGAAACTGCTATTAGCTCCATAGCTTCTCAAATGGTTCATGTAAAGCTGTGATCCAGGGTTAAGTTTGGGCGCATGTCTACATCACTGGGGAAGATGCAATGAAGGGAGTGTTGGGGATGTCATTTAAGCTACCGGAGGCAAGAAAATTTTACCTTTTTAGGTCTATAGCTTCTCATATGTTTTGTGTAGAGCTTGTTCAAAGGCAAGACTGCTTCCTTTCACTTAACCCTACAGTTGTTTGGGGATGGCAGTTCCCGTTAAAAGCATGTCAATAAGTGGCATGAAATTAAAAATCTTATGTTTTCTTCTAGATATCAAATTCCACTTCTGTTTTTTATATATCGGTATATGCACATTAAAAACCATTGACGTGGTAGCTGGGCTTAAAAAAATTTGGCCAACTTATTGAACTAGTTGCATGGAAAATTTGGTCATACCAGTGTTTCCCAACCAATCAACTAATCCATCAACATCTGACAGGTACTCCACAATACTCCTTCTGTTGTTTCCAGGCCATGCCCCATTTTGTTAATTTACTGCTATATCTGCCATTTAGTTCAATACTATCCAAACCCATTTCATATTTACTGACTAACTCCCAACACAACAAATTACATTTTACATATATTAGCAATACATATAAGTTAGAGAAGTGATGCTCCACCCGTGGCCCACAGGCCGCAAGCAGCCCAACCACAGTTTTTGTGGTCCGTGAGGACAGGGCAGGGCTTGGGCATTCCAGGGTGTGTGGATCAGGTATGGGACTGCATGGGGGGGCAAAAGGCCACCCCCAGCATGGCTTAAGTTGGGCACACCTGAGTTAAAGGGTCCACATGATGCTACATGTGGAAACTGTAATCAATAGGAATTAAATAAAAAAAGCCCAAACCTAAATATGGTGCATGATTAACATATTTATGTTCTTAACAGTTCTCTGCAATAATCTGCTATAGTATCTGTGCTGAAAAAACAAATTGCTTTATATTTTCTACATTTAGAACCTGAAATTTGAAAATTCAAAAATCCGCGAGCAGACCCATTAAAATGAAAAAATCCTCGAAAATACGTGAAATCCTCGTAATTTCGAAAATTTCCGAAAATACGTATTTCCCGCATTTTCGAAAATACGTAAAATCCTTGTAATTTCGAAATTTGTTGAAAATACGTGTTTTCATGCATTTTCGAAAATACGTGAAATTCTCGTAATTTCGAAAATTTTCTAAACGCGGTTCGGAAAAGTTCGGAAGGCGGAAAACCGGAAAATCAGCGATATCCGCCATTCGCGAACGAGGTAAATCCGCCGCGGATTCGGGTTCGGGTCTGCAAACTGGGCCATCACTATGGACCACTCTTTATTATGGAAGAAAGAAGACATGCCCAAGGGCTCTTGTAAGAGCAGGGGAGGACTGACTCAGTAGGCTTAGGGGTAAATGCCCCCTGGGCTGGTCTCCAATGAAAGATTTGGGCTGTCACAGAAGCTATTAGTAAGTTACGTGCTTGAAAGGCAGAGAACACGCCTCTAGCTCTAACATGGGCAAGAAACAGGAAACAGGAATCATAGTTCAGATTGTTTACCAGTCAGCCCTCCAGTTCATTAGCAGCATAAGTCAGTCCTCCAGTTTATTAGCAATTAATTAGCCAGTGTCATCAGCCCTCCAGCTCATTAGCCAGTGTTGTCAGCCCTTGAGATCATTAAACAAATTGTCAGTCCTTCAGATCGCTATCCAGTGAAAGTCAGCCTTCTAGTTCATTAGCCAGTATTATCAGCCCTCCAGTTCATTAGCCTGCAGTCAGCCCTTCAAATCATTAGCCAGTGTAAGTTAGCCCTCCAGCTCATTAGCCAGTGTTAGTCAGCCCCCCAGTTTATTATTCAGTGTTAGTCAGCCCTCCATTTCATTAGGAACAAAGAAATCTTTGGGTAAGTATAACTTGACCTACAAAGTGCACCCAGGGGTGAGAACTTACTGATTCAGGTCCTCATCCTGGGTACTTATAAGGGGGAGGGGGGAGATTTTAGAATTATATTTGTCCTTTAACCACATCATACACTTGATGGGAATAGTGGTCTAAAAATGGGTGTAACCTAAACAAAGTGAGTGACCTTAACAAATTGGGTGTGGTCAAAATTGTTGTGACCTACCATGAAAGGGCCACTTGGCCATATTTGCCCCGAGGCCAAAAGGTCCCAGTCCTCCCCTGAGTAAGAGCCAATGGGGGGGTCCTGTTTTGAGCTGCAGGACCCCCAACAAAGGCACTTCTCAGTGCTGCAAGGGCACTTGTCAGTGCCGGGGAGGGGGGTCCTGGTATGAGCTGCAGGATCCCTTTTGCCCCAAAGGGCGGGGTGAGTGTACACCCAGCTGTGGCCCTATGGCTAATGCGACCATCCGCGGCGCGGTGGCCGTACACCCCCTGCCCTCCCTGGCGTGAAATGGCCGTGGTTAACGCCAGAGCTCAGTTACCACCACTTTCTGAATAGAAGTGAGCGGTAACTGATGCGATGTTATAGCTGTAACTTTCTGCCGCCATTTTCACCCTTTTATAAATCACTGTAATTCCGATTTTGGCGTAAAAATGGCAGGAAAAAAAGTCAAGGAGAACAGCAGTAAAATAGGAGGTGCCATTATACAGTAGCAGATTTCCATCTGTTAGTGAATCTTGTATTTATGATATTGACACCAAGGAAGAGGGTGAGCGTTTTAACCTAAAAAACTAGAATATTTATGGGAAGGATTGTTTTCAAGATTGGACATTTTTTTAAAATTAGGAAACCCCCCCCCCCCCAAAAAAAGAAATAAAAATCAACCACTAGTCATGCCATACTTGGCCATACTCCCAGGCAGTAGGAGCTTCAACTTCCTATGATAGAAAATGACCAAATTTAGTATGTTTTTATGATTTTGCTGTATTGGTACAGTTTAAGATTAAAATACCCATTAGTAGATAGTGCCTCAAACAAGCAGAATTTTTCAGCTGTACAGTGTGTGAATCTAAATTTCTTCCTTATTAAAGGGTATGTCCACCCTCCCTAAAAACTTTAAATTTGGTTGGCAACCCCTCGAAACCTTGACCTCGCATTATGTCTGTTATTGGCTGAGACATGGACACTGGGGGAAAGAAGGCTGGGTAAGTACTTTTAGAAGCATCTTTGGGTTTTATAAACCTTGCGAGGTCGAGGTTTTGGGGGGTTGCCAACCAAATATATGTTTTTTTCGGGGGGTGGACATACCTTTTAATAGTATTTGTCAGTTACATGGAGATGGAGACTTAAACTGAATTGTGTAAAATTACAAAGTTCACTGCAAGGTAATGTGTTTTGAATTTTCAATCACAATTTATTTATAAAAACCATCTTCTTGCATATGTGTACATAAATTAAGGTGTACAAGCCTTTATTTACATTCCTTTATTGGAGAGCATGCGATTTGCAAAAACAAAAATGTTGATTGCATGCAGTCTGAAAATTGATTGCAGCACAAACAGTGTGGCCACCCACATTGTGTTAGCCTGGCATGCATTTCTCACCTGCTAATGGATTGCAAAACACGATGACAAGTGTGTGAAAAATGCACTAGTGTGGCTTAGTCCTAACTCTCAAAAATATTAAAAACATTCACACTTTTTTATGTTTGAAATATGCTAGGTCTTTCTAGTCCATCCTAATCATCTTCCCACTCATTTCACCAGTATTGTTGTGTGCCACAATATTCCAATGTTTCAAAGCGGCTCTGTTAGAGTCTGTACCACAGATTCCAAAAGTATAACCACTCGCAGTGCATCACCCTCTGCTGCTATTTCAATCAGATGAAAGACACAACACATCCAAATAAAACAGGGTAGTGTGAGCTCTATAGAAGTGTTAGGTATTTTCTAAATATTCTAACAATCTATGGTGTTGGATAGCCTTATCTTCTTTAAAGTTTAAAGTATTTTTTCCTTTAAATATGTAGGAATTCTTTTAAAATGCAATTTATACAAAAGAAAATTCACATAAAGTATATTGGTATTAAATGTCATACCGACGTATCTGTCTCCTTTGCATGGGTGATTTGTTTTACTTATTGAGGGGGCACAGATAAGCCACCCTCTCCTACCAATGTTCAGTAATGAATGATAGAGAGAAGTAGGATGGGGCTGTGTAAACCTAATGATCACAAAGAAAATAAATTTAATTTAGCAGTTCTTGACAAATTATTTATTTTCCTATAAAATTTTCTCACTTTATCTTTATAAGTTTGTAATTATATTATTGACTCAAAGAGACATATGGTGTGCTATTTTACAAATGAAAACTTTAATGTACTTCAATACTATTCCAGATTCAAATGGTTTTCAATAGAGATGTTTTCAAAAATAAAAGGCTTAGAAATCTAAACTTCACAACAAGCTGTTCAGGGTAATATTTGAAAAGTGCCTTTCTAGGTCACTGCTACATTATAAAGCTTTATGACATATGGAACTGTTGGTGCTATTTGTAACACAACGTATTAGAAAAAAAGCCATTTAACAACCAGCTACTGAGGTGGCTAAACAATGTATATAAAAACTTTGCACATTCTGGCAATAATATATATATGGAGTCAGGGACACAGTGTTGACTTACTCCAAAGTAAAGCTGGGTTGGGTAGACTCACAGCAAGAAGTTGGTTCAATAATGAGCTCACTTCCCAGTTCATCTGGGTTGGTGCGTTTGTGGCAGGAGCCCTTTGCTTGGATTAATCACAGTATATAGAACAAATCCACCTCTTTGGGTCCATGCATCAACCTGCAAATGACATCCACCATAGGTTAAAACACAACTTTTATTGTTATAAGATTACAGACATAGAACAACACCTTGATCCCACCTGACGCGTTTCATGCTATGACTAGCACTTCGTCAGAGGTGTGACCAACAACACATGATAAGGCTTTAAATAGGTAAGATATATCTCTTGGAATCCACCTCTTAAAGAAACATACACCCAATAAAACACATAGAAATCCAATTACCCAATCCTCTTATCAAATATTAACCCAAAGTGCAAAACAACTTAAAAAATCAAAATATATCTCACGGTGTTTGTTAAACATCTAGCAACCTAAATATATTTAAATAAGGGTCTGGGAATACAGGGACTATTAAAAAGGTCAGAATAATTATACAAAGATATAATATTAAGTAAAACTTGAGATAGGTGAATACAGATGGGAAACTGTCTATGAACCATCAATAATTAGAATTTAAATAAATACCAATATAATTCCTGGGCACACTGTTGTTTGTTAAATCAAATCACTCTTTATTCAACGTTTCGACGTCTCGCAGGACGTCTTCATTAGGACATCTACGTCCTGCGAGACGTCGAAATGTTGAATAAAGAGTGATTTGATTTCACAAACAACAGTGTGCCCAGGAGTTATATTGGAATTTGAGGTTATAACACTACACATGGTAAATGGGAGCTGTGTGACCTGGAGGCACCTGGATATAGAAGTATGTTATACTGGATGAGTGCATTTGGACTTAAATATATTGCAATTTAAATAAATACATACATATTTAATGTCCAAAAGATATAATAAATAAGCTATAGATGGACTACAAAAATCAGAGGTCTACAAAACCTCCAGCCCCAAAATGAAAACTTACGTACAGGTTAATCACCCCCCAAAACCCTAAACGGTAATAGTTTGAAATCTGAAATAAATAAGTCTAACCTGAAATCCTGCACAATGTCCTGTTTCCCCTGTTTCTGCTTCCTGGTTCTTCCAGTTAGTAACTGTCAGTTATGGATTTGACAGTTGACATCACAGCCAATGACTGAATGTTAATCCCCTAGCTGCCTCTTCTGAGCATGCCCAGGCTCAGTACAGGCTCAGTACAGGTTTCTAAATTTCTCAGTTTCCATGAGGCATCCAGAAGCATAGCAGGCATACAGTAATGAATTCATAGGACAAAGGATATATCAACATATTTTAAAGAGGCCATTCTTTCTAAAATATGTTCTTATGAGGGTGGAGTTATCCTTTAAAAGTTACTATTTTCCTTTGGTTGCCAGTAAGGTGGACAAGAACTTGTAGAATCTCCTCCCACCATAAATATAAAATGCATAGAAAACTGGTTGGTAAAATGCATGAAATGGATAAGAGTGAAAAACGCAACAGGCATAATATAGTAATATTGCAAGACAATGATCCTTATGATTGTCAAAGCCTTTTAGTGACCCTTTTCACTGGTAGCAATTAGGGATCTGATACAAAAGGAAGTGTTTATTTGAAAATATGCAGTAAAGAAGGATGTAGTCATTGGCATCATTTACATTGCAATGGACAAAAAGGTTTTCAAACTGGAAGATGTGACACATTTTGGTAAAGACAAATCGTGCCTCTCGATATATTGAGATATGGCCTAAGGATTCTCCGAGTTGTTATCTGAGTCGAGTTCGAATTGAGATTTACAAGTATGATATTTTATGTGCCAACGATGGTTTAGAGGTAACTTTGTAAAAGGAAATTTGGGGCCATGACTGACTTTTTCCATGTATCATAGTCATACAATTAGTTTGTGGATAATGTGTTGTTTACTCTCTTCGCACCTGATATGCCAGGCACTTTTGCAAGATCTCAGACACTTGTCCTTTATTTCCTTAGTCTGTTAAGTGGTTTTGTTTATGAATTAATGTATTATAATTTTAAAAATGATGAAGTGGAAGTGATGGATAAATTCAGATCAAATTTTTTAACGCTGGATACCCAGATATTGGTAAAAACATTTTTAACAATAATTCAAAGACCAGATTCCTCTCAGGCACAGGACAAAGCTTCAAACCGTAACGTTGTGTCTGGAGAAAACGCTCAGCGAAATAAGGTCTGAATTAGGATTGAGGATGATGATGAAGAAGAAAGATTTAAATTAGAAGGGAAAAGAATTAAAATATGGAAGGTCATTTTGTATACTGCCTGGATTTTAGTTTTAATATTGTCAATCGGATTTCCTACTTTAATAATTTTATATGGATTGAGGTATGGATACGCTGACTTATGGTGTCTTTTAGTAATTTTCTAATAAGTGTTATTATGTAGATACCTAAAAGTTTATTAATGGCATTTATAAAATCATGTTCGGTAAGTATTATGATGACATTCCATGGGCTGAAAGAAATGAAAGACCTCCAACAAAAAGCAGTGAATCTAAGGAGCAGTGAGGCCTACCAACCTCCAAAAGATTCCGAACTACAGTACCAGTAATTCTGAACCCAAAAAGCCCTGAAGTTCTTGTTTAAGTCAAAATGTGGTACATCAAGGCACAGTGGGTGGGATGGGTGGTTAAAAAACAGAATGTGTTACCTTGATTGTAAACCCTGTGGGGCAGAGCATTATGTAAATAGATAAATTCAATTCAATAAATTGTAAAAGGTTTAATTAATTTTACTAAATATGTCACATATTTAATAAACTTTATAACTATATATAACTATTTTGGTCAAGGGACAAATACAACCTAGTGGCCCTTTAACGGTAGATAGTGAATTAATGTTTTAATTACCCATATATTATGCCCTTTTTTAGTGTACAACCATATGTTACATCTTATGAAGTGGGTACGCCCATGAAACGCGTAAGGCGGGTTACCTCCGAGAGGGGGATAGTATCTTTGTATATATGCCTACTTGTTTTAAGATGAATGAATAAATGAACACTTTTTATTTCACCCAAGGGAGTGGTGCTATCTATTATCTATATATAAATGTACTATAAATTAATAATTATTAATATATTTAATTATTAATAAAATCAATTTTACTGATAATTTTTAAGTTAAGAGTATAATATATTATAATAGGCCAGCATACCTATCAACAATTTGAAATGTAAATGAGTGACAGATGCGTGGGAAGATGTGGTGCGTTCTTAGCCCACATGGACATTTTGGCCACAACCACATTGTTTAGGTTATGCCCATTTTAAAGACCTTCATTCCCATAGTCCAGGACTATAGCATGACTTTGCAGGGCTTGTTCTAGGTTTTAAGGTAAGTCCCAGAGATGAGGTCCACGCTGTTTACGTCTTTTCCCTGGGTACTACTAACTGTGGAGGGGGTGTCTTGTTGATGATTATTGCCCTTTAAATTATATCCAGTCACTTAAGAGACTGCACAATCAGAGTGTAAGGTTTCACTGACCAGCTTCACACTGTGACTGGGCCTAAGGACTATAAATTGTAATGAGACTGACAACCTTACAAGCTTTACAGACTGTATGTCATTCAGATTACATTATTACATCACCCAGCTAGGCTCCCACCCCCAAATTAAAAAAAACATATAGATAAATCCTCCTCTAAAACCCACAACTACACTCACTAACTGTTGTACCAGCAAGGCAGTGAAAACCCAGCTTCCATTTAAAGGGCAATTGTGGTCTCCAAACAAGTTAGGGTTAAATGAAAGCCTGCAGTATTTCCTTTATACTGAGCCGACAATCACATCTCTGGCTTCACCCTGTGAGAAATTATATTGAGGTGAATGTTCAAACTTCCTACTTCCAGTAGGTTGAGTGACATCACCTTACCTCTGCTAGCCCCTCTGCCCCGGGAGAGAAGCATGCTCAGTAAAGACTTAATGGTAGTGGAATCAGGAAGTACCTGGGGGGGAAAATTGACTGTTGAAAAGGGGATTCTATTAATGCAGACAGGCTGGTCACATGCCTTCAAGCTGATCACATGGCTAAAAACAGGAAGTGTTCAAGCAGGAAGTAATATTGCTGAACCTATCTAGCAATAACTTCTCACAAATTTTATCTAGAGATGTGATTTAGGTTTTATTTTGAAGGTGTGGTAGAAGGGTTTTTATATAATTCTTACTAGTTTGGAAGAATTGGAGACCACAGTTACCCTTTAAAAACAAACAAACTTTATTCATACTCGACCCTGCCCGGCCCTACAATTATTAGTAACCTTCTAATGGACCTTTAGACTTGCAACATCAGCTTTCCCCCCTGCTTGACTGTGTATCTTTTTCCCCCTCTATCTGTCTTTTTACTTTTTTCACCATTTAAATTTGCTCTAATGATTGAGGTTAAAATTTTGTAAATCTATACGTTAATATGAAGACACAATAAAATGATAAAAAAAATAAAATTTCCAGACTTGTTCTACAGAAATTATTTGAGGGACAGAATTGTTCAAAAAGGAAGTTGTGAGGCACTGCTACCCCCAACAGGAGTAGAACTGAGTGCTGGAGGTTAAAAACTAATAAATCAACAAATAGGAGAAAAAGAAACCCCTTCTAAAGTGCAAACAGTTAATCACTAAAGTGCAATCGGCCAAAAATTAGGGGAAAAAATTTAGCTTTTAATAAATATACATTAAAATAACACACTTAATGAATAAAATTCAATCATATCAGTTAGCACAGAAAACACAGTGAGATAGGCACAGGAGAGGAAAAACTATATATCCCTCTCCACCCTACTAGCCCTATTAGTAACACAGGTAGCCCTAGGCACTCGGTGCCCTCCTAGTCTTAGTAGGATAGATACTAGTCTGATGGCCCTGTGACTTATTGAAAAAAAAGAAGAGAGAAGCTTGACTGCTATTTGTACATAAAAAATCTAAGCACAAAAAGAACCCCCCATTTACTGCTATTGGTGTGCTAAGATAGCCACACAGAGCAGAAACAACAGACTAACAGGGAGATTCAATAAAAGTTCTTATCGTTTAAAATGGTGCAAATTTTGCCCCAACCAATCAGATGTTAGCTTTCAAATGTTAAATAAGATCTGATTGGTTGGGGCAAAATTAGCACCATTTTAAACGATAAGAACATTTATTGAATAGCCATGTTAATGCGATCAGTTATTTGAAATGGAACTAACAATCAATACTGCATGGTCCAGGGTTAAAGTGCTGAAAAATACAAACAAATAGATCCCCTGACGCGTTTCACTCCCTATAGGAGCTTAGTCATAGCTGAAGCTCTGTAGTTTAACTAAACTGTGCTTGGAACAGAAGAGCACAGAACCTCTTTATTTCTATCTCAATGACATAGCATAAAACAAGAACTCAGATAATAAGTAACACTGCCACCTAGAGGACATGCAATATACTAGTCATACAGTGGTTGTTGCATATGCAATATATTCCTAATATGCTAACACCCCCACTCAACTACTACTATCTATGTCAGTCCCATTTTTGATCTAAGATACTCAAATCTAATCTTAGCAAGTGGTTTTGTTAAAACATCAGCAATAATTTTTTCTGATTCACAGTATATAAATACAATCAATTTTTGATCAATTAGGTCATGTATATAATGATTTCTGACGTCGATGTGCTTGGTTCGGGCACTAATCTTTTCACTTGATGCAAGCTTAATACAAGCCTGATTATCCTCAAATAAGACGGTTGGTTCTGATATTGCCTCTCCAAGATCCTTGAGTAATTGCTGTAACTACACAATTTCTTGACTGGCATATGCTGCCGATATGTATTCAGCTTCTGTAGAGGACAATGCCACTGACACCTGTTTCTTACTGGACCAAGATATAAGACTATTTCCCAATTTCAATAAGTAACTGCTGGTGGACTTGCGTGTGTTGTGGTCACCTGCCCAATCAGAGTCAACATATCCCATGAGGTTTAAATTACCACTCGCTGACAGTTTCAAACTTAAGTCCTTTGTCTGTTTCAGATATCTCATAACTCTTTTAATTGCATTCCAGTCTCTTTCACATGGTTTATCAACTCGTCTGCATAAAAGAGACATGGCAGCCTGCAATGTCTGGACGTGTAGTGGTTGCAATGTAGAGAAGTGCCCCCACTGCTTGTCTGTACTGTTCATTAGATGCGAGAAGATCATCTTCTCCTTCTAACTTTGGATAGGCTACATCCATAGGCGTGCTTGCTCCTTTGGCCTCTGTCATGTTGAATTGCTAAAGAATAAAGTCAATTTTTGCACTCTGGTTTAACAGAAAACTATTATCTTTCTCACGCTGGATGTCAATTCCAAGATAATATGTCACTTCTCCCAGATCTTTTGTTTCAAAATGCTTGTTAAGTACTCCTGTTAATTTTTCAATTTCATTGTGATTTTTATACGCAATGATCAGGTCATCAACATAAACTAATAGATACATCCATTCACCGTCTATTTGTTTGGCATATAGGCACGGATCAGCTTTGCTTCTTGAAAATCCTTCACTTAATAGAACTTGATTCATTTTTGAGTTCCACGCTCGAGCTGATTTTTTGAGGCCATAAAGAGATTTTTGCAACTTGCAGACAAGGTTTTCTTAACCCTTTTTCACATATACTTCTGGCTGAGACATGTAAATTTCTTCTTCAATGTCGCCATTAAGAAAAGCTGTCTTTATATCGTGATGTTTCACAATCATTTTACGCATGGCAGCCACTGTCATAAGTTTTCTGAAAGTGCTTTGTCTAGCAACTGGCGAGAAAGTAGCATCATAGTTATCTTATTTGTGTCTTGATGTAAAATTCTGTATCATTTTTGTGATTCACTGAATCCCACAAGTATTCCTTCTCTTGCACATGCATCCCATTTTGTATGTTTTTCTTTTGGAATGTGTACATAGGCTTTACTTCCAAAGATTCTGATAGGTCTTAAATCTGGTTTCTTTTTATTCCACAGTTCATATGGAAATGATTTTAAAGGTAACATGCCGTCATGATAGAATCTCCCCAGTATGTGGAAGAGCATGCTTCTCCCACTCTCACACAATGTGCGGTTCATTCTCTCTGCAACTCTATTTTGCACTGGATTATATGGAACAGTTGTTTGGAACAAAATTCCGTGTTTCCTAAGGATGGCTTGTGTTTTATCACTTGTATATTCTGTGCCATTATCTGTTCGTAGTACTTTGGGCATCCTGCCAAATGTATTACTTACTTGAGCGAGACACTCTTCTAGTTTCCCTGGCACTTCATCCTTATTGTGAAGTAGAAACACTGTAGTATATCTGGAGTAATCATAGATGAAGTATCTTTTCTTTCCCGGGGTTAAAGTTTTCATTGGACCACAGAGATCTGAACGAATCAACTCCAGATTTATCTGAGCTTTGCTGCTGGTCTGCTTGGGAAAAGGTTTTCTTGTCATTTTTCCTTTAATACAGCTGGTGCAGATCACCATTTGATCACACGGATTGATCTTAATACCACTTGCATAGTTATTCTCAACTATTTTCTAAATTGTATCAGGACTTCTGTGTCCGAGACATCTGTGCCACATGTGAATGCAGTCTGAATGCTTATCATCTTTGGCTGTTTTGACCATTTCACTGCAGTTCAGCTGATATAGTTCGTTTGTGATTTTAGCCTTTGCAAGCAAGCAATCCCCTTTTGTGATGACACAACTATCACCCTGAAATGTGACTACATTGCCTTGGTCAGTGAGCTTCTTTAATGACAAAAGATTGCTGTCAAGGTCTGGCACATACAGAACATTTCTCATATGGATCTTTCTAGTGATATGTGGAGAGATAGGACAGTATAGAAAGCCATCTCCTATTCCTACTGAATTTGTGAATTGTCCATTAGCTGTAGTTATCCTTTCTGTTTTGCTTTCATCAAGCTGAGTGAAGAAATGTTTGTCATTTGTCACGTGACTGCTCCGAGGTGATATCATTTTTAGATCCAAATGCAAACTCCTTTGCTTCTGTGACATTCTTAGCTTGTTGCAATACACTCTGTTTTTGCATTCTAGCTTTCATGATTCTACAATCTGCCTTTAAGTGTCCTAGTTTTTTGCACACAAAGCATTCCCGTTTTTCTAGCTGCATATTATTTTTGTACTTTGCCTTTAAACCAGTCCCTGAACACACACTTCCATGACATACTTTCTGCTTTACACTTGTATTCATCCTCAAGCTTCCCTTTGACATATTCCAGTGTTAGTTTGCCATCTGGTCGTGCATCTAGCGCTGTAACAAGTGTCTCATAACTTTCAGGAAGTCCACTTAGTAATAATGCTGCCACATGGAAGTCTTTCATGTCTTCTCCAATCCCTCTCAGTCTCTCCACCATTTCTGAGGTCTGTCTTATATAGTCCTACATTTCCTGATCTTTCTGTAGCTTAGTCTGATAAAGCTTTCTGATTAAATACAGTTTATTGCTGAGATTAACTCTCTCATGCACTTTCTGTAGTTCTTCCCACATTTCTTTAGCAGTCTTACAGTATACATATATATATATTATTTGATCATCATCTATGCATAGAGAGATTGAGCTCTGAGCTTTCTGATCTCTGTCTATCTACTCCTCTGTGGGCTGTGCAGGTCTGGGTTCATTTATACATTTCCATGTACCTTCTCTTATAAGCAGACAAAGGACAGGCAGACAAGTCTCTGTAGTTTAACTAAACTGTGCTTGGAACAGAAGAGCACAGAACCTCTTTATTTCTATCTCAATGACACAGCATAAAACCACATCTCCTAGATCTTTTGTTTCAAAATGCTTGTTAAGTACTCCTGTTAATTTTCCAATTTCATTGTGATTTTTATACGCAATGATCAGGTCATCAACATAAACTAATAGATACATCCATTCACCATCTATTTGTTTGGCATATAGGCACGGATCAGCCTTGCTTCTTGAAAATCACTTAATAGAACTTGATTAATTTTTGAGTTCCACGCTCGAGCTGATTGTTTGAGGCCATAAAGAGATTTTTGCAACTTGCAGACAAGGTTTTCTTGACCCTTTTCACATATCCTTCTGGCTGAGACATGTAAATTTCTTCTTAAAAACCCATTTACATCCTATGGCATGTTTGCCTTGAGGTAACTCTGAAAGAGTCCATGTCTGAAGATCATTGAGTGATATCATCTCCTCATCATCGGCTTTATTCCACATTTGCTTCTCATGCATTGACGATTCCTGCATCTCTTTCCATGAACCAGGTTCAATTTAAGCGGCTCTCTGGGCTATATAGGATAGACGTTCAGCTGGAACACCTTTATTGTTCCTGGTTGATTTTCTGATCGAAGGAATCTCTGGTTCAGTCATTGATTTTTTTGTAATCATTTCTATTTCTGTGTCAATTTGAATAGTTTGAGTCGGCCGTTCAAATTTTAAACACACAGAACTCTCATCAATAATCACACTTCTGCTGACAGTTATCTTATTTGTGTCTTGATGTAAAATTCTGTATCCTTTTTGTGATTCACTGAATCCCACAAGTATTCCTTCTCTTGCACATGCATCCCATTTTGTACGTTTTTCTTTTGGAATGTGTACATAGGCTTTACTTCCAAAGATTCTGATGTCTTAAATCTGGTTTCCTTTTATTCCACAGTTCATATGGAGTTTTTGTTGTTTTTCCTGGCAAACGATTTTTAAGGTAATATGCCGTCGTGATAGCCTCTCTCCAGTATGTGGTTGGCATATCAGCGTCAAAGAGCATGCTCTTCCCACTCTCACACAATGTGCAGTTCATTCTCTCTGCAACTCCATTTTGCTCTGGATTATATGGAACAGATGTTTGGAACAAAATTCCGTGTTTCCTGAGGATGGCTTGTGTTTTATCACTTGTATATTCTGTGCCATTATCTGTTCGTTGTACTTTGGGCATCCTGCCAAATGTATTACTTACTTGAGCAAGATACTCTTCTAGTTTCCCTGGCATTTCATCCTTATTGTAAAGTAGAAACAATGTAGTTGTTTAATCATCGATTAAAAATCAAAAAGGATCTTTTCTTTCCTGGGGTTAAAGTTTTCATTGGACCACAGAGATCTGAATAAATCAAGTCCAGAGTTATCTGGTGCTGGTCTGCTTGAGAAAAGGTTTTCTTGTCATTTTTCCTTTAATACAGCTGGTGTAGATCACCGTTTGATCACACGGATTGATCTTAATACCATTTGCATAGTTATTCTCAACTATTTTCTTAATTGTATCAGGACTTCTGTGTCCGAGAAGTCTGTGCCACATGTGAATGCATTCTGAATGCTTATCTTCTTTGGCTGTTTTGACCATTTCACTGCAGTTCAGCTGATATAGTTTGTTTGTGATTTTAGCCTTTGCAAGCAAGCAATCCCCTTTTGTGATGACACAACTATCACCCTGAAATGTGACTACATTGCCTTGGTCAGTGAGCTTCTTTACTGACAAAAGATTGCTGTCAAGGTCTGGCACATACAGAATATTTCTCATATGGATCTTTTTTAGTGATATGTGGAGAGATAGGACAGTATAGAAAGCCATCTCCTATTCCTACTGAATTCGTGAATTGTCCATTAGCTGTAGTTATCCTTTCTGTTTTGCTTTCATCAAGCTGAGTGAAGAAATGTTTGTCATTTGTCATGTGACTAGTCCACACACCATGCTTGCACCAACCATTTTAAGATCCAAATGCAAACTCCTTTGCTTCTATGACATTCTTAGCTTGTTCCAATCCACTCTATTTTTGCATTCTAGCTTTCCAGATTCTACAATCTGCCATTAGGTGTCCTGATTTTTTGCACACAAAGCATTCCCGTTTTCTAGCTGCATATTATTTTTGTACTTTGTCTTTAAAAGTCCCTGAACACACATTTGTATACTTTCTGCTTTACGCTTGTATTCATCCACAAGCTTCCCTTTTACATATTCCAGTGTTAGTTCGTCATCTGGACGTGCATCTAGCGCTGTAACAAGTGTCTCATAACTTTCAGGAAGTCCACTTAATAATAATGCTGCCACATGAAAGTCTTTTATGTCTTCTCCAATCCCTCTCAGTCTCTCCACCATTTCTAAGGTCTGTCTTATATAGTCCTGCATTTCCTGATCTTTCTGTAGCTTAGTCTGATAAAGCTTTCTGATTAAATACAGTTTATTGCTGAGATTAACTCTCTCATGCACTTTCTGTAGTTCTTCCCACATTTCAGGAATCTAACAGTTACATATATGTATGATTTGATCATCATCTATGCATAGAGAGATTGAGCTTTGAGCTTTCTGATCTCTGTCTAACCACTCCTCTGTGGGCTGTGCAGGTCTGGGTTCATTTATACATTTCCACGTACCTTCTCTTATAAGCAGCATTTTCATCTTAAATTTCCAGGACTGGTAGTTCTGATTTGATAGATTTGTGATGGAGAACTTTGCTGAGGGGATGCTGGCAGCCATTTCAGCTGTTGTCTTTCTGATGCTGTCTCCTGCACTCAATTGCTGTAGCTTGCTGTATCTGGCTATATCCTGGGCTTCTGTAGTGTGTTAAATTTCTGCAGCGTGACCTGGGCCCATAATCGGTTGGATATAACTTCTGAGGCTACACAAAGGACAGGCAGACAAGTCTCTGTAGTTTAACTAAACTGTGCTTGGAACAGAAGAGCACAGAACCTCTTTATTTCTATCTCAATGACACAGCATAAAACCAGAACTCACATAATAAGTAACACTGCCACCTATATATATGCAATATATTCCTAATATGCTAACAATACCCATTCAGTAGCTGCTCGTCCCTCATTGGCCATGGTATTGGCCAATCTAGGGGAACCTAGAGAGACCCGCCCCCAAAGAAGACACTCCCCCAATTGGTGGGCTCATCAGCGATTCGCTGCTGGTAGAGGACAATGGACATCACTGTTCAGGCACACCTCCTAACTGATCGTGGCTCCTGCTGCAAGTCTGAGTAACTAACAGCCGCGTTGCCATAGCGATCAGGGTTGCTATAGCAATTATCAATGTGACTCCTTCTGTAAGTCCAAGGAATTGGAGCCGCATTGTCAAAGCAATCCGTGATGCTGTGTCAGTCACTGGCGCATCGAGGCACCATCAATGACAGCTCCCACAGAGTCCAGGACTTAGTGCGGCTGCCTGCACAAATATAAGTGATAAAATCCAACAGGTGGAATAACTGGGGAGTTAGTCCTCCTGCATACATCAGCACAGACATCAGCACCGACATTGGCCTAAGTGACTCCCATGTCCTCCAAAATGGGGGGAGAGAGGGGAATCAGCCCCTAATCCTATGGAAGTCAAACTATATGTGTAGTAGGGGGTGTGTATGCCACTTACCCATATAATGAGGTAGTGGCATTCTATACTTACACACAGGGACACTGGTAGTTGCACATAATGAAAGTGATAGGAACCAGGGATATATGAGGAATACACAGTGACAGACAAGCGCATTGGAATTGATACCAGGTAAGTATGACTAGAGTAGACATAAGATAACTAAATTTTTGAGGCTACAAATTAAAATTAGCTGGTAGGTATGGTGCTCGTGACTGCAAATTTCCATACCCAGCATGCAGGCTGTCAATCAATGGTTATCGTATTAGGTAAGTTTGCCTCAAAAAAGTCTCCATATTAAGAGAAATGTCATCTCCATGTGTTAATTAATAACCACAAGGCGATAGATGTTGTTCTCATATATGGATGATTTCTAAAGAAATGCGTTATTGGATTTTTTCATTGAGGCCCCATTGTGCCAGTGTGTTAAGTAAAAAGATCCCTTGTGATTCTCTACTTAATAGTTTATTATCCCTGTCACCTCCACGAACACCTAGGATAACTTTCTCAATTCCTCTGGCTGACCCATTATGTTTTAACAAAAAGTAAGCAGCCACGGTAGTAAGTTTCCCTTCCTGTGCTTTTTTTTTTTTTAAGCAGCTGTATTGATATTTGGCACATGCTATATAAGGCGATCTTTTATCCTGCTGTTATGCCAACATAAATCATTTGGCAAGGGCATTTAATTGCATAGATTACTGATTTGGTAAGACAGTTGACGTATTGATATGTCGTTTGCCAAATCTACCAATGATGAAATCAGTTTGGATGACACACTACACAAATGCAACAATGTCCACATTTAAAAGTGCCTCTTGCTGAAAGGAACGTACTTGAAGGTTTATTTTCAGTGAAATGGCTATGTACAAGCTTATCCTTTAGAGTAGGTGCTCGTTTATATATGAAAGTGGGTTTTGGTGGAATATTTGATGCTATTAATCTACCACATGTTAGAATAACCCAGTTCTTTTGTATACTTTCTTCTACTCATCTGTAGCCCGAGTTAAATTGAGTGATGAAGCATACAGATCCATCGTCAGTTTTCATCTTATTTTTAGCTGTCAACAAGGTATTACGTTCTGTTTTTAATGCTCTAGTGTAAGCCTTGTTGACCTGATTACCAGAGTAACCAGTTTGTCTAAAGCATTCCTTAAGTTCAATTGCCCGCTTTTTAAAGATTCCTTGATCCGAACAATTTCTTCTTAATCTCAGGAATTCACCTGTTGGTATGGAACGTATGACATTGGGGTGGTAGAAACTCATAGCATGTAATGTGCTATTTGTTGTGGTGGTTTTACGATATAAATCGGTCTGTAAGACTCCATCTTTCTTAAAAAGAGAGATGTCCAAAAAGTAAATTTTTTGAAAGTCTATTGTTGACGTTAATTTAATATTCCATGAACTCTCAATCAGAATTTTAAGAAAAGCAGGGAGTTGGGTTTCTGGACCATCCCACAACATTAGAATATCGTCAATGTATCTCAACCACAACAAGATGTTTTCTTGATAAAGTGACATTTCGTCACAAAACACTTGAGTCTCTTCCCAGCACCCCAGGAATAAGTTAGCGTATATGGAGGCACAGGAAGTACCCATCGCCTTGCCCCTGATCTGTAAATAGTGCTGATTGTTAAAGATGAAGTGGTTATGTGTTAGGGCAAAATGAAGAGTTTTTAAATAAAAAGTCTTCCTCATGGGGTCAATGGTGTCCCTTTCCAAAAAATATTTGACAGCCGTTAGTCCCTGTTCATTATTGATGGAGGTATATAATGATTCAACATCTTCCGTGACCAGGATTGTCGTGTCGGTTATAGGCAGGCAATCTATTTTTGAAAAACCTCCATCATGTCCCTTACATATGAATTAAGTTGTCTGTCGTGGTGACGTAATTTACAGTCAATGGATCGGCTTGCTTTCTCTGTAATGTTACCGCTCCCTGAGATAATTGGTCTGCCGGGAGGTATTGATTTATTTTATGAATTTTCGGTAACATGTATAGTGTAAAAGTACGTGGATAGGTTACAGTTAAAAAATTAAATTCCTTATCATTGATTATTTTGTCATCCCTGGCCTCGGTTATCAATGTTGTATATTCCTGTAAAAATGATGTAGTAGGATTACCTGTTAACTTGTGATATGTACTATCTGATAATTGCCGCCTAATTTCAATAGGCCATTTCAATAGGCCAAAGAACCAAATTCCCCCCTTTATCAGAGGGTTTCACTACAATATCATTCCAGGATTGTGTGTCTTTGAGTGCTTTAACCTGTGCTTCGTTTAAGTTAGACGGATAGGTCAGGGAACGCGTCTTGATAATACTGTGACATACCGTATTGAAAAAAGCCAGAATCATGGGGTAGTGAGAAAGTTCCGGCATGGACTTGGATTTAATCACAGACATTCCAAGTCAGAATCGGTATTATCAGTAATTTCACTATCCATATTGTTCTCATTAGACCTTGACAGAGGGTCGTTGCACTCAATCTCAACATCATTGCATAATTCAACAAGTGTTTTAAGCGTGGCCTCATCATCTAAAATGAGGTTAATATTGCTGTTAGTCCCACCGAATTTAACTTTACAGATTAATTTACGGCAGAAAAGAACCAGATCCGTAACAGTTTCAAAAGAGTCAAGATGATTCACAGGGGAAAAAGCCCATATTTTAGCACTTCCATGTGGCTATCATCCAGATGATGTCTGGATAAATTGATCACCTGGAGTTTATCCTCTACTGCTTGGATCTGTTCTTTCTCCCCCTGTATCCCCATCGATTGCGGCTTCTTAGACCTATGCCCCCCCCTCCTCGAGTTGGTAGTGTCTAAAAAATCTGCTGATTCAGATTCTGAATCGTTTGTGAAGATGGAGGAAGCATCAATTTTTGTGGTTATACTTACTGTCTGTATTACATCTAGCATTTTTCGTTGTTTTTGACATTGTATTTGTCCAGTTGTATACATTTCCCAAATCGAAATCATCATGTGTATATTTGCGTTTTTTCGCTCCGTCAGGGAGCGTTCAAATTGATCAAGATAATTTTTTAACTTAATGAGTTTGTTGTTTAAGTCATCATTATGCTTATGTGGGATCAAAGTAATTTGAACAGACTGGATTTCTTTCTCCAGATCGTTCAATTTATTCTGCTCGTGTTTGACCAGAATTCCCATCAGCTTTAGAGAGCAGTCTGTAAGGGCTGTCTCCCGTTCTAACCTAAACTGCTCATCTGGGGGAGTGGAAGCAGGGAAGATTCGGCTTCTCTGTCCTCTAGGAATGATTCGATTGGAAATGTAATTTTCAAAAGAACTGATGTTCCACCAGAGTTTGGATGAGAATAATACAGATTTTTAAGTTTATTAAAGTCATTAGAAAAGGTGGTACTTTCAGATGTATTAATCGTATTGTCTCCCTTAAAAATTAGTGAGGCCTCTTTTTTCCTTTTTTCTGCCGTAATTAAAGTTAAATTCGGTGGGACTAACAGCAATATTAACCTCATTTCAGATGATGAGGGCACGCTTAAAACACTCGTTGAATTATGCAATGAAGTTGAGATTAATTGCAACGACCCTCTGTCAAGGTCTAATGAGACCAATATGGATAGTGAAATTACTGATAATACCGATTCTGACCGATCCTGGAATGATATTGTAGTGAAACCCTCTGATAAAAGGGGGAATGTGGTTCTTTGGCCTATTGAAATGTACAAAATTGAAATTAGGCGGCAATTATCAGAAGTACATATCACAAGTTAACAGGTAATCCTACTACATCATATTTACAGGAATATACAACATTGATAACCGAGGCCAGGGATGACAGAATAATCAATGATAAGGAATTTAATTTTTTAACTGTAACCCATCCACGTACTTCTACACTATATATGTTACCGAAAATTCATAAAAATAAATCAATACCTCCCGGCAGACCAATTATCTCAGTGAGCGGTAACATTACAGAGAAAGCAAGCCGATACATTGACTGTAAATTACGTCACCACGACAGACAACTTAATTCATATGTAAGGGACATGATGGAGGTGATATCAAAAATAGATTGCCTGCCTATAACCGGCACGACAATCCTGGTCACAGCAGATGTCGAATCATTATATACCTCCATCAATCATGAATAGGGACTAATGGCTGTCAAATGTTTTTTGGAAAGGGACACCATTCACCCGATGAGGAAGAGTTTTTATTTAAAAACACTTCATTTTGTCCTAACACATAACCACTTCATCTTTAACAATCATCACTAATTACAGATCAGAGGCACAGCGATGGGCACTTCTTGTGCGACCACATACGCCAACTTATTCCTGGGGTGCTGGGAAGAGACTCAAGTGTTTTGTGACAAAATGTCACTTTATCAAGAACACATCTTGTTGTGATTGAGATACATCAACGATATTCTGATGTTGTGGGATGGTCCAGAAACCCAACTCCGTGATTTTCTTATAATTCTGAATGAGAACTCATGGAATATTAAATTAACGTCAACAATAGACTTTCAAAAGATTTACTTTTTGGACATCTCCATTTTTAAGAAAGACGGAGTCTTACAGACCGATTTATATTGTAAAACCACCGCAACAAATAACACATTACATGCTATGAGTTTCCACCACCCCAGTGTCATACATTCTATACCAACAGGTAAATTCCTGTGGGGCACCACTTCATGATTAATGCCGCTACCTCATTATACGGGTAAGTGGTATACACACCCCCTACAGCACATATAGTTTGACTCCCATAGGATTAGGGGCTGATTCCCCTCTCTCCCCCATTTTGGAGGACATGGGAGTCACTTAGGCCAATGCTGGTGTTGATGTCTGTGCCGATGTATGCAGGAGGACTAACTCTCCAGTTCTTCCACCTGTTAGATTTTCTCACTTATATTTGTGCCGGCAGCCGCACTAAGTCCTGGACTCTGTGGGAACTGTCATTGACGGTGCCTCGATGCGCCAGTGACTAAAACAACATCACGGATTGCTGTGACAACGCGGCTCCAATTCCTTACAGAAACGCAGCTGTTATTTACTCAGACTTACGGCAAGAGCCGCGATCAGTTGGGAGGTGTTCCTGAACGGCGATGTCCATTGGCCTCTACCAGCAATGAATCGCTGATGAGCCCACCAATTGGTGTCTTCTTGGGGGGTGGGTCTCTCTAGGTCCGCCTGGATTGGCCAATACCATGGCCAATGAAGGACGAGCAGCTACTGAAGGGGTATACTATGACTAAGCTCCTATAGGGAGTGAAACGCATCATGCGATCTATTTGTTTGTATTTTTCAGCACTTTAACCCTGGACCATGCAGTATTGATTGTTAGTGCCATTTCAACTAACTGATCACATTAGGTCTGTTGTTTCTGCTCTGTGTGGCCATCTTAGCACACCAATAGCAGTAAATGTGGGGGGGGGGTCTTTTTATGCTTAGATTTTTTATGTACATCTAACAGTAAAGCCTCTCTCTCTCTTTTTTTCACAGGGCCATCAGACTAGTATCTATCCTACTAAGACTAGTGTTACTAATAGGGCTAGTAGGGTGGAGAGGGATATATAGTTTTTCCTTTCCTGTGCCTATCTTACTGTGTTTTCTGTGCTGACTGCTATGATTGAACTTTATTCATTAAGTGTGTTATTTTAATGTATATTTATTCAAAGCTACATTTCCCCCCCTAATTTTTGGCCTATTGCACTTTAGTGATTAACTGTTTGCATTTTAGAAGGGGTTTCTTTTTCTCCTATTTGTGGACAGAATTGTTCTACAGAAATTATTTGGTGAACATAATAAGATTGTTGTGAAGTATTTTGCAGACATAATTTATTTTGTGATATGCAGTCTTAATTTCTGTGATTGTGAAGGTTCTCATTCATCCAGGTCATGGTATATCTGTTGTATTCAATTAGATCAACTGGACTTGAAATGTAGTTCTTGAAGACGTTTCGCTAGTCATCCGACTGGCTTTCTCAATTCAGAATGACTTGTACAAGAATCTGTGGCAATTATGTACCCTGGAAAATCCCAATTAGCATATCACAGCCAGGTATTAAGGGTGTGATTAGATAGTGGCTAAGAGGTGTTATAGGAACGCCCAGAGTAAGGTGTTAAAACAGCATTGTATATGGCAGACAGTTGGTGTCGAACCCCCCCACCTCTATTTAGGCTTGGTTTCTTTATTTTCACATAAATGGCCTCCTTAACACCTCTCTTGAACCAGTCACGTTCCTTCGCCAGTATGTTAACATTACATTAAATTCACAAGGGAAGAGGTACAAAACAACAAACTGGCTTTCTTGGACTGCTTGGTAGAAGTTAAGGAAAATGGTAAACTGGAAGTAGAGGTTTACAGAAAACCAACACACACAGATCAGTATTTGATGTTTGACTCCCACCACCCTTTAGATCACAAGCTGGGGGTCATCAGAACCCTGCAACACAGAGCCGAGAACATCCCCATAGCACAGAGGGAAGGCTAAAGAAATGAAAAATCTCAGAGGAGCCCTTAAAAATTGTGGGATATCCAGACTGGGCCTTTGTCAAAAGAAGTAGAAGGAAAGAAAAGAACACGAATACCAACAGTGAAGGGGAAAAGCAAGACAGGAGGAAGAACATGGTCACCCATATGTAGCAGGGGTCTCCGAGAAATTAAGAAGAATTTTCAAAAAACATCGTATCCCTGTCTGCTTTAAACCGAAAAACACACTGAGGCAGCAATTTGTACATCCGAAAGACCCATACCAAAAAACAAGAAAAGTGACATCATATATGCCGTGCAGTGCAGTGAAGAATGCTCTGATTTGTATGTGGGGGAGACCAAACAGCAACTGCATCAACGTATGGCCCAGCACAGAAGAGCCAATTCCTCGGGTCAGGACTCAGCCGTGTATCTGCATCTTAAGGATAAAGGACATACCTTTGAAGATTGTAATGTTATACATGGGAAGGAACGTGACTGGTTCAAGAGAGGTGTTAAGGAGGCCATTTATGTGAAATAAAGAAACCAAGCCTAAATAGAGGTGGGGGGGTTCGACACCAACTGTCTGCCCCTACAATGCTGTTTTAACACCTTACTCTGGGCGTTCCTATAACACCTCTTAGCCACTATCTAATCACACCCTTAATACCTGGCTGTGATTGTAATTGGGATTTTCCAGGGTACATAATGCCACAGATTCTTGTACAAGTCATTCTGAATTGAGAAAGCCAGTCGGATGACTAGCGAAACGTCTTCAAGAACTACATTTCAAGTCCAGTTGATCTAATTGAATACAACAGATATAATTTCTGTGATGATTAGAGATGGGCGGATTTATCCTGTCCGCGAACGCGGGTTATTCCGGATTTTCCGCCTTCCGAACTTCCTAACCGCGGATTTTTTTTTTTTTTTTAAATTTTCGAAAATACCAGTATCTCCGTAATTACGAGAATCTACGATCTTTCGGGATATGGACAAACCGAAGATCCTCGTAATTAGGAGGATTCTTGTAATTACGAGAATTTTCGTAAAAACGAGAAATTCTTGTAAATTCGCGGAATTTCCACATTTTGGGGATTATTTTCAAGACGGAGCAAGCCACATGACCCAAATTAGTCAATGGCAGCTAACATGATTATTGCCACCCCCCTGGGTATAAAAGGCTGCTTCACAGGCGACATTTTGTCAGTGTGTTGGAGTGTGTTTAGTGGAGACCTGACAGTGTAGGAGTTGGAGAGAGATTTTTGCGCTTTTTGAGCTTTTTGAGCTTTCTGTGTGTGGATTTCAGTGTGGTGGTTTAGCACTTGTTGTTACCCACCCCTGTATTCACACATCTTGAGACCCAACAGTCCTTTTAAGGACTAACTTTGTGAGACCCAAAAGTCCTTTTAAGGACTAACCCCCCTATAAGTCCTTTGGACAAATTTTGTGTTAGACCTTTTAGAGGTCTAGGTGTCCTGTTTTTTTGTTTGTCTTTCTGTATCTGTGTGTCAGTGTCTGTGTGTTTTGTGTAGCTGACAGTGCTGCCTTTAGCAGCAATCAGCAGCTTTTGCTGTCTGATCTGCTGTTTGCTGTCAGTTGTGTCTGTGTCCTATTTGTGCTTTTAGTGTAAAAAAAAAAAGAAAAATATTTATGTTAATGCTTTTGTGTTGTTTTGTTGCTTTGTCTTTTGTGTTTGTGTTTGTGTGTGTGTATATATACATATACATATATATATATATATATATATATATTTTTTTTTTTTTTTGTGTTAATATTTGGGAGAGGGAAATGCCTTGAAGGGCAAGAGGGAGAGCCAGGAGCAGGGGTGGTTCTGCAGAGGAGAGGCAGAGGAGAGCCTGCTAAAGGCTCTGGCCAGGAGCTACCTGTCCCTTCGCAGGGCAGCCGGGTTACCGTACCCGATATGTTTAGGGGTAGCCGGGCTAGGGCTATCCCTTCTGATCAAGGAAGGCAAGTAGTAGACTGGATTACCCAGCCTTCCTCATCCACCTCCTCACAGGCACAGAGCAGCCGAGCTGCTACTGTAGATACTGTGCCTGCTCCTTCCTCACCTGAGACTCCTACTGTGGGTATGGAACCTGATCCTCTCTATCAGGAGTTCATTGCCCACATGGCCTGTACCTTTGGGGATCCGGAGGAGGAGTCTCAGGATCTGTTTTCGCACACTATGTGTGGGGCTAGTGTGCTTGAGGAGGAGCCTTGCACTGATGCACAATCTTTCCTGTCGCCCGAGGCGGAGGAAAGTGCTCAGTGCACAGGGGGACAGGAGGCTGACGATGTCACGCAGCAGTCTGTGAGCAGCCAGGGAACTAATGCAGGGGGTGAGGTTCCAGATGCTTCTGCTGTTAGTGACGCAGCCTCCAGTATTGAGGAGGTGGAAGTGGACGATGAGGTCACCGATCGTCCATGGGTGCCCTCTGTGAGAGAGGAGGAGGATAGTGTCTCTGAGGGATGTCCCTCAGAGCATGAGCACGATCCTGAACCCAGAGGCAGGACTGGGGGCAGGGGCCGGGGCAGAGGCAGTGCACCTAGTGGTGCACGTGGAGGTACGGCACCAATGAGATCTGGTGCCAGTGCCCCACAGCAGCAGGTGACCTCTGCTCCGAGTCGTGCCGGTGGCTCAGTGGTGTGGGAGTTCTTCTCACTGGCTCCAGGTGACAGCACGGTTGCAGTGTGCAAGTTGTGCCTGCAAAGTGTTAGCCGTGGGAAGACCACATCACATTTGGGCACCTCCTCTATGAGGAGACATATGATACTGCACCACTTTGCCCGGTGGGAGCAGCGGACAGGGAACGTGCAGGCACCCACACGTTCCCTACCTCGTGCCCAGGTAGCCACCGTTCCTCCTCCTCCCCCTCCGGCCCCATCAGCTGCTTCCTCTGTGGAAGTTAGGGAGGAGAGGCAGCCTTTGGCCCCAGCACGTGGTGTTAAGAGGCCTCTTAACACTGCTGATGGAGCGTCAGCTAAAAGGCAGGTCTCTCTTCCCCAGTTGTTGGAGCGTAGGCAGAAACTGTCCCCCAGTCACCCCCAAGCCCAGCGTCTCACTGCCGGCTTAGCCAAACTCCTGGCGGTGCAGCTGCTACCTTTCAGCCTGGTAGACAGTGCAGCATTCAGGGAGTTTGTGGCCATTGGCACACCACAGTGGCAGGTCCCTGGCCGTAGGTACTTTGCCCAGGAGGCAGTGCCAGCCCTGCACGACCATCTGCAGGGCAATATATCTGCTTCACTGGACCACAGTGTGGGCAAGTGTGGTCCAGCAAGCACGGCCAGGGGAGATGGTGGTACCACCACGCATTGGTGATACGCCAGTCTCCACCCCCCCTCTTCATCCGGTGAGCCCTCTTCCCGGACAGCTCCGTGCCCCCCCAGAGCCTATGCTTCGTGCCAGGTCTGGGGACCTGGGTTTGCTGTTACCCAGGCAGTGGCTGCTGATTAGAGATGCCTGCCGTGTGCTCGCGCCATTTGAGGAGGCCACCAGGATGGTAAGCCGCAATGATGCCACCATTGCGGATACCATCCCACTGGTGTTCCTCCTTGAGCACACTCTGCGCGGCATACTCGTCAGGGCACTCGCTGTCGAGCAGCAGTGACTGGAAGAGGAGGACGCCGACACCGTGATGCTTTCCCAGCCCGAACATCACGGTGCAGAGCAGCTGTCCGATGATAAGGAGGGATATTTAGGTGACCTGGACCAAGGGGAAATGGGGCATTCCTCTAGGGGGGAAGCCTTACCCTTTCACCTGCTTTCCCTTGCACGAAGCATACTCTGAGGGAGAGAAGCCAATGGGGTGAGGGGTATGTCCAGTGGGGCCAAGCCTGCCTGGCTCTTCAACAATGGTGGCAAACTGTAGTTGGCCTGCTGTAACTCAATGGTGCTGTTCCTATGAAGCCTTACCCTTTCACCTGCTTTCCCTTGCACGAAGCATACTCTGAGGGAGAGAAGCCAATGGGGTGAGGGGCATGTCCAGTGGGGCCAAACCTGCCTGGCTTTTCAACAATGGTGGCAAACTGTAGTGGGCCTGCTGTAACTCAATGGTGCTGTTCCTACGAAGCCTTACCCTTTCACCTGCTTTCCCTTGCACGAAGCATACTCTGCGGTGTGTCATAAAAAGGAAAGCTCAGTATAAAATATCATTATTTCTAAAATTCTTAGATTATATTATGCATACCTAGTTATGGTAACAGTGATTTCTACTGATTGGCTGATGGATGGGTCACACATGCTCAGATCTCTACTGAGCAACTGAATCAACACAGGGACTGGGTCAAGGGCAAGACCATAACGATCTTTATTAGGGGTCCTGCAAACATGAAGTCTGTATTTCTTTATACACAGACACATATACTTATACTTATATTTTTATTGTGTGTATTGTAGCCATGGAAAGGGAAAAGTTGGTTGGGTGTAGGGGAGCATCAGTAGCTCTGTGTACTTGTATCTAGATTTTGTGGCAAACACAACATTTTTAATTTTGGAGTGTAAAAATCAATTTTTAATAATTGATCAACATTTTATTTTTGACTTTACTTTCCCTTCAAATAGGGCTGCCATGTAACTAAAAGGGTGTAACAGAAAAGTGTGTTTAACTGTGTCTATGTGTGGGTATAAGTGTGCATTTATAAGGTAAAAAGAAATCAATTTTTAATGATCGATTACATTTTTAAATAATATTACATTTTAAATAAGGCTGCAATGGAAATGGAAGGGTGGGCCACCAAGTGTGTTTACCTGTGTCTATGTGTGGGTATCATTTTAAATTTATAGGTGATTTAAATTTTTTGACTTTTCAGTGATTTATTTTTTGACTTTACTTACCCTTTAAATAGGGCTGATATTGAATAATATAAGAATAATAATAATGTAATTATAACCAGTGAATGAGAAATACAAAGAACTCGGATCTCTCTCTCTCTCTCAAGCCAAATTTAAGGATTATTGATGTTTAAAAAAAATAAAAAAAAAAATATATATATATGTTTTTGTCAGAAGTGAATTAAAATATTTTACTACTTATTACAATACAGTAATATAATAAAAAGTATACTTGCCTTCCATCATCTGCCGGATGGCTTCAACATAATGAGGCCTCTGCCTCTTGAGATCAGACCACTGTCTCTGGAGGGTAGAGACAGGTGTCTATTAGCCGTAGCGGCGCAGGATCTGGCGCTGGAGCCCCTCCATAATCCTGCGCTTTCGGGGCCGCACTTTATAGGTGCCAGGGGGGAACTTATCATACCCCTTGGTCAGGAGGTATTGGATGGCATAGAGTTGCCTTGCAGAACTCGCCATTTTGCCTAGCAGGAAGTTCCCGTTCCTCGTTTTTACGAAAATCCGCGATTTTTAGGGAATCCGCGGGTTTATGGAAATCCTCGTTTTTACGGAAATCCTCGTTTTTACGGAAATCCTCGTATTTTTTAATTCACGCTAGCGGACTGTAATTTTTAGGTAATGTAGGCATTGATACGTGTTTCTAAGGCCATTACCCAGGTCCCTGAGTGATTAAGTGTACGTTACCAAGGCTATTTAGACCACTTTTAATGCGGATTTTGCCGAACTTTCATTTTAATACGTTTTACCGGGTCCGTTTGCGGATTTTCAAATTTTCGGATTTTTTTTGAAAATCCGCGGGACCGGATTTTTCGAAGTTCGGACATCTCTAGTGATGATTAGATAGATAAACAGACAGACAGAAGGACAGACAGACAAGGCTATAGTTGGTTTCTTATTCAACTGGTTTCTTTAAGGGAGAATTTAGATCAGAATAATTCTAAAGTAAGTAGATAAAAAGAAACCATGGGCTATGTCATTTAGTAGTTTTTTTCTTAGGCCTTGGCCCCACTGTACCGCTCAAAAAATAGCAACACGGTTCATGCACTTTCCATCCTTTGACAAATTGTAGTGCAGATAGTGGGGCTTGGGCACCGGATTACCATGTAACCTGTTCTGAAGGTGAATAAAACCTTGAGAGCAGATCAATCAGGCTCTGCATTTTTGTTAATTACTCAAGTAAAGGAATCATTCACTCTTATGCTACCTATGCACTATGAACTTAAATACCACAATTGAGGGGTCATTAGCTCTGGGTAATTGAACTATCTTTTAATTCCTGAATTATAGAAAATTAATTTAGACTTATTTATATTTTACCTTTAACTCTCCCAAGATTAAAAATAAATGGTTTTATCTTGTTGTAAAAGGAAATACCACTGATATGCTTCCAAATATAAAACAAGAAACAGGGCTCGGCCACACCATCAATTATTCTGGGCACACTATCAGGGTTATTCAATAAAAGTTCTTATCGTTTAAAATGGTGCTAATTTTGCCCCAACCAATCAGATGTAAGTTTGCAAATGTTAAATAAGATCTGATTGGTTGGGGCAAAATTATCACCATTTTAAACAATAAGAACTTTTATTCAATCTCCCTGATTGTGCGCTGCTGTTCATTGCGCTGCAATCCGCTTTTCAGAGTGCATGCAATTAGCATTTTTTGCGCAACTAAATGCACTCCAAAATTGCCCCACTGTTGCACCGGAAATATGCACACAATTGCACTTGTTTCTGGTGCACTAGTGCGTGGTGTAGTGTGGCGTTAGCCTTAAATTGTCTACAAACAAATTCAATAATAAAAGGTATTGTAAATAGAGATGGACTAGAACTCAAACTCGAACCTGAGTTCGAGCCGAACTATTAGAGTTCGAACAGACTCGGACTTCTTGAACTACCCCGGACCCGGATTTTCGATATTTTCCGGATTTTCGACAATTTTTGAATGTTCGAACGTTTGAGGAGGCGTGCGAATATGCAAGTAAAATGTCTATTATACCAATTCACGAGTAAATATCAAATATCGAATCTGCGAGTAAAATGTCTATTATACCTATACGCGAGTAAATATCGAATATCGATTCCTACGAGTAAAATGTCTATTATACCTATACGCGAGTAAATATCGAATATCGAATCCGCGAGTAAAATGTCTATTATACCTATACGCGAGTAAATACCGAATTCTCGAATCCGCGAGTCGTTCATGGGATAATTATCAAATGTTCAAACTCGAGAGCTCAAAAGTAGCATGTGTGAGAGTAAAATCGAGTTTTCAAAAGTCCTGGATATTCGAACATGTTCCCCAAACCATTTCCCAGGTCCTACAGCTATTTACATTAAGTTACCATTGATATTTTAATTGTATTTCATTTGAACTTTTTGAACTATTTGACTCCCATTAACTTTAATGGGTCCATTTACGAACTTTCCATATAGTTCGAAAGTTCGAAAATGGTCCAAACTTTCCAAAGTTCGGCCACCTCTAATTGTAAAACACTTTCTTGTACTTAGCTTTGTATAGGTGGGGGATTTTAACAATGTTTCCTGAGAGCTGAAGACTCTTTTTTTATTTAAAGGCATAATTCTGTGGACATTGCTTTAATGGCTTCCTTGGAGTAGCAAACTCACATTAACTAGTTACTGGTGGCACAGTCACTGTCAGAGGGGAGATTTGTCACATTACTGTGCCATGACTATTCAGGTGTTCCCCACTACAAAGTCTCCCATACAGAATCAACATGTATACAGTTTACCACCCACCACCCCCCTGAACCTTGAAATTTATCATAGTACTCGATTTTCCACTCCCATATTATGTCTGCTCCATTACGCTATATTAGAAAATACTACAGCAAATTGTTTGATAGCCTAAGAAAGTCTTGTTATGGTGTGAGAAAGTTTCCATTGAATATCATGATCCTGGTTGGGATGAGAAATCCACCAAACATAGGGCCTTTTGTTCTGTAGACTAGCAACTGTATACTAATATTAGGATAAGAAGGCATACAGTAACTTAAAGTATATGGACCATACTGCTATGACCTAGTGGTCCTAAGTGGAAACTACAGGGTTATGCAATAAAAGTTCTTATCGTTTAAAATGGTGCTAATTTTGCCACAACCAATCAGATCCTATTTAACATTTGAAAGCTAACATCTGATTGGTTGGGGCAAAATTAGCACCATTTTAAATGATAAGAACTTTTATTTAATAACCCTGTAGTTTCTCAAAACCAGCATCATTTCATTTCATTTTAGATTAATGTCTGGCAGGCTCAAGAGAGGGCAGGAAACCTCAGAATCAAAGAACTTTTCTCCACCTGGAGCAAAATCATTGCTATAAAAACTTCAAACACAGTGTCTGGCTGTAGGAGATTGAGAGGCTACACTGATGGATCCGGAATTACCTATGAAGGTAGGAGATCCTCTCCTTTGTCTCACTGGACTAGGGCCTAAACAGGAGGATGCTCTGGTCCGATATGCTCTCCTCTGACGAGAGTCAGTGTATGATATACTGCCAGGTGGAGATGGAGACCGCTCAGGGAGATATTAAGGCAGCACTATAACACTTTACATTTAAAACAATAAATTGACACAATAATCACACAATAACTGCCACAATCGCCTAATGTTTTACAATGTTCTCCATATACTTTTCTCATATCCAACCATGCCCCTGAATTGTAAGTTGGGAAGTTCAGACCAAATGTCCTCTGCGCAGCTTTCTGCTTAGCCTAATGTATAAAAGAATGCCGATGATCCAAACCCTCAACTTTTTGTTACCTGTGGATAAAATTTTAAACAGATTCAACTAACAGAGGCCTCACATACAATTCATAACCCTTTAACTCCCATCTGCCCAAGCGTTACATTTTCTCAACTGGGAAGGTAAACAGATAACCCTGTGTGGCTGCCCCTATTCTAAAAGAATGTCCACTATAATACCGCCAATCCAATCCCAATTCTTTCACTGCTAGTTGAAGAACTTTACGGAATTGAAATTTTGATAAATATGTGCCCCCATAAATAACAGGCCAGGTTCTTTCCCCCTAAGTATTAAACATTCCTGGAACGATTTGACTGGACAAATCTTCTGAACCTGCAATGGGCCCAACCATAACACTTTACCTTTGCCTGTAACGTCTGCCTTAGATCCCCTTAGCACAACACGTAATCTGTCCTTAATTCTCAGAATGTCGGAAAAGAAAATGGCACCTGGCCTATTTTGACATTCAGAGACGATTTCTCCTATTCGCAATGCCAGAAAAAAGGATAAAGCATGCTAGTCTGTACATTTTTACTTCATAACCCGAGTAACATATCCCTTCTAAAGCTGCAATGACTTTCAATAACATGGGCAGTGTAATAGGGCGCCTAACATTTTGTGATGGCCATGACCTGTAAAAAACCTTGATCACTTGTTTAAACTGTGCCAACTTGTTTAGCTCCATATTATTTACTAAGAAACACCAGCTACAATTTTATCTATGCTGGCAGCTGACCAACCATTATCAAATAAGTTAGTAACTAACATTAGTAACAATTCTTCCTCTTTTGCCACATTCTGATATTGTTTTTTGAATTTATTTCAACGTGACCAGCTGTTGCTGTAAGAAAGTCAAGTCTTTGGCACTACCGACTGATCACATAGCTCTCTTATTCTGGATTTATAAGCTCCCAGAATTCCTCTGCTATGCTGTCCCTCTGCTCCCTGGCATGTTCGGCTAGTTGTCTGAAACACTGCATCTGTAAACATGACAAAGCATCAGCAACATTGTTTATAAACCAGGAATATGCTCAGCCTTTAACCATATATTATGTTTCAAAGCTTCCAAAACAATCAGCCTTAAAACTCTAGTCACATTATTTGATTTTGCAGACAATGAATTAACCACGTGAACTACACCAAGAGGCAAGGTTAGTTCTGATTCAAGCTTTACCACAATCACCTTACATACACAAAACGCCTCCCCTTATTTTCCCACCATGCTCTAGCACCATCCCCTTTCTTTCACCTGGCTCAGGTAAGGGAATCCTTTGTTCCCTTCCCCTATTGAAAAATTAGATCTAAGGTTTGAAGCATTTGTGATCCTGACCCTTATCAGCGTTCAGTTGCAGCTATCTTTGGCAGTTCTCCTTCTCTTTTATTTAATCACAATTAAAGGGGAAGTTCAGTGCAAATACATATACTTTTCAGAAAAAAGAGCATTCATTTCCCATCCCAATGACGTTAACCTGTCCGTTCAGCATTGTGTCTGTGTATAAATAAATGCAACTGAAATACTGACTTCCTGTTTGTAGGACCCCTAGTAGAGACCATTATGGTTTTGCCCTTGACCCAGCGCCTGGGTTGATTCAGTTGCTCAGTAGAGATCTGAGCATGTTTGACCCATCTAACAGCCAATCAGTAGAAATTACTGTTAAGAACATTCCAAGGTAGAGTGCATTATGGGAAAAAGAAGGACCGTTACAGAACCTAAAATGTCTGCTTACTAATGTCAACAGCAGGGAATAGCAAAGGGTATGATATCAACTGATTTTTCAAAATGTTAGAGAATATTTAGAATAACCAGGTATCCATAACACAAATGAAGAAATTTTAAAATATTGATATCTTCCACTGAACTTTCTCTTTAATAAGTGGCCCCACACTAATAATGCGAAAAAGACTGGTACAATCTCTAGGTAAACCTAATTATTCATCCATTTTCCTTCCCTCCAACACTCCGGCCATTCTTCTGAAAACCAGCGACCGCTAAAATGAGCACCACAACTTGTAGAAGTTGTGTTTGTGTATAAATGCAGCTGATCGCATGAAACAAACTCACCTTGCCATTTATGATTTTCGTTATACTGATCTAAAAATCTGTGCCATACTACCAGATCTTCCTTGACATCTTTTTTAATACGTATATGCCATGACGGATGTTCCAGTCCCATAATGCAGTCGATAAGACACCTGTTGCCTTACCCATTAGGATTACCCTTGATGCAATATTAAAATGACCAAATAAGGACAGGACTTACTTCACTGACATCTTTTTAACAGATATAGCATTTTGAATCAGTTTTTTTGCTAAGAAGGCTAAATTCCATTCTCTGGGAATCAATGATTATCCCCAGAAATTGTATTCTTGTGGTTGGTAAAACAGTTTTGTCTGTCACAACAGGGATGCTGAACCTCTCCGCCAAGTACAAAAAACTACTGAGAGTTTTTGAACAAACATTTAATTCTGCAGGGCCATTAAAAAAATCATCTAAATAATGCAAAATCATTTAGATCTTGAAACTTGTTTACTGTAACAGCCCATTCATTAAAAGTAGCGAATATTGCGAAGTAATAGCAAGAGATACTACATCTCATTGGCAGACAATGGTCGTAGTAGAATTTTTCTTCCAATGCAAAACTAATTGGTTGCTGTCTTAATGCTGACTGTCAGCTTTTGACAATAATGATCCCTGACCACTGGCAGTTCCAATGCCTTGTCAAATGACGCATATTTAACCCTACACAAGCCAGCAGGATATGATAAATGGTGAAACTATTTACCTCTTTTTTGTGTATTAAGCCCAGTGGGGAAATTCTAAACTTACAAAATTGTGGGCTATCACTTCCTTACTTTCCCCCTTACAATGTCTATATTTAATGAAACAGATTTTAGATATTTTTCGTGTCTGAAGTCATTTTCAATGATCTAAGCTTTCAGAAGTTTTGGATAAATGCTTAAAAATGGGGTTAGCACTGCCGACTACACTGGCATGATCACTTCTCTGACCTCCTGCCCTAAATGACTGCCTGCCATGCCCGTGCATATTTCTTTTAATACATCTACAGGAGGGATGATGTTCTCTGCATGTGACACATGCCATTCTGCCATAAGTTACCTTTGAAGGCCCAAAAAAAATTCTGTCTGGGAACTGATGTGGATGCTCTTGGAGCCATCTGGGATGCCAATACAAATGATTTGTTCAACATCATTCCCAACCATAAATCCACATTCTTCACTCCCCAGACCAGATCCTTGTATATTGCCATCTTTTGCCTATATCTGTCGTCATAAATATACAATGCCTTAACACCAAATTACCTATTGGCATCTTCCAATATATCCTGGTTTTTAAACAGGCCTGGCGCTGAATTGATTTTCCAACAATATATTGGTGAATATGCAATAAGCTTGAAGCCAATTATTAAAGGAATGAGGGTCTGGCTTCCCTTTTTCAGTTTCTTTTTCAGAAATACCCATAGCATTCCTTTGCTATGGGTAACAATAATAAGATGCCAATATCCCTTTTATGGAAATACTCAAACGTAATCCTAACGGGGTAACCTTACATGTTGCCACACCCGTACTATGCTTTTCATGTATTACTGTGACCCTAGGGAACCTTCTAATGCTGGACAAATCTGATCGCTGTTTGCAATCATTATTAGCACTTCATTATTAACAATGTTTAATTCTGAACTGCCACTATTAACAGTCTCCATTTGTTTCTTTTGTTCTTTTCACTATTCAAAACTGTCTGTTCCTTACAAATCACATTCCACTTGCTGTCTAGTTAACATACCACAATTGCTTAATCCTACACATCCAGACTGATCTACAGTTGTGCAGTAGGAACCTGCTGTTTATTCAAACTTTGCTGAACACCAATATTACTCTCTTTGCTATCTGCTCCCTGCAGCCCAACTACATTTAGAACCAAAATTGAAACAGTCGTAAAATAAGCATTAATACAGTCCTCAAGACATGGTACAATAAAATCAGCACCCAAGCTTGTACTGCCAGCAGATGGAATTTCCTCCTGCGTAAACCAGGCTACTCTGTGATGCTGCAGACCTTTCCCCAAATGCCTCCTTTTGCAGTGATAATTTATCCTTTTTCCACAACTGGTGATGTAGCGGGCCACATCTTCTGTTACAGGTCCCACAAGTTGAAAAACTTTCTTTTTTCCCTGATGAAAATGATTTCTTGCCATGATGACTTCTCTTTGGTGTATTCAAATGTTTCCATTTCTTTGATGCTTTACCCTACTTTTCCACTGGCAGGTCTGTTAAATGGCATGTCCACCCTAAAATAAACTTTGCTTAATATTGTTTAACAACCCCCCAAACCTATGTTTCGCAATATTTTTAAGCTTCAAAGATGCCCCGAACTTCCTTACCTGACCTGGTCCCTCGCTCCTACTGATGACAGCCGCTCCACTTCCAGTTTATGGCTGTCAGTAAAGGCTCAACGTGACGTCACGCCCAATCACTTGACAGCCACGACCAGGAAGGAGAGTGGGTAAGTTCCTATAGGGAAATCTTTGAAAGAATATTGTGAAACCTAGGGTTGGGGATGTTAAACATTTTAGATCAAACTTTTTAAAGGTTGAATTGCCCTGTAAACAGAAAGCAGCTTCCTCAAACTCTGGCTCTGAAATGGCCCGCACATTTTGCTGTCCTTGTGTGATGAACATAGCTTCCTTTAATCCTCTCTCTCTAAATGTTTTAATCCACTCCAGTACCTCTTCAGATACCTCCATCGTTGTTTTTGATAAATATTTGACCACTGTTAGACCCGGTTTCCAACTCCTGAAACTTTTCTCTACAGGACTGCCTGTTCCTGGGCAAATACAAATGCCTATTTGGCGTTTCACTCACAGGAGCAGGGGTGGGAGGCATTGCTAAACTTTGAGAAGGACCAGGTAGTGAGGACCAGCGGGTGAAATGCCGGCAGATGGAGACTGCTCAGGAGCAGAGGTGGGTCCTGAACCTCTTAAGGGTTGGAAGCCAGGCGGGTTTAAAGGAGCTGTCCACTGTCTCTTTTTGCCAGAATCTTTACCCTATCCAACAGGGTGGTAAGAAGCTCGGAAGAAGTCATACTCTAACTCCAAACCTCTCGGTGATGCCCTCCTACCACACCAAGTTAACCCTGCCCACATTAACCAATAGAATTGTTTTATTCACTCCTTAGCAACCCATGTGGGCTGCCATTGGACCAGTGGCCACAGCCCTTAGGGCTGGGTGCTAGAACCCTTTGCTATAAAACCTTTGAAGCTCCTGTTTGCCCTCCTAAATGTCCCAATGGGTCACAGCCTTAATAAAAATTTTAGCAAAGGAGACAAGCAATCCAGTGATCACACAAGTTTCTCCTTCTATCAGCACCTTGTTCGAATTATTATATTTGAATAAATGACAAATTTCTATTGAAAGACTGTTTTCTTTCTATACAATAAACCTTTGCTGATAATTACTGATGTTTAAAAAAAAAAATATTTTAGCATTCATTCTAACACAGCTTCCAAATCTATTTTATTGCCTCACTGTCACTGTAGCAGTTTTTAAGTTTTTGTGAAAAGATGATTTGCTCATTATTGTGTGTCATTCTCCAAAATGAAAGGTCTTTAGAATAGTGTAAAGCTTCGTACACACGTTGGATAATTGTCGTACGATACAACCGACGAACGAGCAATCGCACATTATTCGTATGAAAATATAGCATCAATGATTGTCAAAGACCATCGACCGTCGACTATTGTAGGCTTTTTCCGATAATCAGCCTTGCAGATTTGTTCTGCCAATTATCGTATATTTGTACATGGTCGGCAGATTATTGTTAACGTTCTATGAAAAAATATATAAAAGGCGCATGCTCTGCTTTTGTAATTGCGCGATGATACAAACGTTAAGTTACATATGAACATCTATATCTAACAACTATCGTGGGGACTATTGTTGCTGTGTGTACGGATATCGTTTCAATTATGAGGATTAACAATAATGTCGTTAAACGTTCGTCGGCTGCATCCTACGAAAATTATCCAACGTGTGTATGAGGCTTAAGGCAGCACTATCAGCTACAGTAGGTGAGACCTCTGTTATAGATCTCAGGTTTCCTAAGAACAGCTGCTGTTTTGCTAAATGTGTACTCCAAACAACATTTTATTTCTAAATGCTCCCCTGTGTCTCTTTACAAAGAAGCCCTGCTAAGATGGTTCTGCATTGCTGCTCTAATGTGCTGTAGCATTCTGAAACCAAGTAATGTATAGCAGTAGGTGATATAGGTTAGCATTGAACTGTTTGTAGTCTTTCTCTTTTGCAGGCTTTATGTAAACTAATAGGCAGGTAGCTACATAGAAAACAGAATTGGAGCCACCTATCTGATAATAAGGCAGCGATCTTACACCCCAGATCACTGTTTTGCTTCTTACTCATGTGATCGCAGTTAGGTATGGAGCCTTGGTGTGCCAACAAGCTTACCGTCTTTCTGACCCAGGTATCCCACCCTTCCTGGCAGTCGTGGTAGTCTCCCCATTTCTGCAGAGGTTTTCCGGACTCCCGTGAGACCACCCCAAACTCCTGTGACTGCAAAGACCTGCAGCCTCCCCCTCCCTGGAACACCCCTTACCTGGATGCCATGGAACACCCCTTACCTGGATGCTTACCTGGAACACCCCATACTCTGCCACTGCTCACCCCTTTGGCTCCTATCTCCACCTCCTTCCACCCTCTAGATGATATCACTGATGCCACGCCCACCTTCTCTACCCTGCCCGGAAGCCTAATATGGCAGGGTGGGATGTCTACTGACCACACACACGTGCACACGCATAAATATATATATTACTATGATTTATTGGTTTATATAGGTAGCAAGGAACCCAATTTGGCTGCAGGAGAGTAAAGGTGGCCATACATATACCCGATATTACTTACCTGACTGAGCGTTCATGCAATGTTCGTTCAATTCTGCCAGAACTGCTTCTCCCAATCTTCTATGTGACCGACATGCGTTTGCAAAATCCCATTCATTTTATGATCGCATGCCGGTCGCATAGAAGTGGTTCCGGCAGGATCGAACGAATGTCACATGAGCTCTCGGTCGGGTAAGTAATATCGGGTATATGTATGGCCACCTTAAGCACTTGAAACTGTTTTACAATTAGGATTTTTTTATGTGTTTGGATTTTTCTGAAAACTGTAATGCGTACGTGTAATTTAGAGAAAGGTGGGAGACAGTACTACCATCTGTTACTTACATACTTTCCACAATATATAGTGACAGCTTGCCCGCTCCATAGTCTGCGACATTCTCCTATTTCTAACATGAGCATATAGGAAATGGTGAATGGAATGCTGCACCCTATTTGAACACACTGAAGGTAGGAATACTGTCTCCCACCTCATTTTAAATTATACTCTTAAATGCCCTAAAGTGATTTTTTTCAGTAAAATCATTCTCTTAAAGTAGCGCAATCGCGAAATTAAATTCACATTTCCAAAGTTCTGTTTCAATTTCTATTTCATCTACTATTATCAATGGAGTTGAAATCCTTTAAATAGAAATTTCTTTACTGCGTGTTTAGAAATAGAAAGTCCATATTCTCACTTACTGCGCTTACTGCACACTTCACCGCCCTTGGATGGTTATATTAAAATGGGGAGACATATTTAAAGCTTTTACCAGAGAAAGGAATTGAAAGAATTATGCTGAAAGCTGTAAATTAGTTCTTTCCTGTACTGTTTAGTTTTAAATTGGGGACTATGTTTTTAGACTTATCTCTAAGATTCTATTATAAAAATCCACTTGAGAAAAGCATTTTAGTTTTTTGTTGGCAGAACAAAAAACAGTCTAAAAAATGGTTTTATTAATTTTCAGTTGAATTGTTAGTGAATGTAAAGCCCTGCCCCATATGTGTTGGACCGGGAGGGGGATGCTGGGGGGGGATGTACTTCCGGGTATAGGAGGAGTTCTTTCCTCTTTAGGAGCATGATGCAATCAGCCAATGGGATTGTGGTACTGGGGTACGATGTACCGGGGTGATGATGTGTGGTGCAATGATGTCACGTGGCGCTCCTGATTGCACCGCACGTCATCACCCTGTTGCGTCATAACCCCAGTACCATGTTCCCATTGGCTGATTGCAGCACGCGCCTAAGGAGGAAAGAACTCCTCCTATACCCGGAAGTACATCCCCCTCCCAGCACCCTCCTCCTGGTGGGGCAGGGCTTTGCATTCACTAAGGAGACCCTTTAAAAGGACTGTTCCTATAAAGCTCGGGCACCATTTTTCTTTATTGCAGAAAGAAGCACAGCTTTGCCCCTCTCTCCCTCCAAGAAGAAGTCTGTTAATTTGTCACACCAATGCTGGTATTTCCTTTCCAATCACAGATAAATCTGCCGGTTAGTTGAGGGAGCCGAGGGAACGAGATCGGGTTAGTCTATTTATGGGCAGATTTTAATGGTGCCCTACCTTTAATTCGTTTTTCTTTATTGTTTTATTGTAGGGCACCCTATCCCACCCTCAACCACCAGGTTTGATTGTCAAAAGAAAGATCAGAACTGTACTTACATGCCTTCGTTCCCCCGGTGTTCGGCAAAGTCAGCAGCCGCGTCCGTGATGGTCTGACTCCCATTTCAGGGGAATAAAGACATGTATGTACAGTTCTGATCTTTATTTGATAATCAAACCTTGCGGTTGGTAGTGGGATAGGTTGCCCTACACTACAGAAAAAGGTTTTGTTAAGGGTGGAAATACCCTTTAACAAAAGTACTATATATTTACACTTTCTAAAAAAATGTTTAAATATTGTATCATTTATTTTATTCCTTCAATATGACTTTCAGTGGCCCTGGAAGGAAATCAAGAGAAAAGGTGATTTCAAGGGAATTACTTGGATTATCTTTAATTTAATTTCTATTTTTAGTTTTATTTCAAAGGTTAAAACTATATCATTTAAACTACATTTAATTGAAATAAAATGTAAGCAGATTCAGCCCAATTTTTTATACTACCAAGCTATAAGTTTGTCCACTAAATATTTTAATTGTAATTGTAGCTTCTCGGGTGCAGTGACCCTTGATCCTAAATAATGGCAGTTTATTGCAGTCACGATTAAATTTAGGCTTCACTGTGTTTATACAACATTTGGCTGCCCCCTTCAGATGCCTTTAGAGAAATGTCTGTAAAAGACTTGCCCTGTGTCTGCTTTGGGGAGCTTTGGGTTGACTTGTTATGAAGCTGCATATAATAAGAGGTTTTTTTTATAGTGTTATAGCTTCCCCTGAAAATGTTTTTAAAAAAGGAAGTGCTAAAGAGAGGTATGCTTTAAATTGCAAGCTCTTTGGGGCAGGGCCTGACGTGAATGGATTAATTAACTGTAATATGTTTAGTGCTAAAGAAAGAAATCTATGAAATGGCCCCAAACCTATACCTTGCTAGGTTTAAATGTGCCAAAACGGATCCTAAATATAATAACTCATTCCATCACCTGCCGTCTGCTGCTTTTTCCAATTGAAGAAGGGTCCGGACCGGCAGCCATGTCAGTGATTGGCTTAGTCTCCTTATATTAAAGTTCTGTGCAGTCTAAGGGAGGGGGGAAACCTCACTGCACATGCCAAAAACCTCTCAGAGAAACAGAGGCAGAAATGGATTACACCAGTGAAAGACTCCTACCATCCAGTTTCCTGCACTGTATTTCCACCATGCAGGACAACCATATGCAGCAGAAGAGAAAGGTAATGGTCATTTAACATTACACAGTGAACCCAACATTGGGGCAAATTTCAGTTGGTTGGGGTGGACATGCCCTTTAGTAATCCTTAGGTATGAGTGTCAGCCTTGGTCTTCAAGTTGGGGACCTTTATTTCTCCTTTTACTTACCTGCAAGTGATTAAAATTCACAGGATTTACCATACTTAAAAACGTTATGCTGATTTCAACCAATTTCCCATTCAAAGTCAGTAGTTACCAAACCTCATTATAAAAAGCAATTCATTCATTGAACGCATTCAGTGCTCTCTTTATTTATGTGCACAATACACCTATTTTCTATGACTTGGATTATATCCCTAGGTCAAGGTAACTACAACCTCAAAGAAAAATAGAGAGAATTCATCAATGATCACTACGGATTCGGAATCCTTCATCAATGGTATCACCTGTTTTCTTTGTTATAGGGATTTGCCTATTAACATCCAATGTTGTACAGTATAACAGCAAAAGCTCCCAGAAACTTGCAGATCTGTATAAAACACAGCAAACCATTAACATCTGTGTAGATTTCATTTACCTTTTGCAGGATTTCTCCATTTATCGTTTATTCAAGCGTGCTGTTCATTGTCAGTGTGCCATTAGCACCTTTTCTCTGTAAAATAAGATGATCAATGAAAAATGGAGCATTGAAAGCTGTACAATGTGAGAGAACCTTCTGGGAAATTAGCTGGCATTTGGCTGAATACAACATTTTGTAAGGCCAGCAGCTGAAAAATACCAGTGTTCCATCCTTTCCCCTTATTACTAATTCATCTACATTTCTTCTGCTAAGAAAAGAGAAAAAGTTCTCTTAATTGCATTTTTTTTAGGAGTGCCGAGCTCAAGGGATAGGATCCATTAATAAATGGAATTGTGCATTTCTAGTAGTATTTCACCAAGTAGTACAGCCATCTATTGATGGTTTTTCATACCTGCAGAACTTTTCCAAAGAGTATTTTTTCCCTGCTTCTAAAAGTCTTGAGAAAAACTATCAGGGAGATTCAATAAAAGTTCTTTTTGTTTAAAATGGTGCTAATTTTGCCCCAACCAATCAGATTTTAGCTTTCCAATGTTAAATAAAATAAGATCTGATTGGTTGGGGCAAAATTAGCACCATTTTAAACGATAAGAACTTTTATTGAATAACCCTGTAGATCTAATTTACTTCTTTGCAGCATCTCTTTTGCATTATTACTATGTTAAAGGCTTTAAATGATTGTTTAATAACTAAATTAACTGAAAATTATAGGATTTATTTCTAAATTTGCAAAAACCTATTGTTTTTTTGTTTACATATGGTTTGTGAATATAAATGAGTTCTGATTTCAAACCGAAACTGGTTTCATTTCGAAACGTGCAGTTTTAAAAAATCTGCGGATCCGCTGGAATGTTCTGGAAATTGGAATATCGTCAATTTGGAAAATGCATTGAAAATGAGAAAATAGAAAATCAGAAAATAACATTGAAAACTTCAATTGAAAAATTACGATTCATTGGGGTTTGAACTAGATTTTTGGACCGCTGAGGAAACAAAACTTGCCAGTTTCTTTCATCTCTATGTGTGAAGTTCACCCCAAGACCACAAAGACTTTCCTGAAGACAGCTATTCCTCTTCACAAAACCCTTCAGTTTTCTTCAAGGTACTTGCTGGTAGGTCCTCAGTCATGATCATGATCATGACTGCCGATATGCAAGCTCATTAAAAGAGGTGGAAAACTCTATAGAAGGGGACAGAAAATATCAGGAGGAATAGCTGTTTTCAGGCACATATAGGGTAAGTATTGCGGTTTTGGGGTTTGGGAAAGAGTGACCTAATTGTAGAATTGTTAAAGATTTTAATGTTGATTTCATAAAGGCTCAGGATTGAGGAAGGGGGCTTGCTACCCCTCGAAACATTGTGCTTAATACACATTTTTCCTTCCAAAACTGTAGTAAAAATACATTTTAATATATTTAAAAAAAAACAGAACACTGCTATGGATTTATGTCTCTGCTGTCATTGATTTTCCTAAAGTATAACTATTCCTATTGGAAAACATGTAACAGGGACACACAGGGGACAACACAGGACAAGACTGGTCCACCAGACTTGTAGGTAAACTGGAGACTTACTTTGGATGAACAAATGTTAGTCTTATATGTAATACTGCCCTTTATGGCCAATAGATGAGCGAGTGAGTGATACTTTACACACTTTAACCATCCAGATTACATCAGCATATTTTCTCTTTGTTGCTGGCACATTTCTATATTATTGGTCTGAACAAATCATGATGATGTGAAGAATCTGTGTGCAGTGCCAGAGTGTGGCACCAGTACCAGAGATCACCTAACCCTACTTAGGGTAATACATGTTTAATTAGCAATAACTTAAAAACTAGGAGTAGATCTTCAGTCATTTTTTAAAAATAAATAGTGGTGCTAGAAAGGGTTTAACAAACTGTAAGAGTATAAGAAATTCTTTTTATCACTGTAAAAATGAATCTGTGAAAACATGCTAAAAAAAGCCAAAGGAATATACATTAGGTAGGTTTATTCACTCTCAGCGCTTGTGGACTTGGGTTTTGGGTATGGTATACATAAAAGACTTATCCAAAAGTATCTCCTTTTTGTTGTGTGGCAGTTTGTTCCAATTACCACCCCCTGTGTTCTCTTATAAATTTCACAGTTGTGGACTGGTTCACACTTAATCAATGATTATTGATAATAATAACAGATATAAAAACACTGGTACTTTAAAATATAAATGTAAAAATGCATTGACAAACGTATAGCATGTTGTCATTTAAAATATATATCTGATCAACGCATTTCACCAATGATGGCTTCCTCAGGATCATAAATCATCAATATATTCAATATAGAGCCACCTGGCTTTTATAGATATTTTCTCACAGGCAAAAATGAAGCTAACCGGAAGTACCTGTATGCGTTTCACCTGTGGAACTAGTGGCTTGGCCCATCGTAAGCGCAGACTGGCAGGAACTCAATTTCTCATTGTTATAGAAGTTCAGCATTTTTGCACTGTGGGCCACATTTATATTGCTATTTTGCTTGATCACCCATACAATACTACTGAGGTATTTTGCTACCAAATGGTATAGTATGAATTATAGATTTACAGTTTGTACGCAATCGTATTTTAAAGATAACAATTTTAGGATACTGTGGGTTTTTAAAGATAGATGGATAGATGGATAGATAGATAGATGTAAAGATAGATAGATAGATAGATAGATAGATAGATAGATAGATAGATAGATAGATTATTTTCTGTATTGTGACAATCAGTGGAATTAATTTATAAAACACAATACATGTATAAGAATAGGATAAGAAATACCTGTTATTAAAACACTGCAAGTCAAGTGAAATTTCAAATTAGAAAATTGTAAACAGATACTAAAACCATATATATAAAAGAGTCATTCATTTAAAAACTGTATTTAAAAGTTTAACAGCAGTAGGGTAAAAACTATTCTGAAATCTACTAGTCTTGCAATTTGAATGTTGATACCTCCTACCTGATGGTAAAAATGTAAAACTATTTTGGCCAGGATGGATGGGATCAGATTTTATTCAATTTGCTTTCTTAAACAATCTTTCCTCTTTCAACGACTTCAGAGAACTCATCCTAATACCTACAATCCTTCCTGCTTGTTTTACAAGCAGGAAGAGCTAATTTTTCATTATCTATACAAATATGCCCCATCTCTCTTTATCAAGCTTTAACAATGGCCAATATATTATATCAGCACAATTTAAATTATTGCACATGTATAAACGGCTTCTGTAGCTGCCATCAACCATTGGCGATGATGTCTCTGTCATGGCTTTGACTCCTGGCTGAACTAGGAAGTAGTAGACAGCCCTTTAATCTACCCAACTGTAGTCTAAATATGTAATTTTATTTGATTTGGGCTTTAATAGGGAATATGTTACCATTGAGCCTATAGACAGGTATATATATATATATACTTTCTATATATATATTCTATACTTTCTAGCACCTAAAAAAAAAAAAAAAGAAAACCCCCCCCTGGCACCTGCAACAAATTTTTACATTTTGCTCATTAGATGTATACCCCTGCCTGCTGATCTACCCCTCTAGTACAAGAAGAGTTGAAAATCCTAGAACTCCTCAGTCAAGGGATGTAAGTATTTTATAACCCGCCATGTTTCTTAAATGTATCTGTAACATAAAGACTGGGTCTGTCATAATCTGTAGTAAAAGCAATTCTTTTTTCTTGATGTTATATCTTTGTCACAAGCTTAAAGATTTGCCATTGCCAGGCTCATGTGTTTTGACATTGTAAAAGACAGTCGATATTGCAATGAATAAAGAAAGAACTATATTGTATCTCTTTAGAGATAAAATTGTCAACATCTGATTTTTCCAGTTCCTTTTTGTATTAACCAATAGTAAGTTGTTTAAAATGTTGTTTTGTTTTCTACAGTATTTTATATCCTACAGTAATTTCCTTCATATAGCTGAGGCACACTAGGGATTTTGATTGCCTCCATCATTCAAGTTGAAAACTCTGGCAATTAAGACATCTGAAACTGCAGTCACTCACTTGTATGAAAGGAAATAAAATCAAACTAAATATGGCAAGAAAAGAGAATACTAACGCTTATGTTCTCTCCGAATTCTCACTCATATGATCCAAAGGCAGTGGGACTCTCATGCACCACAATGGGAAGCAGCTGGGAAGCACAATGGGAACAGGTTATTTGTGCTGTTTGTTGTGTACTGCACAAATAAAGATGGAAGGATCTCGCAAATTTAAAGACATTCTAATCTGATTTTCTGGGTTTATTCCTTGAATAACATCTATATGACCATTTGAAATAAACAAACTGGCTATATGATTATGAAACTTATACATTACATATAATAGTATAGACAGGGGTTAGCCAAAGACTCAAGCAAAAGGAGAGAAAAGCCTTGACAGTCAGCTAAAGAAGTAGTGGAAACATTCGCCATAAGTCAGAATTGCGAATCAGGTGTATGTTATATTTGTTTGGTATAACACATTGGGGTTGACTAACTAGGGCTACTTACATGCTAAACAATCTTTTTTTAATTTTACATTTTGAACATTTGTAAAAAATTACAAATATAATTTGTTAAACTGTAGTGCAAATATGTTAGTGGTTTGCACTGACTAAATCCACGTTTCCTCTCTATACTATATACTCCTAGAGTTACATGTTTAAAGTGTTTGTGTATACTGAGGATTTTTTTTTTCTGTACACTATGCTGAATTTTAATACCACTGAGATTTTAGAAGCTGTACTAAAGTAATTACAGCCTGTTCCAGAAACACATTGTTTTGACACTAGCTTTATGAATTCCTTCTCCTTAAATTGAATGCGTTGCTCAAAGTGGAAAAGCACAAGAGATTAATGAGTAAATCCAAATGCTCGTACTGCAGAGAGATAATCCTAACCTCTTTCCCAGTGTCTATAAAGTCTTAGAATAAATTAAACTGACATAACATTTATCATCAGTCTAATATTTTATTAACAGTCAACAGTACAACATTATAATAAAAAGGCGGTGTGTCTCATAAATCAATAATAATACTTTTATGTTTGATTTAGAAATAATATACAGTGACATATCTCCAAACTTCATAATGTCTCTTTTGTAATAACTCTCTCACTCGATTTTTTTGATCCCTTTAATAAGCTCTCTTAAGTGGACTTTTTGTAGATTTGTAACACAAATTGGTAAATTAATAGTAGATTGTTATAATTGTATTTTTTTTTAAAAAGATGAATTCCTTTTCGTTTTTTTTTTTTTTTGGGTGAGGGGGGTGGGGTCTGTGTTTACCACTTACCAGTGAAATGACTTTGGAGCAATGTTCTGAGATTAGTTTGAAGTTCATAGATCCTGTATTTCCACTGAATAATCCTATAATTCTACAACAGATACACATAGAATTGCAATGTTAAGGTGCCTATACATTAGAATTCTCCTTCCGACCGATCCCACGATATTCAATTCTTCAGGAACTGCCTTTCTTGTTCTTTTTTGCGACTAGCACAATCTCATGTTGGTCTCAAAAAAATAATAATGAATACATGTAAGCAGCACTTGTGTTTGAGTTTCTGCATGACTTCAATCCAGTATTTGTTTTGCTCAAGCTCAGCCCCTCAGTCTCCCAGCCCCTTGCCAGACTATCTGATTCTCTGTGAGGGCAAGCTTACTCAGTAATCCCTATGAGGCAGCATTGTGAGAGGGAATTTCCCACCATGCAGATGATGCAGTTCTTGTACCAACTGTCACTATAACAGCTACAGCAAATCTATACATAAAAATACATAACAGAAGAGTTTATGATACTAAGGCTCTTGATTGACAACTAATGTTTCAGAATGGATATCTCAAGTAGGGGACAGATCAACAAAAAAAAAAAACGGTTTAGTGATAGTTGTGAAGAATTTAGGGACTTAACAGCAGGGGCCCGTGCCCCCTCAGTGATCAGCTGTTTTTAAACAGCTGATCGCACATATGAATGAAACATGCATGCAATCAGGTATTAAAAAGGATGGACCTGAACTTCAGGTTTGGTTACGGAAGTTCGGTCTGGTCATTTAAACAGCTTATTGTGGAGGTTATGGGCTTGTGGTAGGCCCTGCTACCGTCTGGAAAAACACAGAGTCTGCTCATTTGCTCTTTGATAATTCAAGAACTTCCTCTACATTGGTGAATAATTTTATAAAATAGTGAACAAAACCCTTTCACCTAATCATTTATGTACCACTTACTTTGATTTTACTCATTCTGTGTTAACATTTAGCCAATGGAGTTTAAGCTTTGAGCAATTTCAACCTGCATCACTAATTTGTCTGTGTTTAAACACAAAGCTAATACAATGCGAATGAGGCAGTCACTATCATACTTGAAATGAATGTGGTTAATTTGGCAGTAAGGTAAATTGAGTAATTTAACAAATATAAGTTAAGGTTGACAGCATTTTGCAACTCATATAGTACATTTAATGGTTCTTTGATATTTAAGAATAAGAGTAGGGCTAGGCATCAGAAACATTAAAACTCTACTTAATCTACTAATGCACCCTGAACATTTTCACCCAGAATTGAGGCTTAGCACCTTTGCTGCAGCTCATCTATTATTTACTATATATATAAAATTATAAAATGTATTTAAAATGCACTCACTTAAGCTATTGCTTGCCCGGGTGCTATCCATTTAGTTCTTTCTAAAACCTCTTGTATATATAATATAGAACACTACAAGGCATACTGGGGGTTGTAGTTTTTTTAAACATCTGGAGTGACAAGGTGGGACATCACTGGTATATACTATAAAAAAGTATTAACCTTGTTTAACAAATGTTATTTTTTTTGTATACTTCATTTACAATATTTAATATCAAGCTGGCAATTGTGACATTCACACATTAATTTACCTTAAGTCTTTCTAATCAGAGGAAACAGTACTTTCACAAAGTGCACATCATTTATAGCGCTGGGCTTTAACGGGGAAACATTTACAAATGAATCAGTTACAAGGGAACAAAAATGAAAGATGTGAGTAAGAATTGGATCATTTTGCAAATAGGCGCCATGCCCTAGAATAATGGGTCTGTCGGAAATTCTCCAAGTGCATTTGGTCTTTTGTCCTTAAATTTTTCTGTACAATTTTAGTCTGTGTTAATTGTATGTACAGTAAAGCTTCGTACACACGTTGGATAATTGTCGTACAATATAGCCGATGAACAAGCAATCGCACGATATTCGTACGAAAATATAGCATCAACGATTGTCAAAAACAACGACCTTCGAATATTGACGGCTTTTGCCCACGATCAGCCTGGTTGATTTGTTCTGCCGATTATCATATATTTGTACATGGTTGGCAGATTTTCATTAATGTTTTATGAAAAAATATATAAAAGGCGCATTCGCTGCTTTCGTAATTGTGAACGTACGTACGAACGTTACGTACGAACGTCTATATCTAATGACTATCGAGGTGACTATTGTTGCTGTGTGTACAGATGTTTCAATTATGAGGATTAACGATAATGTCGTTAAACGTTTGTCGGCTGCATCGTACGAAAATTATCAAACGTGTGTACGAGGCTTAACAGTTCTAAATTGCCTATAGAGACAGAATGATGTAATTTGGTAATTAGATTTGACCTCTACTAATTAGCAATTAGGATTTATTGCATAGTATGTAACTGATCAGGCTATCAGTAGTTAACTATAACTGCCACATAGGAATCTTTATTCTGTAGAGTGAATTAGTTACTGAGGTTTCTTATAAAAATTAAACGTTGTTTTTAAATAGGGTACTACGTGCTGTCTCATTGATTTTACCTTCTTAATGTGCCCTTACATTGCAGTTTACCTGCAGACCAATTCCACGACATTCAATCAATTCCAGAGGAACCTCCTTTCTGAATCTTCTTCGACAAACAACAAGGTCCTGCCTGTATCATTGATTTTGTGATTGTATGTCGGTCTCAAAGAATGCATGGGCACACACTAGAATTACCAACTTTTTTAGTTTCTGGTGCAAGGCTCACCCCTGCTGAGATTTTCGCAGGTCTTCAGGTTGATTATCTGCAATCTATTGTTGTGCAAATCACCCATTACATGTAAGGCCTGTTACATTTGCATTTTACTCATGCAGCACAAGGAAATATTGGCACAAAGGCGGGCTGCTGAAGCTGTTGCAGCTGCTGTGCTAGGGACTGTACAGACAACACAGTGCCAGGTCCAAGAGAGCTGCAACAGGAATCGCAGCAGGTTTACCTGTGCAACATGTCAGAAATTCCCCTGTGCCAAATGCAGGGACGATGGACACTGGGTCTGCAAACGCTGTAAACTCTGTAAAATTTGAAACACTTAAAAATAAAACAGACTTGTGTATCCATATATTGTGAATGTGTCTTTTGTATAAATATGGCAAGCATTTCTGAAGGTTTCCACACACAAAGATTCAACCTTCCTTGGTTCAAGCTAACAAATGCAAATGTGCCAGGCCTCACAGGTAATGGGTGTATTTTCAGAACAAAAGAAAGAGAACAATGGAACTGATAGCATGTTAAACAACTCAGCAGGGGTGCTAGTAGATATGAGGTCCAGGGAATTTACGCAAATCTGCGCAGGCCTGGTAAATCTAGTGTTAAGGGTGATTTAGTAATTTTACGGTGTTGGACTAATTAAATAACATGGACTACTGTATAGGATATAGTTTAAAGGACTATGGTATTAGCTTTTGTACCAAGCCTCTAACACTCCTCCTCCTCTTTCCCATCTCCTAATTGGTACCTCCATCTCCTGCTTTTAAACAGATGATTGCACATATTTAAGTTGGTGCTATCAGCTGTTTATAATGTTGGCGCCATGCCAGCAATAGTTAAAAATTGATCATCGCATATATGCAATTGGCTATTAAAAAGCCAGGGACCGAGGTACCAGTTAGGGGTCCATTCCAACAGATTTGCCATCTTAGGTGATGAAGCAGAAGAGAAGTAGTATGTATGGAACAGGTCGATCACCAGGTCGAGCACCCAGGAGACCACCATCTCTAATACAAGGGAGGGTGCTACGGTGGATAGGGTTATCTTCTTCCAAGAACAGTGTGTTGCCTGCCTGGTGCTAGAGTGTGCTGTGTGGTGGATCTGGTAGAAAGTTTATTGAGTAGGGCTGGGAATGCAGTCTTGGTTCACATTGGCACCAATGCCAAAGTTAAAAGAATTAAAGGTCCTTAGATATAACTTTCCAGAGCTAGGGGCTAAGTTACCGCTGCCACATGCTTTGTTAGGTAGACAGTGGTAAGATATAATTAAGAAATATTAATGCATGGTTAAGAAAGGCGTTGGAAATAAGGCGTTGGGTTTTTAGAGAACTGGGCAGAATTTTCTGTTGGCTACAGGCTTTTTAGTAGGGATGGGTTTACTGATGGCTTACTGATGGTGATGCAGCTTTTCTGGGGTTGAGTTGATGGCTAGAGGGTTTGAGGGAATTTGAAACTAGGTTTGTGGGTCAGTAATTGGAGGAAAGCAGGGAGGGGCTAGCAGGCTATTAGGATAGGGAGGCATGCATATTAAATTGTGTAAATAAATTACAGGACCATCTAAAATGTATATTTACAAATGCAAGACGCATGGCTGAAAAAATATCAGAATTGGATATAATGGCTTTAACTGAAAAGTATGATGTAACGGGTAAAGCAGAAACATGGTTAAATAATTCTCATGACTGGGCTGTAAATTTAGAAGGATATTTCTTGTTCCCCCGGAAAAAAGAGCGCTTCAGCATAGAAACTGGGATGATATATTCTCAGGTAAAGATGCTGAACAGTAGTGGACTGTTTTTAAAGGGATTTTAAACCATTTCACATCTAAATTTATAACCTTGGGAAATAAATGTAAAAATAATCCATACCCACATGGCTAAATTCTCATGTAAAGAGGGGATTGGAAAGGAAGATAATGGCATTTAAAATAAAATCTTTATGTCAGAGGGAACGGAGTAAGGAACTATGGGAACTGTAACAAGGTTTGTAAGAAAGCAATTAAGCTAGCTTAAATAAATAATAAAGTTAGGATAGCTAAGCAAAGTATGAATGACCCCCCCAAAAAAATGTTTAGGTATATTTTTAGTAGAGATGGACAGGATCAGTGATCCGAATCCAGTTCCACGGCGGAGTTCCACATAACTCCCAGATTTTCCAGAATTGCAATTTTTCAAAGATTCACAAATTTTCAAGGATTTTCATGTCCCAAATTCAACAATGGAAGCTATTTTTATCAGTGCCAACCCCCTGACACATTATACCCTGACACAATAGCGCATGTCTACCCCCACAGGGGACAATGTTATTTTAAGTGTGGGGGGGGGGGTTTCTTGGCAAGCACAGTAGGATGTTCATGACTAGAGATGGACTAGAACTGAACTTGAACCCGAGCTTTAACAGTTCGAACTGACTGAATTATCGAACATTCAAAACGATGTTTCACAACTTTAGCGCTCCATAACCTATACAGAAAATAAGGAGCATTTACCTACCCCCTACATTAGTGGAGCTCCATGCCAGCGGCCTTTCAGCATGGTGCCACAGTCCTTGAAAACATATACACAGAAAACAATGGGCTTCAATCTGGAGGGTTTTAAAACTTCACCTTTATTTGCAAATGGGTAAAAGCACACACATAATGGCACTTGAGCACAGCATCCAGTTGCAGTAAAAGATGGAGGAGGGTAGGGTAGAGGGTGAGGCACTGCTTTACAAGTTTAGTGACAGTGAAACGCCCTTATAAACACAAAGAGGTGGTATATATGTACGTGTTCCCCAGACCATTTCCCAGGTCCCAGAGCCATGTACAGAAAGTTACCATTTCTATTTTACCTTATATTTAGGCGGATCTATGTGGAATTTTTTCTCCAATTGACCTTAATTGGTTTTTCCACAAATTTTCTAATTTTTCCAAGAATCCACAGGCGTAATGGATTTTAGCAGTTTCGCCCATCTTTACTTATTTGTAAGAAGATGAGAACTGAATAGGGTTGACTTATCTTAAAGGGCGCATGTTGCTCGAAACATGTTGTGTGGATATCTGTGGGAATAAACACTAGTTTTTCACAGCACAGCCTGTGTTTTAGCTTGATTTCTCCACATCCTTTATTTTTGGACTATAGATATACAGGGGATGATTGGAATATCCCCTGGATGGTGGATGAAACCCATACGTATACTAGCAGCCTGCCTCACCTATTATGTTAAGAGTAATGGAGGGATCCAGAGGGAGGGGGTGGGAGTGGGAAGAGCTACACTGCGCATGCCAGAGTCCTCTTAGAGGAGCAGGCATAGATTGTACTCAGACAGGCTCCTATTGTCTGGACTTTAATCAGGCCCTTCAGGACAACCATTAGGAGCAGAAGAGAAAGGTAAAGATTTTTTAATGCTACACAGTGTGGCAAATCTTATTTGGGGGTGGGGGTAGAGGGGGTGGTGGTCATACCCTTTAAATAATGGGTATAATATAGTTACAGAGGATGCCACTAAAGCAAATGTCTTAAACAAGTTTTTTTTCTTCTGTATTCACTATAAAACATCTAATTACAGATAGCATAGAATATAGTAGCAATAATGGTATAAAGGATGCAGTTGCACTTTGGTTAACTGACTAACATACTTTCTAGGGTCCTTAGGGAACTAAGTTCAATTTTATTGAGGCCATTGTTTTTTTTTATAGAGGTCATTATCACTGTCCAGAAAGTGATAGGAGAAAAGGAAAGAGGTAGTCGTTCTCAGCGTGGTAAAGACCTGTGAGTTTAATTTCCGTGTAGGGGAAGATACTGTAAAGTTTGATAAGGGAGCATATTCTACAGTAAGTTTTTAGGACCGATGTTAGTAGTAATTAGTAGTGGATTTATGAGAAGTAGAAGTAGTAGTTAGTAGTAATTAGCGTGGATTTTTGAGGATCAGATCTTGTAAAAAATTAGCTTGCATGCCTATTTTGAGGAAGAAAATAGGAATTTGGACTCTGGCATAGCAGTGGATGTCGTATAACTGGATTTCGCTAAGGTTTTTGATACATTCCCCCATAGGTGGCTTATGTATAAGCTAAGGTCTGTTGGATTTGGACAGCACATTTATACATGGTGTGACAAGGGAAACTGTCTTGCTAAAGGAGTAGTTGTAGATGGAGTGTATATACCACCCAGGCTGCAGTTATGGCTTCGCTGAGGCTCCAGGGGAAGTTAAAATGGAGTTCTGTAGTGAGGTGTTTAATTTACCCAGTTAGCAGGGCCCTGGAGTCTGGCTAGGAAGAGTGGGTGGGATTCTTAGCCAGTTAAGTCCACAGGTGGACTATTTAGCAGACAGCCTGGGTGTGGTTGTGTGTGGTTTTTGCTCTGGAGAAAATCCTGGAGGGAGTGCAGCTCTGCTAGCAGGCTTTGGTTCTATTGATTTAAGACAAGCAGTCAAATAGGGTTTTTTGTTTTGGTAATCCAAAGACTGTCTGATTTATACTGGAAAAGACTGTTATTTTACCAGTAAAGAAACTGTGTGCTTGACGCTCAGAAGAGCTGGGATTTCTGTTCAGTTTCTTTAGTTTACCGTTTAATAAACTACAGGCAGGAGCCTGCAACTGTTTATGGTTACAAAGTCTGCTGTCTCTTTCTTAAGGAATCGTGACACCACAGACACGACGATCCCACAAGTGGTAGGAGGATGCGGGCATAATAAGAGACAAAGACATTTAAAGGGAAAGTACATAAGTGTACTGTGAACCGTTGGAGCAAAAGTCTTTATTTACAAGATGGATGAACTTGTGATGCAGCTTGCACGAGCCACTGCGGCCCAGCAGCAGACAAATACCCAGCTACAGCAGAGCATGGCTGCCCAGCAAGAAACTAATCGTTTGCTGGCTGCGCAAATGACAAACCCGTTGGAAGCAATGAACACTCAATTAAGGACCCTGGTTAGGGAAGCAGAGAATGACAGACGAACCCTTACTGATGTTGTACAGCAGCTGGCTACTCAAAAACCTGAGGTGGCAAGGGTTGCCCAGGTCAACGATGGCTCGATTCGGGCAAGTAATTTTCTGCAAAAAATGACACCGCATGATGATGTCGAGGCTTTTCTAAATACATTCGAAAGGACAGCCGAAAGGGAGGCCTGGCCCAAAGCACAATGGGCGGGGCTTGTAGCGCCTTTTCTATCAGGAGATTCCCAGAAGGCATATTTTGACCTGGCTCCAGCAGATGCCCAAGACTATGAAAAACTCAGACTGGAGATACTCAGACGACTAGGAGTCACGCATGCAGTACGTGCCCAACGAGTCCACAAGTGGGCTTACCAGACTGCAAGGTCGCCTCGTGCCCAGATGTATGAACTTATACATTTAGTAAGGAAATGGTTACAGCCAGAAACCCTGACAGGGCCACAAATTGTAGAAAGGGTCACGATGGACCGGTTTCTTAGAGCTCTTCCTCAGAACTTGGCTAAGTGGGTGAGCCAAGCAGATCCAAAGTCAGCTGACAACCTTGTGGAATTGGTAGAGCGATATGTTGCTGCTGAAGATTTTGTAGCATTCCCCCCGTCTCAGCAGAAATTCCCCAGGAAACCAGCATTTTCCAAGGCTATGGGGAAGTCTAGTGAGGCAAGGTATGACGAACCAGGGGTGGAGCACCCTGCCTTGGAGTGGCCGAAAAACTCTGGGAAGCCACCAGCCTCCCCTCGAGATCGTGGACAGATACAGTGTTGGCGCTGCAATGAATGGGGACATATTGCTGCCAGGTACCCTCTACAGGAAGCGGAAATGGATTGCAACTCAGCCAACCGTATATCATTGTTTGCTCATACTGTATGTACTGCAGTGACTGAAAAGCATTTGTCTCTTATAACAGTAAATGGGAAGACTGTACAAGCTTTGCTGGACTCGGGAAGTCTGGTAACTTTGCTGCATACCAGCCTGGTAAACCCAGACCAAATTAGTGAACATAATGTTGGGGTGGTATGCATCCATGGTGACTCTAAAAGCTACCCCACTGCCCTTGTTACCCTAGAAACCCCCTTTGGTAATGTCTGTCATGAAGTAGGTGTGTCTGCAGTCCTGATGCACAGTGCAATTTTAGGGCGAGATTTTCCACTGTTTTGGAAATTGTGGGAAAAACAGGTTTATTCACAAGAGATTGTGGAGGGGAGTCTGGGAAGTTCTATCATGCCATGTGACATAGACTCTGATGTTTCTGCAGTAGGGGTGACCAATGAAGAGTCTGACAGATTTCCCCTAGGCGTTTTGGCAGGTGAACCGGAGCTGCCACCTGAAACCTCTGGGGAATCGGTTTTGCCAGATTTGCAGGTTTCCCGGGACAACTTTGGGACATCACAAATGAGAGATCCTACACTTTCTAGGGCCTGGGAAAATGTAAAGGTGCTTAATGGGGAGCCTCAAGAACCTGGGGCTGATAATATATTTCCTCATTTTTCTGTTAAAAGTGATTTGTTATACCGGGTTGACAAAGTCCAGGGTGAGATTGTGGAGCAGTTGATAGTTCCTCAAGCCTATAGAAGGATGGTGTTGGACTTGGCCCACAACCATGTCCTGGGGGGTCACCTGGGTCAAGAGAAAACCCAACAGCGTATTTTTCAGAGGTTCTTTTGGCCAGGAATTTATGCTGATATAAAAAAGTACTGTGTTTCTTGTCCGGAATGCCAGTTATATGCCCCTGTAGCTCACTTTCGTGGTCCACTAGTTCCATTGCCCATTATTGAGATTCCTTTTGAAAGGATAGCAATGGATCTGGTAGGACCACTGGTAAGGTCAGCTCGGGGACATCAATATATATTAGTAGTGATGGACTATGCTACACGCTACCCCGAAGCTATACCTTTAAGAAACACTGTTGCTAAAACAATTGCTAAGGAATTATTCTACATGTTTACAAGGACTGGCATTCCCAGGGAGATCCTGACAGATCAAGGAACTCCTTTTATGTCAAAAGTCATGAGGGAGTTGTGCAACATGTTAAAAATTAGGCAGTTACGTACTTCTGTGTACCACCCTCAAACAGATGGCCTAGTAGAACGATTTAACAAAACCTTAAAAGGGATGTTAAGAAAGGTTTTTAACAAGGATGGAAAGGACTGGGATTGCCTTTTGCCATATCTTATGTTCGCTATAAGAGAGGTACCCCAGTCGTCAACAGGCTTTTCTCCTTTTGAGTTAGTGTATGGACGACATCCTAGGGGCCTGCTTGATATTGCAAAAGAGACTTGGGAACAGGAGGTAACTCCCAACAGAAGCGTCATAGAACATATCTCGCTTATGCAAGACAGAATTTCGGCAGTCATGCCCATTGTTAGGGAACATATGCAGCAAGCACAGATGGCACAGAGCCGGGTTTACAATCGCTCGGCCCGAGTTCGGACTTTTAATCGTGGGGACCGCGTGTTGGTACTCGTGCCCACGGTTGAGAGTAAATTCCTGGCCAAATGGCAAGGTCCTTATGAAATAAGGGAGAAAGTAGGGGACGTGAACTATAAGGTGTACCAGCCGGATAAGCGTAAAAAAGAACAAATTTACCACGTGAATTTAATAAAACTTTGGAAGGATAGGGAGGTTCTCTCTGCCACTTCCCAGCCCCAAAGTCAGGTGGGAATTCAGGATGTAAAGGTAGCTGAGACTCTATCAATGTCTCAAAAACAGGAAGTCAGGGAGTTCCTACAGCAAAATACTGATGTATTTTCTGAAGTGCCAGGCTGCACTACAGTAATACAACATGATATTATTACTGATTCCCAAACTAGAGTCCGTCTAAAGCCCTATCGGATCCCAGAAGCCCGAAGGCAATCAGTAGCAGAAGAAGTACAAAGAATGCTTAATTTAGGGGTCATAGAGAGGTCTAAAAGTGAATGGAGTAGCCCCATTGTGCTAGTACCCAAGCCAGATGGTTCTTTGCGCTTCTGTAATGACTTCAGAAAAGTAAATGAAGTTTCCAAATTTGATGCCTACCCCATGCCAAGAATTGATGAGCTGGTGGAGAGGTTAGGTCCTGCTAGGTATATATCAACCCTTGACTTAACCAGGGGATATTGGCAAGTACCACTTACAGGAACTGCTAAAGAGAAAACTGCATTTTCTACCCCCCAGGGTCTTTTCCAATATGTTAGAATGCCGTTTGGTCTCCAAGGGGCCCCAGCAACGTTCCAGAGGATGATGGATCAGATTCTTGACCCTCATCAGCATTTCGCCTCTGCCTATTTAGATGATGTGGTGATTTTCAGCCGAGATTGGGAAAGTCACCTTCCAAAGTTTCAAGCTGTGCTTAACTCCATCAGAAAGGCAGGTCTTACTGCAAACCCCAAAAAATGTGCTATAGGACTAGAGGAAGCCCGATACCTGGGCTATACCATTGGTCGGGGTGTTATAAAACCTTAGATTAACAAGGTTGAAGCAATCAGGGGTTGGCCACAACCCATTAATAAAAAGCAGGTTCGGACCTTCTTTGGCATGGTGGGCTATTATCGAAGGTTCATTCAAAATTTTGCCTCCATAGCGGCTCCTTTAACTGACCTGACTAAGGGAAAGGGGTCTGTCATGATTAAATGGGGTCCTGAGGCTGAGAGGGCTTTCTTGAAATTAAAGACAGTGGTGTGTCAGCAACCAGTATTGGTTGCTCCTGATTTTAAGAAACCCTTTGTGGTACAAACAGATGCTTCTGGAGTTGGCTTGGGGGCAGTTTTATCACAACAGGTGAATAAGGAGGAACACCCAGTTGCATATTTAAGTAGGAAGTTGACCCCTGCTGAAAGGAACTATAGCATTGTGGAACGGGAGTGCCTGGCAATAAAATGGGCGCTAGAATCTCTACGATACTATTTATTGGGTCGTCACTTTGTGCTCATCACAGACCATGCTCCTCTCACCTGGATGTCACAAGCAAAAGAAAAGAATGCCAGAGTCACACGTTGGTTTCTCTCTCTCCAAAACTTTAGCTTTACAGTGGAACATCGTGCAGGAAAGATGCAAGGCAATGTGGATGCTTTGTCAAGGTCCCACTGCATGGCTGCAAGTTATGTTCGATCCCACAAGGTCGAACAGAGGGGGGGGATATGTGACAAGGGAAACTGTCTTGCTAAAGGAGTAGTTGTAGATGGAGTGTATATACCACCCAAGCTGCAGTTATGGCTTCGCTGAGGCTCCAGGGGAAGTTAAAATGGAGTTCTGTAGTGAGGTGTTTAATTTACCCAGTTAGCAGGGCCCTGGAGTCTGGCTAGGAAGAGTGGGTGGGATTCTTAGCCAGTTAAGTCCACAGGTGGACTATTTAGCAGACAGCCTGGGTGTGGTTGTGTGTGGTTTTTGCTCTGGAGAAAATCCTGGAGGGAGTGCAGCTCTGCTAGCAGGCTCTGGTTCTATTGATTTAAGACAAGCAGTCAAATAGGGTTTTTTGTTTTGGTAATCCAAAGACTGTCTGATTTATACTGGAAAAGACTGTTATTTTACCAGTAAAGAAACTGTGTGCTTGACGCTCAGAAGAGCTGGGATTTCTGTTCAGTTTCTTTAGTTTACCGTTTAATAAACTACAGGCAGGAGCCTGCAACTGTTTATGGTTACAAAGTCTGCTGTCTCTTTCTTAAGGAATCGTGACACCACAGACACGACGATCCCACAATGGATAGAAAATTGGTTGTTGGATCAGATTCAGAGAGTGGTTGTTAATGGTGTTTCGACAATGTGGACTAAAGTGGGGTGCCACAGGTTTCTATGTTGGGGCCACTTCTATTTAATCTGTGTATTAATGATATGGAAGTGGGTATTGTCAGCAATATTGATGGACCCGAACTCGAACCTGAGTTTCGCCTGAACTTTATGAGTACATGGTACTTCGAATGTAGTGTTCGGTAACCCTCAAATTGGCCCTAACCCTTGAAAGTAGCTTGCGCAAACCCGACAATTGCCCGATCGTAGGGAAAGAAGTGTTTAAACAGGTTTTGGGGACAGGTGCATGTTCCCCAAACTATTTCCCAGGTACCACAGCAGTTTAAAGTAATTTACCATTGTTAGATTATCTGTTATTGATCCAAACTTTTCAAACTATTTGCTCCCCGTTCACTTTAATGGGTTAGTTTCCAAACTTCCAAACTTTTTCTGCCATTCGGAAATGAACTGAACTTCACTAAGTTTGCCCATCTCTATCAGCAAGGTCTTTGTCTTCGCAGATGACAAAAAATGTTCTCGACTAGGGATGGCCGGTTCGCGGATCCGAACCCGGATCAGCCGCGGATTTATCCCGTTCGCGAACGGAGGATTTTTCCGGATTTTCCGCCTTCCGAACTTCTGAATATACGAGAAAACATGTAATTTCGAAAATTTCCGAAAATACAAGGATTTCTCTTATTTTCATTAATACGTATTTTCAAAAATTTTCGAAATTACGAGGATTACTCGTATTTTTGAAAATGCATATTTACGAAAAGACTAGTTTTTCTCGTATTTTCGAAAATTTTCGAAAATACGTGAAAGCTCGTAATTTTGAGGGTATTTTTCATTTTAATCGGTCCGCTTGCGGATTTTCGAATTTTAAAATTTTTCCGAAAATTCGCGGATTCCTCGAGTGGACCAGATTTTGCGAAGTACGGACATCTCTACTCTCGACCATTAAAAATTACAGATGATGTGCAGGGGGCTCTAGATAAATTTTCATATTGGGCTGCTAAGTGGCAGAGGAGATTCAATGTTGATAAATGTAAGGTGATGCTTTTTGTACTTAAAAATCTTTGTTTACTTTAAATGGATCTGTGTTAAGTGAATCTCTGTTTTAGGATTTTGAAGTTTTGATGGATAACAAACTTAAATGTAGCAAGAAGTGCCAGATGGCAACAGCTAGAGCCAGCTAGATATTGTCTTGTATAAAAAGGGGTTTGTGAATGTTTTCATTCATTCAAGACATAATATATCTGTGGTATTCAGTTAGATCAACTGAACTTGAAGTGTAGTTCTAGAAGACATTGCGATATTCGGCAAGGTTCCAGGGACCTCCATATAACAGCAAAGGGTCAGGGAGCTCCTGTATGCAATGTGTGATTGCATTGAGGCTAAGAGGTATTATCAAAAGTACACAGGGTAAGGCAACAAAACAGCATTGTACATAGAAATGGAAAATGTTCAAAGAAGGGCAATAAGGGGATTGGGGGAGCTTGAACATGAAGACAGATTGGATAAGTTAATTATGCACCATAGAGAAAAGGTGCTTGCGTGGGGATATGTTCACTTGACATGTTTCTTGTTTGTATAAATACATTAATGGGCCATACAATAAACTACCTGGAGCATTGTTTACCATTAGAACATGTCAGATGACACGCGGATATCCCTTAAAACTTGAAGAACAGAAATTTAGTCTTCAAATTAGGAAAGGGTTTTTCACTGTGAGAATGGTAAAACTATGGAACTGTCTTCCACAGCTTTGAAGTGCAGAAAGAGCTACACCTGGAAAGAGTTTTCTTGAATGCTTCTGTTCAGGTACTTTTCTTTCCTGTCACAATTAAAAATATATAATGATAGGATGCTTTTGTTTGTGATATGCAGGGTCAGATTAGCCCACCATGGCCGTTTACCCATGAAAACAAAAAATAAACGCTAGTTTAGAGTTAAGAACAAAAACCGAGTCAAGGTGAATGTAATTGGTATAGCAGAAACATGGCTAAAATATTCACACAACTGGACAGTAAATATTGAAGGATACTCCTTATTTAGACATGACAGAGTTAATAAGAAAGGAGGGGGAGTATGTATGCATGTTAAACAGGAATTGAAGCCAAATCTAAAAGATGGAATAGATGGGGACATAAACGATATGGCAGAACCAATATGGGTAGAGCTGTGTACAGGAAGCAAGAAGGTTGGTAAATTAATTGTTGGGGTATGTTACAAGCCGCCAAATGCCGGGGAGGAGGTGGAAATGAATGGTATGGGGCATGTTTTGGTTATGGGGATTTTAACTACCCTGACATAGATTGGAGTAAGTAAACTGCCAGGACCTCAAAAGGTATAAAGTTCTTAAATTTCCTATATGAGCATTTTCTTTCACAGATGGTAGTTCCTACTAGACAGAATGTTGTTGGATCTGGTGATATCTAATAACCCTGAGCTTATTTTGGAGATGAAGGTAATGGGAAGCTTAAAGGAACTGTAAACTGCTCTCCCGATCGTGTGCCCTTTCTTTTGTATTGGCTCGCATGTGCCAAAGATAGGCGCGTGGTTGGGAGACAGGGGCAACGCGGCTGTCAGATCAGAAGGAGCGAGTGGAGCGCCAGGTAAGGTAAGTGCCGCTGTGTCCCCTGAGCAAACTATTATTCACAGGAAGGTGAGAATAAGCGTTCTCACCTCCCTGAGAATAATAGAAACGATTGGCAAACACTTATTTTTTAGGTTTACAGCTCCTTTAAGGAATAGTGACCATGATATAGTGATGTTTAATATAGGTTGCAAAAAACTCAAGTGCACTGGGTTAGCAAAAACATTTAACTTTAGGAAAGCTAATTTTATGCTGTTAAAGAAATCCCTCTTGCTCATAGACTGGGGGGAATTGTTTCTAGGTAAAGATACTGAGCAGATGTGGACCACTTTTAAAGGGATATTAAACTATTAAATTTGTACCTTTAGGGAACAAGTGTAAAAAATTAGGTCCACTCCCGCATGGCTTAATGCTCAGGTAAAAAGGGAAATGGAAAAAAAGAAAAAGGCTTTTAAAATTTTTAAATCAGAGGGAACACAACAGGCTTACAGGGTAAGCTGTAATAAAGAGTGCAAGAATAGAAAATGAAATACGGATTGCCGAACAAAGCAAGTCCAACCCCAAAATATTTTTTAAGTATATAAATGGTAAAAAGATGAGGACTGAGAATGTTGGACCATTAAATAATGGGGCTGAGATGGTTGTAGAGGATGCCAAAAAGTCTAATCTGCTAAACCATTTTTTTTACATCGGTTTTCACTGTTGAGAATCCTAGTCCTTACAGCAGGGATTGTAATAATATGCAGGGGAGAAATGGGAAGTATTCACATTGGCTGATGGAGGATATGGTACGGAAACAATTAGACGAAGTAAATATCAATAAAGCCCCAGAACCAGATAGATTGCATTTTCAGATTTTAAAAGAGCTTAGTTCAGTTCTATCTAGACCACTGTTTCTCATCTTTTCAAATTCACTTTGGTCTGGGGATGTGCCTCTGGATTCGAAAAAAGCCAATGTAATACCAATATTCAAAAAGGTAGTCATTCATAGCCTGGTAACTACCTGTTACCAGGCTGTAAGCCTAACATCAGTGGTAGGGAAGGTGATGGAAACTTTGTTACGGGATGATATCCTTGATTTTGTCTACAGAGCTCATCTTATTAGTAGTAGTCAGCATGGATTTATGAGAAATAGATCATGCCAGACAAATTTAACTGGTTTTTATGAAGAAGCGAGTAAGAATTTAGATTCAGGCACAGCAGTGTATGTGGTATACTTGGATTTTGCAAAAGTTTTTGATACTGTGCCACATAGGTGACTAATGTATAAACTATTGGCCTTGAAGAAAACATTTGTGCATGGATAGAGAATTGGTTATTGGATTGCAAACAGAGAGTGGTGGTTAATAGAGCTACATCTATGTGGGCTAAAGTTCTAAGCGGAGTGCCTCAGGGTTCTGTACTGGGGCCGCTTCTGTTTAATCTGTTTATAAATGACTTAGAAGGGGGCATTGAGAGCAAGGTCTCAGTGTTTGCTGATGACACTAAACTATGCAGAGCTTTGGAAATTTCAAATGATGTGCAAGTGTTGCAAGCAGACCTAGATAGATTATCAAAATGGGCAGCAGAATGGCAGATGAGATTCAATGTTGATAAAGGTGATGCATTTGGGATTTAATAATCCCTGTGCCACCTACACCATAAATAACTCTGTGTTATGTGCATCTGTAATGGAAAACAATTTGGGGGTTCTGGTAGATAACAGACTTAGCTGTACCAAACAATGCCAGACAGCCACGGCTAGAGCTAGCAAGATATTGTCTTGTATGAAGAGGGGAATAGATTCAAGAGAAAAAAAATTATACTCCCTCTTTAGAAGGCACTGGTAAGACCCCATTTGGAATATGCAGTGCAGTTTTGGAATCCCATATACCTAAGGGACATCTTGGAAATGGAAGCAGTTCAGAGAAGGGCAACTAAAATAATAAAGGGAATGGAGAGGCTTGACTATGCAGGCAGATTAGACAAGTTAGGGCTGTTTAAATTATAGAAGCGGCGTTTGCGTGGGGAAATGATCACTTTATATGAATATATTTATAGGCCATACAATAAACTCTCTGGTGCATTGTTTACTAATCGGTCATATCTGAGGACACATGGACATCCTTTACGATTAGAAGAAAAGAAGGTTAGGAAAGGTTTCTTTACAGTGAGAACGGTGAAACTGTGGAACTGTCTTCCAGCAGATGTGGTAATGGCAAGTTCTTTGAATAGCTTTAAAAGTGGGCTAGATAAGTTTCTAAAACTAAAAAATATTATTATTATATATATTATTATTAAAAAATATTATTATTATATATATTAATACATATACTGTAGTTCTGGTGGATCCAGGGATACTTTCCGATTGCCGTGTGGAGTCAGGAAGGAATTTTCCTCCCTTTTTAGCTGTTTTTTTTTTTGCCTTCCTCTGGATCAACTGTTAGGTAGGGTTAAAAAAAAGGAGGGTGAATAGGTTGGACTTGATGGACGTATGTCTTTCTTCAACCTCAATTACTATGTTACTATGTTACTATGCAATATCTCATTCCAAGGGGAAAAATAAGGGCAAAACCCATGTAATATCGGGCTAGTGGGGATTTTGTACTCATTTTACATTGCCTGCGTCATTTCCAAAGACTTCTGGATAAAGCGCAGCGCAAGTGAAGAAATACATTTAGTGGTGATTATTGCACTCGTTTTTTGCACCAAAATGAAAGCCTTTTAAATTTGGGTTTTAAAAATGTGCAAAAGATTGCAACTTACTGCTCACATTCATACAATGAAATAACAGTCACAAAGTGGTTACTACTAGAGATGGCCGTACTTTCTAAATTTTGGTTAGTTTTAGAACCATAGAACTTCCATAAAAGTTCTATAGTTCAAAAACGGATCCATTAAAGTCAATGGGGAAAAATATTTTGAATGTTTCTGGTAAAATACAGTTTATGTACCCCAACTTACTGTAAATGGTTCTGGAGCCTGGGAAATGGTTTGGGGAACACATACATATCACCCAAACTTGTTTAAACGTTAACTTTCCTCACAATCGTGTAATTATCAGGCTCCTGCATTGAATTTTTGCATTGAGGGTTACCAAAATCGATCGCCACACTTGAGGGTTATCGCCGAATTTGAGGGTTAGCGAAGGCTACATTTGAGGGTTATCACAGTATTCAAGGGTTACCGAATGCAAGGGTTATGGGCAACTTTGAGGGTGCACCATTTGGTAACCCTCAAATTTGGCGATAACCCTCAAATACACTGTTCGGTACCCTTGAATATGGCAATAACCCTCAAATGTACCAAATGTCACATTGTAGAATTATAGAGCTCTAGACAAGGGTTTGAAAATTCAAGTTCGTACCAACTCATAAAATCCATCTCCAACTCAGGTTTCAGTTCTAATCCATCCCTAGTTATTACATTGCGGGAACAAGTACAGGTCAGTTGTGTTGGGAAATGTATTGCATCTCAGTGATGTTAGTGGATTAGTTTATTCATATTTTAAGTACAGCTGCTGCTGTGTGTTTCATGTGCCAAAAAATTGGTTTGTTGCAGTGAAAAAACGGTATTGGTCCAAACAAATTACAAACCAGTCTTATGTCTCTTAATATGGCTGCTATACCAGAAATAGTATGTGTTTACACACAGCCAGGGAACAGCACCGGGGTCATGTTGAACGGCATCATTTCATTTAATAAAAATATTTTCCTCAAGCAGCTGGATAGAGTTTACAGCACAGTTCTCACCACGGAAACAGCTATCAGCTCCAGTTCTCACTACGCTGAAGAAATAATGTCTGATTTATCAAAACTAAAAACAAATAAGAACAGACAACATCAGTGATCCGAAATGTTCTTGAGAAAAGATTGTGTTTTTTTACATTATTTACGCATGTTTCCCACTGACATTTAGATACAAAACAAGCCATAATATTGGTTAGTAATTATGTTCCATGTGGTATGCAGGGAGAATAAGAAATGACCACAGGATGGCATCAGATTCATTGCTGTGCACTTTTAAGGTCACTTTCAGTTTTCTTAGAACCCTGTTTGAAATATCTGTTTTTAGAATTTTTCAGCAAAATCCACGTAAATCATTGCGTAATGTGAAAAGAAAAATATTGCTTGGCACGACTTTAAATTCAATTATTTTCTTTTGCTATAAAATCAAGTTGGCTTTGGAAAAAAAAAAAACCTATATGCTCGGGGGTTGTGATCAATATAAAATGTACATATTTATGCTAGTTTTAATGATTAAATGTGCAAAGTACGAATTGTAAATAATGTTTTTTTCAATGAAGCAAAATTGAAAGCAAAAACTAGAGAGGTTGCATGCTCCATGTTCTGTTTTAATACTTTATTGTGAATACTAGAGATGGCCAAAACGCACCAGTTTCGTTCCATTTTTGGATTCTCAGATCTTGGGAAAATCCTGAAGATCAGAAAATCAGAAAATGGAACAGGGATCTTTGACCCATTCACCGGGCGGATTTCCGTTTTGGCCGATACATGGGCCAATTATCGGCCGAAACGGGTGTTTGGAGACTTTCAGGGTTTTTCAATAAAAGTACTTATCATTTAAAATAGTGCTAATTTTGCCCCAACCAATCAGATATTATTTAACATTTTTAAACTAACATAGCATTGTTTGGGGCAAAATTAGCACCATTTTAAACGATAAGAACTTTTATTGAATAACCCTAATTGTGCACCGCACGTGTGTACGAACCATAACTCTATATTGTGTTGGCAAACAATTAAAAATAAGGGGAAAAAAATCATACTGTAAATAAAAGTTGTGCATATGGGGATTGGTCTGAACTCTTAACTAAATAAAATATTTCATTATGTAACATTTTAAAAAACAAACTCATTTCCCATTTCAACTATTCTGTGTAAATAACAAAATGTATAATTCACTAAAAAGAAAGATTTGATGATTGGCCATAATATTTGTAGCAAATAAACTAACATACAGATGTCTTTAGGTTTAATAAAAAAAGGTTTTCTTACCAACCTTTCTACTGTCATTTATTTACTCACAAAAGATCAAATGTCCTTTTGTTATTTACAGTTTGCAGGAAATCGGTTTCCTTTCACTTCCTTAGCTAACCCTATTCACCATTTTACTAGGTAAATCTCTCATGGCCATCTCCAGCCAGCCATGCTGAAAGGTTAATATGATTGGGGACATTTTTAGGTATTCGTATTGGCAAAAAATGCTTACAACAGAATATAGTGGATGTTGCCTGGAATCAAATATATTAAATTATGTTAAAGGTGATGTCAACCCTTAAAACAAAACACTGGTCACTTGTCAGTTATCTTCCTGCAACACCAACTGCTACTTTTACCATTTTATTATATGTATATGTAACCAAAATTTTTATGATTAGCTTGTTTCCCCTTTCTGGCAAATACCTGCCTCCTCTCTCTGCTCAATGAACTTTTTATAAGTTTGAGCATCTGCAAAGGAGGCAGCAGGTGAAAAAGCTGTCAATCATTGTCTGGGAAGTCAGTTATCACAGTCTTGATTGACTGCATGGAGGGAGGGGCCAACTTAAATATCTGGTAATAAAGTACAATATCAGTTAGGGGAAGTTAACTGACAATTGAACAGTTTTTTTAAGGGTAGACATGCCCTTTAATTCTGTTGTTAGACTACTTTTCTTGTTCAATAATAATCAGATTATTTTAGGATGAATTGTACCAACTAAAAATTCCTAGCAGTTTTTTAGTGTGCAAACTGTAAACATATTTTGGCCTTTTTTTGAAAAAAAACAAAACAACTTATCCTAAAAGTTACCTACTTTGGTTATAGACAAATACAGTAAACATTATTTCATTGTTTACTTAAATTTCATAAGTACCTGATTTAAATCTGTTGTATTCAATTAGATCAACTGGACTTGAAGTTGCCACAGATTCTTGTACAAGTCATTCTGAATTGAGAAAGCCAGTCGGATGACTAGCGAAACGTCTTCAAGAACTACATTTCAAGTCCAGTTGATCTAATTGAATACAACAGATATACCATGACCTGGATGAATGAGAACCTTCACAAGCATACCTGATTTAAAGGACAAATTTATTATTCAGAAACTTTAAGAACACAATCTACAGAATCAGGAATGTATGCACATTATGCTTGGCTGAAGCATCCTTTGGCAGTGCCACATAGTCTGTTTTTATTGGGAGGTGAATAAAAGAGCTTGACAAATTGTGTCTATGTACAACATGGAAGTAAAAAAAATGTATTTAGTTAAGGTAAAAAAAAATCCGAAGATCAAGGAGGGTATAGCATGTATAAAAGGATATTTAGGTAAATAAGTATGGATTTATGTACACAAGATCCATAAAAAGATTATTAGTTGTGGCTGGATAACTAGATTAGGTTTATTGACTATAAATGCATTTCCTGATAATTATTCCTTGGATAGACCAGAGATTTGGCTGTGCTGGCTGGTTGGATGAAGCGAAATGAGTATACTGTATATTATTTCCTTGTAGAATTTATTAGAATTGATTGAGACTTTAACTTACAATGGTTGTTATTCATTTTCTAAAATTCTGATAACCTGTCCACTGTGCTCTATAGAATAGAATGTTAGGAATAATAGCTATTAAAAAAGTACAACAACTGTGACATTAAAATGTTATATATCCTGTTATGAGCAACCTTTATAGATATTTCATTTATTGCCCATAAAGTAAGACTGAAATACATTTCATTGCACTGCTTACTTGATCAGTTAAAGTGCTTCTATGGCATTAAAACAAATAACCACTTTAACAGCATGTTAATGTGCAATGTAATAATTTTAAAATTGTTAAATAAATTGTCTAAACTGCTTTTTTGAATAGGCTATTTTCAACCAGTTGCTTATAAGATGAAAACATTTTAACAAAATATGTAATCTTTGTTTCCCCTTTACATCTATGTTGTAAAAGTGCCTGTGTGATTGAAATTGTCTTAAAACATTATCAGTTCATGCAGTGGTGTCAGCCCAAACAAGCTAGGGCTAAATAAAAGCCTTTAGTCTTAAAGGGCATCTATACTAAAAGATTTTTTTAAAACTGACCATTACTGGAAACTATAATTATTCTCAACTATGACTGTATCACTGTTGATCTGCCCACTGTTGGATTTAGATATCCAATGTGAACCATCTTGCATTTCAGCTGTCAATCAAGTGCTTTGTTATTAGACACTCTTCAGGTGTATGCAGTGATTACTGAGTATTCCTGCTTAGTAAGTCTGGTCACATGGAATTAGCTGTTGGTTAAAAAAGGGAGGGGGGATACTGAGCCTTAGCAAATGAAGTATTGGATTGAAGGCATGCAGTAACAAACACACACCTAGGGCATCTAGTAATGTAAAGATTAAGGTAAGGCAAAGTACATTTTTTCATTATAGTTGCCATTTAAAGGGTATGTCCATCAAAAAAGTAAGTTGGTTTTTATCTGATTTACTGAAGAACAGGAGGTAAATGCTTACTTTTTTGATGGACATACTCTTTAACTTTAAAAAGATTTTTTCTGAAAAGGTTCAGCATAACAACTTTATGAAGACTTCCAACTTTTAGCAGCTTGTAGCCATGTCACCAGCAAACCTCTCTTCCTGCATTGATAGCCATACCCCCTCAACTGACAAACCATTTATTTGCCTTCAGCTGCCTGTGGTTGACATTGTACTGGCTGTTTTCCCCTTTCTGTATAAGAAGCATTTTGGTGTTGGGCACTTATGATCTCACTAATCCTCAAAGGTCTGTGCAGGAACTTCCTGTCTTTCCAAGCAGTATGTATTTATTGAATATGCTCAGGCTGCAGGGATGGGAAAGAGCAGAAGGTGCAGGTGATTTTATTCAAAAAATCACCTCAAAAGCTGCAGTTAGAGATGTGATGCAGGACTCATTTTAAAGATGAGACTGCAAGCTTTTATTTAACACTAACTTGTGTAGAGACCATTGCTCCTCTTCATCCAAGCAGCAGGCAAATGAAAGAAACACCTTATACTTTCTAGCTAAATGAACTTTGAAAAGGAGATGCATGATTAAGGGGAAAACAGATGGTGATTGCAACACACAGTAATAAGCTGAATAAAGAGAAAGGGAAAAGATAGAGAGCAGGGAAGTGGATAGAAAAAATGGAAACATGGAATGATGGAGAGTGTTGAAAAATGGGAAAGAGGAAGAAAGAAAAGAAAAACACAATAAAGCCCCAACCGCTATAACAGATTTTACAGAAACTCCCCCGAACTCTACTTACCTTACCTCTCTCCCCCGGCGTTCTCCACTGCCGGCAGCCATGATTGGCTGACTCTCAGCCAATCATGGACGCGGCTGCAGGTCCAGCCCCCAACTTGCAGTTTGATGCAAGCAGAGGGCCGGGACAGTACGCCGGAGGAAAGAGGGAAGGTAAGTAATGATCGGGGGAGTTTGTGAAAAATCTATTATAGCAGTTGGGGCTGGGGGAGGAAGACCTACTATATACCAACATTTTTTAAAGGGGTGGACATGCCCTTTAAGAACACTCAAATTTTATCTATGCACAATTACTGAAATGACTAATTATGCTTCAGGAAAAAGAAAAAGTTCAAACAAATACCTAAAGAATACCTAAATATCTCGAATAGAGATGCACCATACTTTCCACCCGAATCTACCAATTTCTGCCTTTGAAATTTGGTTGGTTTAAACTACGGAGAGTTTGATGTGGAACTGCCAAAATTTCAGCCACCAAAAACACTGTTTTTTAACTTTATGTCTTTATTGTATTTTTAAATAATATTCCAGAGGATAAATGGCACAAAACAAGCAAAGGCAAATCCGGTGGTTGAAATAACAGTTTCAAGGAGATAAAACAGATACAACAGTAATTTCAGCTAAAGTATATTTCATAACACAAATGGAAGCACAGCAATATGATTTGCCAACTGTAATAAAAACATCAAATAAAATCTCCTCCCCTTACAAAGTCTAAAATGTAATTTAAACAGGCAAGGTGTACATAAGGATCCCTCAGGGTGCTGGCCACACTGCCTGGGCCAAACACATCCAATTCAATATATCCAAACATTATAGAGGTCCAGACGTTGATGTGGTGCTAATAGTGCATATTTATTAACCAGTTGAGTAAAACAAAAGGCAACTTTTCGGACCCACACTCAAGCTTGATCAGGGCTGAGTGTGGGTCCGAAACATTGCCTTTGGTTTTACTCAACTGGTTAATAAATATGCACTATTAGCATCATAATCAACATCTGGACCTCTATAATTTTTGGATACACTGATTAAATGTGATAAATTTATATATTCAACATGTTTGTACTGTTCACAACAACTGTATGTGATCAGCTGTAGGTTAATAGGAATTACCATGCTAGAGCTTGGCAAAAAAAATACAGAAAAATACAGATGACCACATTTATGTATTTGAATAAAATTGAAAGAATGCATATCTTGAAAAACATTTTACATTTCAATTATTTTGCCTCTAAATGAAAATATTTAGCGATGCACTAAGTACAATACTGCCGCGAATCCCGGAGCAGGGGGTCCCAAAGGGCTTATGTAAGTGCCGCAAAGGCCCCTGATTAAGCCCCAAAACGCACTTTTCAGTACCCCCGCTGGAGCGTCCCTCCACCCCCCCAGCGGGCCCTTCCCTCCCCCTCGCTGCGAGAATACGGGGCAGGGGGGCTGGGAGGGGATGCTGGGAAAGGATCACCGCGGATGGTTGCATTCCTCAGTACGCCCACCCCGCCCTCGCCCCCCACGCCGATCCTTTCCCGGCATCTCCTCCCAGCCCCCTGTAATCTTGGCCGTTTTAACCACCCTCAACGCGCCCGCTTTCCGTCCATTTATAAATTGCGGTAAACGCGATTTTTGAAAAAATGGCAAAGAGCAGCAGCGAAAAGATAACGCTCATTTATAACTATGCCCCTAAAACTAGATTTATATGAGTGCTCATCTATTCAGGGTATCGCAACTCAAAAAGATAAAAGAGGTAAAGGAGCTAAGTCTAAGACCCTAGAGTGCACTTTGATTTGTTTAGATGTGTTGGATATGGACTTATGAGTGGCACCAGGGCAAGAAAAATCTAAGGAGCGTGTGCCCATTTTTCTCATTTGTTATGGTATATATAGCATGTAATATATATATTGGTTGGTTGGGTCAAAATATCTGCCCATTTGTATCTAGTCTAAGTTATTGTCAAGAACCAAGCAAATGTTTTTCTGTGCTCGGGCACAGTCCTTGGTCAGAACCCTCATGTGTTCCGTTGCCATAAAAAAGTCTTATTTCTCTGTCAATTTTATATGCGTTTAATGGCACAAGATTTCCTAGCACTCTAAGCACATTTGGTTTAGTTTTTTAGTGAAAAACAAACAGCAAGAAATTACATTAGGAACATTATATATAATTTTGTGTCATCACAAAATGTACTTTAGTATAAATACTGTATTTGCTAACTTTTTGAGAGATTTCACTTAGTTTATATTTTGGGAGCAATGCACAGAATCAGTGATTGCTCTGATAGCTGGATAAATTTTCTTATTTATAATGCTCCATTACCACTTTCTTCCTTTCTTCTTCTCTTACGTCTGCTGTTAAAATGGGGTCTCAGGGTAGTTTAATGAGCCTGACAGGACCAGGTTACCAGCGTGTTTGGATATTGAAAGCTTTTTGAAAGTTACTATTATATTTATTATATTATTATAATATTATTTATATTATAATTAGTTACTATTGTGAGTGTTAAGTTTTCATTGGGGCTATGTTCATTTTATTACTTATTATTTATTGTTGTTAGATTTTTGCTTAGTAGAACATTTGTATAGTTGAAACTTGTGGTCGAAAATCAAGGTAAAAAAAATGGATTTCAATACAGTTCATGTCTACTCAGCAATTTAAAATGGTAAAGAAATGTGAACAGTATGTGAGCTGTGCACCAATGTCTATATTAGTAATATTATTTTAGTACATTATTCCCTTTTGTATTGCACACTATTCTTGCATTTGATAAGGAAACAACATTTCCAGAATGCTGCATGTTATAGTCCAGGGAATGTCACAGTTCATGATACATGCTATGGTCATGTGAATGTCCCAGTTCATGCTACTGTACATGTTATGTTACAGTGAATGTCACAGTCTATGCTGCATGCTATGGTCCAGGTCTCACAATTGCTATCCCAAAATGAGATCATACTGCAATATGTATTGGTGGATCTTTACCATGTGTGCTGGTGCAGTAACTGTAAAATATGTAACACTTTTGGTTTAAATACCCCTCTGCTAAAATGTAAATGTACCTTATATTGTGAAAACAACCTCAGCAAAATCTACATTTGTTGGTTGGATTAAGCCTCCTGTGAGGTTACTGGTCACAATATTCTACTGCACTTTAGTTTCCATTTGTTATAACACATTGTATAGTTATTATACAATTATTTTCTATAAAGAAATCCAACGGAAATATACTGTACAACCATTTATCGAAAATTCAAAAACAAGGTGAAATTTCCTGCACATAAAAGTAAATAATTGATACAGAATTATTGGGTTTTACCAACACATTATTTTTTTTATTAATGCAGACCCATATATTTAAAGGTCACATACCAAGCGATTAAAGGACATTTTTATGGGGAGCTGCAATGCTATTTCCAGCCAAAAATGTTAGCATGTCTTTAGGAATAAACAAGACTAGGACTAAACTTGTATAAGTAAACTGGGAAATGATACCACTTGCACATAAACAGGGAACCCAGCTATAATATACACACTCACACTCTGTATTGGGTACAGATTCATGACCATAAAAAACATGATTCCAATATCTTCTAATATTCTTATTGCAGTATTTTATAGTAATGGGGAGCATTCAAGGGAATTTACGGGGAGGTGCTGTTCAAATTATTGGTGTTAAAGTCACGCAGGTATCACAAAAGACACCCATCCAGCCATCACGACTAATTCAATATGCGGTTTGCAAATATAACTTCCGGGATTTACCCACAAATCGCATATTCAGGGAGATTCAATAAAAGTTCTTATCGTTAAAAATTGTGCTAATTTTGCCCCAACCAATCGGATATTAGCTTTCAAATGTTAAATAAGATCTGATTAATTGGGGCAAAATTTTTAACGATAAGAACTTTTATTGAATCTCCCTGATTGAATTTAGAAAGGGAAATTAATGCAGAGCTATTCTTACCGCTCATTCACTCAATTGCAGTCCTCTAATTCTAACATTTCACTAATGACAGATTATCCAAAACGTGTAGAGAATGAGATTCACCTCTGTCACCCAGATGTACATACGTGCTACATTTTTTACATTTAATTTTATCTAAATTCGATCCCCGCAATGAGCCTGGAAGGCGCCATGACCAAGCTGAATGCCGGAATTAGCGGACCGCAATAGCTTATATAGAAAATTTCCCATTTCCCATGATTTTTAATTTAGTGTGGGAGAAATCCAGAACCTGCACAGGTCAGTTACAAACTCTACAGGTTTAATTCTCACGCGCGGTACTTTCAAGCTCCCGCCTTCGATTTTCTATAATTATCCCATAAACGATTCAAACATTCGATAATTGTCCCCTAAACGATTTGAAAATTGTTCGATTTTTGAATTCGATAATTATTGAAAGTTCGAAAGTCCGAGTAATCCGAGTCTGGGATAGTTTGAGAAGTCCAAGTCCGTTCGAACTCGATAAGTTTCGGCTTGAACTTGAGTTCGAGTTCTAGTCCACCTCTAATAGAGAACCCTAGTCTGGGAGCTTTATACAGTATTATTGTATTTTATTGTGTTTTATCGAATTTAGTAGGTAATTGTCCATAGAGTGCTGTAGTTGTTTTTTTTTTTGCTGTTATGAAACATATAAAGTACTTAGTACATACACATAATAAAATCTCGTATGGGGTAAATATCTACTTGTGATAGGAAGCACGAGAGAAACACACTAGTGTGGCCCAGTCCTTAAAGTAATTGTGCTCTAGCATTGAAAACTGTTCTTTTACCCCATCCTGTTGCTTTATGTCTTAAGGATGAAAGTTCAGGAAGTTTTGCCATGAAATAAACATACTAGTTAAAGTCAGAATTATGATGGAAATGAGATTTGGCAGAATCTGACAGTACAGTGTAGGCCTAATAACTGGATGTAGGAGAATAGCACTGGTTTATTGTTGTGCATCCAAAATTGACACTCAGCATTATAAATTTAGCATTGAACCTGCACTGTATATACTAGTTATTGTGAAATTCTTACTCTTTGGGCTGAAATTACCATAACAACAAAAAAAAGCTGATTTTGCTGTATAATAAGAGGTTCTGTATATTTATTAAACAATGAACTATTTGTACATATATTGTAGGTATGTTGTATGTATATATTATATATAAGGTATAATATGCCCCTTACAGTGTTATATTCTTATATTACACTGTAAGTGGCATATTATATCTTACAATGCTTAAGGTGTATTATTTGTATACAAAGATTAATTTGGGCTGTGTACAGTCTTAAAAAATGTTTTGTTTTATTTTTTAATAGCATTTTATAACCTTAACTCCCCACTGGAGTTAATCCTCCTCCATAAAACGCTGTTGTAGCTTCCATGGTGATACTATGAAGAAAGCAGAGTGGGAGACTGGATGCCTTTCCTTTGACCCATAGAAAGGGGCACGGTCTGCTGCCTGGATAGTATCAACATGTACACCTCAACTAAGTTTTACAGAGGAGGTTTGCATTGCGATCCTCGCAATAGTGGGCAATGCGAATTGCAAAAAATGCGATATGCAAAAAAAAGGTGATTACATGCAGATCACTAGCATCATCGTTAGTGAGTGAGAAATGCAGCAGTGTGGCATAACCCTTAAGCTGGGTACATACAGTAACGATAAAGCCCCAATACTGTCGGATCCGAAGGTATCAGGGCTTTATCGGTACTGTGTGTACCTTAATTTCTGAAAGAGGCCCATAGAGGAGTCTATCGCGGCTGATGTAAACACACACAGTCTGGAGCGTTCTCCCTATGATGTTCATAGGGAGAACGCTCCGGACTGTGTGTATGCAGATCTTTGAAAGATGGCAGACAGGATCTCTCTGTCATCTTTCAGAAATCTGTACTGTGTGTACCTAGCTTTACACTGAAATTAGTAGGTGCTTAGAGCACGAATTGTCTGTAAAGGGAATGGGAAAGTGCAGCAGTGTAAAATCACTACATAGTGTGGCTTGTGGATGTAGGTGTGGTGAGCTGACTAACACTAGCAGGTTAACTGAAGGGCAGACCACTGGTTGGTGAGCTGGGAGGCTTAACACTGCTTGGTAGACTTGAGGGATGATGGACTAGCTGATGGACTTGAGGACTAATGTAACATTGACTGGTGAACTGGAGGGTTGACTACACTGGCTTGTGAACTGGAGGGCTGATTTAACACTGGCTGGTGAACTGGTAAATATGAGTGCCCACAGCTCAGACTGATAATATAAGATACCCACACAGACTTGTAAATATAAGATGCCCTGCCCACACATACTTGTACATATAAGATGCCCTCACGCCCATCCCACACAAACTAGTACATATAAGTTGAGCTAGGATTTTAGCAAGAAGTACATGAACAAGTTGCAGGTTCAATTCCCCAGACTTATTTTTATTACATTAGAAATACACTGTAATGTTGAACAGGATTTGATAGGATTTCTTTATTAACTTTTTCTCATTTCTTTTTAACTTCTTGCCTTTGTTTCCTTATATATTGTACAAAATCCTGATATTTTATAGGGTATGTAGAGATTTTTCCTGTTTTCAACAGGACTGTCATGTTAATGGACTGAAATATATATAAATATATCTATCTATCTATCTATCTATCTATCTATCGCATGACTGTCAGTTTTACCAACCATTCCCCTTATTATGTTAGTTGCCCTTCTCTGAACTGCTTCCATTTCCAAGATGTCCCTTTTATATACAGAATTCCAATACTGCACCACATATTCCAAATGAAGCCTTACCAGTGCCTTGTAAAAAGGGAGAATAAAAATAATATAAAATATTTTTTCCTTATCAATATCTTGCTAGCTCTAGCTGTTGCTGCCTGACATTGTTTGCTATAGCTAAGTCTGTTATCTATTAGAACCCCCAAATCTTTTTCCATTAGAGATTTAGAGTTATTTATGGTGAAGGTGGCACAAAGATTGTTAAAACCCAAAGGCATCACCTTATATTCATCAACATTAAATAAAAGACAAACTCACTTTAATGAATGCCTTGCTTTCCTTTGCTGTCATTATGGCCCTCTCTTTAGAGCTTTAACTCTTTCTATTGAATTCTATATAAGTAAACATAAAGGTGATGGACCAAAATGCATCTACTAACATAAATTAGGAATAGCATCTAAATACACACAATAAGAAAATGTATAGGATAAAGAGATAAAGGAGTATCAGAACTATTTAAGCTGTATATCTACAGATCATTGTCAATCCGACATGTGAGTAAACATTTCCATTTATTGGCCAAAAAATTGTACGTTTTCGTAAAATCATATATACATCATAGGGAGAATGCTCAGGGCTGTGTGTTTCCCCCGGCCACGGCAGACTCCTCTTTAGGGAGTCTAGTGCGGCCAACGAAAATTTTTGGTCTTTCCGAATGAGCGTTCAGTGGCAACACACTTGCTCGGAAAACAAAGGTATACACAGTAGTGATAAAGCATACCATCGAATCTGACGTATCGGAGCTTTATCGTTACTGTGTGTACCTAGCTTTACACATCTGTTACTAACAATGCCACATTGTACCTTTCATTTAGATAAGTGAAGTTCAGAAAATATATGTGGCTATGATAACCTTCAAATACCTCTCTATGAATGAAAGGAATGGTTATTGATACACGAATACTGTAACAACTATTGTAAGGACTCGAGTGTGGCAACAAGTGTGCTTGTTGATATTTTTTTAATTCATGTTTTGTATTAGTTTGTTTTAATGTGTACCTTGGAACTTTTGATGATCTTTATTGAATAGTTGATCTGTTTCTGCTCCCCTCAGCTGGGGGTGGGCCCTGTCTCCTTTGGGAACAAACTGATCAACTTCATATTCTGTTGATGTTTGTTTGTCAGAAGTGCATTGCTTCTCTGTTGATACAATATGAAAACCTTTGATAGGTGTGTGTTAACAAGCTGTTATGTTGGTAATAAGTATTGCAGAACCCCCCCTGGACGTGAAGCCTAAGGGACTGCAGGCAGTGTGGAATTGTAAATAAGTAACAGGCACAAGGTCAGAGTTGGTGGCAAAGACTCAAAGTCAGTATACTGTAATGGTTATGGGTTGAAGCAGACAGTATAGGTTTACAATCAACATTTCAACATATAACAAAGCTTGATGGATGAACTTTCACCACCAGCTGACGAATCTTCAAAACCCTAATGCACTATGAACAAAAGAGACTTCAACATTGATGGATAATTCTTCGAAGTCAATGAACATACTGCAAACAAATATATATTGAGCCATGACACAAGCTCAAATACATATAAATATAAATGTGTTTTCAAAAGAGGCCGCTGTAAATTATGGCTGTGGATGAGTTCCGACCTGACCTGCTTTACCAGTTCCACTTCTCCATTCAAAGTTTTACTGGCAAAAACCACCAAAGGAATTATGATAGACAAGCTGGTTTTGATGTTGAAACTTCACAGTTTCAGAATAGTTGAAATTTCGAGCCAAAACCATATCTTATTCCACAGACCGGTTAATTTATTTCTGCTGTAAAATGATTCCATACTTTCTTGGAACTGCTGTTTGTGTGTTTCAGTATATGTTTCTTAAAGAACCAGATGGTCTTATATATTCTATATATGTTAACAAAAATCACACATTGTCACTTGGACACATGAACACAGAACCAATTCACTGACTTACATGAAATCTAGCCTTTTTTAAAGAGTTTTCTGTGAAGTGCAAAGCAGTGTAGCTTACTACAATACAGTAGTCCTTCAAAAAAAAAAATATTGTTTTTAATAAATTGCTTTAATAATTGCAAAAAAAAAGATGTGTTGTAAAGCTTGTGCTGTGTTAAGTTACTGGAGTACAGTACACATAACATAAATAACATAAATAACATGCCGAAATCAGAATAAAGGTAATTGCGGATACTGCCTCCTCCGAGAATGTCAATATGAAGCCGGACAATTAAAACTTAAATAAAAATTCACTTTTATTCCATATTTTTAAAAACTTTTTAATATGAGTATATAGAAACTAGAAAGCTATAATGTGTAGTTCTAATATGTATCTTTTTGCTACTTTTTCCACTGTTGTTAAATCTGTAACATATAAGTTTTGTTAGCAAGGTATTTTACTTTGAATCTATCTAACTTTGAAGCTGTTACATATGGTAGTTTGATGTAACTATATATAATAGTTTGGTGAATAATTAATTTTGATGTTTTTGATATCGGTGAGTAATGAGCCCATTTCTAACCTCACTTAATTTTTATTAATCATTATGGATCAATTCCTAGATCTTTGTTTTTAATATATTTGCATAGTTTTATTCTCATAAAATGCATTTGTTCACTAGTAGTTATCCCAGTAAGGATAATTGGGATTTCTTTGTTTGGTTTGCTAATGGGATAGACTGCAATGGTTAATTGAGATCTCCTTGTTAGTTATGTTAATAGATTGAGACTATATATCCTACAGATGAAGTAATGCTACTTCCTCTGACGAAGTGCCCCCTGCTGGCACGAAACGCGGCAGGTTACCAGAGAACTGAGTGAGCACTGAAATGGGCTTACCACCATCTTTGTAACATGTTTTTAAAACTATGGAATAAAAGTGAAGCTTCATATTAGAGAAAAGTTCGGTCCGTTTTCGAACTTTCGAACTATATGGAAAGTTCGAAATTTCGAAAGTTCGAAAACGGACCCATTAAATTCAACGGGAGTCAAATAGTTCGAAAAGTTCTAATGAAATACAATTAAAATATCAATGGAAACTTAATGTAAATGGCTGTGGGACCTGGGAAATGGTCTGGAGAACCTGTTCGAACATCCAGGACATTCGAAAAATCAATTTTACTCTCACTCGCACTATTTTCAAGCTCGTTCACACCTAGGTACCATGTACATTTTACTTGCAGATTCGATGCTCGCGTATAGGCTTTAATGGATACTTTACTCGTAGATTCGATGTTCGCGCCTAGATACCATAGACATTTTACTTGCGGATTCGATGCTCGCATATAGGTTTTAATGGACACTTTACTCGCGGATGTTTGGGCCTTGATACCATGGACATTTTACTTGCATATTTGATGCTCGCGTATAGGTTTTAATGGACACGTTACTCGCAGATTCGATACTCGCATTCGTGCCTAGATACCATGGACATTTTACTTGCAGATTCGATGCTCACGTATAGGATTTAATGGACACGTTACTCGCGGATTTGATGCTCGCGTTCGCGTCTAGATACCATGGACATTTTACTCGCGGATTCGATGCTCGCGTGTAGGTTTTAATGGGCCCTTTACTCGCGGATTCGATGCTCGCGTATAGGTATAATAGGCATTTTACTCGCACATTCGAACGGTAGAAAAATCCGGGTCCGGGATAGTTCGAGAAGTCCGAATTTGTTCGAATTCAAATAGTTCGGCTCGACCTCGAGTTCGAGTTCTAGTCCATCTCTACTTCATATTGACGTCCACGGAGGAGGCAGTATCCGTAATTACCTTTATTCTAATTTTAATTCCACCTGTATAACATAAGCCAACCCCCTGTAAAATTCCCGTCCCCACTATAGTACAGTCTGTTGGCAAAGTCTGGGAAATTAAATCTAAACAAAGTAAGGAAACCTAATTATATACAAATTTTTCTTGCCTCTTGTCATCCAAATGATACACAATCTATTCCTCCTGAGGATGAAAAGGATGACTTGATTACTAGAGATGGCCCGAACCCGAACCTGATTTCGAACCTGAACAATCTTGGTTCAAACAATCTTGAACTCTTCCAAACTTCACGAACTACTTCGGGTTTTTCGAACTTGCGCACTTATTTTCGATAATTATCAAAAATGTAATAATTAACCAATTCTCAAATCAGTAACCCTTGAATGTATCCTTCGATTTCAGTAACCCTCGAATGTAGCTTTCGATTTCGGTAACCCTCAAATGTATCGTTTGGTAGCCCTCAAATGTAGAGTTCAATTTTGGTAACCCTTGAGTGAATCGTTCAGTAACCCTCGAATTGGCCCTAACCCTCGAATGTGGAAACCAGACAATTGCACGATTGTAGGGAAAGAAAGTGTTTAAAGAAGTTTTGGTGATATCTCCCCATTGAAGTTAATGGGTTCTTTTTTGAATTACTGAATTTCCAAACTTCAGGAAGTTCGACCATCTCTATTGATTACCATGCAAACATTATGATGAAGCGTGTTACTGGACTAAATGCTATTTATATGTCTTTAATGCAATATTTGAGATAACAAATTATTTGTTTATATACTTTATAGTGGATTAAACCTTGGGATCTCCAGCTGCATAGTGAGGGCTAAATCTTTAGGCTTCTATTACTACAAATATGGTACGCATGTGCTAAATTGAGCAAATGGCAATGTAAAGCAAATAAATGTGGATAATTTGTTTTCACCAAGAAAAATAACCAAATACAAAAAGCGAGAAATATATAAATTTGATCCTACAAGGAGCACATAAATTGGTATCAGGACAATATAAAAATCACATGTTATTTCCAGCAGTATAATCTATTAATAAAGAGTCTGTGTTACATTTAGATGGAATGTTCTCATTTCCTACAACCTCCTGTAGAAAACAACAACATGAAACTGGTTTTAATGACCCAAGGAAAAGAGAAGAACATTTCCCATCAGGGACAGAGGACACAAATTGCTAACATGAGGTTAAAGGGCAAAGAGCTAGTGGAAGTGTTTATTTTTTAAGTTTATAATTGTTTATCCTTTATTTTCCTTATAAAAGGATTTTAATAACAAATTATTATCTTCTATCTATCCTCTAGTCTTTTCTATGCAAATATTTCCACAATTCAGATCTGAGGGATTTTTTTTTTATTGTTGAAATTTTTATATACCCTTTAAGAAATTAAAAGATAAAGCCAAAAACAGCCGTGGTATGTAGGACTAAAGTGCAAAATTTATTAAAGGGAAAAGTAGCTATATCTCAGAGTGGGAGCGCTGGAAAAAAATAAAAGGTAAGTTATTTTGGGCTGGATTTACCCTTTAAAATACCCATATGCTTTTAGGCAAGATATGCTGACATTGTTGGCCCTTATATTATTATATAATCCTGCATTTCAACACCACTAAAAACATACAGGGAACAAAGCCTACAACTACCCAATTTTGTATCATGTTTGGAACAAGACGTATAGATACCCTGTTTATATCATGTTTATGCTTAAAAGTAAAGCTCAAAGATGGTATTTGTTCTCAAGACTGGATACACACTGGTCTTTCTTTACGACCGACATTAAGACACTTGCAACACTAGCGAGTGGTCGGCCAGGAGGAATCAACTAAAGTCAGTGTGTGACCGATTGTGTGGTCCATGGGAGAGTGTACAGTCGGCATTGATTTACCAACGTATCCAATCCGATCTGGGCGACCAGTATTGGTCGTCACCTCCAAAATCACCACGCCACGACTGACCAATACACGGAAATATCGTCAGTTGGGCCTAAAAACCTGCTAGTGTGTACCCAGCCTAACTCCTTTTTATGTGAGCAACTAGGAATCAGACAAAAGGAGAATTCCATATATAGTCGGCTCTGGTAGAACAATCTAGAGTTCCACTAGCTAGAGGTACTGTAGGACATTGTTAACAACATCCTTGAACATAGAGGTTAATCAACAAAATCTGTCCATAAAGTTTAATACAATTCTAAATACAGAAAGGCACATGTCAGGCTTTGTGTAACTATCAATATCTCTTTATATGTTTACATCTTTATGTCTATATATGTTTATATTGGCAGAGTCACCTTGATCGGCAGTTAAACTACAATTCAATTAATGGTATTTTTCTTGTTTATCTGATAAATCAGATTTTCAATTGCTCCCTTTGTTCCTCCCCTTTAGTCTTCTTGACCAGAACTGTAAAGCAAAACCAAGACATACTGGCACTATCAGGAATAGTATTATTCAGACTGACTGGATATAAATCAGCAAAAGCAGTAAACCTCTTGCATGCTTAAATAAGTGAATTGAAAACCCCTTAGGTCTATAAGACTGGTTATTGTATACATTACAGCCTTGGGATGACTTTATTTTATTTCATACTAACAGCTGATATTCTTTATAGATAAAGAATGGAAATAACCTGTTTGAGAGATACCAATATCGGAGTTGTCGGAAAAAATAGATATAGGCAGAGATAATTACAAATATCAGGGCAAGTGCCTGGAATGTAACCAGCATGTCTTTGATGTAATATATAGAATTACCTTGAGCTCTAAACACAAACAGGGAGATTCAATAAAAGTTCTTATCATTTAAAATGGTGCTAATTTTGCCCCAGCCAATCAGATCTTATTTAACATTTGAAAGCTAAAATCTGATTGGTTAGGGCAAAATTAGCACCATTTTAAACGATAAGAACTTTTATTGAATAACCCTGAATGGGTAAAGACAAATGGGTGTCTAGAAATAGGAAAAAGAAAATGCTTTTAATTATGTTTTATCATGTCCTCCCCAACATTTAATACATATATGCTATGTGTAGGCTATTATTTTTTTCTTTGTTACTGATTATAAACATATTTAACTGTAATAGAAAAAACTGTAAAAGAAAAAGAAAAAAGAAATAAAAGTACTCGGATGCGATGCTAAATACCCAAATGCTACCAAAGATAATTTGTCTGGTCACCACAAAAAACTTTTATTTAAGGTTCAGTTTTAAATTGTGTTCTTGGTGGATGGGAGATTAACAAGTTAAACATTTCACAAGATTTACTTTTTGCCCCTTGTCTGTGTCATTAAGGAAATACTCCGCTCAATGCTTCCAGAAACAATAAGCACTTATGAGGACAAGCTGTTTTTTCAAATTGGTCAATGGGAATATGTGCTCTTTAGTCACAGTTTAATAAGACTTCTCATTCTTCCAGTATCTAACATGCCTGTAGCATTGCATTTCACGATATATTGCTTTTGGGGTGGAAAAGCTTATGAAATTGCTATACCTTTGTGCTCAGTATTTCTCTGTGCAATATTTTTCTTTCCCATAGAAAATATTAATCCACATTTGACACACCAGAAGGTGACCATATAATTCCCACTTGAAAAAGGTATTGATTGTGTTTTTACAGTGTGATCTCTTACAATCACTCCCCACTGAACGTTTTAATTGCAGCTGGTCAGATGTTTCATGGTTTAAAGTTTTCTAATCTTTTTTATCCTTCGGAACAGTGACACAATATTTTTTCACCTTCTCTTAAGCAAGAAGAAATGATTTAAGAAAAAACATTTTTTTTTCTTTTTTTTGCTAATGTCTCTATTTCTCTTAAAATATTTCTGTTGGACAGGAAATATTAGATAAGAAACCAAACCAGAAACATTAGACCAGGGGCCCTTGTAACATTTTATCTCTTCCTTCCAATTGTATCTCTCTATCTCCCTTTGACCTTCTGCTCTTCATTGACTTGCTTCTCTAATTTTTAATGATATTCTCATGCTTTCACCAGAGGGCCCAGTAATAAGGTCACATGCAGTTTCTTCATAGCATAATGGGACAGAGTAAACTTTTACATCTAGCAGAATATTTATTTATACCACGTTACCTTTAGATAATAATCCAGCAATATTTTTGGTATTATCACTGCAACCTGCGTTTAGTGTACTGGTGGATACAGATGCATTGTCCCTTCTTGCTGTCCGTGCATAATGATTTATGGATATTTTCAGGGTTGATTGGATTAAAGTGCATCATTTCTCCTAATATCAGGACTGAATCATCTTAAGAGAGAAAAGTGGAGCAGTAATTATAATTCAGCAATCCTTAAATTCATTGTATGCAAGCAAATCAGTCAGCTCTACCCAGCATGTCTCAATATATAGATGGAATCAGATTTATTGGTGTATATCAGAAACACCACTCCAGCAGAAATGAACCATGTGCATCACTGTGACAGTGTTCTGATTGGTGCTTGATGTCTCCTTCCAGGTGAGAAGATGGTAACTCTTGGTTCAGAACAGCAGATTCAAAGCAATATTTGTAATGCAACTTGATAATAAACATGCTTGAAAAACATCCAGGATGATGAAATAAAATCTAATTTTGCTTTTTAATTTCTGTAATACCTTGTATGACCTTATGATTTCTGCCTCCAAGCAAATGATGCACAAAACTTTCATTTGAGCTTAAAAATCCTTGCAACCATGCTCCCATCATGCAGTAAGAAGTTATGAAGTGGTAAGCACACCGTGTGACATCTGCCTCTTTGCCTTATTGAACCCCCCCAAATATTTCTGGTTCTCTCTGGGATCAATCATTGTAATATTGATTAAAGATTTACAGTTTAGGCAATATTATATAGAGATGGCCAAACTATATAAAGTTCGGTCCATTTTCGAACTTTCGAACTTCAGTAATAGTTTGAAAGTTCGAATTCGGACCCATTTAGGTCAATGGGAGAGTGATAGTTCGAAAAGTCCGGGGGATTTACAGCTAAACTAACAATAGTAACTTACTGTAAATGGCTGTGGCACCTGAGAAATGGTCTGGGGAACATGTCACTATCACCAAAACTTTTAAAAACACTTCTAAAACACGAGCGGGCAATTGTTGGGTTTTAAGCTACATTCGAGGATTACAGCCAATTCGAGGGTTACTGAATGATACTTTCGAGGGTTAGCGAAAATAGAACCATAAATTCGAGGGTTACCGAAAACAAAAGATACTTTCGAGGGTTACCGAAAATAGAACCATAAATTCGAGGGTTACTGAAAACGGAGGATACTTTCGATTGTTAGCGAACAATACATTCTAGGGTTAGCGAAAACTATCCATACATTCGAGGGTTACCAAAAACTAAAGATACTTTCAAAAGTTACTGAAAATTCGAGGGATAGCAAACGATCGTGAAAACGATCCATACATTTGTGTGTTACCGAAAACAAACAATACTTTTGAGGGTTAGCGCACAATACATTCAAGGGTTAGCGAACGGCACGTAAATTCAATGATTATCGAATTTACGATAATTAACGAAAATACAGCCGCGAGTCCAGAAAAACTAACTAGTTCAGACGCGAACTAGTTCGAATAATTTGTGTTTGTCTGAACTCATAAAGTTCGGCTCGAACTCGGGTTTGAGTTTGGTTTTGGGTCCATCTCTATATTATACTACACCAAACAAAATATCTACCTACATTTTTACCTTAGATAAAAAAATTAAAACTGTTGTTAAAATAAAAATGTGACAACACAAATATTGCAGCAAGAATGGCAAGGGCTACTTTTTCTGTGTAAAATTGAGATTTATACTTTCTTTTGGGGGCAGGCTAAGCAGTAATTTGTAGGTCACACGATTCGCCCTTTTAGGTAACTCTGAATGTATAAATTAACTTAGTCCATGTCTTCTATTGCCATATGGAGCTCAGTAGTGTTTTTAAACATTTCTTCAATTACAGTACCAGGAAAGAACAGGATAGATTGTAAGTATATTACATTATTTTTTTTAAGTTTCTCACTGATTTACAAATGGAAACAGCTCAAATGAGCCCAGCAGGGGATTAGATAAATGTATTGCATGGTACTATAATAACTCTAACCAAGTTCCTACCTGGCCTCAAGGCTAGTTTTTGCTTCTCCTTGAAGCCTAGTTATTTTGTATTTGTGGGATACCTTATCATGTGTGCACTTTTGCTACCCTATTTATTATCCATGCCTAGTTAAAATCACACAATATTACAAAGTATGATGTGCAAAGCTCCTGTATTAACATTAATACCACAGGAGTATTTTGAAACCACCGATATTTTGTATTAGCTTAGGATTTAGGGTCTTTTGTATGTTAGTAATAGAGAACGGAGAAGGCTCATGGCTGTAAAACAAGTGATGAAGATCAAGTCAGTGACAAAGTACTACAACTGTGCTTTTCATTTTTGGCTTTCAAGAAGGTAATAGATCTCATTAATACAAAAGAGGCAGAGCAGGTTTAAGACTGATTATGTAATCTGGAGAGCTGATAGCAGACTTGCCTGCAAGACTTTTAAGGCTAAACCAGTAACGCACTTGAAATTATCTTGAAACAACAATGCTAGCAGCACATCCAAATGCTAAATAATGCTGTCCACACATAATGGTGTAATGTGTATGCCTGGTAATTTATAACTATATACTGTAGATACAAACAAGGCTGTTGAAATTTAAAGTTTAGTAAGTTTACAGTAGTTGCAGATGATCACTTGCTTTTTTGAGTGAAGCTGCTCATGTTTATATAAATAAAGAACATTATTCATATTTGTGTTTATTATAAGAACCTCTTTCATATGTTTAAGTCTAAATATAGAAAGAGAGTGAAGTGTGCCAGACTCAACAAGGCAGACCATCATGCCACCAATGGAGTGGTTCATGTTATCGATAAAGTAATCACAGCTGTTAAAGCAGTGTTGGTTAGGGGACTGGCTAGCAAGATAGCTGGTGGACTGGCTGAAAGACTTTCAGCATGTAGGGTGAACCTGATATTTATTGTTGGTGTAGAAGTAACAGCACCACAATGTTTTTTTGTGTCTAAAATGGTTTTGTAAAGTTCTTACAGAACACACATTCAGTTTAATTAATATACAAAAAAATTGTATAAAATATAGTCGAATACGTAAAAAGAAAATAGCCACATCCAAAATTAAGGGAATCTCACAAGTCCAACAAGCCCCTGGAGCTAACTACAACTATTCAAGATGTAGAAGAAAAACCCTACTCCCTACAGCATTATGGAGTAATGCGGATTTCACTGCAAGATTAAGTGAAGAAGAATCAATATGATCATTTAAAAGCATTAAGGGTAAAATGCAATATTGAGCGATATTACACAAATCAGTGCAAAAGCCATGCTATCCAATGTAATACAGTGCACCTAATGCAATTTTAAGTTATGAAGTTCCTAGCCTTTACATTCAATACTCTTGGTTATTATAATTTTTTTTTGTTTCCCTATTAAGTAACCTCTAATAAATATAATATAAAATTACATCACCATATATTCTTTTGTGCAGACCATTTACTCAGTCTGGGACCAGGTCTATGGAAATATGTGCTCAGCAAAAATTGTTTTATTGTTTTATGCTGGGTACACATGAATGGACTATTTGTCCCAACCGAGCACTGGCTACGACCGAGCGATCGGCTGGGACAAATGTCAGTCGGTCGCGGCAATAATAGTCGTGGCCAAAAGTTCAAAAGATCGGTCGAGCGGCCCCATAGGGAACTGCATGATCGATCTGGATTTACTGACATGTCCGATTATCTGTTCGTCCGAATGGATGACCAAAAGTGCCGCGGATCGATTGGTTGAAAATATCTGCTGGTGTGTACCCAGCCTTAGGTCCTTACCCTGGGGAACCTTAAAGAGCAAGTCCAGCCCTAAAATGAAAACTTACATACAGGTAAATCACCCCCCAAAACCCTAAATGGTAATAGTTTAAAATCTGAAATATATAAGTCTAACCTGAAATCCAACACAATGTCCTGTTTCCCGTTTCTGCTTCCTGGTTCTTCCAGTTAGTAACTGTCAGTTATGGATTTGACAGTTGACATCACAGCCAATGACTGAATGTTAATCCCCTGCCTGCGTCTTTTGAGCATGCCCAGGCTCAGTACAGACTCAGTACAGGTTTCTAAATTGCTCAGTTTCCATGAGGTCTCCAGAAACATAGCAGGCATACAGTAATGCATTCATAGGACAAACAATGATATATCAACATATTTTAAAGAGGCCATTCTTTCTAAAAGATGTTCTTATGAGGATGGAGTTGTCCTTTAAAAGAGCCAGGTTAATTAACCAGAAATAAAATGTATCTTGGTGACCTGCAGTGAGAATGCTTGATTGCTAAACATTTATTTAGCTTTTTTTCTGCTCAGATGTACCCTGTAGTATAGGCTACAATCCATGTATAAAAGTGTTGTCACTTTGGCATAACAGACGGGAATCATCTTCCCTACTAATAGATACTCTCTTACTTAGGACATCCCCTAGTTAGGAATAGAGATGTACCGAATCGTGAATCTGAACCTGGTTCTGAGGTGGATTTCTGAGATCAGCACATTGGGGATTTTACGGAATTCCGCTTTCTGGATTTTTCCTAAACGGGTTTGAAATTTTTCGAACATTCAAGGATTTCTGAGATTTCCAAGAATTCAAGGATTTTCAAACATACTACATAGAATGTTAAAACAGGAAGCACATGAAGTTTTCCGGTACTGGAAAACACAGTCAGGGTTATTCAATTAAAGTTCTTATCGTTTAAAATGGTGCTAATTTTGCCCCAACCAATTAGGTGTTAGCTTTCAAATGTTAAATGTAAAAGATCTGATTGGTTGGGGCAAGATTAACACCATTTTAAATGATAAGAACTTTTATTGAATTTTCCTGAATGTTTTTTAAAGATTGTGGTGTTCCCCAGACCATTTTGAACCTCATATAAAAGTTCTCTTTGCAGAGAGATCCAGCTCTATGCGATCCACTTGTAAAGGGATTTTCTGTTTTAAAGGGATTTTTCTTTTTTTTAAGATACAAAAGCGTTTATTAACTGTGGTTTGCAGTCTGAGTGAATGTACTAACTTAGCACTATTTCTGGGAGTTTGTCTGAGTAAGTAAATAAAATCACTTTTGTTTTTTTTACTGCTTACTGCTGGAATAAGTTGGTTGGGATTGTTTAAGTAAACTTTAGGCACAAGCAGGGAGATTCAATAAAAGTTCTTATCATTTAAAATGGTGCTAATTTTGCCCCAACCAATCAAATCTTATTTAACATTTGAAAACTAACATCTGATTGGTTGGGGCAAAATGAACACCATTTTTAACAATAAGAACTTTTATTGAATCTCCCTGAAGGTTTCTAAATTAAATACTTGTTATCAACTACATTGTTACCTGTAAGGTGGGGGCTGGGAAGAAACAAAAGAGGCTTTTTATTGTTTGTTTCTTTCCTCTCTGATTGGATGAGTGTGTAGCTAAATGGTTTAAATTGCCAGAGCAATATAGGGTATTTGGTTTCGAACCTCATTCAAAAGTTCTCCTTGCAAAGTGATCCAGCTCTGTGCGATCCATTTGTAAAGGTATTCATCTGTTTTTGAGGGATGCATTAAGAAACAAAAGCGTTTAGAACAAAGAAGGGTTTAAGAACAAGATTGCTGTCTGTTGTTGTATATTGCTGCTTCTGTGTTGTTGTGTATTGCTGCTTCTGTGTTGTTGTGTATTGCTGCTTCTGTGTTGTGTATTGATGTTGCTGTGTATTGCTGTTAAGTATGGACAGTTTTGTTTGGGCCGCGCAATGTGCATCCTGCCGCATGTATGGGATCTTGGAGCAGCCGCTCCAAGGGATCTATGTACGTGTCAGATGTGAGTTGGTTGTCCATTTGGAATCTGAGGTGCAGAAACTTTCCAGTACACTGGAGGGTGGAAATGGGGCAGATAAGGTGGAAAAGGAAGATAGATTTGTTAGGGTTGATCCCAACAGATTTGACATGTTAGGTGAAGATGTGGAGGATGATGGCTCAGAAGTAGCATGTATGTAGCGGGCCATTCCCTTGAGCACCCAGGGGACGCCCATCTCTAATACAAGGGAGGGAGAATTACGTGCTTGGAAGGATAGGCAGGTGGTAGAATTAGGGGACTCCATTATTAGAAGAGTAGATAGGGTAATCTGCCACCAAGACCCTACATGCCGAACAGTGTGTTGCCTGCCTGGTGTTAGGGTTCAACATGTGGTGGATTGTGTAGACAGATTATTGGGTGGGGCTGAGAGTGACCTGGTGCTCTTGGTTCACGTAGGTGCCAATGACAAAGTTAGAGGTGGAGGTGAAGTCCTTAAACATGATTTTCCGAGAGTAAGGAGCCAAGTTAAAAGTAAGGACCTCAAGGGTAGTGTTTTGAGAAATACTACCGCAGCCACGTGCTACGCTAGGGAGGCAACGGGAGTTTAAGAGTATAAATGCGAGGCTAAAAGGCTGGTATAAGAAGATGGGGTTTGGGTTTATAGAGAACTGGGCTGACTTCTCTGTTCGCTACAGGCTCTTTAGTATAGATGGACTGCACCTCAATTATGATGGCGCAGCTGTTTTGGGGGAGAAGATAGCTAGTGGGTTGGAGGAGATCTTAAACTAGGTATGGGGGAGGGTACATTGGACTACACAGGGGTAGACAGAGGGAATAGTGATCAGGGGGCTAATAAGATAATGGAGGGTGAAAATGGGGGAGAGTAGAGCATAGAGGATAAGGAGGCATGTACGTCCAAATATGGAAGTAAATCAATCGATAATCTAAAATGTATGTTTAGAAATGCAGGAAGTCTGTCTCGAAAAACTGGAGAACTAGAACTAATATCTTTAAAGGAAAGGTATGATGAGATCGGTATAGCAGAAACATGGCTAAATGATTCACACGACTGGATAGTAAATATTGAAAGATACGCCTTATTTAGACATGACAGAGTTAATAAGAAAGGGGGGGCGTATGTATGTATGTTAAACAAGAATTGAAGCCAAATTTAAAAGATGAGATAAATGGGGGTATAGACGATAAGGCAGAAACAATATGGCTGGAGCTATGTACAGGAAGCAAGAAAGCGGGTAAATTAATTGCTGGGGTATGCTATAAGCTGCCAAATGCCAGTGAGGATGTGGAAATGAATCTCCATATGCAGTTGGCGAAGGCTGCTGGTATGGGGCATGTTCTGGTTATGGGGGATTTCAATTACACTGACGTACACTGAAGGGTACTGCCAGCACCTCAAAAGGTATCAAGTTTTTAAATCTCCTTTAAGAGCATTATCTTTCAAAGATAGTAGAAGTTCCTACTAGACAGGATGCACTGTTGGATCTGGTGATAACTAATAACCCTGAGCTCATTTTAGTGATGAAGGTAATGGGAAGCTTAGGGAATAGTGATCATGGCATAGTGTCATTTAATATAGGTTGCAAAAAAACAAAAGTGCACTGGGTTAACAAAAACATAACTTTAGGAAAGCTAATTTTATGTTGTTGAAAGAATCTTTCCTGCTCACAGACCGAGGGGATTTGTTCCTAGGTAAGGATATTGAGCAGAAGTGGACTGCTTTTAAAGGGGTATTAAACCATTCATTGCATTTCTAAATTTATACCTTTAAGGATCAAGTGTAAAAACATTAGGCCCTCTCCTGCCTGACTTAATGCCCAGGTAAAAATGGAAAATGGAAAAAAAGTAAAAGGCTTTTAAAATTTTTAAATTGGAGGGAACTGAACAGACATACAGGGAGTATAAAAGCTGTAATAATGAGTGCAAGAATACAATTAAACTAGCCAAAATAGAAAATGAAATATGGATTGCAGAATAAAGTATGTTTAACCCTAAAATGTTTTTTAAATATATCAATAGTAAAAAGATAAGGAATGAGAATGTGGGACCATTAAATAATAGGGCTAAGATGGTTATAGAGGATGCAGAGAAAAAACATTTTTTTACCCTCTGTATTCACTTTAGAGAATCCTAGTCCTTATAGTAGGGACTGTAATAATATGAAGGGTATAAATGAGGAATATTCACTCTGGCTGATAGAGGATATGGTGCGGAAACAATTAGACAAAGTTAACATCAATAAAACCCCAGGACCGCATGGAATACATCCTCGGATCTTAAGAGAGCTTAGTTCAGTTTTATATAGACCACTGTTTCTTATCATTTCAGATTCACTTTTGTCTGGGGTGCCGCTGGATTGGAAAAAAGCAAATGTAATACCAATATTCAAAAAAGGTAGTCTGTTGTATCAATTCTAAATTGAGAAAGCCAGTCGGATGACTAGCGAAACGTCTTCTAAGAACTAAACTTTAAGTCCAGTTGATCTAACTCAATACAACGGATATACCATGACCTGGATGAATGAGAACCTTCACAAGCAAAAAAGGTAGTTGTTCCCAACCTGGTAACTATAGACCCGTAAGCCTAACATCAGGGAAGGTGATGGAAACTTTGTTACAGGATCATATCCTTGACTTTGTTTCCAGATCTGATCTTATTAGTAGTAGTCAGCATGGATTTATGAGAAATAGATTGGTTTTTATGAAGAAGTGAGTAAGAATTTAGATTCTGGCATAGCAGTAGATGTGGTATACTTGAATTTGCTAAATATTTTGATACTGTATATGTAAAAAAATGTCCCTTTTGTATATGGAATTCCATATACAAAAGGGACATCTTGGAAGTGAAAGTAGTTCAGAGAAGGGCAACTAAAATAATAAAGGGAATGGAGAGGTTTGACTATTCAGGCAGATTAGACAAGTTAGGGCTTTTTACATTAGAGGAGCAACGTTTGTGTGGGGATATGATCACTTTATGTAAATATATTAATAGGCCATACAATAAATTCTCTGGTGCATTGTCTACTAATCGGTCATATCTGAGGACACGTGGACATCCTTTACGATTAGAAGAAAAGAAGGTTAGGAAAGGTTTCTTTACAGTGAGAATGGTGAAACTATGGAACTAAAAAATATTGAGAATTACTGGTATTAATACATATACTGTAGTTCTGGTGGATCCAGGGATACTTTCCGATTGCCGTTTGGAGTCAGGAAGGAATTTCCCTTTTTTAGCTGGATCAACTGTTAGGTAGGGTTAAAAGGGGGGTGAATAGGTTGGACATATGTCTTTATTCAACCCCAATTACTATGTTACTATGTATGTTACTATGTATTGATTCGTGTTCCCAGACCATTGAAACGTGTTCCCCAGACCATTGATACGTGTTCCCAGACCATTGATACGTGTTCCCAGACCATTGATACGTGTTCCCCAGACCATTGATACGTGTTCCCCAGACCATTGATACGTGTTCCCCAGACCATTGATACGTGTTCCCAGACCATTGATACGTGTTCCCAGACCATTGATACGTGTCCCCCAGACCATTGAACGTTTCCCAAGACATTGAATAGTGTTCCCCAGACCATTGATACGTGTTCCCCAGACCATTTCCCAGGTTCCTGAGCCATTAACAGTATGCTACTATTGCTATTTACACCTTTATTTTTGTTGACTTTAATGGTTCTACTCATGGATTTTTTTGAATTTTCAATTTTTTTCCATCAGCAGTTCTACAAAAAAAAAACTAAATTTATCCCCATCTTTTTGTTTAGCACAATTTTTGAACTATCAACCATAATTATGAAATTTCCTAAACCCAGGTCTCCAGTCTGGGACAAAAAAAAAGAAGGCTGTAATTCATTTTTGCAGCCCTGCTGTGTTAGGACTGGCTACACTAGTATCTAACAGGATTGATTACTTTAAGCAAACACAAATAAATGATGAGAACAACCCAGCCACAGTGAACAAACCCACACAACACAAAACCTAAACTAACTGTATGTACACCATGGCAATTAAGCAGAACAAGAAAAAACAGTGATCATCCCACATCAGGATTGTTTCATGTAATTTTAGGGCAGACAGACGTTCCTAAAGGTGCCCATACATCTATAAGATTTTACTTACCCGACCGAGCGCTCACCCGATTGTCATCGATGCTGCCGGAACCGCTTCTCCCGATCTTATATTCGGCCAACATGCGATCGCAAAATCCCATTCATTTTGCGTTCGCATGTCGGTCGAATGTAGTATCGGGAGAAGCGGTTCCGGCAGGATCGAAGGAACATCGGGTGAGCGATCGGTCGGGTAAGTAAAATCTTATAGATGTATGGGCACCTTAACTCTTTTACAAAAAACCTGTCCAAGGTTTTCTGTAAAAGAGCAAATAATGCAACATAGCCAATGACTGGAAACACTGTTCTGAAAAATACTATTCGCCAACACAGCAGTAGCTGCTTTGAACACAAAACAACATTTTATAGAAAATCAGTTCACTTGACAAAGAACTAGACAATGATACGTGGATAAAGGTCTGCAGGCAAAAGTAAACAATAGTGAATAGATATAAACTACCACGCTGTGCACACTAAAACATAATTGATAATATATTGACTAAATAGCCTAGCACTTGGAGTACATAGCCAAGAGATGAAGATATAATCAAACAAATATAATCAAACACCTGGTGAAAGTGCACCTAAGTGAATTATATAACAATCCTTGTGTTAAATACAGTAAATGAATATATATATATATATCTCTAATAATGAAATTAAAAACTCTTTAATTATCATAAAAACACATATCCTATTATCACAGCAAATATAAACATACTCATCTAAATGCCCTAAATGGGTCTACCCGCCATCAGGGGGAAGAATACCATAGTTAGGTATAAACAGCAGTAAATAGATGTAAGCAAATACACATTTTTAAACCTATGTTAGGTTATTTCCTAGAGATGGACTGGAATTCGATCTCGAACCCGAGTTCATGCTGAACTTATCGAGTTCGAACAGACTCGGATTTCTCGAACTATACTGGACCCAGATTTCTCGGACTTTCGATACTTTTGTCGTTGCTGTTTTGAGAATTATCGAATTTACGAGCCGTTCGCTAACCCTTGAATGTATCGTTCGCTAACCCTCGAAAGTTTCAGTCGTTTTCGCTTTCGGTAACCCTCAAATTTATGGTTCTGTTTGCGCTAACCCTCAAAAGTATCGTTCGGTAGCCCTCGAATTGGCCATAACCCTAGAATGTCTTTTACTGAAGTTTGAAAGTTCGAAAACAGAACGAACTTTATGAAGTTCGGCCATCTCTAATATTTCCCCCCTGCCGAAAAGGTAGACCCATTTAGGGAATTTAGATGTGTAAGATTATATTTGCTGTGATAATAAGATATATTTCTAGATTCTATAATAATAAAATGGTTTTTAATTTCATTATTAGTGGTAAATACATTCCTTTATTTAACACAGGGATTTTTATGTAATTCACTTAGGTGCACTTTCACCAGGTCTTGAGCGTGGGAGATAATCACTATTTGTTTGAAAAGTAAAAATTGGTGAAGTTTGCAGCTACAGTTCTTTAAATGGAATTTATGAACCTGTGGGAAACTGGGAATTTAGCAGTTTTAAAAAGCAAATCACACCTACACCACATATCGATTCCATTTATGTCTTTCTGTTCACTGCACTTTTTCAATTAATAAAAAACATTTAAAACACTTTGAGAGAATATTAAAGCTTTAAAGGGCATGTCCACCCCCAAAACTAAAATTTAACCCCTTACTGGCCACATCAAGTAGTTTAAAACAATCCTTACCTTACATTCCTGCTCAAAATAGTTCCCCTGCTGTGCCCCTCCAAAGTCCAGGAAAGTGCTGTGTAGGAGCAGTGTTTGACTCATGCTGTGCCTGAGACTTCCTCAACCTCATCAAGGTTGAGGCATGCTCAGTGCAGCCCTCCCTGCCTCTCAGCCAATCACGGACGCGGCTGCCGGTCCCGCCCCCTGCTTTCAATTCCATGCAAGCAGAGGGCCTGAACACTGCAGCAGGGGAGAGAGGGCAGGTAAGTAAGAATCGGGGGACTTTCTAACAATTATATTAATGCGATTGGGGCTGGGGGAGCATGCCCTACCACATATCAAAAGTTAAATTTTGGGGTGGACATGCCCTTTAAAGCTTTACAAATTAATTAGACCAGTTATGAAGTTGAACCTCAATTCAATTTTTTTATTCTTCATGTGTATTTTGAAGTTTACTAGTTGCAAAGAAAGATCTATTTGAGGTGTATTTTGAAGAACTTCTACAATCACGAAGTGAAGTAACTGAACAGAGTAACATTAGTATCCATTTTGGTAACATGGCAGAACCAACAAGAGGGCAACAGGTACTGGTCTTGAGTGCCTACAAGGTAAGTAACCTTAAAAAAAATTAGTTCTTTAAATCTTTATTTTTTAAATAGATTATCTACATAAGGTTTGCCACCTGGATCCTTTGTAATAGGATTATTGTTTCTGATTTAACATTTTACTTTTTGTACTGAATAATTGTGTTGCAATTTCTGAGTTAAATGAAGAGCTTGTTTGTCATTTTTATTCTTTGCTATGTTAAGAATTAGAGCATTTGATTTGTTTACCAGACCTATTATAGATCAATGTTGTAATACATTGGGTATTTTGGCATTAGTCAGAGAGCCAGATGTCTGGAAATTAACATCTATTGTTATAAGTAAGACTGCGGATCAGTGAGTTTCAATAAGTCTGACTAAGAAGTAAGAGCTAATGAATTAAATTGCTTAGAAAACCATCCCCTAAACTACTTTCTATATGTTTTCAAGTGGATAATATTTTCTAAGTCGAAAATAAACACAATTTAAAAACGATAATAACATACCAAACAACAATACACAAACCTTTTGAGAAAGGTATTTTATTAAGCATGCTTAGGCACAGAGTGATTTGTTGCATCCTGGGGAAACAAAGAATACCTGTTCTGGGAGAGTAATGGTATTTTAGTTTAGTCTGAGACTCACGTTGAAATCCTAAAATTATACAGAGAACAACTGCTATTATTTAAATGTCATCCAGCCTTACGGCACATTACTTCCAGTAATGCCATCAGATTGGTAATCATAGCAATTTATTTTGTTTTTGTAGATCTTCTTCCCTGAGGTACATAAAAAAGCTTTCTCACCAGGGCAGCACATGTTACAATAGGACAGGCAGGATCTGGTTCATTTATTTCACAATCATTGAACCCATATCTGCACTTAGGGATAAGCAACACTAAATCCTGCAAATACATTACGTGGGGCTCCCTCCCACAGATGCAGAGAGCTGCAACACCTTTGCTTCTGCCCACAGATAAATGAAATGGCAATCCAACATGAAGAAAAAGACAATGCAAGACTTTATATATGTTTTATGAATAAAATTGAGAAAATTGCAGGAAAAATATGTATATATAATTTTCATCCATATCTTGCATTGATTTCTCTATTTAGAGATTATGTTAAGAAAGCTGTCTTACAAGAATGAGCTACTTCAATGTATAGTAACAAATGGAAATATTAATATGCTAAGCTTTTAAATGGCCATTTTATACAGATAATGTTTCTGTAGGGAGTGCAGTGTTTGTAACAGTTTAGGAAGGCATATTATATCTAATTTATATAAACATGAAAATATCTGTTGTATTCAGTTAGATCAACTGGATAGAGTATAGTTCTTGAAGACATTTCGCTAGTCATCTGACTGGCTTTCTCCATTCAGAATGACTTCTACAAGAATCTGTTGGCAATCATGTACCCTGGAAAGTCACAATTAGCATATCACAGTCAGGTGTAAAGGTGCCAATACGCTTCTTAGACGTTAGACAGATGTCCAATCTCTCATAAGACAAATGTCCAATCTATCAAAGAACTAGCCTGTTCTTTCATGCAATCAATTTGAGATCACAAAATTAATGGGTCGGATAGGAACATCTCAAGATAAAAACCACTGCTTGTGGTCTTTAGACATTAGAAAGATATCTCAAATCTATCTAATGTCTGCCTAGTGTATGGCCAGCTTCAGGGACCTTCTGAATGCAAAGTGTGGATGTATTAGGGTTAGGAGTGTTATCGAAAATGCCCAGGGTAAGGTGAAAAACAGCATTGTACATGGCAGACAGTTGGTGTCAACCCCCCCCCAACCTCTATTCAGGCTGTGTTTCTTTATTTTCACATTAATGGCCTCCTTGACACCTCTCTTGAACAAGTCATGTTCCTTTGCCAAGATGTTGATATTTCAATCCTCAAAGTTATGTCATTTTTCCTTAAGGTGTAGGTACGCGGCTGAGTCCTGACCCAAGGAATTGGCTCTTCTATGCAGGGCCATACGTTGATGCAGGTGCTGTTTGGTCTCCCCCACTTACAAATCAGAGCATTCTTCACTGCACTGCACTGCATATATGATGTCACTTTTCTTGTGTTTCGATATTGGGTCTTTCGGATGTACCAATTGCTGCCTCAGTGTGTTGTTTGGTTTAAAGCAGACAGGGATACAGTGTTTTTTTTCTAAGTCTTCTTAATTTCTTAAAGACCCCTGCTACATATGGGATGACCATGTTCTTTCTGCTGTCTTGCTTTTCCCCTTTAATGTTGGTATTCGTGTTCTTTTCTTTCTTTCTACATCTTCTGACTAGAGATGGACTAGAACTTGAACTCGAACCCGAGTTCGAGACGAACTATTCAAGTTCAAACAAATTCTGACTTTTCAAACTATCCCGGACCCAGATTTTCAATATTTTCCAGACTTTCGATGATTATCGAATGTTTGACTGTTCAAGGGAATCGAATATGTGAGTAAAATGCCTATTATACCTATACGTGAGCACCGAATCCGCGAGTGAAATGTCCATTAAAACCTATACGCGAGCATCGAATCCGCGAGTAAAATGTACATGATACCTAGGCGCGAACATCGAATGCTCATACGCGAGAGCTCGAAAATAGCAGGAGTTAGAGTAAAATTGATTTTCGAATGTCCTGGATATTCAAACATGTTCCCCAGACCATTTCCCAGGTCCCACAGCCATTTACATTAAGTTACCATTGATATTTTAATTGTATTTCATTCAAACTTTTCAAACTATTTGACTCCCATTGATTAATTTGACTCCCATTGACCGTTTTCAAACTTTCGAACTTTCCATATAGTTCGAAAGTTCAAAAACGGAATGAACTTTCGAAAGTTCGGCCATCTCTACTTTTGACAAAGACCCAGTCTGGATATCAAGGGCTCCTCTGTGATGTTTAATTTCTTTAGCCTTCACCTCTTTGCTAGTGGGGATGTTCTCTGCTCTGTGTTGAAGGGTTCTGATGATACCCTGTTGTGATCTAAAGGGTGATGGGAGTTAAACATCATATACTGGTCTGTGTGGGTTGGTTTTCTGTAAACCTCTTCTTCCAGTTTACCATTCTCCCTGACTTCTACCAAGCAGTCCAAGAAAGCATGTGTGTTGTTTTTGACTTTCCAGGGTACTTAATTGCCAACAGATTTTTGTCTTCTGAATTGAGAAAGCCAGTTGGATGACTGGCGAAAAGTCTTCAAGACCTGAACTCCAGTCCAGTTGATCTAACTGAATACAACAGATATACCATGACCTTGATTAATGAGAACTTTCACAAGAAAACATGAATATAACTCATAGGGAGATTTACCCTAAACCGCATGCTCTGGTCAAACTCTCAGAAGAGATGTACCAGAGGCTCCATGGCTCTAAGTGATTCTTACCTTCACATTAATATTTAACAACAACTATTAGTTGTCGTTAAACATTTGCTTGGCTGCAGCGACTGTGCAAGCGTCTTCTTTGATACTCATGCAGTCGCTGCAAACTAAGTGGTGCAAACCAAACGTAAATCGGTTAGCGGGAATTTAACCCCAAATGCAGCGCTGTGGCTAGGGATAAATCAGCCTGTGTATGATATGATCTTTGTAGAATTTAATCGTAAAAACATTTATGTTGTATTAGAGTAATAGCAAATGTACACAATTAGTTTAATACTCTGTAAGGTATTCCTGGATTCTTTCTGTTACACATGCAAATTGAATGCATTGCTTGTTTAATGTTGTGTTTAGAGACTGATTCAAGTTCAAAAGGGCATGTCCATCCGTAAAACAAAAAATTGGTGGCTGCTATTTATTTTTACAGTTTATTACATGCACTTGTAACCATATATTTAATATTACGTTTTTTCCATTATGTAAAAGGTATTTGCCGTCACCCTTGTTGGCAGCAGGGGAATCATTAGTTGTGATGTCAGCAGTCACAGCCTTGATTGACTGCAGGGAGTGAGGAGTCAGGTTACTCAGCCAGAATGGAGGCATTAATTATCCTCACATATCTGGTTAGTAAAACATCTAATAATGTGCAGAAAATATCAGTTGGGGTTTGGGGCTGGTAACAGACATATGGCAAGTTTATTTGTTTTAAGGGTGGACATGCCCTTTAAATTAGTTTGAAAGAAAGTACAAAAGGTAAGGATTCCATGCTACAGAGAAAATACTTCAGGGGACTGGAGATTTAACTGGAGCTGATATCACTCAAGCAATGTATTTATACATTAATTTATTATACCTTACTTCTGCTATGGTGGCTCACCTGTTAAATACACCTGTTAAATAACCCGCAGCCCACAAGGTCACAGGTTCAAATGTCCAGACTATTTTTTGTTTCATTATGTTCCTAGCAAAAGATAAAGATTGTACATAAATTAGTATTACACATAGTATTTCTTTTGGGTTAGGGGCATAAAGCTTTGTTTTCGCAAACAGTACGTGTTCAACCTGCAAACATAGGTGTCAGGAAAGTGTGTAGTGACTTGGCAAGAATGGGTTAACTATTGGTATTAGTTCTTGCAAAAAACCAATAAAAATACCATTCCACCCTGGAACAGTCCTATTGTTTATATTACGATTAGTGAAACATGGAACCAGATCTCCTTTTCCAGACAATGTGGGGCCGAACCGTGTATCTGGAATTCTCTTCAGCTAGGGGTCTGGTGGGTACTAAGAGGTAATTTTAAGGACAGTCATACATGTAAAATAAATGTATTCCGGTATTGGAATGTGTAAGACAGAAACCAATATTATATTTGTGAATGGAAAGGAATGCCCCTCAAAATGATACCCAACATGGAGCCCTTATTCCCTTGCCAAGGCGAGTTATTCATATATTGGGAAATATGGATTACACACAGGCCATATTTGGTATTGGAGGAATTGATAATTAATACAGGAGAGGAATATGTGGTCAATATCCCAATAAAATGTACATATCTACATTTATAAGGAGTCTGCCTTACTGAGGGGGAATGAATGCTTTTGGCTAGTTGTAAATCTGGATATTCCTAGACACTCCCTCCCATGAGAAGAGGGTGGTTCATCAAATGGTTTAAAAATCCTTGTAGCCCCTATAACTGTGCTCATACTGAGGGGACATGCTAAAACCGTGTGTATGGACCCAGGACTTCTTCTAGTGTGTAGGGTCTGTGAATATTTTTATCCCTTTTATTTTATATATCTGTTGTACCTATTGTATGTCAATTTATCATAACACCATTTTCTTTTATTTTTGTATTATGTGCACTGTCCACCTTTTGGAATATTAAATCTAAAATTTAATAAGTTTTGTCTTTGATGCTCTAAAAGAACTCAGTTAGCCTCTGATAAGTTTATATGTGGTTGAGTGTTTGGCAATGTAAATGCTAATTAACTCTGTGACTGCTTGTGAAGGACTGATGCTAATTAACCAGTTAGTTGCTGGAGTGAATGGTGTAGTGTTAACCATTTAGCTGCTAGGACAGGGGTGTGCATAGTCAGCGAGAGTCAAGAGTGTTTTTGGGGTGTCTTTAAGGCCGTAACTTAAAGTAGTGGCAGCGAGTACCGATTGATTGGTCAGATCACGTGCCCAGCGAACTGGCGTTTGTGGCAATAGGTTTACTGGAATGTTAATATTCTGTTTATTACACCCATGCTAACTAGGAAATACACTGCAAAGATTACTTGGCTGGGCCAATTTTCATGAGACTTGGTATACTTATGTTTAAGGACCTTGAAAAAACACAGGAAACTGCAGCTTTTACAAATCCTATTCTGTTGCTGCTCTGATAGGAGAATAGAGCTATCAAGCATGAGGAGCAGCAGAACATGTGATGTCACAATGTCATGTGACATCACATGAAATTGTGACATGTGATGTCACAATGTCCCAGACTCCTCCTCTCACTTGTCGTTCACCCAGAGCCAAGATTGAGAGGTAACCTGGCCAATCCAAGAAAAGTCTCTTGTACTGGGGTTTGGGCAGGCAGCAGCCTGATCACAGTTTGCAGCAGCCTGGTGCAGAAGACAAAGAAGGTAGCTAAGGAAATGTGTAGATTCCCATTGCAGGGTGCTGACAGCCATGAAATGTATATGTGCAGCACAAGGTAATAAATCACATTTTAATAAAGGAAAGCTGATTTAAGCTGATAAGAGCTGTAATTGGGATGGCACTGCCACACTGCAATACAACTGCACTGTAAAGGTGGCCATAAACATTAGCAATATTAGGTAAATCCCATCTTGGACCAATGGTATTTACCTTATATCGGCAGTGTGTAGAGAAACCAGCCAACCGTAATGCAGACGAACATCTGTGGTCGGAATTATGGTCAGTCGGGAAAGACAGAAAGTTTACATTTGTTGGTATGGTAAAGAGAGACGATACCATCGACCTGTTAATGGCTACATGGCTGACCGACCTCATATTGCGTATATTGCAATGTGCTGACAGATACCAATGTGAGCTATCGGTACATTGCAATGGAAATCGTATGTATATGGCCACCTTAAGGGCTTAATTTTACTTTAATCCTTGTGTCTCTTTTCTCCACAAAATACTGAAGCGCCAGTTTAAAGGCCACATACACTCTCATATCCCTGACCTTATGTCTTTCTCCTAACTGGTCTTAGCAATGTGTGCATGTCATATTTTTCTGTGATTGCACGCTACCATGCTTACCACATATCCCTTACTCACCTGTCCCTCTTTTGCACTTCCCCCTAACCACCCTGATTTGGCCATGACATTCCTGATTTTTGGGCATAATCCCACTGTCCTGGGTAACCAGGTTACAATCCCAGTTTTCTAAGGGTGTCCCCTTTTTTACACACTTATCTCCTCATGCAACATGTTCTTCCTGGGATGCTTCCACAGCTTCTGAATGTGCTGGCCAATCAGAATCCAGAGCTCTGCCTTTTGCCTGAAGCTTTGGAGCTCTTCTGTGCTGTGATGCTCCATAGTAGAGCAGGATGGAAGTAACTGGAAGTAACTGAAAATAACATTGCTGATGACACCATTTACTAACTAAATGGGAAGCATTTAGATATATTCTCTACTTTAGACCACTCCTCAAATGAAACATTTTATATAGGACAACCACTAAATCTCAATAGTTTGAAAGCTGACAGATGTAAGACTAACCTGTTATACAGCAAAATGGTCTTTCCCTCCTTCCCTCTCAAAAGGTTTCCACTAACATTCCAATGTTTCTAAACTCTTTACAAGCTCGCACAAGAATTTGACAGTCATAACCAGTTTTCAGTCTTGAAATGTTTTATTTGAATGTGGCATTTTAATTTTGACTGTTAAAATTCTGTGTTGTGGGTTTGTGCATAATGCAAAGCCAAAGTATAAGTCCAAAGTGCTTTCATTTAAATACACTTTATTATGACATAGATGCACAACATTCTGTGTATAAAACCTTTATGCTTAATTACAAAGGTAACAGGCTAAGGCTAGGTTCAGATAAACGATTTGTAAGCATTTTGGCAGCATTTTACTAATGTTTCCAGATGTTTTGACGCTAGGAAAATGTTGCATGCAGTATTTTGCACACGCTATCCTTCAAAAATGTACTGAGAAGAATGCACCAACTTCAAGAAAATATTTAACATCTTCAATCTGTTTTGGAGGAAGACCAGTGGTCCAAAATATATAACCAATAACATAAATGCTAAAGAACACTCATTTAAGATCTTATATGACTGATATATTATTCCTAAATACATACTTAGCATATCCGGGACCTTTCCTGACTTATTTTTTAGGAATTGTGGCTTATCAGCATTGTTGGTAGTTCTGATCTGAAGTTAGTAGCTTCTGGAGGATATGCAAAAAAAAACCCAATTATCTCTACATCAATAACTCTTTCTCCATACAACGCACTCTTCAACCGACCAATACATAGATTTAATGCTCCAGCAGAAAACCTATAGCAAGTGCTATTAAACGGTTTAAAGTGTGTAAAAACTCATTTAGCAACTCTAGCACTACTGCTCAACTAAATGTATACCCCTTTACTACAGGGGCTTGGAAACATGTATGCAACAGATTATCAAACCCAAGACAGAAGGTTAAGAGCTGGAGAACAACTAATAGTTAGTAGGTAAAAAAAAAAAAAAAAACTTTGCCAATTGGAAATTGATTTATTCAAAATGTGTAATTATATGTACAGTATGTTTTTACCTAATCTACCCTATATGAGTAAAAATATCTGCCTATGTCTTGACACCAGATCCCCACAAAATTCTACTCCCTTCTATAAAGGGTCCCATATAAACTTAACCAGGCATTGATACGCCAACTTGGGCTGGATTGATCTATATGTTATATGGCGAACCGCAATAACCAACCTATATGAACTACTGTACATGGTTAGTGCTGGAGTGCACCCGCTATCATGATATAGACAAAATATCTGCTGAGCTACACCACTCCCTGAAGCCAAGACCAAACATATAGAGACTGAAACCACACCTACCCACAGGTAAATAAATATATATATATATATATATATATATATACCTTCACTATAAGGGATCAAGAATGTATACGTGCATATATAATAGGTCTCTAAACCCAAGACAGAAAGACAAAAGTTGCCGAACAATCACCTTGATAGGGGTACTAAAAACCACAATACCCGAATTATAATGATTATTACAGCAGGAAAAGTCACCTCGTATATAAAGCTAACACACATAAAAAATAACCTAAGAGTTATTACTGCATAAATGCGATAAGCAGATATCGAAACCGGAAACAGATTATTCCATAAGATTTAGCAACTAACCAAACAATATACAAAAATCTCCCCCACAGGATAATGAAAAGGTCTGTTTCATCTGCAACAAACATACTAGATGTAACATGATAAATAAAATCTTTCTGTCTATCTAAACAACATTGGTTGAACCTCAAACCTTGTGCTAGTGCTAGTGTGAACTAAATTTACCACAAAATGTATATATATATGTTTAAACCCATCAATCTCATATAAGGTAAAATACTTACTCTAGATTTAACATATGGTTCCCACAATACTTCAAAGGATACCATACCAACCCAACCAACCATCAAGCCTCTCTATAACTTGGATTACCTTTATCTGTAAACTATGAGGTAAATTTTAACTACACGAGTTGTATGACCAGAAAGGGGGTATCCCTATCCCTGTCACCAAACCACAGATAAAGCACCTGTAGCACTATCCCACCTCTTGAAACTGTGATTTAGTATACTAAGCCTGGATCCACCCCTAACTACAGACAGTAATAAATGTAATTATTTAATATGGGTGACTACACCCAGAGGAAAGAGATTATACCTTCTACTCAGCCCCCCATTCACTTTTTACCAGAATAGACTACATTTTCACCTCCCATATCACTGCTCCCTCAAATACGAGAAGGAATTATTTCAGAAATCTCCTGGCCAGACCATGCATATGTAGCCATATAGATTACAGACCTTATCCAAACCAACCTCCCCCCCTCATTGGAGATTAAATGAATTGATATTAAACTACTTCGAACTTAATAACACCTCAGAGATCTCGGCATCTACCCTATGGGCTACTCATAAAGGGTTGGCTTCTCCAAATAGCATAGAGAGCCAAGAAAAATAGATTAACTAGAATTAAAAAGCATGTCCACCCCTTTTTCTTAATTTTGATATAGTGTAGGGCTTCCTCCCCCAGCCCCAACCACTATAATAGTTTTAGTATAGTGTAGGGCTTCCTCCCCCAGCCCCAACCACTATAATAGTTTTAGCAGAAACTCCCCCGATCATTACTTACCTTATCTCTTTACTCTGGCGTACTGATCCGGTCCTTTGCTTGCATGAAACTGCGAGAGGCAGCCAATCACAGATGCGTCTGCTGGCAGTGGAGAATGCCGGAGGAGAGAGGTAAGGTAAGTAGTGTTCGGGGGAGTTTCTGTAAAAACTATTATAGCTGTTGGGGCTGGGGGAGCCCCCCACCTCAAAGGGGTTTAATGCTAGGGGGAGGGTGAGAAAAATGGTTGGGAGAGGGAGGGCTGCAGTGCGCATGGCAAAATTCTCCCGGAGGAGAGACAGGAGGCAGAGTCCTATATGGACTCGGACAGTCTCCTAGTCGCCAGTTTTCTGGACTTTGGAGGGGCATAGCAGGCCAGCCATTTGGAGCTGGGATGTAAGGTAATGATTTTATTACACTACAGAGTGGGGCCAGTAGTGGGTTAACTGATATACGCCAACAGGAGCTGAAACTCAGCAGGGAGTTCACTGACCAAACACTCAACCACATCAACCAAATGAAAAGAGAACTGAGTAAACTACTGACGAACAAAGCTGAGAAAGCACTCAGAATAGCGAACCAAAAATTCTATTGCAAACTAAACAAACCTAACACAATGCTGGCAAATAAACTAAACCAAAGATTAACACAGAACAAATTCTTATCTCTTAGAGACTCTTCAGGTAAACTGATATATGACCCACACAAGATAACATCCATGTTTGCACAATACTACCAAAAATTATATGAAGGTACGATAACCGACAAAACCAAAATAACCCACTCTCTTAAAACCGACTATCTAATCAAACTTAACCTACCTACTCCAACAGATCCACAACTTTACAAATTGCAAAATCCGTTCACCCAGCTGGAACTACAAAAAGTCTTAAAAGAAAGCAAGGGTAGAAGGGTAGAAAATCACCTGAGGAAGGGGGCACGTTCCCCCCGAAATGTTGTATTTGTTGTGTGGTTTTGAATAAATACTTGAATTCATCAAGGTGTGCGACTCCATATCCAGAATTTGTAGAAAATCACCTGGACCTGACGGCTTCACTACCCTCTATTATAAAACATTTGAAGCAACATTATCCCCTTATTTTCTGAATATGGCAAATGATATACTAGAAAACAGAGACTCATTCAAATCCAATATGCTAGAAGTCCAAATCATCGTAATCCCTAAACCTGACAAAGACTCGACCCAGACAGCTAACTACAGACCAATTTCATTAATTAACTGTGATATAAAAATTTTCTCCAAATTGCTAGCCAACAGACTTAAAGACATCCTCCCCTTTCTAGTGAACTACGACCAAACAGGCTTTATAAAGGGAAGACAGACGATGGACAATATAAGAAAAAATCTCACAGTCACCTTATCCCTAGATGTTGAAAAAGCCTTCAACAGAGTCGACTGGACATAAAACAAGTACTCACTAGATTTGGACTTCCACCCATTTTTATAAATGCGACTATGAGCCTCTACTCCAACTCAATAGCCAGAGTGAGAAATATGGGTTATCCCTCAGAGTCCTTTCCCATCAAAAATGGAACTAGACAGGGATGCCCACTATACCCATTGCTTTTAGCACTATGAAAGGAACCACTAGCAGAAGCAATCCGTTGGAATAAAAAATATCCCTTTTCGCAGATGACACTCTATAACGTGAACACAACCTTTTATATCCCTACCTTCCCTACAAGGTAGGGAAAGACCCAAAGATACTACACAAACAAAATTATACCATAACAATAAAAAAACGGATGGACTTACTCTCCTCATGGACCTATTTCCCTTTATCACCGTTGGGCCGAATAAATGCTGACAAAATGACTATTCTCCACAAAATATTATATATATTCAGAGCACTCCCGATATTACTTAACAAAAAAAATCTGTCAAAACTCCAACAAAAAATAACTAAGTTCATATGACAAAACAGACGACCACGTATTAAGAAAGAGTATCTAGCTAGGCACAAATCAATGGGAGGCTTTGGCCTGCCGATCCTATATAAATATTACGAGGCAGCTCGACTCTCTCAGTTGACACAATGGACCCAAGGAAACCAGAAATCTAACTGGGTCGATTTGGAAAATGAACTCTTATCCCCCCTAAATGTTTACTCGATTTTATGGAATCCCTCAAAAAATAGATGGCTCACTTCCACATATCTAACACCTACTATACTCCACTGCCTAAAATTATGCGACAGATGAAATTCCAAATATAAACTAACCCCTACTCTCTCTTATGCCCACCCTATTTTCTATAACCCAATCTTCCCTCCAGACATGTCCACCCAATTTGCAGAATATTGGCTACAAAAAGGTATCAATAGGCTATACGATATCTGCAACCTTAATCACATCGTTCTCCCTTGGGAAATATTACGCCAGAATCTTCAAATAGATAACACAAAATGGTATCAATATTTACAACTATCCCATTTCTTTTCAACAGTATCTAAAGAAACCGAACAAAACAACCCATCCATATATGAGAATCTATGCACCAGAGAAACAAACTCTAGAGGCCAAATCACAAATGTATATTCAACTAAATGGCACTTTTCCCAGAAAATTAGGATTCCTCCCACAACTAAGTGGGAAACAAGACTACAAACACATTTATTGGAATTCCAATGGAAACAAATCTTTACACAATCTTCCAGATGCTCCGCTAACATAATCTCAAAAGAAAAATCATATAAGATATTGTACGCCTGGCACACGACACCAACATTCTTACACAGAATAAACCCTACACACACCCGTTTGTTTTAAAGGATGCGGCTTTCCAGCAGATCAGCTTCACTGTTGTTGGGAATGCCCAGAGTCATAAAAAATATGGAACAATTGTGAAGCCTTAATATCCAGAGTATTTAAAAAACCTTTTCTACTATCCCCATGTACTGCTCTATTTAACCTACCAACAAAGGGTTTTAATTTTCAGGCACAGACACTTACAATGCACATCTGCTCATGCAATGCTATGCAGCCTCGTGGAAACAAACAAGCCCCCAAATTGAAGCTCTAGTGAACAAAATATGGCGGATCCATGATAATGAATATATGGCCCACACACTGCAAAACTCTAGGAAAACATGGTCCAAAATCTGGGATATTTGGATAATTGAAATGGACCCAAACGCACAACAAGACCCCAACCCGGAGGTCGAGCCTGGTGCTTCGCGAGGTACGAGCGACGGGGCCCCAGCACATATGCAGAAATAAGATTGTAAAAGCAAATCTATATACCATGAATGCACGCACAATGATTGTTCTTGTTTGTTCATTTTGTGGCGGGATGTACCTGCCAAAATGTTTGATGTTTTATTTTGTAAAAAATATAATAAAGGAAAAATTAATGAACAAAAAAAAAACCCTATAGCACATCTATGTTCAGTAGCATGAAGCTTGACTTCTGTTTCTTGGAAGGGATCTTCCCCCACTAGGACAGCTCTTATTAACAAAATCTGTTACACCAAAGAATATCTCACACACACAGCACAAAACACATCGAAGCAGTGATAAAAAATGTGGGTCTTTTGGGAACTAAAGATGCAACCAACTATAATTATAAACGACTGGGTGGACGTGGACAAGTGAGTACCAAAACTTTAATCTACTTATACAATCATATACTAATATGATGAACAAAACCATGTTTAAACACTTTCTTTATTATGTGTAAAAACACCTAAATGATATCAGGAAGACCGTGAAAATAACAATGAATTTAATTGTATTGATGTTCACAAATAATAAATGCCATTATATTAGAAACTTCTAGCTCATTGTCAAACCAAAATTACTGTTTTATTTTATTCTTTTCTCGATTTGTTACTTGTGATAACATTAAAGCTACAGTTTGGGTATCAGGTTTCCTCTGAATGTGAAACAGTAAAGTATGTGAATGACAGAGGAGAAAGAAGAGAATCCCAGGTGAGCAATTTGTGGCAGCCGAAAAAAATCCCTTAACTGCGTAAAGTTTCTCACATTAAATATAAAAGAAAAAACTAACTGAATAAACCTCCATAGTTACGCCTGGAATTTTATATTTGCTTTATTGAGGACAAACAGTATTTTACACTTTTGAACATAAAGGAATGTTTTTATGCACATATTTCCTCTGCAATCCTCTCCTATTTCCCATTGGAGGGTTCTTGTGTTTGTGCTGCAGCTAACCTACTCTAGTTTATTCTATTTTGTTTTCTAAAAAGCAGTTGACTGGATTACTGCACTCTCCTGGGTAGTATGATATGGAGGGAGTCTGAAAACTAACAACTAGAATGTTAATAGAATGACAATTCTCCAGCAACTGTAAATCTTTAATTATGTAATGAATGTGTTTAATTTTCCATGCTTAGCGATTGGATGAAAGCAGGAGATAGAAATGATGATCAGTGTATTAAGGCTTCCAAAAGTGAAGCAATATTTCATCTTCCAAAGCCAAACATTCTACACCAGAGGCATTGAATGTTATTTTAGTTGTTTTTTTTAGTAGCTGGATTTTTGCTGAAAGGTGAATTTTATAGCCTTGACCATTTTCTGTTCAAAGAGCAAGGTATTGACGAAGTAGATGAAATACTGTATTCTGATTAGAGTTTTTGAAAACAATCTGTCTACATTTCTAACATGACTGTCAACATTTCATTTTGTCTAATATAAGGAGAATATAAAGCTTGTAAGATTGCAGTAACATAGGCTTGTAGAACCTATAGGATCAACTGGAAAGACTAATAATTATACTACCTATATTTGCAGGACATAAGCCAAATATTTGTATACATGTATTTATTTTCACATACACGTACTGTAAGTGCTCTTAATTATAATGGGGTCAAGTTAAATTCCTTTGTTGCTCCCTTTACATTTATCTGCCCATTCCCATACAGACTTCAATAATGTTGGTCATATAACACCCTGTTTGCAATGTGTAGGCAATTAAGTAATAGGTATGCCCCCCCACAATTAAACAATATGTTGGTAAATCACCCCCCAGATGTAGGACCAACCTGTTATACTGTGAAAGTCTTCTCCCCCTTCCCTCTGCCTCGAAAAAAGTTTTCTCCTCCTCTCCAAACTCTTTGTGCTCTTTAACAAGCATGTGCATGGTCAGAGAAGACAGCTAGGGGAACAACATTTAGTCAACTGTCACATCCATGAATGATATATGTAATCAGGGCGAGGAGCACACTACATATATGCTTATCAAAATAACCAGGAAGCAAACAGAGGGGTAACAGGACATCAAGCAGCTTTTCAGGTTAGTTTTACATCTGCCAACTTTTTTTGGTGTGTGTGTGGGTATTTCCCTTTACAATTTTGCATTTGAGTGGGTGGACTTGCCTCACCCATAATTCTACCTGTTAAAAGCAGAACTAATCAACTATTATTCAAACTTACACAGAAGCCTTTGGGTGTAGAGAGGGAGAGAAACACATGCATACTGTAACTATGACTTATAGGTCAGGCATGCAAACTGTTTCTAGTCACTGCCCCTAATGGCTTCTAGGACAGTTTGATGATTGGGTCTGTTGATCATCAGGATGGTTCATTGTTCTATTTTTATTTAACTCTAAAAAAAAAAAGGTGATTCATTGATTAATAAATGATAGATCATAAATTATATAACACATACCGGTACTGGTCCTTCTTTTAAAAATTGGATGTTTTTATATTGATTATTAGCTTCTACTACGGTACTTAGTATCTACAGCAGCTAATAGAAAACAAGTAACCCAGGATATTAATTTAATCACATTATACTGTAGAAAACCGTAACTTTTACATTTTTATAATGAGATCAAATTAATGTCAAGCAAAAATGAGTTCAACCCTATGATTCAGCACAAAATGGACCCAGATTCTAATGTGGCCCCCTGGGAAAATTAATTGCCCACCCCTGCACTGAACCATTGTCAGGATAATGTTTTTTCATTTAATGAATGAATCATCTTCCTGAAAACAAAACTGCCTAGAGCTGAGATTCTATACATTCAAACTGCAATTATGATCTTATATTGAGGATTTGTTTTTAACTCTAAATCACAAAGCGACCAATACTATTAAAACTTATTAAGTACTTATTGATTTGTTTTAGTAGGTCTGAATGCCACTATCGAGTTTTGGACCACTGAGATCGATTTCTCATATATTGCTGTTTTTGCAACAGTAATTCTGCAACTTTTGACTGCCTAATTCAAAGTTATAAAACCCACACACAATCCAGTTCTTATAGATCAGTATTGATTTAATTGTGTTCTGATATGTCTGCCCAGATTGCCTACAGTTAATCTCATCTGTACTGAAGTCATTAGTGCATTGATGGCCTTGTTTTTAGAAACAAATTATAGAACACAGCAAGCAGTAAAGGGATAAATGTATACACATTGTCAAATGGAATAATTTTAAAGGGCATGTTTATCTTCATACAAAATTTTAACCCTAGGTGTAACACTTTCCCAAACCCTATTTGCAATACTTACCTTTTTCCTGGAGCTACTAACATCAAATACTATATCTTAACATTAAAGTCTGATGTTCCGTTGTCACACATTACCTCTCTTACAGATTGCAGCCATCAAGTCTAGCATGCTTATGCCAAGGCAAATGACTTACAGCAGCTGCAAAATCTGGATACTTTATGGCTGTGCAAGCTCGCATTGACCAGCGAACTTTAAGGAAAGGTACCTGATGTTAGGAGTGGTGGGAAGGAAGGTAAGTACTGCACAAATGGGGATTGGGGGGTTAATTTGGGGAATTAACATGCCCTTCAAAAGTCATCAGGGAACTCAAATTCAAGTCCAGTTAATCTAACTTAACATGACAGATAATTTAACACAAACATTAGGATAAACAGTACTTGCTCCTGTGGATCTTATATATGTATATTTTGTTGTGTTCTGCATCTAAAGATGCCACTTTGGGTCCTACCCACCAAAATATGTTTTGGTATTTTAGTTAAAGCTACAAAGGGAGGGCACTATGGCACATGGCTGTCCCCTGTCTCTTCTGTTGTCTGGACAAAAATGGGTAGAGTTGGGATATAGTAGAAGAGGAGAACATGGCTGTGGAAGGTGCCTTCTATGTAAATCTACCCCTTTATCTTAAATAGATTAACACTTCGCCTTCTCTTTAATTTGTAGGTTTCGATAATATATGTATTTTCCATATAAAAGAAAATGTAGGGAATACAATCACATTTCAATAATTAAATATAGTTTAAAGTTATTCTTCTACAGCCTGCTGATAAATTAGTAAAAAGTTAAACAGGGATGAAAAACAAAGAGATAAAAGAGTTAAACATACATAGAAGGGGGGTACAGAACCAACATTTTGAATCGGCTTATACCTATGTTATCAAATGCTACACATATTGCCTCTACCATCTGTTTCTCTCTGTGTCCCCTACAATCCTCATCCTCTCAGAACTTATTCATGTTCAAGTACAACTAGGACAATAATAACTTCAAATAAACATTTCATTCTAATAAATAAGACTATTTAGCATTCTCCAATAAAACAGTTTTAAAGAATTGTCTGGGTGAAGAAAGGAAACAAAAGGTCATACTGTGGAAATCCAGGGAAAAATGCAATAAGGTGCAACATTTTACCTGTGCTAATAAACTGCATAAACTGATTAGATGTTACCCACATAGCTGATGGTCTCAAAGTAATCCCAGATTTTAAAAAAATGCCTCATTTACTATAAAGATAAGTGATTGGTTTGAGTATGGTATTCTTCCCAACAAGTGTCGGTTGTCCCTTTCTTTAAAAAAACCCATTGTAATCATAAGCCATTAAAAGTGATTCAAAATTATTATTGTGACATCTTAAGGAGGCCATACACTCTCAATGGCAGCAATTTGTTTCCGCTAATTGGCACTTACCAATAGAACCTCAATCAGGTGCCAATTTCACTACCTGGCACTATTTTCTGAGCTTACTATCAGCTTCTGTGCAAATGACTGACCGATATTATGAATGGGAATTATAGAATGGGAGGTCATACATAGAGATGTACTGTGGGGTTTGAACCCAGTTTCAAATTGAATCCGAGGGTTTTGAAGTCCCGACGAAACTATCGGAACTCCCAGAATTTACGAAACCCGAAATTGTGATAATTATCGAAATCGAAAGTAGATGATTATTGAAATCGAAAGTAGAAGATTATCGAAAGTAGATGATTATCAAAATCGAAAGTAGAAGATTATCGAAATCAAAAGTAGATAATTATTGAAAATCGGATGTAGACAATTTCCAAAAATCGAAAGTAGATAATTATTGAAAATCGGATGTAGACAATTTCCAAAAATCGAAAGTAGATAATTAACGAAAGCAGATAATTATCGAAAATTGAAAGAAGACGGTTTTCGAAAATCGAAAACCAAAAGTAACTGACTTTCAAAAATCGAAAGTAGATGATTTTCCAAAATCGAAAGTAGCCTATTTTCAGAAATCGAAACTCGAACTTTCAAAATTTCCGAAAATTTCGAAAATTCGTAAACGAAACGAAACTCAACAATTTCTAACATCTCTAGTCATACATGGGTTGACTTTTCGACTCAATTGAATTGATTAAAAGTAAAATGTTTTGTGTATGTCTTCATTTAATTGGTAGATTTAAAGGCAAGTAGTGCTTTAAAAAGTCACGTTTCCAGAACATGATTAGTATTGTAGAAGTCTTGGATAGTTGATTCGGCAGTACGTCATTTGGCTATGATCTGTTTAAAAAATAAAAGAACCGTGTAATTGCAAGGGTCTTTTTTAATGAAATGAACATCTGTTTGACACATTTTTATAGTCTGTTTTATATTGTACAGTCGATAATGGCTGCGCGTCATTTAGAACTGCTATGGAATTGGTCGTTTTTCATTACATCAATTTGAGCAATAGTCATTTTCCAAAATAACACAATCTTCAGAAATGAAACAATGACTAATTTTGAATGGACTCAAACGTTCAGTCTGGTACAATGTTCCTCTCAAAAATGCAATAATCTTCTCAGCATGGGTAACTGAATTTGATTTTTTTTTAAAAAAAATAACCGCATCGTTTTGCTTTCCAAACATTTCTCTAATAGAGCCGAGACATTAAAAAGACAGGTGGCATTTATCAAAATGGATACAAACCTTGGCATGTAGTACATACCTTTCAGTTTGCTTGTTTGGACCCATAAACACATTTGTGATTATTTAGCTTCTCTGCAGATTGTGCGCGGACTCCTAGGGTTAGGTGGAAGTAGTAAAAAATTATCGATTGCAAGTAGAAAATTGATGTAGAGAGCAAAGTCTTCACCTTCTTAAATGACAAAGTATATAGTTATTGAAGCATTAAGCATAAGAGCATTCAAAATCTTCACTGCAGATGGATTGTGCCCAGAAGTGCTGTCTGTTACCATGACAGTTGTGTATTCAGGCTCACATACCTTCATATTTTTTATTACCTAATTGCTGGTTTTCAAATTCATAACAATTTGTCTGTTTCAAGTAATTTATCTATCTGCCCCTTTCTTATATGCAATTAAAATTCTATCAGCTTGCCAGGTTTATTGACCCAAGCGACATGTCAGCTGCTGAATGCACGACTAGAAGCCATGGGGAAGTGCTAAATAGAAAGGTAAACAATAATAATGGTCAGAGCATAACTTAAGCTTTATAGTCAGCTTTCCAGTTGGAATGTGCACCAAATGACCTGATAATATTTCACATTCCAAGCTGTGGAAATTTTAAATTCACATTGTGGTTTCTTTTGATTAACATATCTCCTTGCTTGCAGCAATGAAATGCATTTATATAATATTGCTGTAAAAGAGAGATGAACAAATTACTGCAGGTCCATTTCAATGTCAGGTCAGTATTATATATAAAACATTCACAAACTCACTGTTTACCAGTGAACTGCTTTGGAATCGATGGGACACAAACCTTACCGGTTTAATCCATACTCCAGCTCCACCTGAAAGATATCCCAGATATTCTAATCTAGATATAAAAACCCTTAGTGAGTTTCTTTGGTTAGATTCTTGGGGCCCTATTTCTAAAGGCGGAGTATGGCTAAGTAGTGATACCCACCTTTAACGGTTGGCAATTTTAGGAGATGGTATTGTATGGCTGAGCGGTCGTAAAATGTACAACCTCGGTACATGGCGGTACATGAAAGATAACCCACGGTATCTGATGTTTCCGATACCGCAGGTTCGTGAACATGCCTCTATGCTTCTTTCCAGTCGGCAATGTCTGACACATCTCCCTAAGAAGCCACACCATATAAAACCTTACAAGATGCTCCAACAACTATCTCCTCTCAATATTATAGATTGTGACAAAACTAGAACACCAATAAGGTGGTTTAAACAGATTAAACCCACATCAGGGCAATTTCTTCACATCCTTAGCAGTAGGCATAAGATACCATAAAACATTATTTGACCTGAATGACATCCACATAGACCATAGTTTACCCCAATGTACATCTAAAATGTTTGACAGTTTGGGTGACCCATTTTGTTGGATAATGTCACCCCATCCATACTGTTAACACAACAGATTTACTATATGATTTATGTTCAAAGATAAGTAACATGATTTAAGGATGAGTACCATGACAAGTAATAAGTTTGTACATGTATAGACTCCATAGATATTTGTTCCACTTTTCCTATATTAGAGTGCTATGCAGCATGCTGGGCAAGCAAGTACTGTACACATTGTTTCCATTGTTTCCCACTCCATTTCCACCTGTAAGATATCCCAGCCAAATGTAGAGATAAAAACCTCTCTGGAGTTTTTTGGGAAGAAGGAGAGGTAGTGACTGGTTTTGGTGCTTGGTCTGCACTCTTGTTCTTAGAAAGAAAGCTAAGCTTGCATTCAGAGGAAACAGAGGGTGAAGAAATTACAAATACAAACAAATGCCATATTACAGCTTCTGATGGAATATTATCTGAAAATGAGCTTTTTACAGTTTCAGAGGAGTGAAAAAATGTTAAAATCTATAAATGTTATAAACTAACATTCTCATCCAGTTCCCCATATAATCTTTTATTGATCAGAATTTCATATTAGACAGCAGCGTGTTATCATCTAGTTCTTATCTTGCTTCTTTATTGCACGTGTTTCCACGTCAAAATACAATTTCCCATTTCGATTTTCCCTTTTCTAATTTAATCTTAAAAGTTACAAATTTATGTTTACATTTTATTTTGAACCCCCCCCCCCCCCCAAAGTGTAAATTTATTAGTACCAGAAGTTAATTGCCTACTGGTACATTGTTTGTCCCAAAACAACAGGTGTGCTGTTTAATGTAAATCATGTAGAAGGATTACAGCAACCAGATGTATTGTTAAAAGCAAAAATGTTGGTTGTCACAGAGCACAAGAGTAACCACAATTAGATGAAACAAAAGCTTGCTATGTAGAATGGTCCCTTCAAGATCAGTGCAGATTAAAAACATGTTGCTCTATTTCTTCAATGATATTCTTCATCAAGGTACACATATCATGGCATGTAGAGGGGAATAAAAGCTCATTTGAGAGTTGTGCCTTATGGACTAGAACTCGAACAAGAGTTTGAGCTGAACTATTCGAGTTCGAACTGACTAGGACTTCTCGAACTATCCCGGACCCAGATTTCTCAGACTTCCGATAATTATCAAATGTTCAAACGTTCGAGGCACAAATATGCGAGTAAAATGTCTATTATACCAATACGCGAGTAAATATCAAATTATCGAATATGCGAGTAAAATGTCTATTATACCTATACACGAGTAAATATCGAATTATCGAATATGCGAGTAAAATGTCTATTATACCAATACGCCAGTAAATATAGTTTATAGGATACTTTATCAAATGTTCGAATGCGAGAGCTCGAAAGTACCGCGTGTCAGAATATAATCGATTATAAGTCCTGGATATTTGAACGTGTTTCCCAAACCATTTCCCAGGTCCCACAGCCATTTACATTAAGTTACCATTGATATTTTAATTGTATTTAATTTGAACTTTTCAAACTATTTGACTCCCATTGACTTTAATGGGTCAGTTTTCAAACTTTCCATATAGTTCGAAAGTTCGAAAACGGACCAAACTTTTGAAAGTTCGGCCATCTCTACTTACCACAACCTTTTTCTATGTGTACAATATTGATGTACACATCAAATCTATCTCTGTAATCTACAAGTGTACACCTAACTCCAACTTCTAGAGCCTTAAAGGCCTAAATACTGTGCCTTTTATAGGGTATGTACACTGGAAAAATTATTTGTTTTTAAAATTGCTCGAAACTATAATTCTTTCCAACTATCACTGTGCCACATTTTTTTGTTGATCTGTCCCCTATTTCTTTAGACTTCTAAGCTGAAGATAAACAGGGTTATTCAATAAAAGTTCTTATCGTTTAAAATGGTGCTAATTTTGCCCCAACCAAATCTGATTGGTTGGGGCAGAATTGGCACCATTTTAAACGATAAGAACTTTTATTGAATCTCCCTAAAGAATGTTTCAGCTGTGAATTAAGTACCTTGTAATAAACTTAAACAGTAAGGGTGTAACTGCAAGGCTGGGTACACACCAGCAGATATTTCCGGCTGACCGACCGATAGTGCTGTGTATCGGTTGGTTGGCGAGAAATATCTGATGGTGTGGGAACGAATGGTCGGCCGTGCACAATGTTGCCCGCAGCCACTATTACCGCAATCGACAGTGCTCTCAAGTAGACAAAAACTCGGCTGGTATGTACCCAGCCTTACTCGATTAGTGACAGTTTGGGAATTGCTTCTCTCAGTGCTAGATGATAATGATTGCTGAGCATTCTCAGTTTAAAAAAAAGTCAGGTCTGAGGAAAGGAGATTCTGAACCTAAGAAAAACAAGTTCTGTATTAAAGGCATGCAGCAACACACATGCACACACGCATCCACACCTCAGAGTAATTGCTACTTACATGTATTTAATTATAGATTAAGATGAGGCAAAGTAATTTTTCTAGTATACATACCCTTTAATAACCTTATCAGACACTATGGCTCAGTACCGAACTACTGCTGTCACAGTATGACATAATAAGACTGGTAATAAGAAATAAATGATGAAATATCTAAGGTTTGACCTGCAGAGAGACTTACAAAGTAGAAGGAATACACCATATATATATGTGCAGAATCTTAAACAAGGACAAATGGTATATGTGTAATTATTCACTTAACAATATGTTAAAAATGTTTTAATATGGAATGTTGTCACAATGTGTCCTTAACCGTCTATCTGTATCAATGGATGCCAACATTAAGACATAATCCTCTGCTCTTTCTCCAACTTAATACTCAAATATTTTTCTGAATGTGTAATTCTCATTACTGATATATTAAAATTACAGCCCTTCAGAGCTTTCCATGCACAGAACAAAATGATTTCTGTTTTTTAAAACTGTGGCATTTCATTAGTTTTAGATTTAGTAATACTGCAATTCTATTATCTATAAAAAGATTTTTTTTTTTTGCTTGTCGCAGACATGGGCTCAGTAATAAAATAAATCGTTTTTTCCTCTAGTTGCCCTTTTTTTTAATTCCAGCTTTATTTAATATCTAAAATAACAAAGAATGTAAAGGATATTATTTTTCACTCTTACTACAGAAAAGGTTATGTGGGTTTGACTGGTGAAAAATGAGAAAGATAAATTTGCATTAAAATGTAATTGCATGAAATGTTTTAAGAATAATAAGAAATGTCTGAAAGAAGGGGATATGTAAAACCCCAGCAGTGTTCCAGTGAATATTAGAATATTTTTATTCTCTCTTTTTTCTTAGAAAATGTTCTGAAGGATGTCATAAAACTAGGAAGTTACTTGTCAGATAACTCTACTTTACATAAAGCTAATCATCAGCCGCAGAAACAAAACTGGTTCTCATTTTATCATTATACCAGAGAACTTTAATACAGTTTAGTTTTATTATTGTTATTAAATGTGGAGATGTGGCAAATTCAGCCAGTGGAATTTAACTGTTCACGTGCAGGTTTTTATCAGTTTGACTCAGTTTTTGCAGGATCCCTCCTTATCTTCATAATTTCCTTCCTTCCTATCAACAACTGTCAAACAGACACCCCTCCTAGGCAGCAATTACCATTGTAGCAATCTGACAATCCTCGGGTTATATTGTTCAATGTGAAGGGATGAGTTTGCCTAATGACAAAGTGCCCCTGGTATTATGGTGCTTTTATTCAGTATCTGACAATTTACATTGCATTGTGAACCAAGGAATGCTGGGAACAGGTTTCAAATGTCTGGGAGGGACGCAGGTTGGACAATCCTGCGCTAGTATCTGAGTCTTCTACAGGGAGGTCATGGGAAGGCCACCCAGTACTTACCTGACAGCTCCGGCAGGGAGAGGGTATGTATGTCACCACCACAGCCAAAGGATACAAGCCTGCATACAAAGAGAATATACAGTGCACAGAGCCTACCTACATCCAAATGGACTGGAGGTGCTCTTGGTAATAGTGGAATATACAGGACAGCAAAAAGAAAAGAACAGACACTCAATCACCATGTGAGACTAGGTATAAAACAATCCATTTATTGTGAAACACTGGGAAAAATTATGAAATAGTGAACATATTAAAAACATTTAAAAACAATACAGAACATGTGTCCTTCCCAGTATGTATTACCCAGAAGTCCAGGATAGCCAAACCCCTGCCCCTATAAAGCTAATTGAGGGCACAAGCCTGGTAGGGGTGTCATAGACATGTTAAACATCCCATGCAATGTTATGAGCTAGATGATAGTTTTAACATTTTTAGTGGCATGGATTTACTGCTATCTGGCAGCCCAAAAAATCTTGGGAAATAGCACAGCTCTCTTTGTTTAATTATAATGTAGGTTAAGTTTTACACTACTTTTTAGCTTAAAGCTGAACATAATATGAAGGAGTGCTACAAAAATTTTTACATTTTTTGCTGGATTTGTAAAAAGACAATTGTTTTTGTAGCATTGATTTTTGGTGACGCGAAATCCCTTGCTAACATCAAAAACAGTCTGAAGCTGACCATACAATACAAGCTTATCACTTACATTCAAGAGAAGTTCCACCAACTGGCTGGGAAATTTCACAGGTAAAGCTGCTGCTCCACTTGACATTACAATGAATTTGATATTCATCTCAGATTGATGTGTAATCGATGTAACGTTGAGATACTATATTTCCAGCTTTCAACCAAAGGGTGTTTTTTCAGCAAATAGAGCAATGAGTCTAGTTCATGTTTTCGGCTTTATTAAAAACATGTAAAAAATCTTTTTTAACAAACAAAGAAATTATCAATGCACAATCCTGGGCCTCATCTGATATTTTGATATATATGCTAGTGCAAACAGTAAAAATATAAGGGTTTTATGTACAATTTTATGCATAAAAGTAAAAAGCCTTCCCACCACGTCAAGGTAACCTTAAATTACATTGGGTCATTTATCTGGGTTGACATCTCCTGCTTTTTTTGCATTTTCTTGGGAAGGTTCTCTCCTTGACCTTGCATTGGATTATAGTTAAAGGCTATCACTTTCCTCCCCCTACTGGCTTTTAATGAGGAGGAAAGCTTAGTATTCAAGGTAGAAGACCTCCAATTAAAGGGCCATTTTGAAAAGTGCTATTACTACATGAAAGCTTGGTCTATCTACCTGCAAACTACCTCTTTTACATTACATACAGGGTGTGTGTGTAAGCACTCCTTAGGTAAAATTATTATAAAATATAGTGGAAGTGGTACTGATCTAGCCAAAACATTAGAACAAACAAGTAAAAGGATGATCAATGCACATTCCTGGGCCCCATATAATATCAAAATATCTGTGCTAGTGCACATTCCTTAAATGCCTTAAATACTAAGCATTGAATGGGAGGCCTTTTCCCTCCTTGTTAAAAGCCAGTAGGGAGGGAAGGGGGGCGGGGCGAAGTGATAGCCTTTAACACTAAACCAATGCAAGGTCAAGGAGACAACCCTCCCAAAAAATGCAATCAAGTAGGGGGTGTTGGCTAAATTATAAAAATATGATATATTGGCTTTTTATAAATTACATTAATTAATTGCTGACAAATATTGCAGATAAACCAAGATCAATGCTTTATAAATATGCCCCATAGTATCAAAAATAGTTGAGTACTCTGTTTACAGAGCTTTATATCTTGCCTGCTTGCTGTTTAACCATATAAGTGTATTTTACTGGTGTTTTGTATAAATATAATTTTGTATGCTAACAGCTCAATAGAAAACTTTAAAAATGTTGACAGATGAAATGAAGTGAGAAGTAAAGCTATATGTAATGTTAAAATATTAATGAACTTGTGTGATTTTTATAATTGCTGTATCTAATAAGATCTTTCTTGCAATCAAAACTGAGAAGTAATAAAACCAATTGGTTGTTGGATCATGTATAGAAAAAGTAGTCAACGGAGCTACATCCATGTGGGCTAAAGTTGGGTATGTAGAAGTGGGTATTGAGAGCAAGGTCTCTGCGAATGACACAAAACTATGCAGAGCTTTGGAAACTTCAAATGATGTGCAATTGCTGCAAGCAGACATAGATAGATTATGAAAATAGACAGTAGAGTGGCGGACGAGATTCAGTGCATGTGGGGTTTAACAACTCTTGTGCCATAAATGGCTCTGTGCTAAGTGAATCTCTGTTGAAAAAAGTTTTCTGGGTTATTATTAGATACTATAAGATAACAGACTGTAGCAAGCAGTGCCAGACATCAAGAGCTAGAGCTACAGTAGCAAGATATTGTTTTGTATACAGAGGGGAATAGATTCAAGGGAGAAAAAATGTATTCTACCTATTTAAAAGGCACTGGTAAGGCCTCATTAGGAATATGCCGTGCTGTTTTGGAATACAATATATAAAAGGGACAACTTGGAAAGTTTATTAAATACTGTTTAGTATTGTTAATAAATAAGGTTGGACTAGATGGATGTATGTCTTTATTCAACCTTCATTACTATGTTACTTTGGGCCATATTTATATTAACAATCGGTTTAACGGTCGATAAAACGATCATAAACTTACGTTCATTTTAGCAATCGGTTTAACGAACGTAAAACTATGATAACGATTGTAAATCCATGACCGAGGTCGTAGATTTACGATCCCCATAGAATGTCACTGCAGTAGTTTACTGCCGCATGGTATTCTATGACCAAATGATCGTAAAGTTAATGAACGTTCGGCGTAAATGTACGATCACGGCTGTACATTTACCAATAATGCGCTAATGTGTGATAACGCATGTTTATAACTATGGCTCTATGTTACTCATAAGGAACGGCAGGTGCATTTCTGGTGGGGTTGATTCAAATTGACCAAAGCCATCTCTACTGCACCCCCCCCCATTTCCTATAAACATATGTTTCTGTGCATAGGAAAACCTGCCCATAGACCAGAGATGTCAAACCTATGGCAATACAGGTGTTTGGAAACTTCAATTGTTGTAGTTCCCAAACATCTGGAGGATCGCAGGTTTGCAGGTTTGACATCTCTGCAATAAACTATGGTGCTGGATTTTAAGCCTCACTTTGTGGGCAAGATATATATATATATATATATTGGGCCGAAACAAGTAGGAGTATGGACCTACATTAAGATTTAATAAATATTTTGTTCCATGGAGTGCTCTGGTTCAAGTTTGTGAATATTGTGGAGTAACGGTAGCACCCGGGCAAGAATCCAGGAACGGAGTGCGACGGAGCAAGTTATCTGTATATATATATATTTATATATAACTTATTTAGACTTCAAAAAACTTATTCCACATTTTTTTAAAAAAAGGCAGATATTGTAAATGTAATTGCAAGCTGAGGGCCATTATGTTTAGAGATTATGGTTTAGAATTACTTTAATAACAAAGTCTATGAAGTGTTTACTTTGGTTACAATATTCTCCTGACTTAAGGGGGGGGGTTGTGAATGCTGTTTTGACACCTTAACCTGGGCAGTTTCAATAACACCCCTTAGCCACAATGCATCCACACCTTGCATTCAGAAGGTCCTTAACACCTGGCTTTTATATGCTAATTGGGTCTTTCCAGGGTACATAATTGCCAACAGTCATTCTAAATTGAGAAAGCCAGTCGGATGACTAGCAAAACGTCTTCAAGAACTAAACTTTAAGTCCAGTTTATGTAACTGAATACAACAGATATGGGAAAAAAACTCTCTCCTTTTGCTTTGTCATCCCTACACAACTGCTCGGACAAAGGACAAGTCAACAAATAAACAACATAAGTGGAATTACAGTTAAAATAATTTTTAATATAAATCATTTTATCCAAACTCCTGTTTTTGTGAAGCGACAAAAATGGCTACTGCTCAACAGATCCACAAGGCGGGGGGCTTTGTAAGCAGAATTTTGTTAATATTTACATGTATACAAAAGATTCTTAAACAAAATGAATAATATTTATACAATAAATTTCATTGATTGCAAATCTTTTATCCCTATAATATTCATAAAAAGTAGAAACCATTGGTATTATTTTTTTCTAACATTTAATATTCCACAATTTCTTCAAGAAAAAAAATCACCATTACCTGTCTAACTCATTGACCAAATATACCATAGAATGTGAAGATAATAAAACCTGTAATGTAGATATAATAATCCAGAGTGCACATCAAGACAGGAAATATAGCCAATGACACTCTGAAGAGTCACTTGATAAAAATGTAATACTTTAATCAAATGCTTTAAACAATGCTGTTAAGGATATCGAATGTTCACATTTATTTGTATGGAAACAGAAAATATGTTATATATGTTATATATGAAATATCATTATTTCAATTGTTTAATTTCACCATAAATTCCTGACCTTATCAAGCCTCAGATGTCTCTAGTTGTTGAGTACTAATCTTACATTTTATTCTTCTAACTTTCTTCCTTTGTCAAGTATTTTTTATATGATTTAATGTAGGCCATGGTGCTCTCCAGATGCTATTTTTACTGAACCTGAAGATTTATGTGTTCTCGACTAGCCTCTTGACTTTTTGAGCTTGTAAGGCTATGAAAGAGTTATAGTTTAAATAGACTACAGGTATAGAACTCCACATGTAACTGTAAGGGTTTTATCTGTTATTGTTCAGATAGTAATTACTTCTCTGGTGTTCATTTGGCATTTAGGATAAAAGGCTAAATTTATCCCTTCATAGCCAAATGTATGCAGTTGATGGCTAACTTTACAATAATTTTTTCTTTACATAAAATAAACCAAGCCTACAAAACATATCTAAATATCAGTTTGGGCTTTATTTACCATACATATATTTAACAGCTAAGTAAGCAGTAGGGAGTAGGGAGGTTTAAAAAGCCATGGTTTAGAAAAGAAGGATTTTATATATTATGGTATCATGCAGAAGATTCTAGAAGAGAATAAAGGTTTAAAGGGAATGTCCATCCCCCAAACTAAAACTTTACCCAATGCTGGCCCCATTGTGTACAAAATCCTTACCTTTCTCCTCTGCTCCAGTGCCTGCTGGAAGTCCAGGAAACTGAAGAGTAGGAGCTTGTCTGTGTGCCATCTGGAATCTGCCCCTTCCCTGTCCTGGAGGGCTCTGGCATGCACAGATGAGCCCTCTTCTTTTTTTAAGGTGTGCAATGTGTATGCACAGTCTGTGTTTGGCCCATATTTTCCAGTTTGTCTGGGCTGGCCACTACCAGTCTGTGTGGGCACTTGAATTTTCAAGTCTGTATGGGCTGGGCACTGTTAGTCTGTGTTGGCACTTGTATTTACCAGTCTGTGTGGGCAGGGCAATAACAGTTTGTGTTGGCACTTACTACTCTGTGTGGGCACTAAAGTTGACCATACATTAGGCCGATTTTATGTACAAGCCGACATACAATCCGAGATTTTCATTGATTGGCCGATCTTATTATGCAACATTAGATCGTAATTAAGTCGATTGGTAAGATGATCGTAGTATTTTCTGAAGTTCCAAATAATTGTAAATGTAATGTAAGCTCACAATAGACGATATTCGACATTAATTACAAAACATCAGTTTAAGATTGTAATTACAATTGTAATAGTGTATGGCCACCTTTATATATACCAGTCTGTGTTTGAGGCATTTGTATTAAACAGTCTGTGTGGACATTTATATTTATCAATCTGTGTTTTGGGCACTTATATTTACCAGTCTGTTTGGACATTTATATTTACCAGTTGGCGTGGGCAGTTATTTTTACAAGTATGTGTGGGCATTTATATTTTCCAGCTCTGGGCACCTGAGGCACATGCCCTGGGTGTAATTCACAGTCTCCCGGGTCTACCCACACTTAAAAAATTACGCTGTGGCACTTGTATTTACCAGTCTGTGTGAGTATTAATATTTACCAGTATCGGTACTGTGTGTACCTAGCTTAAGCTCCTGGTTTTAATAAAGAAAAACCTATTGTTGTTATGCCACCGAATCAGGGCAAACTGAGAATGATGTGTAAATCAGTTTAGGACAATGTTCACAGCTATGTTAATGAGAAATTCTTCTTCGATTAGCAACTCCACAGTGAAACTTTCCAGAAGAAGAATAAAAGGACACTGTGCTCATTATATATTGAATTATGCATCCCTATTGTAGTTTACAAAGATATTAGAAGTCACCTTGGACTGGAGAGTAGAGGCAGATGTTATTTAGGTTTTATTAGCCACTCTCTGCTGACTTGCTATTTTACCCATTATGTACGGTTGCCAAGTCACTTTTTGTGGGCAGCTATAGTTGCTTTCAGTGGCAGCTAAGTATTGCCAGATTTATATGTGCAGTGTAAACGGTTTCACATAGAGATTTACATCACCAAATACAGACGATCATTTAGCACTACAGTATTTCAAAAATTCATTCAAAAATGCAAAATTTTTCTGTGATATTAATCTGTAGAAACCAATCAGATCTTTTACTTAGAAATTGCAGTTAGATCACTTAGATCTGATTTGTTTGCCTCAGACTAATAACAAACCTTTGAACCTTTTCTTGCATCAGCCCCATGATGTACAGTGTATTTGTGGCTCTGGTGTATTGCGGTTAGTAAGTGGTTTATAAGAACATAAAGATCTCTGTATTGTATAACAACTAAATTGGAATGCTGAGTCTTTTTGATAAGAATTGGCATCTCAGTGGTACTTTTACTTTGACTCATTCAAACACATTTCATTAGATAGTTGGCTTCTCTATCATCTCTTGGGCTTTGAATTGCAATGTAATCTTATTTAGCTTTAGGCCCAAAACATAGTTTTTTTTTAATCAATCTTATATTATATAGTGGTATTTATGAAAAATAGTAATATAACATAGCATAATTGTATTATCATATGCAAAAGAATATAACAAACCATTTTTAAGGGCAATTCAAAAATCTTTACCTAACCTTAAAAGCTAATTACTGCTAAAGATGAATATATCATGCTGATTCTCATCAATAGCTATGTCTGTGTATATATAATTCAAATTAATATATAAATATAGCAAAAGTATACCTGTTGGTGCACAGAGGGAATTAGGTGTGTGTATGACTGGCTATTTATAGAAATATTATGAACAAATTATATTACATGGGACTTCTGCACTCATCCAGTTCAATGATCCAGGTGCCACCAGGTAGTGTAACTCTACCAATTACATCCGATAATCAACAATATGTAGATAATTCCCGGGCACACTGTTCTCTTAATTCCAAACAATAAACTTTATTTCAATGTTTCAACGACACTCAGTTCCTCTTCACCAGGACAACAATCAACAGTGCGTAACAACACCACACATTATATATCATCAACCTCTCTTTTGCCGTCTTGATGTCACTAAAGTCGGTTTGAATATTTTATTGAAAAGTTTTGGGGTGTGTGGTCACATCATGATGTATAATGATATATAATGTGTGGTGTTGTTACACACTGTTGATTTTTGTCCTGATAAAGACGACGTTTTGTAGCATTGTCAAAGCGTTGAAATAAAGTTTATTGTTTGGAATTAAGAGAACAGTGTGCCTGGGGATTATCTACATACTGTAGAAATATTATGAGAAATCTTCACTAATGTATAGGCACCGTAAAGGCCCTGGAGCTAGTTATGTGATTGCACTGTATTACTGAATTGGTATCCTGTTATAGTTCCACCAAACAAGGAGTATATTTTGTACCTGTGCAAGCTTTGTAATGTATGGGACATGGCAGTGATAGTGCCAGTTAGCACCGAGGTGCTTCCCAATATATTAATTGTTATCAATATCGTAAGTGCATAAATGTAACAAACATTCTTTTGTATCTTAACATGTAAAACATTAAATGTAAACCATTATACCAACCAATTTGTATTTGGTCCCTAGAGGCCTGTTAACCCGCTTATCCTCAACCCAACGTAATCCTGCAGCCCATCAGCCGCGCCAACACCGGCTCAATGGGTGCCTTACATATACCCAGTCGCCGATCGCCTCTGGTAACACAAGGCCCTATTTTCACCCCTCCACGCCACTTTTTCCTCTATGGACCACCGCCACCACAGGTGAGCTGGACAGCTCTCCTGTTCCCCAACAGCTCCCATGCTGCGTGGGCTTCCTCGTAAAAATATCCAACACGATTTCAATCAGATAGACACCATCTTTACCATATAGGGCCCCACAAAAATTTTCCAACTCTGCATGTCTGCACAGTAGTCTATTGTTACACCTTACAAATTTACCTATGGCCCTGTTGATCTTGATTAAGAATTTGTCCAGTACCTTACAGTCCCGAACCACCTCTCCAGACACTTCTTGGGACTATATCCGACCAAACCACTAACAGAGTAGGGAAAGAAGCCCATAATCTTAGGAAGTCACATATAATGTCCTTTATCAATGTCTTCAATGGCACTGACCCGATGTCAATACTGCTGGAGGACCGTGCAATGCTGCAAACTCTAAAACCGTGTTCAGAAACGGCTGCCAACGTAAACCCAACCATCGCACTATAACTTCGTTCCTGTTGAATCCCAGCTGCTTTCCCTCTTGCCGCACTGCTGCCCTTCGCGCTGCATAGTACACATAGAAGTGCCAGAGAATCCATAATTTATTGTGGCCTAAAATGTAGCGGAAATTGTAACGGAAAGGAAGTTTTTTTAGCAGATGGCCCTAATATCCCCCTTACACTTCTACTCGACCCTGCCAAACGTAACTTCGTAAACGTGTTGATTTCCATCTGCCTATAGGTTTTATCATGTCATTCTTTAACCCCCATCTGGCTGCCTCTATGGCAGCCCCAAGACGGAAGGAGTGGGTACCATACTCCCTTTATTGTGCTCCCGTCGCCTGTAGACAACCTCGAAATATGGACCTAAATTGATACTGCGATAGGAAAGACCCATCCCGATGCACTAATAACGGCCACCCCATCCTGGCCCGAATGTCTATATACCTTTGAAAGCAAATGACTGGACAAACTGGATAATTCTATAAAGGACCCCCTGCCTTTTTGGTCGGTTTTTGATTTTCTGATGAGCACCCACATCCGCCCATCTGCCACCCCCACATCCCCATATTGGAACCCGATGATGTCTTGCTGGGGGAAACTAGTTCGCTGATTCTAAAAGCACCAAAGAATGCAAGTGAAAGAGCCAAACCAAACAGAACAAACTGTGAACTACAAATCTGACTTAACGCGCCATGTAGCGAAAGTAACAGATTAAAGGAAACCAAACTTTTTACACACCACTTTCATGGTCTGCAATAAAATCCAGCACTCATCCCTGTTCCCTGTGCCTAGGAAAAGGAAGTCATCAAGATGGTAACTTAACTACCCACTTCAAAAGGTACTAAAGGTTTTGAAATAGGCACAAGAAATCGAGCACCCCATAGGCAAGCAATGATCAACAAAGTATTGCCCATCCCAACTATATCCCAGCAAGTGAAAGGAAGCTGGGTGCACTGGTAGCAAGAGGAAGGCCGTCTCTACATCGTTTTTTTACGTGGGTATGCTCTAAAGCAGATTTAACATTTTTACAACTGGCGACAGCTACTACCTCTTTGGATGGGATCAGGAAACCATTGGCAAAACGCTCACTGGGGATATTCCCTTTACTGAAAGATTCCATTGTCGGAGGAAGGTGCCTTCCCCGCCGGAAACACCTACTCCCAGGGTGTGACCCTCAGCATCCTGTGCATTCATATTGGAATCTGCAAGTTGAGTTGAACCGACAGGATCCTTCATTAAATGACCAGTATACACCTTTTTTGTTGCCTTGGGCTCCGGCCGGCGAAAGGTTCTGTTTTGTTACGCCGGCTCCCCCTTGAAAGGACAACTGGGCGGGCCTATTGGGCACATAAGCTTAAGCCATAACCCCATGTCCCTGTGATCCCAACGAATAGACTGCATCACTGATTTTCATTGCCGGAATTGTTCTTCATCGTAACGAAGCCACGCCGAACCTGCATATGTTCTATAAGCCTCGAAACCTGTAGGTAACTGGTAACAGAAAAGGCCCACACAACTGTGCGGTTCCTTCTCTCCTAGTATGCTAGCATAAATAACAAAGGCCTGCAACCAATTGTGGTGCAGGAAATTAGTCTGTACCTTCTACTCTTCTACTCCTACTCGTTTTTACATTCCTCTAATTTAAAAAATTTTTCCAACAGGAACCGCTCAAAAGGCAATAACGTAAGCCTGACACGCTAGTCGCTGCGCCTGTAGTTACTTCTGTAGAAACCTTAGTTGCTGTTACGCCCACCATGCTCTGTAGCTGATACTTTGATTTCCCTCTGTGGACAAAGTTTGTTGTTGCTCTATTGCATGGTTCCAACAGGAACCATGGTCAAGGCTAGCAGGTCTTACCTTTTCCTCTATTCCCCTTGCCCCTGTGACTGTCCTACCCATACCTGTGTTGGGTGGCCCTCACTTGTGCTTCCTTCCAGTTTTTCATAATTGGCCTCCTAGTAATTCCCCTAATACATCAGCCTGCCTGTTTTTTCTATATATTCCCTTAGTTGGACCCTTGCTTGTATGACAAAAAAAACCCCTAGAGCTATAAGACCCGTAAATGAACTCACCAACTGGCCGGTCTCGGGGCTCCCCGCCAGTCACTCCCATCCTGGAAAGTTGTCTCCTGGTACCACTGCTGAACGTAGGCAATATGATATTCCCCCTCCGCTGATTCTGAATTGCTGGATGAAAGCTGCAATTGTAAATCCACGCTGCTGTCTGCTTCGTCTCTTGAAGACTGTCCAGCTGTAGAACCTGGCTGACGTTGGCAGGGGGGGGCAGCAGTGGTGTTGGATTCGCCGAAGCCCAAGCTCATCTGTGATGAAGGACCAGAGTCACCAGTTTCCCCCATAGCCCGGGGGGGGCACTGTGAGAGGGTTGTGGGGACAAAGTCCGATCTGTTTGATTTCCGGTTACATATGTGTTGTGGATGAGTCATCTGCTGCTCTTTGTGTCCCGGCTGGTGTTGTTAGGGGAGAAGAGGCTCTATTGGTGCAAGCCCTCTCCCTCCCCCAGCTTCCTGGCACGACTTCCGGGTCTCTGGATCTGGTGGCTGAGCGCGCCACCCAGGCAAGGGGTACGCCGCATAGGTAGATGGGAGTGTCCGGCCGACGTTCGTACACGGACGAGCCCAGGTTTGTTGGGCCTCATCTGGGTGCTCTAAAACCGGGCAGGCTGCCGGACTACAACTGAAGGCCAGGGTTCCTGCTTCTAGGGACTGCCTTCCTCTGCTTCCTCAATCCTTCCTGCCCAGTTGATCTCACCACAGGCAAAGGTGAGGACGACTCTGCTTCCCGCCGTCGACCTGCAGACCTTGCAGCCCCAGGGCTAAGCCTCTCTGGTGGTCCTGTCCACCGGTTGCTCCGTTGGTTCCCTCACAACTCTCCAGCGATGATCTGGTCCAGCTGCTGCCTTAGCTAGTCTCCTCCTCTTGCTGCCGCTGTCTGCCTCAGAAAAAAGGGAAAAAATGGCAATCGAAATGTATCCCTGGATCAACCAGAACTACAGTATATGTATTAATACCAGTAATTCTCAATATTTTTTAGTTTTAGAAACTTATCTAGCCCACTTTTAAAGCTATTAAATGAGTAGCTTTGAAATATTCTTATTTAAAATAGAGCAGTTTATTTACTTCATGACCTTTTTCTCCTTCTAATTTCTTCTGAACTTTGGGGATTCTAATGCCAACTGATGGTTGCACATGGACAGTTCAGCTTACGGACTCTGGGGCACAATGCCAACAGAACTGACATCTGCTCCTGGTAACACTTTTAAAAGAAACATCCTGAATTCAAAAAATCAGAGAGAAAGATCACTGCCTTGTAATCTGCTAAAGAGAATAATTTTACCTACAGGGGCATTTTATAAGCCTGCAGTATCGCTTGATATTTTTAAAGTACCATTACTGCATTATGAGGCTATGGTCAATACCATGTGGTATCTGTGTTTGCACCATGGTTCTTATTAAATGTCTTGCCTATATTCTGTTGGCATTTACAGAACCATTCCTACTGGCTTGTAGAGCTGTTCATATCCGTCAAGTTTCGTTCCGAAATGGACCCACAGATGTCAATGGGGTAAACAAAATGTAACAATTAGTAAAGTAAGGGTAGTAAAAGCATGGCCATTTACTTACATGGCTCAGGCACCTTGGAAATGGGCGAACACGTACAAATCACCAAAACAACATTTCCTTCAAGCAATCTATTTTCGAGCTTCTGTGAATATATTCAGGGTAACCCTCAAAAGTACCCACAAATATATGGTAAACCTTGAAAGTAACCTCATATTTTCAGACACGGATTCCATATTGGCTTGCCTTGCCCTTAGAAAAGAAGGGACAACTGAGACGGTGGCCCAGAAAGTAGGAGAAATGGACAGGGCATCCCGAAAGGTTTTATGTGTTGTTACAATAAATAGTTGTGAATTCACCTGATTAATATGCTCCCCCATATCTTTCTTGTGCTAGAGAACTTTCTGGCCCTTGGAGTGGAGGGCTAGGGGAACTGCACCTATCTACTTGTCTGGCATACAGCCATCACCGGTGTGCTTGAGTGTTCCTTGGACTGTATGGCCCAGAAAGTACCCTTACAGGTCACCTGCAGACAAAATTGGTAAGGTGGCCCAGCAACCATACACTGTTGTGTTTCCTGTTAATATAAATTGTACTATTGTATGCGTGGATTGTGATGGTTATTTCTCAATTGCCTACAACAAATTATTTTAACATATTTCAAGTTTCATTAAAGGATAAGTACACTGTATTTTTAACTTGTTGTTAGTGGGTAGCTGCAACTTAAAGGGTATGACCACCCTTGAAATTTTTTTTTATATAACATTCCCCCTGTCCCCCCAGCCCCAACCGCTATATTTTTATTATTAGAAAGTGCCCCAAACTTTCCTCCGCCGCACTGCTAGGTCCTCTGCTTGCGAAAAAAAGGCAAGCAGAGGGGCGGGACCGGCAGTCGCGTCTGTGATTGGCTGAGCGGCAGCCAATCACGGACGTGGCTGCCGGGAGTTCAGTGCGGTGGAGGAAAGAGGGAAGGTAAGTAATGTTTGGGGCACTTTCTAAAATTAAAAATATAGCGGTTGGGGCTGGGGGGACAGGGGGAATGTTATATGTAAAGGGTTGTATGCTAGGGGGAGGGAATCCTAATTGGGAGGGAGAGGGAGGGGGAGGGAGGGGGAGAAGGGCTGCAGTACGCATGCCAAACTTCTCCCGGAGGCCAGATAGGAGGCAGAGTCCTATATGGACTCTGCTATCCTCCTGGTGGGCAGTTTTTGGGACTTTGGGGGGGGGACAACAGGAGAACCATATGGAGCTGGGATGTGAGGTAAGGATTTTATTACACTACATGATGGGGCCATTACTGGGGGGGATTATAGTTTTGGGGGTGGACATGCCCTTTAATAAAATAATGTGGTGGTGTGTTTTTTTTTGCTATCCCCCTCCCCTGCCCTAACTGCAGCTGTTAAACCTCCTTTCCCTGGCTCTGTGATCATCTTCCTGTAGCAGGACCCCCCATGCGATTTAGTCAGCCAATTGCTGTGCTCAACCTCACATTTCTGTTCACTCAGTGTCGCAATCTGCCCGCGCCCGCCCGGTGATGTTGGAGCACATTCGCGTGGTAACGTCAACAGTCAGCTTAAATCGCTGGATTTGGAAGAGGCTGTTGAGACTGCCTGATTGTTGCTCAGAGGTAAAAAAACAAAACGTGGACTGGATTATCAGTGTACATTATCATGGCAGTGATAGTGCCAGCTAGCACCGAGGTGCTATCCAACATTTTACCTTTAATAACGACAGACACTAAGTTTTTGGAACAAAAGGCCACAGCGTTTTTATTAACTTGTTATCCATATTTTAATTGCATAAATGTCACAAACATTTCTTTGTATCATAACATGTAAAACATTAAATGTAACCATTATAACCACCAACTTTGTACTTGGTCCATAGAGGCCTGTTAACCTGCTTAACCTCAACCCAACGTATCCGTGCAGCCCATCAGCCACGCCAACACAGGCTCAATGGGTGCCTAACATATCCCCATTCTCCAATTGCCTCTGGTAACACAAGGTCCTACTTTTCACCCCCATGCCACTTTTTCCTCTATTGACCCTAAACCTCCAATCCTTTAGCTGCATCTTTTCCCACCTGCTGACTAATCCACACCCTCTAAGCTCTCCACACATCCCTGCCATGGCCTCCGTTCCCAAGAGTCACTGCAGATCTTTATGTTAGAAGAAGGCTCTGCTCCATTATTGTACATACACATCTAAAGGAAATGGCAGCAAGTCAAAAGTGAATTGGGAGACATGCTAGGCACAGGAATTTTGCTGGGATGGGGAGGCATGCTGGGCACATGTAAAAGGCTTGCAAATATATGTCTTTTTAATGCTATGCGTATTAGGGAAACAAGGATGTTTATATGCCACCATTTCTTCCCTAATACACATAGCATTAAAAGACATATATTTGCAAGCCTTTTAAATTGTTATATTTTGCCTCTGCTAAAATTCCTGTACCTCATTTCTCCCCATCCCACCTAAAATCCTATGCTTCATTTTCCCTTATCCCACCCAAAATCCTGTGCCTCATTTCTCTCCATCCCACCCAAAATCCTGTGCCTCATTCCTCCCCATCCCACCAAAAATCTTATGCTTCATTTTCCCTTGTCCCACCCAAAATCCTGTGCCTTATTTCTCCCCATCCCACCCAAAATCCTGTGCCTCATTCCTCCCCATCCCAGCCAAATTCCTGTGACTAGCATGCCTCGCCATCCCAGCAAAATTCCTGTGCCCACTGCCCAGCATGCCTCTCCATCCCAGCAACAAAATTCCTGTGCCCAGCATGTCTACCCATCCCAGCAAAATTGCTGTGCCCAGCATGCCTCCCCATCCCAGCAAAATTCTTGTGACCAGCATTCCCCCCCCATCCCAGCCATAGAAAACAAGTTAAACAGCTGCAGGTAGGGCAGGGGAGGGGAATAGCAATAAAAACACACCACCACATTATTTTATTTCAGCTACCCACTAACAACAAGTTAAAATACGGTGTATTTATCCTTTAATGATACCTGAAATATGCTGAAATAATTTGTTCAAGGCAATTTAGAAATACCGTATATACTCGAGTATAAACCGCCCCGAGTATAAACCGAGGTACCTAGTTTTAGGTAAAAAAGGAGGAAAACCACATTGACTCGAGTATAAACCGAGGGGGTAGTATTTGCCACTAAAGATGTTTGTAAACTACAACTCCCAGCATGCTTTATTTCTGGGAGTTGTAGTTTTCAAACATCTTAAGTTGCAAATACTTACAAATAAGAGTAAAACCTTCTTTATTTGTGCATACTGTATGCACAAATATAGGAGGATTTACCCCTATTTGCAAGTATTTGCCACCAACAATAAAGCATGCTGGGAGTTGTAGTTTTCCAACATCAAGTGGCAAATACTTGCAAATAGGGGTAAATCCTCCTTTATTTGTGCATACAGTATGCACAAATAAAGAAGGTTTTACTCTTATTTGAATGTATTTGCTACTTAAGATTTTGCCCTTGTGTCCCTGTGCAAGTCAATGTTTCTCCTACCTTGTCTGCGGGCCGCGCGATCCGCATCCTCCTCGCTCCACAGCCTCTGCGCATCCGAGATTGTCACTAACCGGCGCCTCTCACTTTGAGGCGCCAGGTAGTGACATCATCCGGATGCGCAGAGGCTGTGGAGCGAGATGCGAATCGCGCGCGCCGGACAAGGTAGGAGAAACATTGACTCGAGTATAAACCGAGGTAGATTTTCAGGCTTTTTTAAAAGCCTGAAAACCTCGGTTTATACTCGAGTATATACGGTAACCATCACGATTCCTGCATACCACAGTACAATTTATTAATAGGAAACAGGGGTGTTCCTAGAGTTTTTGACACCTGAAACAACTTTTAAATGCCACCTATCTGCAGATGGGGGGGTGACATGTGAAGCGGGTGTGGCTTCATCATGGAACATAGGCGTGGCTTGTGGAGGTGGGTATGGTGGGCTTACTTACAATGACTGGTGAACTGGAGGGCTGATTTAACACTGACTGGAGGGCTGACTTAGCACTGATTTTTGGACTGGTGCTGAAATGCGATATTGCAGGAAGGAGGATTTTTTAACACCGATTAAGTGTTCCGCAGGGGTGCGCCCTGAGCGATTGTTAAATTGTTAGTTTGTGTAATGCCTTCTTAGTTATTCTATATATTCTCTCCCATTTTGAGAAATCATTTGATTTCATACCCTTTGCTGTTCCCTGCTGTTGACATTAGTGAGCTGATATTTCAGGTTCTAACAGTTCTTCTTCTTCCCAGGATGCACCACTTCCTTGGAATGTTCCTAACAGTAATTTCTAGTGATTGGCTGTTGGATGGGTCAAACATGCTGAGATCTCTACTGAGCAACTGAATCAACCCAGGTGCTGGGTCAAGGTCAAGACCATAACGGTCTCTATTAGGGGTCCTGCAAACAGGAAGTCATTATTTCAGTTGCATTTATTTATACACAGACAAAATGTTGAATTGGCAGATTAAGGTCAACAAGATGGAAAAATACTGCTCTTTTTTCTGAAAAGCATATGTATTTGCACTGAACTTCCCCTTTAAGGTTCATACACACGCTCAATATGCGCACGACCCGGGACCCCTGATGCCGACGGTTACAACTAACCGCCGTTTAGACCGAGAATTGACCGAGAATTGTGTATGTGTTCGGCCGGGGGTCGTTCGTCGATCCTTGTCAAATCAACAAACACCCGCTGACCGAATGCATACACACAGATGATTCTCGGCCAAGGGTCGGTACGCACATCGTGCATGTGTACGAGCCCCTAGAGGGAACACTAGATAATACATCAAGAGATTTCTGTTCAAGTAATGGGAGTTGGAGAGCAGCAGTTAGAGAATGCAATGCTGAGATTATTCGTAGGGTCAATAAAATGTCTGGTGCTGCAGTTTGCAGTGCTGCCAGTGGTTCAGTGCTGCCGGTGGTTCAGTGTGTGCAGTGGTACATTGTGGGCAGTGGTTCAGTGTGGGCAGTGGTACATTGTGGGCAGTAGTACATTGTGGGCTGTGGATTAGTGCTGCCAGTGGTTCAGTGTGTGCAGTGGTACATTGTGGGCAGTGGTTCAGTGTGGGCAGTGGTACAGTGTGGGCAGTGGTACATTGTGGGCTGCGGTACAGTGTAGGCAGTGGTGAGTAAAAAGTGTGGTCACAACTGGCCATGTAATATGTTTTGTTATATTCTCAGTGGAAATATATACTAACAGGAAGCACACCAATCATCATGTTTTTGGTAATGTTAATGTGCTGTATCTATTATATTTGATTACTACATAAAAAATAAAACTCATGGACAAAGCTTTGGGTCCCTTCCAGTTGATCCATTAGTAATTTTGGTCTTGGAAATTAAAGGGGAAATATCTGTTGTATTCAATTAGATCAACTGGACTTGAAATGTAGTTCTTGAAGACGTTTCGCTAGTCATCCGACTGGCTTTCTCAATTCAGAATGACTTGTACAAGAATCTGTGGCAATTATGTACCCTGGAAAATCCCAATTAGCATACCAGGTGTTAAGGGTGTGATTGGATAGTGGCTAAGAGGTGTTGTAGGAACGCCCAGAGTAAGGTGTTAAAACAGCATTGTACATGGCAGACAGTTGGTGTTGAACCCCCCCACCTCTATTTAGGCTTGGTTTCTTTATTTTCACATAAATGGCCTCCTTAACACCTCTCTTAAACCAGTCATGTTCCTTCGCCCATATGTTAACATTAAAGGGCAAATAAACTCTAAAGGTGACCTTAAATGCTCGTACACATGTATGATTTTGGCCATGACCCCGAGCGCATTCGCGGATTAACGAACGTCCCCCCTCAAGCCTCAAGGTTTAGGTCCCACTATGTGCGTTACGTGCGTTTTGTGAATTGCAATGTAATTTAAAATATAATGTATAATTTGCATTTCAAATCTATTTGGTCCATTTTTTTATTTGCATGCGTGCATGAATTTTTGTCCGTGTGTGTCAGAAGCGCACTTTAATAATAGTCTATGAGAACGCAAAAAAAACCAGACACAGGGACAAACTTATTTTTTGCGGTTTTCTTTAGTACTTCCTGTGATTTTTAAAAAAATGCACACGCACACAAACAGACTGGAAACATAGACAAACACATAGAAAATCACATATCTCTTAACCCACAAATGGACTGGAACGCGGACAGGGGAAATGTCAGCATTGTGGCTAGCTGATAATGTAGGAGACGTCCCTTGTAAGCTGATGGGACATTTGCACACCAAACCAGCTTATCATAGAAAGGAGTTTGTGCACTCTTTATATCAATCATACACTAAAAAGGAATAAAAAATAACCTAAAGGAATAATCAGCTTCCTCTATGGTCAAAAAATGGAAAAACCATTAAAGATTTCAGTAGAAAACCATCAAAAGGGTCAACACTGGGGTACTAAGCTCAATTACAGATAAGTCAGGGGCATTCTGGAGCCAAATAATTTATTGGAATGTGAATACCCAGACGTAATCTCTCCATAGTCTGGATCGACTTTTTGAGTAATACGATAAAATTTATCGGATCCCTCGGAATCCCGCTCGACAATGCCGAGTCCGTTGCTGAAAATTAACAGCATGAGCAAACTGCACCTGCCCCTAGAATGGTTGTAGTTCCACCAGCCAGAAAAACATATTGGATTTCGCATGTGAAGTTTCTCATTCATCCAGGTCATGGTATATCTGTTGTATTCAGTTAGAGACGTGTCAAGGAGGCCTTTTATGAAGCCTGAATAGAGGTGGGGGGGTTCAACACCAATTGTCTGCCATGTACAATGCTGTTTGACACCTTACCCTGGGCATTCCTATAACACCTCTTAGCCACAATGCAATCCCACCTTGCATTCATAATGTCATTAAAACCTGGCTGTGATATGCTAATTGGGACTTTCCAAGGTACATAATTGCCAACAGATTCTTGTACAAGTCATTCTGAATTGAGAAAGCCAGTCGGATGACTAGCGAAACGTCTTGAAGAACTAAACTTCAAGTCCAGTTGATCTAATTGAATACAACAGATATACCATGACCTGGATGAATGAGAACTGTTAGGTTTTTATATATTCTCCAGTGTTCTCCCTAGGGTCTTTTAGCCGGGCGGCCCACCCGGCTACTTTTTCTTGCCACCCGGCTGGAAAAAATTTCTAGAGGGAACACTTGTGATTTGAAAGAATTTAGATGTAGGTTTAATAGGTGTACCAATACACTTGAAAGATTATTTTAGCACATGTTAACTAGCTTTTCCAAGATCCCTAAGGCCACAAAATGGTGGCACATGTGCTTGTGCTGCTATATTACATCTGGGTTGCCTTCAGATTTTGCCGAACTACAACTCCCTGCGGGTGTTGCCGAACAACAACCCCCTGCATTCTACAACCATGGAATGCTGGGAGTTATAGTTTTTAAACATCTAGTGGAACGAAAGTTAGACATCCCTGACCTATATAATGAGCATAAAGCAGTGCACATTTTTCCCCACCACCAAATTTCCCGTCACACCCCACCCGGCTACTTTTTCATGCCACCCGGCTGAAAAAAAAAATTGGGGGAGAACACTGTTCTCTATAATCACTTAGCCTAATAGCAGCCATTTTGTTCTCTGACTCCATTTTGTCTTATATTATTGTTTTATTCCCGGAGTGGAATGTAAAAACTTGGTGCTGGGTGTTCTAAAGAGTTAAAGAGTTAAGGTAGACTCCCGCAGGTGGCGATCTGCATTTTTAGTTTCTCTTTGGAAGAGGTAACTGGGAGCCGTACAAGAGATATATTTTCCCCTTGATTGATAGGATCCCTATTTGCGGGTTGGACTCGCAACTCGTAGTTGGACTACGAGATAATACTCCCACAGGCGGCGACCTGCACATAGAGAGTAATGTTTTCTTCTTAAAAGAAGTTGCTTCTGGCGTGGACTGTAAAACGTGGGAGTTAGGGACGGGGACTTAAGAGTTAGCTTAACCATTTATAGACGGACAGTGTGATGCGGTTCATTTGAAGTTCGAACTTCTGAGTTGTGTTTCTTTGCTAGCTAGCATAAGGAACATTAAGAGACCTTACCTTTGTATGTCTTGTGTGTTTTATGTGTAACAGTTTTGTTTGTCAATTTGTTAATTTACTGAGCTTGCTTGCTTTGCGCTTATTGTTAAACTTCTTGCTTACAGGATGGAAAGTTTCACAGTAAGGTGTCTGACCCAAACATGATAAGTCATTTAAAGTATATTAAAGTGTTTTAATTCTAAGTTTACAGGTTTCCAATGTGTGGAAAAATACTGTAATAAGACTGGTACGGAAGTTCCGAAGAATTTTCCTGGAAGATTAAGTGATCCGTATTGGTGGTACAATTTATAGAAATCCATGGTTTGATAATATATTGGGTTGGATAAAAGATGTATATTCTCATTGAGAGCTCTCTTAGTGATTTTATTATAAATCTGATTAATTAATAAGCGAGTTAAATTTGGTTAATGCTGGTTTCATTAGAATGTTGGACTCAATGTTTTCTATTATAAATGTATTTTCCTTCCTGGATTTTTAAGGTAAAATTCTGTGTCTAATTCTTATCTTCTTACATTCCTAAACCCACTTCCCCCTCCTCCTTCTTTTTGTTTTGGCTCGCGGGAAACTAAAGTAGATTCCATGTGTTACTGAGTTTTAAATGGGAGTTTTATAATTGCGAATAAAGGTAGGAATGTCTATGGAAGTTTTTTTTATATATTATAGAGGTTTTTTGAGAAAGTGAAGATTTGGAAAGTGAAGGGCAAGGATCTGGTAGAGTTTTTGGTGGTTTTCAAAGAGGATCAGCTTAATAATAGCAAATGTTTATTTGTAATAAATTAGATCATTAGTGAGACTAGTGCCCGTTATATCTATATAGCTAAGTAGCATGTGAACACAGTCACAGATAGATATTCCCTATGATGGCAGTTGTAATGGATTTTTCCACAAGTGATTCCCTCACTGTGGTACAGAATGTGTAATCCTATTTGTGTTTTTCATATACAAGGTAAGCTGTTTAATTTTTTTTGATGATACAGGGACTATGTGCTTCTCTATCAAAAGCTTCCTTATAATAATGGTCCCTCAGCTGATTGCAAGTTTTTTGTAGAGATTTATTGGGATACTTGCAGAAACTAAGAATATAAAATATTTGTCACTAATAGGGATGATGGCTTATTGTTATTGTCTTATTTTTCCTTTAAATTATTACCAGATTACCCCATTAACTTGATAATACCGGATTTAGTAAGTAAATTCTGTACTTCAATTTTCTTTAGTGGCATAACTTGTTGGAAGTAAAAGTTGATGTATGGATTATTTTTTTAATGCCCCTAACCCCTTTTTACAGGTAATAATTAATAGTATTCTACCAATGGTTTGTACCTTTGTAAAGCAATGAGTAATTATAAAGACTATCTTCCTAGTTTATACCCCTATTATAGCCCGCTCATAATACAGATAATTCCTATAGTTTTGGATATTTAAGCCCTTATTAGCATTTCTGCCAATACCCAATGTAATATGGTATGCTAATTGGGATTTTCCAGGGTAAATAATTGCCACAGATTCTTGTACAAGTCATTCTGAATTGAGAAAGCCAGTCGGATGACTAGCGAAACGTCTTCAAGAACTACATTTCAAGTCCAGTTGATCTAATTGAATACAACTGCATTTTTAGTTTCTCTTTGGAAGAGGTAACTGGGAGCCGTACAAGAGATATATTTTCCCCTTGATTGATAGGATCCCTATTTGCGGGTTGGACTCGCAACTCGTAGTTGGACTACGAGATAATACTCCCACAGGCGGCGACCTGCACATAGAGAGTTAATGTTTTCTTCTTAAATAGAAGTTGCTTCTGGCGTGGACTGTAAAACGTGGGAGTTAGGGACGGGGACTTAAGAGTTAAGCTTAACCATTTATAGAACGGACAGTGTGATGCGGTTCATTTGAAGTTCGAACTTCTGAGTTGTGTTTCTTTGCTAGCTAGCATTATACGGAACATTAAGAGACCTTACCTTTGTATGTCTTGTGTGTTTTATGTGTAACAGTTTTGTTTGTCAAATTTGTTAATTTACTGAGCTTGCTTGCTTTGCGCTTATTGTTAAACTTCTTGCTTACAGGATGGAAAGTTTCACAGTAAGGTGTCTGACCCAAACATGATAAGTCATTTAAAGTATATTAAAGTGTTTTAATTCTAAGTTTACAGGTTTCCAATGTGTGGAAAAATACTGATAATAAGACTGGTACGGAAGTTCCGAAGAATTTTCCTGGAAGATTAAGTGATCCGTATTGGTGGTACAATTTATAGAAATCCATGGTTTGATAATATATTGGGTTGGATAAAAGATGTATATTCTCATTGAGAGCTCTCTTAGTGAATTTTATTATAAATCTGATTATATTAATAAGCGAGTTTAAATTTGGTTAATGCTGGTTTCACTTAGAATGTTTGGACTCAATGTTTTCTATTATAAATGTATTTTCCTTCCTGGATTTTTAAGGTAAAATTCTGTGTCTAATTCTTATCTTCTTACATTCCTAAACCCACTTCCCCCTCCTCCTTCTTTTGTTTTGGCTCGCGGGAAACTAAAGTAGATTCCAGTGTTACTGAGTTTTAAATGGGAGTTTTATAATTGCGAATAAAGGTAGATGTCTATGGAAGTTTTTTTTATATATTATAGAGGTTTTTTTGAGAAAGTGAAGATTTGGAAAGTGAAGGGCAAGGATCTGGTAGAGTTTTTGGTGGTTTTCAAAGAGGATCAGCTTAATAATAGCAAATGTTATTGTAATAAATTAGATCATTGTGAGACTAGTGCCCGTTATATCTATATAGCTAAGTAGCATGTGAACACAGTCACAGATAGATATTCCCTATGATGGCAGTTGTAATGGATTTTTCCACAAGTGATTCCCTCACTGTGGACAGAATGTGTAATCCTATTTGTGTTTTTCATATACAAGGTAAGCTGTTTAATTTTTTTTGATGATACAGGGACTATGTGTCTCTATCAAAGTTCCTTATAATAATGGTCCCTCAGCTGATTGCAAGTTTTTTGTAGAGATTTATTGGGATACTTGCAGAAACTAAGATATAAAATATTTGTCACTAATAGGGATGATGGCTTATTGTTATTGTCTTATTTTTTAAATTATTACCAGATTACCCCATTAACTTGATAATACCGGATTTAGTAAGTAAATTCTGTACTTCAATTTTCTTTAGTGGCATAACTTGTTGGAAGTAAAAGTTGATGTATGGATTATTTTTTTAATGCCTAACCCCTTTTTACAGGTAATAATTAATAGTATTCTACCAATGGTTTGTACCTTGTAAAGCAATGAGTAATTATAAAGACTATCTTCCTAGTTTATACCCCTATTATAGCCCGCTATAATACAGATAATTCCTATAGTTTTGGAATGTAAAGCCCTTATTAGCATTTCTGCCAATACCCAATGTAATACAGTTGTTGATTTTGAGATATGAATTTTTCCTGCATGTCGGCTGGTGCAGTTTTTTTGTATTCATTTTTTGAAAAGTCCCCAATTTATGTGTCACTGTTTGACATAGAGATTTTGTGGACTTGCCAGTGACAGACTCTATGGCTCTCTGTGAAGTGTTAAAATAATAATGGGTTCAGCCACATGGTTCTAGGATTATTGAAATATGTTAATTGTCAAATATGTTAGTGATTATTGTGTATCCAGAGCATGGAGGTATGTAAAAACGTTTCTCTCTCCTCAATTGTGCTGCATCAAAAGCTTTCAGAAAATACAATATTGCAAAGACTCAGTTCAATATCTTGGTTGTATAATATCTAAGGGTGAACATCTGGTCGGCCCCACCAGAGATAAAGACATTTTTGCGTTTCAAACACCCTGTAATAAAGCTGAATTGGTCAGCTTCATGAACTTTTAGCAACAATGAATCCCAGCCAGCTCCCACTGGGACCAAATGCTCCAAAATGCACAATTAAAGACTGTCCAAACATCATTCTATGGACACAAAAAATGACAAAGAATGTTTAAATAATTGTAATAACATTTACCTCTGCCCCTGCTCTGAGCCTTCTGAATTATGATAAATCTTTTCATTTGTATTATAGAGAACATTGTAAAATCATGGTGGCAGTTTTATCACAATATCAGAGATACACCTTGAAACTAGTCACTTATTTTTTTTTTTTTTTTCCTAAATCATTGGCAATCACTGTTCAGAGAATGCAGAGAATGCATCTCTGCAGCTTGTGCAATGGCTGTTGAGGCCTCCAACTCTATTATATTTGGCACGGAGAATGTTTAATTAACATCTAATCATGTTTTATAAATGCTAAAGAATAGAATATGAACTATCCGATACCTCACAGAGTATGAGGTTATTTTAAATCTATCATGGTCTTAAAAGTTAAATATATTCAGGTCTTACCCATAGTATATTCCTTTTATTTACTGTATTAAGATTACAGGTTAAATTAATACCCAAGCAATTAATATTTAAATATAAGTGTAAATCTCTCCTCCGATTTGATTCTCTACCAATTAGAGCTGGTATGGTTGTGTTTGTGTATAATGTATATAGATCTTCAATTCCCAGATTCTGTTTGGAATTTAGTCCGTTACCGTGTTTTGTTTATTTAGCTTAATCTTTTTTTTAACCCGTACTGGTGTTTTGTTTAAGGTTTAAGCTGTTAATTCACTGTTTCCAGGTATGATTTTAATGTAGTTGGTTTTTGGTAGAATTTGGCAGTAGATAGTTTATAAATGAGAATGGTGAGCTGACTTTACATTAATTTAATTTGTGGATTATTATCTTCCTTATGTTTTAGTTGTTTGAATGGAATGATTGTGAGTTCTTTTCATGTTGTTTAAGGGAATGTTATCTCATATATGTGTATAAGTTACTATTCTTTTCTCAGTTTCTTTTGTTTCTTTCCTGCATTCCCATGTTTCCCTGAGAATGTTATTGTTTCGGTTTGAGTTTTTGTTTTCTCCCGATTCATTTTTTTTAAGATTTTTTTTTTTTCAAGCATTGTTTTTAGACCTTTTGGGTCTTTATTAAAGAGAGGATAATTATAGTAATAATATGGCTCATAAAAGTCTTAGCCACAATGTTTATTGCCCAAATGTATATACTTAGTAAAAAGAAGATGTGAAAACTGTTGCTAAAATTTTGTGTAAGGAAATTATTCCTAAATGAGGTTGTCCTGTTAGATTCAGATAAAGGGCCAGCTTTTATTTCTAAAGTATTACAGCAGATTGTGTAATTGATGTTGATTGAATAGAAGTTTTATATCCCCAAAGTTCAGATGTTGTTGAACGAATGAACCGCACAATAAAAGAGAAGCTTAGGAAGGCTACTGCAGGTTCTTTCAGTAAATGGGATATTTATTTACCAGTTGTATTAGCAGAGATTCGTATGGCCCCCAATTCTATATCCAAGTTGTCGCCTTTCGAAATTTTAATGGGTAAACCATTCCCTACGCCTTGGGCAGTTAAGACAGGGACATTAATTACAGGTGACCTGGAATTTATCCAGGAAGCTTATGTGGCAAAACTGATTGAAAAATTGAATAGCATCTGTGGTGATGTTTCTTTGTCTTTTCCTTTATTTTCTAGTGCTCCGACGCACCCGTTTAAATCAGGTGATGTGGTCTTGGTAAAGGCGTTACATCAACACAAATCTTTAGAGCCTCCCTGTGATTCGCACAGCTATTTTAGTTGAAGGCAATCCATCGTGGATACATGCTTCCAGAGTAAAGCGCGCACCAAATCTTTTGATTGGAGAACGAGATGACCACCCAGATGATTTCAGAGACCACCCAGATGACTTCAGAGATGACAACACACCCACCCTCAAGGAGGAAGATTAAGATCAGCCCAGATTCCAAACCAGTGATAAATTGTAAACTCCAGATGAAATACATTTTCCTGACCTGTTCATTTTTCATCTTATTCTGTGGTTTTTCTATTTTGAATTTATTAGAATAAACAGAGCTTCCCGCTCTATTGCTCCCCGTGTTCCATTGCCCCAGGTAACATTTGGGAGTATATTTCAAAGAAGCTCCTAAATATAACTGGCTTTTGTTTAGGAAATGTAAAAGTGTTCAGGACATTATTAGTACTTGTTTAATCGCTTTTCCAGTTTCAGTTCCAATATGTCTCCAATATTATCTGACTGATCAGCACTATAAGATATTGGATCCCAATTATCCGAGAAGATGGTGTAACCCGCTTAAATTTTCCAGAATACCTCAACAGACCTCCTGTGAACGAACTGTAGATATAGTTATGATTCGGACTCAAAATGTTACTGCTGCTGAAGTTTGTTTTATTTTTATTTGTTCCCCTAATGTAAAATGTGTTTCTGTGAACAATGACATGAAGTGTAATCTCACCTACCAAACAATATCAGATCAGTAATTTGCAACAACTTAGCAATCACATCAAAGTAGATCTCTCTGAATACTCTTTCCACTGATAATTTTGCTATAAATTACATATAATTTCCGTTTAGTTATCCCTTTGGGATAAAAGGATGGAACTGTTAGGTTTTTATATATTCTCTATAATCACTTAGCCTAATAGCAGCCATTTTGTTCTCTGACTCCATTTTGTCTTATATTATTGTCGTGTTATTGCAGATGTTTTGTTTCCAAATGTTCTTTCTCATTTGATAACACTTGAGCTTCCCAGTGAGCTCAAGGTCTTTTCCCTCCTACATTTTTTGTGTCAGCCTGACTATCTTCATATTCCAAGGTTTTAGTATGTCATCGGCAGACACTGTGTCTGGCCACGCCCCCTTTTTCTCTTTGTGAAAACCCAATGTAATAACTAAATAAAGTGAGTTAGATTTTTGCTACAAAGATGTGTAGTTCAACTCTATCTCCCTGCGCTGTAAAAAGGTCTCTTAGTGGGTCTGACAGGCATCAATCAGAGTCCGGGGGACTAGTGAGGATATTTATTCTAACAAGAACCTTCACAAGCGTGTTCAAAGATAATTATTTCATCTGTTTGCAGCTTGGAAAAGCTTTATTGTCAATCATATGTAATATGCCACCCCTTTATGCTTATACCACCTGCCTACGTAGCCGCTTCACTTGCAGTTGCTTGAACTAACACAGTGCTAATAATATGTAAATCCAAATATTTTCCCTCCTTGTTTTTGTTTAGAAATGTTTTTTTATTGTACAGATTTTTGAGCTAGAAAATTAGAATTAAAGAAACAAAAACCTTCTGGGTCTGTTTACCAAGTCTTTGGGAATTTATCAATACAGTATTATTTTACTTTGGTTTTTAATTTAAACTTTTCAGTAGGATAAAAGTGTAAACAAAGAGGACATGTAAATCAATCAATCATCAGATAAGAGTATCCTGATGGAATCAGCAACCAGCCTGTGCTGATAATAGTAAACTGCTAGTGCTCATTTCTGCTCTGTAAGCTTCCAGTCTTCCATAAAACTGAGGTCAGTACTAGGTTTTGGGAGACACTGAATTGCTGCCTAGGAGAGGGTAAAGCCCCCAATCCAGCCCTCCAGCCAGTGTCTGTCAGTCCTTCTATCCAAAAGCCAGTGTCTGTCCTAAAGCCAGTGTCTTTCAGTCCTTCTGTCCAAAAGCCAGTGTCAAGTCATACTTCCAGTTCACAAACCAGCTTTACGTTCAACACTCCAGTTCAAAAACCAGCATCAGTTAGGCCTTCAGTTCAAAAACAGTGTTAGGTCAGCCTTCCAGTACACAAACCAGCTTCATAGTCAACCCTCCAGTTCCATTAGTGTAAGTCAGCAAAACTGCACTGTGAAGGGTTAATGATGATAAGGCACTTGGTTGTCAGCTGAAATGTAAATCTAAGATTAGGAGACAGATTTTGGAAGAATTATAGTTTTCAGCAATGGGCGATTCAAAAACACATTTTTTTTCAGTATAGATACTGTTTATCAGTCAATTTTCTCTAGGAAAATCATTAAAAGGGGGAGTGGCTTGGGTACGCTACTAGCGCCACCCCCTGCCAAATCTTGGGTGTCCAGGAATTTTTGCCTTCTTGTCCATAAATTTTTGAAATTAGGTTGGCATCCCTGAAACAGTTGCCAAAGCGTGAACATATATTAAGAAAAGTAGAAAAGAGATAATGACATTGGTAATTCAAACAATTGTAAATTTCATCATGCACATCCTTATTTACAGTATATATTTATGTATTTATTTATTGTCCCCCTTGTACGGCTTTTGTATTGTAATATTGTACAGCAAGTGGCGCTATATAAATAAACATGTACGTACCAGAAGGCTTTCATGTTGTTGCCAGTACAAATCACAGCCCATGAAGAGCCACACATTCCCCTTGTAATAATACCAGTGCTTCCAGTCCCCATTCCACCCTCCCTGTATCCCTCATGCCCCTTGTAATAATACCGTGCCTCCAGTTCCTCATTGTACTCTACCTGTTCCTTTAATGTAACCCTGTAATAATATCAGTGCATCCAGAGCCAGTAACCGACTGCACTATACCTGTAGCCCTTAGGCCCCCCTATAATAATATCAGTGCTTCCCATTCCTCATTGACTTTCCTGGTACCCCTCATGCCTCCCTGTAATACCAGTTTAGTTTAGTTTAGTTTAGTTTAGATACTGAAACTATGAATTGAAGCCCATAACTATAGTATGAAATAACCCCTTTCCAATCTTAGTCTGATCACCATATCACAATGGAAAATATGACAGTGAGAAGGAGAAGAACAAGAAGAAAGTTCAGACTCAAATGTTTAATAGAAAACTTTTATTTCAATTTAAACAACATACAACCTAACAACACAAATCCCCGAATTCTACCCTAACCCCAAGATGATCCAGAGGAAGGCGAAAACCCCCATCTGACCCAGAGCCCATTGGCTCCCGAACCAGAATGGGGGGAAAATTCCTTCCTGACTCCATGTGGCAATCGGACTAATCCCTGGATCACCTTGGAACGTATTTATTTTACTTTAAGGGAAACAAAAGCTGAAATCAAACTCTCCTCCCTTTGGCTGCACCCAGGGTGAGGACCTAACATTCTAGGTCCAGTGTCGGACAGGACTGGGGCCCATTAGGGCCAGGACACAATGCTCATTTTTTTCACACGCTTGCATGCAATCCGTTCGCTTGTGAGAATGGCAGAGCAGTTGCATGTCAATGTGGGTGGCCATGCGATCATCATTTTTTTGCGGATTGCATGCGCTCCGAGTGTGCAACATAGCACATATTGCAACACAAGTGGACAGTAACGTGCACACTTTCAGGGAGATGCGATATCCCGCGCTAATGTGATTATATGCGCTAAAATCGTGCTAACCTATGAACTAACGTGTTAGCAAAGGTTTTGCACTGCCTGCACCATGTCGCAATTTTTTTTTCTTTGCGCAGCACAAAGCGATACAATCAATTTTGCGCCTTTTTTTGTGCGCCAATTAACGCCTCTTTAATGGTGTCTTTAAAATACGTGCAAAAGGTTCTCACCCCTGGCAGCACAGCAGTTAGTCTGGATACTTACCTCCTAGCTGTTTGGTGACACTCCAGTACTGCCCCCTCCCCATGGTCGGTGAATCATGGGGATGCGCTGCCTATGGGAAGGCATTCTTCAGGAAGCTTCGGCAATAAAAGCTAAGTTTTATCTGCAGTTGGTAGCAGTCCGTCCTTCTTTTTGTTATATTCTTCAGGAAGGGTATGTCCTCCCATTGATTGGCCCGCCCACCTAGAGAAGGAGGTGGGGCCAGACCAGGAAAAAGAGGTGCACCTGAAGCTAGGAGGTAAGTATAGAAACTACCTACTGTACTACCAGGAGTGAGTTAGGTTTTACCTTGGGTACAGCTAAAGGGGGGGTTTAGGCTTTATTTCCCTTAAAGTTCCCCAAATCCTAAAAAAAAAAAAAATTGTACCCAGAGTTGATCCAGAGGAAGGCAAAAAAACCCATTTAAAGCCAAAACCAATTGGTTTCAGAACAGGGGAAAAAATCCTTCCTCACTGAATGTGACAGTCGGATTAATCCCTGGATCAACTTGGTTCCTTTACACTATGTCTACATTAAGCCCTTGACAACTACCAACAAAGTCCAGTATGTTACACCCATTTACTCCCATCCCTCATTTCCAAATATCTCAGAGTTGATCCAGAGGTTGGCAGAATCGCCCATTCTGATGCCAAAGAAAAAAATATATCATGACTGATTTCATGACTGTAAAGCCCTGTACACACACTGGATGGACATCCCGGCCCCTGGCGAATGAGAGGACGATAATCCTGTGTGTTACATGGGATCATTGGCCAAAATGGCCGCAATTCGCCCTGTTGTTCGTCAGTGATGTCTGTCAAGCAAGTGTACGGACCCTAAGTGGTAATCGGACTAACCTCTGGATCAACTTGGAACTTTACTTCTATCAGTAACAACTGGACATAGTCGATAGTTGTGAAGGTTTAACAAGGTTTTAAATATCCCAGTCCCACCCCTAACCATACGCTACATTGTAACCCAAATAGTATAATAAAAAGATCAAAATCATACATTACTGTACCATATAACGCAATACATGCGATACAAACCATTAACAGCCAAAACAACAGATTTCTGCAGATGGTCTAAGAGGGAAGAGACAATGGACAGTGTTAGGCAGTGATAATAATAATCAGGATAATAATTCTGTGTCTGTGTTAGCAGAAGGGAAGAGAGAACAGGGAGACAGTAGAGAATATGGGGAGTATAATAGAACAGACTGGTATATTAATAACAGAGGAAAGGGAAGCTGTAGACCCCATTGTAAACCCACAAGGGAGCTGCCATACCACTTTCTTTCAGACACATTAGTACAAAATGCCACGTCTAATGAGAATACTTACAGGCTGTTCTCTACTGGCCCTGGTCTCCTGCACATATTCTACAACTAAAGAGAAAATAGGTTTTATTTACAGTGGAGACTAGAGATTGTCCTATAGGAGGAGGGACTTATAGGAGGAGGGACTGGACCAGAGGAATTATGGGATTGGGGTCTCTATGATCTGTTCCTGAATCCAGAATAATCAAACCATAGAGTTTAGTCAGTGCTGGGTGACAGTTGGGAAGTACCAATATTATCGGAGGGAAAGGTGCGGGGTAGAGACATTTAACTCTTACCTGGTGTTACAGGAGGGATGGGATCAGGAGCCTGAGTCACATCTCTTTCCTTCTTTGCTCGTTTTCTCTTCTATAAGGGACAAAAAAAATGAAGATATTAGGGGTTAACAGGTTATTATCATTCATTTTGGAAAATTTCCAAAAATAAAATTAATTAGGTAATGGCCAAAGTGGAAATTAAATTTACCCGAACAGGAAGTTCTAGGGCTTCCCATTTGTACCCCTTTATTTTAGCTGTGTGGCTTCTTGTATGCATTCCCACTCTTTCACAGCTCGCCTGCATTGTTCACCTGCACTGCACAAGTTTGCAAAATGAAATGATTTCTGAGGCATCAGCAGCTTCTTATATACCCTGTGGGTGAGTCATCATGACATCACTACTGCATGCAGGGTCACATGTCACAAGATCACATGTCACAACATGTAATCCTGTGATGTCATCGAACTTTAGTAAACAGTAGTTTTGTACACTTGGAGCAGGAAAGGAAATATTAGATGATTAAAAAAGTTAGAATGCAAAACATTTCACAGATTCTCTGACCACTATTTGGATTGTTTAGACAAGTATATTCCTGTGTATAAGACTACTTTTTAGCCCCTTATAATGTTCTGAAAAGTCGGGGGTCGTCTTATACGCCGGGTGTCACTGCCTTAAGCCACAATTACCTGCAGTGGAGAAAACTAATGGTGCGGCTGGGCAGCTTCCTGGTTCAGCGGTCAGCTTACTGATGACGCGCGGGGAGCGCAGTGACGTTTGCTGGGAAACTGTGGGACGGGCTGGAGGTGGATTGCCGGATTATGTCACCAGGAACCAGGACTGGAGGTGGATTGCCGGATTATGTAACCAGGAACCAGGAGGCTGCGTTTGGCTGCTATTCATGCGAGCGGCTGGATACAGGGGTGGGCCAGATGGATGGAGGAGGCATGATGTCTGTGTTTACCAGTGTCAGAGAAGGAGGTGTTGGGATGTGTAGAAAGAGGGGTAGTCTTATATGGTGAGTATATCCCAAACTCTATATTTTAACTGGAAAAGTTGGGGGGGTCGTCTTATACGCCCAGTCGTCTTATACGCCAGCATATACGGGTATGTATTATTAGACGCAGATCTACTGTAATTGCATTTTAAAGAAACCATTTTTGCTTTTATGAAAATAAACATTTTTTTATTTAAAACCTAAATAATTAGTTACATTACTAATTATAATCAATTTGCTTGAAAGAGCCAAGTTCCTCCACTTTTTAGTTCTTCTTCCCTTTTATTCTTCCTATTTTTTGTACTGTATTTCCTGCCAGTTATCAAGGCTAGAGACATGAAATTCGGTACATACGTGTGGGACACACTTTATCTGAGAATTTACATCTTTTTTGTATAGAGATTTAAGCTTCGTACACACGCATTTTCTTCCAGAAACGGGAGTGTTTAAATTAAAAAGCTAGAAAAAACGGTGCAAAAAAATGGACTGTCCGGTGTGGACAATTGTTTCATTTTTTTTGGTGTGAATGAAGCCTAATGGTCATTTGTCGTAGGCACAATCAATACCTGCCTCTTGATTTGATTCACCTGTGAGCAGACCTAATCAGTGCAGGGTAAATTATGAGATCAAGTACTAAGGGCTGGGTCCCACTATGTGAGTTTCTATCCTCTTTTCTGTCCGCTTGAATTTTCTGATCTGCAACAACACTTTATTTTTAATGAAGTTGCAGGAACCAGTTCCCATTATGTACATTGCGTTCTGAACCTTGTATCAATGTGTGCATGATTTTTGGTTCATTTGTGCTCATTTCTGTCTAGTTGCACTTCAGTTCAAATCTATGGGAAGGCAAAATAAAGCGCAGACACAAATGTACTACTAATGCGTTTTACCCACAGTAGTAAATAGAAAAGCACAGAAAAGTATACACACTGCATTTTTCAATCTGATGCATAAGGACCTTAGCCTAAGAAAAGTAATAGATTCTGTAACTATGTGCAAAGTTGTGAATGACCTTCAGGCTGACTAAGCCAAAGGTCACTTTTCTATTATTATCCTTCTCGACCTCTTCTCTGCTTTTGACACAGTAGACCATTCCTTTCTAATGCAAATTCTTCACTCTTTGGGCACCCTTAATGAAGCGGCATCCTGGCTACAATCCTACCTCTCTAACAGAACCTTCTCTGTGTTGTATGATAATAAAACATCCTCTCAGGTTCCTCTTAGTGTCGGGGTTCCACAGGGCTCTGTTCTTGCACCCCTTTTGTTCTCCCTCTATACTATTTCCCTGGAAGTTGTCATCAGCTCATTTGGTTTTAACTATCATCTGTATAGCAATGGTACTCAAATATACTTTTCCACCCCTACACTAAGTCCTGACACCCAATCACGCATCTCCGACTGTCATCGTGCAGTCTCCTCATGGATGGGGCACCGATGCTTCAAACTAAACCTGACTAAAATGGAACTAATCATCTTCCCATCTAAACTTGGTCCTATCCCACCTTTTCCAATTTCTGTGGACAACACCCGCATTTACCCAATTCAGTCGGCACGTTGCTTAGAGGTTATTATTGATTCATCTCTTTCCTTTTCTAATCATATTAACTACAGTATGTTGCTAAAACCTGTTGCTTTTTTCTCCATAATATTGTGAAACTCCGTAGATTCCTCTCTCTTCCGAATACTGCTATTCTTTTTCATGCACTCATCCTATCACGCCTGTTCTATTGTAACCTTCTGCTTTCTGGTCTTTCTGCTTCCCATCTTTCTCTCCCTTTCAGTTGATACTTAACTCTGCCACACACATTGTCTCGCTCTCTAACAATTGGGAAATTAAATCTCCTCTGTGCTGCACCTCTACCTTGCTCCCCATTAAACAACATATTATCTAAAAGAATCCCTTCCATCTGCTGCTCCTTCTTATATTTCTTCTCTTGTGTCCTCATATGTCCCTGCCCGTACCCTCCTCTCATCACAGAATCATCTCTGCCTCCTCTTGCCTTAAACCTTTCTCTCTTGTGGCACCCATCCTCTGGAATTCTATTCCCCTCTCTCTACATCAAGTTACCTCAATAAATAAGTTTAAATCTAACCTCTCATCCTAGCTCTCTGAGCACAGCTCAGCACAGCACAGCATAGGACTGCTGACACTGCACCTGTTATTAATATAGCACTTCTACCATTTCCATGTTACCCATCTAATTAGGTTGTAGGCTCTATGGGCAGGGACCTCTTTCCTCTAGCTACAGATTGGTTCGAATCCGATGGGTCTACAAATAAAAAATAATCTAAATAGTGCATTGATAAATGATAACCTGCCTCAAAATCGAAAATCCAGTTTAGAAATGTAGAAAAGGTATCAAAAACATGCAGGATAAAGCACAGCCCATAGGTAGACAACAAGTAAAATAGTATTTGTTTTCAAACTGAAAACCTAGAGAGCTAAATGTCTCCGGATGGACTGGCAATAGCCCGAATTCAGACTGAATGTCAGCTTTAGCCAACAGTGCTCCTCTGCCACATTTCAGTACCAAGGATAATGCGTCATCAAACATAGCATAGGAGACTGAACAGGCATATTTATCAATCTGATCATTAGGAGAAACTAAAACCTCAAAACAATACAGAATCAGAAGGCAGTATTCAACAATAGATACCATCCTCCAGATTCTGTATTGTTTTTGCTTAGTTGCCCTTTAAATCCCACACTAGAACCCCTACTAGAATTTGCCATTTAAGATGTATGGAAACTACAACTCCCAGCATGCTTTAATTGCTGGGAGTTGTAGTTTTCAAACATCTACAGAAGCCAATACTTGCATACAGTATGCACAAATAAAGAAGGTTTTACTCTTATTTGTAAGTATTGTGTGCACTGGCATTCCTGTGGTATTCTCCTACCTTGTCCGGTGGCAGCTCGATCCCCATCCTCTGCGCTTCAGGATGATGTCACTACTCTGCGCCGTGTAGTGACGTCATCCGAAAGCGCACTGAGGATGCGGATCGCGCGGCCGCCGGACAAGGTAGGAGAAGGATTGACTAGAGTATAAACCGAGGTAAGATTTTCAGGCTTTTTTTAAAGCCTGAAAACCTCGGTTTATACTCTAGTATATACGGTAATTCTAAATTCACCAATCTCCATTTTTGGAACTACGCCTAGTGGCGATAAACGAAAGTTGGTAAATGGAGGGGAATCAAAGGTAGAGATGGCCGAACTTTCGAAAGTTCGGTCCGTTTTTGAACTTTCGAACTATATGGAAAGTTCGTAAGTTCAAAATCGGACCCATTAAAGTCAATGAGAGTCAAATAGTTTGAAAAGTTCTAATAAAATACAATTAAAATATCAATGGTAACTTAATGTAAATGGCTGTGGGACCTGGGAAATGGTCTGGGGAACATGTTCAAATATCCAGGACATTTTCGAAAAAATCAATTCTACTCTCACTCGCGCTATTTTCGAGCTTGTTCACGCCTAGGTACGATGTACATTTCACTCACAGATTCGATGCTCGCGTATAGGCTTTAATGGACACTTTACTTGTAGATTCGATGTTCGTGCCTAGATACCATGGACACTTTACTCGCGGATTTGATGCTTGCGTATAGGTTTTAATGGACACTTTATTCGCGGATTCGATGCTTGCGTTCGCGCCTAGATACCATGGACATTTTACTCGCGGATTCGATGCTCGCATATAGGTTTTAATGGACTCTTTACTTGCGGATTTGATGCTCGCATATAGGTTTTAATGGACTCTTTACTTGCGGATTTGATGCTCGTGTATAGGTATAATAGGCATTTTAATCGCACATTCGAACAGTCGAACATTCGATATTTATCGAAAGTCTGAAAATATGGAGAATCCGGGTCCGGGATAGTTTGAGAAGTCCGAATTTGTTCGAATTCAAATAGTTCCGCTCAAACTCGGGTTTGAGTTCGAGTTCTAGTCCATCTCTAATCAAAGGGACCAGCTATTCTATTTAGCGATAATTCTTTATTAAAGGGCAACTAAAGCTCCAGAACAACACTGAACCAGAAGGCAGAACACCTTGATATAAAACCAGTAATCTGTGTCTTAACTCTCATTTTGATATGGGCGCTGGAAAATTCACCTAAATAACATATGGTTTGTGCTTTACTTCATAACATTCTAATATCACACAGTTTGGTCAACGACCATTATGTTCTGCACATGCTCAATCCTTGACTATGACAGAAACTTGTTACAGTTGGCCACACCCATTAAAAATCTCTAGCCAATCCTTTTACAGGACAGATAAAGCAAGGAAGCATGTGACTGAAGTCATGAGGTGTGGTCTGAGACTGCACATACACACAGATACTTCATCCAGTCCTTAACAGGCTTACATTTACTTAAATACAATTTACTGAAGTGGCATTTTATAGCTTATTGGTATTTTTAGGGGGGTTGTTTTCAGATTCTGGAGTATATAAAATTGGGTTTAGTTCTCCTTTAAGCTTTTGAGCTACTACCTGCTGGTGGGTGGCCACTGAAAAAGGTTGTTAACCCAAAAAACACCTTGCCCTAGAAAAGGGGGGAGAGGAAAACCTTCTAGAAACCCAAGTGTAAGGAATTTTGCCTTATCTTTTTTAGGGTAAAGGTCTAAGTAGGCTGCCATCTTTAGTCCACTGGACTCCATGCCTTTTGGAAGAATGTCTTTTGCTGTGGACTGTGAATTGCCAAAGTTAGTAGATCTCCTAAAACAACGGAAAGCGGGGTGATTTCCTGAGCAAACAGAACATTCATGCTTAAATCTGCAACTACCTGGCCATTTGCAGAAAGAATCATTAATAGAAGCTGAAGGAGTTTGTTTTTGAGTGTGCATTTGAGTTCTTTGAGGGAGCATTAAACTTACCCATAGACCTACATCTTTCATTCCCCATTTTAAACCTGAATGAACTGACAATTTTTGCCTAAAAGTTTTATCATATGCGAACCAAGACATACTGTACCCCCCCAAATTCTTATAGGCTTCTAAAATAATATCCAGATGCTGGAAAAGCCCTGTACATTTTTCAGGAAATCTTTCCCCCATTACTGCAGCAAAGATGCAATAGGCCTGTAGCCAATTATTAAAAGTTCGGGGGATTGGCCTGCGCCTATCTTCCTCAGACTTACTATCTTTTTTGTCCTTTGCTGCCGGTAAAAGGGAAAGAATATCAACAAATTCTCCCTTCCAAATTTTTTCTTTAACTGTATTAGGTAAATGAAAACCCAAGGGTGAGACTACGCAACCCAAAGCTTCCTTAAAACAATTTTAGGCTGCCCCACATGCATAGGAGCAACATTCCAAATATAAGGGATAATATGCTACCTACAGTGTAATATAAGGATATTACACCACTGAGGAGTTCCCTGACCATATAGAAGAACGAGGCCTTAGGCCGAGTGTTTTTTTAGAGGTCAGGGAACTCCAAGGTGAAGTAATATCTGTATATTATTCTGTAGGTAGCACATTATTCCATATAATACATAAGGTTAAAAAAAAAAGAAAAATCCACCACAGGCACTCTGTCTCCCCCTCCCTGTATTAGTAGATAACAAGCCTGTTTTAGTACATACAAATAGTTAACTGCCATTTCTATCTCAAACTAAAAGAAAACAATAAACATCGTCTCTCACCTGGTGCTGTTCCAGTTTGTTACACTGACTGACTGAATTACTGTGCTGATGAGGAGGAGCGAGCAGCCTCATCAGCACAGTAATTCAGTCTGTCAGTCAGTCAGTCAGTGTACAAAAGCAGGCTTGTTATCTACATTACTAATATAGGCAGGGAGAGAGAAATGGGGAGAGGCAGTGGAATACAGGAAGTCACTCAGTGACATCATTGAGTGACTGATTATATAGATTCTCGCCACTACACCTCCCTATTGAAATGTCAGAGCCTTATGTATTATATAAGGGATAATGCGCCCCTAAAGGTGGCTATACACCAGCACGATATTACTTACCCGACCGACCGCTCACGCAACGTTCCTGCGATCCTGCCGGAACCACCTCTCCCGATCTTATATACGACCGACATGCGATCGCAAAATCCCATTCATTTTGCGATCGCATGTCGTCGTATATAAGGCCGACATGCGACAAGCACGAGGCCATAGGCCGAGTGCTTTTATACAGGTCAGGGAACTCCGAGGTGGCATAATAGGCGTATATTACACTGTAAGGGGCGAATTATTTCTTATAATACACAAGTTTTTATTTTAAATTAGTACAGTGATAATAGCTGGTGAAAAGAATTTATTTAACTTTTTTTTCCCAAAGTTTGTTAAGTTTTTCAATTGCATGTTGCATGTAATGTTTTTTTCTTTTTTATACATAACATTAAAAAAACATTATTAAACATTTTAACTATTATTTAAAATCTTTATCTTAGATATATGTTTATGTTATATATGTTTCATTGTTCAAATGTTAATAGTAATTTAGTTAGAATCAGATGTTTGTTTTAGGTTTATTTCACTTGTTTTTTAGGCTTTATGTTTACCCCTGTTTGTTAATTTTGGTTTATTCCGTTTTGTTTGTGCCTCTTTTTTGTTTGCATAATGCGTGTGTGTTGGTATTGATTTCCTCATGTGCCATAATGGACGGTAATGCGCATGCGCGCCAGGCTGTTCTGTGCCGTGTATACACGGCTGATCCATTCCTGTCCAGCTCTTGGATTTGTGATTTTGTGAAATGTTCGATTCCGGGGTGGCTGGATAAGAGGTAGGACAATGATTTTTATGTTATATTAGGAATGGAGAGCTGCAGTGGCACTAATAATTGAACTAGTCACTCAGTGACATCACTGAGTGATTCTAATAAGGATTCTCGCCACTGCAGCTCTCCATTGAAAATACAGAGACTTGTGTATTATATTTGTATTAGGAATTAAGCTGTTAAGTGCTGAGTTAGCATTTGGGATATGAGAAATAGCAGGAAGGGCAGAAGGCTGCATAACATTATTAACCATGGTATTAGGTGTATTAACTACAGTAGTAGTGGAAATTAGATCTATTGAAGGACAAATCCAGGACGGTGCAACAGTATTAACCTCAGGATTACTTGATAAATTATATGGGATGGCAACATTGTTAACAGCGGAATTACCTGATACATTGTGTGGGATAGTCACATTGTTAACAGCAGAATTACCTGATACATTATTAGAGGTATTCACTCCTGTTGGAGATTTCAATTGAACTAAAGCAGTTGCTATTGAAGATAAAACAGACTCAAATATTTGAAATGGAATAAAAGATTCACCATTCCAAATGTCTGCAGCTCAACTGCTCCTGGAAAATGCTGTTTGTAGAGAGATAAGTGTTCACTCTTTCCTGAGTCAGGGGAACCACTTGTGGAGGACAAGCAGGAGGAGGAGCTGACTGGCTACATGGGACCATCGGCACTGTGTGTGGAGCAGAAGAAGCAATTGCAGCAGGAGCCACTATATTTGGACTGCAAATTGTACCTGCAAGTGGAGTTGAAGGAAACAGAGTAAAAGCAGGACTGAGTGAGAGCGATCCAACAGCATCCCCTGCAGAGTGATCACCAGGCATTGTGAAGGGAGAGGAGTGCCATTCTTAAGGTCTGGAGGTCACTTTTTTAACTTTGCGCCTTCTGGTATCCCTTGGCACTGGGGGAGAGTATTGTTTTCGGACAGCTCGTTTCCTCTTTTGAGTAGGCAGGATTTCTGGTTCGGCAGCCAATCCCGGAGCTCTTGGAGACTCATGACCTGTAGGCTGACTGGGCAATCCAGAAAGAACCTCACTGACCATGTTCCCTAGGACAATCTAGGGAAGAAGGTTCATCGCAAGGATCGGCGAGGCATCTCTGCAGCCACTCATCTCCGCCTGGAACTTCTAACTGCTGCTGCAGCTGAACAAGGAGCGCTTCCATAGTTGGTAAGTAACAGCTCTATTAAGTTACAGACAGTCAGAGTTTACAGTGAGAGTACTACCGACATAGAAGGGACGGTGCCTGGGATGATCCAGTGGGGAAGAATCAAGGCACAAAACCAAGTGCTGGATCAGGTTTTTTTCTTTTTCCCAACCTGTGCTGCTCCGTGACTGTATCGTTACCACCCAAGTTTAAAGCCACCCCAGCAGTGTCGCTGGCACCTTGAGCCACCTGAAAGAGCAGCTTCCGCCGCACAGCAAAAGGAAGGATGGGGACAGTCACCAGGCAGGGAATCCCCCTCTTTCCTCCACTGTCCTCATCTCTGTCTGGACTCTAGAAGGTGTCCTGCAACTACCTGTCAGCACCAAGGACAGTGACCCTGCCAAGCACAGGACCTTATCCTACAGCCCATGGGTGAGTAGTCAGACTGGACACAGTCTAATGTTTAGGGCTGTCTGTGGTACAGTATATATATATATATATATATATATATACAGACTATGGTCTTTCCATCACTCTAGGAAAGTTTAGATATTGATTACCCTTTAAGAATTTCCCATTTTTGTCACCTGTAACTTAACAGGGGACAAGTTATTGATCAGTTTGTGTGTCAGCCATTGGAACGTTCTGGTGGAATGTATTGTAAATATTATACAAACATGGGCATGCTCGGTGAGCTCTGAAGCCGCCTCTGCCAGATCAGCCATGCTACTGGGTGACCTCTTTCTGTAGTTAAAGGAATAAGTATTCTCTAGGAGGCCACATACTTAATATATATAGGCTTATAAATCTATTGTGTGGCCCTCAAAGGTGATATGGGGCCACAAATGAGGCCCTTGAGGTCAAATGGGTTGGGCACCCCTGGCATATATAATGCTGCTCTTTCTTTGACATCCTTTCTAAATATGGGACAACCATGTTCTTTCTCCTGTTGTACTTCTTTTCTTCACTGGTGGTATTGGCATTCTTTTCTTCATCTAGTTTTGACAGTGGCCCAGTCAAGATACCCAAAAGTTTTAAGGGCTATTCTGAGCTCTTAATTTCCCAATGCCCTGTGCTTGTGGAGATGTTCTCTGCTCGGTGTTGTAGGGTTCTGCTTATCACCAGCTTGCAATTAAAAGGGTGTGGTTGGTTTTCTGTAAACCTCTACCAGTTTGTTGATTTGTAGGTCTTTCCATCTGATGTTTTGTCCACAGTGTTGATCTATGTAGCTGAACCATTGACTGGGTATGTGATATTCAGACAAAAGTCCAGTAGGGAACACACCTGTCTTGATGTCTGCCTCATGGCTCCCGTTGTTTTAATCTCCAATGAGACTCGCACACCTTGTTAACTGCTAGTCTGGGACCCCCATATATTGCTCTCCTCTGAGCTCCCCTGCACAGGTTTCAGGGTCATAAAACGGTTTTATGGTCATAAATAGGGATGTCTGAACTTCCTAAAGAACTTCCCCTCTGGCATACTGTTGGTCATACTATCATACTATCTCTACCCTGTGGATTTCTTGTTCATTTGCTCCTACATTTCTCAGGTACTGGGAGCAGCCATGTTTCTTATGGGCACTTCCTTTGCCCATACTAGGATCTCTCTCTTCCAGTGATGTCATTTGGGAAGTGTGGCACACTCCTGCAATCTGTACACTATGAATATACCCTGCTTATTTATAGGGCTAAAAATAGTATTGGTGCAGCCCTGTTTTCCCCTGAATCCCCCCCCTCTTCCTGTATGCTTTCATTCACAGAGATTGTTAAAAATGTCTCTGTTACCTGCTCTCCGCCTGTAACGTTTCTAGCACTAATCTTGCAAATGTAAAAATAAAAACAATCTATTGGACAAAATGGTCCCAGAAGGATACAGATAAGGGAGATATATTTAGCTGTTCCTAGAATAGATTAAGATTTCTAGCATCACCTTCTATTTCTGTTAATATCTCCCACCAGAATTACCTTCCACTCACCCACTGCCACTAGATCAGGTGTTGTACAAGCTTCTCCACAGCTTTTCAATGTGATGCTTGGATCTGTACAATACATGGGGTGCTAGGCCACCTAGTTTTCCCATCCACAACTCTAACCAATCATCAATCCCTCATAGAGTAACAATTCTATGGTAGAATTGATATTAAAATGTTAATGCTATTATTATTATTTCAGTGATTTAGAGATAAATGTGAGAACTGCAATGTTTAAATTGGAATCTCGCTAAATATTTCTTCCTTTAACTCTTGATGTTTGGTCTTTCTAGATACATGGGGATTGAAGGTCTATGGGAATTCAAAAGATCCAGCAGCAAACAGAGAAAAAGGGAAGGGAAAGGGAAGGGAACAGTGGGGGAGACCAAAGTAACATCCAACTGTGAGTTTAACTATACAGATATGTGCATATGTATGTAGTGGGCCCACAGCTATATTCTTTATCTATTTCTATTATTCTCCTTTACTCCTTTAGTTAAAGGGATTAGCCATTCCTCGCCAATGCTACTTTTTCATCAGCCTCGTTTGTATTAAGGAAGTTTCCATTTACTTCCTTAATACTTATCTAGGGTAGGGATTGACTAGAACTCGAACTCGAGCCCGATTTCGAGCCAAACTTTATATGTTCGAATGGACTGGGATTTCTCAAACTATCCCGGACCCGGATTTTTCGGACTTCCAATCATAAATTCAATAACTATCGAATGTACTGGATAGTGTACTGGTTAAGGGCACTAGGAGTTGCTTCCGGCACAGAGTGTAAAACAAGGGAGTTTAGGGACAGGGACGAAAGACTTAAGCTTAACCAGTTATAGAACGGACAGTGTGGTCCAGTTCATTTGAAGTTCGAACTTCTGAAGAGTTATTAGTTGTTTTGCTAGCTAGCATTTGTACTTTGGTATGTCTTGTGTTTTTGGTGTGTAACTGTTTTGTCTGTCAAATTTTTAATTTGCTGTGCTTGCATATTTTGCTGCGCTTATTGTTAACCTTCTTGCTTACAGGATGGAAAGTTTCACAGTAAGAGGCATCTGACCCAAACATGATAAAGTATATTAAAGTGTTTTAATTCTAAGTTTGCAGGTTTCCAATGTGTACACCAAAATGCTGATGAGACTGGTACAGGAGTTCCAAAGAATTTTCCTATCAAACCCCCGAGGATTAGGTGATTTGTATCTGTGGTACAGTTTATGGCAATCCATGGGTGGATAATATAGTGGGTTGGATAGAAGATGTAAAGGTTCTGATCCAATTCCCATTGAAAGCTCTTTTAGTGAATTTTATTTTAAATCTACAGATATATAAATAAGTGAAGTTAATTTTGGTTAATGCTAGCTTCACTTAAAATGTTGGGACTCTATGTTCTCTTTTATAAATTGGTTTTCCTCCCTGCATGTTTCTAGTAATGTAAAGTTCAGTGTCTAATCATTATCTGCAGTGTCTGCTTTCCTGACACCCCACTTCCCCCTCCTTCTTGTCTTTTGCTTGTGGAAAAGTGAAAGTCGATAATATAATATAATTATATAATTGCATAGTGATCTTAATTGTTTTGCAACTGCACGTGCACAGTTTAAGAAAAATAAAAAGTGTTAGATTGTGTAAGAAGGTGTAGATGGAAGAGAAAGGTTATCAAGAGGAAGGTGGCTAGGCAAATAGAGGTAGAAATGGCTACAGAAGTTTTTGAGGAAGTGAAAATGAAGAAAGTAGTAGAGGGCAAGGATCTGGTAGAGTTTCTGGTAGTTTTGAACGAGGAGTTATCAGAATGATCAGCTTAATAATAGTAGATGTTTTATTTGTAATAAATTTGGTCATTAGTGGAACTAGTGCCCATTATACCCCTATAGCTATGTAGGATGTGAAAATACAGTCATCCCCTACAATGGCAGTTGTAGTTACAAGGGAATGGTGATTCCCTCGCTCTGGTACAGCTCATGGACAAAATGTATAATCCTATTTGTGTTCTTCATATACAAGGTAAGCTGTATAAATGTATTTCATTGATACAGGGGCTTTGTGCTTCTCTATCAAAGCTTCCTTATATGAAGGACCCTCAGCTGAGTGCAAGCCATATTGTAGAGATTTATTGAGGTACCTGCAGAGACTAAGAATGTACCTGCAGAGACTAAGAATATAAAATAAGTAATAACTAATAAGGATGATGCCTTATTATTGTGTTATTTTTCCTTCAAATTATAACTAGATTGCCCCATTAACTTGATAGTACAGGAATTAGTAAGTAAATTGTATACCTCAATTTTCCTTAGTGACATAACTTGTTGGAAGTAAAAGTTGATGTATGTATTATTTTCAATGCACCTAATTCCATTCACAAGATAAAATTAATAGTATTCTACCAATGGTTTGTACCTTTGTAAAGCAATGAGTAATTCTAAATATTATCTCCCTATTTTATACCCCTATTATAGCCCGCTCAAAATACAGATAGTTCCTATATTGTCGGATATTAATACCCTTCTTATCAGCATTCCTGTCAATACCCAATATTATACAGTTGTTAATTTTAAAACGTGTTTTCCTTTTGCATGTCAGCTGGTGCTACGGCTCAGCCTTTTTGTGTTTTTTTTTGAAGAGTCCCAATTTATGTGGCACTATTTGGCATAAAGACTTGGTGGACTTGCCAGTGACAGACTCTATGGCTCTCTGTGAAGTGTTAAAATAACAATGGGTTCAGTCACATGGTTCTTGGTTTATTGAAATATGTTAATGATGATTGTCAAATATGTTAATGATGGTTATTGTGCAGCCAGAGCATGGAGGTATGTAAAAAGGTCTCTCTCTCTCTTCTCAATTGTCTTGCGTCAAAAGCTTCCAGAAAATACAATATTGCAAAGACTCAGTTCAATATCTTCGTTGTATAATATCTAAGGGTGAACATCTGGTCAGCCCCGCAGAAATAAAGACACCTTGCATTTCAAACACCCTGTGATAATGCTGAATTGGTCAGCTTTATGAACTTTTACCAACAATGCATCCCAGCCAGCTCCCACTGGGACCACATGCTCCAAAAAGCACCATCAAAGACTGTCCAAACATCATTCTATGGACACCAAAAATGACAAAGAAAGTTTAAATAAATGTAATAACATTTACCTCTGCCCCTGCTCTGGGTCTTCTGAATTATGATGAGCCTCTTCATTTGTATTATAGAGAATATTGTAAAACCATGGTGGCAGTTTTATCACAATATCACAGAGACACCTTGAAACTAGTCGCTTATTTTTCTAAATCATTGGCAGTCACTGTTCATGGGATGCCTTAATGTTTGTGCACCCCTGCAGCCTGTGCAATGGCGTTGAGGCCTCCAACTCTATTATATTGGGTAAGGAGAATGTTTAATATACATCCAATCATGTTTTATAAATGCTAAAGATTAGAACATGAACTATCCAATGCCTCACAGAGTACAAGCTTATTTTAAATCCATCATGGTCTTAAAAGTTAGATATATTCCGGTCTTACCCATGGTATATTGCTTTTATTGATTGTATTATTAAGATTACAGATTAAATGAATACCCAAACAATTCATATTTAAATATAGGTGTAGATCTCTCCCCAGTCCAATTTGATTCTATACCAATTAGAGATGATAAGTTAGGTTTTTGTGTATAGTGTATATAGATCTTCGACTCCCAGATTCTGTTTAAAATGTAGCCCGTTGCCATATTTTGTTTATTTAGCTTAATCTTTTCTTAAACTCGTACCTGTGTTTTGTTTAAGATTTAAGCTGTTAATTCACTGATTCCAGGTATGATTTTTTAATGTAGTTGGTTTTAGTAGAATTTGGCAGTAGATACAGTTTGTAACAGAGGATGGTATGCTGATTTTACATTATTTTAATTAGTGGATTATTATCTTCATTATACTTTGGTTGGTTGAATGAAATACTTAAGGAAATGTTATCTCATATATGTGTTAAGCTTCTAGATTTTCCTCTATTTCTTTTTGTTTCTTTCCTGCATTCCCGGTTTTCCTGAGGATTTATTATTTCAGTTAAAGTTTTGTTTTCTCCCAATTCATTTTTTTTTTTGATATTTCAAGCATTGTTTTAGACCCTTTGGGTCTTTATTAAAGAGGGGATAGTTATAGTAATAATATGGCTCATAAAAGTCTTAGCCTCAGCCCCAATGTTTATTGCTTAAATATTGTGGTAAATGTATTAGTTAATGGTGATCTTCTGCCCTTTTATGAGATATAAGTAGCAACCTTGATTAGGAAATGAAACAGCAACTATGGTGATGTTTCTTTGTCTTTTCCATTATCCATCTAGTGCCCTGATGCACCCATTCAAGCATGGAGACATGGACCTGGCTAAGGTACCGCGTCAGCACTAGGGATGGCCGGTTCGCGGATCCGAACCTGGATCCGCCGCAGATTTATCCCGTTTGCGAACGGCAGATTTTTCTGGATTTTCCGCCTTCCGAACTTCCGATTCGCGAATTTTTCGTATTTTCGAAAATTACGAGTTTTAACGTAATTTCGAAAATTTTCGAAAATACGAGAAAACACGTAATTTCGAAAATTTTAGAAAATACAAGGATTTATCTTATTTCCATAAATACATATTTTCGAAAATTTTCGAAATTACGAGGATTACATTTATTTTCGGAAATATGTATTTCTGAAAATACATGTAATCCTCGTAATTTCAAAAATACGCGAAAACCCGTAATTTCGAAAATTTACGAAAATACCAAAAATCTCGCAATTTCGAGGGTATTTTTCATTTTAATGGGTCCGCTCGCGGATTTTAAAATTTTCGAATTTTTTCGAAAATTCACGGCCCGTCGAGCGGACCGGATTTTGCGAAGTTCGGACATCTCTATTCAGCACTACTTTCTGGAATCTCAGATGATCCCCCTCAATTCCCTGTTTCTGGATTCAGGCTTCAATGAACAGAAGACAACACAATCCACCAGCCTCTGGGTGACCAAGTCCAAGTTCCAGATGATATCAGTCAAGTCCAGGAGACTCCCTAATGATCTGTCTTACTTTGTGGAATGTTTTCTTTCACTAAGCTCAATTTAGTCTTGTTTACCAATTTTTTTTATTATTTTGCTGACAATGATTTTATAAGGATCCAATGCTTTAATATGTCCCATGCACAATTACAGCCTAAAAGCACTGACTGTTCATTATGACAAACGCAAATTGCATAGTACATTAATAATACTTGTCTAATTTAATCCGAGAAGATTTACCCAAACCCCATTTTTTTAATGGACTTAACATGATGACAATTTCCATAATATTACTGTATCTGATGTTTGCTATTCTTTTTATTTGTCTCATATAATTCTGTGAATAATCCTATGCATTGTAACTATCTCTAATTAGGCGATTCTGTATTCTTTTAAGGGACAATGTTTTGTGGTAATAATAATTACACATATCTGCCACCAAATAGTTCTTTAGGTCCCTAAGACACAAGTTGACTCTCAATTTATAGTCCTCCATATTTAAAGGGTATGTCTATACACCAAAATCAAAAAATTTTTTTTATCATTATAAGGTAGTACCCATCCCCAGGAGCCTTTTCCTGCCTTTCTTTTTAAAATAATCCATTCCCTACCTTTGCAGCAGTCTCTAGAAGTTCCATTCGTTTTTGGGGGTATGGCTTTAGATGTGCTGGATAAGGAAGTGAGCTGATTAGTAAATGTGGTTATTACCATGCGTTTTGGCCCCGCCCACTTGACAATGTGCTGTGTTATATAAAGAAATCATTGTCAGATCTGTAGTAAAACAGACAGTGCTGGCTTTCTGTGGCTGGGGGAATAGGGTGTGTGTGTGTGTGTGCAAACTCCCTGCTCTCACGGCTGTCTCTGTAGCCGGATAGCCGGAGTGGGGTTAAGGAGTCCTTAACCCCGGACTACCTGCTATTGGGAAGCCACTGATCTAAATAATCATTGTGCCTAGCTGATCTTACGGGGTATGGATTGGACAAACAGGGGCACATACAGCAAATCCAAAAAAGGTACAATGCATATTACAATTGTCTCTTTCAGTTCAGTCAATGTTAATTTTTAAGGTGGACATACCCTTTAAGTCTGTTGGTCTGTGTAATCACAGAATCCTGAGTAATTTGCCCCCGACTGCAAGTCCAATGATTATTTAGTAGTGTCATTTATTAAAGGACACAATTGAATGTTTATGTTTGTTTAATAGCTAATGGATGAAATGAACTTATCTTATCCTGACCAATATGTAATTGATTATTATATTATTCATCATGTTTTTTTTTTCCTTTTACATGATCAAATATGGCTGAATTGAAAACTTTACTACCCTTTAATTTGTTTCATGAAGGAACAAAGTCACAACATTAATATTTTAATTTATTTTTTTTTATGTTGCTATTTTTGTATTTCATTTATCCCTGAATGTCTAGCTAACTTTTTCTCTATGTGTAAAGTTTCCAAACAAAATTAATTTTTCTTCAAATTCCATCACAGTTAATCAGTGTTCAGCTTTACAGGGGGAACTGTTAGGTTTTATTATGATTCTTATTATGATTCCTTATATTCATATAGCCTTATGGAATCCATTTTGTTTTCAGCGTCCACTTTGTCTTACATTTTATCATAAGTTTCGTTTCTCAATGCTCTTTCTTATTTCTAGGTATTGATAACACTTGAGGTTCTCAGTGAGCTCAAGGTCTTTTGCCTCCCACATTGTGTCAACCTGACTCTCTCATTGCATTCAAAGGGATGTTTTACCTCATCTGTAGACACAGAGTCTGGCAGTGCCCCCCTTTCTTTTCTGTGTTATAACATCACGTTTCAATAAAGATTACTAAGTTTGAATTCTGCTACATCTGTGTGGTATAATTCTTTCTCCCGGTCAACTGTAAGGGTCTCTTACTGGGTCTAAGACAGGCATCAGGGTCTGGCATGGCTAGTGCAGGATATTTATTCTAACACCTACCATAGGGTAAATTTGGGATACCTACCATAGGGTACATCTGGGATACCTACCATAGGGATACCTACCATAGGGATACCTACCAAGCAATGTGGTTGAGACCAGCCTGGTTTTCAGGGGAGGCGGTGGGTAGACAATGCAGCATTTTACAGGCTCTGGGGAGGGATCAGTCAGTGTGTGGAGGCTGCGGGACATGGTGGTGGTGCTGGGGCAGTTGGCTCTGGGGAGTGTGACGTGTCCAGGTGGTGGAAATCCCCACATATCGCATACCGCGTATGGGGATCGGTCGTTTACATGTGTGGTGGTTCCTGACGCAGTTGCAATGGAAATCGCATGTGTATGGCCACCTTTAATTGCGTTGGGGAGGTCCTGCTACAGGAAGATGATCACAGAGCTAGGGAAAGGAGGTTTAACAGCTGCAGGTAGGGCAGGGGAGGGGGATGGCAAAAAAAAAAACACACCACCACATTATTTTATTAAGTTGCAGCTACCCACTAACAACAAGTTAAAAATATGGTGCACTTATCCTTTCATTGTTTTCTTACAACCTCCAAATCTAAAAAGTGCATAGCCGAAGCAGGATGCTTTTTAGAGAACAGTCACCTGCTCCCATTATAGACCCTTTTTAATCATATTCCAATTTCATTTGGCTTTGGATAGATGGTATGATCAAAAAGATAGTTACATAATATTCATGGCCAATTCCATATGTTAGATAATAACTGAAACAATTTAATTATTCATTTCATAAAACTAGATGCAGTTTTCTCACATATTTAATGCATTTATTTAGTTTCATTTATTATTTGTTTAAATGTGATGAGTTTTCTTTTATATATTGCACATTCCATTATATGTGGTTATTTACAAGTTACATACGAAACACACCAAACTTTTTCTCTCACCAGTCACCCAGGACAAAGCAGATCAATATTAGCCTCTGTCAACAAAAACTACACCCTCTATTTCTCATTGGAGATTGACCTGTTTATCTGACAGCAATTTAAAATTTCCTGCAACTTTATAAAAAATTGATTTTTACACAGTTGTTAAAGAGCAACGAAAAATTAGCAATAACTTAAGTAAAATGGGAACTTAAAGGGCAAGTCCAGCTCCAAAATTAAAACTTACATACAGGTAAATCACCTCCCAAAACCCTAAACGGTAATAGTTTGAAATGTGAAATATATAAGTCTAACCTGAAATCCTGCACAATGTCCTGTTGCCCCTGTTTCTGCTTCATGGTCCTTCCAGTTACCAACTGTCAGTTATGGATTTGACAGTTGACATCACAGCCAATGACTGAATGTTAATCCCCTGTCTGCCTCTTCTGAGCATGCCCAGGCTCAGTACAGGCTCAGTACAGGTTTCTAAATTGCTCAGTTTCCATGAGGCATCCAGATGCATAGCAGGCATACAGTAATGAATTCATAGGACAAACTATTATATATCAACATATTTTAATGAGGACATTTTTTCTGAAAGATGTTCTTATGAGGGTGGAGTTGTCCTTTAATGCAACATTTTTTGATGTTTAGTATTCTTTAAAGGATAAGTACACTCAAAAATTAAGTTAAGTGTAATTTTTAGCAGAAGCTTATACTAATCAATTCCCCCCCCCTCCCTTTTTTTTCCCCCAGCTCCCTCCTGAACCTGCCTGTGCTGAAGGAAAGTTCCTGACACCTTGGTTCTTCTTTTAAGTCGTCTTAGCTCTGCCCTCCATGATTTGCTAAATCTCCTTCTGTTGGTGGTCAGGAAATGCGTTGTCCGCGTGCTGCGCACACAACGTGACATCAGGGCGTGCACGGATGCCAGACCTAAGATGTCTTGTAAGAATATCCAAGATGTTAGAACCTTTCCTTAGCACAGGCAGGCTCAGGAGGGAGCTAGGAAAAAAAGAGGGGGGGGGCTGATTAGTTTAAGCTTCTGCTACAAATTACACTTAACTTATTTTTTGAGCGTACTTATCCTTTAAATCTTTATTTATTTGTATGTGCTGATTTAAATGCATTTCACATCACTTGCCTGTTCCATGGACTTAGTGTCTTACCACTCAGTCAAAAAAATGGTTTTTATTCCTATCTTGTTTCCAGTAATTGAGTGCAAGGTGAAACAAGAAGGGCTGCAAAAGCAATTAAAGTTTACAATTTTATTTTGGAGGAAGCTAAAGATGAGATGAATTTAGACATGTTGGCTGTATATACCCAAAACCTTAGTATGGTTGTTAATAATCCATTAAATATTATTGTGGCCTATGACAAAATGCAATTATCACATGTTTGGTTTATACATATATATATATATTATTTTATGAATTCTTTATTTTTAAATAAGAACACTTCATAAATAATCTACAATAATTTGGTCCAATGCAAGGTCGGGGGTGCCTTTCCCAATAGTATTATGCAACCAAACAGAAGGTATCAGTCTAAAAAAATGAGCCAGGGTAATTAATTAGGACCTTCCATACAGGGGTTAACTTGAACTGGTTGGAGTGCTTCTCATTTTTATGAATTATGTGTGTGTGTGTGTATGCCAAATTAGAGATAGGAGGAGTTTCTAGAAAGCCAACAGGAAGCACAGCAGAGAGCTAATAATACTGGACAAGAAAGATGAAATACTACACAGTAGTACCTATCCAAACATTAATCTCCAGTAATGGATAACATGTATTTAGCTAACTGTATAATGCTTATATCTAGCATATATTTATAAATAGCATTTGATCTTAAATATAAATAAGTTTAGATGGGATTTATTTCCTTTAAATACATGTTTTGTTTGATGTTCTGTTATGTTGTCATCCCCTGGCATGAAATAAACAGCCATTATTAGTATTCTTGGTTTTCACTTTTTCCACTTTTGAATAATCCATTTGCTTTATTGGCATAAAAATCGAAATTGACCTGAGCAGGACATTAAGGAGATGTTTTATTTGCAGTGTTTATATAGAATTCACAGCAATCCAAAGAACTGCCGTAGGCTAACGTGCAACGGAACATAAATTACAATTTGTAACTGGAAAACCATCCAGGAAAAATGCAAATGAAGTTTGTTGTAAGCCTCACTGTTCAAAGGAGAAGTTCAAGTTAATCCCCATATGAGGGACTCTACCACATTTCTTTACTTTAAAGACCCAACTTGTTTGTTGAAATTGATTATATTGTGTATTCCTATTTTTTTCTAAGTACATTTTGTAGTAGTAATACTTTCATTTGCCATGGGAAACAGAAAAAAAGCATTGGTAATTGGATTGTTTTTAAATTGTCTTTTAAAAGGAAAAAAACAATATTCCAATGAATTAATAAAACAAACAACCTATAAACCAGTGTAAGAGATGCTCTGAAACTTGAATGACTGTCTTAAACCTTGAAGTTTCTCAAGCTTAGCAAATCTGGAGCTGAGCCTGAAACTTGGGGGCAAGAGTTGAGGTTCCCGGAGCTGATTCTCCAAATTCTCTTACAGCTGGAGATTCTAGAGATGTCTCTTGGATTTCTGGAGCAGTTTGTAACATAAAACCCAGCCAACACTGAATGTTAGTACTGAAAATTTCCATTTATCTCACTGTACACAGGGGACTAGTGCAGGAGCCTGAGATGAATAAAATGTTCAGTTTAACAGAAACTGAAAAGTGGAAAGTGGAAATAAAAAGAAATCTGGCACAGGTCATTTTCTGTTAATGTGAGAAATCTGAGGGATTTTTTTCATCATTAACTGAAATCAGTAAGCGGAATGGCAAAGGGGTATACTAGTGGATGATTAGTTGGAGTGTTCACATTGAGGAACTAATTTACATTTTGTCAGAGTGTAATGGCATTGACCAGCTGGTAGATAGCCTTTTCAAAAAACATAATTGCTTAACACCAGCCATTTCTATATTTAACAAGGCATACTGTCATTTCCCCTTGCCAGAAATGAGCATTTAGGCATTCGCAGAGTAAATGTCACCCTGCTCCAATTAATTATCTTTTTATAGCTAAACTTTGTATTCTATTACAGATATTTTTCATAGTCTGGTGCATTCCCAGAAGTGAACATTAAAGCATATGTTGCTTATAAAATGTAAAGATTGGCAAAAAGCTGAAATTAGGAAAAGTGCAGAAATACAAGCTATCGCTCTGGGTTAATCTCCCAAATGCAATTCAATATCGCATTTGTGCATGTGGGTAAATCCCAAAAGGAAAATTTCTTTACTTTAAAGACCCAACTTGTTTGTTAAAATTGATTATATTGTGAACTAGTTGTCATTAAAATCATGCTCTAAAACTAGCGCTTATGTGATATTAAATCGCAAGCGCCCCGATGCGTGGGTGTCTTTTACATAACCCATGTATTCTGCACTAATATGGAGATAAAGTTGCGCTAACCGGTAGCGCGACTTTAACTCCATATAATTGCCCAGAGCCTCTGGGTAAACCGCCCCAAATGAATTTTGAAAAAAAACCAAACAACTGAAAATAGCTTAAAAATAAGCTAATGTACGCAAACAGGGCACATCACCTTCTTCTATGCTGCATTCGATTTTTCCGGGGGGGGGGGGGAATACTGTAGAGTACGTTTCTTTCTAAGGAATTTTCTTTATAGTGTATGTATAAACTGAATTTTCTAATTACTAAATCATAATATGTTCCCCATCCCTGACCTATTTCTAGGATATTTTGCTGCCTGCCAGCACAATTTCTGCAACATTTAAGAGAATCAGCAAAGAAAAGAAAGAAGGGAGGAGGAAGGGGGAGATGTGTAAGCAGAGCAGTGTCCATGGTGAGGCTGTGCAGAACTTCTAAGTGTCGTAGGCACTACAAGAAGGCTGTGAGTAAGGAAGGGTGGGGGACAATTAGGAGCACTCACTAAACATTAATAATTTAATGACTAAGCAAGCACAGATAAATATGTAAGTACCACTATTTTACTTCTCTCAATTTGTAGTTTCAGATAATGTTAAGTTGTTTGAGTGAGTATAGTGACAATTTAAGTAAAGTAAATTTGGGTGATCTTTGATCGTTTACCAGTTTCATTATTTTAGGTCCATAATCTCTAACCTAGGGCATTCTGGGATGCTCCTCACATGATTTTACATTAGTTCCCATACCTGGGCTTAGAGATGAGCTTTTTTAGTTTAGGTTTTGTTTTTAGGTGAACTTACTACTTTTGAGCCAAAACTATGAGAATATTAACAGTGCAAATACTGAGGTATCTTCCAGGTATAGCAAAGGGAAGATATGAACCCATGACTTAAGTGCTCCAAGGCAGTTAAGTAGTTACTTAAAAAAACTTTTTTCAGATTTTAAATCTGAGTTGTAAATTCATTTGAAAACACTGCATTTTCAGGGAAAGACCTGTCACTCCAGAAGCAGATATTATATGTGACCTATGCCTGACGTCTTTGCCTGCCTGCCAGCACACTTTCTGCAACATTTAAAAGAATCAGCAGAGAAAAGGAAAAAGGAGGAGGGAGGGGGAGATGTGTAAGCAGAGCAGTGTGTATGGTGAGGCTGTGCAGAACTTATAAGTGTCGCAAACACTACAAGAAGGCAGTGAGTAAGGGAGGGTGGGGGGAATTAGCAGCACTCACTAAACAATAATTTAAAAGACAAAGCAAGCACAGATAAATATGTACCATCATGAGTACCATCATTTTACTTCTCTCAAATTCTAGTTTCAGAGTATAGTGACCCTTTAATTAACATTTTTGGATCCAGTAATTATTTATAATTATTGAATATTGTTTATTAGTTCTGCTTGTCTTTATTATTGCTGTGGCCTTGGAGATTTGTGTGAGGCTCGCAAAAACAAGTTCCCACAATAACAAATATAACAGAATGAAGCCAAATAAGGTCAGCAAGTATGAATATATCAAATTGCACATTTACATCACATAATATTATGGGCCTTTGCAGAAAGAAAACACCGTCCCCAAAATAGGGTCATCTCTGAGAACCAATATTAAGTGGCATATTTTGTCACATATAACTGGAAATGTTAATGTTAAATAATGTGTATTATCATCCCATTTCTTCATATAGTGTAAGTTAGGAAGAGTTTTACTTTGAATCATAAAGTGCAGCCCCATCCTAGGCAATGACTACTTTACCCATATTGGATCATCCATAGCACTGTCCTGAATTGACTGTCAAGTCAAATAAACTGGCTGTATGGTACACCCTTAAGTGTAGACTTAAGCTGGGTACACGCATTAGTGATATAGAGACTTTCCAGTCGGTACCAACGGTATTGGTCTTTTATCGGTAATGTGTGAACAGGCAAAAAGACTGTTTCATAAGCTGCTGAAACATTCTGCACCAGCATCATCAGCAAAATGTATGAATAGAGAATTGGTTGCCAGATGAGCCTTATTTATGTGGGCTAAAGTTCTAAGTGGGATGCCTTATAGTTCTGTACTGGGATAACTGCATCATTATTTCTGGCTATAGGCGATATAAATGCATATAATAACTAAACATATATTCCTCCTATATTAGAAAAATAATTTGTTTAGCCCAGGCCAAAAAATATTGAAATTCAAAAGTAAATCTTCACGAAGCAACTGCATCAACATATGGCCCAGCACAGAAGAGCCAATTCCTCTGTTCAGGACTCAGCCGTGTACCTGCAACTTAAGAAAAAATGTCATACATTTGAAGATTGTAATGTTAACATATTGGTAAATGAGCGTCAAAAGCAAGGGGAGATCCTGACTAAAAGCCAAGCAAGTTCCCAACCCGGATGCAGGGATTCAATCCTCCCAGCGGCACTCAATTACCATAGAAACCTCTAATCAAAAACGGTTAGACAAGGGTAACCTAAAAACCTAATATGATGCTAACCAAGATTGGACATGAAACCAGCGTTGTACAAATCTACATAATCATCTAAACACATCTATATATATACAATGTCAAGATAGAAATATAATACACTATAAATACAAAAATTGAAACTTGACGTAAAAAGATTGTAGAAACCCCCTATTAAAAGTCTGAGTAAAAGTTAATGGATGCATCATAAAACTTTCAAGTTGAAAGGGGGAAGGTGGAACAGGGTTCAATATAAGAAAAATAATAGTTCCAGCGTGAATACAGATGGCTGATGATGATACAAAATAGCAGCTGAATAAATATGTAGCAGGTGAAAAGGTAAGTATCAATCAAAAAGTAATCATAGTTACATCCAATAGGCCAGTTATATATAGCCTGTTATGCATAACAAGATGTTAATATTGATCCTAGTAAATGTTAGTTGATCGATATGCAGGCAGATGGTTAATGTTTGTTATACTGGTTTGCAATAGAACGAGTAGCTGAAATGTTGGTAGCATAGAGGGGGATATATGTAGAGTGAAGCTGGAAAGATCTCACCATCGTAGATCCGCACATAGCAGTCCCGTCCTTCATATCGGGGCTCTGTCCACCACACCGGGCGACCAATCCGCCAGACATCACTGTTACTCGTTACATCTCACACTGCGCAAAGTTCCCAATAGGGTCTGCCAAACTGCACGCGGAACCCTGTACCAAAATGTCCAGATCAACGTAAACCCTCGCTTGACCGACGCACGTTTCGGGAAATCATTCCCTTCCTCAGGGTCACATGTCTATGGGTCATCTGAGTTTAAATGCAATAATAAGCAACCGGAAATCATTGGTCTGGATTGCAACAAAGGTCAATAATTGTGCGGTTCCATCTGTTATTCCATGGGGGAGATTTAGGGATTCCCCTATTAATTAAGGTTTTATTACAATCTTATTTTTAGACATAGTGCTATATAAAACCATAAATCCCACCATTATATATCCATACATTTTCAATTATACACAATTAATAGTGATACATGGTATTCAGATTATAGCTTGACTGTAATCAATAAATTCATATTTATACATAAATATTGAGGTACCTTATAAAAACATATTAAACAGACATTCCTCATTCAATCCACCTGGTTGTAATGTTCTTAATGTAAATATCCACCAGGATTCCCTCTGTAAGATCATGTTATCCCAATTGCCTCCCCTTAATGTTTCATATGATTATAATTGGAGTTATGAACATCTCTATAATGTCTGGCAACACTGCTTGTCTCATCCTTATTTACAATGTTGCGTATGTGTTCTAAAATACGGACACGTAGTTGGCGTTTGGTCTTTCCAATATATATTTTATTGCATGAACATTGTATTGCATACAAAACTTCTATGGATTTGCAATTAATAAATTGCTTGATTTGATAGTGTTTGCCAGTATTGGATTCAAACCATTTTTTATTACACATATATGAACAGATCTTACAAGTCCCACATTTAAAGTTACCAATTATAGTTGTTTTGTTTAACCCTGTCTTTTCCTTGTTTATCTTAGCAGGGGAAGAATAACTATGGACCAAATTTTGGCCAATAGTGGGTGCTTTTTTAGGGATTCAAATGGGTTTTTAAGCACCCGCGTGATTTTGGTGTATATATATCCAACCCCACTCCCTTCTTGGTGCTAGGTGATTTTGGCATTATACTGATATATGGTAAAGGAGCGTGACTGGAGAGGTGTCAATGAGGCCATTTATGTGAAAATAAAGAAACCAAGCCTGAATAGAGCTGGTGTGTGTGTGTGTGTGCGTGTGTGTGTGTGGGGGGGGTTTCGACACCAACTGTCTGCCATGTACAATGGTGTTTTGACACCTTACTCTGGGCGTTCCTATAACACCTCTTAGCCACTATCCAATCACGCCCTTAACACTTGGCTGTGATATGCTAATTGGGATTTTCCAGGGTACATAATTGCCATAGATTCTTGTACAAGTCATTCTGAATTGAGAAAGTCAGATGACTAGCAAAACGTCTTCAAGAACTAAACTTCAAGTCCAGTTGATCTAACTGAATACAACAGATATACCATGACCTGGATGAATGAGACCCTTCACAAGCACTTCACGAAGAAACATTTCTATTTTAATAGCACAGCCATATAATCAGTCTTTTTAGAATAATATTGGACTAGAAAAGTAACCAACTCCAAGTTCCTTGCTTTTCCCAGAACTGGCATTACAATTACAATCAGTACTCAGATAATTGCCTTAAATTTCATTTTAATGTTCTTTCCCATCTTACTGACAATAATACCAATTACGATAAAATGCTAAGGATTTTTTTAATGCTTTTTCCATTAGCCATACAACAATTGCAACAGGTATTCTCCTTTAATCTCCTATCTTTCACACATTTCTAATTCCAGATTTAATCATAAGACTTTAGTTTATTTGATTAGCCAAGTCCATTTGCAGAACAAAGTTGATCAAATCTTGTAATCTTGAAAGATGGAATCAGCACTAATAACTTGAGTGTGTTTTAATGAATGGATAAAAGGATTATAAAAATGTGTATCTGCTTTGACTGCTGAAAAATGGCATTCAGATTTCTCTTGACTCTAAGTAGTGTAATCACTTTCATCTTTCTAATTAATGACATGGTTCTCACCTTTCATTTTAATTGTATCATAGAAACACACAATGCTTAGTATTGGTTAGTTATTTCACTTTTCCTTTAAAATCTATTAAGGAGTATACAGATTTACACTATACAAAACCAGGGGAACATGATGATCCTGCAACAGTTTTCTCATGTTTTTGGACATAATTTAGTGGGGAAAACAGTGGAATATCTGTTGTATTCAGTTAGATCAACTGGACATAAAGTTTAGTTCTTGAAGATGTTTCACTTGTCATCCGTCTGGCTTTCTCAATTCAGAATGACTTGTACAAGAATCTGTTGGCAATTAAATACCCTCAAAAGTCCCAATTAGCATATCACAGCCAGGTGTTAATGACACTTTGAATGCAAGGCGTGATTGCATTGTGGCTAAGAGGTGTTATAGGAATGCCCAGGGTAAGGTGTCAAACAGCATTGTACATGGCAGACAATTGGTTTTGAACCCCCTCACATACAAATCAGAGCACTCACTGCACTACACTGCGTATATGATGTCACTTTTCTTGTGTTTCGGTACTGGGTCTTTCGGATGTTGAACCCAGTATGGAAACACTAGTACTGGGTTCAACATCCGACTGTGAAAACTGGTAATAAACTTTTATTAAAACTATACCAAAAAAAAAACAAGCAGATTACTGTTTTAGGAGACAGGAATTCTGGGCCATATTTATAAAGAAGCAGTATTGTTATTTTGTAAATTTAGGATCATGGACATAAATCTACAATTACATTCTTAAAATTATGATTGCAGTTGTACAATTATGATCGCAGTCTTACAAATAAGTTTGTGATCGTAATACTTTGATCGCCTATATAAATTATTTTGCTAACGTGTGTTATTGAACGAGCGAAGGTTCATACATTTGCAAATGTTTATTCGTAAATGTTCGATCACAGCCATACATTTACACAATCCTACTTTTACTATAGTCCATGATATCGGAAGTTTCCTACTGTCTTTTTTCTCCTTGTCAAATATAGATTTCAGATTTAGAGGATTTTTGGGGGGTATAATATTAGTGAGAAGTTAAAAGAACTATGAGGAGTGTGTTACTGTGTAAAACCCCCTCTTATGTTATATTTTTATGATGTTTCATCACAATCTGTTGAAAACATGATTAATATTGAAAATATTTTAAATAATATATTCAATACAGTAACAATAGGAACCAATAACAATGGTCTCCCAAAAAACCTGCCCTTCTTCTTAGTGTTTCCTTTCTTGCTTCCCCTGCACAAAGGAATATGTAGATTTGCACAAGGTAGTGATGTTCCTGACTCTGTTCATTTCACTATACTAGTGACAAGAGTCCAACATGTCTGCCTGCAAGCTACTGTATCACTGTGTCTTATTATGATTCAATGTCCTCTTTTGATCTATCCTTAGAATTAACAGGAAATATTGCTAATGTGTCTCTATCTGGTAAGGCCCTTGATGAGACATGAGATAATATTTTATCCTGATCAACTGGCCAGTGCCATATCTTGGTAGATTAGGATGAAATATCAGTAGAGATTACTACTAAATATCATTGGTAAGTATTATTTCCTCAATAGTCTGTCAGTAAGAAAGTTACAGGGAGATTCAATAAAAGTTCTTATCGTTTAAAATGGTGCTAATTTTGCCCCAACCAATCAGATCTTATTTAACATTTGAAAGCTAAGATCTGATTGGTTGGGGCAAAATTACCTCCATTTTAAATGATAAGAACTTTTATTGAATAACCCTGATAGTGTCAAAAATGGCCTTAGTCAGCTGACAGGAAAATACTTTGATTTGAAGAAAGTTTGTTGCTTTCAGTCTTAACTATATAATTTACAAATTTGTTGCAAAAGATATTTTTGTTCTTAATTACCATGTAAAGTGTGTGTAATTATTTGTTATGTGTCTTTAATGGTACGGAGCCAAGAAAACAACACTTGTAGCAAAACTGATAGAAAAACTAATGTCTAGTAAGAAATCCATAATTTAAAGGGCATGTCCACCCCCAAAACTATAATCCCCCCAACTACTGGCCCCCCCATGTAGTTATTATCCTTACCTCACATCCCAACTCCATCTGTTCTCCTGTAGTCCCCCCCCAAGTTCCAAAAACTGCCCACCAGGAGGCCAGCAGGTCCATATAGGACACTGCTGCTACCTGGCCTCCCGGAGATTCCTGCCATCGTGCTGCAGCCCTTCTCCCCCCTCTCCCTCCCCTCCCTCTCCTCCCTCCCTCCCCTCCTGTTCTAACTATCCCTCCCCTAGCACAAATCCCCCTTAATATCATGCTCCCCATGTCCCCCAGCCCAACCGCATGTTTTTTAAAAAGCTCCCCAAACTCTTACTTACCTCTCCGCTTTCCTCCGCTGCACTGACTGACCGGCAGCCGCGTCCGTGATTGGCTGCCGCTCAGCCATTGCATTCTCGCAAGCAGAGGGCCGGCAGTGCGGCGGAGGATCGAGGGGAGGTAAGTAAGAGTTTGGGGGGCTTTTTAAAAAACTAAACAAGCGGTTGGGGCTGGGGGACATGGGGGAGCATGATATAAATTTTTTATTTTGTGGGTGGACATAGCCTTTAAAGATTATATTGTAGTAAAAAAAAAACGGATATTAACTATAAAGATTTTCAGTTTCTTTTATTTTTCTTTAATAGTGATTCTGCTGGCCTCAATGACAGACATTTCCTACCTACATAACCATGTTTTATGATGTTTGAAGAAATCTCAGTATTGCCTAAAACTCACATGTGATCGATCCATCCTGTTGTCCAATCTTACATTACATAACAGAAACTCACGCTAAACCTACACTATTATATTGACAGATTATTACCAGTTACCTTGCATTACCTTGAATTATTTAATATCAAAGGTTACCTAGGATACAAATAACCTAGCCAGTAGATCAGAACCCTAATCATTTTAGAAACAAAAGTGCATGTTATGTACAAATCTGACCCTAATTCTTTAAAAGCTTGAATTTCCAAAACGTAAATATATGTAATTGGCTTTGGGTGGCATTATATCTGCAAGTAAAGCAAATTTTAAGGGAAAAAAAATAAAATAATATAAGGATATTAAGTCGCCTTTTATTTCTCTGCCTGCAGCCGCATACACTTCGGTGATGTAACATCCTTATATTACATGGCAAAACACATCAGTGCTTCATTTGTGCTGTTGTTTTACAAGTACATTTTTGATATTACTATAGAAATACCAGCTTTTTTGGGGGTGGGTGGGGTCATGAGGCTCACCTACACAATGTCCTGTATAGTATGTCCTGTTAATATATATTTATATCTATATACAGTCTCGGACTGGGACAATTTTGATGAGACTTGGTTTATATACGTTTCAGGACCTGCTAAAATACATAGGCTACTTTACAACTTTTACAACCCACCCCTTACCCTTTTATTTACTTTTTTTTAACACCTTTTCATTCATGTATAAGTTAAGGAGCTCTTAATTGGTCTGAGCTGCACAGTCAGTGAGTGCTGAGACACGCAGGGCAAGAACCACAACTCAGTAGACAGGCAAGCTCACATAATTGTAATTTATTTACCTGCTTTATACAGACATCCCACTTTATCAATGTTGATATTTAGGACATCACTTTAGTAGGGCACACACGATGCCAAGCCATTCCGGTCACATGTAGTGAGAGCTCCTGATCTCACCCCCAGTTCAGCAAAGCTTCTAGCTATCAGAAAGCTCCCCAAATCAATATGGGTAAACCTAAACCCCCAAAGACACCAGCCTCACAAAGTGGTGCCGCTAACCCAAACTAAAATAAATTTTTTCAGCAAGTCCAAAATGGACTCCAAATCCAAGATGGCGGCTGACAGGAGCGGATATGCAGAGAGACTTCAGAGCGCAGGGAAAACCTAAGCTATCCCTCAGACTCAGAGGAAGAAACGGAGAGACTGGATGACCTCAGATTGGTCCTACGCACACTACCCACCAAAAGTGACTTTGCCAATTTATTAGTAAAAGTAGAACAGACTTGTAAGGAGGAGATAGCCTCACTCTGCGCTGACATCAAAGACATAAACAACAAGGTTCTTGAGCTAGAATCACAAAACGCGCAACATGAATCTGCTCTAGCCCAGACATGTCGGGCCAAAAGGCACTAATCTGTTCCCTTCTCAACCAAATAGACAACCTCGAGAACAGAGGCCGTACAAATAATATAAAAATAAGGCCTCCCTGAAAGCATGACCACGCCAGATCTGCCTAAAGTTTTGCAAAAAATATTTAACACCCTACTTGAGGCACCAGAGGACTCTTTGATAGAATTAGACAGGGCACACAGAGCCTTACACCCCATGGACATCAACAATTCCAGACCGCGTGACGTGGTTTGCTGTGTCCACTATTACACTATTATTCCCCCTTAAGAACAAATAATGTCAAAAGCATTGAACTGCACCGACATAAATTTCAACTACACTAAACTGTCTCTATTCTCAGACCTGTCTCGTAGGACACTACAACAAAGAAGGGCCCTGAGACCCTTACTCTCCCTACTACAAGGACGGGACATCTCATATAAATGGGTCTTTCCATTCTCTCTCATAGCAAGGAAGGATGGTAAAACCTCTGTTTTAAAAGACCCTGAGAACCTACATACGTTCCTAGACAAACTGAACTTACCCCAGGTCTCTCTCCCTGACTGGGATCAACCTACCTTCACCACATATACAGCACAAAAAGAGGCATGGAAAACAAAAAAAACTCAGAATAAACATACCACACACTGCAAGCCATCATGGAACTGGAGATTAAAGGAATACCTACTAAGAGACAAAACCTGTATGCAATACATACAGCAAATCATATCCTTTTTCATAGAAACCCACAAGTCAGACCCCACTCCTGCCCCATACCAATGGGAGGCTCTGAAGTGTGTTATGAGAGGTAATAAAACAGGGCACATGATTAAAACGAGATTCCACCAAACATATTCAACACATACACTCAGAACTATTAAGATTAGAAATTACACACAGACTACACAGAGATGCACAAATACAACAAGAACTACTACAAATCAGAGAACAACTTCTTCATACACATATTAGAGCTTACTGTCTAAGACAAGACTACAAAAATAGAATGATGTACGAATATAGCGACAAATATGGCAGACCCGTGGCTAACTCCCTCAGAAATAAAAAAACTAAAACGTTTATCTCAAAGGTAAAAAATGCGCAAAATGCGCTGGTGCACAGGTTGGAGGACATCGCTGAGGAATTAAAAAAAATTTTCTCCAAACTCTACTCCGGAATCTCCCTTTCCCGTGCAAGCACTAGAGACACATATAGTGGTCATACCGAAAGCCAACAAGGATCTGACTACATGCACTAGTTATCGCCCTATCTGTCTAATCAATACCGATATAAAAGTAAAAAATGCTAAAATGATAGCCTCAAGGTTAAATCACCTTATCCCCTCCTGGATCAATAGAGATCAGATGGAATATATTCCTGGTAGGGAAAGGAGAGACAATCAAAACCATAATCGCAATAGATCAAGCCCACAAACAAAAAAAACCTCTCTGCCTTCTCTCTCTAGACACGGAAAAGGCGTTTGACAGGGTCAGCTGGAATTTCCTAAAGCTGGCTATGTCTCACGCTGGGGTGGGACAATGCTGCCTAAACAAAATAATGGCATTGTACTCCTATAACTCCGCAAAAGTACGAATTAATGGTCAACTGTCTTCCGCTTATACAATGGCACCTGACAGGAATGTCCCCTTTCACCATTGCTCTACATTTTAACCATGGAACATCTCGCTAACACAATAAGACTCAAAACCAACATCTCCGGCATAACAATAAATCACACAAACCACACACTAGCCTTGTACGCTGATGATCTACTCCTGTACATATCTAACCCACACATCTTAAGCCTGAACCTACTCTCAGAAATACAGATCTATGGCTCTATGAGCAATTTCAAAGTCAATTACCAAAAATCAAACTGCTTAAACATCACCCTATCAGATGATGTAGCCAACTCTATCAAAATCAATTTTCCCTTTCAAAATCCAGAAAGAATTCATCACATATTTTGGGATTAAAATCTCTGCAAATTTAAAGGGCCTATACCAATTGAATTTCTCCCCCTCCTTGGCGTCATTTCCTCCGACCTGGGCACCTGGGCAAACAAATACACACAAAAGATGGCGGCTCCCGCTCTCCCGGATCCTCCTCTCTGGTCCTTTCCCACTTAGTAGCGTGCCAGCTTGCACTGGAGTGTCTCTCCTCCACACAAATCTGTTTCTTCTATAACATAGAAAAAGTGTGCTGCTGCACTGCATAGAAATATATGGCATTTATTTCTCCATTTAAAACAGATCAGAGTTTGTTAGCTGGGGACGGTGAAAGATGTCTGACGCGTTTCAGGCTGTGAAGCCCATGATTAAGGGCTTGACAGCCTGAAACGAATGTCAGACATCTTCCACTGTCCCCAGCTAGAGATGGCCGCGAATTGGGGATCTCACGGATTTTCCGGGATTACGTTTTCCAAATTTTTTCCGAATTGCGTTCGAAAATTTTTGAAAAATCGGGAAATTTCGAAAATTCAAGAAATTTCGAATATTCTAGGAAATTCGAATTTTAAAGAATTTTCGAAAATTTGGCAAAAATGATACATTAACTTGCTGTAAAGGGCCCTGGGAAATGGTCTGGAGAACTTTCTAAAAGATTCCTATTCTGATTATTTACAATCAGAATTTTCAGAAAGAATCTGATTGGTATACCAACCAATCACATTCTTTTCCCGTCTAATCTTATTGTAACCAATTCTGATTGGCATACTAACTAGAGATGGACTGGATTGTGGAACCAAACCTGGTTCCATGGCAGATCTCTGAGATCTGCCAATCCGCGGATTTTCCGAACCCACCTTTGAACATTTTCGAAGATTTTCATGTATCAAATTCACCAATGGCAGCGGTTTTTACCCGTGCCTACCCCCTGGGTATAAAAGGCAGCTAGACAGGTGCCACTTTGTCAGTGTGTTAAAGTGAGTTTAGTGGAAACCTGACAGTGTACGAGTTATAGAGTTTTTTCCATGCTTTTGAAGCTTACTGTGTGTGAATTTTAGTGTGGTGGATTAGCACTTGTTGTTAACCACTCCTGTATTCACACAATTTGGGACCCAAAAGTCCTTTTGAGGACTAAACCCTCCCCCCTATAAGTTTTTTGGACAAATTTAGTGTTAGGCCTTTTAGAGGTCTACTGGCTCTATTTAAAAATACACAGTATTGCAGTTTAGCGATACAGTGCATTATCGATAATGTACAACCGCGGCAGTAAATTAACGCTGAAAGTTCGTTAATTAACAAACCAATTCTGGAGGGCCAAGACAGTGGTATGGATGTCAAAATGATGCGCCAGCCAGTGCTATGTAGCCCCTCCATTATAGTGCACTTCTAGCGCTGTACGTGCCTTTTGCCCATTGGAATGCTCTAAATCCCGGGGCAAGCGTAGGATTGTTAAGGGGGGGGATTTCTGAAGAAGCACAGTAGGAAGTTCATGACTAGAGATGGACTAGACCCAAACACACTAATTTGAACGTTCGATAATTATTCACGTTCCCAGACTTTAGCTCTCCTATACAGAAAATAGAGGAGTGGTCACCTACCCTCTCCGTTAGTGGAGCTCCATGTCAACGGCCTTTCAGCATGTCCTTGAAAACATATACACTGCAAATAACAAGCTTTAGGGTTTTAAATCTTTACCTTTGTTTGTAAGCAATTCTGATTGGATACATAAAAATTATTTTAGAAAGAATTGAAATGATTGGTATGCTAACCAATAAGATTCTTTTTCAATCAGAATTGGTTACAATCAGATTGAACTGTTCCCCAGACCATTTCTGAGGTCCCAGAGCCATTTACAGTAAGTTACTGTATCATTTTTTGCAAAATAGAATGCGAAAGCTCGAAAAAAGGTGCAATCGTGAAGAAAGTTTTTTTTTTTTAGTTCTGTGTATATGTAGGTGTTCCCCAGACCATTTCCCAGGTCCCCCAGCCATGTACAGTAAGTTACCATTGCTGTTTTACCTTATATTTAGGCGGATCTGTGCAGATTTTTTTCTCCCATTGATTTTAATGGGTTTTTATGCGGATTTTAGAATTTTTAATTTTTTCGAAAATCTGCGAATCCACAGGCGGAACGGATTTTAGCAGTTTCGGCCATCTCTATCCCCAGCTAACAAACTCTGATCTGTTTTAAATGGAGAAATAAAGTCAAGTTTTATGAATTTGGACTGGTGAGTTGCCATATGTTTCTATGCAGTGCAGCAGAACACTTTTTCTATGTTATAGAAGGAACAAACAAAAAACACTCCTGGTTTGGAAAAGTTAATTGTTATTCGTATATGAATATCCTACCTAGAATATTACATATGATGCAAGCAATACCCATGATTCATCCTTTATATACTCTTTTATACAGATCTAATTGAAAAAAAATTGCTTCAGAGCAATTTTTAATAACTGATAACTGTTTTTTATTTCAGTATTACAGTAAATCCTTGGTATACCTGCCTAAGCAAAAGGCTAAGGACTTGCAAACGAGCACCTTCATTCCAACCATTAATAGTGGCTGCCAATTCAAATTGTTCTATCCAATCGGTCCACTCCCTAGTTACCCCATCAAATGGATCAGGTTTAAAAATAGGTTTGGCAATTGGGCCTGGTAGAGCTACTGAGTCTAATTGGGGAATTTCATCTGCAGGTACAAGGACAGGAGGATTTAAATCAAAACTTTCAGTAGCAGCCTCCATAGTTTAATACAGAGAACATACATACAAAGAAAAAATGGATCAGTACCAGATCACTGCTTTATGGAAGGATTATGGGTAGCATGGCACACAATGGGTTACTCTGGTGGTCTGGCACAAACAAGACAGTGCACTTAAACAGGTTCCCCACATAACATGTGCAGTAATCAGGGGTGTCCATGTCTATGGTGCACCACTTTGAATATTAACCAGGCCTGTATATTGTGGGTCCTTGTAAGTTGGTGTACACTTATCTGTTGCCGCAGAGTTTGTATCCAATAAGGTAAATTGTCTGTCCAATAATCTGTCCTCCCAATGGGTGGTAACAGAATCTTATACACAGGATCTTGTGTTGCATTCAATATCTTTCCATAACACACACCACAATCTACTTTAACTTTCTCTCCTCCTAGCCATAGAGAGCAGGGATGTCTTGTCTTTTATTACTCACTGACACCACCTGCAGGCTGGAGATGGTATATAAGGAGCCTTGGTGTATATGTCCATTACAATAGACATCACGTCCTGTGTAGCAGACAGAAACTTTTTTTGGATTACACTTCCTTTCACATGAAGCAGACACAGGGGTGTGGTTTAACCTCCCATTTTGACCATTCCATGTTCAAATAGGGATCTCAGCTCTGTAAGTAAGTTTATGCATTTTGTCTTGTACCTAATATAAGTCAGTGCTATTATTTATATACATTTACTGATGGTCATTTAAATGGTAATAGTGAGATAGTACACACATACATATACAATTTTCCTGTATGTAATATCATATACCCCCCACCACATTGTTAGCTCCTAAAAACCCAAAGCAATCTCCAATGAACATATAAATATATTTATATAATATAAGGGATATATATATATATATATATATATATATATATACTGTACTAGCAGTTGTAACTGATGTTGCCCTTGTACACATGTGGCTATAGTAATGTTACAACTGTGATGTTTTGAGGCGTGGCTATGACAGCAATATCTGGGGCATCCTCAGACCATTTGAGGGCATGGCTGCAATTTTTGGGGCATGGAAGTTTTCTCTGAGAGTGTGGCTGATATTTGGGGGCGTGGGTATGGCCATGACATTTTGATGTGTGTCCGTGATATTTGATGACTTTGCTGTGCCTTTGGGGGTGTGTTCATGATATCTTGGCTAGTTTTCCACTGGTACAGCCCATTCCAGGAGGCTCTGCCTTTAAATTCCTTAGCATGACAATAACTGCAAATGTGGTTCACCAATAGCAGCATAGTCTTTCCAGGGTTAATATTTGTATATAAATGTCATTTATATCCCCAATAGCAACATAGTCTTTCCAGGGTTTATATTTGTATATAAATGTCATTAATATCACCAATAGTAACATAGTCTTTCCAGGGTTAATATTTGTATATTAATGTCATTCATATCACCAATAGCAACATAGTCTTTCCAGGGTTTATATTTGTATATAAATGTCATTCATATCACCAATAGCAACATAGTCTTTCCAGGGTTTATATTTGTATATAAATGCCATTCATATCACCAATAGTAACCTAGTCTTTCCAGGGTTTATATTTGTATATAAATGTCATTCATATCACCAATAGTAACATAGTCTTTCCAGGGTTTATATTTGTATATAAATGTCGTTCATATCACCAATAGCAACATAGTCTTTCCAGGGTTTATATCTGTATATAAATGCCATTCATATCACCAATAGTAACATAGTCTTTCCAGGGTTTTTATTTGTATATAAATGTCATTCATATCACCAATAGTAACATACAGGGAGATTCAATAAAAGTTCTTATCGTTTAAAATGGTGCTAATTTTGCCCCAACCAATCAGAACTTATGTAACATTTGAAAGCTAACATCTGATTGGTTGGGGCAAAATTAGCACCATTTTAAACGATAAGAACTTTTATTGAATAACCTCCATAGTCTTTCCAGGGTTTATATTTGTATATAAATGTCGTTCATATCACCAATAGTAACATAGTCTTTCCAGGGTTTATATTTGTATATAAATGTCATTCATATCAAATAGTAACATCGTCTTTCCAGGGTAATATTTGTATATAAATGTATACATATCACCAATAGTAACATAGTCTTTCCAGGGTTATATATTTGTATATAAATGTCATTCATATCACCATAGTAACAGTCATTTCAGGGTTTTTATTTGTATATAAATGTCATTATATCACCAATAGTAACATAGTCTTTCCAGGGTTTATATTTGTATATAAATGTCATATATCACAATGTAACATAGTCTTTCAGGGTTTATATTTGTATATAAATGTCATTCATATCACCAATAGTAACATCGTCTTTCCAGGGTTAATATTTGTATATAAATGTTATACATATCACCAATAGTAACATAGTCTTTCCAGGGTTAATATTTGTATATAAATGTCATTCATATCACCAATAGTAACAGTCATTTCAGGGTTTTTTATTTGTATATAAATGTCATTCATATCACCAATAGTAACATAGTCTTTCCAGGGTTTATATTTGTATATAAATGTCATTCATATCACAAATATTAACATAGTCTTTCCAGGGTTTATATTTGTATATAAATGTCATTCATATCACCAATAGTAACATCGTCTTTCCAGGGTTAATATTTGTATATAAATGTCATTCATACCACCAATAGTAACATCGTCTTTCCAGGGTTTATATTTGAAACTTTCCAGGTGCAAATTGTAATTACAGACCTTAAGGGAAATGTCTGGTTCGCTCTGTTATAGAAGCTGTTGTTCTGTGTGTGCAGCTCTCTGAGTTGTGTAGCCATACATTACGCTGTTGTTGTGTCACTGAAGTGGACACTTCTGTCTGTGTTGTTGGGCAGTGCACAGAGCCCAGGCCCCAGTTACTGAATTGGGGTATCACACTCAAGTGACTTGCAGGCTTTTTATTGGTCAAACTGGACTTCATGGGCGTCGTCCCTTTTAGAGGGCATCGCCGTTATGTGGATGCATTCAGGGTTGTGGCTGTGAGCGCATACATATATACATACATACATACATACATACATTTCTATTTTGTATAGTAGATAAAAACAAATCATCACAAAAAAGGAACAACCTTCCTACATTTCATGCTAGGCTAAATGTTTTTAATCATAATTTTACTACTAAAATACTAACAATCCTGAACATTTACAAAACAATTTTGATTAATCCAAAAATATTTTGTAACTGTAAAAATATTTTCCTTTGAACAGCAAAAAAATGTTAAATTCATTTTCAGTGCAGAAACATTAATATTGTTTTGATCGTTTTACTTTATCCTCATTATAACCGTTATTTTTATTTCTGATCGGTGCAGATGCCTTGTGAAATGTTATATCAGGGAATGTTGAATTCAAGCCTTGCAGCTGTCCAGGAAACATCCAATTCTCCCAGCAGAAGGGAGACATTAATAGCTGGCATCTTGGGGTCTGCATTCTTTTCATTCACATTCTCAGACGATGCCCTAAATACAAATAGAATCTAAACAAGTCTAAATAAGCCAACCATACGCAAAAAAAAAAAAAAATGAAATTGAAAGCCATCAGTCTCTTTCACTAATACAATGGTACTCCAGAGATCCACCTTGAACACTTTGAAATAGCATTGTTCTTATTGAAATACAAATACATATTCAGGAGCAACTGAAGCATTTTATTTCATAATGCAATACAACTGCGGTTCCCCAGACATATATAGAGGAGACACTTCCATAATGGAAAAAAAAAGAAAAACAATTTTTACATAAATCTGGCAATGTTTTTCATTTATACAAAGCAAATTGATTATCAGCCAACATTATGTTGGTCTAATGTGTGCTGCATATATACGTATAGTGTACATTATCCTTCTTTTGGGAAAATGTCTGTATGAAGCGAATCAAGCGATTGAAGCTACATTAACACTAGACAAGGCATGAAAACCACTAGCTACTGTCTATACATTGGTATTCCAATGGAACTGTTTCACTTAAACAACAGCAAACCCTTTATAGCCAGACTCAAATGTAGTGCAGAAGCTGATGTGATACAAGGGTCGCACATTAATAATAATAGATTTTATTGCAAAGCAGGAAGAAATAAAATAGCTTTGCTTCAGATTCAATCACAGATCAAATATTTGGAAGGTTAGTCCCACCGGATTTCACATCCATCTAGAGTTATATGAAATGATACTGTACAGAAAAAGGATTGCACCTTTTTACAGGTAAAAAAATCTCAAGCTGTATGTGACTTGTGTCTGTGGAGTACTTTTGAAAAGGGGCAACACTATTTTTGTATCTTCTAATGCAAAAAAATATTTTGGTGGAATCCTCCCCACCATCCTCTCCAGATACTGGGAGAATTTTTTAAGTTTGATGGATGTGTAATTTTTTCTAATTTCTATGCTTTATTTATTGATCAAGTAAGTTAGGGACATTTCAGGATAGACCTCCCTTTCTCATATGCAAATAAAGGAGGAGTAGGTGAGACTTCTGGATAATTTCCATGGTAACCCCTTGAGCAAATGCTCAAGCAAGTGGTGGTGGTGTGTGTGGGGCTAGGGGGTGTTGTAGTGATTCTTAGTTACACCACTGGATGATACAATGTTGCAAGATGCAACTTTACTTCTGCCTCCTCCTCCTTACATGCATTACTAACCAGATATTTAAGGATTATTATTGTTCCTATTCTAACAGAGTAAGCTGGCCCCTCCCTTTATGCCGTCAATCAAGGCTGTGACTGCTAATATCACTACCAATGATTGACTGCTGTTAAATGAATTCATCACTGAAGTAGTGTGCTCCTCTCAATTACACCTTGACTGCTGTTTCACCTGCTGCCTCCTCTGCCCTGCTCAAGCTTCTAAAAAGCTCTTGGAGAAGAGGGAGGAAGCAGACACCTTTGCCAGAAAGGAATAGACTGTGATTAAATATCTGGTTGCAAATGCATGTAATAAACTGGGGAAAATAGCAGTTGGGGTTGTTGGAAGATAACAAATTTTTTTAAGGGTGGATGTGCATTTTAACGCACACACTTTAACAATAAATGGACCATTTAATGCCCCATTATTGTTATTGTGTACCTTAGTTCCGGCGAACATAAAGTATAAGGAGTTGGCCATGGAAGGAAATGTGCATGTTCACCCTATGCTTTCTAAATAGAAAGATCGCTAAAGGTGACCATACATTAAGCCAATTTTATGTACTATAATTCGACATACAATCCGAAATTTCAGTTGCTTGGTCAATAAATAGTACATTTTCCAAATCTTATTATGCGACTTTAAATAGTAATCCACCGTAATTATCAGGGGAGGACTGGGACCTTCTGGCCGAAGGGGCAAATGCAACCAAGTGGCCCATTCACGATTGATTGCATCATTTGTGACCAAGCTGACTTTGCTAAGGTCACATACTTTGTTTAAGTTACGCCCATTTTTAAAATAACTATTTCCATTTCACATTGTTGCCTGTGATTAAAGGACAATTACATTCCTAAAATCTCCCCCCTCCCCCTTACAAGTCAATACTTATACTTACCCAAAGTTTCCTTTGTTTCTAATAAACTGGAGGGCTGACTAACACTGGCTCATGAACTGAAGTGATAACTAACACCAGCTAATAATCTGGAGGGCTGGCAAACACTGAATACTAAACGGGAGGGCTGACTTACACTGGCTAACAATCTGAAGGGCTGATAACATTGGCTAATGAATTAGAGGGCTGACTTACACTGGCTAATAATCTGAAGGACTGACAACACTGGCTAATGATCTTGAGGGCTGATAACACTGGCTAATGAATTGGAGGGCTGACTAACACTGCTAATGAACTTGTGGGTTGACTGGTAAATGAACTGAGGACGACTTTTCTGTTCCTTGCCCATGTTAGAGCTAGAGGCATGTGCTGTGCCTTTCAAGCACCTAACTTACTAATAGCTTCTGTTTCAGCCCAAATTTTTCTTTGGAGACCAGCCCGGGGGGCATTTGCCCCTCAGCCTACTGGGCCAGTCCTCCCCTGGTAATTATGATCGGAAAAGTCGTTTTTTAAAGTCGATTGGTAAAATGATTGTAGTGTTTTCTGAAGTTTTAAATAAATGTTAATGTAATGTACCGGTAACCTCACAATAGACGACATTTGACATTAATCACAAAATTGAATGTTGTATATGTATGGTACATCTACGTAAATTAACATTGTACATCTGTAAAATCTTGCCCTTGGGGGTATGGGTAGGGGAAGGGTTAACACATTGAACATTGTATATCTGTCTATCAAAGTGTTGGTTGGTTTCAGATCGCAATTACGATCGTAATAACCTTTTGTAGTGTATGAGGGGATCTTTAAAAAAACGACAGGCAGAATATTTAAGGTTCTGTTTGTCATCTTTTAAAGATCTGCAGTGTGTGTACCCACCTTTAACCACCTAATCCCACCTACCTATTAATCATATCCATATACATTGATGTAATGGTCCCATGCATGCCCCTCTGTATATGCCTAAACTTTTAATGAGCAGTAGCTGTTAGATAGCAAAGATCTTTTTTTATGTTTTCTGATGTTTTACACTGGATGTCAACATCTCTGCAAGCAGCTATACACATGCTCCTTATGTCTATATTTCCTTTGGCCTTTAATTGCTTATTCCTTACACATTTGTGAACAACATAGTACTAGAGGATTCTTAGCTCACAGCAAACAAATATGTCTGCAATTTAGGAATTTAAGTTAAGCACATTTAAAACCCCAGTCCTTATTTCTAATCATCTCTAATCCATACTGCAGACTACATTGGTTTTATGAAGCCTAAAAAAACAGAAACTAATTACTGATCAATTTCCCTGCATGTATAGTAGGTGTTCAGTTTCAAAGGGAAAAGTTTGCCTGAGCATTCCTTCTAAATTGGATTTCTATGAGAATTACTGTTAATTCTAACCTCTATTAGTTTATTTTTAAATAATTAAGGTGGTAACCTCATTACTTTTAAACAGACGAAGTACTCCTGATTCATTATAAATTAGTTTAGATGCTTGATGAATACTTACATGGAACTAGAGTAATCTGCAGAATGCATCTAAATTAACTGCCAACTAGTCAGGCAATATAAATTTGGTATTTAGGTCCAATTATAAAGCAATGAGGTGTCAAAATTATATATACCACATTCTAATGAATAAACAACTTCAGTCTTTTAGCATCTATCTGTAAAAATAACTAATTTATAATATTGTTTGTGTATTGGGTAGAATCAACACAAATAATCTGGTGTCCTACCTGAGCCGGTCTGCCATCGGACTCAGCATGAAAGGGAGACTCATAATCCTGGGAGGACCGGCACCTCCAATATGGAAAAGCTCCGAGGAATCATAGCAAACGTATAGGACAAACAAACACGAGGTGAGGAAAACACTCTCCAGAGACCTCTCCCTGACGCAAATCATACCTGCAAATATTCTTTTTTAAATAATAAAACAAAAGAAAGCCAAAAACCATAGAGAGCTATATTAAAATATCATTAGCCTTGAATCGGTTACATTGGGGCTAATTTACAGATAATGGGAGTAGAAAATACTGTCAGCCAGATGCAATATTGGCCACAAAGTGTGGGTTTAACTCATTATTTGCCGTTTTCCAGGCACCCAATGCAAAAAAAAACGTTTTTGCGCTACTTAACAGCAAGCTGGAACAAACGTCTTTAAAACAGAGGCGTACCCTCCATCCTGTTTACCTGTTGTGTTCTCATGTTAAGTGAGTACTGCATCACAAAAACCTGGAAGGAAGAAGAGCATGGAAGGTAAATTTCACATCTCCCCCACTGTATATTAGTAACATTTATGTACATTGCAGTTAAGGCTCATACACACATGTGCAATCGCAGTGGGCCGACCCGCACCACATGTGTATGCACGACTGTTTCGGGGGGCAATGATGATGTGTATGGGCACTTTGTCAGGCGAACTGTCCATTCGGTCGGGGCTGATTGATGATCCGCCTGACAGATCGGACAACAAGCAAAAACCAAACGGCCCCCCGCAAATGCATGTGTGTATGCACTTTTAGACATCTTAAATTTAGATTTACACATGTAAGCACACCTATATAACACATGCTACTATTTAGCTCAAAAATGAATGAAAGGGGTATTACATCGGTGCCTGTGTCGTTAATAAATCGCCACAGGCCCTAGAACAATGGAGTTAAACTCACGCTAACACAATATTACATCAGGAAGCGTGAATTTATCCCATACCATTGGGTATTACATTTCCCCTGATAATGTTATTTCACATGGAGAATAGAGATGGTCGAACTATTGAAAGTTCGGTCCGTTTTCGAACTTTCGAACTATTGTAAAAGTTCGAAAGTTCGAAAACGGACCCATTAAAGTCTATGGGAGGCAAATAGTTCGAAAAGTTCTAGTCAAATACAACTAAAATATTAATGGTAACTTAATGTAAATGGCTGTGGGACCTGGGAAATGGTCTGGGGAGCATGTTCCAATATCCAGGACTTAAGTAAAATCGATTTTACTCTCACGCGCTCTACTTTCGAGCTTTCGCGTTCGAACGTTCGAAGTAACATTTTACTTGCAGATTCGATACTCGCGTATAGGCTGTAATGGAGACTTTACTCGCAGATTCGATGTTTGCGCCTAGATACCATGTACATTTTACTCGCGGATTCGATACTTGAACGTTCGAACATTCGATAAATCATCGAAAGTCCAGGAAATATCGAAAGTCCGCGTCCGAGATAGTTCGAGAAGTCCGGGTCCGTTCGAACTCGAACAGTTCGGCTCGAACTCGGGTTCGAGTTCGAGTTCTATACCATCCCTAATGGAGAAACAGGATATCAAGTCAACTTGTATTAATACCTTTTATTATTATGCAGAAACAACTTGCAGTTGAGGCAGATCCACCTTTTCCATTTTACAATTCTATCAGAATTAAGGTGAAAGTTTACTGCAAATAAATATACTTTCAACAAAAAAATGTGTTTTTCTCATTTCACTAACTTTAATTTTCTTATACAGCAATTTCTGTGCCTATTACATCAGATTTTGCTCATTTTCCTTCCTTTGCTGCCGATATTGTATGTCCCACTAAATCTACTAATTTCCCATGTTATTTCTTGTGTTAAAGGAAGTTTCTCTCAGAAATGACAGATATTACAAACTTCTCTATAATAAACTCCCCTGTGCCCCAGCCCCAAGGATTCCTTTCTTGTGAAAAAAATCTGCTTGTAGCCTCTGCAATCAGCTTGTAAAGTTCTGCTGGTTTTGGGGTGTGTGGCCTCCACTCTTCACTGCTTGTGAAGACTGACATGTTATAACTCCACCCCTTTTCTCCCCATGACTAATAGACTTTCCCTGTCTTCACATGCACTTTTTTTTGCTGCATCAGAGTTTACTGCACATAGAGGGGAATATTAACACAGCTCATGTACTGAACTTAGTATTACTTACACACAACTTACACCTCACTTGGTTCTGATTAATGAAATAAAATATATATATTTAGTAATGTTTATATTGTTTTCTATGTTTGTATATAGCAGTGTGTTACTGTGAGTCTGTCAGTGTGTTTGTGTAGCTGTGTGAGTCTGTCAGTGTGTTTGTGTAGCTGTGTGAGTCTGTCAGTGTGTTTGTGTAGCTGTGTGAGTCTGTCAGTGTGTTGGTGTAGCTGTGTGAGTCTGTCAGTGTGTTTGTGTAACTAAGTGTGTTGGTGTAACTGTGTGAGTCTGTCAGTGTGTTTGTGTAACTAAGTCTGTCAGTGTTTTTGTGTAGCTGTGTGAGTCTGTCAGTGTGTTTGTGTAACTGTGAATCTGACAGTTTTTTTGTGTTATGCTAGGTACACACCGTACAATCTTTTCTCCTGACCTACCGTTCGAGACTTTCGACCGGTCGGCCAGGAGGAAGGACTGTCGGTCACGGCAAAAGCAGCCGCGTCCGACAGTTAGGTGCGACTGATCGGTTATGATTTTCCAACCTGATCCGATCATTCGTTCGTCCAATTTGAGCAAACCAACAGCGATCGGACCGACTGACCGAAACACTGAACTTGACAGTAGGTTGGGCCGAATTATTGCATCATGTGTACCTAGCTTAACTGTGTGAGCCTGACAGTGTGTTTGTGTAACTGGGAGTCTGTTAGTGTGTTGGTGTAACTGTGAGAGACTGTCAGTGTGTAAATGTAACTGAGTGTCAGTGTGTTTGTATAACTGAGTGTGTTAGTGTATTTGTATAACTGTGAGTCTGACAGTGTGTTGGTGTAACTGTGTGAGTGTGTCAGTGTATTTGTAAAACTGAGTCTGTCAGTGTGTTTGTGTAACTGAGTCTGTTAGTGTGTTTGTGTAACTGTTAGGGACTGTCAGTGTGTTTGTGTAACTGTGTCAGTGTGTTTGTGTAACTGTGTGAGTCTGTCAATGTGTTGGCGTAACTGTGTGAGTCTGTCAGTGTGTTTGTGACTGTGAGTCTTTCAGTGTGTTTGTCTGACTCTGTGAGCCTGTCATTCATCACGCACAGCCCTTTCCCCTTTCCATAGTGCCTGTGCATCGCTTTCAGTGTGACATAGTAGTGTAGGTAGGAAAGAGACAGTCATCCATCAAGCACAGCCCTTTCCCCTTCCCATAGTGCCTATGCATCGATTTTAGTGTGGCATAGTAGTGTAGGTAGGAAAAAGAGTCATCCATCACACACAGCGCTTTCGAGACTTTCGACCGGTCGGCCAGGAGGAAGGACTGTCGGTCACGGCAAAAGCAGCCGCGTCCGACAGTTAGGCGCGACTGATCGGTTATGATTTTCCAACCTGATCCGATCATTCGTTCGTCCAATTTGAGCAAACGAACAGCGATGGGACCGACTGACCGAAACACTGAACTTGACAGTAGGTTGGGCCGAATTATTGCATCATGTGTACCTAGCTTAACTGTGTGAGTCTGACAGTGTGTTTGTGTAACTGGGAGTCTGTTAGTGTGTTGGTGTAACTGTGAGAGACTGTCAGTGTGTATATGTAACTGAGTGTCAGTGTGTTTGTATAACTGAGTGTGTTAGTGTATTTATATAACTGTGAGTCTGACAGTGTGTTGGTGTAACTGTGTGAGTGTGTCAGTGTATTTGTAAAACTGAGTCTGTCAGTGTGTTTGTGTAACTGTGTCAGTGTGTTTGTGTAACTGTGTGAGTCTGTCAATGTGTTGGTGTAACTGTGTGAGTCTGTCAGTGTGTTTGTGACTGTGAGTCTTTCAGTGTGTTTGTCTGACTCTGTGAGCCTGTCATTCATCACGCACAGCCCTTTCCCCTTTCCATAGTGCCTGTGCATCGCTTTCAGTGTGACATAGTAGTGTAGGTAGGAAAGAGACAGTCATCCATCAAGCACAGCCCTTTCCCCTTCCCATAGTGCCTGTGCATCGATTTCAGTGTGGCATAGTAGTGTAGGTAGGAAAGAGACAGTCATCCATCACACACAGCGCTTTCCCCTTTCCCATAGTGCCTGTGCATCACTTTCAGTGTGGCATAGTAGTGTAGGTAGGAAAGAGACAGTCCTCCATTACGCACAGCCCTTTCCGTTCCAATAGTGTCTGTGCATCACTTTCATTAATATGTATCTGTTACTCCAAAAACATCTAACATTCAAAAGTGGAATGCTGGGAGTTCTCTAAACTTTATACCATCACACTAAGGTAGTGTCTAACTTATTCTGTCCAATCAATGTCTATAAACCTGACCTACCTGTGCAAGTGCCAAAATGGAAGTGATAGAAATAAATATTACCCTCCCGCATTCTACAACACTCCCATGTCTCCCATAATTATCTGGATGTTATGAAACATGCTATGGGCACTACTTTTCCACCCCACCCCCTGTCCCCCATAATGAAATGCAATTAAACTTTACCTACATCCCCCTCCCCCTAGCAGGTCACCCGTATAGTATAACCCATACTATAAATAGCACCCCCATAGTATAAATAACACCCCCATATCTAAATAGCATATTATATATATATATATATATATATATATATAGCACCCAATATATAAATAGCACTTTGGGATAGCATCCCCCATATATAAAAAGCACCATCACACCCCGTATATAGATAGCACCCCAAATAGCATGTGGTTAAGGTTTTTTGGGTGACCGTCTCTCAAGGCCCCAAGGTCGCAGTGCCACAGTTCTGGTACCCCTGGAAAGCCCACGTTGTCCTCTGTCCAGGAACCCCACACGCCCAGGCCCACTCAGCCCCGGAGATACAACCCTGCAAAGTGACCAGGGGGGCCCCCAGTAGGCTTAAGACCAGTGCAAAAATAATTTCTCGGGGTCCCAGTGTAGCAGAGCCCGGCAAAGTGACCCTCGGGGGGCAGTGTGGAGCCCAGCTGACCAAGCTCTATCCCAGAGAAAAAGTACCCTGACTTTGACCGAGCTGCACAGAAGAGTCTGTGTTTAATACACTGCTTGGAAGCTGGTCTCCAGCTCCCAGGGTCCCGGAGCAAAAGTACCCAGATTTTGGGTGAAAGTCTCTTGGGGCCCCTGAAAAGCCCAGGGTCTCCTCTGTCCAGGAACCCCAGCCCGACCACCTGGCCTGCTTTCCCCCGGAGTTACGGCCCCGCAAAGTGACCGGGGGGAGGGCAGTGTGGAGCCCAGCTGACCAAGCCCTCTGAGTGGGCAGTGCTCTGCGGCCTTTCAGGCTTAGTAGCTGCCCTTTGGGGACCCAACAGGGGAGGGTTGGGGCTTAACACTTGGCTTGAAAGCCTCTCTATAGGCCCCAGTGTCCTGGAGAAAAAGTACCTGGACTTTGGGTGACCATCTCTTGGGACCCCGATGTCACAGGGAAAACCCAGGGTCTCCTCTGTCCAGGGACCCCAGCCCCGACCCCCTAACCCACTCAACTCCTGAGATATGGCCTTGCAAAGTGACCCCGGGGGGGGGGGGGTGAGTAGCCACAGCACAGCTGCTCCACAGCACAGACATACAGTGCTAGATACAGGAGCGCGCAAGCACGTGCACACGCACACACCCCCATCACTATAGCAACATGATGCTTTTGGTTGCCAGTGCTCAGAGAGGTCACAGCTTTACGACTGCAGCAACCGCTCATTGCGCATGCGTGAGGGAGCTAGTGCAGTCGCACATATCAACAGGGGAAGAGTTAAGGATTCAGGAAGCAGAAGGGGGTCCTTCTTCCAGGAGTGTTTACTGGGGAACTGCACTTCTGATTGAGAAGCTATAAAGAGGTATGTGTTCCATGTGAATTATGTTATTTACCAAGCCTAGGTTGTATTCAGCAATGAACTGTTCCTTTAATGTTAATACACACGTGCGATGATGCACGATGTGCCGTGTACGGGCACCAAAACTGATATTCATACAGATCGTGCACAGCTAGTTGGCCCTCTGTGATGAGGCTTAAGATCTTGAAGGCAATTATATATTATAGTTATGTGCAAATCAGCTTATTGTCTTGGTGGATGTGTTCGATGGATGCACAAATATGCAGACATCGTTATAATTAGCACACGCCAGATTGAAGAAACAAAATTCTTTATTCAGAGTCTGATATTTCGATGTGTCTAGCACACCTCCTTCATATGGTGAATACACAAATAAGCTTGTTCTTTTCATCATTTTATTCTTTTAAACTGCGGTATGTGAAATAGATTCTGCATTTTTAAGCATTTTCTTTTTGAATTTACAAACATTTTTTACTAGTTTTTTTATTTAAATTTTTTTTTTAAACTATGGTGAATTTATAATATTAATATAACTTATATTACATTTTATTCCCAGTGGTACCTTAATTTTATAGCTGCACAACAGAGAAAGCAATTAAAGTGATTAAACAGACAAAATACGTTCTATAAATAGATCCAACAGAGGCATTCAGGAAATAGTTGACCAGTCATTGATAGTATTTAGAGTATTTAGAGGAGAGCAAAACTGCAGAGAAAGTAATTATCTGCTGAATTTCAGTATTTTGTTTTTTTTGGGTCATAATATAAATTCTTTATGCGGCCTAGCCGAGTTTTGAAAAACAGTGACATTTCGTGTAGCATAAGCAAATAGTATAATTAGAAAAATTAAACCAGTTATTAAATTAGATAAATTTGGCAGATGGATTTAAGCAGTAAATAAAATAAACATTGCTCTTTCTTAATTGTATCATAGATACGATTTACTGTAGTTTGTAGTTGTCTAGAATTAAAAGTCAACTTCACTGTAAAAATGAATTTTTTTAAAAAAATGAAAAGTATCTGGGGCAGGGTGGTTTGGTTGATTATTCCTACCTGCCACCATAATTTCATTGACAGTAATCTCAGACAGATGACAGAATCTGTAAGATATCTTTTAAAGATGTGGTTGCACATAGTCCATAACTCTCAAAGTCTTCCTGTATTAAGTGTAGAGATGGACCAAACCCGAGTTTGACCTGAACTTTAATAGTTCAGATGAAATCAATCTCTTTCAAACATCCCAAACTACGAACTAGTTTGGGTTTTTCAAACTCGTTTATTTTTAACAATTATATAAAATTAGATAATTATTGAATTCTCGATTCAGTTACCCTTGAATGTAGTATACGATTTCGGTAACTCTCGAATGTGGCCTTCGATATTGTTATCCCTCAAATGTATCATTCAGTAACCCTAGAATGTAGTGTTTGATTTCAGTAACCCTCAAATGTAGCCTTCGATTTCGGTAACCCTCAAATTTATTTTTCAGTAACCCTCGAATGTACTGTTCAGTAACCCTCAAATTTATCATTCGGTAACTCTCAAATGTATCGTTCATTAACCCTCGAATTTGTCCAAAACCCTTGAATGTAGTCTTTCAATTTCGGTAACTCTCGAATGTGGCCTTCGATATCATTATCCCTCAAATATGCTTGTGAAGGTTCTCATTATCCAGGTCATGGTATATCTGTTGTATTCAATTAGATCAACTGACTGAAAGTTCTTGAAGACGTTTCGCTAGCCATCCGACTGGCTTTCTCAATTCAGAATGACTTGTACAAGTATCTGTGGCAATTATGTACCCTGGAAAATCCCAATTAGCATATCACAGCCAGGTGTTAAGGGTGTGATTAGATAGTGGCTAAGAGGTGTTATAGGAACGCCCAGAGTAAGGTGTTAAAACAGCATTGTACATGGCACACAGTTGGTGTCGAACCCCCCCACCTCTATTTAGGCTTGGTTTCTTTATTTTCACATAAATGGCCTCCTTAACACCTCTCTTGAACCAGTCACGTTCCTTCGCCAGTATGTTAACATTACAATATTCAAAGGTATGTCCTTTATCCTTAAGATGCAGATACACGGCTGAGTCCTGACCCGAGGAATTGGCTCTTCTGTGCTGGGCCATACGTTGATGCAGTTGCTGTTTGGTCTCCCCCACATACAAATCAGAGCATTCTTCACTGCACTGCACTGCATATATGATGTCGCTTTTCTTGTGTTTTGGTATTGGGTCTTTCGGATGTACCAATTGCTGCCTCAGTGTGTTGTTCGGTTTAAAGCAGACAGGGATACGATGTTTTTTGAAAATTCTTCTTAATTTCTCGGAGACCCCTGCTACATATGGGATGACCATGTTCTTCCTCCTGTCTTGCTTTTCCCCTTCACTGTTGCCTAAATAGAGGTGGGGGGGTTCGACACCAACTGTCTGCCATGTACAATGCTGTTTTAACACCTTACTCTGGGCGTTCCTATAACACCTCTTAGCCACTATCTAATCACACCCTTAACACCTGGCTGTGATATGCTAATTGGGATTTTCCAGGGTACATAATTGCCACAGATACTTGTACAAGTCATTCTGAATTGAGAAAGCCAGTCGGATGGCTAGCGAAACGTCTTCAAGAACTACATTTCAAGTCCAGTTGATCTAATTGAATACAACAGATATCCCTCAAATGTATCATTCAGTAAGCCTAGAATGTAGCGTTTGATTTCGGTAACCCTCAAATGTAGCCTTCGATTTTGGTAACCCTTAAATTTATTGTTCAGTAACCCTCGAATGTATGTTCGGTAACCCTCGAATTTATCATTCGATAACCCTTGAATGCATCGCTCAGTAATCCTCGAATGTATGTTCGGTAACCCTCGAATTTATCATTCGATAACCCTTGAATGCATCGTTCAGTAATCCTCGAATGTATTTTTTGATTTCGGTAACCCTCAAATGTAACCTTTGATTTTGGTAACCCTCAAATTTATCGTTCGGTAAGCCTCGAATTCATCTAAAACCCACGAATGTAGCAAAAACTCGAGGAAAGTAGCAAAAAATGGTGCTAATTTAAATAATATCTGATTGGTTGGGGCAAAATTAGCACCATTTTAAATGATAAGAACTTTTATTGAATCTCCCTGTTAGTGTTTTAAGTGCATGTCCACCCCTCTAAAAATAATTTAGTGTATAATAGAACACCCCCCAAAAACCAGGATCCATTTTACTTACAGTTACTTCTGCTCCTAGAATGAGAAAATAGCCTTACTACTCCACAATCCAGCGCCGCAGCTCACAGCTATTTCCTGATAATGGCCTTGACAGTGATGTCACAGCCAATGGCTGACAGTCATTACAGAACGAGCCTCTGCTACTGCTGTTCATGCACATAAAGGGCACATGCAGTAGCAAGCAGAGGCATGCATTAGCGGGGATGGATTGCGGGATGGTAAGCCTCTTTTCTCTAGGAGCAGCTTTGGTGACTGTAAGTAAAATGGATCCTGGGTTTTGGGGGGTGTTCTATCGAATACTAAATTATTGTGAGAGTGGTGGACATGCCCTAAGATTTGGTGATATGTACATGTTCTCCAGACCATTTCCCAGATGTCACAGCCATTTACAGTAAATTACCTTTACTATTCTTTACTGTATTTAACCCAAACTTTTCAAACAATTTTTCCCTATTGATGGGTTGCTTTTTGAACTACCAAACTTCCAAACTTTTACTTAAGTTCGGAAGTTCAAAAATGAACTAAACTTAAGGAAGTTTTAGTGTAGGGACAGCTACACACCCTAATGATTGTAGTCGTGTATATTTCAGTACACGGAGATGACCGCGACAGAGGGAATAATAGTTTCAGAACTGTTTCCAATGCTGACACGGAACAAACTTTTTTTTCCGTTTTCAATCCAAACCTGCTTTTTATGTTAAGATCAGATGAAAAAAGTTTGCAATAAGTGATATATTAACGCAATCACCTGAAATATACTGGCTAGGCTAGGCAAGAAAATTGGATTTTAAACAGGATTTTATATGGGCTGAGATAAGTATTTGGAAAATATTTAAAAATAAGAGTACTGTGATACTTTCTGTAAGGACTAACAGTTTATTTAGATGACAAGCTTTCCAGGGCTATACCCTCTTCATCAGGTCAGAGCAGTACTGATCCAGTAATGAAATCAGTACTGCTCTGACCTGGTGAAGAGGGTTTAGCCCTCAAAAGCTTGTCAACTAAATAAACTGCTAGTCCATAGAAAAACTTTGGAAAATATGACACTATAAACATTAGCTGACAATATTATTGAAATTTAGCAACAAGGCAAATTGTTCAAAATGACTAATTTGGTTAACAATTTTGGTGTAACAATTTTGGTGTGTGTTCGGCTAGTAAAATTCTTTCAACCAGCTGATCCGACCCAAATATCAGGCTTAAGGATCGATGAAGCTAAATATTAGTCTTTGTGCATGGGTCCTTAAAGAAGAATAAGATAAAGATAACAATCTGGGGTTTCAACTTTGAGAATTTTGCAATAAGATGCAATAAGGATTGCAACACTTCTCTTACCTTCCTGGTCCCTGTCATCCAGTAATCACAATGCGATGGTTACTGCATCACAGTAGCCAGGAAGTCAAGATGCTCTGGCTTAATGGCTCCATACAGATCATGTTTACTTTGCTTTTTATACATCATGTGCACGTTTCCAGCAAATACAGTAGCACAGGCCCAACTATTTAGATTAAACCCCACATTTTCCCAATATTAGATGGTGTAGCATGGGCTTTACATTTATTTGCGTGATACTGTACTGCATCTCCCCCTAGAGATTCATACACTGTGATCGCACAATGTGTAACAATCGGCCATTTCAGGCAATGATTATTTAGTGTATTGGCAGATCATCCACAAGGACGAAGCCCGAATGATCTCCAATAAACTCAACAATCGGTGTCTGAAGCGCCCATTCGCCACTCATGTGCACAGGCTCATGTGTTGAACATGTCGTCCACCTAAAAGGACATGTGTACAGGCATTAAGAGTTTAGCTTTAAATATATCATCAACTATCATCAGTCTTTGACAGCACAATAGCTTCATAAAATCCAGTCAAGATAACAGCTTGTGCTTTCATACTTTTATTAATTTAAAGAATTTTAATACAACAGAATCAAAGACGTATTATGCAAAGTAACACATATAGTCCTAAAAACTATAAACAGCTTGTGTTTTCAAGCCATCTGTTCTGTTTCTTTTTGTGTGTTTGGATGGTGAATTTTTTTCAGAGCAAGTTGTATGATACATGGTCTGTCTAGACTATGGCAAGGACAAATATCCCTGTAAGAATTCTAATGCTAATGAGTTTGGCCTTGTTGATGACCTGACCCAGTGGATGCACATGCTACTATAGCATAGTATAAACCGGAAGCAGTCAGGAACTGTCAGGTGACACGAAGGTAGATCACACTTGCGGTTAAGTTTTCATGCTGCATCCCTGGCTCCTGGAGTCTGCAGCCCACTGTGTTGAATGCAAGGGCCTTTAGCCCATTTTTATTGGATCACACAAAGAATGTATAAAGTTTCAGGGGTACAACCACCCTTCGCTCTAGAAGCCCTTGCATTCTAAAGAGTGGGTTGTGGTTTCCAATTTGGTTTTGCTATATTATTTCATATGTAACATGAGACAATAAGGACTATAAGACTTCAAATATGTTTCCATTTGTGCTACTGTGTGGCCTCTTTGTCTATGTGATCAGTTTCACAACTGTCCCAAACAAGGAACACCTTTCATGTCTGCATCTTAGCTTCCATTGTTTTAAGTCCCTTGACCATGGAAGGTCTTTCCCTGCTCTCTACCATCAACTAGCTGAGGCACCTCCTGCCCTGATCCCTCCTTTTTTCTTTTTTTTACTTACCTCTCCCACTCTTTTCCTTCCCTGCCCCATGCAAAAACAAAAAAAAATCGGACAAAGACTTGATTTTTGTTGGAATGAAATGGTCACAGCTTTATTAAAGTGTCTTAAAATCATGGTAGTAACAACTCAAATATGAATTACCATTTTATTAGAAAAACAACAACATATACATATAAAGAACAATTTGAATAATTTTGAGTTACTGTCAGTCTGCCCTTCCATTTGAATCCTACTCCTTAAGCTACACCTAAAGCTCCCAATTCTACCTTTGAACTGGCTGCACCAAACCATTGACCAGTCCCATGTTTACTGTGTCCACTAACAGCTGACTACCCCTTAAGTTTAGACCAGCACATGTTTTCCACTTTCTGCACAAATTGGCCAAAAACATAAACATTTCATTGTCCTGGCAGACTGACAAACATGTGCCAAAGATGCGACAAAGAAACTCCTAAGGTTACTTATGGTACATATTTCTTTCCCCCTTTCTTCTACAAGAAGAAAACAAAAGAGAACTGAAGAAAAGTGTTCAAAAGAGAAAAAAACAGAACAGAGAAAAAAGAGCAGAAAATGGAAGAGAAAATAAGAGATAAAAGAAGGAAAAAGAGAACAGAAGACAACAGAACAGAAGAAAACAGAAGATAAAGAAAATAACATAAGAGAAGAGTACAGATGAGAACATGGAAGCAAGATGGAAAATAGGAACTGAAAAAGTTTTACAGTAGCTGCAGATGTTCACCTGCCTGCAGTATCAAGGTAGCATAGAAAGAAATATGGCACACAAGTCATATTTATTAAGGGGCATATTTATAAAGGTTCGTTAACTTTTCGCGGCCGTTTTCGCGGACATTAACGCATAAATCGCGTTTACCGCGATTTATAAAAGTCCGAAAACGGCCGCGAAAAGTTAACGAAGCGTTAACCTTTCGCGGCGATACTTACCTGTTACCGCCGCTTCTATTTATAAAGCGGCGGTACTGGTTTCGCTTGGCTAGTATCGGCTGTTTTACTTCGCCACCTTGAAGGTGGCGAAGTCAGCCGATACTAACCTCCCGCGGCGCGATACTAACCTCCCGTGGCGGGGATGGGCAGGCAACCCGCGGCGGGTGGTCGCACCCGCCCCGGGAGACACGCCCACCCCGCCCACACCCCCCGCGGCGGCGGCGACCACCCGCCGCCGCTTCCCAGCAGCCCCTCCCAACCCGTTCCCCGCTCACGGCAATCTCGGAACGGGAGGCTAGGAGGGGCTGCCGGGAAGGGGCCGCAGCAGGTGGTCGCGACCACCCGCCGCGCACCCCCTCCCGGCCCCTCCAAGCCCCCGCCCCGGCCGCTCCCGGGGAGGGGAAGGAGGGAGCCGCGGGGGGGTGGAGGCTCCCTCCAGCGGGGCCCTGAGAAGGGCCTTTTGGGGCTTAGGGGGTCCCGCAGCTCAAACCGGGACCCCCCTCCCCGGCCCTATCAGGGCCTTTGCGGCACTTACAAGTGCCCTTGCGGCTCTAACAAGAGCCCTTTGGGGCTTAGGGGTCCAGCTCTAACCGGGACCCCCTCCCCGGACCTTGTAAGGGCCCTTGCGGCACTTACAAGTGCCCTTGCGGCACTGACAAGTGCCTTTGGCGGGGGACCCACAGCTCGAACCGGGACCCCCAGTGTGCGGCTCTTAAAAGAGCCCTTGGGCGACGTCTTCGGGCTGGCGACACCAACCCCACTCAGGTCGCCGATGCCAGGCAGACTCACTGCGGCCGTCAGTGAGCCCGCTGGCACCGCCGGCCTCAGCGGAGCCGATGTTGCCAGCCGCTTCTTTCTTCTTTCTTCAGCCATCTACTGCGATGGCATCTGAGTTCCGCGGCGGAAAGCTCCTCTTTATATAGGTTTGCAGAAATCCATAATCCGTTTCTGATTGGTCAATTTTTAATACTTGCTTTACATTAACCAATCAGATTTCTGGAAAGTTCTGAAATCTGATTGCGGGCTCACTGGCGGCCGCAGTGAGTCTGCCTGGCATCGGCGACCTGAGTGTGGTTGGTGTCGCCAGCCCGAAGACGTCGCGTCGGATCAAGACGCCGGCAACATCGGCCTCGTTGAGGTCGCCGGCGCCGCGGGGGTACCCCTGGCGGCCGAGGGGTACTCTCGGGGGTCGGCGGAGCTGGGTGCGCCGGGACTGGAAGAAAGAAGACGCCGCCCAAGGGCTCTTTTAAGAGCCGCACTGGGGGGTCCCGGTTTGAGCTGCGAGACCCCCGCCAAAGGCAGTGTCGTGCCGCAAGGGCCCTTATAAGGGCCGGGGAATGGGGTCCCGGATCGAGCTGCGGGACCCCCTAAGCCTAAAAGGCCCTTCTCAGGGCCCCGCTGGAGGGAGCCTCACCCCCCCCAGCGGCTCCCTCCCCTCCCTCCCCCGGAGCGGCGGGGCGGGGGGCTTGGAGGGGTTGCCGGGGAGGGGTGCGGGCGGGGTGGTCGCGACCACCTGGCGGCCCTTCCCGGCAGCCCCTCTAGCCTCCCGTTCCGAGATTGCCGCGAGCGGGGAACGGTTGGGAGGGGCTGCTGGGAAGCAGCGGCGGGTGGTCGCCGCCGCGGGGTGTGTGGGCGGGGTGGGCATATGCCCTGCCCCCTTAGGAGCGGCGTCGGGAAGGGATTTAAGTCCCTTCGCGGGATACTATACAGTATCGCCGCGAAGGGGCTTAAAATTACCGCAGCACATCGCGGCCGCGATAGGTATCGCGGGAATAGCGCTCGCGTTATAAATACGGCGATAGCGCATTTTCGCGGCAGCGAATGTTTGCGGCGGTAATTTTTTTGCGCTATTATCGTTTCTTTATAAATATGCCCCTAAACTGTGGTGTTAAATATAGCAGTCTGTAAATAATGCACTCAAAATAATGATGTGGCATTGTCAAATCTGAAATTTAACAAAGGCAATACTGCAATTGTGCAAATATGTGGAAAAAAGTCATATTATATAATATTGGTGATATGAAACTAGTATTGATGTTGCAGAAGAAGCAATATATCAAGAGTGTAATAAGTTTTATTACTCCCACTTACTTGATGGTATTTTATTGGCACAAAAGAATGCTATAATATATGACATTTCTGTGCCATGCAGACACCATCATCATCAGATGGAATAAACCATATATTATAGGAAGTGATCTTGTATGGCGTGAAACAGAGGAAATGAAAAGCCCATCTAAAGGCACAAAAACAATATGGCAACGAGTGATAATATATAAATATATGCAATTTATATGGATTTATAGTCTGGGTTCAAGTCACAATTTACCTAAAGTCATTTTTGGACCACAGTTCCTCTTTAAAAGTGGCTAGTGGCAGATAAAAATGGGCAAATGTACAATCCAGATTTACCAGCACTCATCTCCTTGGGGTCGAAATGGTGCTAGCTCAGCACATTCACCTGCTGTACAAGCTTGACAAAGGATCAAAGTCATCTGAAACATTGCAAATTGTTTCTCTGATTCTATGTAAAAGAAAGCCATGTTTAGTGGCAGAAAATGCAATATATTTTAAAGTAACCAATAAATGGATATGTTTTAATGAGTGCTGCTCTTTCTGTGAATTTGGGCAAATTGCATTGAGGCTACTCTAGCTCAATAGTTTTGCTGCTGTGTAGAATTACCCTTTTGCCCCCTTTTCCCTATATGATTATAGGGCAAATACATATACTTTTAAGAAAAAAGTGCAGAATTTTTTCATACTAATGACATTAACTTGCCCATTCAGCATTTTGTCAGTGTATAAATAAATGCTTCCAAAATACCAGCTTCCTGTTTGTAGGACCCCTAATAGAGACTATTGTGGTCTTGCCCTTAACACAGCACCTGGGTTGATTCAGTTGTGTTTAGTGTGCATTCTGGGAAGAAGAAAGACTGTTACAGAACCTGAAATGTCAGCTCACTAATGTTAACAGCCGGAAATAGCAAGGGGTATATAAAAAAACAGATTTTTTTAGAAATGGATGAGAATATTTAGAATAATTAGGTATGCATTATATAAAACTAACAAGGGTTATTCAATAAAAGTTCTTATTGTTAAAAATGGTGCTAATTTTGACCCGGCCAATCATATGTTAGCTTTTAAATGTTAAATAATATCTGATTGGTTGACATAAAATTAGCACCATTTTTAACGATAAAAACTTTAATTGAATCTCCCTGTAAGAATTTTAAAAATAATGATATTTTCCACTGAACTTTCCCTTTAAAGATAGTGTCATGTACAGTAAGTTACCATTGCTATTTTAATTTAGAGACAGATTCTATAAATTTAAAAAAATTCTTGAAAGTTCGGAAAGTTCAAAAAGTTCGGGTGCTTTCGAACTAATTTTGATTAAACTAAGTTTGATTAAATTGTGTCTGGAGGTCACTTTATTATGTTTTTTAGCTGCATAGAAATAGAATTAGCTGATGGGGGACTAGGGTACTCATTTCTGCCTACACTGGAAGACCTTAAATGCTGTACTTTCATTTTTTAAATGCTAACATGGTGTAATCAAAGCTACCACAATTACTCTGTTGTACTGCTGCTAGGTCACCAAACAAAGGGGTCATTTTTAGCAGCAGAGGTATAAGTGGGAAAAACTGTACCCTCAATCATTAATCAATTCATTTTTAAGGCCTAGGGAGTATGTTAAATGGTGCTTTATACTTGTAACCTTCATATAATTATGTTCTGGGATGAACTGTATCTTCTATTTCTGTATTTTTGCAGAGCAACAAGTTCTTTTGGTCTGCCTTCCAGATTAGTCTTTTCTCTGTGCATGCATGTTGTATAGCCACCATGAAAGTGCTCAGACGAGAAGTAAGATGCTTTATATTGGATCTCTAAAGAAATAAATGGGACAGTGGTAGTTGGGAAGAATTATAGTTTGCAGTAACGGGCAATTCTTTTTTTTTTTCACATTAGATTCCCTTTTAATATTTGGATCCCTAAAGTATGGAAGGTATATTGTGGGCATAAATCTAAGAATAAGTCAGAATGGTTTGCTACATTTATGTCATAATTTGGTGACATTGCTTATTTATAGTAAAACCAGATTAAGGGCTAGGCCACACTAGCGCGTTTGTGCTTGTGATTTTAAAATTATATTAAAATCCCAGCAACGCACCAAAATTGTGCAATTTCAGGGTGTGTTGCACTTGCACATCTGTTTACGATTTGGTAACGCATGCAATCAGCATTTTTTGCGCAATTGCATGCGTTTCCTTATCTCAAATCGCACATAAATCGCAACAGAATTGCACATGCAATCTCCTGCAAATATGTGTGCAGAGCAGTGTGGCCTTGCTCTAAAGTAAACTGACTAGATTGTAAGCTCTTCAGGCAGGGCCTGATTTGAATAGATGAAATAACTGTTAAGAATATGTATCGCTATATAAGAAATAAAATACATACATACATCTGTGGTCTAAAACACATTTTTTTGACCAATAGCCCAGTAACAGATTAAAATTACATTTTACTTGCCCTTTGAGTGATTTCTAACATGAGAAATACCTGCTCTCCAGCTACTTTCATGTTCATTTAATACATTCTTCACTTTAGCATAGGAAGATGTGCTTGATGAGGCACACTAACCATGATTCTCCTATTAGAAAACTGGGGAATTTACTAACTTACACTAGTATATCTTTGGTTAGGAATTGGTAAGACAAGCAAAGGCTATATTGTTTTTATCAGCAGTTTATGGGAAAGCCTGTAAAATGTGTCTTAGTCCATAGTCCTCTTTTAATCATTAATGTTTCATCAAATGGGTATGACCTTAAAAAGCCCTCTATTTTACCAACATTTAATGGGTGAATTTAAGCTGCATCCACTTTTTATTATTTGTGCCGTGCTGACGTCAAGAAATATCATTATCTGGATAGGATAAAGCTAATAAAAGGTTGCTTTAATTATTAAAGCGCAGTACTGTGCTCTAGCTGCTAAAACGTGAAATAAAACTACACTATGGTAATTAAAAAAACACACACCAGGGAATTAACCTTGTAATTCCAAATTTTACAGTTTTATTCCCTAGACTGTGGACAGCTGCGAAATGTATTGGCATCTCATGTAATTTGCTCTCAGAGTTTATACTTTCCTTTTTTTTAAAGTTTCTTTACCGTCGTCTGGTTTTTCTTTGACTCTATCACCTTTCTTTGGCAGCTTGGATACAAGGTTGGCAGTTCTGCTTCCATTTGGGAGCCTCATGCGTATCTCTGGGCAGCGTGGTACAGACTTGTTATCAGGCTAAGTCTCTCCGTGGTGCTTTCAGAACTTCTGGATAAGAGAAAATATATTTTAAAGATCCAGGAAGGCAGAAGCAAAGCTGCATTAGGGGATTTTGGCTTCTAAAATGTTCTTTGCCTCCAGTTTCTTGAAATGCTGGTGGGTGGAATATAAAAAGCTTTTTTAGGTTTGCTGTCTTAGTGAAATTTGCTGCTGCTATTACATCTTACATCACTATTCACAGTTACATCTTTGCTTTAATTAGCTATATTTATATATTTAATAGCCACCCATATTAGTATATATGATTCATATTTGTGTATATATTATATTTCTATGAAAACAAAGTTAATTTATATTTTTTGCACAATGGCCACTTCATTAAAAGTAGCAGATTTCTAAAAAGTAGCCTAGTTCTAAAAAGTAGCCTAGTTCTAAAAATAGCATATTTCTAAAAAAAATTACATATTTCTATAATGTAGCCTATTTCTAAAAAGTAGCCTATTAACCTATTTCTAAAAATAAGGATATTTCTAAAAAGTAGCATATTTCTAAAAAAAAAAGAAAATTCTAGAAAGTAGTCCATTTCACAGCTGAGGGAAATTTTGGGTCTTTCCCGAACGACCACTTGGCTGACTGGAACGTTCAGCGGCCACACGCTCATACGGGAAAGCCGCTACACATTGCGGATAAAGCCCTATATCGCTGGTGTTGGGGCTTCATCGCTAGTGTGTGTACTTAGCTTTAGTGTTTCTAAAAGCAGCCTCATGTTTGTTATAAATGCATCTAGTACCCCAATACAGAACAGAATGTATTAAAAAGACTTTGGCACTTTCTTATCTATCTGGAAATCTGGAAAGGGGTTTTAAAGGCAAGTGCTATTTAACACAATGGATTCCTGGCTACTGATTGTGGATGCTGCCTGTAGTTCTACATTAAGTGCCAGAGGATCCTCTCTGAGGATATTAAAATACATGAAAAAGGAATACTCATTAGACAAGAGCATTCAGGCAAGACATTATGACACACATTGCTTACAGAACAGGATATTCAGAGAATTATCTAGGGTCTACATTTATAATGCAATAACAGAACCACCACCAAAGGTACATTTATCAAACTATGATAGACATAGCACATAAATAAAAAAAACTATTAGGAGATAAAGTTCCATTATATATTAAGACACAACAAGACATTTAAAAGGCTTATCGTTTACACAATATAGATATATAAGTAAATGTCTCTCTGTGTCTGTTCATATTACCACTTGGTGCTGAGCTTTTCTAGTTTTCCCGTTGTAAGGAATATTTCAGGAGAGTGTCCTATGTTTTGGGTTGTGTTTTTTTGGAATAACCTATAAATAAATATACTATTATAGTGTTATCAATGCTTAAAACAATTAGACTAGAACTCGGCAGTTACTTTCATATTTGACTGGGGGTGTGTGTTTTACATTTGTGTTTGGTGTATCAATTTTTTAGTAAATTGCAGGCTTACTTTTATTTGACTGTCAACACCTTCCACGCAGACATTCCCTTTTTCTGGTTATTTGATCTATGAGCTGAATGTTTTATAAATATCAGAGAGCACCTCAGCTTGAAAAAGGAATTTTCTTCACTGCACTGCACTGCGTACATGATGTCGCTTTTCTTGTGTTTCGGTATTTGGTCTTTCTCCATAGAAAGATTTTTTGACGCATATTGTGTAACTGCAGCTATTTTTATAGTCGGGGGGCTGGCACAAAATAAAATAAATGTGATTGGTTATTACAGCTCTACAGAGCAGTGTAATGAGTTAAACATCACAGTAAAAATAATTTTATGGGGAAAGTTTGATCCATCTTTCCTGCCTAACACTGTCAGTCTTTGACAAAGCTAAACTTTCTTGGCAGGAGAAGGCATATACTTCCAACCTTAACCAACATGTATGGTAGAAGGGCTGATCAAGAGGTGCCCAAGAGTCTGCATGCCAGAAACTCCAACTTAAGATGCTGCCATTAAGCTCTAAATTGAAGTTTAAAGGGAAAGTTCAGTGGAAAATATTATTTTTAAAAGTTTATATTACATATTAGCTCTATATTGCTGATTATATTGAAATTATATTTATAGGCCATCAATTTATTTATCAGAAGGATTGATTTGTTTATTGGAAAAACTCTATGAACATCATTTTTACTGTAGTATTCCACTTCTGTTTTACTGCTAAAACCATAAGGAGTCCTCCCCTATTGCACACTTGCACTTTATGGGTTATTGCCTTTTTAAAATGTTGATTTTTCTTGTATGTTTATGCATAAGTTTGTGATGTAAAATAAAATAGTTTTTTCCCTAGCTGCCACATTTACATTTATATGGATTAGGTTACGTACCATTCTTTCTAAATATTGGGGATTTTCCTAATGACAGTTTAATGTGCCCGTCCCTTTTTGAGGTTGGAGTAGGGTTGTACTATCAGACTCCTGGGAATCTGAAGAGCTTGGTTTTGCTGTCCTTTTATAACACTGCCCCAGCACCAACACCAAAGTGCCATTTTTACTGTCTCCCCCCTTTTAATATATATACCCACCACAATATTGTTGGTCAACATAAATATGTTTATATTACACATACCTAGTTATTCTACATATTCTTTTCCATTTTGAAAAATCTATTGAAATTATACTCCTTGCTATTCCCTGCTGTTGTCATAAGTGAGCTGAAATTTCAGGTTCCTGTGACTGTAACAGTCCTTCTTCTTCAAACAACTCACACTAACATGGAATGTTCCTAACAGTAAATTCTACTGATTGGCTGTTGGATGGGTCAAACATGCTCAAATCTCTACTGAGCAACTGAATCAACCCAGGCGATGGGTCAAAGGCAAGACCACAATGGTCTCTACTAGGGGTCCTGCAAACAGGAAGTCAGTATTTCAGAAGCATTTATTTACCGGTATACACTGACAAAATTCTTAATGGGCAGGTTAAGGTCATTAGAATGAAAAATACTGCTCTTTTTTCTTAAAGGGAATCTTTAATTCTTTTTGCATTTAGATCCAGCAAAATCCCACTACTCCAAATCTTTTTTCAAAATTTAAATCTGTAGATCCTGAGAATTCACCTTTTGAAATCACAGCATTTACAGGGAAAGCCTGGCCGTGTTAGCCAGTCAAAATGTTTACAGGGTAACCCTTTTGAAATAAAATAAAATAACAAAAGTGGTATAAAGGTGATACCTTTATTGGCTAACTAAGATAATCATAGCAATTAGCATTTACTGGGAAAGACCTGTCACTCCAGAAGCAGAAAATATAATATTTGCCCTATCCCAGGCCTCTTACTAGGATCTTTACCTGCCTGCTAGCACATGTTCTGCAACATTTAAGAGAATCAGCAGAGAAAAGAAGGCAGGGAGGAGGGAGGGGGGGGGAGAGATGTGTAAGCAGAGCAGGGTCTATAGTGAGGCTGTGCAGAACTTACAAGAAGGCAGTGAGTAAGGTAGGATGGGTGGAATTTGGAGCACTCACTAAACATTAATAATTCAATGATAAAGCAAGCACAGATAAATATGTGAGTTCCACCATTTTACTTCTCTCAAATTGTAGTTTCACATAATGTTGTTAAAGTTGTTTAAGTGAGTGTAGTGACCCTTTAAAAGTATATGTATTTGCAGTGAACTTCCCCTTTAACAGCCTGTGAAATGTACAGTATGATGTATGCCCTACCTAAATTGAAACAAATGCTGAAACGTGCACCTTCAGTCTCAGTAACTGATGTTGCATATATCTACATCTAAAACGTTTTTGCTTAAAGCCACTATTAGCTGATTTTAAGCTGTTGCGCTACAAGTAACGCAAATCGCATATTGAATTTGTTGTGCTAGCTGTGCAGGTCTTTTTTTTGCAATCCCTGCACAGTAATAAAGGGGTTAAAGTACTGAATTGGTAAGTGTGACTTTAACTTAACATTAAAATTCATTGTGTAAATCTCCCCACTGTATTAAGATAAGAGATGGCCGAACTTCATAAAGTTCTGTCCTTTTTCGAATTCGGACCCATTAAAGTCAATGGGGGAGTGGAAGTTTGAAAGTTCGGATGATTTACAGCTAAACTAACAATGGTAACTTACTGTAAATGGCTGTGGCACCTGGGAAATGGTCTGGGAAACATGTCACTATTAGAGATGTCCGAACTTCGAAAAATCCGGTCTGCGCGAGGATCCGCGGATTTTCGAAAAAATCCGTAAATTCGAAAATCCGCGAGCGGACCAGTTAAAACGTATTAAAATGAAAGTTCGGCAAAATCTGCATTAAAAGTGGTCTAAATAGCCTTGGTAACGTACACTTAATCACTCAGGGACCTGGGTAATGACCTTAAGAATCATTAATGCCTACAATACCTAAAAATTACAGTACCTAAAAAACGGTACTTTCGAAAATACGAGGATTTCCGTAAAAACGGGGATTTCCGTAAAAACGAGAACCTTCTGCCTGCACAATGGCGAGTTCTGTAAGGCAGATGTATGCCACACAGTACCTCCTGGCCAGGGGGTACGATGATTTCCCCCCTAGCACCTATCATGTGCGGCGCCGAAAGCGCAGGATTATGGAGGGGCTCCAGCACCGCTTCGGCTACCAGACCACTGTCTCTACCCTCTAGAGACAGTGGTCTGATCTGAAGAGGCAGAGGCCTCATTATGTTCAAGCCATGCGGCAACTGATGGAAGGCAAATATACTTTTTATTATATTACTGTATTGTAATAAGTAGTAAAATATTTTAATTCACTTCTGACAAAAACATATTTATTGTATATACCTTACCATTAATGCCATTACACACATACCATTCCCCTATATAGTAGTTTGCACACAACAAGGGAAAGAAGGTGATGGGGGTACTGGGTTACATAATGTCCACTGCGGTTTGCCACCATTGTTGTGGGGCCAGGCAGGCTTGGCCCCACTGGACATACCCCTCACCCCATTGGCTTCTTTCCCTCAGGGTATGCTTCATGCAAGGGAAAGCAGGTGAACGGGTAAGGCTTTGTAGGAACCACACCATTGAGTTACAGCAGGCCCACTGCAGTTTGCCACCATTGTTGAAGAGCCAGGCAGGCTTGGCCCCACTGGACATACCCCTCACCCCATTTGCTTCTCTCCCTCAGAGTATGCTTCGTGCAGGGGAAAGCGGGTGAACGGGTAAGGCTTTGTAGGAACTGCACCATTGAGTTACAGCAGGCCCACACTTTGTAATATGGAGTACTGCTCTAGTGCCAGGCAGGATTGACCCAGAGCTGAAAACAAAACAGAGTAGCTGTTGCGGCTGTATGAGATGGTCAGAGTAGGTGACACCACAAAGGTGCCTCGTGGAAGAACAAATTACTGCTCTCAGGCCAAGTAGGATCGACCCAAACTTAGAAAAATTAGCCACAAAGTAGCTGTTGTTGCAGAGCACTTGTTATTTCACAACTTGAATGCAGTAGAGCAAGGTAGGACCATATATGGCCCTGCCAATAAGAAAAAATTGCCATTTGCCAGCTAAGCTAGCATCAGCTAAGCCTCTAGGCGGAAAATGAGGCGGAAGGAGCAGTACGGGTGGCCAGGGGCAGGAGACCTTCAGTCACGGGCATCAGCATCAGCAATAGGGGTGCTGTACTGAGATGTGATCCACGCCTCATTTACCTTGATGAATGTAAGGCAGTCCACATTCTCAGTGGAGAGACGGGTCCTCCTCTCCGTTACAACAAGGTTAGTACTTAAAAGGACTGTTGGGTCTCAAGATGTGTGAATACAGGGGTGGTTAACAACAAGAAAGCTCAAAAAATGCTCAAAAAGCACAAAAAACTCTCTCCAACTCCTACACTGTCAGGTCTCCACTAAACAAACCCCAACACACTGACAAAATGGTGCCTGTGAAGCAGCCTTTTATACCCAGGGGGCTGGCAATAATCATGTTAGCTGCCATTGGATAATTTGGGACATGTGGCTTGCTCCGTCTTCATAATAATCCCCAAAATGCAGAAATTCCGCGAATTTACAAGAATTTCTCATTTTTTAGAAAATTTTCGAAATTACGAGAATTCTCGTAATTAAGAGGACCTCCGTATTTGAAAAATACGGAGATCCTCGTAATTACGAAAATTTTCGAAAAAAACTTAACCGGCCATCTCTAGTCACTATGGACTATGCCCATGTTACTGGATTTATTTGTATGTGTTTTAGCTATTTAATATAGGAATTATATACTAATTGCACCCTTTATAAAATTTCTATTTCTGTGCATCGGTATTCAGATACAGATAGGTTTGGTTACCTTTGTGGTTTTATTTCCCTTCCCCCCTCGTTTCCCTCTCCCTCCTACATTCAATATCCCTTTGTTCCTATTTGCTATTCCCATTAATCTGTTCCACCCTTTTATCTGGGTTCAAGGTATTTAAGTGTTGGAGGAGTGGTAATCTGCCTCTGAGGAAGTGACATTGGAGTCACGAAACACGTTAGGCGGTGCACGGGCGACCGATCCCCATACCGTGTATGGGGATCGGTCGGTCCCATGTGTGAAGGTTCCTTTCGCAATGTGCCGACAGATACCGATGTGGTCTGTCGGCACATTGCGATGGAAATCGCATGTGTATGGTCACCTTAAATTCTTTGTATCCATGTTTTCAACATGTCACTATCACCAAAATTTGTTAAAACACTTCTTAAACACGAGCGGGCAATTGTCGGGTTTTGTGTAAGCTACATTCAAGGGTTACGGCCAATTCGAGTGTTACCGAACGATACTTTCGAGGGTTACCAAAAATAGTACTTTCAAGTGTTAGCGTAAACTATCCATACATTCGAGGGTTAACAAAAACTAACAATACTTATAGAGGGTTACCTAAAATCGAAGGCTACATTCGAGGGTTAGCGAACGATACATTCTAGGGTTAGCGAAAACGATCCATACATTCGAGGGTTACAGAAAACGAACAATAGATTTAATGGTTAGCCAACGATACATTCTAGGGTTAGCGAACGGCCCGTGAATTTGATTATACCATTATTGTAAATTCGAATTTACGATAATTATCAAAAATACAGCTGCGTGTCCGGAAAAACAAAGTAGTTCGAACCCGAACTAGTTCAAATAGTTTGAGTTCGTCCGAACTCATAAATTTTGGCTCGGGTTCAAGTTCGGTTTTGTGTCCATCTCTAATTAAGATGCAACACATTGATATTATATAGTTATACTGTACCTGAAAAGGAGACAAATGAGAAACACTGCTTATCCTGTCTGCTGATCCTTCCTTAATGCTTGTATATTCTCCATACTATTTTCATTGTTATTATCATTACTATTGTTAGTTCTTTTTGCTATTTACTTTGGTTGTTTCTATTTTGACATCATATTCTATGGTTTAAAAACCAAAGTAATTTAAAATAAAGTGTTTATTAAGGCAATCTTGTAGGGAGTCCATGTATTTACATTTCCTAATTGCTCATTGTTTATTATGTTACGATTCCCAAATATCTTTCTTGCCGTATTTTTGTGGCTGTATATTAATTATTCATATCTACTGGCATGAATAGATAACATAATAAGTAGCACTAAGCTAGTTTACACACATAATGCTAATCCTCATACTGTATTGTTTATTCTTATTGTGACCATTTCAAGATGGATTACAGAGAATGGTCAGAGAGAGGATTGTTCCAATAATGACAAATGTTTACAAACCTGCAATAGGAAACTTCTACTTACTAGATAAAAAAATACAGTAATTACAACTGGGGTGGGCATTGAATCATCTAAAACATTAAAGCCGTAATTATGGTGAATTAAAAGTGCCTTTTAACAGACAAGTTATACCTGTTTTATCAAATGTGATTCTACTGCATTTGATTTTATTATATTGTATTATTTGTTTGTTCATTTTGTTTTTTGGTTTTTTTCTTTTTACCAGTGTTCACAAGATCTGCCACATAACTGGCTAATATATAGTGAATTATGTACCCCTAAATGTAAATTATAAAGATATTAAAAGTCCCCAAGGAGTTCCATGACCATATAATAGCACAAGGCCACAGGATTTTATAAAGGGCACAGAACTCGGAGGTGACTTTTATTATTATACATTATAATCCCCCCTTTCAGACTCCCCCCCCCAGACATTTAGCTATTTCTTTGTTGAAGAATGCACTCTTGAAGGCTTTAATTAATTTTACTTCATTTATTTGTGACATGCGTGTGTGCACAAAGTTTCGGGGAGAGTCCCCTTCCTCAGGTGCCTGAGGAAGGGGACACTCCCCAAAAACAATAATTTCCATTGTGCACCAACCGGGTTCACTTTTGCTTTATATATATAATATATATATATATATATATTAAATGGCTCCAATGTGTCTTCGCAAATGCACAGATGAGAAAATCAGTTCCTTGGTAACTAATTGAGACATCAATATGAATATCCTTGAAACTCTATCTATGCTCAATCCACATTATTCCTTTCACTCTCGAGACAGTGATATCTATTACAAAACTCTGCTGCTTGAATCTAGATTAAATGAACTGCATGTCCTATATTATGTTTTCTCTGGGGATACTATAAACTAGTTACAGTCACATACATATATATACTGTATGTAATACTGTATGTAAAATGAATATATTATGCATTGTTATAGTATTTTTGGCATTCTACGGAATCATCAAAATCGTTTAAAGGAGAACTACAATAAACCCTTTTTTACCCTTAATGTGAAAGCTTTCCTTCCCAGGACACCCTTGCTTTGTGAGATACTATTCCAGTAAGTTGCATTTACCTATTTGTAATAAGTGGATTCTATAACTAAGAATGCTTTTATGTTATTACCAGTACATGCCCCAGTTTTTAGAGTCTTCAAACTTCCTTGTGAACATGTGCACCTTATAGCCATGCCCCCTGACCCCAGTTATTACTGTCTGTATTTTCTATACAGATTTCTATACAGAAGTAGTAATACAGGCAGAGGCAGAGGGAACGAAGGTGGGTTAGTCTGTTTTTGTGTGCTTTTTGAAGTTGTAAACGTAGTGGTTAGGGTTGGAGGGGGGTCCCCTACACTACAGAAAAATTTAGATTTTGGGGTGGAGATACCCTTTAAGCTACTTTGCAAAAAGCGGATACTTTTTTTTTCTATTTCTTTCTTATTTTTTCCCCTTGTCCCACCTTTGCCTGAGAATTTGTAACAATTTCAGTTACAGTCTTTGGCTTCTTCTGATGACATAATCTAAAGCGTACAGCAATCTTTATTACAGAGGGAACAGTGATAGTTAACAAATATTTGGATAATTTAGTAGTCTCCAGCACATTTATATGTATCAAATTTGATTAAGAGAAATTAATTTGCAATGAAAGTTGAAAGTGTATGTCCAACTATAGGTCATCTTTATTTAAGCAATAAAATATATATATATATATTGTGACCAAATTGGCACTAAATAATCTATTAGAATTCCAAGTTAATTCATCTTCTACATATTTTATGTTATCCCATTTTGATATCAGTGTACATTTTTCCTTTAAATTATTAAGAACTTTTCATGGATTATTAAAGAACAATGCGTCAAAATCAATGTGAATTTTCTATACTTAATATGAAACAAAAGAAGTTTGAAGAAATCGTATTACTAGAGGGGGGAAATGTAATACCCAGAACATCCAAGTTATACTTTTAAGGTTATTGCACTGTTTATTGCTAATGGCAAACAATTACTATCTGTTTAATAGGCTCAATTTTATAAAAAAAAAAGATTGTACTGGCAGTTGGGGACCAGCACTCGATGATCTGCTCAGTCTGCTTCAATTTTATTTCTTTTATATCACTGTTTCACTGTATTTGTTACAACATTGTACATAAAAAGTTCAGATTGAACATTACTCTAACATTTTTATTATTGATCATTTCTTGATGACTGCGTTGTACCAATAATGAGTCAACCTGCTACATCAGGGATGTCAAATTTGTGGCCCTCCAGATGGTTGAAAATGCTGACTCCGAGTCCCAGCATTCCCTGGCTGCAAACTGAAGAAGTTTGACATTCTTGCGTTACATTGGAAAAATGACACAGCAAGTAATTTTTGCACATAGCACAAGTAGATTTTGTATACCACCCAATTGCCCCCCAAATGCATCATGTTTTCAAAACAGTGCAACACATTTTCCCAGTGTAAGAATCAACTGCATACACAATAAATGTAAACAGTTATGATAAAAATTAGTTCTATGCAGTTTTTGTTACATAAAATGGCTAGTTTTAAATTCAGACCTGCTGCTGAGACCTCGGTTGCCTAAAACTGACTTAACCCCCTTTTTACCAGTAAAACCTATTTTGGATGGAAATGAACAGGCAGACACACAATCTTTTTGGGTGAAATAAATGGCCACAGCTTTATTGACACATTGTAACATCATGTGATCAATTAATTAGCCAAATTATAATTTTTGCATCCTTGCATATTAATTAGATGTAAAACCCCAACTCGCCGTAGCCATTGCTAAATGCCAAGCCTCTGGATCCCCAGAGGGCATGTAACGGCTACAAAATAACCTCTGCAAGGATGCCCCTGCCACCAGGAGTTGCTGTATGCCTACACGGAACTCCATCCGCCACCCAACAAATACAGTGCCTGTTCTATTCCATCTTGCAATCCGGTTAGAAAGATATCGAGCCCGATATCATTCAGATGTACCCCATCTTGCCTCATCAGGGACCTATTATCGCCCTCCAACTGGCGATGCCTGATTACTACACCCCCTTGGGATCTCACGAATCTGGAGATTCTGGTGTTGAGAACCCTCCTGGCCTTCTCCACTGCCCCTTGATCTTTCGCCCTTTGCCAATGCACTCTGGGAACAACCTCTGACCACACTAAAATTAATTATCTAATGCAGCGAAATCGCTGCAGATCAGCATTCATTAGAAATAAAAGGTCTGACAAGCGGTTCCTACAGAGGTCGTTCCCAGCTGCGTGGATCACTAATACCGTGGGCCCTGGATCCGCTCTGCTAATATTCACGACCTCTAACAGAATCTGGCTCCAAACTAAACCCCTAATCCTTTTCCAAAAAAGTGAGGCCATCTGGAATCCCAGGTGTCTTCCTCCGGGTCGAGTTTCAGCTCGTTGCACCGCCCAGAATAGGTAAGAGTGTCCCACTAGCCAAACCAAAGGTTGTCGAAAACCTGGAATAAAACAATCAATTAATAACCAGTTCAGGGCGAATGTACCTTGCTACGCAGTTAGATCTCCACCTACCAAGCCTGCGCACCCTATCCTCTGAGAAACCTAAGGAATGGGCCTCTGTTGCAGCTCCTATTCTAAAGGAGTGCATTTCGAATTCTTTCGGTTGGAGGCCCAAGTACCCTAATGCTTTGCCTAATATTGCCTCAAATTGATAATGAGACAAAGGGAGACCATTCTGATGTTCCAGGAACGACACTGCAGGGGATCTAATGTCCACAAACTTAGCTATTGCTTTGACTGGGCACCAAGTGGACTTTAGAGGGGATATAGAAAACCAACTTCCTTTACCAAAGGGGTCTGTTTTAGATCTTTTTATCCTGACCCTCACCAATGTTTGCGAGATGAATATATCATCTGCCGATAGACCCCCAGGCCTTTTTGAACTGGCCGAAACCAACTCCCCCACTCTCATGGCCCCAAAGAATGCCAGAGTAAAACTGGCTTCAAATAGTTTAGCCTCGTACTCCGAGTCACACACAGCATGCAACGTTTCCATAAGCCTTAACAGTATACTGAAATTAATCGGCCGCTTGGCGCTATTGGCCACTTGCTCCTTTTTCCAGCCTTTTAAGATAGATTTTACAATAAATTCCTTGGAGATGTCTCTCCAACCCAGCAACCTGAAAAAGAAAGACAAACCTGCCATTCTCTGCTGAGCTACCAAACCTGAGGAACCTGTCACTCTCAGGTGTTCTAGGTAATCTAGGAGAGTTCGTAATCTATCATGAGAGTTAGTGTTAATATCTCTTTCTTTTGCAAATTCCAACCATTCCGACCAAGCCTTACCATGACTGACCCAGGTAGATGGAGCAACCAGAGATTGTACTAGCTGCATCAGCTGCTGTCTATCAATGCCCACAGGAAGTCCGGGCATCTCTGACCTTGCTGGTTGGCCTCTGGGTGCAGGCGGTGAAATTCTTCCCACTGGAAACGTGATAGAGCATCGGCAACACAATTAAGAACACCTGGTACATGTTTAGTTCTAAAGGACACATTTCGTTCCAAACATTTTAGAACTAAGTACCTAAGCAGCGCTAGCACTGGTAAGGAGGAACTTGTTAAGTTGTTGATCACATAAACCACACTCTCATTGTCTGTCCAGAATCTGATCTTTTTATTCTGAATTTTTTCGCCCCAGAGTACTATTGCCACTACAATGGGGCCACCTTCTATTGCCACCTTCCAGGAGGTGGACCACCCTGTTGAGCACCAATTGGAGCCCAGGATGGCCCCAAAACCTACGGAGCCTGCTGCGTCCATGTAAAGTTGTAATTCGGTATTAGTTTCTTCTTCCTCCTTAAAACAAGTCCTACCATTGTAATTAGTTGAAAAGGTATGCCACACTAGTAGGTCGCTACGCAACTCCCTAGTTATTCGTACGTGATGGTGAGCCGCAGGCACCCCCCAGGTGGCTAGCGATAATCTCCTAGAAAATACCCTTCCCATTGGCATGAAATTCAACGAGCCCAGCACTGATTGCAACTGCTTCAGTGTAACTTTTTTAACCTGTAGAAACATTGAAATTGCGTCTAGCATGCCCTGTATTTTAGCTGATGGTAACCTAAACTCCATCTTAACTGTGTCTATCTCGATACCCAGAAAAGACAGCACCGTTACTAGACCCACATTTTTTTCCTCGGATAGGGGCACCCCAAACTTGTGCATCAGAAAACGGAAAGAATTTAACAAAAAAGGAACAATAATTAGAATTAGCTGGGCCAACAAACAGAAAGTCGTCAAGGTAATGCAAAACATTTAAGGAACCGGTTTTGTAAGAAAAAGCCCAGTCCAGGAATGAACTGACAATTTCAAATAGGGAACAGGATATGGCACAGCCCATGGAGAGGCACATGTCGTAGTAATACCTGCCATCCAATTGACAGCCCAATAAATGAAAACAGTCGGGGTGAATCGGAAGCAGGCGGAAGGGCGCTTCTATGTCCGATTTAGCTAACAAAGCCCCTACCCCCACCTTTCTTACCAAATGAATTGCCTTGTCAAATGAAAGTAAGAAACGGAAGACTCTTCCTTAGAAATACCATTGTTTACCGAGCGGTGGATTAAATGGAATTAACCACTCTCCTTCTTAGGGACTATACCCAAAGGGGAAACCCTGAGATTGTAAAAGGGGGGCTCGGTAAAAGGACCCGCTATGTGCCCTAGTTTAACCTCTGCCATAACCTTTTCCCTGGCAACTTCCGGCATATCCTTGACCGACTTTAAATTTTGGGCGAACTTGGGTAAATGAGAAAACTCAAAGGGGATTCTGAAACCCTGTTTAAACCCCTCCCTGATGAGCTCTGCCTCCTCCCTTGCCGGGTACATTCCTAGCCAGAGCTCCATTGCCCCCACGTTCACTGGCGTCCGCCTTGGTGCTGTGCGGGACTTTTTGAAGCATTTGTCGGTCAAGTGGCCGCCTCCCCCGCAAAAGGAGCATTCATGCTTAAATCTGCAAGCGGCCCCAAACTTGCAGTTGCCCTCATTAAACAGCCAGCAGGAGCCGGTTCTTTTTGCTCCGGAGGGCTGAAAAATGCTATTCCCAGGGATGGGCGACTGGCTCGTACTTGGCCCTGCGGGCACCCTCTGAGCCAGCATGATTCGTAGCCAAGAATCAGTGGCCTTGATGTTCCAGCCTATCTCTGAACTCCTGAACTCCTCGTCGTATTGGCGCCATGCTGACCCGCCATGCATTTTATATGCTCCGAATATCATGTCCAAGTACACGAAAAGTTTGAACAATTTTTGAGGTGCTTTTTGGCCGATAACACCGGCCAACACACAAAAGGCTTGTAGCCAATTCCCAAACGTTTTAGCCACCTTGGCTTCCTTTCCCCTTTTTCTGTCTTCACTAGCTCTTTGTATACAGTAACCATGTCTGTAGAGATTTGGGACCATATATCTATGAAATCATTCTTCCGTATTTTCTCCGTTATGTCCCCAGACAGATGTACTCCTAGTGGGCTAACCCCGTAAAAATAGGATTTCTTCAGAGCCTCAACTGAAGGAATCTCGGGCACAGGCTGGAGTGCTGTCTCTCCCCCTGGAGCTGGGCTCGCTGACGGCCCAGCTGGCATGGTCTCTATTTTGCCCATTAGGACCCTTAGGACCTGCACTAATTCCCCACCATCTCATCCCCCAGCATTGCCCCAAGCCCCAGCACAAGTGTACTCACCGGCTCCAGATGACTGTACAGCACTTGTACTCGCCCGCTCGAGACCCTCTGAAGTCACCTGATGTGGACTGGCTTAATCCCGCTCGTTGGGCAACACCCTCCTGCTGCCCCAATCGACCGGTGCCGGTGACAATCTCCTGCTCCTGCCAGAAGTTGAAGACCGAGAGGCCCTGGACCTTCTGCCTCTAGAGTGGGATCTGCGACGTCAGCCAGATTTGCCAGATCCGGAGCGATGCCTGCGACGCTCCCTTCGGCATTGCGCCAGTGTCTGTAGGACTCCTCGCTACTGTCGGAAGAGGAGGAATATCTGCTCCTCCTTCTCCCGTGTCTGCGGCTGCTTCCCTCTCTCCTAGGGTGGCTCCTTTCCCTGGATCGCCTTCTCTCCGAAAAGTCCCTCATTCTAACTGGGGCCGGCGTCATTCCCCGGAAAGTGGACCTATCGTCCACGAACTCTTGATCGCCCTCGTCAGACCCCTCTTCCTGCCTTATTGGCTGGGCATCTCGATTTGTCTAGCACACCTCCTTCATATGGTAATACACAAATAGCTTGTTCTTTTCACTCATATTTTTCTTTTAACTGCGGTATGTGAATAGATTCTGCATTTTAAGCATTTCTTCTTTTGAAGTTACAAACATTTTTAACTAGTTTTTTAAATTAAATTTTTTTTAAACTATGGTGAATTTATAATATTATATAACTTATATTACATTTTATTCCCAGTGGTACCGTTAATTTTATAGCTGCACAAAGAGAAAGCAATTAAGAGTGATTAAACAGACAAAATACGTTCTATAAATAGATCCAACAGAGGCATTCAGGAAATAGTTGACCAGTCATTGATAGTATTTAGAGTATTTAGAGGAGAGCAAAACTGCGAAAAGTAATTATCTGCTAATTTAGTATTTTGTTTTTTTTGGTCATAATAAAATTCTTTATGCGGCCTAGCCGAGTTTTGAAAAACAGTGACATTCGTTGTAGCATAAGCAAATAGTATAATTAGAAAAATAACCAGTTATTAAATTAGATAAATTTGCAGATGGATTTAAGCAGTAAATAAAATAAACATTGCTCTTTTCTTAATTGTATCATAGATAGACGATTTACTGTAGTTTGTAGTTGTCTGATATTAAAAGTCACACTTCACTGTAAAAATGAATTTTTTTTAAAAAATGAAAAGTATCTGGGCAGGTGTGGTTTGGTTTGATATTCCTACCTGCCACCATAATTTCATTGACAGTATCTCAGACAGATGACAGAATCTGTAAGATATCTTTTAAAGATGTGGTTGCACATAGTCCATAGACTCCTCAAGTCTCCTGTATTATGGTAGAGATGGACCAAACCGAGTTGTGACCTGAACTTTAATGTTCAGTGAAATCAACTCTTTCAACACATCCCAAACTACGAACTAGTTTGGGTTTTCAACTCGTTTTTTTTAACCAATTATATAAAATTAGATAATTATTGGAATCCTCATTCAGTTACCCTTAATGTAGTTAACGTTTCGGAACTCCCGAATGTGGCCTTCGATATTGTTATCCCTCAATGTATCATTCAGTAACCTAGATGTAGTGTTTGATTTCAGTAACCCTCAAATGTAGCCTTCGATTTCGGTAACCCTCAAATTTATTTTTTCCAGTAACCCTCGAATGTACTGTCAGTAACCCTCAATTTACATTCGGTAACTCTCAAATGTATCGTTCATTAACCCTCGCATTTGTCCAAAACCCTTGAATTAGTCTTTCAATTCGGAACTCTCGCATGTGGCCTTCGATATCATTATCCCTCAAATATGCTTGTGGAAGGTTCTCATTCATCCAGGTCATGGTATATCTGTTGTATTCAATTAGATCAACTGACTTGAAATGTAGTTCTTGAAGACGTTTCGCTAGCCATCCACTGGCTTTCCAATTCAGAATGACTGTACAAGTATCTGTGGCAATTATGTACCTGGAAAATCCCAATTAGCATATCACAGCCAGGTGTTAAGGGTGTGATTAGATAGTGGCTAAGAGGTGTTATAGGAACGCCCAGAGTAGTGGTGTTAAACGCATTGTACATGCACACATTGGTGTCGAACCCCCCCACCTCTATTTAGGCTTGGTTTTCTTATTTTCACATAAATGGCCTCCTTAACACCTCTCTTGAACCAGTCACGTTTCCTTCGCCAGTATGTTAACATTACAATATTCAAGGTATGTCCTTTATCCTTAAGATGCAGATACACGGCTGAGTCCTGACCCGAGGAATTGGCCTCTTCTGTGCTGGGCCATACGTTGATGCAGTTGCTGTTTGGTCTCCCCCCACATACAAATCAGAGCATTCTTCACTGACACTGCACTGCATATATGATGTCGCTTTTCTTGTGTTTTGGTATTGGGTCTTTCGGATGTACCAATTGCTGCCTCAGTGTGTTGTTCGGTTTAAAGCAGACAGGGATACGATGTTTTTTTGAAATTCTTCTTAATTTCTCGGAGACCCCTGCTACATATGGGATGACCATGTTCTTCCTCCTGTCTTGCTTTTCCCCTTCACTGTTGCCTAAATTGGATGGTTGGGGGTTCGACACCAACTGTCTGCATGTACAATGCTGTTTAACACCTTACTCTGGGCGTTCCTATACACCTCTTAGCCACTATCTAATCACACCCTTAACACCTGGCTGTGATATGCTAATGGGATTTCCAGGGTACATAATTGCCACAGATACTTGTACAAGTCATTCTGAATTGAGAAAGCCAGTCGGATGGCTAGCGAAACGTCTCAAGAACTACATTTCAAGTCCAGTGATCTAATTGAATACAACAGATATCCCTCAAATGTATCATTCAGTAAGCCTAGAATGTAGCGTTTGATTTCGGTAACCCTCAAATGTGCCTTCGATTTTGGTAACCCTTAAATTTATTGTTCAGTAACCCTCGAATGTATTTTCGGTAACCCTCGAATTTATCATTCGATAACCCTTGAATGCATCGCTCAGTAATCCTCGAATGTTATGTTCGGTAACCCTCGAATTTCATTCGATACCCTTGAATGACATCGTTCAGTTATCCTCGAATGATGTTTTTGATTTCGGTAACCCTCAAATGTAACCTTTGATTTTGGTAACCCTCAATTTATCGTTCGGGTAAGCCTCGAATTCATCAAAAACCCACGAATGTAGCAAAACTCGAGGAAAGTAGCAAAAATGGTCCTAATTTAAATAATATCTGATTGGTTGGGGCAAAATTAGCACCTTTAAAATGATAGAACTTTTATTGAATCTCCCTGTTAGTGTTTAAGTGCTGTCCCCCTCTAAAAATAATTTAGTGTATAATAGAACACCCCCAAAAACCAGGATCCATTTTACTTACAGTTACTTCTGCTCCTAGATGAGAAAATAGCCTTACTACTCCACAATCCACGCCGCAGCTCACACTATTTCCTGATAATGGCCTTGACATGATGTCACAGCCAATGGCTGACAGTCATTACAGAACGAGCCTCTGCTACTGCTGTTCATGCACATAAAGGGCAACATGCAGTAGCAAGCAGAAGCATGCATTAGCGGGGATGGATGGGGATGGTAAGCCTCTTTTCTCTAGGAGCAGCTTTGGTGACTGTAAGTAAAATGGATCCGTGGTTTTGGGGGTGTTCTATCGAATACTAAATTATTGTGAGAGTGGTGGACATGCCCTAAGATTTGGTGATATGTACATGTTCTCCAGACCCATTTCCCAGATGTCCACGCCATTTACGTAAATTACCTTTACTATTCTTACTGTATTTAACATTACCAAACTTTTCAAACAATTTTTCCTTTTCCTATTGATGGGTTGCTTTTGAACTACCAAACTTCCAAACTTTTACTTAAGTTCGGAAGTTCAAAAATGAACTAAACTAAGGAAGTTTTAGTGTAGGGACAGCTACACACCCTAATGATTGTAGTCGTGTATTTTCAGTACACGGAGATAACCGCGACAGAGGGAATAATAGTTTCAGAACTGTTTCCAATGCTGACACGGAACAAACTTTTTTTCCGTTTTCAATCCAAACCTCTGCTTTGTTATTAGATCAGATGAAAAAGTTTGCAAATAGTGATATATTAACGCAATCACCTGAAATATACTGGTAGGCTAGGCAAGAAAATTGGATTTTAAACAGGTTTTAGATGGGTGAGATAGTATTTGGAAAAATTTAAAAATAGAGTTGTGATACTTTCTGTAAGGACTAACAGTTTATTAGATGACAAGCTTTCCGGGCTATCCCTCTTCATCAGGTCAAGCATTACGATCCAGTAATGAAATCAGTGTACTGCTCTGACCTGTGTAAGAGGTTTAGCCTGCAAAAGTCTGTCAACTAAATAACTGCTAGTCCATAGAAAAACTTTGGAAAATATGACACTATAACATTAGCTGACAAATTTATTGAAATTTAGCAACAAGGCAAATTGTTCAAAATGACTAATTTTTAACAATTTTGGTGTAACAATTTTGGTGTTGTTCGGCTAGTAAAATTCTTTCAACCAGCTGATCCGACCCAAATATCAGGCTTAGGATCGATGAAGCTAATATTAGTCTTTGTGCATGGGTCCTTAAACGAAGAATAAGATAATAACAATCTGGGGTTTTCAACTTTGAGAATTTTGGCAATAAGATGCAATAAGGATTGCAACACTTCTCTTACCTTCCTGGTCCCTGTCATCCTAATCACAATGCGATGGTTACTCTGCATCACAGTAGCCAGGAAGTCAAGATGCTCTGGCTTAATGGCTCCATACAGATCATGTTTACTTTGCTTTTTATACATCATGTGCACGTTTCCAGCAAATCAGTAGCACAGGCCCAACTATTTAGATTAAACCCCACATTTTCCCAATATTAGATGGTGTAGCATGGGCTTTACATTTATTTGCGTGATACTGTACTGCATCTCCCCCTAGAGATTCATACACTGTGATCGCACAATGTGTAACAATCGGCCATTCAGGCAATGATTATTTAGTGTATTGGCAGATCACCACAGGACGAAGCCCGAATGATCTCCAATAAACTCAACAATCGGTGTCTGAAGGCCCATTCGCACTCATGTGCACAGGCTCATGTGTTGAACATGTCGTCCACCTAAAAGGACATGTGTACAGGCATTAAGAGTTTAGCTTTAAATATATCATCAACTATCATCAGTCTTTGACAGCACAATAGCTTCATAAAATCCAGTCAAGATAACAGCTGTGCTTTCATACTTTATTAATTTAAAGAATTTTAATACAACAGAATCAAAGACGTATTATGCAAGTACACATATAGTCCCTAAAAACTATAACCAGCTTGTGTTTTCAAGCCATCTGTTCTGTTTCTTTTGTGTGTTTGGATGGTGAATTTTTTTCAGGAGCAAGTTGTATGATACAGGTCTGTCTAGACTATGGCAAGGACCAAATATCCCTGTAAGAATTCTAATGCTAATGAGTTTGGCCTTGTTTATGACCTGACCCAGTGGATGCACTGCTACTATAGCATAGTATAAACCGGAAGCAGTCAGGAACTGTCAGGTGACACGAAGGTAGATCACACTTGCGGTTAAGTTTTCATCTGCATCCCGGCTCCTGGATCTGCAGCCCACTGTGTTGAATGCAAGGGCCTTTAGGCCCATTTTTTTGGATCACACAAAGAATGTATAAAAGTTTCAGGGTACAACCCCCTTCGCTCTAGAAGCCCTTGCATTCTAAAGAGTGGGTTGTGGTTTCCAATTTGGTTTTGCTATATTATTTCATATGTAACAGGAGACATAAGGACTATAAGACTTCAAATATGTTTCCATTTGTGCTACTGTGGCCTCTTTGTCTATGTGATCAGTTTCACAACTGTCCCAAACAAGGAACACCTTTCATGTCTGCATCTTAGCTTCCATTGTTTTAAGTCCCTTGACCATGGAAGGTCTTTCCCTGCTCTCTACCATCACTAGCTGAGCACCTCCTGCCCTGATCCCTCCTTTTTTCTTTTTTTTACTTACCTCTCCCACTCTTTTCCTTCCCTGCCCCATGCAAAAACAAAAAAAACGGACAAAAGACTTGATTTTTGTTGGAATGAAATGGTCACAGCTTTATTAAAGTGTCTTAAAATCATGTGTAGACAACTCAAATATGAATTACCATTTATTAGAAAAACAACAACATATACATATAAAGAACAATTTAATAATTTTGAGTTACTGTCAGTCTGCCCTTCCCATTTGAATCCTCTCTCTTAAGCTACACCTAAAGCTCCCAATTCTACCTTTGAAACGGGGCTGCACCAAACCTTGACCAGTCCCATGTTTACTGTGTCCACTAACAGCGTACTACCCCTTAAGTTTAGACCAGCACATGTTTTCCACTTTCTGCACAATTGGCCAAAAACATAAACATTTCATTGTCCTGGCAGACTGACAAACATGTGCCAAAGATGCGACAGAAAGAAACTCCTAAGGTTACTTATGGTACATATTTCTTTCCCCCTTTCTTCTACAAAGAAAACAAAAGAGAACTAAGAAAGTGTTCAAAAGAGAAAAAAACAGAACAGAGAAAAAGAGCAGAAAATGGAAGAGAAAATACGAGATAAAGAAGAAAAAGAGACAGAAGACAACAACAGAAGAAAACAGAAGATAAAGAAAATAACATAAGAGAAGAGTACAGATGAGAACATGGAAGCAAGATGGAAATAGGAACTGAAAAAGTTTTACAGTAGCTGCAGATTTTCACCTGCCTGCATATCAAGGTAGCATAGAAAGAAATATGGCACACAATTCTATTTTATTAAGGGGCATATTTTATAAAGGTTCGTTAACTTTTCGCGGCCGTTTTCGCGGACATTAACGCATAAATCGCGTTTACCGCGATTTATAAAAGTCCGAAAACGGCCGCGAAAAGTTAACGAAGCGTTAACCTTTCCCGGCGATACTTACCTGTTACCGCCGCTTCTATTTATAAAGCGGCGGTAACTGGTTTCGCTTGGCTAGTATCGGCTGTTTTACTTCGCCACCTTGAAGGTGGCGAAGTCAGCCGATACTAACCTCCCGCGGCGGCGATACTAACTCCCGTGGCGGGGATGGGCAGGCAACCCGCGGCGGTGTCGCAACCCGCCCCGGAGACACGCCCACCCGCCACACCCCCCGCGGCGGCGGCGACCACCCGCCGCCGCTTCCCAGGCCCCTCCCAACCCGTTTCCCGCTCACGGCAATCTCGGAACGGGAGGCTAGGAGGGGCTGCCGGAAGGGGCCGCAGCAGGTGGTCGCGACCACCGCCCGCGCACCCCCTCCCCGGCAACCCCTCCAAGCCCCCCGCCCCGGCCGCTCCCGGGGAGGGGAAGGGAGGGAGCCGCTGGGGGGGTGGAGGCTCCCTCCAGCGGGGCCCTGAGAAGGGCTTTTGGGGCTTAGGGGGTCCCGCAGCCTCAAACCGGGACCCCCCTCCCGGCCCTATCAGGGCCTTTGCGGACTTACAAGTGCCCTTGCGGTCCTAACAAGAGCCCTTTGGGGCTTAGGGTCCAGCTCTAACCGGGACCCCCCTCCCGGACCTTGAAGGGCCCTTGCGGCACTTACAAGTGCCCTTGCGGCACTGACAATGCCTTTGGCGGGGCCCCACAGCTCGAACCGGGACCCCAGTGTGCGGCTCTTAAAAGAGCCCTTGGGCGACGTCTTCGGGCTGGCGACACCACCCCACTCAGGTCGCCGTGCCAGGCAGACTCACTGCGGGCCGTCAGTTGAGCCCGCTGGCACCGCCGGCCTCAGCGGAGCCGATGTTGCCAGCCGCTTCTTTCTTCTTCTTCAGCCATCTACGGCGATGGCATCTGAGTTCCGCGGCGGAAAGCTCCTCTTTTATAGGTTTGCAGAAATCCATATCCGTTTCTGATTGGTCAATTTTTAATACTTGCTTTACATTAACCAATCAGATTTCAGAACTTTCCAGAAATCGATTGGTTAATGTAAAGCAAGTATTAAAAATTGACCAATCAGAAACGGATTATGGATTTCTGCAACCTATATAAGAGGAGCTTTCCGCCGCGGAACTCAGATGCCATCGCAGTAGATGGCTGAAGAAAGAAGCGGCTGGCAACATCGGCTCCGCTGAGCCGCGGTGCCAGCAGCTCACTGGCGGCCGCAGTGAGTCTGCCTGGCTCGGCGACCTGAGTGTGGTTGGTGCGCCAGCCCGAAGACGTCGCGTCGGATCAAGACGCCCGGCAACATCGGGCCTCGTTGAGGTCGCCGGCGCCCGCCGGGGTACCCCTGGCGGCCGCAGGGGTACCTCTCGGGGGTCGGCGGACTGGTGTCGCCGGGACTGGAAGAAAGAAACGCCGCCCAAGGGCTCTTGTAAGAGCCGCACTGGGGGGTCCCGTTTTGAGCTGCGAGACCCCCGCCAAAGCACGTGTCAGTGCCGCAAGGGGCCCTTAAAGGGCCGGGGAATGGGGTGTCCCGGATCGAGCTGCGGGAACCCCCTAAGCCCTAAAAGGCCCTTCTCAGCCCCGCTGGAGGGAGCCTCCACCCCCCCAGCGCTCCCTCCTTCCCCTCCCCGGGACGGCCGGGGCGGGGCTTGGAGGGGTTGCCGGGGAGGGGGGCGCGCGGGTGGTCGCGACCACCTGCTCGCCCCCTTCCCGGCAGCCCCTCCTAGCCTCCCGTTCCGAGATTGCCGCGAGCGGGGAACGGGTTGGGAGGGGCTGCTGGGAAGCAGCGGCGGTGGTCGACCGCGGGGTGTTTGGGCGGGGTGGGCATATGCCCTGCCCCCTTAGGAGCGGCGTCGGGAAGGGATTTTAAGTCCCTTCGCGGCGATACTATACAGTATCGCCGCGAAGGGGCTTAAAATTACCGCAGCACACTCGGCGCCGTATGTATCGCGGGAATAGCGCTCGCCGTTATAATACGCGATAGCGCTATTTTCGCGGCCGCGATGTGCGGCGGTATTTTTTTGCGCTATTATCGTTTTCTTTTAAATTGCCCCTAAACTGTGGTGTTAAATAGCAGTCTGTAAATAATGCACTCAAAATAATATGTGCATTGTCAAATCTGAAATTTAACAAAGGCAATACTGCAATTGTGCAAATATGTGGAAAAAAGTCATTTATAATATTGGTGATATGAAACTAGTATTGATGTTGAGAAAAGCAATATAGCAAGTGTAATAAGTTTTTACTCCCACTTACTTGATGGTATTTATTGGCACAAAGATGCTATAATTATGACATTTCGGTGCCATGCAGACACCATCATCATCAAATGGAATAAACCATATATTATAGGAAGTGATCTTGTATGGCGTGAAACAGAGGAAATGAAAAGCCCATCTAAAGGCACAAAAACAATATGGCAATTCAGAGTGATATATATAAATATATGCAATTTATATGGATTTATAGTCGGGGTTCAATTCATAAATTAGAATTATTACATTATATACATACTTATCTGCCTGAAAAAAATTCAGACCTAAATTAACATTAAGCCCCTTTGGGTTCAGCGCATCAAGAGTATACTGTAAATCCATAGCCTTCTTTTTGCTGAAGCACCATCCCATGTCTACTCCCCTCCTCAGGCAGGTGTGTAGTCAGGGACCTCTTTAGTGGATGATCCTTTGGTCACCCTTTCGTAAGCCATCTTTATATCTCTCTTATTTCTCTGGAAGCATCTCCTAAAGGGGGCAATGGTTTTTCCTGCATATTGGAGTATGGCTGCTTTAAAAGATTTGCACTGTGGTCAGTAGAACCACTGTATATAATATTTTCATATTCTAAACCGCAGGTGTCAAACAAATGTTTGAAAACTACAATCCCTAGCACTTCGTAGCTACATGCCTTTATCTACTTCTCTTCTGTTCTATTCTGTTCTTTTCTCTCGTTTTGTATTATTTTTTATTCTATTCTTTATTTCTTTCTTTTATGTTTTTTGCTTATATCCTATGTTCTTTTATCTACTTGTTAACTTTGGTTCTTCTCTCTTCACTTCTGTTCTTTTCTCAACAGTTTCTCAATTTTCTACTTTCCTCTCTTCTGTTCTCTTTTTTTCTCTTCTGCTTTCATTTTCAAAATGCAATATATTCTGTTCTTATGTGTTCTCCTTTATTCTGTTTTCTTCTGTTCTTTTTTCATCTTGTTTTCCTTTTTCAAAATGCAATATATTTTAAAGTAACCAATAAATGGATATGTTTTAATGAGTGCTGCTCTTTCTGTGAATTTGGGCAAATTGCATTGAGGCTACTCTAGCTCAATAGTTTTGCTGCTGTGTAGAATTACCCTTTTGCCCCCTTTTCCCTATATGATTATAGGGCAAATACATAACTTTTAAGAAAAAAGTGCAGAATTTTTTCATACTAATGACATTAACTTGCCCATTCACATTTTGTCAGTGTATAAATAAATGCTTCCAAAATACCACTCCTGTTTGTAGACCCCTAATAGAGACTATTGTGGTCTTGCCCTTAACACAGCACCTGGGTTTATTCTTTGTGTTTAGTGTGCATTCTGGGAAGAAGAAAGACTGTTACAGAACCTGAAATGTCAGCTCACTAATGTTAACAGCCGGAAATGCAGGGGTATATAAAAAACAGATTTTTTTAGTGGATGAGAATATTTAGAATAATTAGGTTATGCATTATATAACCTAACAAGGGTTATTCAATAAAATTCTTATTGTTAAAATGGTGCTAATTTTGACCCGGCCATTCATATGTTAGCTTTTAAATGTTAATAATATCTGATTGGTTGACATAAAATTAGCACCTTTTTAACGATAAAAACTTTAATTGAATCTCCCTGTAAGAATTTAAAAATAAGATATTTTCCACTGAACTTTCCCTTTAAAGATAGTGTCATGTACAGTAAGTTACCATTGCTTTTAATTTAGAGACAGATTCTATAAATTTAAAAAATTTCTTGAAAGTTCGGAAAGTTCAAAAAGTTCGGGTGCTTTCGAACTAATTTTGATTAAACTAAGTTTGATTAAATTGTGTCTGGAGGTCATTTATTATGTTTTTGCCATATATAGAAATAGAATTACTGATGGGGGACTAGGGTACTCATTTCTGCCTACACTGGAAGACCTTAAATGCTGTACTTTCATTTTTTAAATGCTAACATGGTGTAATCAAAGCTACCACTTACTCTGTTTGTACTGCTGTAGGTCACCAAACAAAGGGGTCATTTTTAGCAGCAAGGTATAATTGGGAAAACTGTACCCTCAATCATTAATCAATTCATTTTTAAGGCCTAGGGAGTATGTTAAATGGTGCTTTATACTTGTAACCTTCATATAATTATGTTCTGGGATGAACTGTATCTTCTATTTCTGTATTTTTGCAGAGCAACAAGTTTCTTTTGGTCGCCTTCCAGATTAGTCTTTTCTCTGTGCATGCATGTTGTATAGCCACCATGAAAGTGCTCAGACGAGAAGTAAGATGCTTTATATTGGATCTCTAAAGAAATAAATGGGACAGTGGTAGTTGGGAAGAATTATAGTTTTGCAGTAACGGGCAATTCTTTTTTTTTTTCACATTAGATTCCCTTTTAATATTTGATCCCTAAAGTATGGAAGGTATATTGTGGGCATAATCTAAGAATAAGTCAAATGGTTTGCTACATTTATGTCATAATTTGGTGACATTGCTTATTTATAGTAAAACCAGATTAAGGGCTAGGCCCCACTAGCGCGTTTGTGCTTGTGATTTTAAAATTATATTAAAATCCCAGCACGCACCAAATGTGGCAATTTCAGGGTGTTTTTGCACTTGCACATCTGTTTACGATTTGGTAACGCATGCAATCAGCATTTTTTGCGCAATTGCATGCGTTTCCTTATCTCAAATCGCACATAAATCGCAACAGAATTGCACAGGCAATCTCCTGCAAATATGTGTGCAGAGCAGTGTGGCCTTGCTCTAAAGTAAACTGACTAGATTGTAAGCTCTTCAGGCAGGGCCTGATTTGAATAGATGAAATAACTGTTAAGAATATGTATCGCTATATAAGAAATAAAATACAATACATACATCTGTGGTCTAAAACACATTTTTTTGACCAATAGCCCGTAACAATTAAAATTACATTTTACTTGCCCTTTGTGATTTCTAACATGAGAATACCTGCTCTCCAGCTACTTTCATGTTCTTTAATACATTCTTCACTTTAGCATAGGAAGATGTGCTTGATGAGGCACACTAACCATGATTCTCCTATTAAAAACTGGAATTTACTAACTTACACTAGTATATCTTTGGTTAGGAATTGGTAAGACAAGCAAAGGCTATTTGTTTTTTACAGCAGTTTATGGAAAGCCTGTAAATGTGTCTTAGTCCATAGTCCTCTTTTAATCATTAATGTTTCATCAATGGGTATGACCTTAAAAAGCCCTCTATTTTACCAACATTTAATGGGTGAATTTAAGCTGCATCCACTTTTTATTATTTTGTGCCGTGCTGACGTCCAAGAAATATCATTATCTGTATAGGATAAAGCTAATAAAAGTTGCTTTAATATTAAAGCGCAGTACGGTGCTCTAGCTGCTAAAACGTGAAATAAAACTACCTATGTAATTAAAAAAACACACACCAGGGAATTAACCTTGTAATTCCAAATTTTACAGTTTTATTTCCCTAGACTGTGGACAGCTGCGAAATGTATTGGCATCTCATGTATTGTCTCTCAGAGTTTATACTTTCCTTTTTTTTAAAGTTTCTTTACACGTCGTCTGGTTTTTCTTTGACTCTATAACCTTTCTTTGGCAGCTTGGATACAAGGTTGGCAGTTCTGCTTCCATTTGGAGCCTCATGCGATCTCTGGGCGCGCGCTGGTACAGACTTGTTATCAGGCTAAAGTCTCTCTCCGTGGTGCTTTCAGAACTTCTGGATAAGAGAAAATATATTTTAAAGATCCAGAAGGCAGAAGCAAAGCTGCATTAGGTGGATTTTGCTTCTAAAATGTTCTTGTCCTCCAGTTTCTTGAATTGCTGGTGGATAAAGCTTTTTTAGGTTTGCTGTCTTAGTGAAATTTGCTGCTGCTATTACATCTTACATCACTATTCACAGTTACATCTTTGCTTTAATTAGCTATATTTTATATTTAATAGCCACCCATATTAGTATATATGATCCATATTTGTATATATTATATTTCTATGAAAACAAAGTTAATTTATATTTTTTGCACAATGGCCACTTCATTAAAAGTACAATTTCTAAAAGTAGCCAGTTCAAAAAGTAGCCAGTTCTAAAAATAGCATATTTCTAAAAAAAAATTACATATTTCTATAATGTAGCCTATTTCTAAAAGTAGCCTATTAACCTATTTCTAAAAATAAGGATATTTCTAAAAAGTAGCATATTCTAAAAAAAAAAGAAAATTCTAGAAAGTAGTCCATTTCACACGCTGAGGGAAATTTGGTCTTTCCCGAACGACCACTTGGCTGACTGAACGTTCAGCGGCCACACGCTCATACGGGAAAGCCGCTACACATTGCGGATAAAGCCCTATATCGCTGGTGTTGGGGCTTCATCGCTAGTGTGTGTACTTAGCTTTAGTGTTTCTACAGCCTGCATGTTTGTTATAATCATCTAGTACCCCAATACAGAACAGAATGTATTAAAAGACTTTGGCCACTTTCTTATCTATCTGGAAATCTGAGAGGGTTTTAAGGCAAGTGCATTTTAACACAATGGATTCCTGGCTACTGATTGTGGATGCTGCCTGTAGTTCTACATTAGTGCCAGAGGATCCTCTCTGAGGATATTAAAATACATGAAAAGGAATACTCATTAGACAAGAGCATTCAGGCAAGACATTATGACACACATTGCTTACAGAACAGGATATCAGAGAATATCTGGTCACATTTATAATGCAATAACAAACCACCACCAAAGGTACATTTATCAAACTAATAGACATAGCACATAAATAAAAAAACTATTAGGAGATAAAGTTCCATTATATATTAAGACACAACAGACATTTAAAAGGCTTATCGTTTACACAATATAGATATTAAGTAAATGTCTCTCTGTGCGTTCATATTACCACTTGGTGCTGAGCTTTTCTAGTTTTCCCGTTGTAAGAATATTTCAGGAGAGTGTCCTATGTTTTGGGTTGTGTTTTTTTGGAATAACCTATAAATAAATATACTATTATAGGTTATCAATGCTTAAACAATTAGACTAGAACTCGGCAGTTACTTTCATATTTGACTGGGGGTGTTGTTTTTACATTTGTGTTTGGTGTATCAATTTTTTAGTAATTGCAGGCTTACTTTTATTTGACTGTCAACACCTTCCACGCAGACATTCCCTTTTTCTGGTTATTTGATCTATGAGCTGAATGTTTTATAAATATCAGAGACACACCTCAGCTTGAAAAAGAATTTTCTTCACTGCACTGCACTGCGTACAATGATGTCCTTTTCTTGGTTTCGGTATTTGGTCTTTCTCCATAAAAAGATTTTTTGACGCATATGTGTATGAAACTGCACTATTTTTATAGTCGGGGGGCTGGCACAAAATAAAATAAATGTGTTGGTTATTACAAGCGCTACAGAGCAGTGTAATGAGTTAAACATCACAGTAAAAATAATTTTATGGGGAAAGTTTGATCCATCTTTCCTGCCTAACACTGTCAGTCTTTGACAAAGCTAAACTTTCTTGGCAGAAGGCATATACTTCCAACCTTAACCAACATGTATGGTAGAGGGCGATCAAGATGCCCAAGAGTCTGCATGCCAGAAACTCCAACTTAAGATGCTGCCATTAAGCTCTAAATTGAAGTTTAATAAGGGAAGTTCAGTGGAAAATATTATTTTTAAAAGTTTATATTACATATTAGCTCTATATTGCTGATTATATTGAAATTATATTATAGGCCATCAATTTATTTTCAGAAGGATTGATTTGTTTATTGGAAAAACTCTATGAACATCATTTTTACTGTAGTATTCCACTTCTGTTTTAACTCTGCTAAAACCATAAGGAGTCCTCCCTATTGCACACTTGCACTTTATGGGTTATTGCCTTTTTAAAATGTTGATTTTTCTTGTATGTTTATGCATATTTTGTGATGTAAAATAAATAGTTTTTTCCCTAGCTGCCACATTTACATTATATGGATTAGGTTACGTACCATTCTTTCTAAATATTGGGGATTTTCCTAATGACAGTTTAATGTGCCCGTCCCTTTTTGAGGTTGGAGTAGGGTTGTACTATCAGACTCCTGGGAATCTGAAGAGCTTGGTTTGCTGTCCTTTATAACACTGCCCCAGCACCAACACCAAGTGCCATTTTATCTGTCTCCCCCCTTTTAATATATATACCCACCACAATATGTTGGCTCACATAAATATGTTTATATTACCCATACCTATGTATTCTAACTTTTTTCCATTTTGAAAAATCTATTGAAATTATACTCCTTGCTATTCCCTGCTGTTGTCATAGTGAGCTGAAATTTCAGGTTCCTGTGACTGTAACAGTCCTTCTTCTTCAAACAACTCACACTAACATGGAATGTTCCTAACAGTAAATTCTACTGATTGGCTGTTGGATGGGTCAAACATGCTCAATCTCTACTGAGCACCTGAATCAACCCAGGCGATGGGTCAAAGGCAAGACCACAATGGTCTCTACTAGGGGTCCTGCAACAGGAAGTCAGTATTTCAGAAGCATTTATTTACCGGTATACACTGACAAAATTCTTAATGGCAGGTTAAGGTCATTGAATGAAAAATACTGCTCTTTTTTCTTAAAGGGAATCTTTAATTCTTTTTGCATTTAGATCCAGCAAAATCCCACTACTTCCAAATCTTTTTTCAAAATTTAAATCTGTAGATCCTGAGAATTCACCTTTTGAAATCACAGCATTTACAGGGAAAGCCTGGCCGTGTTAGCCAGTCAAAATGTTTACAGGGTAACCCTTTTGAAATAATAAAATAACAAAGTGGTATAAAGTTGATACCTTTATTGGCTAACTAAGATAATCATAGCAATTAGCATTTACTGGGAAAGACCTGTCCTCCAGAAAGCAGAAATATAATATTTGCCCTATCCCAGGCCTCTTACTAGGATCTTTACCTGCCTGCTAGCACATGTTCTGCAACATTTAAGAGAATCAGCAAGAAAAGAAGGCAGGGAGGAGGGAGGGGGGGGGAAGATGTGTAAGCAGAGCAGGGTCTATAGTGAGGCTGTGCAGAACTTACAAGAAGGCATGAGTAGGTAGGATGGTGGAATTTGGAGCACTCACTAAACATTAATAATTCAATGATAAAGCAAGCACAGATAAATATGTGAGTTCCACCATTTTACTTCTCTCAAATTGTAGTTTCACAAATGTTGTTAAAGTTGTTTAAGTGAGTGTAGTGACCCTTTAAAAGTATGTATTTGCAGTGAACTTCCCCTTTAACAGCCTGTGAATGTACAGTATGATGTATGCCCTACCTAAATTGAAACAAATGCTGAAACGTGCACCTTCAGTCTCAGTAACTGATGTTGCATATATCTACATCTAAAACGTTTTTGCTTAAAGCCACTATTAGCTGATTTTAAGCTGTTGCGCTACAAGTAACGCAAATCGCATATTGAATTTGTTGTGCTAGCTGTGCAGGTCTTTTTTTTGCAATCCCTGCACAGTAATAAAGGGTAAAGTACTGAATTGGTAAGTGTGACTTTAACTTACCATTAAATTCATTGTGTAAATCTCCCCACTGTATTAAGATAAGATGGCCGAACTTCATAAAGTTCTGTCCTTTTTCGAATTCGGACCCATTAAAGTCAATGGGGGAGTGGAAGTTTGAAGTTCGGATGATTTACAGCTAAACTAACAATGGTAACTTACTGTAATGGCTGTGGCACCTGGAAATGGTCTGGGAAACATGTCACTATTAGAGATGTCCGAACTTCGAAAAATCCGGTCTGCGCGAGGATCCGCGGATTTTCGAAAAAACCGTAAATTCGAAAATCCGCGAGCGGACCAGTTAAAACGTATTAAAATAAAGTTCGGCAAAATCTGCATTAAAAGTGGTCTAAATAGCCTTGGTAACGTACACTTAATCACTCAGGGACCTGGGTAATGACCTTAAGAATCATTAATGCCTACAATACCTAAAAATTACAGTACCTAAAAAACGGTATTTCGAAAATACGAGGATTTCCGTAAAAACGGGGATTTCCGTAAAAACGAGAACCTTCTGCCTGCACAATGGCGAGTTCTGTAAGGCAGATGTATGCCACACAGTACCTCCTGGCCAGGGGGTACATGATTTCCCCCCTAGCACCTATCATTGCGCGCGCCGAAAGCGCAGGATTTTGGAGGGGCTCCAGCACCGCTTCGGCTACCAGACCACTGTCTCTACCCTCTAGAGCAGTGGTCTGATCTGAAGAGGCAGAGGCCTCATTATGTTCAAGCCATGCGGCAACTGATGGAAGGCAAATATACTTTTTATTATATTACTGTATTGTATAAGTAGTAAAATATTTTAATTCACTTCTGACAAAAACATATTTATTGTATATACCTTACCATTAATGCCATTACACACATACCATTCCCCTATATAGTAGTTTGCACACAACAAGGGAAAGAAGGTGATGGGGGTACTGGGTTACATAATGTCCACTGCGGTTTGCCACCATTGTTGTGGGGCCAGGCAGGCTTGCCCCACGGGACATACCCCTCACCCCATTGGCTTCTTTCCCTCAGGGTATGCTTCATGCAAGGGAAAGCAGGTGAACGGGTAAGGCTTTGTAGGAACCACACCATTGAGTTACAGCGCCCACTGCAGTTTGCCACCATTGTTGAAGAGCCAGGCAGGCTTGGCCCCACTGGACTACCCCTCACCCCATTTGCTTCTCTCCCTCAGAGTATCTTCGTGCAGGGAAAGCGGGTGAACGGTAGGCTTGTGTAGAACTGCACCATTGAGTTACAGCAGCGGCCCACACTTGTAATATGGAGTACTGCTCTAGTGCCAGGCAGGATTGACCCAGAGCTGAAAACAAAACAGATAGCTGTTGCGGCTGTATGAGATGGTCAGAGTAGGTGACACCACAAAGGTGCCTCGTGGAAGAAACAAATTACTGCTCTCAGGCACTAGGATCGACCCAAACTTAGAAAAATTAGCCACAAAGTAGCTGTTGTTGCAGAGCACTTGTTATTTCACAACTTGAATGCAGTAGAGCAAGGTAGGACCATATATGGCCCTGCCAATAAGAAAAAATTGCCATTTGCCAGCTAAGCTAGCATCAGCTAAGCCTCTAGGCGAAAATGAGGCGGAAGGAGCAGTACGGGTGGCCCAGGGGCAGAGACCTTCAGTCACGGGCATCAGCATCACAATAGGGGTGCTGTACTGAGATGTGATCCACGCCTCATTTACCTTGATGATGTAAGGCAGTCCACATTCTCAGTGGAGAGCGGGTCCTCCTCTCCGTTACACAAGGTTAGTACTTAAAAGGACTGTTGGGTCTCAAGATGTGTGAAATCAGGGGTGGTTAACAACAAGAAAGCTCAAAAATGCTCAAAAAGCACAAAAAACTCTCTCCCAACTCCTACACTGTCAGGTCTCCACTAACAAACCCCAACACACGACAAAATGGTGCCTGTGGGCAGCCTTTTATACCCAGGGGGCTGGCAATAATCATGTTAGCTGCCATGGATAATTTGGACATGTGCTTGCTCCGTCTTCATAATAATCCCCAAATGCAGAAATTCCGCGAATTTACAAGAATTTCTCATTTTTTAGAAAATTTTCGAAATTACGAGAATTCTCGTAATTAAGAGGACCTCCGTATTTGAAAAATACGGAGATCCTCGTAATTACGAAAATTTTCGAAAAAAACTTAACCGGCCATCTCTAGTCACTATGGACTATCCCATGTTACTGGATTTATTTGTATGTGTTTTAGCTATTTAATTAGGAATTATATACTATTGCACCCTTTATAAAATTTCTTATTCTGTGCATCGGTATTCAGATACAGTAGGTTTGGTTACCTTTGTGGTTTATTTCCCTTCCCCCCTCGTTTCCCTCTCCTCCTACATTCAATATCCCTTTGTTCCTATTTGCTATTCCCATTAATCTGTTCCACCCTTTTATCTGGGTTCAAGGTTTTTAAGTGTGTGGGAGTGGTAATCTGCTCTCGAGGAAGTGACATTGGAGTCACGAAACACGTTGGCGGTGCACGGGCGACCGATCCCCATACCGTGTATGGGATCGGTCGGTCCCATGTGTGAAGTTCCTTTCGCAATGTGCCGACAGATCGATGTGGTCTGCGGCACATTGCGATGGAAATCGCATGTGTATGGTCACACCTTAAATTCTTTGTATCCTGTTTTCAACATGTCACTATCACCAAAATTTGTTAAAACACTTCTTAAACACGAGCGGGCAATTGTCGGGTTTTGTGTAAGCTACATTCAAGGGTACGGCCAATTCGAGTGTTACCGAACGATACTTTCGAGGTTACCAAAAATAGTACTTTCAGTGTTAGCGTAAACTATCCATACATTCGAGGGTTAAACAAACTAACAATACTTATAGAGGGTTACCTAAAATCGAAGGCTACATTCGAGGGTTAGCAACGATACATTCTAGGGTTAGCGAAAACGATCCATACATTCGAGGGTTACAGAAAACGAACAATAGATTTAATGGTTAGCCAACGATACATTCTAGGGTTAGCGAACGGCCCGTGATTTGATTATACCATTATTGTATTCGAATTTATATTATCAAAAATACAGCTGCGTGTCCGAAAACAAATAGTTCGAACCCGAACTAGTTCAAATAGTTTGAGTTCGTCCGAACTCATAAATTTTGGCTCGGTTAAGTTCGGTTTTGTGTCCATCTCTAATTAAGATGCAACACATTATATTATATAGTTATACTGTACCTGAAAAGAGACAAATGAGAAACACTGCTTATCCTGTCTGCTGATCCTTCCTTAATGCTTGTATATTCTCCATACTATTTTCATTATTGTTATTATCATTACTATTGTTAGTTTCTTTTGCTATTTACTTTGGTTGTTTTCTATTTTGACATCATATTCTATGGTTTAAAAACCAAAGTAATTTAAAATAAGTGTTTATTAAGCAATCTTGTAGGGAGTCCATGTATTTACATTTCCTAATTGCTCATTGTTTATTATGTGATTCCCAAATATCTTTCTTCCGTATTTTTGTGGCTGTATATTAATTATATTCATTCTACTGGCATGAATAGATAACATAATAAGTAGCACTAAGCTAGTTTACACACATAATGCTAATCCTCATACTGTATTGTTTATTCTTATTGTGACCATTTCAAGATGGATTACAGAGAATGTCAGAGAGAGGATTGTTCCAATATGACAAATGTTTAACACTGCAATAGGAAACTCTACTTACTAGATAAAAAAATACAGTAATTACAACTGGGGTGGGCATTGATCATCTAAAACATTAAAGCCGTAATTATGGTGAATTAAAAGTGCCTTTTAACAGACAAGTTATACCTGTTTTATCAAATGTGATTCTACTGCATTGATTTTATTATATTGTATTATTTGTTTGTTCTTTTGTTTTTTGGTTTTTTTCTTTTTACCAGTGTTCACAAGATCTGCCACATAACTGGCTATATATAGTGAATTATGTACCCCTAAATGTAAATTAAAGATATTAAAAGTCCCCAGGAGTTCCATGACCATATAATAGCACAAGGCCACAGGATTTTATAAAGGGCACAGAACTCGGAGGTGACTTTTATTATTATCATTAATAATCCCCCCTTTCAGACTCCCCCCCCCAGACATTTAGCTATTTCTTGTTGAAGAATCACTTTGAGGCTTTAATTAATTTTACTTCATTTATTTGTGACATGCGTGTGTGCACAAAGTTTCGGGGAGAGTCCCCTTCCTCAGGTCGCCTGAGGAAGGGGACACTCCCAAACAATAATTTCCATTGTGCACCAACCGGGTTCACTTTTGCTTATATATATATATTATATATTATATATAATAAAATGGCTCCAATGTGTCTTCGCAAATGCACAGATGAGAAAATCAGTTCCTTGGTAACTAATTGAGACATCAATATGAATCCTTGAAACTCTATCTATGCTCAATCCACATTATTCCTTTCACCTCTCGAGACAGGTGATATCTATTACAAAACTCTGCTGCTTGAATCTAGATTAAATGAACTGCATGTCCTATATTAGTTTTTCTCTGGGGATACTATAAACTAGTTACAGTCACATACATATATATACTGTATGTAATACTGTATGTAAAATGAATATATTATGCATTGTTAGTATTTTTTGGCATTCTACGGAATCATCAAAATCGTTTAAAGGAGAACTCAATAAACCCTTTTTTACCCTTATGTGAAAGCTTTCCTTCCCAGGACACCCTGGCTTTGTGAGATACTATTCCATAAGTTTGCATTACCTATTTGTAATAAGTGGATCTTAACTAAGATGCTTTTATGTTATTACCAGTACATGCCCCAGTTTTTAGAGTCTTCAAACTTCCTTGTGAACATGTGCACCTTATAGCCATGCCCCCTGACCCCAGTTATTACTGTCTGTATTTTCTATACAGATTTCTATACAGAAGTAGTAATACAGGCAGAGGCAGAGGGAACGAAGGTGGGTTAGTCTGTTTTTGTGTGCTTTTTGAAGTTGTAAACGTAGTGGTTAGGGTTGGAGGGGGGTCCCCTACACTACAGAAAAATTTAGATTTTGGGGTGGAGATACCCTTTAAGCTACTTTGCAAAAAGCGGATACTTTTTTTTTTCTATTTCTTTCTATTTTTTCCCCTTGTCCCACCTTTGCCGGAGAATTTGTAACAATTTCAGTTACAGTCTTTGGCTTCTTCTGATGACATAATCTAAAGCGTACAGCATCTTTATTACGAGGGAACAGTGATAGTTAACAATATTTGGATAATTTAGTAGTCTCCAGCACATTTATATGTATCAAATTTGATTAAGAGAAATTAATTTGCAATGAAAGTTGAAAGTGTATGTCCAACTATAGGTCATCTTTATTTAAGCAATAAAATATATATATATATATTGTGACCAAATTGGCACTAAATAATCTATTAGAATTCCAAGTTAATTCATCTTCTACATATTTTATGTTATCCCATTTTGATATCAGTGTACTTTTTTTCCTTTAATTATTAAGAACTTTTCATGGATATTTAAGAACAATGCGTCAAAATCAATGTGAATTTTCTATACTTAATATGAAACAAAGAAGTTTGAAGAAATCTTATTACTAGAGGGGGAAGTAATACCCAGAACATCCAAGTTATACTTTTAAGGTTTGCACTGTTTATTGCTAATGCAAACAATTACTATCTGTTTAATAGGCTCAATTTTATAAAAAAAAGATTGTACTGGCAGTTGGGGACCAGCACTCGATGATCTGCTCAGTCTCTTCAATTTTATTTCTTTTATATCACTGTTCACTGTATTTGTTACAACATTGTCATAAAAGTTCAGATTGAACATTACTCTAACATTTTTATTATTGATCATTTCTTGATGACTGCGTTTGTCCAAAATGAGTCAACCTGCTACATCAGGGATGTCAAATTTGTGGCCCTCCAGATGGTTGAAAATGCTGACTCCGAGTCCCAGCATTCCCTGGCTGCAAACTGAAGAAGTTTGACATTCTTGCGTTTACATTGGAAAAATGACACAGCAAGTAATTTTTGCACATAGCACAAGTGATTTTGTATACCACCCATTGCCCCCCAAATGCATCATGTTTTCAAACATTGCAACACATTTTCCCAGTGTAAGAATCAACTGCATACACAATAAATGTAAACAGTTATGATAAAAATTAGTTTCTATGCAGTTTTTTGTACATAAATGGCTAGTTTTAAATTCAGACCTGCTGCTGAGACCTCGGTTGCCTAAAACTGACTTAACCCCCTTTTTACCAGTAACCCTATTTTGGATGGAAATGAACAGGAACAGACACACATCTTTTTGGGTGAAATAAATGGCCACAGCTTTATTGACACATTGTAACATCATGTGATCAATTATTACCAAATTAAAATTTTGCATCCTTGCATATTAATTAGATGTAAAACCCCAACTCGCCGTAGCCATTGCTAAATGCCAAGCCTCTGGATCCCCAGAGGGCATGTACACGCTACAAAATAACCTCTGCAAGGATGCCCCTGCCACCAGGAGTTGCTGTATGCCTACACGGAACTCCATCCGCCACCCAACAATACAGTGCCTGTTTCATTCCATCTTGCATCCGGTTAGAAAGATATCGAGCCCGATATCATTCAGATGTACCCCATCTTGCCTCATCAGGGACCTATTATCGCCCTCCAACTGGCGATGCCTGATTACTACACCCCCTTGGGATCTCACGAATCTGGAGATTCTGGTGTTGAGAACCCTCCTGCTTCTCCACTGCCCCTTGATCTTTCGCCCTTTGCCAATGCACTCTGGGAACACCTCTGACCACACTAAAATTAATTATCTAATGCAGCGAAATCGCTGCAGATCAGCATCATTAGAAATAAAGGTCTGACAAGCGGTTCCTACAGAGGTCGTCCCAGCTGCGTGGATCACTAATACCGTGGGCCCTGGATCCGCTCTGCTAATATTCACGACCTCTAACAGAATCTGGCTCCAAACTAAACCCCTAATCCTTTTCCAAAAAAGTGAGGCCATCTGGAATCCCAGGTGTCTTCCTCCGGGTCGTTTCAGCTCGTTGCACCGCCCAAATAGGTAAGAGTGTCCCACTAGCCAAACCAAAGGTTGTCGAAAACCTGGAATAAAACAATCAATTAATAACCAGTTCAGGGCGAATGTACCTTGCTACGCAGTTAGATCTCCACCTACCAAGCCTGCGCACCCTATCCTCTGAGAAACCTAAGGAATGGGCCTCTGTTGCAGCTCCTATTCTAAGGATGCATTTCGAATTCTTTCGGTTGGAGGCCCAGTACCCTAATGCTTTGCCTATATTGCCTCAAATTGATAATAGAACAAAGGGAGACCATTCTGATGTTCCAGGAACGACACTGCAGGGGATCTAATGTCCACAAACTTAGCTATTGCTTTGACTGGGCACCAAGTGGACTTTAGAGGGATATAGAAAACCAACTTCCTTTACCAAAGGGGTCTGTTTTAGATCTTTTTATCCTGACCCTCACCTGTTTGCGAGATAATATATCATCTGCCGATAGACCCCCAGGCCTTTTTGAACTGGCCGAACCAACTCCCCCACTCTCATGGCCCCAAAAAATGCCAGAGTAAAACTGGCTTCAAATAGTTTAGCCTCGTACTCCGAGTCACACACAGCATGCAACGTTTCCATAAGCCTTAACAGTATACTGAAATTAATCGGCCGCTTGGCGCTATTGGCCACTTGCTCCTTTTTCCAGCCTTTTAAGATAGATTTTACAATAATTCCTTGGAGATGTCTCTCCAACCCAGCAACCTGAAAAGAAAGACAAACCTGCCATTCTCTGCTGAGCTACCAAACCTGAGGAACCTGTCACTCTCAGGTGTCTAGGTAATCTAGGAGAGTTCGTAATCTTCATGAGAGTTAGTGTTAATATCTCTTTCTTTTGCAAATTCCAACCATTCCGACCAAGCCTTACCATGACTGACCCAGGTAGATGGAGCAACCAGAGATTGTACTAGCTGCATCAGCTGCTGTCTATCAATGCCCACAGGAAGTCCGGGCATCTCTGACCTTGCTGGTTGGCCTCTGGTGCAGGCGGTGAAATTCTTCCCACTGGAAACGTGATAGAGCATCGGCAACACAATTAAGAACCTGGTACATGTTTAGTTCTAAGACACATTTCGTTCCAAACATTTTAGAACTAAGTCCCTAAGCAGCGCTAGCACTGGTAAGGAGGAACTGTTAAGTTGTTGATCACATAAACCACACTCTCATTGTCTGTCCAGAATCTGATCTTTTATTCTGAATTTTTTCGCCCCAAGTACTATTGCCACTACAATGGGGCCACCTCTATTGCCACCTTCCAGGAGGTGGACCACCCTGTTGAGCACCATGGAGCCCAGGATGGCCCCAAAACCTACGGAGCCTGCTGCGTCCATGTAAGTTGTATTCGGTATTAGTTTCTTCTTCCTCCTTTAAAACAAGTCCTACCATTGTAATAGTTAAAGGTGTGCCACACTAGTAGGTCGCTACGCAACTCCCTAGTTATTCGTACGTGATGGTGAGCCGCAGGCACCCCCCAGTGGCTAGCGATAATCTCCTAGAAAATACCCTTCCCATTGGCATGAAATTCAACGAGCCCAGCACTGATTGCAACTGCTTCAGTGTAACTTTTTTAAACCTGTAGAAACATTGAAATTGCGTCTAGCATGCCCTGTATTTTAGCTGATGGTAACCTAAACTCCATCTTAACTTGTGTCTATCTCGATACCCAGAAAAGACAGCACCGTTACTAGACCCACATTTTTTTCCTCGGATAGGGCACCCCAAACTTGTGCATCAGAAAACGGAAAGAATTTACAAAAAAGGAACAATAATTAGAATTAGCTGGCCAACAAACAGAAAGTCGTCAAGGTAATGCAAAACATTTAAGGAACCGGTTTTGTAAGAAAAAGCCCATTCCAGGAATGAACTGACATTTCAAATAGGAAACAGGATATGGCACAGCCCATGGAGAGGCACATGTCGTAGTAATACCTGCCATCCAATTGACAGCCCAATAAATGAAAACAGTCGGTGAATCGGAAGCAGGCGGAAGGGCGCTTCTATGTCCGATTTAGCTAACAAAGCCCCTACCCCCACCTTTCTTACCAAATGAATTGCCTTGTCAAATGAAAGTAAACGGAAGACTCTTCCTTAGAAATACCATTGTTTACCGAGCGGTGGATTAAATGGAATTAACCACTCTCCTTCTTAGGGACATAACCCAAAGGGAAAACCCTGAGATTGTAAAAGGGGGGCTCGGTAAAAGGACCCGCTATGTGCCCTAGTTTAACCTCTGCCATAACCTTTTCCCTGGCAACTTCCGGCATATCCTTGACCGACTTTAAATTTTGGGCGAACTTGGGTAAATGAGAAAACTCAAAGGGGATTCTGAAACCCTGTTTAACCCTCCCTGATGAGCTCTGCCTCCTCCCTTGCCGGGTACATTCCTAGCCAGAGCTCCATTGCCCCCACGTTCACTGGCGTCCGCCTTGGTGCTGTGCGGGACTTTTGAAGCATTTGTCGGTCAAGTGGCCGCCTCCCCCGCAAAAGGACATTCATGCTTAATCTGCAAGCGGCCCCAAACTTGCATTTGCCCTCATTAAACAGCCACAGGAGCCGGTTCTTTTTGCTCCGGAGGGCTGAAAAATGCTATCCCAGGGATGGGCGACTCTCGTACTTGCCCTGCGGGCACCCTCTGAGCCAGCATGATTCTTAGCCAAGAATCAGTGGCCTTGATGTTCCAGCCTATCTCTGAACTCCTGAACTCCTCGTCGTATTGGCGCATGCTGACCCCCATGCATTTTATATGCTCCGAATATCATGTCCAAGTACACGAAAAGTTTGAAAACATTTTTGAGGTGCTTTTTGGCCGATAACACCGGCCAACACACAAAAGGCTTGTAGCCAATTCCCAAACGTTTTAGCCACCTTGGCTTCCTTTCCCCTTTTTCTGTCTTCACATGCTCTTTGTATACAGTAACCATGTCTGTAGAAGATTTGGGACCATATATCTATGAAATCATTCTTCGTATTTTCTCCGTTATGTCCCCAGACAGATGTACTCCTAGTGGGCTAACCCGTAAAAATAGGATTTCTTCAGAGCCTCAACTGAAGGAACCTCGGGCACAGGCTGGAGTGCTCCTCTCCCCCTGGAGCTGGGCTCGCTGACGGCCCAGCTGGCATGGTTCCTATTTTGCCCATTAGGACCCTTAGGACCTGCACTAATTCCCCACCATCTCATCCCCCAGCATTGCCCCAAGCCCCAGCACAAGTGTACTCACCGCTCCAGATGACTGTACAGCACTTGTACTCGCCCGCTCGAGACCCTCTGAAGTCACCTGATGTGGACTGGCTTAATCCCGCTCGTTGGGCAACACCCTCCTGCTGCCCCAATCGACCGGTGCCGGTGACAATCTCCTGCTCCTGCCAAAGTTGAAGACCGAGAGGCCCTGGACCTTCTGCCTCTAGAGTGGGATCTGCGACGTCAGCCAGATTTGCCAGATCCGGAGCGATGCCTGCGACGCTCCCTTCGGCATTGCGCCAGTGTCTGTAGGACTCCTCGCTACTGTCGGAAGAGGAGGAATATCTGCTCCTCCTTCTCCCGTGTCTGTGGCTGCTGCCCTCCTAGGGTGGCTCCTTTCCCTGGATCGCCTTCTCTCCGAAAACTCCCTTATTCTAACTGGGGCTGGCGTCATTCCCCGGAAAGTGGACCTTGCGTCCACGAACGCCTGATCGCCCTCGTCAGACCCCTCTTCCTGCCTTATTGGCTGGGCATCTTGGGCAATATCCCCTGCCGCTGCTACAGCTGGGCGGGCGGACCTATTCAGGCTGGAGGCAGGAGGCTGGAGGCAGGGCCGCCCCTGCCTCTGGTTCTCCCTCTGCTAGCAGTTGGAGTTGCAGCCACGGGTGGGTCGGGCTCTTCCCTCAGGGCTGGCAACTGGGGGTGGTGTACCTCGCCTCTTGCAAGCTGCGAGGGGTGTACCGTGTTAAAAGCCTTTAACAGGTCCTCAGTTGTTGCCCTGAGTCTAGGGTTGTTAGCTCTAACTACTCGCGCCCCCCGTGGTCTGCCAATGGGTCAGCGTACAGGTCTACCAGCCATCCGGCTGGCAGATCTAGTCTGGGGGTGAGCCCCTGCAGGGGTGGCACCAGCCGGTGGGCCCCTTTCCAAAATTCCCTGCAGCCACCTTGCCCCCTCCATGTTGATCCTCTCCCTTACCCTCTCCAACATCTGATCAGCCATCCTCAGCTGCCTCGAATTACTAACTCACTGGAAGCCTGTCTTGTTTGCTTGCTCAGAAACAGGAAGAGAGATTCTCCTCCTGGTAGCAATTATACAAAATGGCGCCTGCTACCTCATGTCCCGCCCCTTTTATAGCCCCGCTGACGTCACCGTTCTTGTCATTCTCCCGGCTCTCGCGAGACCAGCCGTGGCCAATCCGCGAGCGCGTCATGACGTAATGACGTCACGTGCTCGCCGCGACCGGAACCCAGCACAGAGCCTCAGAGTTTGTATCCAATAAGGTAAATTGTCTGTCCAGTAAAAGGTCCTCCCAGGATCTTGTGTTGCAGTCAATATCACTCCAAAGCACACACCACAATCTACTTTCACTTTCTCTCCTCCTAGCCATAGAGAGCAGGGATGTCTTGTCTCTTATTACTCACTGATACTACATGCAGGCTAGAGGTGGTATATAAGAAGCCTTGGTGTATATGTCCATTACAATACACATCACATCCTGTGAAGCAGACAGAAACTTCTTTTGGATTACACTTTCTTTCACATGGAGTAGACACAGGGGTGTGGTTTAACCTCCCATTTTGACCATTCCATGTTGAAATAGGGATCCCAGCTCTGTAAGTAAGTTTATCTATTTTGTATATTTTGTGTTGCACCTAATATAAGCCAGTGCTATACATTTACTGATAGTAATTTAAATGGTAATAGTGAGAAAGTACACACGTTTTGATGTTTGGCATGTGATTTGATTTGCATTTTGCTACCAAGGCATGCTGGGAGCTATAGTTTCCTATACATCTAGAGTTCCAAGGTTTGGCCCCAGCAGACCCACAAGAGCAGTCACTGTGTGTGTTTAGAGCATGTGTGTGTGCTAAATTCATTAGCCAGTGTTGTCAGCCCTCCATTTCATTAGCCAGTGTTGTCAGCCCCCCAGTTCATTAGCCAGTATTGTTAGCCCTCCAGCTTATTAGTCTGTCACTGTAATTTTAAAGGATAGGTAAAGGAACTATATCGTACCTCCCATTCAATTAATGGGTTACAGGTGGCAGTGGTGGATCACACTCATGGAAAAGTTTTCTATCTTCGTTCCCGGATCCACTTAAATTAATTGAAGAACAGGAGGTAAGACATAGCTCCTTTACGTTCCATTTTTCAATTAATGGGACAGTTCAGTGGAAATTATCAATATTTGTTAAATTGTTAGTTTGTGTAATGCATACTTAGTTATTTTAAATATTCTCTTCCATTTTGAAAAATCAGTTGATTTCATACCCTTTGCTGTTTCCTGCTGTTGACATTAGTGAGCTGACATTTCAGGTTTAAACGGTCCTTCTTCTTCCCAGGATGCACCACTTCCTTGGAATGTTCCTAACAGTTATTTCTACTGATAGGCTGTTGCATGGTTCAAAGATGAATGAAAGTGAATCTATTATGCCATTATTGCTACTATACTCTATGCTATCTGTATTTGGATGTGTATACAGAGGTAAAAAACTCAGTCAAGCAAACTCAAGTTTGCTTTATCACTATCCTCTGTAACTATCTTATGCCCATTATTTAATTGCCCCACATTTTCAGTCCAAGGATTGAAATTGGTTATTATTAAGATAATTGACCTTTATAGATACCAGCCCTGGTGTTACAAAGTTCTGCAAATGTTTCAGTTAATGGTATATTATATCACTTGCAGCATTTGTGTAGTTTTCATTGGGCCAGTAGTAAACTACTGCAATGGTATTCTATGGGGATCGTAAATCTACAATCGCAGTTGAAGATTTATGATCACTATTGTAGATTTATGATAGTTTTATCAATCGTTAAAGGTGGTGGTATCGTTAAAGGTGTGGTATCGCTTAAAAGCAATAACGTGCCTTTAGAAATATGAACCTTTAAAGTAACAGTGATTTTTATAACATTGGTTAGCATGAGTTTATGAATGTTTTTATTGCTAAGGGGGTTCTCTTTCATCGCCCTGAAAGTTCTCTCATTGGTTTTCCAAGTTTAAAATTTGATAAAAATGGATAAAACACACCCCACAAAATTTCCTTATAATGTTTTGCACTATTTTCAGAATAAATGCATTTCCCTTAAGCTAGTAGCAGCTTGCTGTCTCAGCAACAGGTACTATTTGTATAACTCTTTGTTATCTGGATGTGGAAGAGCCACACGCAATCTACTGGGACATATTTCATTCATTATTAGAAACAGCACAAGTGATGCAGGATCTGGAACTACAAGCTAATAACAGCCTGGGGTGAACAGTATGTAACAAAACAGCACATAATGGAAGATTGAGAAGAAAACCATTAGGGAATATCATTTATCAATAATACATTTTCCTAGGAGGGTTATCCTTAATTTTTATGACATATTTTACTTAATCCATTACTTACATACGGAAAAAGCAACTAAATGCGAGATTGTACAGTCAGTTTCGGTCCAAGACTTGATAATCTATTCAAACTGCTTCTATTTTGTGATCTATTTCAATGTTTTTTAATTGGCCAGTTTTGTTTTGCCAGTGGTTCCACAAAACTTATTGAAATTCCAAAAATCTGATTCAAACCCAATTAAAATAGAAATTTTTCATTCAAGATTTTTTACTTTTCGATTTTTTTTCAGTGTAATATTCTACTTCTTGATCTCGATTTTTAAATTTTACGACATTCAGATTTTATAAACATTTGTCCGGATCTGTGGATTTTCGAAACTAATAAAGACCAATTTGCAATATGTCCCATCCAGGCATATGTCCCCAAAAGGCCCTTAGGGATTTCCTAGAAGTCCCCTGCCTCATTTCAGCTGTAATTTCTGACAGCTGTCATTTCCATCCTGTAACAAAATGACGCCTACTAGAAAAAACTTTGCCCTAATTCATGGAACTTGCTAAGAACTGCAAAAAAATCTCTCAAAATAAGTGAAATACATCTTCACCTTTAAGAAAATAATTGGTATTTCAAACATGTACTTGTCACAGAAGGTATGTAACAGCCTTACTGTATGAAGTTAGTGTGTTATTCTTTTTCTCTTGGTTAACTCAGTAACAATATTTTCTGCCATTCCATTTTATATTTTTATCATTAAGCACTTTTCAAACATATAAATGTGTTTATTATTCCTGTGTTTATTTGGTGTTTTTGCTGTGTGTTTGCTGCGTTGCCCACAGATCGAACAGGATGAGGGTTATTCAATAAAGGTTCTATTGTTTAAAATGGTGCAAATTTTGCCCCAACCAATCAGATCTTATTTAACATTTGAAAGCTTACATCTGATTGGTTGGGGCACAATTTGCACCATTTTAAACGATAAGAACTTTTATTGAATAACCCTGGATGTGTTTCTATTGTTTTTCTGAATTTCTGAAACTGAATTAGGCAAAACTTTCATTTTGTAACCTTGGACTTATCCTATAGATATTTTAATTTACCTTAGGTGACTCATACTTTTTAACATTGATTTACATCAGTGGTACAGACACAGATCAGTCCATAGAGCAATTTCCTTAGCGTTAATGCAGCCAAAAATTTCTATCAGGTCTATTTTTGACAACAAAGACAAGGAAAATATAGACATGGCAACAAAAGCAGAAGCTTCATTAAAAATATAACAACACATTACTAGAATCTATAAACAACTTAATGATGCATGTGAATTAGAAACAAAGATACTTTATAACACCATTACCACATCATGGAGTTAATACCAAGAGAAACCAAACATTTACAGGGAAAGCACAGAGAACTGTTTTCACCTAAACCCCCCCCCCCCCCCCCAATAATGCAATCTTTGCTCTAGGCATCTATTTTGCAGCGATGTACCTGGGGTACCTAAGTGATTAGGATGGAATTGATATTGTGTGCAGCAAGATCAAAGAATTTGTAGTACGAGGCAGGCTTTGGTCAGGAATTGAACAGGTTCTGTACGAATTGATGTAGCCAATAGGGATGGACTCGAACTCGAACTCGAGCCTGAGTTCGAGCCGAACTTTATGAGTCCGAACGGACTCGGACTCCTCGAACTATCCCCGGACCGGACCGGATTTTTCGGACTTTCGATGTTTCCGACATTCGCAAACTCTAGAATGTAGCTCAAGGTATGCAGTGGCTAGATAGTGTAGTGGTTAAAGGTGCTGCCTTTGGTGTGGGAGTCCAGGGTTTGAATCCTGGCTAGGTCAGCTATTCAAATGTTTGGATTTTTATAATACCCTAGTAATATAATAACCATATAATATTATTTATAAAAATACATAATAATAATAATACAATATTATATGGTTATAATATTACTAGGTTAATATAATCAAACATTTGGATAGCTGCCCTAGCCAGGAATCGAACCCTGGTCTCCCACATCAAAGGCTGTTGCTTTACCCACTACACTATACATCCCTCGACTGTTCGAAAGAACTGTTTGAACTGTTTGCTGAACCTAGTATGGACTGTATAATGGGAAGGCTCGTACATTCGATAATCCCGACACTTGCCTGTCTGACTGGTTTTAAGAAGATTTGGTGACAGCAACGTGTTGCCCAGTCCATTTCCCAGGTGCCACAACCAGTTACAGTAAGTAAGCACTGTTAGTTTTATTGTAATTTACTCGAACTTTTCGAACTATCTCTCCCCCATAGATTTGAATGGGTCCGGATTCGAACTTTCGAACTTTCGAACTTCCTTTAAAGTTCGAAAGTTCGAAAACGGACCGAACTTTATATAGTTCGACCATCTCTAGTAGCCAATCACATGGTTAATGATTAGTGATTATTGGCCACATGTAAATCAGTCATAGTACTTGCTGTTCCAGATGGAAATGTTCCATTTATTATTATTGGTCCCTATACTAGAGTGTGAGGAATTCATAACAGTTGTGCCTTGTGTGGCAAATAAACATATTTTATAATCACCACAATCAAGTAGCAAAGCATTTGGCAAACACTAAGTTTGTTCTGCAAGTGATGATACAATGTAGAGTAGGGTATTTTTTATGTACATATGTTTCTCTGCCTTTTTTAAGTAGTTGATGCTTAAATAAGCAATGTAAGGATATCGATGGCTGAACCCTCTGGGTTTCATTCCTCTGGCAAGTTAGCAAAATGCAGTTAAATTTCAGCATCTGGAAACCAGAATTCCACATTGAAATTATGTCAAAATTTGTGAAAAATTTTCATCATCAATTTTGACTGCAAAATTTGGAACCCTTGGGCAACGTTTACCTTCCAGTAAAAAAAACATTTCCTTTCCCATTGTATCCTGAAAACTGTTCTAAAAATGTGCTTGATAAACGGTAAACAAATGTTCACTATGCGGCTGGAATGCTAGATACATGCCATGAAAACCTTAAACTGATTAATGAAAACTTTTGATTGACTGGTTTATTTGAAGAAAAATTATTTGTCTCAAGATTTTTCAAATTTGTTTTGCCAGCAGGATTCATTATGTGGATTGCATTTTCCATTTCAGTTTTATCAATGTTAAGACTGATGCCCAGCTCCTTATTCACCCAGTTACCAACTTGGAATCACCTATGTTCATTTTTAAACCAGTATCTTAGCTAAATCATTGCTTCGGATTCCCTAAAAAACAAATAATTTGCAGGAATGGAAAGGTATAGGAACTGATATGTATGCATCTAGTTCTCTATAGAAAGGGGGAATTCAGCAGATTGGTGGAAATCTAACCTCATTGTGGTCTGGTCCCTTCTTTGGTAAAGGGTCAATCTATGGGAATACACAGCCTGCATGAAGCATGTCCTCCCATAGGTGATGCATCCCCTGGCTTAAAGCTTCTGGGAAGGGGACAGGACTAAATTTGCAGTTTTGGGCAATGTTTTCTCCTGATGTTCTAAATAACCAAGGTAGGACCTATAATTTTAGGTCCTCACCCTAGGTACATAAGAAAGGGGGGAGGGGGGTTCTGAGAAGACTTTAGTTCCCCTTTAATTACTTTTCATTTTTACAAAATCATGCCTGTAAAGCAGTAAAGTTCCAGATGTACTATGGCACACTGTTGTTGGCTAATTAGTCAGACAAGTTGGTAGGTGCAAATCCTCTCAGCCCCCTACTTCCAGGGTTACACAATCCAAGCAAGGTATAGAGTATAGGAGCACACTACTTAGGTGATGAATTCATTTATTTAGTGCAAAAGCATAACATACAACGTTTCGGGACTCACGGTCCCTCCCTTAGGTATACCTGAGGACCTTCCTCAGGTATACCCGGATCCGACACGGAACCCCTCAGTTCTGAAATCCAAAAAATCCGTCCGAATCTGGTGGATCCTCCAGATTTCGGAAGACGTTTTCAATCATTTTCGAAAATAGCCTTGAACATTCGAAAATCTTCGAAAATATGATCGGAAACTCATAAATGGTCTCTGATCATATTTTCGATAATTTTCGGACGTTCGAGGCAATTTTAAAAAATTATTGATTAGAAATCATTTTCGAGTTTCCAATCGTATTTTTGAAAAATCTAATGTACGGGGCTATTTTTGATAATTCTCAAAAATAGTTTAAAACATTTGAAAATCTTCAAAAATATGATTGGAAACTCGAAAATGGTCTCCGATCATATTTTCGATAATTTTCAAAAGTTCGAGGCTATTTTTCGAAAATTATTGAAAACAGCCCTGTACATTTGAAAATTATCAAATTCGTTCCGGTTTCGGATTTTCGGATCTTTGGGATTTTTCCGAGATCCGGGAATCCGAAAACGGAACGATTTTCTAGTCCGAAATGTTGTATGTTATGCTTTTGCACTAAATAAATGAATTCATCACCTAAGTAGTGTGCTCCTATACTCTATACCTTGCTTGGACTGTAAAGCAGTTAGCGCTGTCTCTCTGTATGTGTGCACCTAAATACACCACTGGCTCACCCATTTTCTCACAATGGCTAGGCATACATTAGAAGATAACCAGAAAACTAACTTGCCAACCATCTGGGTTTATTAATCCTTATAGGCAAAGGCCCATAACTCAAGATAAAAAACTTCAGAGTTGAGAGGCAACTCAAGTGTCCCTTTTCAGTACTCGTGGAATCGCTCACTTATAAAGATAGTTATCTATTAACAGTAACCAATACACCTAATAATAAGTACATTTACTCCAATAATGTACTTATTATTAGGTGTATTTGTTAGGTGTATAAAAGTTTTTTATACATTAGAAGATAATCTGATCTACAGATTACCAATCAAGAAACAGATTGGCAGTCTGTTAAGTGTGAATTAAAAGTGGCAACACTTGACTGTGATGTTAATGCCCAACCTTATATGCTGCCACTCATAAAGAATAGAGATGGACTAGAACTCGAACTCGAGTTGGAACAGACTCGGACTTCTTGAACTATCCAGGACCCGGATTTCTCGGACTTTCAAACATTATCGAATCAAACAATCTTCTAATCATTAATGGGATAATTATCGAATGTCCGAATCGTTTATGGGATAACTATCGAATATTCGAACGCAGGAGCTCAAAAGTACCACGTGCAAGAATAAAATACATTTTTTGAAAGGTCTGGATATTTAAACGTGTTCCCCAGACCATTTCCCAGGTCCAAGAGCCATTTACATTAAGTTACCATTGATATTTTAATTGTATTTCATTAGAACGTTTCAAACTTTTTGATTCCCATTGACTTTAATGGGTCTGTTTTATAAACTTTCAAACTTTCCATATAGTTCGAAAGTTCAAAAAAGGACCGAACTTTCGGAAGTTCAGCCATCTCGGAATATACAAATATAGGGAACTTTATACTTAATTGGAAACTGTGGCCAAAATACAAAGAGCTTTTTCTTCTCCAAGATAATTGTGACTTTCCATGGTACATAATTGCCACAGATTCTTGTACAAGTCATTCTGAATTGAGAAAGCCAGTCGGATGACTAGCGAAACGTCTTCAAGAACTAAACTTTAAGTTTAGTTTTAAGTTGATCTAACGGAATATAACAGATATACACAAAACCCAAGAAAAAAAACAATTACTCCATTATTAGGGTCATCATTTTATCCATCTTAAAAAATCGATATTATACAGTCAGCTCTGTTGAGTCAAAATATTAGTCAGTGAATCCAATAAAAGGAAAGACAAATGGATTACATATGCCAGAAATTCATGATCACATGAATGAAAAGCCTTCCAACCACGTCAAGGTAACCCCAGTCTGGAAGGTCCTAACTTCTAACCTTTTTTACTTTAATTAAGATTAGCAAACTTTTGCATTTCTCATACTTGTGCTCTGGATCAATATAGCAGGCTCTCCAAAGTACACAAATTTATCATCAGATTTCAAGAGAGAAAGATGTCAATTGATGTATATACAATGTTTTAAAAGAAATAGGTAAATATTGCCCGGTGTTTTTCTTTCTTCTTTCCACATGAGTCAATGTGTATGGCTATAATACGTGGTGCCCTGATAAATGCATAATACATGTGGTGATATATTTTTTTTGTTGCTCTGATATTGTTATACTAGCAAAATACCCGCGCTTCGCAGCGGAGATGTATTGAAATAACATTTTTAGTAAGAAAGCAATAATGTATCAAGATTGCTGTAATCACTCGCCACTTGATATATTAAAGAAAGACAATTCAATAAGCTTTACGATAATGCAACACTCATTAACTTTAATTTAATATTATATTTTTTATTCAACTATGAAATTTTGGTGAAAATAACCCCCACCACCCCTCCCCTCCACGGCAAGTTGGAGAATTAGTGATGAGTGAGTGAGTGAGTGAGGGCTTTGCCTTTTCGAAACGAAACCTGCTTAACTTTTGTAAGTAAGGTGCAATGAATGAGCCTGCCAAATTTAAGCCGTCTGCCTCAACGGCAAGTTGGAGAATTAGTGATGAGTGAGGCAAGTTGGAGAATTAGCAACAATAAATACAAAAGCAGCACAAAAGGCAGAACTAGGAATGAAGACATATAAAAATAAAAATATATATCTACGAAAGGAAGAAAACAAGAAGTACCACCCTTAAAAACTAAACAAACACAAACAAAATCCGAACACAAAATAAATAAAATGAACAATAAAAGGAAACTATCTACACAACCAAAATACATATGGTGCTAAAGATACAAACATATAACGTAAGGGGCTTAAATTCCCCATTTAAAAGATTCACAATGTGGAAGGAAGCAATAATAAATAAAATAGACATCCTTTGCCTACAGGAAACACACCTAACCCCAAAAACAGAACATTTACTTTACCACAAAAAATTCACAACGATATATAAAGCATCCTTCTCATCAAAAAAAAGAGGAGTAGCAATAGCTATCAACAATAACATTGCATACAAAGAAATAAATACAATAATAGATAAATACGGACGTTATATAATAATAAAATGCACAATAAACAACAAACAATACACTATAGTAAACATATACTCACCCAACAAATCCCAAATTAAATTTTTGAAAAAAGTAATCAAAAAAATTAAAGACACTCCATACCAAAACATAATAATCTGTGGAGACTTCAACACTACACTCGAACCCCAAATAGATACAACAGGAAAAACAAATAAACAAAACAACCAAAACTTAAAACAAACCTTAAAAATAGAGGATCTCTATGACGCCTGGAGAGTCTTGCACCCACAAGAAAAGGCTACACATATTACTCTAAAACCTTTGATATGCACTAAAGGCTAGACACTTGCATTACAGACAAATGGCTACTACAACATTTTATCAAAGCAGAAATCAAAAATAGAACTTTTTCAGATCATGCACCAGTGATCTTCCATATAGCAGAAACGAATAACAACAACCCAACATACACAATGTGGAGACTGAACACGTACCTAATCTCCACCCAAGAAACCCACAATACAATCAAAAATGCACTAACAGAATATTTTACACTAAACGACAACGATTTGGCAAACACTTTCAGCATATGGAATGCTCACAAAGCTTATATTAGAGGAGAGGCAATGAGAATAGCCTCTAAACTAAAAAAAGAAAGATTACAAAAAAGACTTCAACTAATAGAACAACTACAAATACATGAACAAATACAAAAAAATAATCCAAGCACACAAAACAAAAAAACACTACAAGATATACAGAACCAAATACATAATTTAGAACTATACAAAAATGAGAAACATCTTAAACACCTTAAGGCTAACTATTATGCACAAGGACCTAAAGCAATGAAAATACTAGCAAATAAATTCAAAATAAAAATAGCAAGATCCAAAATCTCATTTCTCCAAACCGAAAAACACAAAAAGATATACAACCCACAAGAAATAGCAGACAGTTTTGCTAAATACTACCAAAACTTATATAACCTCAAACAAGAAGAAAATATCCACATCCCCACTAAATCTGAAATAGATAACTTTCTAGCTTCAATATCATTACCAACAATTTCGCAACCACAAATAGACAAAATAAACCAGCCAATACAAAAAACAGAAATAATGAAAGCTATACACATGCTACCAAACAATAAATCACCAGGAATAGATGTATACCCTAATGAATACTATAAAACATACAAGGAAATATTAATACCACAATTACAAAAAATGTACAATACTGCCATAGAAAAAGAATCTTTCCCTGAAGAAATGCTAACCGCAACCATAATACCAATACCCAAACCATCAAAACATGACTCATTAATAACAAATTACCGACCTATATCTCTTCTAAACAACGACATTAAAATATTTGCAAAGATTCTAGCCAGTAGACTCCAACCATACATCCCTACAATTATACACCCAGATCAAGTGGGCTTTATACCCAATCGCCAACCAGGAGATAACACCAGAAAAACTATCAATATAATAAACTGGGCAGAAACAAAAAATGTTACCACTATTATATTAACAATCGATGCTGAAAAGGCCTTCGATCGGCTGAATTGGAACTACATTGACTGTGTATTAGATAAATTCAATATAACTGGGTGGATAAACTCAGCTATCAAAACACTATACTACAACCCATCAGCAATAGTCTACATATCAGGAATGAAATCGACAAAGTTCAACATCACCAATGGAACACGACAGGGCTGCCCCCTTTCCCCACTAATCTTCAACCTGGCAATAGAACCACTTGCAGAAATAATTCGAACAAACTCAAATATAAAAGGCATAACAATAGGTACTAAAGAGTATAAATTAAGCTTATACACGGATGATCTTATACTCACAATCACAAATCCAATAACATCTATGCCACACCTACAAAACACACTAACCAAATTTAATATGATATCATACTACAAAGTCAATGAAACCAAATCACACATCCTAGGTCTGAACACATCACAAACCCTAAAAATCTTCCTAAAAGCTAAATATAAATACAAATGGGCTGACCAAACCATAACATACCTAGGAATCCAACTCACTACCCCTGTACAAAATACTTTCACATGCAATTTTAAAAATGCTCTAGAAGAAATAGACCAAGACCTTAAGCTATGGACGTCCAAATATATATCATATATATCATATATCTATATTAAAAATGATGCTACTACCAAAATTATTATACAAATTCAGAACATTACCTATACACGTACCCGAATCCTTCTTTAAGATACTACAAAATAAAATAAACACATTTCTATGGAACGGGAAAAACCCCAGAATAAATCAATATACTATGTTTAAGCTTAGAAAATCGGGAGGTGTCGGTAGCCCATATATGAAAGACTACTATAAAGCCAGTCTGATCGAACAAGCCAGATTCTGGATAACAGAAGACAACACTTAAATCCAACCTAGACATACTTACACTTAATAAACAATTACCCAAAACACCTTACCTGACCATACAAACAACAAATGTAATACTGAAAGAACTAACCTCAATCCCAGATTTTAAAAATGCTTACTTCCCCTATATTTTAATCAACAGCTTAAAAAGAATTATCCCTAACCTATATATAAATACATGGGAAAACAAGGGATTGACCAATCTCTTAGATATAATAAACCAAGAAGAAATAGTACCATTCCAGACACTAATGGAAAAGTTCCAAATTTCACATAATAATCGAATCCAATATTACCAAATAAAAAGCTTTCTAACAAAATATAAAAAGATACAAACTCCTAAAAAACTAGAAATAGTCGAACACCTCACTACCAATACAAACAAAAAAAAGCAATCTCCAAAATATACAATACCCTAAATGACAAAAACGAGAACATTAACTTAAAATATACCGAAAAATGGGAACAAGAGCTTCAAACAACAATCTCACAAGAACAATGGAATAGTGCCTTCAATACAATCTTCAAATTATCCAAATGTATAACACACTGGGAAATCAACAAAAAAATACAAATAAGATTCTATAGAACACCAAAACATTTACACCAATGGTTCAACAATTATTCACCTATATGTTGGAGAGAATGCGGAAGGGAGGCAAACATGATACATATATGGTTATATATCAACCATCTCAACCAAAACATGTTGTATGAAAAAATGTTTGCAATATCACAGGGGAATTTCCACAAATGTTACTATAAATGGGAAATGTGGTACGTAGATCATAGATCAAATTAAAACGCAAGATTGTAGAAATACGTTTTCAGAAAAATGCTGCACACGAAGAAACCCAACAAAAATGTTTATTTGCATATATTGGAAGTTTGTTAATACAATATACAAGCTGAAATAAAAATGTATGTACCACCTCAATGTATGTAACAATAGTGATGATATCAATAATGAGATAACAAATAGAAAAAATAATATTGTACAAATTATTTTTCTTTTTTCTGTATTATTTACATTGCAAAAACTAATAAAAACCTGATGTTTTAAAAAAAAAATATAGCAGGCTCTCACTTCCCCCCAGCCCTTTGGTTTTTTAAAATGAGGGAAGAGACCGTCCATCCAGTGCTTTATATTAAAGGCATAGGACCTCCAATAAAAGGGCCGTGTTGGGGTGCTATTACCACATGGAAGCTTGACCATGCTTTCTTATAAATACATACAATAGAATGGCTGTGGAAGCACTCCTTAGGATAATTACAATAACATTTTGCAGAAGTGATACTGATCTGGTCAAACATTGGAGGTCCTATGCCTTTAATATAAAGCACTGGATGGATGGCCTCTTCCCTTATTTTAAAAAGTTAATGGGCTGGGGGGAAGTGAGAAAGCCTGCTATATTAATGCATTGCATAAGTATGAGAAATGCAAAAGTCCTTATTAAAGTAAAAAATGTTAGGACCTTCTAGCCTGGGGTTACCTTGACGTGGTTTGAAGGATTTTCATTCATGTGATCACAGTAATGTATACTAAAACCACTTTATTTATTATATTATAATGAATGCCAGTGGGCAGTTAATATGATATTGTATGGGGCCTAGTAATGTGCATTAATTATCTTTTCTTTGTTTGTATAAATGTTTGACCAGATCAGTAGCACTTCCGCTATATGTAACTGTAATTTAGCCTAAGGAGGCACTCCTGGGTCTTAATACAAAACAACAACTTTATTCTGCATAAAAACACAAAATCAATGCATTTCGGCTATGTTTTTTGGCTGTCTTTCATGTGTGTGTGTGTGTGTGTGTGTGTGAAAAAAAATTATTTTTTCCCCTGAATTTAAAGCCTGAAATAAAAATAAGACATATCTCTTTGATGTGATAAATACAAAGTTGAGCTTAATTACATAATAATTTTACTGGTTTGCTGTAAAAACAGTCATGCCAGGCTGTACATTACACTGAATTGTAGAAATATACTGGTCTGCAGGTCTCTGTGCCCCAACACATTCAGAAAAGGCTTCTTTATAAAATCCCAAAGCATTCAGTACATCTAGTAAAATACACTATAAAGTGAACACTCACAGGAAAACACCTTTGTAGGTCTAACCACTTAACATGGATCCCTTAGGCTTAAGCATGCCACAATAACACTGCTTTTGAAGCACATCCTAATGGAGAGCACAAAGTCAGAAATCCTCTAAGATGGTACAAGGGAAAAGGTCACACACTACGTTTTTCTAATTTGCATCAGTATTTAAAATTACCACCTACTGTGTGAGCTCTATGTATTTGGGAAGGCTTTGAACTTGCCTTGGGAATGTATATGCTCCCAGAACAGTTCATTTATTTTAAATTAATAAAACCATACTTAACATAATCTGACAGCATCAAATATCTCAAAGGGACACTAATACTCAGCAAAACCAATTCTTCTAGAAAAAGAGAGTCCTTTGTAAATATGTGATTCATTTTCCAAATTAAGAATTTATACAAGCAGAGATATAAATTTTGCAGTAGTTACTGGTAGTTTGAATGTGACTTTGGTAATAGGGTGAGTCTACTTTCAGTGCTACTGTTCATAGATAAACAAGATAACAGTTTCTTTAAATTTGCTCTAGGTTTTTACACTTAACACACATTTCCTGCAGTATTCTTAGAGAAGATATTCAAGGTGAGGACATTGAGGTTAGAGAAGATCATGTAAAGTATTTCCTTAAAGTGAGCTCTCAGTACACTTTAGTCCTGCCTCCTTCCTTGGGCCTGCATGCAAGGGAATACTATTGGAGGACATTATCCTTACAATGTGTGTCTTCTTATAGGCAGGTCTGTCTGCCTGCCTAGTGAAAGGAATCCCACGTTCAAGACACACGTCCGATATTTCGGATGTCAAATGACCCCTGAGTGTGAGTACCGAGCAGCTGTTTCGTGCAAGAATCGTATGTGTGTATGCGTTCGGTCGGAAATCATTTGTCAGTCCGCCATGGTAGATCAAGGAATGAAGCCCGACTGAACACATACACACGTGTGATTAATGGATAAAATGACTGTTCGTTGCACGGGGGTCGTTTGACGCATGTACGAAGTTTAAGGTGCCCCTAAACTTATAAGATTCACCTCCAATGTTTTGGAAAACTGTCCAGCCCTAGTAATTTTCAATGTTACAGACATAACCAAGCACAATTAGATGGGGAACATTGTGGGAATGTTGCAAGGTAAGAATCGGTACCTGGACGCAACATTGTTATAAATTCAATGTTAAGGTCAGATTATATGTCAAAGTGATGTAACATCAGGTAGGTATATGGCTGGCATATGTATATAACCCTGTTAAGTATAGAAGGTTATATTGTGTCAGCAGATAGGCTAGTGTTAGATTTGCGCTGATATGGATGAATGACCAGTGGCAATGATCATGATATTCAGCTTGGTGCTACCATAGCTGAGATGCTGCACAGTAGCTAGCACATATTTTCTTTGTGTTAAGGTGGGTACACACTGTACATCTGTACAATCTTACAGATTCTATCTGTCATCTTTCAAAGATGTGGTTACACACTGTACTGAACATTCTCCCTATATAAAGGGATATTGTTTAGGACTGCCATGCACCCTTACAATCGCAGGTGACTCCCCATACTACAGTACAGGGACACAATGCTACCAAGGGAAATTGTCAGACCGTAATGACCATTTCTGATGCCGTCACTGAACTTTCGCCTTTATCAGAAACCAGTACACACATTACCGAAAAAGAATTAATACCGTCGTACCAATGGGATTGGGCCTTTAAAGGGACAGTTCAATGGAAATTATCAATATTTGTTAAATTATTAGTTTGTATAATGCATACTTTCTACAAATTCTCTTCCATTTTGGAAAATCAGTTGATTTCATACCCTTTGCTGTTCCCTGCTGTTGACATTAGTGAGCTGACATTTCAGGTTCTAACGGTCCTTCTTCTTCCCAGGATGCACCACATCCGTGGAATGTTCCTAACAGTAATTTCTACTGATTGGCTGTCAGATGGGTCAAAGATGTTCAGATCTCTACTAAGCAACTGAATAAACCCAGGCGCTGGGTCAAGGGCAAGACCATAACGGTCTCAACTAGGGGTCCTGCTAACAGGAAGTCAGTATTTCGGTTGCATTTATTTATACACAGACAAAATGCTGAATTGGCAGATTAAGGTCATTGGGATGAAAAAATACTGCTTTTTTTTCTGAAAAGCATATGTATTTGCACTGAAATTCCCCTTTAATGTTAGTGAATGTACCCAGCTTTGTCATAAATAGTGGTCAATGTTTACCCTACCCGCACTGTTATTTCTGTATTCAACCAAAAGTATAATGTGAGTAGTGATGGCCGAAAGTGCTGGGAAAATCCCCAAGATACGAAAATCCAAAGATGGAACTTAAATTCGGGACTTCGGAACGCGTTTTTGATTTTTACCAAATGTTTGTGGCTATTTTCGAGAATTTTCTAAAATATCCTCGATGGTACGCTAATCCTCGAAAATACGATCGGAAAATATTTTCGAGTATTATCGAATGTTCAAGGCTATTTTGCGAATTCTCGAAAATAGCTCAAACGTTCGGTAAAAATCGAAAAATGCTCTCTGAACCTTCAAAATCAAAACGATCTGTCCGGTTTTGTTTCAGATCAGGGTCCGAGTTAGACCCGCATCCCATCTCCAAATGTGAGTTTTAAACAATATAAAGTTAGGGTCACACTCCAAAATAAAGTCAAATTCTTTTATTAGTGACCATACATCAAAAAACACAACGTTTCGGGGGTGCAAAGTTGCCCCCTTCCTCAGGTTTTATACTTTTTTAATATATGAAAGCAGTGTATGCAAGGGTTGTTTGAGTACATAACAGTTACCATGAGTCTTCAGCCAGAGATAGGCATTTAAGTGCTACTTCTGCCTCCATACATGTTTCAATATGAGAACAGAATGTTACATTGCCTTGTAAATTGCATAACTGTGCTACTATTTCACCATCAAGTACCAAATTATGAACAAAAGCCCACCTACTACGATCCTACATTGTAAGGTTTTTTCATATTAATGACTAGATAGTTCTAGATTCTCTGTTAGGCATAGAAAAGAATGAAACAATGATATAGTATAGTATTTTAGTATTTGAGGTTGAATAAAGACATACGTCCATCCAGTTCAACCCATCGAGCAATATCCTCATTTCCTGCCTAACTGTTGATCCAGAGGAAGGCAAAAAAAACCCACCAAATTTATGAAGGGCAATCGGAAATTTCCCTGGATCAACTCTACTTTATGTATCAATACCAGTAACTTGCAACATTCCTTGTTTACAGAAACTCATCCAGCTTTTTTTTGAAACTGACCAATGAACCTGCCATCACAACATCCACTGGAAGACAGTTCCATAGCTTTACCGTTCTCACAGTGAAAAACCCTTTCCGAGCTTGAAGCCTAAACCTTTTTTCTTCAAGTCTTAAGGGATGTCCTTGTGTCCTTTGACATGTTCTATTGGTGAAAAATGCCCCAGATAGTTTATTGTATGGCCCGTTAATGTATCTATCTAATCTATCTACACCCTGCTTTCCTCCTGGGCTATCTATCCCAGTGAGACTACTAATACCCTCCCCCCCCAACCTAGTTTAAAATCTCCTCCAACCCTCTAGCCATCTTCTCCCCTAAAACAGCTGTACCGCCATCAGTGAGGTGCAACCCATCCCTACTAAAGAGCCTGTAGCCGACAGCAAAGTCTGCCCAGTTCTCAATAAACCCAAACCCTTCTTAATTAATGCTCCTAAGCTCCCGCTGCCTCCCTGGCTTATCATATGGCTGCAGTAGTATTTCTGAAAACACTACCCTGGAGGTCCTTGCTTTTATCTTGGCCCTTAGCTCTCAGAAATCATGTTTAAGTGCCTCCTCCTCTAACTTTGTCATTGGCACCAATGTGAACCAAGACTGCCGGGTCACACCCAGCCCCACCCAATAATCTGTCTACACGATCCACCACATGTGGAACCCTAGCACCAGGCAGGCAAAGCACAGTTCAGCATGTAGGGTCTTGGCGGCAGATTGCCCTATCTACCTTCCTTATAATGGAGTCCCCTACCACTACCACCTGCCTTGCATTCCTGATCCTTTGTTCCTCCTCCCTTGTATCAGAGATGGCAATCCTGGGTGCTCAAGGGACTAGCCCCCTCCATACACGCTAATTTCGAGGTGTCCTCCTCCACTTCATTACCTAAGGTGGCAAATCTGTTGGGATGGACAATCAGGGAAGAAGCCCCCCTACTCTTCAGTCCCCCACTTCCCCTAGTAACCCTAACAAAACTACCTCCCCCCCTCAACCTTCCCTGTCCCACTTCCACCCACCTCTATACTGGCCCCCAGCCAGTGCCTGCTGACCCCCCAGTTCTGCCAATCCCTGCAATGCTGCAAGCTGCCCCCTTAGACTCTCCACCTCAGCTTCCAAACGGGCAACCCACTCACACCTGACACAGACATAGGTTCCCCGGGAACGTCTGCTCCAGGTTACTATACATGTGGCAGGATGCACATTGCATGGTACCGACAAAACTGTCCCTTCTAATACACCACAACAGCACAGTGACGCACAAACCTTGATATATATTAATTCCTACCCTCCAGGATTCCTCTTTAATAGAAACATTATTGAAAATGCATTTCCCCAAGCTGTGCTGAGATCAGGATCAATACATTATACTCCACTTGCAGCTCTGTACCATGTTGTTCCTACAGGTATAAATGCTCCAATTAAAGTGGTACTGTTGGAGGGTATGGTAATGTTATATATATGTTAAATTTTTTTGTGTTTTACCTGTTTGTGGGTGAATCTTTATCTGCCATGTGGTTGTGAGCTCCAATTTTCATTATTTATATATGCTTAATGCCAATAAGTGTATAAACATGTAAGAAGCACTCACTCTGAGGTGTGTGTATTGCTGCATTTCTTCAAACTAGTACTTGTTTTGCTCAGGCTCAGTATCCCCCTCCCTGACTAATCTGAAAATTCTGACAATCCATTTTCAGAAATAACAATTAGACAACAACGAGAACAAGAAAAATAGACACTGACTTTAGTGTATACTGATTTCCTTACTTCAGTATAATATTTCCTTAATTTCCTGAAAACCTTGTATTGTGTTGTATTCATTCTTAACAAAATAATGGAACAATCGAGTGGGGAAAAAAGTGTAAACATATTTAAAACAAGGGGTAAAGGATTAGTGCATTTTATTGCTAAGGTAATGAACACAGGTCTTTATTTTACCAACAGCCCTACATTATTTTTAAAGAAAAAATGAGCTTTGTAGATGGGAAAAGTTTTCTGGGCCTGCAGGATAAAAGCAACAAGAAAATAATTACCTCTGTTGTTGAACGTTAGACTAACACATTGTAGAAAGTATATTTTCAGCATTGACAGAAAACAAAAGCAAGAGACTGTCAACTGAAGGCCTCAGGAAAGCAACAAATTGCTTTATTATTGTGGCGGGATATACATAAGGGTCCATGAATCTTGGATTGTAGTCTAGATTTCACAGTGGAATATTGTTCCCAGAAGCATTGTAACGGTGCACAGTAAAGTCTAGCACATTCTATTTATGTCTGGACTATTTTTTTCTGTAGGTCCATTTCAGCACAGACAAGGACCTGTTGTGATAAAATTCCATCCCAGGCAAAAAATCTTAAATGGTTTGACCCTTAAATCAGTTTTATTTCATAGTCCTGCACATGTGCAACGTGATGAGGTCATCATCTGGGAAAATTCAGTTAAAGCAGACTAAAAGACAGAGCTGCATTAAAACCTTATACAAGTCTTTCTTGAAGAAGCACATTTTTATTTTCTCCTGACTCTGTGCTTTGAGTCTTACCTTATTAGAGCTAATTGGCTTCTGAGTGCACAGAACATTTTACAGATGCAGCAACTTGCAATATCCCGTTTCTTTCCTCCAGACACAAGCCTTCTTTCATGCTATGTTACAGGAGCATCTTTAACTGTCACATAACTTATACTTTACATCAATAGGATGGAATCATTTTAGTCTGGAGTTTATGTAAGCAGTTGAGGCATTTCGTATAAAATGCCTGCCCAACCCATCAGCAGGACACAATCTGACTAAATATTAGCCGACAAGTATATATTGCTACTTGCTTTTTGGCAGCCAATATACTGCATATTAAATCAGACATAATAACCTGACGTTGCTGCAAGTATTTAACTTTGGTCTTCATGCCTTGTTGATCTTTAAAGTTATTAGTGCCAGCAATTTGTTTTGCAACTATAATGGTAATTGTTTCTCTACTTTTGCATAATGAATTAACAACAAAATAAATTTGTTTTGATGACTTTACAATTTGGTTTTATAGAGTTGGTGCAATCAGCGTTATTGTGTAGAAAGGTGTTTATCCACAAAATCCAAGGATTTAAAACTGAAGTAACATAAACATTATATTTATAATAAGAACGGAATAATGACTGGTTCATTGGTTTTTAAATTGTACCTCTAACTTGTTTTTATTTGCCTTGGTTAGGTACAAGCTTTAAAAGTTAATGTATGCCTAAATATATGAGCATGTAAATAACTTTGTATGTGTTTTACAATGGGCTAATGATATTTGTATAAATATAGGAAAGATAGGAACACATTAAGAATCGTCTTTCCATAGTGCTTAAACTTCTGCATAGCTTTACAATTAGTGTATCCACTTACATCAGGCCCTATCTAAAGGGCTTACTATCTAAAGGCCCCCATACACGGCATCAATATACTGATTAATTCAAAGAATTCGATCATATTGATCAGATTATTGGGGTAATTGTTTTGTGTTTTCGTTAGACCGTTCAGTGATATCAATCGGTTTATTGAAAAAAATATAATCGGGCAACGCAAAATTTTCCCCATCTACCAGAACACGAACAAATTTGATCTGAAAAACATTGGACCGAGTTTGGCTACCTTAAGTACTCACACATTCTATACATATTTCTTAGGGTTGTTGAAAGAAACACAAAGTTACCCGAATGAGATGATTGTTTTAATAAAGGGATAATGAAAGTTCTGAGTATAGTAAGCCTTGTTTTTAATGATGGAACCCTAAACAGAATTTGCAGTAAACTTTTAAAGTGTCATCATCTGGGAGAATTATTTATTGAAAGTTCTAAAATCCAAAGTTCTTTGATTTATATTGTACATTAAAATATAAATACAGAATCGCCAAGATCAGATCAGCTTTGCTCTACTTTCCCCGTGCCCCTAAGGTGGAACACACTTATAGCTAAGGATAGAATAAATAATTAAACAGTATAGAGCAATAAAATACTAGATCCAATTTATTTTATATAAAAAACAATATTCAAAAACATATAAATACATACAGTCAATAATTTTCCACCTCTTGGCTGGCCAGCCTAATCAATAAAATCATATGTCCATTGAATAATGTCCATTGGATAATTGATTGAATCAATCTAAAATATTTGCTAGTCAGTATATATAAAAAAAAAACAATAAATTGCAAGACTAATAATCAATTAATATTCATACATAAATTCATTAAATTGTTAATTCATTTAGAGTACTAAAGTGCTATAGGATGTGAACTAAGGGCTTATAGTGATAATTCCCAGTATTAAATACACATTTATAATAATGCTCAACCACAACTACAGTATATATATATAATAAAAATTAATTTTGTTAAAGCGCTGCATGACAGTGTTCAAAAGAATAGATCTTAAACTTGTAAACGTGTAAAGCTAAAAATATATAGAAATAAAAGATTAACAGGGTTATTTATTATTATTTATTCTTATCGTTAAAAATGGTGCTAATTTTGCCCCAACCAATAAGATGTTAGCTTTCAAATGTTAAATAAGATCTGATTGGTTGAGGCAAAATTAGCACCATTTAAACGATAAGCAGGGGAGATTCAATAAAAGTTCTTATCATTTAAAATGGTGCTTATTTTTCCCCAACCAATCAGATATTAGCTTTCAAATGTTAAATAAGATCTGATTGGTTGGGGCAAAATTAGCACCATTTTAAATGATAAGAACTTTTATTGAATAGCCCTGAATAACTTTTATTGAATCTCCCTGTTAATATTTAAATGTGGGTAATCTCAATAGTACATAGAAGGCTCTGGGAATCTCGGTGCACTTAGATATCAGTTGCCGGTATGACAGTGCGGTATTTTGATTTGCATAGAAGTACTTAGCTGGTAGTAGCGTATTTTATACAAATGTGTAGTCCTCCACTTTCTCCTCTGGTTTTAGATCCTTTTTAAATAGTCTTTCAATGCATTAAACTTTATTTAAAATGCAGCACAGCATTTTTAAAGCAGACTTTTAATTCATTAAAAGGTATCTTCTCTCCTGAAAACAACCTTTGTTCTAATGGTTCCTATAGGTAAGATAAAAGTGTACCTGCAATATTTCCCCATTTGATGCAGTGCTTTTCAAGTTATCCATGATCATCTAGCTGGGTCAAACTGCAGTCTGTAGCTCTGTCCTTTTTCTATGACTGCCTGCTAATGCACGTGCCGACACGCGCGCCCCTTTGCACATGTGCAGAATCTTCAAAGATCTGTTGGGAGAACTTGACCCTCTATTGGTGCCGACAGCCAATGGGAACATAAGCGTTACATTACCATGGCTACTTCTGTGCCTGCGCTCATTCAGGTGCTCCTTCATCTGCGATCCTGCAGATTTTCTTAGGTATCAATCACTGACAATACCTATTGTATCAAGCTTTTACACATGTCAGACCACGTGGAGGAGACCTGACCCATGACCGTGACACATGTGCGACAATCAGCCATTACGGCTGATTGTCGCACATGTGTGGCTGCTCGGTCGGTCATTCACGCGGTCTGACAAGCCTTCATCATCATTTCACACTGTACTGGTCCTTTATACATTGTACTATTGTAGACACTTAAAAGGGAAAGTTCAGTGGAGAATGTCATTATTATAAAAATTATTGGTTTGTATAATGCATACCTAGTTATTCTACATATTCTTTCCCATTTTAAAAAAATCAGTTGATTTTATACCCTTTGCTGTTCCCTGCTGTTGACATTAGTGAGCTGACATTTTAGGTCCTAACGGTCCTACTTCTTCCCAGGATGCACCACATCCTTGGAATGTTCCTAACCGTAATTTCTACTGATTGGCTGTTGGATGGGTCAAACATGCTTAGATCTCTACTGAGCAACTGAATCAACCCAGGGGCTGGGTCAAGGGCAAGACCATAATGGTCTCTATTAGGGGCCCTGCAAACAGGAAGTCACTATTTTGGTTGCATTTATTTATACACAGACATAATGCTGAATGGGCAGGTTAAGGTCAATGGGATGGAAAAATACTTCTCTTTTTTTCTTTAAAAGACAACACCACCCTCATAATAACATGTTTTAGAAAGAATGGCCTCTTTGATGTTGATATATCATAGTTTGTCCTATGAATTCATTACTGTATGCCTGCTATGCTTCTGGATGCCTCATGGAAACTGAGCAATTTAGAAACTGTACGGAGCCTTTACTGAGCCTGGGCATGCTCAGAAGAGGCAGACAGGGGATTTAACATTCAGTCATTGGCTGTGATGTGAACTGCCAAATCCACAACTGACAGTTTCTAACTGGAAGAACTAGGAAGCAGAAACAGTGCGAACAGGACAATGTGCAGGATTTCAGGTTAGACTTATATATTTCACATTTCAAAGTATTACCGTGTAAGTTTTCATTTTGGGGCTGGACTTGCCCTTTGAAGCATATGTATTTACACTGAACTTCCCATTTAAAGGCTTGGGTATAAAGGAAATCTATACTTTAGTAATCAGACGTTTTATCTAAATGATTTGGGCAGTATGTTTTCTCAATTATCAAATGTTCTTTGAGGTAAATATAGAACTGTTGGTGGCTAATCTCTAGTAATAAAACGATAAGATTTATAGATCTCTGTTGCAGAAAGACAATGAGGTAATGGAAAACAGAGTCCTTTACATGCAGAATGACACAGGCTAGAGACAGTGTTAGCAATTCATCTTACTTTTAAGGGTGAAACACTTTGTAGCATCTGTAGTGAAAGGCTAAGGGGAAAAAGACGAACTACTAAATAAGAGAGCTTATTTGCATGAAATGTAACAGTCATTAAGCATTGTTACTGTCATTTATACAGAAGAATGCTGATTAGAACAGCACCTTTAAATGTCACAAAGGTATAATAGTATTGCCTGAATATATTTATCGCACAGCATTCCCAATGACTTGGGAACAAACTAGCTCATTTTAGTTTTATATCTTATTCATTTTTTTTTGTTTAATTGTTATTATTAATCAGTGGTGTATCAGATGAAGCATCTAGTTCCAATAAAGAGACCTGTAAAATTAGCATGTATAAAATGTGCATTTCACTTCAGAATATGTACATCTGTTTACCCTATAGCCAGCATGAAATATGGATGGGGAGGGTTTATGCAAATCAGTAATGGGTGTGGGTGGAGTTAGGGTGGGACCAAAAGGCGTTAGGGCAAATTGTGTCAAGGTTACACCTATCTGTTCCTCATTATGCTAACCAAATTTGTGCTAAGGAGAAACTGACCCTTTTAGTAGCTAGGATAAGCTAAGGATAAAAACAAGTTGTGGATCCTCATTTGCGCTTTTTCAGGGAGATTCAATAAAAGTTCTTATCGTTAAAAATGGTGCTAATTTTGCCTCAACTAATCAGATATTATTTAACATTTGAAAGCTAACGTCTGATTGGCTGAGGCAAAATTAGCACCATTTTTAACTATAAGAACTTTTATTGATTAACCCAGTTTGTTTTTAAATGTTTACTATTAATTTATTATTTTTAGAGCCTTTAATTTGCAGTGTCACTTAAATGGAAATCTCAACCCCAATTTTCGCAAATTCTATTTATAAAGTGTCCAGTTAAGGAAGGAGGCATTCACTGCAATTCATATTTCCAGAGGAAATGATCAGCACATTTCTATTTCATATTACAAATATCACAAATAAGAGTATTTCTTGGTTGACCTCTGGATTCTAATAGAAACCTGGCTGTTTAATGTCATGTGTATTTAGACATGGCCCTTAGTTCTTTCTATTAGTGCAAGAGGTAATGTTTGATCTCAATAAATGTTTGGCAACAGGAAATGGGTATGATTTAAATTATGTTCAGTATTTAATTTGTTGCTCATTTACAGTATTAGATTAAATGTTTTTTTATTGACAACTTTTCAAAAGATAATGTTCTGCCGTCCTTATTTACGGTGCTGTAGCACTAAGCATTTCCACCTAATAAAAGAAGAGGGGTTGCCTAGCAAAAGCATTCCAGTAAAAGTTTTGTTCCTGTAAAACTGTATAATAGAATTGCTTAATCATTATCTATTTATTCAGTAAATTAGCTAAGCTTTTACGGTGCGTTTCTGAATATAAAATAGTATTCATTTGAAAAATCGACATTCAGATTGATAAAACCCTTATCTTCTCCCATAAGGTTATTTATGAATACACAGCTACACCTGAAAATCAGTGTGGCAGCCCAGCTTAACCACATCAATGATGTATCTTCAGATAGATAATGTAGCTTTTCCTTTAAAACTACAAATTGCATATGTATTTGCTAGGATTTACTGCTGTGTGGCTTTGAAGTAGTCAATAATAATTAGCTTAATAATTATTAATTAATAATTCATGAATATCATGCCCATCTTATGCCTTCAGTTTTCCACTGTTTTCCTGCTTACCGTATATACTCGAGTATAAGCCGAGGTTTTTATGTTTAAAAATCAACCTAAAAACTTTGCCTCGGCTTATACTCGAGTCAAGAGAAAACTTACCTTAATTCCAGATGCAGCCGCGAGTCAGGAAGGAAAGCCGGCAGTTCCCAGTAGTTCTTCGCGGGTGCGCAATGATGTCATCGCGCACGCTGGTGGGCGGGAACTGGTGGGAACTGCCGGCTCTGCACAGAGCGAGCGGCAGCCGGCATAGAGAAGACTGAAGACTGGCCAGGTACGGTAAGTGAACTGGGGGGGCTCTAGGGTGGGGGACAGTATGCCATACAGTAACACCCAATACCTTTCTACTGTAGGTGTTTGGAAACTACAACTCCCAGCAACAAAAGCATGCTGGGAGTTGTAGTTTCCAAACATCTACAGTGGAAAGGTATTAGGGTTACTGTATGGGATTACTGTACATTTAAAGGGCAACTATCTACCCTCAGCTTATACTCAAGTCAATCATGGTTTTCTGTTTTTGGAGGCAAAAATGGGTACCTCGGCTTATACTCGAGTCGGCTTATACTCAAGTATATACGGTAACCAGTGGGTCCCTGGGTGGATGTTAAATGTATCCTTCAACATTAAGAGTTAGCTACACAACTGACAGTGGAGGTAAAGCTTCTCATACATTTCGTATGTAGCCTTTAGATCACATAGGTCCCCAAGACCGCAAAGTAGACACGTTAGAGATCCACATATACTGTAAATACATTTATTTATAAATTCCAAAAACATTTTACATTATATAGATGGTTCTTCCTAAATAATATCCCTACAAAAGACATAAATTATTGGTCAACGTTAAAATCTTATTATTACAGGAATGAATCTCCAAGCACTTAAAGAACACTAAAGGATTAAAAGATAATATGCACATTGTGGCTTAGTGGTTAGCGCTGATGCCTTAAAGTCCTGAGTTCAAATTCACCCTTACTTGCTTACATTGGTTGGAAACGGTTAAGGCAATGCAAAATGAGTACAAAACCCATGCTAATCCTACAGTACATTGGGTAGTGTGGGTTTTGCACTTTTTTGTCCCTTAGCACTGGGTATTTTGCATCTCCATGTGTATGTACTCCCTGTGCTTGCTTTGGTTTCCATAGGTTCTCAGGTTTCACCACATTCATAAAGACATACTGTACTGATAGGTTATATATGTTAAATAAATGTGTTTATGTATACATGTAATAGTAAATGGACCCAAACTCAAACCCGAGTTCAAGTCGAACTTTATGAGTTTGTACGAACTCAAACTATACAAATTCCGAACTGTCTTTCAAAAATTTTCGAAAATTGGAAGATTTTCCAATTGACAACCCTTGAGTATGGCATTTCATAACTCCTGACTTCGGTGTTCGATAACCATAGAATTCATTGATTAATTTTGGTAACACTCAAAAATAGTGTGGAAGCTCGAAAACAGTGCGATTGTGAACAAAGTTTTTTTTTATGTTCCACTTATATGTACGTGTTCCCCGTAGAGATTAAGATTGGATATTTGTGCAACAGACCATTTCTCAGGTCCGAGAGCCATGTACAGTAAGTTACCATTGCTGGTTTAACTTTAGGGTTGTTTGGTTTTACGCACTTCTTTTTTTATCCCTTATGTGAGGGTAATCTGTGTTTTCTACGGATTCCTTCATGGTTTATATTCCTAAGCGTATCACCACAACCTATTTTTACTTTTTATATACTGTATAATATTCTCTCTTCCCTATGGCTGACTCTAGGAGCTTTTTACAGAGACGCAATAATGCGAGGGATAAATTAATTAATTGAGAAGCCCCCCAATTACAAACAGATTCTGAGTTCCTGGAGAATCTTCTTGGATCTATGGAGACATTGTTAATTAAAGAAACCAAAATAAGGTGGGACAGAGTGGCCCTAGAGGAAGCGGTTAAAGTGCAGAGAATTCCAAGAGGTTTAAGGTTAATAAAATTACCCACACATAGGATGGATGATGACCTGTTTATGGAGGAATGGTATAAGGAACTGCAGGATTGCTCCCTTAGATTACTTAGTTAAGAAAAGGGAAAAAGGGGAAGAAGAGACAATACAGGAGTTTGAACCAAATATGGACTATAGACTTGATAGAATGAACAAAGAAATAGGAGATATTAAACATAAAAAGCTGCTTAGAGATAAAATGGACTATCAGTCAAATAAGATTTTTACCTGGAAAAGGGAATCTGGAGCAAGTAGATATTTAAGTAGTGACACTTATAAATATGACACATACTCAAATACCAATAGGTCTAATGATAGAAAATCAGGATACGGGGCTCCAATAAGTAGAAATTATAGACCCCATAGAGGTAGAGAGAGAGACTATAACAGATATCATGATCCCTCACCCATAAGACACAGGCCTTATGCTAAGTATGGGTATAGAAGAGGCATATATAGATGTGGACAGAGGGATGATCAGTTTGGAGGGAGTAGAACTAGAAGATCTGTACAGGCTAGGAATTACACTCCCGTCCCCGAGTTCCCTAATCATATCAATCTATGTAATAGGTACTCCCCTTTTTTAGGATACAGACGAGAAGAGGATCTAGGGTGAGGGAAGGATCTAGGAGCCAGATCAAAATCTATGGTAGGAGTAGGGACAGAAAGAGAAGGAGTTTGGACAAGGGGACAGAGAAAAAGGAAAGGGAACGCACGGGGGAGGAAACAAAGTAAGCAGAAAATAGAAATAAATGAATGGGACTCTTTAAAAGAGAAAGGTATTTTTAATTTGTCAGATAGGAAAATCAATTGTTATGATGCTTCACTTTTAAGCAAAGGGCTATTATTGGGTTTGCTCCCAAAATTTAAGTGTATATTCAACTACAAAAATGTATGTGAAATTTAAGTCTCAAAAAATACCATCTGGTGTTGATAGAAAGAAAGGTTTTGAAATGATACATTCTTAAAAGAATCAGGGATTAATGTCCAACGAAGGAAGAAATAGAAACAGTGAAAACAATTAAATCATCTTTTTAACGATAACGAGTTATAAGGGTACGAACCTCTTTCAACCCAATAGGCCTACGAGGAGCCTCGGTGGAATTATTTGGAGCTCTGGTGGAGAGGAACCATGAGTTGAGATATGAAGACAATTTACTAGGGAAAAAAGAAATGTTCTAATACGGTTAAAAAAGGATAGAAGTATAGTATGAATAAGAGCCGCAGAACAGGGGGGGTATGTTTATACAAAATAGAACTGAGTATCCTAAAGAAGCATTTCGTCTTTTAGGGGATTGCCACATATAAAAAGTGGTATAACACTCATTGAGGTATTGGTGTTCGGCTATGGGGGATTCTCCAGACAGCTAAAGTTAAAAACATTGTTTCAAATAAAAAATGTGAGTTTCTTTATTGTGATAAACCTAAGACTCCTATATTTATCACCTTCCAAAAATTCAAAAAGTCTGGAGAATTCCCCTGGCAGACTATAATTTTAGGTAAACTTCATTAACTGAAAATCTCTCTGCCTTTGGGACTATTTTTGGCCCCTATTGTCGGGTAAACTGCCATTGTATTTGAGGGATACAATGGACGTATTGAACTCTTTTGATAATTTAAAATGGGAAACAACCTGATAATAGTGACCATGGATATTACATCCCTATATTCTGTAATCCCCATGAGGAGGGTATAAAAGAGACAGAATACTTTTTACGAAAGGATGGGCTTTTGGAGGACAAACTTATAGAGTTCCTTTTGCAATACATTGATTTTATCCTTCATCCAATTGTTTTATATTGAGGGAAATTATGCGGGGCTATATGTAGGTATTGGGAGGAGACCCACATATGGGGTCTAATTTACTTATGGAACACTGTCGATACTGGAAGAGATAAATCGATGATGTTATACTCATTTGGGGAGACTCCCCAGATTCCCTTGAAAGTTTTCTTACATATATTAACTCTACGAGTGGTTCCCTAAAATTTCAGAGTATATATAGTAGGAACAATTACCTTCCTTGATTTATATATAGAAATAGGGAAGGAGAGATTTATTATCAGTACGTCATTTAAAGAAGTCGATAATAATAGCTATATCGACTATAGTAGCGCACATAAACAATTGTTGCTGCCAGGGGGCGTAGCCAAGATGGCGTTCTGAGCAGACGTGGGGATTAGGAGCTCTCCCAATACAACAACCAGCTGAAACATATTTGCCGGATACCTAACCCGATCGCACCAAAAATACAGCAGAGGGTGAGACATTAACTATCAAAATGACGAAATACGGCAACCAACAGAACAAAAATACCCCCTATGCCGCACAGACTAGGTAAATTCGCCCGCCAGGCCAAAGAACAGGCCCCCCTGCCTCACCCGGGAAACTGGACTTTCTCCTGAGCCACAAGGAGCAGCGGCACCGAACCCAACCGGACAGCACCAGTGCCCATAGACCGCCGGAGCCGACGTCGTCCCAACTCCTCTCAGCCATACAAGACTCTAAAGCAACTCTGACGGTGCTAATTGAGGAGGTAAGGGTTGACGTCGGACTGCTCAGACAAGACATACAAAACCTAAGGGCAGGGTGGGAGACCTGGAGGGACGCGTGGCTCAGGCAGAGGACATAATACACCCCAACCGAGTGAGATCGCCGCCCTCCACCAACACTACAGGCCCAACAGGCACGCGCGGACGACCTAGAAAACAGGTCCCGCCGACAGAACATCCGCATGTGTGGCATCCCAGAAGGCATAGAGGGCCGCGACCCCGAAACCTTCCTAGACACCTGGCTCAGGGAAACGTTCGGCACGGAGAACTTATCTCCAATATTCACAATTGAAAGGGCCCACAGGGTCCCGGCGAGATCCCCCACCCGGCTCTCCGCCCTCGTCCAATAGTGGCCCGATTATTAAACGCAAAGGACAGGAGACGTGATATTACGCAAAGCCAGGGAGAAAGGTGAAATCCGAATAGAAACAACGTAATTATGTTTTTTCCAGACTATTCTATAGATTTACAAAAAAGACGCGCCACCTTTTGCGGCGTAAAACAACGCCTACGCAGCCTCAATCTACCCTATGGAATGCTATATCTCTCCCGCCTCCGGATTCAACATGGCGGCACAGCAAAATTCTTTGAAACACCAGCCGAAGCAACGAACTGGCTGGATACGCACTTTGGACCCCCAGGCGAATTCAATAAGCCCCGGGACACCGACCTCCAGGTACTACTAGCCAACACATAAAATATGACCCTACCGACTAAGAAACCCCAACCCCAGGAACCCTACCCGCAGGGACATTTGGGCTATCATCCTCACACACACCCAGGACTGAGACCCCCACGACAACCCATAAACAAAATGACCTCACGAAGTGGGGAGCGGGGGCCCCCGGGGACCACTCAAGTACCACCAGAGGACTGCTGAAACCATAATAAGCCCCACCAATGCACGAATATAAACATCTGGAACAACCCAAGTCCTTGCTACAGGACAAACAAAATCTTTGGGGCCCCTCACCTCAAATCCCAGGGGGTTAACACACAACAGCGCCGAACCCTAAGACCCGGGACCATCAGTACCCGCGCCACCCACACCCGAAACGGCGGGTACAACCATCTGACCCGGGAATCCTGGAACCACGGAGGCGGCAGGCAGCACCCACACTTGGGGAAAACCCAAAAACTCCCTGGGCGCTGAGATGGCCCACTCAAACAAGACCGACTCGAAAACACACCTGGAATATACCCCCCTCTCCCACATGCAGAGGACACCCACTCACAGCACAGAACCAACACGAATGGCAGATAAGCCCAGATATAATATTCGAACCGCTGATGACTTTGATGAATAATCTTAAAGATGACGATCTCAAAAAACAGGACTGGATTTAAACAGTAACACTTTCAGCTGGCAATGTTAAGCTATAAAGAGAAATAAGCTGCTGTTACACATTGAACTTCTCCCTCCCCTCTTACCCCCCCCCCCACCTTCCCCACCGATGTTAAGCTTAAACTTAAATGAAGGTCCAAGTCACCGTTTCCTAAAAAGTAAACCCAATATGTGTACATGTAACTTTGCTCAACTTTATTATTAGTATTATCTATGTATTTATTTTTTCTCTCTCTCCTTCCTGTATTGTGTTGTGCTGCAGGTTTCGCCTCCCTTGAATCAGTACTCTAAGAACTCAATGGACCACTGTGACGGTTCCACGAGGTGCATCTGGACTTGGTTCCGGGGACGCGAAATAATAAGATCTATATAAAAGATATACACAACGCCCCCCAAATGGGGGTCCCTAATTGGAAAAGATAAGTGATGCGTAGAAATTGACCCACTTGCATAAATAGGATGTGTATAACTAACAAATAACTGTCAATAGTAACTGTTAATGTCTAAGAATGATAATGCTACTAATCCAAATTGGTACCATGCTACTACTCCCCCCTCTTACTTAATAGACATATCGAAATAAATCACATACCCCTGGAATGGCAAATGATAACATAACGGGAAGTTACCTGACAAGATAACACACCCCTGCAATCTGATGCCCAAATGCCAGCTATGGTACAAGCAAACCCGCCAAAACAAACCAACCCTTAAAACCTTGGAACGGAACCCGGTATCCTGCCCATACCCCAAATATATTGGGAGACTCCTCCCCAAAGGACGTCATAGACGTTTCTCTTCTTTTTCCGACTCATCTGTTCGGATCCCCCAAGTTCATGAGTCCATGACTCTATGAGTCAACACAGTATGCCCTGTTGGGCAATGTTAAATTGAAGTTCATAAAATAATCTTTGTGTTGATCTTTGTTTCTCCGTCCTGATGGTCGGCTCGGCCTGGTCGCGGCGGTCCCGCCTCCGAGATGCGACTTCTCCGCCATTTGATCTAACACAATGGGTGAGTCACTTAACAATGTCAAAAAATTTCATGGAATGTTAGAGGATAAACTGCCCCACCAAGCGCATACAAGTCTTCTCCTACCTAGCTAAATATACCCAGACGTGATTTGCCTGCAGGAAACACATCTCCTCTCCACAACCACATCATTACTACAAAAACCCTGGTCGGGTGGGCCGCACATAGCACCTGCTCATCTTACTCAAGAGGGGTCTCCATAATTTTCGCAAATCCCTACGATATAAAATTATACAAGTCAAAACTGATCCTCTTGGGCAATATGTATATGGGCAACCGAGATAGACTCTCTCCAGTGGTACTAATAGGTATATATAGCCCCCCAACAACCCACATGGCCGTCCTAAGAAACATAGCACCATTACTTACACTTCATCCAGACGCACACGTTATATGCATGGGAGACTTCAACCAAGTCATGTCTATCAAAAAAGACAGACATAAACCACCAAACAACACAAATCCCATACAAAACAAAGAGCAAACAACCCCACTGGCCATCCATCACAATCGTGGGGATGGATAGACACTTGGAGACAAAGGTTCCCCGATACACCTGAATACACCTGCCACTCGGCAACATACATACACTCTCAAGACTAGATTACTTCTTTCTCACAAAAAAAACCATTCTACTTACCCACCAAATTACACATCTTCCCAGAGGTATCTCCGACCACTCCCCGGGTAATGCTCAACATTGCCCTATCAACACAACCCCCAGCTCAAAGGACCTGGAAACTCAATCCCTTTTGGCTACACAATTTCCACAACCCGACCCCCTACACGAACACTAGAAGAGTTTATCAAATTTAATGCCCCGTCACACAACCCCAGGGTAGTATGGGACACGTATAAGGCATATATAAGAGGCCGACTACATTCAACCATCTCTTACATTAAACGCACCACTATGCTTGAAGAAAATACACTGATAAGGACACTAACCAAGCACAAAAAAACTACATACAACAAGTGTACAATTAGTACACAAACAACCTGGCTCCACGACAACGCATATACAACACATATGATTACAGAAAAAGCAAAGCGTAAACAGTTTTTCATTAGGCAGAATTACTTTGAGAATGGGAACCACTCCGCTAAACTGCTATCCTTCTTAGTCAAAGACCATACAAAGGCCAACATATACTTACAATTCAAACCCCACAAGGCACCCAATTACACTCCACCCCCAAATACTGAAGCCTTTACCGACTTCTACCAAAAACTATACAAATCCCGCCTTAACCATACACCAACAGAAATTGCTGAATACTTAGACCAGACCACACTCACACCTCAACACAGAACAAAAAAGGGCAATGGAATCCCTATCACAACTGGAAGAATTCAAACTGCCATTGACTCAATGCCCAATAATAAAGCCCTGGCCCGGACGGCCTCCCAATAGAAGTATACAAACGGTATACCAAACTCAAATCCTTAAACCATTACTAAATATGTATAAACCCGCCACTACACTGGTCTCCTACCAAAATCACTATATACAGCGACAAGTTGTGTTTACCCAAGCCTGGTAAGAGCTACAGGATTGCGGATCATACAGGCCAATTTCACTCCTGACCTCAGACTACAAAATTGTGCAAAGTAATAGCCCACAGAGTCAAGTCAGTGATCCTTTCCATAATACACCCAGATCAAACCGGTTTCATGCCCGGTAAATCAACGTCCATTAACCTACGCCGCACATTAATACAGACACAGACAGACCACGACAATCGCGGAAACCGAACAATGATCTCACTAGACGCTAACAAAGCGTTTGATTCAGGAATGGCCTTATCTATAAAAGTATTACACCGATTCAGATTTGGCCCCAATTTTATCAGGTGGATAAGATATTGTATGCTGAACCTGTAGCCCAAATCACCATAAACGGCACCCTCTCCAAACATTTCCCCTACACAGAGGTACTCGACAAGGATGCCCTTGTCCCCATACCTATTTGCCCTAGCTATTGAACCCCTAGCTACCAACCTGCGCATGCATAATCAAATAAGAGGATTCCAATTAGGCCCACATGAAGAACGTCTGGATTATATGCAGATGACATAATATATTTCCTGGACAATACTCCAAACTCTCTAAACATAGTATTTAACTAATCAATAAATTCGGATCATATTCAGGATTGACCATTAACTGGGATAAATCTGCCCTATACCCAATGGACGACAACCCACCCCACACCCTACAATGCCCTGCCCCAATACCTATAGTCACCAACTTTAAATACTTGGGAATTACTATTACAAAATCACACCAACAATTTTACTCATTAAACATTACCCCACTACTAGAACTCGCCGGTACCAAAACCCAGGCATGGAAATTTGTCCCCCTTAACCTCTGGGGAAGAATAAAAATCTTCTTATTCCCCAAAATACTATATACAATACAGCACTCTTTGACCTATATACCACAGACCTTCTTCCACAAACTAAATAGTATAATAACCTCCTTCATCTGGAACAATAAAAAACCAAGAATTAAACTCACCAAACTCCAAGCCCCAAAACAGATGGGTGGATTGGCCCTACCCAACCTACAACTATACTATTGGGCATCCCAACTACAATATATAAAATGCTGGACAACACCCAACAATAACACACCTACTGCTTCAGACCACATGATGGCAGCATACCTGTCAGGCCCCTATATGGCATATCTCGAAACCCCCAAACTATATATGATCGGAAAAGGAACACCACTACACAAACAGGCATACAAGACTTGGCAACTAACAAACAAACTGCTAGGTATAAAAGGCCCATATAACCACACCCCATTATGGAACAATAAATCATTACCTGAACTAAGAGCGCTTCAAGCAGGCCAATTATGGGGACGATACAATATAAATACATTAGAATCGATCACAATAAACAACAACTTGATCCCATTCACCGACCTTCAAGAAACAAACCAACTCCCCAACTCAATGCACTACCGATACCTCCAACTACGACATGCACTAAGACCATACTTACACTCAAACAACTTCAACGTCACCAAGCACCCAATAATCGGAGTGATCCGCACCCAAGGCCCAAGAGGAGTGATATCCCGAATCTACGCATACATGATACAGACAAAGGCACAATCAAACGTAAATACCATTCAAGACAAATGGACCCCGGTCCTCGGAGACCTGCTCAGCGAACAATGGCTGGAAGTAGCCACAGCACACACACAGGTCTCGGTCTCAACTAACAATAAAATGATACAATTCAATATCACACACCAGACCTATTACACACCTAGACAGACCCGCCACTTCGGAAACACCCAAACAACAAATTGTCCCAAATGCTATGAGCCAGATGTAGATTTTGTGCACCTCCTCTGGCAGTGCCCAAAAGTAATGGCATTCTGGGAAAAAGTGACACATTTCTTGAGTCAACTCACACCCCACCCGATCCAGCCAACCCCACTGGTGTGCTTGTTCGGGATAATGGACACAGATATATGGTCAACCTCAGAGAGTTTATTCCTGCAGGCAACTCTATTCTATGCAAGGAAAACTATAGTCTTACGATGGCTATCTCACAAAAGACCCAAATTACAAACGTGGATCGAATTGATAAACAAGGACCTCCCCCTAATAAAAATGGTATACAAACATAGGGGATGCGAAAACAAATACAAGAAGATTTGGTCGGTGTGGACAGACTCCCCCAACACATTAAATACTACTAATTAACTAAACGTTCCAGAACACTAAACTACCCGAATACTCAATACCAAGGTGGCATCATCGGCGGGGCCGGGACGGCCGGCCGGGCGGACGGATGGACGAGACAGACCTAGTTGAAGTTTAAGGTTAGCTATGTTGTACTACATTATCCAGCTACTCTACCAAGCAATGCGAATCAATATTAAGATCTATGTATAAACATATGTACCTAATCCTGATACCTAAGACACGATTGTTACTGTATGATTATAACTACATTGCTTAATAAATAAAACGAATTTAAAAAAAAAAAAAAAAAACAATTGTTGCTAGATGGGGTTCCTACAGGCCAGATGCTTCACTTAAGAAGAAATTGTTCAGAGAAAGATAAATTCTTAGAACAAGCTGACTTTATAGGAATGAGATTTTATCAAAAAGGCTATCCTAAACATTGTATAGAAGGGGCTATAAAAAGAGCAGAAAAAGTAGAAAGAAATCAGCTTCTGGTTCCTAGAGGGAAAAAGAATAATAAAAATAAATTAAAACCAGCATTAATCTTGGATTACAACTAAGATAGTACCAAGATGGTTAAAATTATTAAAAAATATTGGCCAATATTATTGGAGGATAAGGAATTGGCCCATGTTATCAGCTGTAGGCCAAATATTATTTTTAGGAAACCTGAAACTCTTAAAAACATCCTTTCCCCTAGTATGTTACCCTTCTGCAATACAAATTAGATGGCTATTACTAAAAATATTAAAATGGAAACTTTAAAGGGCATGTTTAAATGCGGTAGTTGTGTGAACTGTAAATAAGTTAAAACAACTAAGGGACCACTAGTAATAGGAAATATGAAACATATATGGGATAACATGTATAACTGTAAATCCAGTAATGTCATATACGGGATAAAATGTACCTGCAATAAGTGGTATATTGGTAAAACCATCAGAAAACTTAGAGTAACAATAGGGGAGCATCATAGGATGCTTTCTAAAATGATCACTTTATGGAATAAAGAGGGGGTTGCTCACCCATATATCTATAAGCACTTTTTGGAGCATCACTGCTACTCGTTTGAAGGTAGCACTTTTGTGTCTTTTGGGGGTATCAATAAATCATTTTTGGTGAGTGGAGGGGATTTAAATAAAGAGTTATTAAGATTAGAACAAAGATTTATATATATGTGTCAAAGTATGACACCTACAGGGCTTAATGATCACATAGAGTTGGCTCAGTTTTTATGAATCATAGTAGACATTTTTCACTTATTTATTCATTTATAATAGCTTTATTATCACTATTGTGTAAATTATACATTTTCTAAAAATTGTATTTATGATAAGATTGTTTCAATTATGGATTAGGGACTTGTTTTACTCTATGATCACTATCTTTATATTCATCACTGTAGCTATTACTTTTTACTTTGATAGGGATTTTTACTATTATCAGAGCTTTGGGATATTGGGATGTGTTGATTTTAGCAAATGGAAACTCCGGACAGCACCGATAGGTGTATCAGCTTAGAGATGTCCAGGAAATGCATCATTTTGATAAATAAAGTTACATCATTCAAAATGAATGAAAATTTAAATGAAGGGAACCCCAGACATACGTCACATGCCTGAGGAAGTTCTATTCGAACGAAACGCGTCGCATTGATGTCATTTGTCCGGGACTATTGTGTGCACCACATGGTTTTTGTGCTTACGACCCCACTGCAAAACCGGGATTGCCGAATCTACCTTGAAGAATCTCAAGTGTCACGGCCACGGACCGCTCTGCTATTGCAGCCCGAGGGATTGAGGTAGCAGCGCACTGTAGATTTACATAGGGGGTTGAATTATGGTGAGATGCAATCTTCATACATATGCTAATATGCTTAATTAACTCTGTCTACGTACTCAAGGAGTTCTATAACTGATTCTCATTCTATTTTATATAACTAGACATTAAGCCAGTTAACGGGCTAGAATAAACGGGCGCTAGAATACATGTGTAGAAACATTTATTTTTCCAGAGCAAGAGACGTGGACCATTTTGCACTATATTCCTCAAATTGTTTATTCATTTTCCCTCAGCCCCTGTCCATACACTTTGGAGGGACCTTTTCCCCTCAGCCCCTGTCCATACACTTTGGAGGGACCTTTTTCCCCAAACCCCTGTCCATACACTTTGAAGGGACCTTTTTCCCTCAGCCCCTATCCATAAACTTTGAAGGGACCTTTTTCCCTCAACCCCTGTCCATACACTTTGGAGGGACCTTTTCCCCTCAGCCCCTGTCCATACACTTTGGAGGGACCTTTTCCCCTCAACCCCTGTCCATAACCACTTTTGAAGGGACTTTTTTTCCATCAGCCCCTGTCCATACACTTTGATGGGACTTTTTCCCTAGCCCCTGTCCATACACTTTGAAGGGACCTTTTCCCTTAGCCCCTGTCCATACACTTTGAAGGGACTTTTTTTCCTCAGCCCCTGCCATACACTTTGGAGGGACCTTTTCCCTCAGCCCCTGTCCATAAACTTTGAAGGGACCTTTTCCCCTCAGCCCCTGTCATACACTTGAGGGACCTTTCCCCTCAGCCATGTCCATACATTTTGAAGGGACCTTTTTCCTCTCGCCCTGTCATACACTTTGAGGGACTTTTTTCCCTAGCCCCTGACCATACACTTTGAGGGACCTTTTCCCTCAGCCCGTCCATACACTTTGAAGGGACTTTTTCCCTCAGCCCCTGTCCAAACACTTTGAAGGGATTTTTTCCCTCACCCATGACACCCCTGCCATACACTTTGGAGGGACTTTTCCCCTCAGCCCCTGTCCATACAATTTGAAGGGACCTTTTCCCCTCAGCCCGTCCATACACTTTGGAGGGCCTGTTCCCCTCAGCCCCTTGTCCATACACTTTGAGGGACTTTTTCCCTCAGCCCCTGTCCATACATTTGAAGGGACCTTTTTTCCCTCAGCCCCTGTCCATACACTTTGAAGGGACCTTTTCCCAGCCCTGTATACACTTTGAGGGACCTTTCCCCTCAGCCCCTGTCCTAACACTTTATTGAAGGGATTTTTTCCTCAGCCCCTGTCCATACACTTGAAGGGACTTTTTTCCCTCAGCCCGTCCATAACTTTGAAGGGACCTTTTCCTCAGCCCGTCATACACTTTGAAGGGACCTTTTCCTCTCAGCCCCTGTCCATACACTTTGAAGGGACTTTTTCCCCTCAGCCCCTGTCCATACACTTTGAAGGGACCTTTTTCCCTCAGCCCCTGTCCATACACTTTGGAGGGACCTTTTTTCCCTCAGCCCTGTCAAAACATTTGGAGGACCTTTTTTTTCCCTCAACACCTGTCCATACACTTTGAAGGGACTTTTTCCCCTCAGCCCCTGTCCCTACACTTTGAAGGGACCTTTTTCCCTCAGCCCCTGTCCATACACTTAAGGGACCTTTTCCCTCAGCCCCGGTCCATACACTTTGGAGGGACCTTTTCCCCTCCCCCTGTCCATACACTTTGAAGGGACTTTTTTTTCCCTCAGCCCCTGTCCATACATTTGATGGGACTTTTTTTCCCTCGCCCCCTGTCCATAAATTGAAGGGACCTTTTCCCTCTAGCCCCTGTCCATACACTTTGAAGGGACTTTTTTCCCTCAGCCCCTGACCATACACTTTGGAGGGACCTTTTCCCCTCAGCCCCTGTCCATACACTTTGGAAGACTTTTTCCCCTCAAGCCCTGTCCATACACTTTGGAGGGACCTTTTTCCCTCAGCCCCTGTCCATACACTTTGGAGGGACCTTTTTCCCTCAGCCCCTGTCCATACACTTTGAAGGGACCTTTTTCCCTCAACCCCTGTCCATACACTTTGAAGGGACCTTTTTCCCTCAGCCCCTGTCCATACACTTTGAAGGGACCCTTTTCCCTCAACCCCTGTCCATACACTTTGGAGGGACCTTTTCCCCTCAGCCCCTGTCCATACACTTTGGAGGGACCTTTTTCCCTCAGCCCCTGTCCATACATTTGGAGGGAACCTTTTTCCCTCAACCCCTGTCCATACACTTTGAAGGGACTTTTTCCCCTCAGCCCCTGTCCATACACTTTGCAGGGACCTTTTTCCCTCAGCCCCTGTCTATACACTTTGAAGGGACCTTTTCCCCTCAGCCCCTGTCCATACACTTTTGAGGGCCTTCTTCCCCTCAGCCCGATACACTTTGAGACCTCCTGTCCATACACTTTGAAGGGACTTTTTTTTCCTCAGCCCCTGCCATACACTTGTGATGGGACTTTTTTGTTCCCTCAGCCCCTGTCCATTACACTTGTGGGGGACCTTTTTCCCTTAGCCCCTTTCCTACACTTTGAAGGGATTTTTTTCCCTCAGCCCCTGACCATACACTTGGAGGGACCTTTTCCCTCCGCCCCTGTCCATACCTTTGAAGGACCTTTTCCCTCAGCCCCTGTCCATACACTTTGGAGGGACCTTTTCCCCTCAGCCCCTGTCGCATACACTTTGAAGGGACCTTTTCCCTCAGCCCCTGCCATACACTTGGAAGACTTTTTTTTCCCTCAGCCCCTGACCATACACTTTGGAGGGACCTTTTCCCCTCAGCCCCTGTCCATACACTTTGAGGGACCTTTTTCCCTCAGCCCCTGTCCTACATTTGACGGACCTTTTTTCCCTCAGCCCCTGACCATACACTTTGGAGGGACCTTTTCCCCTCAGCCCCTGTCAACATACACTTGAAAGGGCTTTTCCCCTCGCCCCTGTCCATACACTTTGGGGGCCCTTTTCCCCTCAGCCCTGTCCATACACTTTGAAGGGCCTTTTTTCCCTCAGCCCCTGTCATAACTTTGAAGGGACCTTTTTCCCTCAGCCCCTTCCATACACTTTGAAGGGACCCTTTTCCCCTCAGCCCTTTCCATACACTTGGAGGGACCTTTTCCCCTCAGCCCCTGTCCATACACTTTGAAGGGACTTTTTTTTTCCCTCAGCCCCTGTCCATACCTTTGATGGGACTTTTTTTTCCCTCAGCCCTGTCTCTCACTTTGAGGGACCTTTTTTCCCTCACCCCTGTCCATACACTTTGAAGGGACCTTTCCTCTCAGCCCCTGTCCATCACTTTGAAGGGACTTTTTCCCTCAGCCCCTGTCCATACACTTTGAAGGGACCTTTTTCCCTCAGCCCCTGTCCTTAACACTTTGGAGGGACCTTTTTTTTCCCTCAGCCCCTGTCAAAACATTTGAGGGACCTTTTTCCCTCAACCCCTTTCCATACACTTTGAAGGGACTTTTCCCCTCAGCCCCTGTCCATACACTTTGAAGGGACCTTTCCCTCAGCCCCTGTCCATACACTTCGAAGGGACCTTTCCCCTCCAGCCCCTGTCCATACACTTTGGAGGGACCTTTTCCCCTCAGCCCCTGTCCATACACGGAAGGATCTCTTTTTTCTCCCTCCCCTGTCCATACCTCTTTGATGACTTTTTTTCCTCAGCCCTGTCCATACACTTTGAAGGGACTTTTTCCCTAGCCCCTGTCCTACACTTTGAAGGACTTTTTTCCCTCGCCCCTGACCATACACTTTGGGACCTTTTCCCTCAGCCCCTGTCCATACACTTTGAAGGTGCCTTTTTTCCCTCAGCCCCTGTCCATACACTTTGAAGGGACCTTTTTTTCCCTCAGCCCCTGTCCAACACCTTTGGAGGGACCTTTTTCCCTCAGCCCCTGTCAAAACATTTGGAGGGACCTTTTTCTCCCTCACCCTGTCCATACACTTTGAAGGGACTTTTTCCCCTCAGCCCCTGTCCATACACTTTGAAGGGACCTTTTTCCCTCAGCCCCTGTCCATACACTTCGAAGGGCCTTTTCCCCTCAGCCCCTGTCCATACACTTTGGAGGGACCTTTTCCTCGTCCCCTGTCCACTAAACTTTGAAGGGACTTTTTTTTCCCTCAGCCTGTCCTACACTTTGATGGGACTTTTTTCCCTCAGCCCCTGTCCATACACTTTGAAGGGACCTTCCCCAGCCCCTGTCCATACAACTTTGAAGGTACTTTTTTTCCCCTCAGCCCCTGACCATACACTTTGGAGGGACCTTTTCCCCTCAGCCCCTGTCCCATACACTTTGAAGGGACCTTTCCCCCAGCCCCTGTCCAAACTTTGGAGGGACCTTTTCCCTCAGCCCCTGTCCATACACTTTGAAGGGACTTTTTTTCCCTCAGCCCCTGACCATAACTGGGAGGGACCTTTTCCCCTCCCCCTGTCCATACACTTTGAAGGAGCCTTTTTCCCTCAGCCCCTGTCCATACACTTTGGAGGGACCTTTTCCCTCAGCCCCTTTTCCATACCTGTTTGGATAGAACTGTTTTCCCTCAGCCCTCCATAAGCTAACTGTCCTTTTCCTTTAGGTGTGTTCTCTAAAGAGGTTTTCTGTCTCTAACTGTTATGCTATTACCTGGAAATAGCAGGGACTGTGCAGCCATCCATACGCTTCAGTGTCTAAACAGTTACCATGACAACGCTTTCCGCACATGCACATAATCAACCGGCGCGTCTAAACAGTTACCATGACAACGCTTTCTGCGCATGCGCTTAATCAACCGGTGTTTCGCGCATGCGCATAATCAACCGGTGCTTGTGTTACTTCCGCCCATGAGACGCTGATGGAGGTACGCAAAAGTAAATTATGCCGCACAGTAAAAGACTTTCCTGCACGAAAGGAAATGAAGGGGCTGAGAGGCTGCGGGGGGAGGTAGAGCACTGTCAATGCACTCTGTAATTGCCTGGAGGGAAATAACAACAGCAGCCTGAGGAATAGAATGCACACCAAGTGGCAAAAAGAGGTAACTGCAGGACACACACACACGGACACAGGGATGCACACTTGCATTTTATTATATAGGATAACCAGTATGATCTAGTCTGGACATTTACCTTGACAATGAACTGTACTTAGGATACATTTTTATGTGGATCACACTTTTCTTTGTTCTGGAACTATATCGACTTTACCTGACATCAGGAATTATACTGGGCAGGACTCTTTGGATATTTTTTATTTTATAGATATATTTTTAGATATGTATGTACTTTTTTAGTGATGATCTATGATAAGGGATTCATATTATTGGCTGGCCAGCCTATATTTTGAATGTTGATGTTATTTATGTAATAAATAAATTGTCCATTAGAAATTTTTTAATTGTGTGAAGATTTTTTGATCTTTTATATATCTATATATAGGGACTATAGGGGCTATATACATATATTATCCATACAGTGTTATTATTTTATATACAGGGTGCTAGTGGGTATTACTGTTTTAACTTATATATCATCCTAACTTTTCGTACTATTTGTCCCAATTGACTTTAATGGATTCGTTTTCAAACAATTGCACTTTCAAACTTTTACTGAAGTTCGAAATTTCAAAAATGACCCACACTTTATAAGGTTCGGCCATCTCTAATTGTAAAGCACTGCGGAAGATGTTGGAGCTATATAAATCTACAATAATGGTAATAATTGTCTATGCTACAATTCAGCATAGGAAATTTAGAGGCTTGTTATTTCAATATTAACTTTCATAGGGTATACAGCTTCAATAATGACAATAAATAAGATATGTTTCCAATACTTCCTCTAGATTATGCCCATACCCAAAATCCTCTTAATATTTCAATCACAATTTATCATGGAATTATTTTTATTATCTTTAGTACACAGAACCAATTAGTGTTATGTTAATGAATGTTAAGTGTTTGGACTTACAGGGAGATTCAATAAAATATCTGTTGTATTCAATTAGATCAACTGGACTTGAAATGTAGTTCTTGAAGACGTTTCGCTAGTCATCCGACTGGTTTCTCAATTCAGAATGACTTGTACAAGAATCTGTGGCAATTATGTACCCTGGAAAATCCCAATTAGCAATCACAGCCAGGTGTTAAGGGTGTGTTAGATAGTGGCTAATGTTATAGGAACGCCCAGAGTAAGGTGTTAAAACAGCATTGTACATGGCAGACAGTTGGTGTCGAACCCCCCCACCTCTATTTAGGCTTGGTTTCTTTATTTTCACATAAATGGCCTCCTTAACACCTCTCTTGAACCAGTCACGTTCCTTCGCCAGTATGTTAACATTACAATCTTCAAAGGTATGTCCTTTATCCTTAAGATGCAGATACACGGCTGAGTCCTGACCCGAGGAATTGGCTCTTCTGTGCTGGGCCATACGTTGATGCAGTTGCTGTTTGGTCTCCCCCACATACAAATCAGAGCATTCTTCACTGCACTGCACTGCATATATGATGTCGCTTTTCTTGTGTTTTGGTATTGGGTCTTTCGGATGTACCAATTGCTGCCTCAGTGTGTTGTTCGGTTTAAAGCAGACAGGGATACGATGTTTTTTGAAAATTCTTCTTAAGGTTCAGATATGTTGATGACACCTGGGTTAAAATCCACCAGAAGGAAGTACAAGCTTTCACAGAACACATTAATGCGGTGGACCAAAACATTAAATTCACAAGGGAAGAGGTACAAAACAAACAACTGGCTTTCTTGGACTGCTTGGTAGAAGTTAGGGAAAATGGTGGACTGGAAGTAGAGGTTTACAGAAAACCACACACACAGATCAGTATTTGATGTTTGACTCCCACCACCCTTTAGATCACAAGCTCGGGGGTCATCCGAAACCTGCCCAACACAGAGCCGAGAACATCCCCACTAGCACAGAGGCGAAGGCTAAAGAAATGAAACATCTCAGAGGAGCCCTTAAAACTTGTGGATATCCAGACTGGGCCTTTGTCAAAAGAAGTAGAAGGAAAGAAAAGAACACGAATACCAACAGTGAAGGGGAAAAGCAAGACAGGAGGAAGAACATGGTCATCCCATATGTAGCAGGGGTCTCCGAGAAATTAAGAAGAATTTTCAAAAAACATCGTATCCCTGTCTGCTTTAAACCGAACAACACACTGAGGCAGCAATTGGTACATCCGAAAGACCCAATACCAAAACACAAGAAAAGCGACATCATATATGCAGTGCAGTGCAGTGAAGAATGCTCTGATTTGTATGTGGGGGAGACCAAACAGCAACTGCATCAACATATGGCCCAGCACAGAAGAGCCAATTCCTCGGGTCAGGACTCAGCCGTGTACCTGCATCTTAAGGATAAAGGACATACCTTTGAAGATTGTAATGTTAACATACTGGCAAAGGAACGTGACTGGTTCAAGAGAGGTGTTAAGGAGGCCATTTATGTGAAAATAAAGAAACCAAGCCTAAATAGAGGTGGGGGGGTTCGACACCAACTGTCTGCCATGTACAATGCTGTTTTAACACCTTACTCTGGGCGTTCCTATAACACCTCTTAGCCACTATCTAATCACACCCTTAACACCTGGCTGTGATATGCTAATTGGGATTTTCCAGGGTACATAATTGCCACAGATTCTTGTACAAGTCATTCTGAATTGAGAAAGCCAGTCGGATGACTAGCGAAACGTCTTCAAGAACTACATTTCAAGTCCAGTTGATCTAATTGAATACAACAGATATACCATGACCTGGATGAATGAGAACTTTCACAAGCAGATTCAATAAAAGTTCTTATCGTTTAAAATGGTGCTGATTTTGCCCCAACGAATCAGATCTTATTTAACATTTGAAAGCTAACATCTGATTGGTTGGGGCAAAATTAGCACCATTTTAAACGATAAGAACTTTTATTGAATAACCCTGTTAGTACCTTATAAAAGTTTTAGCCTCAAGTCAACATTATTAAATCCTGACTCCTTTGCTTGTGAATTAATTTGATAGTCTATTCAGTATAGGATGACATTAAAAACGTGTTATTCTTTAAAACATTTAAGCTTTTTCTCTAGTGATTTCTGAATAACTTATTTTTATACTATTTGTTGCGTTTTGAGGTGTTATCTCCAGGGAAATAAGGCCTTGTGAGTTATCTGAGTTCTCATCATCTACATTTTATTACAGCTTGATTCATCCTGATATAACCTACCTCATTAGGCATATAGTATTAAAAATTAACATTCTGTAAATAAGATTTTGACACATACACTTTTTATACACCATTTTATGTTATTTCCCATAAAAAAAAGAATGTATACGTATATGTTTCCATGCACATTTTGGCATGATATTAATAAATATTGCGTTTCCCTATATGTAGAATATTTGTACCGTAGTATTTTTTCCATAGTATTATTATGTAAATGAAATTTACTAATATCAGTCATTACATTTAAATTGCCTTGACTGACAATTCCCAGAAACTGACCTGTATTCAGCCAGCTCTCTGCCCCTCTACTAATAATAGGAATTGAGCATTCTCTGAATGTAATTATTTTACAAGATTAATGTCTCTGTAGCCTATTGGTTAACAGAATATATATAATATATATATATATATATATATATATATATATAAATATATATTCTATATATTGCAATGCATTGAATTATTGTACATTACAGCAAGTAGTTTAACTTGTACATGTTATTTCTGTCTGCTTTTAGTAAGACTCCCAGTGAGCAGTTACTGTTAACAGTATTAGAGTCTTAATTGATTAATGCATTTTGGCGAAGGTCACATTTGACTGTAAACCTAGAGCAGTCTACCTGTACATTATTCTATCTGCCTATGATTTAATAACCATTTTGATTGGATGAATTTATATTCTCCATTGTAGTCACAATTCCTTACAGTAATTACTCACTACTATGAAAGCAGAGAATGAATTCCTAGCCATTATTTTTTAAATTCACAGTTTTATGTTAACTACGTATGCATGGGAAGTAACAAAAGGCAAGAGTATAGTTGGGATTTTTGAAAAAAATAAATGAAGATTTTAAAAAGGGAGAGATCAGTTCGTTTGACATCAGTGGTGACTGATTTACTGTAGGGAAGACAAAATAAAATTGGCTGTTGAATTTATTTAACAAAGCTATTCAAATCCTTAGAATAAAGATGAATAGGTCCATATGTTTCAAAATGTATTTATCAAATGTTCCTCACTAGGCCTAGCTATTATGTCTTTTTCCTTCACTGGTAATATTAAGAAGGGTTTGGTCGTTGTAACTTGTGGAGAAGAAAGCTGCAGCTACACTTACAGTTAACATGTTGCTTGCAAATGGTTGTTCACTAAATATATACACATGCGCAATTTGCGAGTGTGCCATAACCCCCGACACTGAGCGCTACACGCGATGAACGCCCGTTTCGGCGGAGAATCTTCCATGTGTATGCATTTGGTCAGGGGTCGTTCATCGATCCTCCGGCAAACGCCCGTTCGCCGAGTGTAGCGCTCAGTGTCAGGGGTCGTGGATCGTAAGCATAATCATACGTGTGTAAGAACCTTACAACTATTTAAAGGGTGACTGTGGTCTTCCTACAAGTGCCCTCTATTTAAGATAGCTCTATTGATACCTTTCAAACAAGCCTCATTATGGGCCATATTTATAAAGGTGCAGTATCGCTTTAACAATCGTTAAAATGATTGTTAAATTACGACCGCAATCATAGATTTACGATCCGTACTGTTCGTACGTTACCGAAAATGCGCTTGCTATACCACAAGATTACAAATATGACCCTATGTTCTCCAGCTGTACAGCTGCTATAATGAACTCAAATGTGTTACAACTTAAAATACAATATTGCCATTGATCTAATGTTCCCCTAGGTGTGAGGACCTAGCGTTTTATAGTTGCCATAGATGCTAAGATCCTGGTTGTACAATATTGGGTTATCGTCTAATAATTTCCTCCTTTGGGGCAGCTGAAAAGTTTTTGGATGACTGTCAATCTGATCATACGAACTGTGGGATTGCAGCATCAAAGGCCACCATTAGGTAGGTTTAATTGTCCTAATAAACTTTTTGATATAAGATTCCCCCTGGGCTCCCAGCCCCAACTGCTATATTTTTATCTTTAGAAAGTCCCCCAAACTCTACTTACCTCCCCTCTTTCCTCCGTCGCGCTCCCGGCCCTCTGCTTGAGAGAAAATGCAAGCAGAGGGGCGGGACCGGCAGCCGCGTCTATGATTGGCTGAGTGGCAGCCAATCACGGACGCGGCTGCCGGCAGCTCACTTCGGCGGAGGAAAGAGGAGAGGTAAGTAAAGTTTGGGGAGCTTTCTAAAGATAAAAATATAGCGGTTGGGGCTGGGAGCCCAGGGGGAATCTTATACATGAAGGATTTCACGCAAGGGGGAGGGAATCGGAAGAGGGAGGGAGAGGGAGGGAGAGGGAGGGGGAGGGAGGGGGGAGAAGGGCTGCAGTACGCATGCCAAACTTCTCCCGGAGGCCAGGTAGGAGGCAGAGTCCTATATGGACTCTGCTATCCTCCTGGTGGGCAGTTTTTGGGACTTTGGGGGGGACTACAGGAGAACCAGATGGAGCTGGGATGTGAGGTAAGGATTAAACTACACTACATGGTGGGGCCAGTAGTTGGGGGGATTATAGTTTTGGGGGTGGACATACCCTTTAAATATTAGATTTCATAAAATAAATTCTAATTTTCTGTTCATGTAACTGGACTACAAAGTTTAGTTAAGTTTAGTGCTTGCTCTAAATTAATTTTAACACTTTACTTGCTAAAAATTAATTTTATGTTTTGAGGTATATGGAGGGCTATGTAGTCAAGGGATTTGAGTATGTATGTAGCTATGTAGTCAAGGGATTGAGTCATGCTATTCAGACCCAAGGGGTGGAGTCCCAGAAAGTTTGTAACAAAAAAAAATTACACTTTGGTGACAGCAATATATGTTGTCGACCAAAAGCAGTTCTGTGGTAACAAAACACATTTAGTCAACAAAAAACAACATTTTGGTGACAGAACTATATTTAGTCGACCAAAAGATATTTGATGATAACAAGATACATTTAGTCAACAAACTGTAGCACCAAAAAATATATTTTGATGACCAAAATCTATTTTGGTGAACTAAATGTACATTTGATTGAAATTTTTCTTTTTTTTGTGTATATAAAAAATGGGGAAGATATTGTAGACCAAATACATCTTGTAGCATAAGTGTATGTTTTTAGTACACAAAATGCACTAAGGAAAGACAGGCAAGATTTATGTTTAGTAATGGTAATGGCAATGGTTAATGGCAAGCTTTCCCTTTAATCTTTATTAAAAATATATAAACTGGTTAATTGTTTACTTTCCCTTTAATCCCTTTAGAAAAAATGTGTACACATAATGATTCTCTTTCCCATAATATATTTCACTTTAAACTCTTTAATAAGAAATATCTGGTCTATAATACACTTTCCCTTTAAAAATGGTAATTGTCATTGTACATTTCACACTTTACCTTCAATATCTGCAGTAAGAAAATATGCCTAAATTGCTTTTCTGTTCATTTTGGCAAAAAAATGAAATCTGGTAAATAGAACATTTCCTTAAATCTCTGCTGTAAGGAAAGATTACTAAATGGCACAGTCCGTATTTTCTTTTTATTTCCTTACTTAACAGACATCCCACCCTGCCAAATGTGGATACTGGGCAAGGTGGGGAGGAAGGCGGCATGACGGAGACGGGAAGGGGGCATTCCGGCGAGTGGAGAATACTGGTGCTTGCTGTCCCTGCGACTACCTGACTTTAGAGTGGTTCTGATCTAAATTTTCCCTTGAAGAAACCAGTTAAATAAGAAACCAACTATAGCCTCATCTAACTATTTAAAGAAAGACAGCATGACAGACAACGATGTTAAAACACATGTTATAGCTTTTCTGTTTCCAGTTCATGTTCATGTTTCCAGTTTTTCAGTTTACCAGTGTGTGCCATCATTTTATCAGTGTCAGTTTGCCAAGCATTTTAAGTGTTTTTTTGCCCCCATTTTATCAGTGCCAGTTTACAATTTGTCGATGTGGCAAGCATTTTACCAGAGCTCTTATTATATGTACTGACAATATCAATTGTCAGTGCCATGTTATGCTCCCCCATTCCCATTGTCAATGCAATTCCTCCCCATTGTCGGCCCCATGCCCCCCCGTAACAACTGTTGGCACCATGCTTCTATCTCCATTGTTGGCATCATGCTTCCATACCCTTTGTTGGCATTATGCTTCCATTCCCATAGTCAGCAGTATCCCCGATTTAAAGCATTTTTAAATCACACCCATTGAAACCACACCCACTGGGTTGTGGCAGCGGTGGTGCACTTCGAGCGCCACTAAAAGTTCCTCTTGCATCTGTTCAGGTTTAAAATGACAAAAAGGTGGCAAACTTATCAGCATCCAATATTTCAAAGAGAAAAGCATTCCTTTAAAAATCAACAAGTAAAGATTATCAGTTACTGAATTAATATAAGATGTTTTCTTAAGCTGTTCTGTACAGCACAAGTTTGTGAATCCCATGCTAGGCCAAACTACAGCCGTCCATACAAAACTGCCATCCCCCATATGATTGCTGCATTGAACAAATATTGCAACTGACATTCTTGCCCAGGGGCTTGACAGAATGTAACATTACATAAATATTTAACTACACAATCATGAATAACACAAGCTAAGAAATCTTTCAATGCAAATCACTATAGAAGTCCCAAATATTAAAGCATGCACAGGGTGCACTGTAAACTGCTTCAACAACTGCTTCAACGTGAACTGTAGAAATGCCATTCAGCACTAACAAATGGTTCCACACTCATGACCTATCATCAGATAAAATAGGAAATCTGATTCCAGCAGTCATTTCTTTGTAAAAAGATTCCAGGGATATGTAATATAAATAGCTTTGGCTTTTCCTCACCTTCAGTTTACTAATCAATAACTAAATCAAATATAAAAACATGAGCACAAAGTAAAGTAAAGTAAAGAGAATGTTAGTTGATTAGTTGAGACAGTAGGGGCAAAAATAATGGTTAAAAGTTGAAGCACCTATTGTATATGTTCTATCTGAAAATAAACATTTCTTAGTAAGACAGGCCAAGTTAAAATTGTTGCCCTTTTCTTTTTCTCAGCAGTGGTTGGATGATTCATACTTTGATGTCTTTGTCGTTATGTTGCCATGAAATAATTTGTTTAGCTAAACAGATGCTTTAATTTCTGGTTTGCTAGTTTTCTTGTCTGGTAAGTCTTACCCAGTGGCAGTAATGCTATTTTATGACAAAAGCAGGTAAAGTGTTGTCTGTTCTAAAAAGTCTTTGCTGCATCTATTGTTTGAATCTGAGATGATTAATGTTTATCCAGATTCAGGTCATACTTTAAACTTTCCTTAATTCCTTTGTTCTCTATTCCATGCAGAATTTATCAGATACCGTAAGGCCGGCTTATTTGGTAGCAACTGATTCACTCTTGTTGGACAACGTTATAACAACAAATTATTTTTGTTTTCCATTCCCTTTTTAAAATATCGAACAAGCAAGAAGTTTCTGGATATTTTGTTGTTCTCTTTTAAAACGGAATAGACTTAAAACATTTGCTTCTTTCAAAAAACAATGCCTTCAATTTCTAAGGCTGCTATAACATTTTTTTGTTCGAAACTTGTTTCATGGAAATGCGATTTAAGAATTCCAACAACTTTCATGATGGCTTTGCCTCAGGGTAGATTTTCATTGGAATGAAAAGTAGTGAAACTTGTGGAGATTTTACAAATTATTTTCATTAAAGGATATTCTCACAGAAAAAAAAAAACCTTGATCGGAAGATATAGAAATAAATTCCTGTCAAAATGTAAAAATATTGGAGTGACCTAGGGATACAGATAAGCTATATATAAATTAATATATAGCAGGAATTAAGGCAGAGAATGGATAACAAAACATGGCATAGTCTTTTAGCCTTAACCAAAAGATAATTACATTTATACAAAACGATGTCCAAAATTAACTATTTCATAGAAAGAAGAAAGGGTTAACTCAAAAAAATTCCACTGCTTCTATGCCAAATCCTCACCTCTGGTTATCTCCACAGTCATTACTCTATAACCCTTGGTTAGTCTTTGACATGTGATTTTTCACTTTCTGGCTCCGTACACACAGGTGTTAACCACATGGCACAGATGTAATTTTTGCAACCTGCTCGTCCAGATCATTCTTGGATACATGGTCCGAGGGCCTAAGGTTGATATTTCTCTGATTAACTAACATGTTTAATATCCTGGTTGATTGGATTATCACCAATGTGATGTTTTTTCCCAAATGACCACACAATGATTGGGCCAAAATAGTTGTGATAGCAGAATACAATATCATGTAGTATGTTTGTGTGATGCCCGGAGTCCCAGAGTATACCTTCAGCATCTATACTCAGTCACTGTCTATCTACAGTCACTGTCTTCACCTATAGACAAGCCCCCGATTGTCAGGAGACTTATTGCGCCTCGCTGTACACGGTTATCCCCAGGTCTTAGAGTGCAAGGTATAGACGCTGAGGCCGGGTATACTCTGGAAAACCAGAACACCAATGGAGCTGAACAGGAATTGGAAGACAAAGAAAATGACAAGAATACAAGGATAATAATGAACAATGAGAAGAACAATGAGAAGAACAATGAACAAGGCTGGGCTACAAGAACCAGACTTTGGATACTATAGTAATAGCAGGGACCACTAGCTTGGCTAACCAACACTATAACAGGCAATGCCTGAGTGCCAAAAACAGACTTAAATACAGCAGGGGAACAAATGGGGAGAGGTGAGGCAAAGCCAGATGCTAAATTGGATCTCCTCCGTCCAATAACAGGTCTAGAGGAAAGGAGGAAATAAGTGGAGGTGCCTGCCCACCTCAACTGGATGACTGTACATTATTGAACTACGGTATATAAAATATAGGGAGAACATTCCGGAATGCCATATTCACTTTAGCCGTGACCGTCTCACTTTATTTTAGTACGAGGGCTGACCAAGGTAAATTTTCAGCCACTTCTGAGTGATGCTGACGGTGAACATTTATTGAACTCAGAAATGCTCAGAACTGCAGTACACACTTTAACCATAAGGGGGCGATTCCATCGGATGCATTGGATTCATTAAGCAATTTTCTTTGTTATGTCTGCCAAAAGAAATTTATGTTGTGTGCCTGTTGTTTTTTTATCAAAAAAACTAATGTCCTATGTCCAATGAGTGTAAACAACATTAATAATTTGGCCAAAGCTTAATTAAACTACAAGTGCAATATACAAACCATGATATGGCTGCGGTTGCTGAGCAACTAAAATAAATGCAAAGAGATGCTCCAAAATTGCTTTGAAAAATTGAAATTCGTTTTGATTTACCCATCTGTGAGATATCTATGCATTCATACATGCTGAGCAACTGGCATGTATGCTAAAGACCTAACCACCCCACTTTACTTTCAGCAGTAGAAAGTACAAAAGACAACTTCAGACATTGTCTTGAATAGCTGAAAGTTCCCTTCTTTGACAACGTGCTACTGTATACTGGATGGGTTGGTTCACACTGGAACTGCCCCCCTCTATTTAATTACAGTCTCTATAGTTCATTACCTTAACTAAGAACCCATAAATAATGTTGGTAAGATAAAAAGCTACTGTATTTATTTTGTCATACAGGTTTCTAATACATGTATCCATTCTTTTTTAAGACCATGAAATCACGAGACATTTATTTTAATTTTATCCTCACTGCTGCTAATGTAACTAGCTCAAACAAATACAAATTAGTGCTAACGGATTCCACAGCAAATAAGGATGTATGTAAAGGAGCACAGTAGTAACCCAATATAAATGTAACCCAATCATTTCATAAATAAACTGAATAACAACATAGTAAATAAATACATTTAAAAATAATTATATATTTTCTAAGTTAAATACCTCAGTTAGTAATAACCAAATGAATTATTTCAATCAACCAATAAATCATCCATTAACTAAGTATACCAATTAGTGATCTACATAATGAAACCACTTAGTTGATCGTTTAAACAAATCAAATATGTTAATTAATGATCCCTCAAATAATAATTGCAAATGATTAATCCCAATGTGGTGAATTATTAATTTAATTGTGAAAAAGAAACAAGTCATATAAAAAGTGTAATTATTGTAGGCTGATTGGAGTTACTGTTTGGAGAACAAAGGTAAGATACTTTTCAACTATCAATATTAAGATATCCAGTACCTTCAACAAAAATGGTATTAGTGAATATGTCTTAATGTAAACAGTTTTAAAATACATTCATATATAATGCTACTCAGATAGAATATCACATACATAGTCAATACATTGAAAATTAATTTAATTGATATCAACTAGAACAAAAATGTAATATATATATTTATAAAAATTCAAAAATATCCAAAATTACCAAGCTGAGTTGTTTCAAAACCGTGACATAGTGCTATTAGTATGTAGTATTAGTATGACTTTATTGCATTTATTAAGGGGATAAGTTTAATCCAGTCAAATAAATGGGATCAGCTTTTTTGATGTTTTAATTTTTAAGAGAAAAGAGAAGTTAATCAGAGTGTAATCTGACAGGAATGGACTACTGAAAGGGGTCACTACCCAAGATTGTTGAAAAATTGTACTTTAAGGGGGCGATGCAATATTGGGCGCAAAATGCCCAAGTCAGTGTAAAACCCACGCAATCCGATGTATCATCAGGTTACCGTGGGTTTTACACTGAGTTTGCATTGCCTGCGCCATTTCCGAGAATGCTCGGAAATAGCGTGGCGCAGGCGATGCAAAACCACCCTTAGTAAAGTTTTGCGCTACCATGTAGCGCGAAACTTTACGCCACTGAATAGGAGGCGTTAGCCGGCGCACTTACCTGGCAGAGATCCCGCGATGTACAAAATCTCGCACAGGGATTTTTGCATCGCGGGAACTCGGGCAGGTAAGCTGCGTCGGAAAAAAATATTGCATCGCCCCCTAAGTATGTAACAAACAAAATGACATCAAATTGCCAGAAATCCTGTATTTATGCAAATGCATGATGACATCACAGAGCTGTTAAAAAGCTGTTGCATGGAGACATGTATAAACAGTTGAGTTAAAGGGCAAGTCCAGCCCCAAAATGAAAACTTACATACAGGTAAATCACCCCCCAAAGCCCTAAACGGTAATAGTTTGAGATCTGAAATATATAAGTCTAATCTGAAATCCTGCACAGTGTCCTGTTTCCCTTGTTTCTGCTTCCTGATTCTTCTAGTAAGCAACTGTCAGTTATGGATTTGACAGTTGAAATCACAGCCAATGACTGAATGTTAATCCCCTGTCTGCCTCTTCTGAGCATGCCCAGGCTCAGTACAGGCTCAGTACAGGTTTCTAAATTGCTCAGTTTCCATGAGGCATCCAGAAGCATAGCAGGCATACAGTAATGAATTCATAGGACAAAGTATGATATATCAACATATTTTAAAGAGGTTATTCTTTCTAAAAGATGTTCTTATGAGGGTGGAGTTGTCCTTTAAGCCTCGTACACAGGATTCGTTTTGGGCAACGATCCCCGACCGAACGGCCATTTCGGCTGATAAAGTGCCCATATCGGCCAAAATGAACCAACGTGCTGCAGCTCAGTTTCATGGAGTTGGCAATCTTCTTAATGCTTAGGCCATCTTTATATTGAGCAACAATTTTTTCTTTTTTTTTTTTTTTTCCGGAATCCTTAGGATGTTCAACTTCTAGGTACCAGAATGAGAGAGTGTAAGAGCCATAACACCAAATTGGCCAAAATGGCCATTTTTTAATTAGAGGTGTGCTCACCTTTGTTGCCAAAGTAGGACTGTGTAATATGGAGAAATGGCAATTGCATGGGGATATGATAACTTTGTATGAATATTTTATTAGGCCATTTAATGAACTTTCTGGAGCACTGCTCACTAGAAGGTCACCTCAGAGGATTTGTTTACATCCTTAAGAATTAGAGGCAAACAGACACTTTCCAGGCATCTGTCAATTTATAAAATAAGATTAAGAATTATTAATATACTAATTAGCAGCCATCTGTGGAGAGGATGCCCCCCCTGTCCCAACAGTAAAGACAACAGTGAGCATGCTTTTCATAGATGTTAACACTTAGCTCCCTATTGATTGGTAAGGTTGGATGTGGGTGCACTGAGGGATGGGGTAATAAGTATTTATGTGATTGGTGTATTATTCAATCCTGATGAAGGGGCTGGTTATAAAATACTATACAACATACTATATACTATACTATACAACAGTAAAGACAACAGTGAGCATGCTTTCCATAGATGCTAACACTTAGCTCCCTTTTGATTGGTGAGGTTGGATATGGATGCACTGAGGGATGGGGTAATAAGTATTTATGTAATTGGTGTATTATTCAATCCTGATGAAGGGGCTGGTTATAAAATACTTTACAACTTGGATGATTTCTTAAATATAAAAAAAAGTTAGTATTCCTTTAAGGATGTTTTAAACTTCATAGAAGCTCTTGTTACAACTTTCTTCTGCTATGTTCTTCTAGCAAACAATATATATAACCCATTTTCACTCTAGCAAGAAATTGCTAGAAAATACATTCACAGTAGTGTAGAATGATTCTGTGTTCTGCAAATAAAAGGTTGACCTGCTGTACACCGAGCTTATGATTATTGTTCTTTATGAAACACATTGTCTCGGAGATACTTGTTATAAGATTGTGTAATGAGTTGTTGACTCGAAAATATGGTACATTTACAAAAAGATTTCAAAGTTTCCAATTCTAAAGGCTATTTTAACTATTTCCTGCACTAAACTGCAACATTTAGCTTACAGTAGAATCATTTAATCCTTTCAATAAAAGAGGCTTGGGTGGCTTCTTGGCAGGGAAAATAACCACAGGTCTAGTTTGTTATCTATAGGTGTGCATATGGGAATGGGTGTGGTAAGGGTTTTGTCAGTATGTTGAATGTGGGGTGGGATGAAGTCTTTATAACTGAAGGTGAGTGTTTTCATGTTAAAGTTGAATTTGATAGACTTTTTCTAAGTGAAATTAATTACAAAACAAATGATTCATTGTCTAATACTCAACACTCCTTTAACTCTCCCTCCCTAATGCAAATGTAATACAACTGATCATCGCGTGTCGGTAAATCAGAACTAGATCATCTTTAGACTGACCAGTCACGGTGCATCTGATTAGAAAATGTGTTCAACTTTGACTGCATTCAGCACATGCACTTTCTAGTATACCATGCTGAGAAAATGGATGTCATTTATATTAGTGAATATAGGTCTGATTCACAGTAGAACAAAGTCGCCAGAATAGACAGCTACACTGTAGCTAAAAATAAAAATACAATAGTGAACTCTAGAATTTAAAGAGGCATAATAATGACAAATTTTGCATTTTTTGCTGTTCACGGTTTCTCAGTTTAGTTTAGAAAAAAACAATAAAAATATAAGCAAAAAATAATTGACTGTTTAATAAAAGGATAACTGTATTGCCTCAATGCATTTTTTTTAAAACTGCTTTCAAAAGAGTAATGGTATGCAGCCCTCCCCATACATTTTTATCCAAGCAACCGAACAGTTCAAGTTTGTTTGACTGGCAGAGGAGGAGGAGAGAGGTTGTAACAGATATTCACACCAGCCAATGACAAGTAATATGTTAATCAGGGCCCTGGGCTGTCTAGGAGGTGGTCTTTTAGCACTCATCTTTGCTGTGTGATATCTAAAGGAAGGCAGCACGGTTGTAAATGTGATTAAGTGATTTCAGCTGCTGGAAGTGTGGACATGTAATGGGGGTGATGTTATTTTTTTTTTGATAATGTTGTCCTTCAAAGCTTACTCAATGTATACATTTTAAACTGGGTAAAAATGCAGTACTGTGGGAATACTTATATATTTTATATATTTTTATTCAAATTAAAAAAAAGGTTGAAATTGAGGCCTTTTGTCTTTTGGACAAAGAGTCTTTAATCATCCATAACATGCACATCTTTTTTTACTGAATTTCAGTTAAGATTTGTGTTCATGTAAATGTCTGGTAACTTTCTCTGGAGGAGGTAGTCTCCTCCAATCTTTTTATTTCTGCTTTTTTTCAAAACACACACATTTCAGCCATATGACTTGCACCCTTTCTATTTGTTACAGTCATTTTCTTCTATCACCCAGTTTATATTAGCTTTATGTTTAACATAAACAGTATATATTGTTGCTTTTATTGGTTACAAGCATCAGCCTGTTTTATTTTAAAAAAGTGGTTTTGCCTGATCAAATAGTACCCTTAAAAATGTCACCAGACTATTAACTGTTTTACTATCAAGTTTCAAATCAGACGATCACAGCATACATTTCAATAATGTGATGAGATAAGATCAGCATTTTGGTGGCATTAAAAACAATTACAAAAATACTTTAGGATCACATTTGGTACATTTCTTTTACTTTCTAGACACACTAACATAGCAAGAGGACTGCACACACTGTGAATTATGTCTAAAAGTCGTGTTAAGTGTTATTAAATTCCCTTTAAGACATTACTGGTAACAGGAATTTAAGTCATAACTCACCGCACATCTCCCCCACTTGTGGGCTTACAGTATTAAGCATTGCTAAATGCCACTATCAGGCAGTATTTATCAACTTCCTTAATAAATACTGTATACTCTATAATCACTTAGCCTAATAGCAGCCATTTTGTTCTCTGACTCCATTTTGTTTTATATTATTGTCGTGTTATTGCAGATGTTTTGTTTCCAAATGTTCTGAGCTCAAGGTCTTTTCCCTCCTACATTGTGTGTCAGCCTGACTCTATCTTCATATTCCACGGTTTTAGTACGTCATCGGCAGACACTGTGTCTGGCCATGCCCCCTTTTTCTCTTTGTGAAAACCCAATGTAATAACTAAATAAACCGAGTTAGATTTTTACTACAGAAATGTGCGGTTCAACTCTATCTCCCGGCGCTGTAAAGGTCTCTTAGTGGGTCTGACAGGCATCAATCAAAGTCCGGTGAGGCTAGATTAGGATATTTATTCTTTCAATTGGTGTCAGTAAGTGGGGATACAACCTACAGGATAGTAAGTATTGAACTTATTAATTTTAAGTTCTGTCTTGCTTGTTCTGTAACTTGTATCAGCACATTGGTATAGATTTTAAAACGTGGGTCTGGAAGGGCGGACGCATGCCCCATGTCTTACAGGAGGGGTCTGTAAGTAGAATGCCCGCAGGCTGGGACCTGTAATCGAGTTCTCTTGAGGAAGTTGCTTCGTGGGTGGAGTGTTAAATTCTGAAAGAGTTTTATTCCCTGAGTGGAATGTAAAAACTTGGTGCTGGGTGTTCTAAAGAGTTAAAGAGTAAGGTAGACTCCCGCAGGTGGCGATCTGCATTTTAAGTTTCTCTTTGGAAGAGTTAACTGGGAGCCGTACAAGAGATATATTTTCCCCTGATTGATAGGATCCCTATGCGGGGGGTAGGACCCGCAACTTGTATTTGGAATACAAGATAATACTCCCGCAGGCGGCGACCTGCACATAGAGAGTTTATGTTTTCTCCTTACCTAGGAGTTGCTTCCGCGAAGCTTAAAAACGAAGGGAGTTAGGGATTGGGGACGGAAAGAGTTAAGCTTAACCATTTATAGAACGGACAGTGTGGTCCAGTTCATTTGAAGTTCGAACTTCTGAGATGTGTTTCTTTGCTAGCTAGCATTATACGGAACATTAAGAGACCTTACCTCTGTATGTCTTGTGTGTTTTATGTGTAACAGTTTTGTCTGTCAAATTTGTTAATTTGCTGAGCTTGCTAGCTTTGTGCTTATTGTTAACCTTCTTGCTTACAGGATGGAGAGTTTCACAGTAAAGGTGTCTGACCCAAACATGATAAGTCATTTAAAGTATATTAAAGTGTTTTAAATTCAGACCCTATGTATCTTCACATGGAGATTGTTATGTATATTAGATTTTAAGTGTTTTTAATTCATTTTTTTGTATATGCACATTGTTCCCAGATGATACTGAATAAAGGGATATATATTCACTAGTATATGAGGTGTGCCTAGTCTGCTCTATTCTTTAGTTTTCAATATATGTATTTGGACATGTGCACCCACATTCTTACATAGATTGCATTTAATCTGTGCAGGGCACTACGCTGTTATAACTTCATATACAAGGTAAGCTGTTTAATTTTTTAATGATACAGGGACTATGTGCTTCTCTATCAAAGATTCCTTATATTAATGGTCCCTCAGCTGACTGCAAGCCTTTTGTAGAGATTTATTGGGGTATCTGCAGAGACTAAGAATATAAAATATTTGTCACTAATAGGGATGATGGCTTATTGTTATTGTCTTATTTTTCCTTTGAATTATTACCAGATTACCCTATCAACTTGATAATATAGGAATTAGTAAAGTAAATTGTGTATCTTAATTTTCTTTAGTGGCATAACTTGTTGGAAGTAAAAGTTGATGTAAGGATTATTTTTTAATGCCCCTAACCCCCTTTTACAGGATATAATTAATAGTATTCTACCAATGGTTTGTACCTTTGTAAAGCAATGAGTAATTATAAAGACTATCTTCCTATTTTATACCCCTATTATAACCCGCTCATATTACAGATAGTTCCTATAGTTTTGGATATTTAAGCCCTTATTAGCATTTCTACCAATACCCAATGTAATACAGTTGTTGATTTTAAGACATGCCTTTTTTTCTGCATGTCGGCTGGTGCTACGGCTCAGTTTTTTTGTATTCATTTTTTGAAGAGTCCCATTTCATGTGTCACTGTTTGACATAAAGTCTTGGTGGACTTGCCAGTGACAGACTCTATGGCTCTCTGTGAAGTGTTAAAATAATAATGGGTTCAGCCACATGGTTCTAGGATTATGTGAAATATGTTAATTGTCAAATATGTTAATGTAATTATTGTGTATTCAGAGCATGGAGGTATGTAAAAAGGTTTCTCTCTCCTCAACTGTACTGCATCAAAAGCTTCCAGAAAATACAATATTGCAATATTTTCATTGTGTAATATCTAAGGGTGAACATCTGGTCGGCCCCGCCAGAAATAAAGACATTTTTGCGTTTCAAACACCCTGTAATAAAGCTGAATTGGTCAGCTTCATGAACTTTTACCAACAATGAATCCCAGCCAGCTCCCACTGGGACCAAATGCTCCAAAGGCACAATTAAAGATTGTCCAAACATCATTCTATGGACACCGAAAATGACAAAGAATGTTTAAATAATTGTAATAACATTTACCTCAGCCCCTGCTCTGAGCTTTGTGAATTATGATAAATCTTTTCATTTGTATTATAAGAGAACATTGTAAAACCATGGTGGCAGTTTTATCACAATATCACAGAGACACCTTGAAACTAGTCACTTATTTTTTTTTTCTCTAAAACATTTCCAGTTACAGTTCAGGGGATGCCTCCGTGTTTGCGCATCCTTGCCTCCTGTGCAATGGCCGTTGAGGCCTCCAACTCTATTATACTGGGCACGGAGAATGTTTAATTAACATCCAATCATGTTTTATAAATGCTAAAGAATAGAATATGAACTATCCGATGTCTCACAGAGTATGAGGTTATTTTAAATCCATAATGGTCTTAAAAGTTAAATATATTCAGGTCTTACCCATAGTATTCCTTTTATTTCTGTATAAGATTACAGGTTAATTAATACCCAAGCAATTAATATTTAATATAATGTAAATCTCTCCTCCGATTTGATTCTCTACCAATTAGAGCTGGTATGGTTGTGTTTGTGTATAATGTATATAGATCTTCAATTCCCAGATCTGTTTGGAATTTAGTCCGTTACCGTGTTTTGTTTATTTAGCTTAATCTTTTTTTAACACCCGTACTGGTGTTTTGTTTAAGGTTTAAGCTGTTAATTCACTGTTTCCAGGTATATTTTAATGTAGTTGGTTTTTGGTAGAATTTGGCAGTAGATAGTTTATAAATGAGAATGTGAGCTGACTTTATATTAATTTAATTTGTGGATTATTATCTTCCTTATGTTTTAGTTGTTTAAATGAAATGATTGTGAGTTCTTTTCATGTTGTTTAAGGGCATGTTATCTCATATATGTGTATAAGTTACTATTCTTTTCTCCGTTTCTTTTGTTTCTTTCCTGCATTCATACTTTTCCCTGAGAATGTTATTATTTCAGTTTAGTTTTTGTTTTCTCCCGATTCATTTTTTTTAAAGATTTTTTTTTTCAAGCATTGTTTTTAGACCTTTGGGTCTTTATTAAAGAGGGGCTAGTTATAGTATAATATGGCTCATAAAAGTTTTAGCCACAATGTTTATTGCCCAAATGTATATACTTGTAAAAAGAAGATGTGAAAACTGTTGCTAAAATTTTGTGTAAGGAAATTATTCCTAAATGAGGTTGTCCTGTTAAGATAGATTCAATAAAGGGCCGCTTTATTTCTAAACTAATACAAGAGATTGTAAAATTGATGTTGATTGAATAGAAGTTTCATATCCCCAGAGTTCATGTTGTTGAACGATGAACCGCACAATAAAGAGAAACTAAGAAGGCTACTGCAGGTTCTTTCAGTAAATGGGATATTTATTTACCAGTTGTATTCCAGAGATTCGTATGGCCCCCAATTCTACATCCGTTGTCCCCTTTCGAAAGTTTAATGGGTAACCCATTCCCTACGCCTTGGCAGTTAAGACGGGATATTAATTACAGGTGACCTGGAATTTACCAGGAAGCTACGTGGCAAAACTGATTGAAAATTGAATGCATCTAGGGTGATGTTTCTTTTTCTTTCCTTTACTTTCTAGTGCTCCGACGCACACCCGTTTAAATCAGGTGATGTAGTCTTGGTAAAGGCGTTCTCAACATAAATCTTTGAGCCTCCCTGTGACTCTCACAGCTATCTTGGTTGAAGGCATCCATCGTGGATACATGCTTCCAGAGTAAAGCGCGCACCGAATCTGTTGATTAGAGAACGAGATGACCACCAAGATGACTTCAGAGACCACCCAGATGACTTCAGAGTTCGACAACCACACCACCCTCGAGGAGGAGGATAGATGAGCCAGATTCCAAACCAGTGATAAATTGTAAACTCCATATGAATACATTTTCCTGACCTGTTCATTTTTCATCTTATTCTGTGGTTTTTTCCCATTTTGAGTTATTAGAATGAACAAGCTTCCCGCTCTATTGCTCCCAGTATTCCATTGCACCCAGGTAACATTTGGGAGTATATTTCAAAAAAGCTCCTAAATATAACTGACTTTTGTTTAGGAAATGTAAAAGTGTTCGGGACCTTATAAGTACTTGTTTAATCGCTATTCCAGTTTCAGTTTCAACCTGCCTCCAATACTATCTGACTAATCAGCACTATAAGATATTGGATCCAATTATCCGGAAGGTTGTAACACCCGCTTAAATTTTCCAGAATACCTCAACAGACCTCCCGTGAACAAACTGTAGATAAGTTAGTATTCGAGCTCCAAAAGTTCTGCTGCTGCTGAGTTTGTTTTAGTTCCCCTAAGTGCAAATGTGTTTTCTGTGACAATAAAATGAAGTGTAATCTCACACCAACAATATCAGATCAGTAATTTGCAACAACTTAGCAATCACATAAATCAAGTAGATGATGGTAAATTTTCTTTATGGAACATGCTTTTTTAGTGGCTTCCCTCCTGGGGTCAGCTTCGCAATATTTTTGGTACAATTGTAAAAATCATATGTGTTCTGATTCTCTGTTGCTACTGTTTTGAATGTGCCCCAGAATGTTTTTCTATATTTTCTTTTGTAAGTTTCCTACTAATCATAAAACTGTCTCTCAGGCTGCTATGTATAATGATGTAATTGCTCTGAATACTATTTCCCTGATAATGTTGCTATAAATTACATATATTTCTGTTTAGTTATCCCTTCGATAAAGGGTGAAACTGTTAGTTTTATATATTCTCTATAATCACTTAGCCTAATAGCAGCCATTTTGTTCTCTCGCTCCATTTTGTTTTATATTATGTCGGGTTATTGCGATGTTTTGTTTCCAAATGTTCTGAGCTCAAGGTCTTTTCCCTCCTACATTGTGTGTCAGCCTGACTCTATCTTCATATTCCCGGTTTTAGTACGTCATCGCAGACACTGTGTCTGGCCATGCCCCCTTTTTCTCTTTGTGAAACACAATGTATAACTAAATAACCGAGTTAGATTTTTACTACAGAAATGTGTGGTTCACTCTATCTCCCGGCGCTGTAAAGGTCTCTTAGTGGGTCTGACAGGCATCAATCAAAGTCCGGCGAGGCTAGATTAGGATATTTATTCTTTCAAATACCACTATTGGGCAGTATATACAGTATCTGCTTTGTTACTAAATAACCCTATTGGGATTTATATAAAAACTGTGTTACTAAAAACCACTATTGGAAAATATAGATTTACTTGTGTTACTAAATACCAATTGGACATTATCGGGGAGATCCAATATCTAAAGCCGCGTTACTTACCTTAGCTCGATCCCATGATACAATAACTGGCGTAAACAAGATTAAGTCAGGTTTGCATCGCGGGATCGGGCTAAGGTAAGGAGTGCACCTTTAACGCTCCTTTAACAACAAAATTTCTTCGGGTTAACGTGGGTTTTATACAGAATTGGGCATATTGGATCCCCCCTATATATTAGCCTGTTACCAAATGCCACTATTGGACATTATATATATTAGCCTTGTTACGAAATACCACTCAAGGCAATATAGATTTACTACCATGAAACAACAGAGGACACAGAAACTCCTCTTATAGAAAAAAGACCCTATTAGGATGAAAAATACACATGTTACCATAGCTAATAATAACTACACTCTTATAAATATTAACCTCCGATAATAAATATATGCACATAAACCTTACCCATACCCCATGTGAATTACAACAACCTAAAACCACACATAATATCTAACATGACGTATTAAAAACATACATATACGGCAATGGGCGTCCCCAATTACCTATACCAAATGTCCAGTGTCCATGCGATGTATCCTATATGGATCAGTTCATATATCACAAACACTGGACAGTCTCGCCTCCTCCAAAAAGGAGTAGGCGAGACTGTCCAGTGTTTGTGATATATGTTTCTTAGAGATTCCAGTCGGGACATTGATATCTTGCGTTTGGAACTGCTGCTCATACTTACCATCGGGTGAAGAGTGTGGGTCCGCCGGTCAGCGGGTCCTGGCTTCTCACGTAAGTCCCGTACTATGATTTCATCATGTGGCCGGCTTATTTATGATGTCTTTACTACAAATGGAAGGAATCTTGAATACGAACTGATCCATAAGATCTCGCATGGACACTGGACATTTGGTATAGGTAATTGGGGACGCCCATTGCCGTATATGTATGTTTTTAATACGTCATGTTAGTATATTATGTGTGGGTTTTAAGGTTGTTGTAATATCTCACATGAGGGGATATGGGTAAAGGTTTATGTGCAATATATTTATTACTTGGATGTCAATAAACAGAGTGGTATTTTTTGGACCTTTATGCGCTCAGTGCCTTTATTATAGGGTCTTTTTTCTATAAGAGGAGTTTCTGTGTCCTCTGTTGTTTCATGGTATTATATATGTTTACCCTGTAAGGCACCGCTGTATTTGCAGTGTTTGCGATGGTCCTATTATGTATAAGGAACTGTGCCACATCAGACCAAATGTAAATAATATAGATTTACTGTGTCACTAAATACCACTATTGGACAGTATATATATTAACTGTGTCACTAAATACCACAATTGGACAGTATAGATTTACTGTGTTACTTAATACCACTATCGGACATTATATAAATTAACCATGTTACTAAATACCACTATTGGACAGTAAATACCACAGTCAGGCAGTATAGATTTACTGTGTTACTAAATACCAGTACTGGACAGTATATAAACCATGTTACCAAATACCACTATCAGGCAGTATAGATTTACTGTGTCACTAAATACCACTATTGGACAGTATATATATTAGCCGTGTTACTAAATACCACTATTGGACAGTATATATATTAACTGTGCTGCTAAATACCACTTTTGGACAGTATATATATATATATATATATATATATATATATATATATATTATTAAACCGTGTTACTAAATACCACTATCAGGCAGTATAGATTTACTGTGCTACTAAATACCACTACTGGACAGTATATATATTAACCGTATTTCTATATATTAATCCGAAAGACCCAATACCAAAACACAAGAAAAGCGACATCATATATGCAGTGCAGTGCAGTGAAGAATGCTCTGATTTGTATGTGGGGGAGACCAAACAGCAACTGCATCAACGTATGGCCCAGCACAGAAGAGCCAATTCCTTGGGTCAGGACATCAGTGTGTACCTGCATCTTAGGATAAAGGACATACCTTTGAAGATTGTAATGTTAACATATTGGCGAAGGAACGTGACTGGTTCAAGGAGGTGTTAAGGAGGCCATTTATATGAAAATAAAGAAACCAAGCCTAAATAGAGGTGGGGGGTTCGACACCAACGTCTGCATGTACATGCTGTTTTAACACCTTACTCTGGGCATTCCTATAACACCTCTTAGCCACTATCCAATACACCCTTAACACCTGGCTTGTGATATGCTAATTGGGATTTTCCAGGGTACATAATTGCCACAGATTCTTGTACAAGTCATTCTGAATTGAGAAAGCCAGTCGGATGACTAGCGAAACGTCTTCAAGAACTACATTTCAAGTCCAGTTGATCTAATTGAATACAACAGATATACCATGACCTGGATGAATGAGAACCTTCACAAGCATATATATTAACCGTGTTACTAAATACCACTATCAGGCAGTATAGATTTACTGTGTTACTAAATACCACTATTGGACAGTATATATATTAACCGTGTTGCTAAATACCACATTTGGACAGTATAAATATTAACCGTGTTGACAAATACCACTATTGGACAGTATATATATTAACCGTGTTGCTAAATACCACTATTGGACAGTATATATATTAACCATGTTACTAAGTACAACTATTGGACAGTTTATATACTGTATTAACCATGTTACTAAATACCACTATCAGGCAGTAAAGATTTATTGTGTTACTAAATACCACTATCAAGCAGTATAGATTTACTGTGGTACTAAATACTACTATTGGACAGTGTTACTAAATAACACTATTGGACAGTATATCTATTTACTGTGTTACTAAATACTACTATTGGACAATATTTACTGATGCAGTTTGTAGCATTGTGAGGCTCAAGTGCCTGTGGAGGGCTGTTTATACCCATGCTTCTTAAAAGAAAGCCAATTGTTGCCTCGAATAAAATGAAATGGTTACTGCATTATCCTGCAATGTGGTATTTTATTTAAAAAGTTTCTGCCTATAGGATGGGTTGTAAGGAGTTAACCTGATCCCTACTGCAATTCATTCTGTAGAGACACTCTCTCTGTAGATTTACAATCATAGACTAGAAAAATACATTAGATATTCAAGGAAACAAAAACTGCTTGATAGCATTTTCTTTAGAAAAAGCACTGAATGTTAACAGAAACCATAAAGTAGTGACTTTTCATTTGCCAATTTAATGTCAACATGCATAGTTTTACTTGTCTCTTGGCTGCATCTAATAACCCCTTTACATCACCTACTAAACAGTTTTTATTCTGCTGTGCCTGTATCACTGGCGAAATTTCTCATTCCATTATAGTACATTTTAAGACATATGGCCTGTGTTTGCCCTCATCGCTTGATTTGATTTTAGGTTTCTACCAGATCTTAAAAGTTATGACATTATTCATATATCCAGCAGTCAAAATGTCTGCATTCTATTCTTACAAATATGATTTGTTTGTGTGTAAACCATAACTAAACCATAACTAATGGATCAGAGTGTGGGCATGTCCCAAAAAAGGTTATTAGGACATAATCAGCGTGATAGACCAAGTGATGCTATTGGCTCCCCAGTGACAGTTGAAGTTGCTGCTACCATAATTTTACATTGTTTGCATCAGCTGTGCAGGTGTCTTTTGCAATAAAGAAATAAGATACCAAAAATAAAAAAATAGGGAAGTATGGGGAGAATATATAGAAACCTATTAATGATCGTCACAAAGAAAAAATCAGAACAAAAGCAGAAAGAATAGAAATGCAAGGGGAAGGGACTAAGATGTGTTGATTGATGCATATAAAATATTCTGAAAACAAGAGAAAAGTACCAAAGAGTGAGAAACTGCAGGAGAAAAGCACACAAGGAGCAACCAGAGACAAAGTTTTAAATATCCTTATAATAAAACACACTTTATAAATCCAAGTTTTTGTTTACAAATAGTGACTGAAAGGTGGTTGAGTCAGCTTAACAGGGATGTGTTGTGAATTAATGGTAGAAGATGATTTTAGTTGCCCATTAATAAGACTGGCCCAAAAAGCAAAATAAATGTGACAATACTTTCTAGTCATTCGGTACACTATCCTATCCCTTTACTAGCCTATCACACCCAGAGAAACACATACTGTATATATAATACAGTACTTATTAAGATGCCAATGATTTGGTCATCTGGTTAAAAGGAACCAGTTTGTAGGAACAATTTCCTGCAGCTTGAAGTTGCTACATCCTGCACATATAGTTTAGATGAACTTAGGTTCCCTTTTCAGATCCAGGGATTGACAAGAACATGCACAACCATACAAACCGAAGGCCTTGCAGGCTAAACCTTACAGCTCATAAAGAGTGGGAACAACAGAACGCAAGGTCTTTAAAGATATACCCATTGCATTTCATTGAGATAAATGTATTGTTTAATAATGTACGGAGGCCTGGGAACAAAGATAAATATTAAAAACTAACACATTTCTCACTCTACCTGATGCCAATAGGTTTAAATCTGCATATATTCTGAGCTATATACGGGATGTCCAAGCTGAATCCCCTAAAAAGCACAAGTGGTGCTTGGATTGTAGAGCGGGATTTAGAATAATTAGAGGCAAGGATGAGTAACTAAACAGTCTAGTCGAAATGTGCTGTATTTAATATTTCTATGTTGTAAGCTGATTCTTCTTCATTACTACGCACATATACAAGCAATCATTTTTTTCTAAGGGCTTGAAATAAATTATGCAGCAGCCAAGTTACACTTTAAAGCATTTTAGCATCATCACGCCCGTCCACACTATAATTTACTGAATTTGCCGTCACAGCCATTTGTACAGGATGTGTAGCTGTCATTGTAGCAACACAATCATCTCAAGGACAAGGGTCTTGCACAATCAGGCCCAGTACAGATCCAGTTTATGTAAAATAAGGGGATGAATGTCAATGAATATCAGTAATGGATATTATGTGAGCGTGAGATAGCAGGAAATCTAATCGCATGGTTTTAATTATATTTACATATAATTATATTTTATATATTAAAATATGTATATATGCATACAACACAAAGGGGTCATTTACAAAGCAGACATAAAAGAGTGGTGAGCACTGTTGCTTAGATGTTAAAAAAAATAAAATAAATAAATAATGTAGAAAAATGCTGGCAGGCTAGAGAGAGACTCTACAGTGTGATCAGTGGTCAAAGGCATGCAGAAATTGAATTCTTATTGATATTCATTTTATAATAATAATACATAATAATAATAATTAAAAGGATACAGTCAAGAAATATATCTAAGAAATGACATAATTAAACAGTAAAAACATCAATAGGCAATAAACACATATATTTGAATATATAGATTTTAAAAATGTACTTTGCCTTGAAACTCTGCCCTGAAAAGTTAAGAATCTATATTTGAATACTAATGCATAATAACTGTATTACAGTATGTGCACTTGATTAATTGTAGTATATATTTACTGATTTCATACTATTTAATCATTTTCTTTAAAGGGAATGTCCACCCCTCTTTTCAAAAAGATATATATTGTAGATAACCCCCCAAAACCTAAAGTTCGTTTTAGTCAAAAGCTAGAAATCGACTCCCAGTCTGAGCTATTATACTTACGCGGCTCCACCGCCGCGGCTCTGCACTTCCGGGCAAGGCAGTCAGTGATTGGCTGTGACAGTGACGTCAAGGCTGCTCGGGAACACAAAAAGAACACAGCAGCCACAGTGGAGACTGAGAGAAGAACCCGGAAGCGGCGGTGGAGCAGGGAGCTTGTAAGTATAATAACTCTTTTCTAGCTTTTGACTAGAACGAACTTTAGGTTTTGGGGGTTATCTACAATATATGTCTTTTTGAAAAGAGGGGTGGACAGCCCCTTTTACTTTTATTTTTTGTTTAAACTTTTGCTATAAACAGATTTTAGTTTATTTAGATTAGTGTCCCTCTTTACAAGGCACTGGTAAGGTCTCATTTGGAATATTTGTTGCAGTTTTGGAATCCCATATACAAAAGGGACAGAGATGGGCAACTAAATTAGTTTAGGGAAGGGCAACTAAATTAATAAGGGGAGATGGAGGAGCTTGACTATGCAGGCTAATTAGACAAGTTAAGGCTGTTTACATTGGAGAAGTGTCATTTATGCAGGGATATGATCACTTTATACAAATATATTAATGGGCCACATAATAAACTTTCTGGTGCATTGTTTACTAATAGGTCATATCAGAGGACTCGTGAACATCATTTAAGATTAGAAGAAAAGAAGATTCATCTTCAGGTTAGGAAAGGTTTCTTTACAGTGAGAACGGTGAAACTGTGGAACTGTCTTCCAGCAGATGTGGTAATGGCAAGTTCACTGAATAGCTTTAAAAGTGTCCTGGGTAAGTTTCTAAAACTAAAAAATATTGTGAATTACAACATGTACTGTATGTCTTTTTTCAACCTCAATTACTATGTTACTATGTTTATGGAATTTCATAAACAATGGTACACAGAAACTTTTCTGAGCACAACATTAGAAATGTTATGTTCTTTGGTGGTAAAGATGCCTTTGAAAGATTTTGAATCCTTTGAACCAGTGACTAACATCTACAGTAAATAGGAGACCCTGCAACAACAGCGATAAAAAGGATACAGAAATATCTATAAGCAAATTGATAGAAATGGAAACTTGGTTTGGACTAACACATTAAACTAAAATTGTGGAAATATTTGTATTATAGCTAAACTAACAATAATGCATAACAGTACTAACCTCAAATCACATTCTATGTAAAACTGTGTTGTCAATTAAAATACATCAGACCCAGAAAATCTTAAAGGTTGAATCCTTTACAAACACCAACATATAAAAAATACAAAAATGTATTAAACCTGAGCTTCAAGGCCTTTGAAGCATAAAATTAAAAAAGAGATTGTTGTCAATTTTGTATAGCCAACATACTGTATCTGATAATATATTGCCCACAACATTTAAAGGTAGAGATGTACAAACTTCCAAAAATCCAGTTCAATTTCGGATTTTCGAACTTCTGAAAATGTTGGAAAATTCGAAAATCAGACACATTAAAGTCAATGGTGAAATAATAGTTTGGAAAGTTTGAAATAAAATAAGGTTAAAATAGCAACTTACTGTACATGGCTCTGGGACCTGTGAAATTGGGACTGGGGAACACATAGAAATATCCAGAAATATCCAGAATTTGAAATAAAGTAACTCCCTTTGCATACAAGCTACTTTCGCTTCCTCATTTGAGTAAAATGTTATATTTTTGGATATACAAATTTTCTAGAAAATTCAATATTTCTACAATCTGTCTCTGAATCTGTCTTTGAAACTCTTAAATAGGGGTGTTCATTATTATACAATAGGAATCATGTCCAGCATGAAGTGGCAACTATTCCTTGTTGCTTGAGATGAACCGAACCCTGAACTTTGACCTGAACTTTAAAAGTTTGGACAAACTCGAACTCTACCCAAACTATGAACTAGTTTGTTTTTTCCTAACTTTTTTTCCAGACTTATTTTCAATAATTATCAAAAATTTGATAGTAATCAAATTCTCCAATCAGTAATCCTCAAAAATATTGGTAACCCCCGTTTGGTAGCCCCTGAATGTAGCCGTTGATTATAGTAACACTTGAATATATCGTTCGATAACTCTCAAATGTATCATTCGGAAAGCCTTGAATGGGCCATAACCCTCGAATGTAGCATGGGGAACCCTGACAATTGCCCAAATCATGGGGGAAATTAGTTAGTGTTTAAACAAAAGTTAACGAATCGTTAACTTCTCGCGGCTATCTGAACAGTTACTGCCATTTCTATTTTTAAAGCGGCAGTAACTGTTATGCATTGCTAATGTCAGCTGTAATACTTCGCCACCTTGAATCGGGTGGTCGCTGCTGCGAAGGGGCATTTGCCCACCTCGCACTTGCCTTCACCCCACCCTCACCCGCCGCCCCTTCCCAGGAGCCCCTCCCAACCCCATCCCTGCTCACAGCGAACATATGGAACAGGAGGCTAGGAGGGGCTGCTGGGAAGGCGCCGCAGCAGGTGGTCGCGACCACCCACCGTGCACCCCCTCCCCAGCAGCCCCTCCAAGCCCCCTGCCCCGCTGCTAGTGGGGAGGGGAAGGGAAAGGCCCGCTGGGAGGGGTGGAGGCACCCTCCAGCGGGGGCCCTGAGAAGGGCCTTTTGGGGCTTAAGGGGTCCCGCAGCTCGAACCAGGACCCCCCTCCCCGGCCCTAACACGGCCTTTGCGGCACTTACAAGTGCCCTTGCGGCACTGCGAAGTGCCTTTGGCGGGGGTCCCGCAGCCTGAACCAGGAACCCCAGTGAGCGGCTCTTAAAAGAGCCCTTGGGCGGTGTCTTTACATGCTTTACATTAAAGGGCATGTCCACCCCCAAAACTAACTTTTTATATTTATTTGGCCCAAATAAGTGCTCCAAAACAAACTTTACAGCATGTAAATCGGTCCAGTGGTTCAAAAGTTACAGACCTTTGTAGCTGGCTTAATCCTGCAACATGGACCAATACAGTGATGAACAGAGACAGGTTACATTACCTTGCCTCTGTTCTTTTCATGTTCTTGAGCATGTCTGTTAGCATCCAGCAGTGAGAACAGAGGAAGTTGCATCAGTAATGGTCTGACCCCTGGATCCCTGGATTTTCCCTCTCAACCAATCACAGCTGTAAAGTTATGTGTACTGAAGAAATCCAGGATCAACAGCTGCAGCCAGCCAGCCCAGAGAGAGAGTGAGACACACACAAACACAGGCAAGAATTTTTTTTTTTCTAAGCTGCAGCTCGGGGTCATCTAAAGTGGAAGTGGAGAGGAAGTGCAGCCTGATATATATCTCATTAAATATCAGGCAAAGCAAATGATTTTGAGAAAAATGAACATGGCGTTTGAGGTTGGTGCTATTATATAAAGAACATAAAAAAAGTTTATTTTTGGGTGGACATTCCCTTTAACCATCTGATTGGTTAATTTAAAGCATGTAAACCAAGCATTAAAAAATTGACCAATCAGAAAAAGATTAGGGTTTTCTGCAAACCTATATAAAGAGATGCACTCCACCGCGGACCTCAGATGCCATCGCAGTAGATGGCTGAAGAAAGAAGATGTAGAGGGTGCCTCCACCCCTCCCAGCGGGCCCTTCCCTTCCTCTCTCTGCCAGCGGCAGGAGGGGGTGCGCGGCGGGTGGTTGCGACCACCTGCTGCGGTCCCTTCCCAGCAGCCCCTCCTAGCCTCCTGTTCCATATGTTCACCGCGAGCAGGGTTGGGGGTTAAGAGGGGCTGCTGGGAAGCGGCGGGGGTTGAGGGTGGGGTGGGCTTATGCCCCGCCCCTGTTGTGGAGGCGCCGGGAAGGGAAGTCCCTTCGCGACAATATTGTACTTAGTGCATTGCGCTTAGTGCAGTATCGCGGGGAAGGGACTTAAAATTACCGCCGGACATCGCAGCCGCTATACATATCGCGGCAATGCCGCTGGGCGTTATAAATACGGCGATATCGCTATTTTCGCAGCCACGATGTGTGGCGGTAATTTTTTAGGACGCTATTTTCGGCCCTTTATAAATATGCCCCTATATTCCAAAGCAAGCCAGAATATTCCTGTCACGGTAACTCCACAGAGTGATCGTGCCGGGACTTACTATTGTAGAATCTTCACCCGACACGATACACTAAACCATGCGTATAAGTCCAGGGATGGGGTCCTTAATCTCGGTTGTTCCTTTGTTCCAGTCTCTCCTTGGTCACAGTTGCTTTCTGACTATATACGATCTCTCCTGTACCAAACCAATCCTCATCGGCTGCAAAAACTATCTTCTACACCGTTCAAATGCCATGGCTTCCAAACAAGCTCCAACATGCCGAGCTTGTTTGGAAGCCATGGCATTTGAAATATATTGTCGCTTAGTGTAATAACAGTGACTATTCAGTCATAAACATGTTTTAAGACCTCTTTACATGCCACACTCCACTTTTCCTTAAAGATCTGGAAACAACTGATAGTGCTGAAAGATTGTGCTAAACATATTTATGCCATATACTGTGTATTACATTTTTTTTGTTTATTGATGTTGATGATACGCTGTTTTCATGTTACTTCGCTCAATAAAAAACAGCTGGTTGTTTGATTCCACTGCATGATCCTTACATCTAGATTCTTAAAAGGCAGATGGAATTAATTTCAGTATTTCAAGTATGTTGACAATTCACTAGAAATCCCTAATATAATTAAAGTCTGTGAAGCAGTCTGAAGCATAATAGACTACAGTGTTACCCTTATCCCAGTTAAGGCAATGCTTTTAATGTATATGAATAAAGATATAAGGTTATTATATTAAAGGGGAACTCCAAACAAGTTAATATTAAATGAAAGGCCATGGTCCTACCTTTAAGATGAGTCATCAACCTCCTCTCTAAGTGCTGCACACAGCCTAAGATATGAAAAAAATCAATGATTAGAAAGTTAGAAGGTGGAGGGTCTGAATCTGCGATCACAAATATTAAAGGAACACTAAATCCATAAATATTACTATTTGGCATCCATTTCTATTATTCACAGGGAGGGAAGAACGCTTATTCTCACCTCCATGTGAATAATAGGACACTCGGGGGACCTGGAACTTACCTTACCGTGCTCCACTCGCAAGTCGCTACTGCACAGAACAGCTGTTCTGTCCCAATTGCACGCCCTATCTTTTGTATTGGCGCGCGCGGTTGGGACAGAGCGGCTGTTAGTGAAGGAGTGGCTTGCAGTGGAGCGGCGGTAAGGTAAGTTCTAGGTCCCCCGAATGTCCTATTATTCACAGGGAGGTGAGAATAAGCGTTCTCACCTCCCTGTGAATAATAGAAATGTATGGCAAATAGTTATTTTTATGGATAATGGGGAGTTTGGTATCCCTGTAATTCCTCCTTTTAATCTGCGGTTGGCACATGCTCAGTGCAGGAGAAAGCAGAAGAAACAAGGATGAGATTGAGTTACAGTGACTAAAGGAGGAGGACTGAAGGGGAGGAGGAAGGGGGATAACAGCACAGCCCACAGCAGGGAGTGCACATTTTTGTCTTTTTTTAATGGAGGAGGAGACACAGAGAAACTATGTAAAAAAAAAGTTATGAAAGTAAATTTTTCTTTTTCTGAACCCAAAAAAATATTTTGCAGTGTTTGTTTGTTTCTCATCAGATTGCTTTTGATTTACATTGACTCATTATCACTATAGACACATGGGGCCCACCAAGCAACCTGGCACCAAAAGCCACCCAACCAATCAAGAAATTACAGCAAACACACTTTTTTACACACACATACATTGCTACACACACAAATACAGTATACTGCTAGACACATACATACACTGCTGCAAATACTTTTATACACACATATACTACTAGACACAGTTACACACACACATGGTAGGCAAGCAGGTTACAGCAAACATTCTATTATGTAATATAAAATATAAAAGTAGATTATGTACAGTAAGTTATATTAACAGTTCACTTGTAGTGATGACCCAGTTCGCGGATCCGAACCCGAATCCGTGGCGGATTTACCTCGTTCGCGAACGGCGGATATCGCAGATTTTCCGGTTTTCCGCCTCTCGAATTTTCGAAATTACGAGGATTTATTTTCGAAAATGCATGAAAATACGTATTTTTTGAAAATCCTCGAAAATGCGCGAAAATACGTATTTTCGAAAATTTTCGAAATTACGAGGATTTCTTCTATTTTCGAGGATTTTTGTTTTAATGGGTCCGCGCGCAGATTTTTGAATTTTCGAATTTTTTCGAAAATTCACGGATCCTTGAGCGCACCGGATTTTGCAAAGTTCGGACATCTCTATTCACTTGCTGTTTGTCCTTCCTTTTCTCCCTCAAAAAAGAAATTGCTAACGTCACTCACAGACCTTGGCCATCTGATGGGCCCTCCGCGAATCTGTCCCTTTCCATTTATAAAAAGACTACCTTGGAGGAGCAGGATCTATTAAATCTGAACACACCTTTTTTTCTGTGCATCTAAAGCTTCTTAGACACTTGCAATCGCGGGATGCGACCCGTGATGCACATGTGTACAGAATGTTTGTTTCGTCTGACCAAGCACCCACACATCAGACAATAGTTGCCCCGAAACAGCCATTTGGTTCACATTGGCTTTGGTACACATAGGTTTTTAGTAATAGATTTATAGTAGTATTTGAGTATTTGAGTTTGAATGAAGATATACGTCCATCTAGTCCAACCTACTTAGCAATACCCACATTTCCTGCCTAACAGTTGATCCAGAGGAGAAAAATGAACTACAGCCTAACTACAAGTGGAAATCGTATATATCCCTAGATCATCTCCAACTATGTTTCAATACAAGTAACATGCAATATTCTTTGTTTTTAGATATTCATTTAGATTTCCTGAAACTATCCAATGAACCTGCCATCACCATGTACAATGGAAAACCATTCCATAGTTTTACAGTTCTCACAGTGAAAAACCCTTTTCTAAACTTCTTTTCTTCCAGTTTTAAGGGGTCTGCGCGCCCTCTGACAGGTTCTATTGGTGAACAATGCATTTATATTTCTTCACAGTGACCAAATCCTCACCTAAGCGCCTTTTCTCTAGCAAGCAAAATTGTAACTTATACAATCTGGCTCAAGCTCCCCCTTATTAATTTAGTTACCCTCCTCTAAAACCTTTTTCATTCCTTACTCAGGATTCCAAAATGGCACCACATATTCCAAATGAGGCCTTACCATTGCTTTGTAAAGAGGGAGAATAATATTTTGCTCCCTTAAATCCATACCTCTCTTTATATAAGACAATATGTTAAAGTGGAGGCAATATGGGTGGAATTAGGCAACAGGAAAGGGGGTGATGTAATTGTTGGTATCTGCTATAAGCCGCCAAATGCTAGCAGAGAGGAGGAGAGTCAACTTCATATGCAGTTGGCAAGGGCTGCAAGTTTGGGGAGTGTGCTCATTATGGGGGACTTTAATTACCCTGACATTGATTGGTGTAGTGGAACTGCCATCACAGAAAAAGGCGATGAGTTCCTGAATTTGCTGCAGGATAATTTTCTCTCACAAGTGGTTGAGGTTCCTACAAGAAAAGCTCTGTTGGATCTGGTAATATCTAACATTGTGGAGCGCTTTATAGATATAAAGGTAACTGGAGGCTTAGGGAATAGTGGCGTTTGGACTTTGTTATCGAATGGAAAAGTGCGCTGGGTTAACAAAGACATTTAATTTCGGGAAGGCAAATTTTCCCAGGTTAAAAGCAGCTCTTCAGAATGTCAACTGGGATAATGTATTATCAGGTAAAGGTAGTGAACAGAAGTGGACTGTGTTCAAGGGGATTTTAAGCCAGTTCACATCTAAATATATACCCTTGGGAAATAAATGTAAAAAAAATAAATCCGCGCCCATGTGGCTGAATTCTGATGTAAAGAGGCAAATGGAAAGGAAAAAAAAGCATTTAAAACCTTTAAGGCCGAGGGAACGGAAAGGGCCTTTAGGGATTATAAAAACTGTAACAAGGAGTGTAAGAAAGCAATCAAACTAGCTAAAATTAATAATGAATAGTGATAAGATAAAGTGGAGTAGAAAAAAACAGTTTATCTACTATATAAAGTAGATATCTTGTATGTATGTATGTATGTATGTATGTATGTATGTATGTATGTATGTATGTATTTATGTGCTCACCTCACAGCCACACTACTGAATGCATCCGCATAACGAGAGCAACACATGCAGCACTCAAATCATCTGTTAATCTGCTTCTGGTGTCAGATTTGATATAATTCAAAGATGAAAACAACTGCTCACATGCGTAAGATAATCCAAACAAAGTAAGGAAAGCAATCCCAAGTGCTTTCATTGACTTAAAATTATTTGGCAAAGAATTCCACACTTTAAAGATTTCATTTTTAGAACTAACTGTGCTGTCCATTATCATCCTTTTTACCTTCTCAGAATAGAATTTTTTTTTTCAAATAGAGCTTTCTTGAAATTCCAATATCTCCATTCCCAGATTTCCGAAATCTAACCAATGTAAGCAGGAAAGTTCAAGTTCTTCATATTATGCTTTATCTGGAGAAGTAAGAAAACATAGGGTTGTCTCCATCTTACGGAACTGTAAAAATCTGTTACTAAAATTCACCTTTGCAGTTGCCACAATGCTTGAAAATTCCTTGTGAATATCCTGATGGCTTGTAGGATTATCTGCAAATGTCGTAGAATTTTCTAAATGCAATTTTAGATTTGGAAAGTATTTCAGCTTTCAAGGTCTCTTTCAAAAACCTGCAGTTTTCTCTCAAATGTTTTGATATCAAAAAACATTCTTTCTGCTGTTTTTCCTACACCTTGTGGTTGTTTGTTAAGTACATTAAAGTGTAATGGACATATCAGTGAGTTGTGGATATTCCTGTCCCTTTTCACTTATAAACAGCCTAATTTCATCCAAGCAGGATGCAAATCTCTCCAGGACTCGTCCTCTGCTCAGCCACCGGACATTATTATACATAAGTAAACAATTATACTGTGCCAGAACCTCCTCAAAAAGTGCTTGAAACTGTCGAAAATTCAGAGCACGAGCCATGATGTAATTCACCATTTTTGTGACATCTTTGAGGACATTTTCAAATTTTTTGCTGCTGTTCCTGGCACAAAGGGCTTCTTGATGTATAATACAATGGAACTGAATAACTTGGTGTCTTGTTTCTTTAGCAAAGATCTGTATGAAAACAGATGTTGTCCCCACCATAGAAGGTGCCCCATCACTAGTAATTGAAACCACTTTTTCTGGTCTTATGTCTTGTGACATAAAAGCCTCCATCACATCATTGTAGATATCTATCCCTTGTGGTTCCTGTAGGCAGAGATGCCAGTTTCACCAGCTGTTCTCTCATGATGTCACCAATAGCATAACGCAAAATGACTGCAAGCCTTGCACGATTATTTACATCATTGCTTTCATCCAAGCACATGGAGTAACAGGCTGTCTTTTGTAAGTCAGTGGTAAGCTGTTGACTAACATCGCTTGCCATGCGCTGGATTCAATCTTTAACAGTATTTCTACTAAGTGGTATCTCAGAGATGCGTTGAATAATGTTATCTTTGTTTGGGAAATCATGAAAATGGGAATTACTCCCAGACAACATGGCTGTTTTGATAACCTCCCCATCTGAGAGGGGCTTACCATTCTTTGCTAAGCACAGTGAAAATTGAAAACTGGCAGCTGTCAGATAATTTGTTCTAAAAAGATAGTTGCAAAAACTAAGATACTGGGAATTATATTTCCTCTATTTCCCTTCAAGAAACTCTTTTCTTTTGGATTCGCTAAGCTGGCATTTTTGTGGTTGGTATCTAAGTGCCTTCTGACGCTTGATGTGCGACACACAACACATTCGTTACATAGAACACAAAACATTGTGTTTAATCACTCCAAACGTCTCTGTCCAGGCCTCTTGGAATGATCTTCCACTATCTGCTCTTGCTTTTTTTGCTTTAATCATTTTTGGGTGTTCAAGACTTGGAGTCTACAAAACACAAAATTAAAAGAAAACTGTAGACTAGAGAGAGAATACAGACCAATAGATACTGTAATATAGATATAATCTCTAATAGATTACCTATTAACCCCCTACATTACCACACACGAGTTCCAAATCAGTGACCATTAACCTATACATTACCACACAGGAGTTTGAAATCCCTAACTGTGACCATTAACCCCTCCATTACTGCACAGGAATTTGAGATTAAAAGCAATAAAACAAAAAGAAAATGAATTTACTTGTGGTAAAACAAATCTCCTTTCTCTCACCCACTTCCCCCCTTCCCCTGGCCAAGGATGGCAGCAGATGTAGATTCTTTTTAGGCAGTCCCATATAATGTAGAGCAGGAAGAGAAAGCAGTAAATCTAACATGCAGAATTGACATTCCTCACTTTCTTTTATCCTGCTGTCAGGAGGATAAGATCCATGGAGGGTGGAGTCCTTGTGCAGCCAGCAAACAGGTAGGGATGATAAATTATGATGAGCATAACAGAGACGCTGATGGTGAATACTGAGAATGCAGTTCAGGAGTCCAGTGTCATTAACAGGGGGAAACAGACACAGCAGGGAATTCAAACATTCTATTTGGTTCTACACATTGTTTTCACATGCAAAACTGCAAATTAAAATGATTTATCAATTACCTCCTGCTGATTGGAACATAAAAGTACACCAAACCAAGGTAATTCAACAATAATAAGGGTGCCCTTATTATTATATTTCAGTCAATGCTTCTGCTAAATATGGAGTATGAACTTATAATGAGGAACAATCTGTTCTATACAGTATTATGCATTTCATCTGCACCTTGCAGGGACCAGTAGTTTCATGCCTTAGTTCTTGCTATAACTTCATGGAAAACAATGAATGTATCAAAAACAAGAATAAAATGAACCCGATAGATTTTATCTTTCAATAACAAATAGTGATGTCAGGGAGTTTATAAATGTTCTCTCTGTCTAATTAAATCTGCAATTAAAATGGCATGTGTACATCTGCAGACCTCTTAGTAAACCATTTATTATCTGTCTGTTTTGCCCATCTTTTCAGGCAAATGTTAGGGAAAGAGGTGGATCTTTTAATTAAATTATGTTGCACTTGTCATGTAAGTACTCAAGGGGAAAAAAACATTAGTGTTTTATGAGCTAAACCTTTATCAGTGTGAAGATCGAGAGGATTTCATAAGTGTCAAACTAAATGCATTGAAAATAAAATACAAATCTGTGACTTAATAGGTAGAAATTGTATATGGTATATGCAATATTGAATTTATTTCATTTTGCAAACTTTATCTGGGTTGGCAGTTCCGCAACTACAGTCAATTGAATCAAAATTAAAATCTCTGATTATTATAATGCGACCCAAACTTTCCACTGTTCTAATAATTGAGTCCCCTACCTCAACCACCCTACTAGTCATCCTGGCACTTATTCCTGTCTCCCATGCATTAGAATTCCTGGTTCACTGAGTGCTCGGAGAGTCATTTTGCTTCATACATACTTTTGAGAAGGCCTCTTGTGTTTCTTATTGTAAGATTTTACTGGCACCGACCAGTACATAATCATTCCCCAAAAATGTTGAACATTTCACCTTCCTGAACCTCATACTCCAAAAGGAAAGGAAAACCACATCTGATATAAGAATATATTTCCAGTAGCAACTGCAAGACCTTATATATGTGTCAGGAGGATGTGAATTGCATGGCACTGATTAAACTTTTATTCTAAACACACATACTTCGTTCGTCGCTGACAGCAAGTAGTGATGAATACTGGTCTCGAAACAAACATGGTTTTGATTTGGAACTGCCAGTTTTAAAATCTAACAGACTTTTTGAAATTTTAGAAACTCTTAACTTTTCTTTAAAAATTCAAAAATCAGAAGTTGAAAATGTAAAAATTCTATTCAAAACTTTCATTAGATTAGAAAAGATTAGAAAATCGAAAAAACGTCTAGCAAAAATTTTAAAAATGTTAAAGAAAATTCTAAAAATTTCAATTCAATCGGATTTTAGAAACTTTAATAGGTTACGCTATGGGAACAAAACTTGCCAGTTTTGTTTATCTCCCACAGCTAGTGTGACCTTGGTTTACCACGCTTTCACTTGTAAATGCCTTTTGTTTCTTAATACTTATTAAAAAAACTGAAATTATACAGTTGATAACGTTAAGTTTTAAACATTGTTTATATGGATTTTTACATTTTATTTCACCTGGCAGCTATTTTATAGATTGACCAACTTTAATCAATTGAGTTCATAATCTTTAAGTTGACATTCCAATTTATTTGCTTTGGTAGCAGTTTCACCACCAAAAACAAGACTTTTACCTTATTACAATGTTTATTAAATAGCTATACATTTCAACAGTAAATGCAACCTGTTTTCACCCATTCATTTCCCATTTCTATGAGTAAAAGAAATATTTTTCCCATGCGAGAGTTCATAATTTTTTTTTCCTGTCTGTTTTGAGCAAAGTACAAAATTCATACAGGGAGATTCACCCAGAGCCACAGGCACTGTGGGAAAATCTACTATAGCCGATTTACCAGAGTCCACGCGGCTCTCTGTGAATCTCATACGCATGTAAGTATTTAATGCCAGCTATTAGCTAGAGTTAAATACTGACGTGCAAACAGCCGTGCAGTCTCCAGTTAATAGTCGTGTGAGAGGCTTAAAGCCATGCTAGCCAATTGTAAAAAAGGTTAGCACGCCTTTAAGAACCACGGCCTACACAGCGCTCCCAGGTAAACAAGCCCAATATTGTATTGGTTACTATAAGGACAATGCATTAAGAGATGCAAAAGTTTGTCCATCGTATTAATCTGCAGCAACCAATTATATGTTATCTAACTGCAGTAACCCAGTAAAAAGTCAACAACTGATTGGTTGCTGTAATAACCAAAGGCAAACTTTTGCATCGTTAATTATCAACCTGTGAATATTGTTACATTCCCCAATACATATTAGTGCATTTCAATATTTAGAATTATGTGTGTGAAATGTTAATTTTCTAAATGACAAGGTGTTTACACTTACTATAAATGCCCTGAATTTGTTTCTCTTTCCAAAAAAAAGCTATACGTACACAAATTTTTAATAAATCTAATTTCCCACTATCAGTTCCAGGATTAATGCTGAGAAATCATTCTGTTTTGCTTTTCAATGAAGCTTAAAAATAGTTTTTGAATAGTTTCAACCTGCTAATTGATTCAATGAATTTGTTGAAAAAGACTGAAATCTAAAAAAATGATTGGACATGATAAGATTGAGCACTTTTCAACATAAGGGTACCCCTATAGAGTTCCTCCTTGATCTATTGAATTTTATCATGTTCAAATTTTTTTTTAGATGTCAGTCTGACTTTTACATCCAACGGTCAGGAGTAGCAATGGGTTCCAATGTAGCACCATCTGTGGCCAACTTATATATGGAATGGTATGAAAATCTATATATCTATCCCAGGGTGGGAAAATAAATATTTTTCTACAAAAGATATATAGACGACCTCTTGAAGGGTACTAGCGAGGGCGCCCATAAATTTGTACTATCACTTAACTCAAAACCCACTCAGGTCAAACTTACCCTACATATTAGTTCTAAAAGCGTGGATTTTGTGGACTTGCGAATATACAAGATAGGAAACAATTTTGGTACCACATTGTACAGGAAGGATACTCCATCCTACATGCCAGTAGCTGCCCCTCACATAACACTAAAAGGGGTGTGGTGTTCAGTCAGTTTCTCCATGTACTATGCAATAACTGATGAATCCAGAGCAGAAACACAATTGGAGGAAATGTTTGACAGACTGAAACTTAGGGGCTATTCCCATAATATGTTGGTTGAACCACTTCAAAGAGCTAGAACCCATGTGAATGAATCTTACTCTTCTGCTATCAATCACCCTGTACATGATGTTCAGATCATTCATTTTTGATCCACCTATACACCGCACAGTAAAAAACAATTAACTCTACATTGTTTCTTACGATGACAACATTGAGTTTTGTAACATCTATTGCTAGGTTTGAAAAATAGAGCAGCTGTCTTGTTTTCTTTTCGTTTGATTGTATACTTTGTTGCAACAATGATATATATATATATTTATAAAACAAAGGCTTATAAAAATGATCAAATAATCACAAGCATAATTCTGGACAAAATTCTACTTTATTTATGTTTCAATTTTTTAAGAAAAAGCTTTATAATTGAACATGCGTTGGTCCAGATGCACTGAAAATATGTCTAGGAATTTAGTAATTCTACTTTTTAAAAGATTTTACACATTTCACTCTAGTCAAAGTTTATATTATAACCTGGTGGGTAAACTCATCATCCATGGACTTTCTCTGAATCTTGATATATAAATTCCTTATTCACAGTCAGCAACATTTGTCTTGTGATAATGGGACTTGCTGTTCAGCAGTAGAAGATAAGCCACAGGTTACTACTGACTTCCGTATATATAATTTGAATTGTGTATTATACATTTATTTGAAAATCCAATGCATGCTGACAGTTGTGTTTATTTCTAATAATTGCCACTGGAAAACACGTTGGGCCTATTTCACATACTGTTCTATGTTAGAAAGCAAGTGGGTGCATACAGTTGTCCAAATGTCCAATGAATCCAAAATCATAAACAAGAAGCATATAGCATATAGAATAGAAAGGTGAGGGGAGTTGGTGATTATTAGAGATTGCGTATTCAGATTTACGGAACCCAGGAAAAACCCGAAGATCTGAAAACTTACTTTTGAGTGTTTGGAACGTATTTTCGATGGATACCGAACATTCAATTTTATTTTCGAGGGTTACCGAAAATAACGGTAAACATTGTATAACCCTCGAGAATACAATCAGAACTACTTTAGCGTTTTCAATCATATTTTCGAGGGTTATCAAACATCAAAGTACTTTGCTGTCAAAGTAACTTTTCGAGTAACTCTCGAAAATAACCTTGAAGGTTTGATAACCCTTGAAAATACGTTCCAAAGTCCTGAAATTTCATTTGAAATCCAAGCGATCTGCCCGGTTTCGGACGGAACATTTGGATTTTGGAACCGAGGGGTTCCTTGACAGATCTGACTCGGACCCAGGTCCGATCTTTAGTGATAATGTCTAAAAATGGGATAAAATCAGGGCCCTTTACAAAATCAATGTAATGCTAAAATGCAGTGAACTTCCATTATAATATATATGATTCATACAAATAACTGTAATTGTGCTGTAAAATAGCCTTTGCTGCTGGTTATATTTATGTGACCCTAACTGGCATAACAGCATGGCATGCATTGATGTTATATAAATATTATTACAGCTCAATATTCTTGCTGTAGTTAGCACAAATTGAGCCATTGTTCAATGATTGATTGGTTCATTCATTCTGCTTTCCAGTGGATGAATTAGAACAATTCTAGAAATTTAACTGTTTCAGATCTGGAGGAACATTTACCTTAAAACATTATAAACTATTAGTAAAGATAAGAATAGTCATTATAGATAATTTGGTTGAAAATGGAGCAGTGAATTTTGTGGAAGGTCAAAGGTGGTGCCTTTAACCACTACACTATCCAGCCACTGCTTTATATGGATAATATATTACTAGGTTATCATATGGTTATTATATGGTTATTATATTACTATATAGCCTAGTAATATATCAAAGATAAAATGTAGTAGCTGGATAGTGTAGTGGTTAAAGCCACCACCTTTGACATGGGAGACCAGGGTTCGTATCCTGGCTGGGGGCAGCTATACAAATTTTGGATTATTAAAATACCCTAGTAATATAATAACTATATAATAACCTAGTAATATTATAACCATATAATACCCTATATAATATTATATTACTAGGTTATCATATGGTTATTATATTACTAGGTTATTATATGGTTATTATATTACTAGGTTATAATGGTTATTATAATACCTTAGTAATATAATAACCTTGTAATATAATAACCATAATAACCTAGTAATATAATATAGTGGATAATGTACCCCCTACTGTAAATTATAAGGATATTAGAATTCACCGAGGAGTTCTGTGACCATATAAAAGCACGAGGCCGGAGGCCGAGTGCCTTTTATACAGGCCACGGAACTCCGAGGTGCCTTCTAATATCCCTATGAATTTACAGTAGGGGGTACATTATCCATTATAACCCACCCCACCCTCATTTATAAACAAACCCATGGTTATTGTGCAGTCCACAGGCTGCTGTCCCCACACCACACACTACTGATTCTTCTTTTCTGACCCCTTCTCCTCCTGACACACACACACACACCTGACACACACACACACACACACCTCTGACACACACACACACACACACCTGACACACACACACCTGACACACACACCTGACACACACACACACCTGACACACACACACACACACACACCTGACACACACACACCTGACACACACACACACACACACCTGACACACACACACACCTGACATACACACACACACACACCTGACACACACACACACACACCTGACACACAACACTGGGGGAACACACACACACCCAACACACACACACACACTACACACACACACAACCACTCTTTCTTTCCTCTCCTGCCCCGTAGTTTTCTGCATATAGTCAGCTGACCCCTGCTCCTCCTGGCAGTCCCACCCACCTGCTGCTTTCAGTGATCCGGCCGGAGTCTAACAGCTTAGACCGCACCCCTTCTGCTTCCTCCTGGATTATCTCACATAACACCGGCTTCTCATACTTGCTTCCGGGTATACGGCTCTTCATTAGATCAAAGGTACTTTTCCCAGGTACTTCCGTGTTATTATCGGGCGCTACTGCGTAGTAGCGCGCCGATTATAGGGATATTTTTTACAGTTTATGCCATAGGATCCATGTGACCAATAAGAGGTGTGCGCGTTACTAGACTAATAGTTTTATTTTAATTTATAATTATTTCTTTTTTATTTTTTTTTTATATTTTATTTTGTTTTGGTTTTTTTTTTTTATATTTTAAATAGTTCAAGTTTTGTGGTATATGGAGTTGTATGGCTTTATTTTTGTTTATTTTTGTTGTTAATTGTTCTTTTGGTGTGTTATTATTATGTGGTTTGGTTATAGTTGTATATTTGTTTGTTTTTTTAAGTTTAAAGGTAATAAACCATATAATAAACTATAATAATAGTTCTTAGAAGTACAGAGTTGTATTTTATTTTTTTACATTTTTTCTGTGCAGAAAGTTTTTCGTTGTTTTCTTTATGCCCATAGGGATCAATGGAAGGGGTGGGTTATAACCATATAATAACTATAATAATAGTTCTAGACTTCCATTGATCCTATGGCATAAACTGTAAAAAATATCCCTATATCGGCGCGCTACTACGCAGTAGCGCGCCGATAATAACACGGAAGTACCTGGGAAAAGTACCTTTGATCTAATGAAGAGCGTATACCCGGAAGCAAGTATGAGAAGCCGGTGTTATGTGAGATAATCCAGGAGGAAGCAGAAGGGGTGCGGTCTAAGCTGTTAGACTCCGGCCGGATCACTGAAAGCAGCAGGTGGGTGGGACTGCCAGGAGGAGCAGGGTCAGCTGACTATATGCAGAAAACTACGGGCAGGAGAGGAAAGAAAGAGTGGTGTGTGTGCAGGTGTGTGTGTGTTGGTGTGTGTGTGTCAGGTGGTGTGTGTGTGTGTGTGTCAGGTTTGGTGTGTGTGTGTGTAGGTGTGTGTGTGTGTGTGTGTGTCGGTGTGTGTGTGTGTGTGTGTTGTCAGGTGTGTTGTGTGGTGTGTGTCAGGTGTGTGTGTGTGTGTGGTGTGTGTGTGTGTCAGGTGTGTGTGTGTGTGTGTGTCAGGTTGGTGTGTGTCGGTGTGTGTGTGTGTGTGTGTGTCAGTGGTGTGTGGTGTGTCAGGTGTGTGTGTCAGTGTGTGTGTGTCAGGTGTGTGTGTGTGTGTGTGTCGAGTGTGGTTGTGTGTGTGTGTCAGGTGGTGTGTGTGTGTCAGGAGGAGGGGGTCAGAAAAGAAGAATCAGTAGTGTGTGGTGTGGGGACAGCAGCCTGGACTGCACAATAACCATGGGTTTGTTTTTAAATGAGGGTGGGGTGGTTTAATGGATAATGTACCCCCTACTGTAAATTCATAGGGATATTAGAAGGCACCTCGGAGTTCCGTGGCCTGTATAAAAGGCACTCGGCCTCCGGCCTCGTGCTTTTATATGGTCACAGAACTCCTCGGTGAATTCTAATATCCTTATAATTTACAGTAGGGGGTACATTATCCACTATATTATATTACTAGGTTATTATGGTTATTATATTACAAGGTTTATATTACTAAGGTATTATAATAACCATTAAACCTAGTAATATAATAACCATATAATAACCTAGTAATATAATAACCATATGATAACCTAGTATATATATTATATAGGGTATTATATGGTTATAATATTACTAGGTTATTATATAGTTATTATATTACTGGGTATTTTAATAATCCAAAATTTGTATATGCCCCCAGCCAGGATACGAACCCTGGTCTCCCATGTCAAAGGTGGTGGCTTTAACCACTACACTATCCAGCTACTACTTTTATCTTTGATATATACTAGGCTATATAGTATATAATAACCATATAATAACCATATGATAACCTAGTAAATATTATCCATATAAAGCAGTGGCTGGATAGTGTAGTGGTTAAAGGCACCACCTTTGACCTTCCACAAAATTCACTGCTCCATTTTCAACCAAATTATCTATAATGACTATTCTTATCTTTACTAATAGTTATAATGTTTTAAGGTAAATGTTCCTCCAGATCTGAAACAGTTAATTTCTAGAATTGTTCTAATTCATCCACTGGAAAGCAGAATGAATGAACAATCAATCATTGAACAATGGCTCAATTTGTGCTAACTACAGCAAGAATATTGAGCTGTAATAATATTTATATAACATCAATGCATGCCATGCTGTTATGCCAGTTAGGGTCACATAAATATAACCAGCAGCAAAGGCTATTTTACAGCACAATTACAGTTATTTGTGAATCATATATATTATAATGGAAGTTCACTGCATTTTAGCATTACATTGATTTTGTAAAGGGCCCTGATTTATCCCATTTTTAGACATTATCACTAAAGATCGGACCTGGGTCCGAGTCAGATCTGTCAAGGAACCCCTCGGTTCCAAAATCCAAATGTTCCGTCCGAAACCGGGCAGATCGCTTGGATTTCAAATGAAATTTCAGGACTTTGGAACGTATTTTCAAGGGTTATCAAACCTTCAAGGTTTTTTCGAGAGTTACTCGAAAAGTTACTTTGACAGCAAAGTACTTTGATGTTTGATAACCCTCGAAAATATGATTGAAAACGCTAAAGTAGTTCTGATTGTATTCTCGAGGGTTATACAATGTTTACCGTATTTTCGGTAACCCTCGAAAATAAAATTGAATGTTCGGTATCCATCGAAAATACGTTCCAAACACTCAAAAGTAAGTTTTCAGATCTTCGGGTTTTTCCTGGGTTCCGTAAATCTGAATACGCAATCTCTAATATCACCAACTCCCCTCACCTTTCTATTCTATATGCTATATGCTTCTTGTTTATGATTTTGGATTCATTGGACATTTGGACAACTGTATGCACCCACTTGCTTTCTAACATAACAGTATGTGAAATAGGCCCACGTGTTTTCCAGTGGCAATTATTAGAAATAAACACAACTGTCAGCATGCATTGGATTTTCAAATAAATGTATAATACACAATTCAATTAATATATACGGAAGTCAGTAGTAACCTGTGGCTTATCTTCTACTGCTGAACAGCAAGTCCCATTATCACAAGACAAATGTTGCTGACTGTGAATAAGGAATTTATATATCAAGATTCAGAGAAAGTCCATGGATGATGAGTTTACCCACCAGGTTATAATATAAACTTTGACTAGAGTGAAATGTGTAAAATCTTTTAAAAAGTAGAATTACTAAATTCCTAGACATATTTTCAGTGCATCTGGACCAACGCATGTTCAATTATAAAGCTTTTTCTTAAAAAATTGAAACATAAATAAAGTAGAATTTTGTCCAGAATTATGCTTGTGATTATTGATCATTTTATAAGCCTTTGTTTTATAAATATATATATATATCATTGTTGCAACAAAGTATACAATCAAACGAAAAGACAAGACAGCTGCTCTATTTTTCAAACCTAGCAATAGATGTTACAAAACTCAATGTTGTCATCGTAAGAAACATGTAGAGTTAATTGTTTTTTACTGTGCGGTGTATAGGTGGATCAAAATGAATGATCTGAACATCATGTACAGGGTGATTGATAGCAGAAGAGTAAGATTCATTCACATTTCTAGCTCTTTGAAGTGGTTCAACCAACATATTATGGGAATAGCCCCTAAGTTTCAGTCTGTCAAACATTTCCTCCAATTGTGTTTCTGCTCTGGATTCATCAGTTATTGCATAGTACATGGAGAAACTGACTGAACACCACCCCCTTTTAGTGTTATGTGAGGGGCAGCTACTGGCATGTAGGATGGAGTATCCTTCCTGTACAATGTGGTACCAAAATTGTTTCCTACTTTTATTTCGCAAGTCCACAAAATCCACGCTTTTAGAACTAATATGTAGGGTAAGTTTGACCTGAGTGGTTTTGAGTTAAGTGATAGTACAAATTTAGGGGCGCCCTCGCTAGTACCCTTCAAGAGGTCGTCTATATATCTTTTGTAGAAAAATATTTTTTCCCACCCTGGATAGATATATGATTTTCATACCATTCCATATATAAGTTGGCCACAGGGGTGCTACATTGGAACCCATTGCTACTCCTGACCGTTGGATGTAAAAGTCAGACTGACATCTAAAAAAAATTTGAACATGATAAAATTCAATAGATCAAGGAGGAACTCATAGGGGTACCCTTATGTTAAAAGTGCTCAATCTTATCATGTCCAATCATTTTTTAGATTTCAGTCTTTTTCAACAAATTCATTGAATCAATTAGCAGGTTGAAACTATTCAAAAACTATTTTAAGCTTCTTGAAAAGCAAAACAGAATGATTTCTCAGCATTAACTGGAACTGATAGTGGGAAATTAGATTTATAAAATTTGTGTACGTATAGCTTTTTTTTGGAAAGAGAAACAAATTCAGGGCATTTATAGTAAGTGTAACACCTTGTCATTTAGAAAATTAACATTCACACACATAATTCTAAATTTGAAATGCACTATATGTTTGGGGAATGTAACAATATTCACAGGTTGATAATTAACGATGCAAAAGTTTGCCTTTGGTTATTACAGCAACCAATCAGTTGTTGACTTTTACTGGGTTACTGCAGTTAGATAACATATAATTGGTTGCTGCAGATTAATACGATGGACAAACTTTTGCATCTCTTAATCATTGTCCTTATAGTAACACATACAATATTGGCTTGTTTACCTGGGAGCGCTGTGTAGGCGTGGTTCTTAAAGGCGTGCTAACCTTTTTACAATTGGCTAGCATGGCTTTAAGCCTCTCACACGACTATTAACTGGAGACTGCACGGCTGTTTGCACGTCAGTATTTAACTCTAGCTAATAGCTGGCATTAAATACTTACATGCGTATGAGATTCACAGAGAGCCGCGTGGACTCTGGTAAATCGCTATAGTAGATTTTCCCACAGTGCCTGTGGCTCGGGTGAATCTCCCTGTATGAATTTTGTACTTTGCTCAAAACAGACAGGAAAAAAAAATTATGAACTCTCGCATGGGAAAAATATTTCTTTTACTCATAGAAATGGAAATGAATGGGTGAAAACAGGTTGCATTTCTGTTGAAATGTATAGCTATTTAATAACATTGTAATAAGGTAAAAGTCTTGTTTGTGGTGGTGAAACTGCTACCAAAGCAAATAATTGAATGTCAACTTAAAGATTATGAACTCAATTGATTAAAGTTGGTCAATCTATAAAATAGCTGCCAGGTGAAATAAAATGTAAAAATCCATATAAACAATGTTTAAAACTTAACGTTATCAACTGTATAATTTCAGTTTTTTAATAAGTATTAAGAAACAAAAGGCATTTACAAGTGAAAGCGTGGTAACCAAGGTCACACTAGCTGTGGGAGTAAACAAAACTGGCAAGTTTTGTGAAGGGGTGGGTTATAACCATATAATAACTATAATAATAGTTCTAGAAGTCCGAGTCCGCTCGAACTCATAAAGTTTGGCTCGAACTCGGGCTCGAGTTCTAGTCCATCCCTACTTATCATTAAAAATGGTGCTAATTTTGCCCCAACCAATCAGATCTTATGTAACATTTGAAAGCTAACATTTGATTGGTTGGGGCAAAATTAGCACCATTTTTAATGATGAGAACTTTTATTGAAAAACCCTGTATGTTTTTTTGGAGTTGCTTAGTTTGTGTAAGAAAAAAGTTACTGTATTATTACAATTATATATATAACTTTTATTGTTTAAGGGCACTTTTTAAAATCTTTAACTTTTTAAAATCATCCAGTCCACAACTTTTGTTAAATATATATACATGCAAAGGTTAATACTGGATGACTTATTCATTTATTTTTTTTTTAAATAAAAAATGTACTTAACACATCCACTTGCAGTAGGTACTTCAGGTATCTCAACACCACTGGCACAAACTATAAAGTTTTGTAGCTTTATTATAATGTCTGGCGAATACTATGATAATATTTTATAAAGGAAAAGAAAATAATTTATAACAAAAGTCCCAACTGAAGTCAGACTGATTTTATTTGAATTATGGAATCTTTATTTCGTCACTGATTTTATTTCTTTACTAATATTCTCTCTTTTGTATGAAAACAGCTAAGACTCCTATGCAGTTTTTAGCCATAAGGCCCGGCAAGTTTCCATATAACCATAAATGCAAAAGGGGAAAAATATTTATAATGGTAAAAGCATTAGGGTATATTTCCATATGATTCCACAAAATAATTATAGTGATTAAAATGTGGGACCATCAACTTGCATGAAGTGTAACCTCTTTTGTGTACACTTACAGGGAGATTCAATAAAAGTTCTTAATGTTAATATGGTGCTAATCTTTCCCCAACCAATCGGATGTTATTTAACATTTGAAAGCTAAAATCTGGTTGGTTGGGGCAAAATTAGCACCATTTTAAATGATAAGAACTTTTATCAAATCTCCCTGTTAATAATACCTTGTTTGTTTCATTTTGTTGGAGGCAATGGAAGCTTGACATTAGAGATGGGTCCGTTTTTCGAACTTTTCGAACTAAAGTTCGAAAACGGACCCATTAAAGTCAATGGGAGTCAAATAGTTTGAAAAGTTCTAATGAAATACAAATAAAATATTAATGGTAACTTAAAGGGCATCTATAGTGAAAAAAACACATTGCCCCTTTGCAAAGTTAAATGCATGTACTCTGTGCTGCCTTAATCCTATTTCTGTCAGTGACTTTGTTTAACAATGGTGTCAGATCTCTGTGCAGAACTCCCCCTTTCCCCCTCCCCTCTGTTACCTCCTCCATGTCTCAACTCTGGCTAACCGACAAGCTTATCATGTGCAGTAGGAGTTAAAAGTTCAACATCCTGAAAAACACACCCACGCACAGTGGCCAATAGAAAGCAAGCTGTTCTGGAAACACAGAATAAGGAGCTCCGTACAGTTTACGATCTCTCACTTTGTGACCTATCATCAATCAGTGAAAGCTATTAAGAAGGGGGGTCAAGTGCAGCCTTATATCTAGCATTAAAGATACCTCTCTCCCCCTGCTAATGCTCTTATCTCTATGTTTATTACAGAGCAGAGAGGGGGGATCACGTCACAGGGATCTGATTGACAGTCCAAGTAGGAGTAGAGGAATGCAATCACGTATTCTTCTAACTGGTGTATCTCAGGACAGAGAGGGAATCTGAAAAAAGTAAAGACACTGTAGGGGTTGTGGGGTATTATAGAACACATGGGATTAGTGATGGCCCAGTTCGTGGATCTGAACCCGAATCCGTGGTGGATTTACCTCGTTTGCGAACGGCGGATATCGCGGATTTTCCGCCTTCCGAACTTTTCCGACCGCGTTTTCGAAAATGTTCGAAATTATGAGGATTTCTCGTATTTTCGAAAATGCATGAAAAACCGTATTTTCGAACATTTTCGAAATTACAAGGATTTCATATATTTTTGAAAATGCATGAAAATACGTATTTTTGAAAAATTTCGAAATTACGAGGATTTTATGTATTTTCGAAAATGCAGTAAATTACGTATTTTCGAAAATTTTCGAAATTACGAGAATTTCTCGTATTTTCTAGTATTTTTTTCATTTCAATGGGTTTTAATGGGTCCGCTCGCGGATTTTCGAAGTTCCTCGAGCGGACCGGATTTTGCAAAGTTCGGACATTTCTACTATAGATGCCCTTTAATGTAAATGGCTGTGGGACCTGGGAAATGGTCTGTGGAACATGTTCGAATAACCAGGAAATTCGAAAAATCTATTTTACTCTTACTCACGCTTTTTTCGAGCTCTCGCGTTCAAACATTCGATGTTCGCGCCTAGGTATCATGCACATTTTACTCGCGGATTTGATGTTCGCGCGTAGGTATCATGTACATTTTACTCGTGGATTCGATGCTCGCGTATATGCTTTAATGGACACTTTACTCGCGGATTCGATGTTCGCGCCTAGGTATCATGGACATTTTATTTGCGGATTCGATGCTTGCGCATAGGTTTTAATGGACACTTTACTCGCAGATTCGATGCTCGCACCTAGATACCATGGACATTTTACTTGCAGATTCGATGCTCGCGTATAGGTTTTAATGGACACTTTACTCGCAGATTCGATGCTCGCGTATAGGTATAATAGGCATTTTACTCGCATATTCGAACGGTCGAACATTCAATATTTATCAAAAGTCCGAAAATATCGAAAATCCGGGTCCGGGATAGTTCGAGAAGTCCGAATTCATTTGAATTGGTATAGTTCGGCTCGAACTCGGGTTCAAGCTCAAGTTCTAGTCCATCTCTACTTGACATCACTTGGCATTTATTTCCAACTTTAAAAGTTAAGGTGTCCATATACAGATTCCATTGAAATTTGATTGTGAATTTGCCAGATGGGCAAATACAGAGTAACAAGTACTTTGTATGGAATAATCATTCGTTCTGGCAATACACTGGGCAATGTTTTTTTTATTGCAGTATAGATCTGGAGGAAATTTTCCATTCAGACCAATAGATTACGATGCCAACACTGGTAGTTCGTCAGCTTCACAACCTATCCATACGCATGGCTGATTTTCAAGAACACCCTGTAGTGACTGGCTGAATATCAGCCATGGGAATGGCCACCTTAAAGCCTTCTGCACATTTAGGATATTGCGCACTATGCTTTCATGGTCAACACGTGTGCACCAAATGCCCATTTTGGCAAACAGTACATGAGAATCAAATGATTTCATATAATATCTGATGTATTCAATTAGATCAACTAGACTTGAAATGTAGTTCTTGAAGACGTTTCGCTAGTCATCCGACTGGCTTTCTCAATTCAGAATGACTTGTACAAGAATCTGTGGCAATTATGTACCCTGGAAAATCCCAATTAGCATATCACAGCCAGGTGTTAAGGGTGTGATTAGATAGTGGCTAATAGGTGTTATAGGAACGCCCAGAGTAAGGTGTTAAAACAGCATTGTACATGGCAGACAGTTGGTGTCGAACCCCCCCACCTCTATTTAGGCTTGGTTTCTTTATTTTCACATAAATGGCCTCCTTAACACCTCTCTTGAACCAGTCACGTTCCTTCGCCAGTATGTTAACATTACAATCTTCAAAGGTATGTCCTTTATCCTTAAGATGCAGATACACGGCTGAGTCCTGACCTGAGGAATTGGCTCTTCTGTGCTGGGCCATACGTTGATGCAGTTGCTGTTTGGTCTCCCCCACATACAAATCAGAGCATTCTTCACTGCACTGCACTGCATATATGATGTCGCTTTTCTTGTGTTTTGGTATTGGGTCTTTTGGATGTACAATGCTGTTTTAACACCTTACTCTGGGCGTTCCTATAACACCTCTTAGCCACTATCTAATCACACCCTTAACACCTGGCTGTGATATGCTAATTGGGATTTTCCAGGGTACATAATTGCCACAGATTCTTGTACAAGTCATTCTGAATTGAGAAAGCCAGTCGGATGACTAGCGAAACGTCTTCAAGAACTACATTTCAAGTCTAGTTGATCTAATTGAATACATCAGATATACCATGACCTGGATGAATGAGAACCTTCACAAGCAGATTTCATATAATAATTATAATTTCAGTGAGAAACATAGACTCACTAATAAACTTATAAAATAGATTAAACATTTGTCTATAGACGAGTCTATATTTTAAAAGTAGCGGTTCTTTCCTTCAGACGTCCCTGTGATGTTCTCATCTGGCCTATTTATTGATTGACAAGTTGATTGCAGAAAAGAACGGTCTAGGCAGTTTTTAGATGGAGTAAACATCTATAGATGAACATCTAATTTATCTAATATAAGTCTTCCATACACTAGGCTAGACTAACTAAGTGAAAGGGTCAACATACGGATACAAGTGGGAGGAGGAATAAAGTGCTCAGACAGCTAGCAATCATTAATAGTGCTGGTTTTCAGAAACGTAGGATAACAGTTTAGATTTTAAAGATGTCACCTGGAGAAGTGAGAGAGGAACAGAGTTCCAAAGGTAGGGAGCAGCAAGAGAGATTGGTTTAAGATGGGAGGTTTGTAGATAAGATTGCCTTGCGAGGCACGTCCAGGAACATAAGGGACCAAGACAGATAAATCAGAAGCTGCAGTAGAGTGAAGGGATTTAAAGGTTAAAAGAAGGGTATTAAATACGATTCTTTTTTTGATGGTAAGCCACCCTATGGACTGCAGTCTTGGGGTTGCAGTTTCTCTTTTGGAGGAGAGTGAGATGATCCGAGCTGTTGAGGTGCACTTTTCCTTTTGATAACATTAGATAACACTATTTCATGATCAATATTCCCTAAGCCTCCAGTTACCTTCATAACTATAATACACTCCACAATGTTAGATATTACCAGATCCTCCTTTTCTAGTAGGAACTTCAATCACCTGCAAATTCTGGAACCCATCACCCTTTTCTGTGTTGGCAGTTCCACTATGCCAAACAATGTCAGGGTAATTCAGGGTAATTAAACTCCCCAGTAATCAGAACACTCCCCAAACTTGCAGCCCTTGCCATCTGCATATGAAGCCGAATAACTTCCTCCTCGATAGCATTTGGCGGCTTTAGCAGACACCAACAATGACATTTCTGTTACTCAATTCCACCCATATTGCCTCCGCTTTAACATCCATATCACCAGTTATCTTTTCTTTTAAATTTGGCTTCAACTCTTGAGTTGTGTTGAAACCAAATTTCCTACTTTGTCTATCCTGTCTAAACAAAAAGTATCCTAAATTTACAGCCCAGTCGTGAGAACCATGTTTCTGCTATACCTATTTCATCTTACTTTTCAGTCAAAGCCATTATCTCCAATTCTCCAATTTTGTCAGCCAAGCTTCTTGCATTTGCAAAGAAACATTTTAGATTATGATCCAGGAATTTATTGATACTTTTTAATACACATGCCTCCCTATCCCCTATGCTAGCACCACCCCCCTTCGAATCTACCACTGACCAGTCTACACCCTGCTTACCCCTTGAGCTATCTATCCCAGTGAGATAGCACTCTCATAACTTAATTTTATCATCTGTTTAAAAGCCCTTCCAAACAAAATTTTCACTGTGTTTACCTTCACCAAAAATGCTTCTAAACCTTCCAACACAGCCCCCCTTGTAAGCTGGAAGATGCATCCATAGGCATCCCACCTCTCCCTGAAGTTCTGGTAGTCTGCCTGATATGAATAGCTCCCTGACTCCTTGAATGTATATACAATATCTCGTAATTAGGAGATGTAGGGGATCCCCAACCCTAAACTGTACCTTTAAAACTTTAAAATCTGCCCAGAAATGTACTTACCCACCTTCATTCCCTTGGTCAAGGCCACTCCTGCTACTTCCAGGAACAAAAGAGCAGAAGGGGCTGTACCAGCAGCTACATCTGTGAGTGGCTGAAACTCAGCCAATCACAGACACGGCTGCCTGTCAGCAGAGGGAAATTAGGTAACGAGGTTGTGTAAGTACATTTATGGGCTGATTTAAAAATTTTAAAGGTAGCACTTAGGGCTCAGGGGGGGTTGCCCTATATTATAAGAAGATTTATTTGAAGCTTGGGAGAAAGCTTGGGAGAAAGAGTAGCACTCCACTGTGCATGCCAGAGTATTCTCAGAGGAGAAGGAAATAGCTGATAAGGATGACACACAGAGAGGCTCCTACTCTCCAGTTTTTTGGACTTTCATCAGGCCCTACAGGACAACCATAAACAGCAGAAGAGAAAGATAAGGGTTTTTTAACACTACACCATGGGGCGAACAGTGAAAGGGGAGAAGAAGGGAATAACAACAATGTCATAACTTATTGGAGTAGAGCAAGTGACAGAAACACTCACATAATGGTTACATAAGTCTGTTTCTATTTCTCTAGCATACATGCTCTTATTGGTAAGCAGATTTACCAATGTCTACTTTTATAGTTCTTATTTAGCAAGCCAGAAATTATCAAATGTCTGTTTCCACTGCTACTGTAATCAATGTGCTGCACAGCAGTATGGTAGTATGGTAGTCAGTCATTGGCTGTGATATGACTAATTGACTGCCAGATCTGGAAGCTGCAGAGTAGAGAGCAGATCTGCTGTGAGGGTTCGTTTGTGTAGGTAAGATTATAAACATTTTTGGTAAATGGTAATATTAGGTTATAAGTGTGGACATGTCCTTTAATACCCACCAGTTATTTATACTTTCAGTTATACTCCGAGTCCTCCCTTACAAATCTATGGATGGGAGAACTCCTTCCTCTCCCATGATGAACCGCACTGAGCATGTCTGAAATCAAATTCATGCTTACGACTATTTACATGAAACACAACCGCTATAAATCCAGATAAAGTATTTTTGCTTGTTTGCTTTTAGTAAAAACAAGTTCATTCTGATTGAAGTGTTGCAAGAACGAGACTTCCATTCCACTCCCGTGTAGGAATTGGGATGCAGGATAACAACCGATGACAGCTACAACCTTTTCTACTTTGCTCTTCTGAATCTTGTTTTGATGTTGATCTGAAATTTCTTTTCCAATTTAGGTTGGATTTTTTTTTTTTAAAGATTTTAACATTTTTTTTAGATGTTATTCATCTTTTCTGTCAAACCTAGCAAAGAGAATTTTGTCAGGTTATTTAGATCATAGTGCATAGTGACTGCCAAAAGTCATGATTGTGTTTTAAAAGCTCTTGTTTTTATAACTTTTATGAAGAGATTTATTGAGGAAGACTTGTCTAAAATCATTTTAAAAAGACAGAGATATACCGATCTGGGTGTTCCTTTGTTTTAGCTGAGAGAAGGAAGGAAGATAGAGATATGGTATTAAATATACTGAAATCAACAGTGTATAGGAATGTGGTACAATAGAACCCAGCCAAAACTGCAACCCCATTCCACACAGCCATGTTCGAGAGCACACAGGGGTGCTTCTAGACTTTCCACTTGAGACAAACATTGACAATACACCCCCACTCACAAAAAAAACAAAACATATTAGAAAAGCACACTACACAGAAGTAGCAGGGAATTTTGAAAGTGAAAATGTTAGAATGTGTAAGGGAAATTAGTATTAAGGGATATTTTATACAGTTACTGAAAGTTTCCATGTGTCATATAACATAAAAGAAAACAATAATCTATAGTGTAAAGTGTATGAAACAGACATTATCAGCCAGATGCCCCAAGAAGCGCAGTGGCCGAAAATGCAGTTAAAAGACATGCTTACCAATGTTATATTAAACTGTAATTTAACGATGCAGGCGTAGCAAGTGATGTTAGTGATATCAGCATAGCTCGTTACCTTCACAGGACAGTCCTTCAACAGTTAAACTCCATTTTGGAATGCACGTGAATGTAGCATCGCTGGAGCAATTACACAGGGGAGCTAGAAGACTGAGTTTCCCTGGGGTAAAAATGGTTTTCGGTCATCCCGTAGTGTATTATATATGTCAAAAACCCTGCTAACAGGTACAGAAAATGGCAAGAGAAGGACTGTGGAAGCACCCCGTAGGTTAAATTACAATTAAATTAGGTGAACATGCTACTGGATAATTTATATGAACAAAGAAAAGATAATAAACACACATTCCTAAGTCCCATACAATATCATACTATCTGTCACTTGCATACATTATGGCAAGTTTCATTCCAACATCAGCACCACGGAACCAGATGTGGTAATGGCAAGTTCACTGAATAGTAGAGATGTAATGTGGGTTCGAATAGAACCCAGTTTCGAATCGAATCTGAGGGTTTCATAGTCCAGACGAAACTTTCGGAACTCTTGGATATCACGAAACCTAGATTTATCACATTTTTAATTTTTAATTCGAAAATCCTACAAAGCAATGATCAATTTCAGTAACCATATTGAATTTGAATCTTACCACCCTGGATGCAGATTTGTAAGTTGTCATGTTATGGTGTGGTACCCCATCGCAATACAGAATTTTGCAGGGATAGCCACCTTGTGGGTGTGTCAGGGAGTCCACCTAGAGTGTGTAACTCCTTTTGCTAACCCCACACCTTTGGACAATTGGTCCAGCAGAATAAGAATGGCTCTGAAACCCAAAGAAGGGGCTCTCATTTACCATCAAAACCTTTTAATTTTTATTAAGAGTTATTTTGAGGGCCAATAACTCGGGAAACAACTTTGGACTTTCACGGATCTACTTCCTCCATTTCATCCTGTAACATTAAGGACTGAAACTAAGTATTATTTTCACTTTTTCATCCCATTTTTTGTTACTGTTGCTTGTATTGTGCCATATCTGTTATATTTTTCTGTAGTTTATTGTTTGCACTGTTTTTGTTATTATTAAATGATATTCAAATTGTTAGCTAAATCTCTGATTGCTCTAATTAAAACAGAAAAAAGGAAATCTGCCACTGAGATGCTACGTTTTTACCAGTACATTATATTCTATTTTATTTATATTCTTACCTTGATGTGGTAATGAATGAACAGTCATATTATTCATTTTATTGTACAGCTGTGCATGCTGGGTAGGTTTGTGTACCTGTAACACCGATGGTTTATGGTAAATATATGTAAGTGACTGGCAACTCTCAGTGAGGTTTTGAGGTTTGTCACAGTGAGCTAAGTGTGCCCCTGGGTTGAGGGTGGTAGTGTCCCTGTCACACCTACCTCCCTAGAAATTATGGATTTCATTTCTAGCCTTAAAAATGAATTTAGTGAATGAAGAAGATGGATTAATTTAGAAGCTTTTTCAGATACTGTACATTTTCCAGACTTGCTTTATCTTTAAACTTGTCTCTAATAAGCATACATACTGTATTTTGTTTCTTGCTGCTTTTCTAAAGATACATCATTGGGATATTTAACATTATCTGTATGCATCCAAATGTAAATAAGTCTCATCAAACTGTTTATTTGAGTACTGGGAAAAGGAGCCATGGCAGAGACTCTCCCTACGTGATATGCTATTTAGATGTATAGTTTTGAAGATATACCTGTTTTCTATCACAGTCAGTTGCATTTGTAGAATATTGATGAATGGGGGGGGGGGGGGGGAGAACCCTTCAGACAAACACACTGCAGTTTAAGAGTTATGTAGCCATGAAACTGCTTTTTAAAGACTTGTTTTTAAACAATGATACTCATGCGATATGAATTCATTAACAGCAAAGCCCTGTGATGTGACCATCTGTTTTGCTGTAGGCACAGTTAAAAGGTGACTTTATCTTACACCTTTGCTTTAATGTAAGTCTTGAATTCCAATGTGATTGCCAATTACAAGTATTGTATCGTCAGTATAATGCTATATGCCAGTGGCAAATTTGCTCATGGTTTAATGAAAGCTGGGGCACTGTTTGAATAAGATAAACAGAACAGAACATCCTTCTAAAGGTTACAATGTTTGAAGGAAAAGTAGTAAGGTTATTCAGGTTAAGGAAAATCACATTTTCTGAGACGTATCCTGTAGTAGGTTGCCATTAATTTTCCCAGATGATAAGAAAAATGGAATAAAATAATAATTATTTTCCGATCAGTGTTAGAATGCTTTAAAAATTACCTTAGTCCATATATAACAGTACCTCATATAACAGTATCAGGTTCTGTATATATTATTTTTCTATCCTTGGTTACAGGTACAAGCACCTGTAACACCCCACTAAAATCACCCATGGGTGCAGTCATGTTGTTTTCTAATCTTACTGGAGATACAGTATGGGCTTTGGCACACACCTCCAAGCATGTGAACAAAGCCTGTCATCTGAGTGTGCTCTGAACAGCCTCTTTTGCCAATTGTTGCACATATGTGTCAGCTTGGTCAGATGCCATTTGTAGATCTAACCAAGTGGCCATACACTTATGAAAATTTGCCGTGCGTCTCACGTTCTGCCGTCGGGCCCATTCACACACTCATACGTGTGTACAAGGTGAAAGTTTGTTGCGCGTATGTTGTACGTATATAGGAGGCTTAAGACAACAGCACAAAGGGTGTTTGCCAGTGCCTGTAAAGAAATGATATGCACAATGAAGTGGGAGTCTACTCAGAGAACACAGGAAACAAAGCAATAGGTAGGGCACAGGATAAATTCTAATTCTCTCAGTAGAGGAGTTTCTAGCTCAGAAACAGAATATACAATATACAGTTAGGAAAAAGGGAGGGGAGAATCTGAGAAATATCGATAGATAAACACAGATAGAGGGAAATGCATCCCAGAAACCCTTTCGAATGACTACCCTTTTTGAATATTGGAATAAAATCAGCCTCCAGAGGCACACATCTGGACATGAGGGAATCTGTAAAATGAAAAACAATGGCCTTGAAAAAACTGAACTTAGCTCCCTAAGTCTCCAAGGATGTATTTTATCTGGAGAATGTCGAACCTGTGGCCCTCCAGATGTTTGGAAATGACAATTCCCAGCATGCCTTGTTGCAGAATGGTCCCATTGCTATGCCAAGTCTATCACCTGAAAGACATAAGTTAAATAATGACTTCCTTGACTCTTCCCTCCCAGTGGTGTAACTAGGAATCACTGGGCCTCCAAGCAAAACTATGATGGGGCCCCTATCTGTGCTTCATCCATAGGAAGGAGGCTATATCTGTCATAGGAAAAATAAGAAATGGGGCCCCCTTGGCTCCTGCACCCCCCTGCGTTCGCTCCCCTCTAGTTACACCCGTTTCCTGCCCACTCCTGGAATATGCATTCTTATTTTGTTGTACCTATGGAAAAAAGGAGTTTTCAGTACTTTTCTGAGCTTAGGTAAAGAATGGGTTATAGTGAACGTAATTGCCCGAATTGCTGTAGTAATAGATTTTACTTAATATATTGGATTAAGATTAACTAAAACTCGGTAGACACAGTAACGACACAGAGACAATTCTGTCGGCAGTATTCTGATAGGACTGAATTTTCCCCCTGATTGTGGTCAGCTCCCTGTAGTGTAGTATAGGCAGCCGAACATGATGTGGCAGTCCCATACGATCTACCCTATACTATATAGGACTGTGTGTAAGGACATCTTTAACAAATGGCAGACGGAATCTTAGGATGCCCATACACTATACTTTACCATCAGACATTCCCGCAACTTTGCCCCAACATTCCCGTGATATCCGAAGAACTGTCTGACCCATTTTTCTATATTGATTAAATTGCGATCTCAAAATGAATGGGCCAGTTGAGAAGGAACAGCTAAATGTAAGAACTGCTATGTGGAAAATAGATTAGTCGTTTATCTACGGACAAGCATCTAATCTATCTAATTTCTAACTAGTGTATAGCCAGCATTATAGATTCTGTCTGTTAACTGTTATAGATTGGTACTGTGTGTACCCAGCATTAGAAAGGCATATGGAAATCATGCTAATCATCAGTTTCTGGGCTATTAGTTAGGATTTATGTGTTTTAAACATTGAATCTCCCTTAAAGATGATACAGCACAGCTAAACACAGCAGAATCTGCAAAACCCTTAAAGGAATTGTACACTAAAGAAAACTTTGCCTCATTTCAATCTACAAATGAATACAAGTACAGTAATTAGAACTTACTCTGATGTATTTGTGTTGCTCTATGACTTCAATCCAGTACTTGTTTTGCTCAAGCTCACTCCCCAAGACCCCTGACAGTCTATTTGACTCTCTGTGAAGGCAAGCATGCTCAGTAATACCTATAAGGTAGCATTGGGAGAGGATATTGCCCACCATACAGTTCATGTACCAACTGTCACCATTCCATCTACAGAAAAACTATATACAACAGGATCATTTATAATACTAAGGCACTTGATTGACAGCTGAAATGTACAATAAGATGGGTAAGGAAAACTATAGTGCGAATTAAGTTTTTTCAAAAACATTTAAAATAAAGTAAAATAAAATAAGTACCTGAGGCAGGAAGGTAGGATTAGTGCTTTTTACCTCCCAATATCCTTTCTATGAGGAGCAGCAGGGCAAAGAAAACTGCTTCTACCAGTCTTCATGAATGCTTCAGCACTATCTTTAATATACAATGGCCCAGGGCCATAACCTGGCAGATGAAAACTGTATGTGCTGTAGCCCCTCAGCAAAACAATATTGGGAGGTGGGAATAATCAATCCTATCTCCTTGCCCCAAGTGCTTTTCATTTATAAAAAGTTAATTTTTACAGTATAGTTGTCCTTTAAAGGAATTGAACACTGAGAAACTGACTTTGCTTCATTTCAATCTATAAATGAATACACGTACTCTGATGTGTTTGTGTTGCTGCATGACATCAATCCATTACTTGTTATGCTCACTCAGTCCCCCTGTCAGACTATCTGACTCTCTGTAAGGACAAGCATGCTTAGTAATCTCTGTAAGGCTGCACTGGGAGACAGTTCACGTTCCCCATTCTAGCTACAGCAAAACTATATGTAACAAAAGATCTTATGACACTAAGGCACTTAATTGACAGTTGAAATGTAAGATGTTTCAGACTGGATATCTAAAGAAATAGGGGACAGATCAACAAAAAATTTGTTCAGTGTTGTTCTGGTAATGGGCAATTTAAAAAAACTAATTTCCCAGTGTACATATCCTTTAAACTGGTGTTTCTAAATTGGGGGTGTCTGGAGGGGTCCAGTGAAACACATTGGCATCGGTGCATATACATTTACGGTACCAATAGGAAATTAACTGATCATACTGATGTTTATGTATAAAAGGAAATCAGATATTCCCTGGGAGTCCCACTGAAGCTGTGGGGTAGAGGACTACATTAATGTACCCTGAAGTGATCATGGAAACATTGTTTTCATTGAAGGACACATTGCATTGAATGCATCCATCTGCATGCATGATTTCTACTTTTATACTGTAACATTTTAACTTCTTTATACCTACCTAATTATCATAGATAAAGATAAACACTTATACACACCTACAAAAGCTTTTTATCTCAGGTATTCTTTTCTTGAAAGACCACAGATTAAAGCACACACAGTAACTATAAAGCGCCATTACCGTCGGTTCTGGGAAAAAAAAAAAAAATTCCCTTGGTCGCGGACATCTCCCTGTACTTAAGTGAAACATGCAGTCCCGAATGTTCTCCCTATGCTGTGTATGTGTACCCTGATCTTTCAAACATCTGTGATGTGTGTATAAAGCTTAAGGCTGAAAGCTGCTCCTATAAAATGTTATTTCAAGCACCAGAGACCAGCTAAACCATTAATGATTCCCACCATGAGCTGAAACAGAGAGCACAGCCATTATTATTGAGAACCATCACAGCTAACACCCAACTGTGCCAACAGGAGCATGGGCTGGCAGCAAACCTCAGAGTTGAAGGATTGTAGGCAGTAAATGAAGCCAACAAAATGACCACACACCAAGCACACAAATAGTGCAATCGTAGATTGTATCAAACAATTGCATGCATGAGGCAAAAGACATCTGCACAGGGAATTGTCATTTGTATTCTAGTGATCTATTATTTACAAATGCTATGTCTCCAATGGAAAAACTACTCATAACTCGAGAGACAAAGCATATGTGTATATAATGCAATGGATATATGCACAACCACAACACAACATATTTAACTGAAAAAGGGAACATTTAAGTATTAGTGTGTCTATCTAACCTGCAGATTTTAAAACTCAATAACCCTTTCATAATCCAATTTTTATTTAAATATGTTTATTTTTATTATTGTATGTTTGGTGGTGTTATATTGGATATGTTTTACATTTCAGACCATAAAACTAACTTTATTGATGATTTTGTTATGGTTGTCTTGGAAACAGAAGGGTGGTTTGGGTTGTGATATTTTTTCAATAGGTGTGTGTACTTGTGTCTTTGTGGTGTTAGGATTTATCTTTTTGCATTTTAGACCATAAAACCATAACATTTTGGTTATTTAGGTATGGTTGCCATGGAAATGAAAGGGTAGGTTGGGTTGTGAGAGTGCATCAGTAGGTTTGTGTACCTGCATTTATTTCACAACACAAAACTAACTTTTTTGATGGTTTAGATAGGGTTGCCATAAAACATACATTGTACTTTACATATATTATTGTGTGTGTATGTATGTGTGTGTGTGTTGTTTGTGTATTTGTGTGTGTTTCATACAGGGAATGAAAGAAGAAAAAATAAAAACTTTGTCCACCTGCAGCAACCAATCAGATAGTCTCTAACTGCAGAATTGAAAGAACAATCAGGGAGATTCAATAAAAGTTCTTATCTTTAAGAATGGTGTTAATTTTGCCCCAACCAATCAGATATTTTTTAACATTTGTAAGCTAACATCTGATTGGTTGGGAAAAAATTAGAACCATTTTTAAAGATAAGAACTTTTATTGAATAACCCTGAATGAATATTATTAACTTTGTAAATATTTCTTATGTGGATGCCAGACAGCCAGAAATAAGTGACTCTACCCTTAACAGAATACGATATTAGTGCAAAAAAATTACCGCCGCACATAGCGGGCGCGAAAATAGCGCTATCGCTGTATTTAAAATGGCGAGCACCATTGCCGCGATATGTATCGCGCCCGCGATGTGTTGCCGTAATTTTAAGTCAATGCGCTAAGTACAGTATCGCCGCGAAGGGACTTAAAATCCCTTCCCGATGCCTCCCTTCCCCGCCCTCAACCCCCCGCGGCAGCGACCACCCGCCGCATCTTCCCTGATCTGATCTGATCTGAAATCTGGCGGCCGCAGTGAGTCTGCCTGGCATCAATGACCTGAGTGGGGTTAGTATAGTATAGTATATGAGGTTGAATAAAGACATACGTCCATCCAGTCCAACCCATCTAGCAATATCCTGCCTAACTGTTGATCCAGAGGAAGGCAAAAAAAAACCTCCAAATTTATGAAGGGGGAAAAAATTCCTTCCTGGATCAACTCTACTTTATGTATCAATACCAGTAACTTGCAACATTCCTTGTTTGCAGAAACTCATGCAGCTTATTTTTGAAACTGACCAATGAACCTGCCATTACAACGTCCACTGGAAGACAGTTCCATAGCTTTACCGTTCTCACAGTGAAAAACCCTTTCCGAGCTTGAAGCCTAAACCTTTTTTCTTCAAGTCTTAAGGGATGTCCTCGTGTCCTTTGACATGTTCTATTGGTGAACAATGCCCCAGATAGTTTATTGTATGGCCGGTTAATGTATTTATACACAGTAATCATATCCCCACGCAAGCGCCTTTTCTCCAGCGTACATAATTGTAACTTTTCCAGTCTCTCTTCATATTCAAGCTCCCCCAATCCCCTTATTAATTTAGTTGCCCTTCTCTGAACCCTTTCCATTTCAAAGATGTCCTTTTTGTACACAGGATTCCAAAATTGCACTGCATATTCCAAATGAGGCCTTACCAATGCTTTGTAAAGAGGGAGAATTACATTTTCCTCCCTTGAATCCATACCTCTCTTTATACAAGACAATACCATGCTGGCTCTGGCTGTTGCTGCTTGGCACTGCTTGCTACCTTTAAGTTTGTTATCCACCAAAACTCCAAGATCCCTTTCCAACAGGGATTCACTTAACACAGAGCCATTTATAGTATAAGTAGCACAAGTATTTTTAAGTTCAAAATGCATCACCTTACATTTATCAACATTGAATTTCATCTGCCACTTAGCAGCCCAATGTGATAATCTATCTAGATCCCCTTGCAATGATTGCACATCCTCTGAAGTTTTTAATGGTCGACAAAGTTTTGTGTCGTCAGCAAACACCGAAACCTTGCTGACAATACCCACTTCCAAATCATTAATAAATAGATTAAATAGAAGCGGCCCCAACACAGAACCCTGTGGCACCCCACTTAGCACTTTAGTCCATAATGATGAAGCCCCATTAACAACTACTCTCTGCATCCTATTCATTAACCAATTTTCTATCCATGTACAAATGTGACTCCCCAGACCAACAGACCTTAGCTTATACATTAGTCGCCTATGGGGGACTGTATCAAAAGCCTTTGCAAAATCCAAGTAAACTACATCTACTGCTATACCAGAGTCTAAATTTCTACTTACTTCCTCATAAAAGCCAAGCAAGTTAGTTTGACAAGATCTATTCCTCCTAAATCCATGCTGGTTACTACTTATAATGTCAGTCCTTGAAACATACTCTAGAACATGTTCCCTTATTAAACTTTCCAGGATCTTCCCCACCACTGAAGTTAAACTTACAGGCCTGTAATTACCCGGCTGTGAACGACTACCCTTTTTGAATATTGGAATAACATCAGCCTTTTTCTAATCCAGAGGCACACCACCGAACATGAGGGAATCAGCAAAAATAAGAAACAATGGCCTAGATAAAACTGAATGAACTTAGCTCCTTAGTTACCCGAGGATGTATTTTATTTATCCGGTCCAGGAGATTTATTAATATTAACCTTATTTAGTTCTTTCTGTACCATATCCTCGGTTAACCAAAGTGAACTTGAATCTTGTATACCTTTTTGCTACTATTCTCTATGATATCTGTACTTGGATCTTCTATAGTGTATACAGAGGAAAAAAATTATTCAAGACATTTGCTTTATCGCCATCCTCCGTAACTAACTTATCCCCATTAATTAATGGTGCCACATTCTCAGTCCTTATCTTTTACTATTAATATACTTTAAAAAATGTTTAGGCTTAGTGATGCTTTCTTCAGCTATCCTAACTTCATTATTAATTTTAGCTATTGTTTGATTCTTCTTACACTCCTTGTTACGTTTTTATACTCCCTAAAGGCCCTTTCCGTTCCCTCGGCCTTAAAGGTTTTAAATGCCTTTTTTCTTCCTTTCCATTTGCCTCTTTACATCAGAATTCCAGCCACATGGGCGCGGATTTATTTTTTTTACATTTATTTCCCAAGGGTATAAATTTAGATGTGAACTGGCTTAAAATCCCCTTGAACACAGTCCACTTGTTCAGTACCTTTACCTGATAATACATTATCCCAGTTGACATTCTGAAGAGCTGCTTTTAACCTGGGAAAATTTGCTTTCCTGAAATTAAATGTCTTTGTTAACCCAGTGCACTTTTCCTTTCAATAACAAAGTCCAAATGCCACATTTCATGGTCACTATTCCCTAAGCCTCCAGTTACCTTTATATCTATAATGCGCTCCACAATGTTAGATATTACCAGATCCAACAGAGCTCCTTTTCTAGTAGGAACCTCAACCACCTGTGAGAGAAAATTATCCGAAGCAAATTCAGGAACTCATCGCCTTTTTCTGTGATGGCAGTTCCACACACCCCAATCAATGTCGGGTAATTGAAGTCCCCCATAATGATCACACTCCCCAAACTTGCAGCCCTTGCCAACTGCAATAGAAGTTGATCTACCTCCTCTCTGCTAGCATTTGGCGGCTTATAGCAGACACCAACAATGACATTACCCCCTTTCCTCGTTGCCTAATTCCCACCCTATTGCCTCCACTTTATAACCAAATCACCAGTTATCTCTTCTTTCAAATTGGCTTCAATTCTTTTTTAACATAAACACATACTCCTCCCCCTTTCCTTTTTTTTTCTGTCCTGCCTAAACAAGGCATATCCTTCTATATTTACAGCCCAGTCGTGAGAACTGTTCAACCACGTTTCTGCTATACCTATTACATCATACTTTTCATTCAATGCAATCATTTCCAATTCACCCATTTTGTCAGCCGGCTTCTCGCATTTGCAAACATACATTTTAGATTATGATCCTGTAATTTATTCGTACACTTTGATACACATTCCTCCCTATCCCATATGCTAGCCCCACCCCCCCTTTCCGCCCACCACTGGCCTATCTACACCCTGCTTTCCTCCTGGACAATCTATCCCAGTAAGACTGCTAATACCCTCCCCCCCAAACCTAGTTTAAAATCTCCTCCAACCCCCATCTTCTCCCCTAAAACAGCTGCACACAACCATCAGTGAGGTGCAACCCATCCCTACTAAAGAGCCTGTAGCCGACAGCAAAGTCTGCCCAGTTCTCATAAAACCCAAACCCTTCTTCCTTACACCACTCTCTTAGCCACGCATTAATGCTCCTAAGCTCCCGCTGTCTCCCTGGCTTACACGTGGCTGCGGTAGTATTTCTGAAAACACTACCCTGGAGGTCCTTGCTTTTATCTTGGCCCCTAGTTCTCGGAAATCCTGTTAAGGACCTCACTCCACCTCTAACTTTGTCATTGGCACCAATGTGAACACAGACCGCCGGGTCACACCCGGCCCCACCACAATAATCTGTCTACACGATCCCACATGCCGACCCTAGCACCAGGCAGGTGTCACCAGCCCGAAGACGTCGCCCAGGGCTCTTTTAAGTGCCGCACATTGGGGTCCCGGTTCAGCTGCAAGGGCCTTTACAAGGGCCGGGTAGGGGGTCCCGGTTCGCACTGCGGGACCCCTAAGCCCCAAGGGCACTTGTAAGTGCCGCAAGGGCCCTTATAAGGCCGGGGAGGGGGGTCCCGGTTCGCGCTGCGGGACCCCTTAAGCCCCAAAAGGCCCTTTTCAGGGCCCCGCTGGAGGGTGCCTCCACCCCTCCCAGCGGGCCCTCCCCTCCCTGCCAGCGACAGGGCAGGGGGCTTGGAGGGGCTGCTGGGGAGGGGGTGCGTGGTCACGACCTTCCCGAAGGGGTTGGCTGCTGGGAAGCAGCGGCGGGTGGTCGCCACCGCGGGGGGTCAAGGGCGGGGTGGGCATGCCTCCCGGGCGGGTGCGACAACCCGCCGTGGGTTGCCTGCCCATCCCGCCGCAGGGAGGCTAGTATCGGCTGCTTTCGCACCTTGAAGGTGGCGAAGCAAAACAGCCGATACTAGCAGTGCAAAACAGATACCGCCGCTTTAAAATAGAAGCGGTGGTAAAGGTAAGTATTGGCATGAAAGGTTAACGCCTCGTTAACTTTTAGTGGCCGTTTTCAGACATTAATAAATCACGTTAAACGCGATTTATGCGGAAATGTCAGGGAAAATGGCTGGGAAAACTTAACGAAGCTTTATAAATATGCCCCTTAGTCCAGTTTTCTAACTGAGTACAAAAGATTTGATGAGTATATGTCAGTTATCTGCCTGCAATCCCAGCTGCTATAATTAACCAGATTATTACATGCATTTGGAATCAGATATTTAATGAAAAATGTATCCAATTTGGCAAAGGTATTTGCCTCCTCCATCTGCTCGAAGAGCTTTTTTTTATACGCATGAGCGCGGAGGCAGAAAGGGAAACAGCACAATCATTGGTTTGTGATGTCAACAGTCAAAGCCTTGATTGACTGTATGGAAGACAAGTCAGGTTTATTTACCAGAATGGAAGCAATAATTATATTTAAATATCTGGCTAGTAATCACTAATAATGTGCTGGATACATCAGTATACAGTTAGGGGCAGGTAATTAACATGTGACCAGTTTTTTTATTTTCCATGCTATCTAAGAAATAAAGAATAAAGATGACTTTTCTTTTATGTAGGAATAGCAAAGGAATGTATCATTGTTAGGGATGGAGCATTTAAATATGTTATATAATAAACCAGTACTAAAATCCTTGTTCTGTGTCAGAAGGAGGGAGGATGCTTGGGCTGTAAAAATCATTTGCTGGCAGTTCTAAAAAGCAAGGCTGCAGCTTCCTGGGAGTGTACTGCATATACTTAGCTATGTCTATTGGGGCAATGTTGTCTGGAGACTTTAGTTCCCCTTTAAAGGGCAACTGTGGTCTCCGAACATGTTATGGTTAAATAAAAGCCTGCAGTCTATCATTTAAAATGACCCCTAGGTCAGTCTTGAGCCTGTGATAAATTATATTGTGACAAATGTTCAAATTTCCTGCTTCAGTTTTCAGTTGAAGTAACATCACCTGAGCTGTTCCCCTCCCCTCCGCCCTGAGGGAGAAGCATCCTCAGTTAACACATAATGCTGGGGAAAACGGAAAGTACCTGAACTTACTAGTTTAATGCAGGTAGAGCCTGGTCACATGTCTACAGCTGATACAGTTTAAAGGAATATTGCTGAACCTTTCCAGCAATAATTTTTCATACATTTTACCTAGAAATGTTAGGGTTAGGGATCATTTAAAGGTATGATGGAAGGCAGTTTGGATACCACAGTTGCCCTTTAAGTTATGATTTCAATAGAATGCTCCTAACATTCATTTTTACCTCATTGATTGTTGTATGGGTCAAACCACCAAGGGGTCTTGCATATTCTGCAGAACCAAATCACTGGATTGGCATATCATGGTCATTGAAATAAGAGCTCTTCCCAAAATATATTAATGGCAATGGAAAAAATAATTGAAGGTAAAGGCCAAAATGCATTTAAACTGTAAATTTAGGACCCATACTGCTCCTTTACAAACAGACATAAATCTCCTTTAAGTCTGTAAGCATTGTGGCAGAAGTTATATTTTGAGATTCCATTAGTGGACAAGATGAGCAATTATGCAAGCAAAAAACTGCAGACATATCTGCCAAGTCCCTTAAAAAGGATGATGAAGATCCCAGAAACATAGAAAACCCTGGTTGCTCAATGTCCTATATTAGAATGTCGTAAGGCTCCCTCAGAAGTCTAGACATGTTTAGTACTATTACATTTTATTTAGAGATATGTCATATGGATGACATTCTAGGTAAGTCATGTTTTAATAGGTCTGTATTAGTAATAGACAACTAAAGGATTCAATGCTTTACAGCAAAGGAGGATGAACTGCAGAACAAAGATTGAATAAATCTCATTAATTTATCAAATAATTAATAAAAAAGTCCTGCCACAATGCATAGAAAAAACAGCTTTAACTGTATGGTGGGGTTTGTTGAATGCTCGGTTTAGACACTGAAACGAGGAATAGGAAATTATAGGGATGTGTTGCAGTAGGAAATCATGTTTAGGAAGACATGATCACAGAAAAATGCTAGCAGCTTCCAAATCCAAGGCAGGTCTATGTATAAATTGTCACTAAAGACAAAAGGCAAACTGCCATACATAGATACATTGAGTGAATTAGTCTTCTCTTGGACAGAGCTATGTTGCTATTCTTAAAAAAAGAAAGAAAATTAACTGGTGGAGGTTGATTCAGAATTCTGTAAAGAAGAATGTTTTAAAAACATTAAAAATCTTCAAAATCCAAAAAAGAATAAGACAGACTCTAAATTGTCTCTACACAAACTCAAAACCCTTGTGCTATATAAGCATATGTCAAAGTGTAAAGACCTCTAACAACAAAAGTAATATAACAAAAATGTAAATACAAAATACAAAGTAATAAAGTGTAACAAAGTAAACCAACACACACCAATAATTGGGCACCACGATATTAGCCCTATGTCTAAAAAGTCTTGGAATAACAAGAGGTCATATCCAATAAAATATATAGGTGTTTTGATAGGATACAGTGTCCCAACAGATAAAAAATCGAACACCCAGTGGTTATGCTCACAGTAACAAGGATCCTCTGTGACTTATTTAGATCACCAGACGAGGCTTCCATTCCGCCCCCCTGCTTGCAGTTTCATGCAAGCAGAAGGCCGCGGAAGATAGAGGGAAGTAAGTAAAGATCGGGGGGAGTTTCTGGCCATAATATAATGCGGTTGGGACTTTGGGAGGAAGCCCTACAACACATAACATTTTTTTTTAGAAGGGTTGACATGCCATTTAAAACAGATAAACGGGGACTTACAGACTTACACTCTTTCAGAATAAACCAATCAAGTGCTGGATACTCACAGTCCCACAAAGATATAATGCAAAAGTTATCATTGGACCTGTCCGTCCCCACAAGGACACTGACCGGACCGCTGCCATGTAATCTTCCCCTGACAACTTTAGCTCCTGAAATGGCTCCTCAAGAGGAACAACTCTTCAACCTCCAATACAAGCAAACTGACCAACGTGTGTTTCGCCAAAGGAATCTCGCGCCTTTGATAGTTGGTTTACTTTGTTATACTTATTGAGCATATGTATTTTGTAATTACTAACATTTACGTAACTTTATGCTATCTAGGGACTATTTAGGGTCTGTCCTATTTTCTTTTTCCGTATTATGAATATTGAGCTTCCCTTAGCACCACCTTATTCAGGTTACCCAGGCCTTTTTTCTACTTAGGAGTGTGTTCTCTTCTTTTTATTTAGTAGTTGTTATATATTATAAATGCTTCTCCTGGTATATCCCTTCCCTAAGATGGTTATGAATGCTAATACAAAAATCATCTCAAATATTAAAAACAATGATAGGGTAAAATTCAGGACATAGGAGTCATTCTGCAAAGGTGAAGACTTTTGTGCCAAAGAACATATTGAGCAGTTCTAAAGTAGAGATGTAATGGGGGTTTGAATAGAACCTGGTTTCAAATCAAATCTGAAACTTTCGCAACTCAGGGAACCTGGATCTTCCCGTTTTCAAAATTTCGATAATCACAAAATCGAAATAGACGATTATCGAAAATAAACGATTATTGAAATCGAAAATAAATGATTATCGAAATGGACTTAAGGTTTAGTTCAAGACATTTTGCTAGTCATCCAACTGACTTTCTCAATTAAGAATGACTTGTACAAGAATATGTTGGCAATATAAGTACCCTGGAAAGTCCCAATTCATGGGTACTTATATTGCCAACAGATTCTTGTACAAGTCATTCTGAATTGAGAAAGCCAGTCGGATGACTAGCGAAATGTCTTCAAGAACTAAACTTCAAGTACAGTTGATCTAATTGAATACAACGATATACCATGACCTGGATGAATGAGAACCTAAACAAGCACAGTGTTCTAGTACCTCTCATGGATGAGAAAGTAGGGGTAATAATGTATGTAATTTAAATTGTATCTCTTTTAGAAAAAAAATTGAAAAGTCTACAGCTGGAATGTTATAACAATTATTAAATAATTTTTGACCAGATCAGTATTACCCCATAAAATCAAGAATTAACTGCAATGTGCATATGTTGCAGGCACTGCTAGAAAGGGAGCAGGGGGTAAGGCAACTTGAGCAAGATCAGATTTACACTAGCCGAAGGCCATATTTATAAAGCGCGGTATCGCAATGGTATTCAAACTTTTAGCATTATCCTAGATTTACGATCATTATCTGTAATTTACAATTGTTATCGTAAATTTACAATCACTAAATCAACAGGAAATTAACGATCGGTTAAACCAATATCAAATTAATTCAATTTACAAATATGGCCCCTAACCTATGCACACACATTAGTTAAAATTATTTGGAGAGGTTGTTAAGACAAGGTTAGAACCAGGCCGTACAAGTATCGGAAAAGATCTCATTAGGAGGACTGTGGGAACACTCCATCAGATTATGTCACTCATTCGATTTTCTCATTTCTTCCATCCAGTAAACTTTCATGGATTTTTTATTGTAAGACCAGTCATTTTAAGAATAGTTTTAGCCCTAAGGAAAATGTGAAATTGCTATCCTCAGATGGCCGAACCTCCGAAAATCCGTTCCGCTCAAGGATTTCCGAAAAAAATTAAGAGATTCAAAAATCAATAGTCAAATGTGATAGTCAATAGGATAAAAGTTTGGAAATTTATTCCTAAATTAAGGGTTTAAATAGCAGTGGTAAATTACTGTAAATGCCTCTGGGACCTGGGAAATGGTCTAGGGAACACGTCCCCACAGGAATAAAGCAAATTATGGAAGTACTTATGGGTTTCCACAGTTTTTGGTAATCCTCGAACAGCCGATTCGAGAATCCCCGAACATTCGGATTCGCAATTGCCCAGACAATTTCAGATATGATTGGTTAATGTGGGATCATAGGATTGCAAGCATTGAAATACTAACCAATCACAACTGGATTTGGTCCTTCAGCAAATCTTATAAAAAGGTGCAAACTGCGCGGAGCTCAGAAGTCATCACAGTGATGGCAGAAGAAAGAAGATGCCACAACACCGGCGGCTTTGATACTGCCAGCGCCAGAGTTGTGTGGTCTCGGCTGAGAAGAAGAAAACTTCAGATCAAGATGCTGGTGACACTGGCAACATTGAGGTCGCCAATGCTGGCGGTGTCACTGACGGCTGCAATAAATTGCCCATTGTCAGCAACATCAGCGGAGTTGGTGTCGCTGGGTTGGAAGAAAGAAACACACCCCCTAGGGCTCTTCTAAACAATGGGGGTCCTGATTTCGAGCTGCAGGACCCACCCAACAAAGGCACTTGTCTAACCCGCAAGGGCCACTTCAGGTGCTAGGGAGGGGGTCCCGGTTGAGCTGCGGGACCACTTAAGCCCCAAAAGGCCCTTGTCAGTGACACAAGGGCCCTTCCAAGGGCCACAAGTGCACTTTTAAGTGCGGGAAAGGGAGTCCTGGTTCAAGCATCGGGACCCTTTAAGCCCTAAAGGGACCTTTTAGGGGCCACAATGGTCCTTCCAAGGGTCACAAGGGATACATGTGGATAAGTTCCACAAGTGATAAGTTCCAGGGACTGTGGTCTCGGGAGGGGGGTCCCGATACAAGCCCCAAAGGCTTCTTGTAAGGCCACAATAGTCTTTCTAAGGACACGGGAGGGGGTCCCACAGCTCTTTCTTTCAGCTGTTGGAAATCCTCGAAAGTTTAAAAATTCTTGAAAATTTTCAAACGGAGTTCTGAAAGCCGATTTTAGGATAATGCGCAAGGTCTTCAATTGGTGGACCTCTGAAATCTGACGCATCCCCTGGTTCGAATCCACGAACTAACCATCGCTACTAGGATGCCGAAACTGATAAGTTTCGTTCTGTTTCCTGATTTATGGATCGCGAGAAAAAAAGACAATCTGAAAATCTGAAGACGAAATGTACTTTTGAGGGTCTTGGAATAACAAGGTTATTTTGGTAACCCTCGAAAATATGATTGGAAACTACATTTGGTTTCAGGTGGAACGTTCGGATTTCATAACCGAGGGGTTCCTTGTTGGGTCAGATCCGGGTGCCATCTCTACTGTGTACAATGCTGAGTACTGTTATAAATAAATTAAATCTTGAATTACTGTGATCACATGACTGAAAAGCCTTCCAACCACCTATGCCTTTAATATAAAGCACTGGATGGACGTCCTCTTGCCCTTATTTTTTATTGATCCAGTGCGCAAGTACTGTATGAGAAATGCAAAAGTTTGTTAAAAGTAAAAAAGAAGTCAGAACCTTTAGACTGGGTTTACCTTGACGTGGTTGGAAGCTTTTCATTCATGTGATCACAGCAATGTATACGAAAACCCTTGTTTATAATGTATGCCAGTGTGCAATATATGATATTATATGGGGCCTAGGAATAATCTTCATGATTATCATTGATAATCTTATTTATGTTTGTATATCTGAAATGATCAGTAAGTGCAGCAACTTACAGACACAAACCGTGCCAGTAAAAGTAAAAGGTTTGTTAACATAATTAAAGAACAAATATAAAACAACCCCCTCTTACAGTAAAAGACACAACTGAAAGAAAACATGATTTCCAAATTGCTGGATACACAGGACCAATTTCAAGAAATGTCAAGTACTTTAACCCTTGAATCCAAATATGGGCAAAATAGCAAATATGCGAGCCCTCAAATGTAAATATTTGTAATTATGAAATATGTGGTAAGAAAACTCATAGCTTGCGCATGAGAATGTGATTTTTAAAATAAATTTTGGTTATTTGTACACGTTCCGCAGACCATTTTCCAGGCCCCTGAGCCATTTACTGTATCTTACTCTTGCAAGTTAAACCTTAAATTTAATCTGAACTTTTGGCTTTTTTGATTTCCCTTGGCTTTATGGTTCTGTGGACACCTAAACACAAACCAAATCAACACTTATTAGGTCTGCTGATACTTGAACAAAATCAAAAGGCAGCTAATCAATGCACCAGACACCTCCTCCCCGTGATAGTTCCCTAGCAGTTTAGGTCTAAACTCTTGGGTCTTACCTTAATTCAGCAAACAAAGTCTCCAAAACCAGCTTCCAAAAGTGGGCCCTGCACATGCCCTTTCACCTCCAGGTTTTTAACCAATGAGATCCTGGGACTATAGCAAGGGAGCCCTGCAAGCATCTCACAAAGCCAACTTTGCAGGGCTTATTCTAGGACATAAGGCAAGACTGAGGGAAAATATTATGTTACAATGCTATGTTAATCAGAATTATATGATGTAAATAAACTTATACAAATAATAGTCTTTTCTCTTTATTTTTGATATAACCTCATCTACAAGCATAGAATGATTAATGTTGGACAAGCAAAACATATGTGTAATAGGACAGAATGAAGCATGGGTATTATTAATGTATAATCACAGCTACCTCTCTTTGTTAAATGTTATATGTTGAAACTTCGGATCTTAATAAAAATGCATTGACAACTGAAGTCTGTTGCAAAGAAGTCTGTAAATTTGCTGGTAAATCAGTTCCATGGATTCCTTAGAATATAGAAATAGAAAAAAAATAATTTAGCTCTTTCAAGCAAAGTTAATAGCCAATTCGTTTTCCACCATTAGTTAAAGCTAAGGGCTGTTTTCTTATCAGTTATATCTATTTATTATAAGGGGAAATTACAATATTACAGTAAGTAAATTGACTTTTTTAACTTGTGTTGTTTCAACTCAAATAGTAAACCATTGCTTTAAAATTTTGCTATTACGCAAAAAGTCAATAAAAGAAATATTCACTTTCTTCATTATACGTATCACGTTCTTATATTGTCATCATGTATTTAAGTTATTTTATAATAATAATTAAAATGCCATGATGTTCTACAAAATTATTCTGTCAGTCAAATAAACCACCTACCATAGCAAAGGTCACAAGAAATAGATAGTTGTGTGTATTATAAACATCACAGGTCACAGTACAAAATAGAATGTCTCATGTTGGATTAGAATTGACTCAGCTGTGGATGCATTTTACTACTATATTTATCTAGACACTGGTACATTTTTAACTGGCTCCCTTAGGAACCCAAGTCAGGTGAATAATAAATCAAACACAAATACAGGAAGAAATTCTAGTTGTGGATTTTGTTGCGAAAAAGAGCAATTATTCTTTCCTTCTATAAACAAATAACACACACTCAGGAATTCATCTAATACTTCGTAATGTTTTGCTTTAATGACTATAATAAAATGTTAAATGTGTTAATTATAACACTTGGGGGGAATTAGTTCTATTATTGTTAAGATCAAATACAGAGAATCACAATTCAGGACAAGCTTAAAGGGCATCTCCACCCTCCAAAAAAATGATCACTTGTCAGTTTCCTCCGCCCAACCTAAACTGATATATTCAGCACTTTATTAGATACTAAGTAGATATGTAAGTATAGTTTTTGCTTCTATTCTGGCAAAGTAAACTAGCTCCTCGTCCATGCAGTCAATCAGGCTGTGACTGCAGGCTTCACGCCATGATTGTATTTAACTTAACTTAATTTTTTTTTTTACTTAATTTTTATCTATCTGTTAATTGCTTGCACTTATCCCCTTGTTTGTATACTCTGTATTTTATAATGTACAGCGCTGCGTACCCAAGTGTCGCTTTTAAATAATAAATATACATACTGTACATACAGGCAGCAAGGATCATTGTCAGGAACTAAGGCAAGAATTGGTAACAGGAATTCAATGTCAAATCACACCACGAGCAAAGGAAAGTCAAACGCTGTAAGCAGCAAATAATGAACACTATGTGATTGGCCAACCACCAGATTAAAAAACAATACACTGAACTAAAAATAGAAAGTTTACATATAAACTTTCAATGTGGTTGAAAGATACATAAGGAAGGCAACATTGGCTGCCAAAGCTCAATTAATGTGGGTGTCTGTGTGTGCAGTTTTAAAATTATATAAACATTCTGTTGTGAAGAAAGACAGAGTGTATAGATTTCAAAGTTTGCTTTGAGTAACATGGATTTTTTATTATTGCGCTTTACTTTTTCAGGCTTTTATTTTTAATTTTAGGATTTTAAGACATTTAGGATTTTAATTCATTTTAGAATATGTGAGATTTGTAGCCTAGGAACCTGTCTCATCTTGGACAACCTTAACCAAACCCAATATATTCTACACTTACCTTCGAGATCCTTGAACCCTGATATTGTTATTCTTACCTGTCTTCACACAGTCCCTGAAGAGGACCAGGTGAGGAGATTTCAGTACTGGGTGAAACATGTAGGTCTGTAACAAGCTCCATTGTTTTCCTTTGTATAAGTAAATAATCCAGCTTTGGTAGTAGGAAGTCTGTATTGCTCAACTGCATTTACGCTCTTGAACACTGGGATACAGTATGCTAAACTATTTTTTTGGGGAGGTATATGGGGTATAGGAGTTTATGATATTGAGTCTATTATTCAGACTAGCAGGGTACCACCGGCATTGCTGATTTTTCTAAAGATTCAACCCGAACCTGCATCCAAAATTCAACAGACCTGGACCCGCAGCTTCTAACCTAACCCATTCAAATTCACTGTGGGTTAGCTGAGCCGCAAATCTGGTAAACTTGGGGGGGGGGTAACACAATGGAGAATTCAGTATCACACTACACATATCACATCAACTTCCCCTTCACCGCGCATCGCATGAACTTCCCCTACAGTGCTTATCGCATCAACTTCCCCTTAAGCGCATATTGGTTTCGTAAATTTATGATCGTTAAACCAATCGGATCGATTCTGATCATAAATCTACGGTAACGAAATCATAAATTTACGGTCTCGATAGAATACCATTGCAGTAGTTTACTACCGTACGGTATTCAACGATCGAGCGTCCGTGTTATTAACGAACATTGGTCGTATTTGTACGGTCGCGATCGTATATTTATGTCCACAATCGTACATTAACTAACCTGCGGTATTGCTAAAAGTGATACGCGGCTTTATAAATATGTCCCATAGTATTAACTTCCACTTTACAATGGGGAACAAACATCTCACATTAATTTATTTTTTACTGCAATTGATCAATTGAATCATTGACACACAATGTCTCCCAGAAACAAAATCCGATGCCACATAGAATTTTTGCTTGCAAAAAGAAGCATGAAAAGAAGGTGAGTGAAAAGAGTGTGTATGTGGCCTTAATACTGAGTTTTCAGTTTTTGTGGAAAAGAGACACAAGTCGAAGTAAAAATAAACCCCTTACAGTGCAGTTGTATTGCAGTGGGGCAGTGTCATCCCATTCACATTTATTATTGTCTTTACTTAAGTAAAATGGGATTTTTTACCTTGTGTAATACAATACATTCCATGGCTATCAGCACCCTGCAATGGGAAACTATACATTTCCTTAGCTGACTGTGATCTCCATGAGTAGCTGCCTGCCCAATCCTCAGTAATAGAGACTTATCTTGATTGGTCAGTTTACCTCTCAATCTCAATCTTGGGCGAACCCAACAAGTGAGAGGAGGTGACCGATTGTGTGGTCACATGAGATTGGTCTTCTGCTCCTCATGATTGACGGCTATATCGTCTTATCACAGCAACAACAGACAAAAATGAAATAAATAACTGCCCTGAATAATCTGTGACATTTGGAAGGTGTGCAATTAACTTGATTCACCACCAGATGGCAGCATGCAGGTTAATCAAGTTTAAAAATGTCGGGGGAAGGGGGCATTTTTAAAAGTTGTAAAGTAGCCTATGCTTTTTCCAGATCCTTATACATAAGTATACCACATCCCATGAAATTGGCCCAGCATTTGGAAGTTTTTCTGGAACTACATACACAATCCATACATTGACTTTTATATATTATAGATAATAATAATTATGTTTTTGTATTTTGAGTTTTGTTAGCAGATTTGCCGTGTGGAGATCTGTTTTGGTTGGTTTTCGTTTTTAAGGCTTTATGGGCAAATTTATAATTTATAAATGATTGCAAGTTATAAAGAGACACGATTTAACATTTTTGACTCTTTTTGTTAAAACTTGCTGAAAACCATAGAAGTAATTATAAAGTGGCAAAAAAAAATTTGGCTCTAAACTTATGCAGGAGCAGAATAGCAGGCGAGAAGTGGTGGGCGGCATTTGTCAGGTAAGCTTGATGGTTGCTGCCTTCCATGTTTGGAAGACTTTTCTGGCAGTACTGTTGTACTTTTATTGTAAACACACAGTATGTAGTTAGTGTGCCTTGTACCCGGTGCATTTATTTAGAAAGTGACATTTGGGGTTTAATTTAATCACATGGAGGTAAAAACCCTTTTTAAGAAAAAAACAATGATGCTTAACATATTTTAACCTTTTTCCTGTGTCACTCCGACACTGATTATCAGATGATATCAGCATATCAAGGCCAAAAATAAAAGATGCCATCTGTATAATTTTCAACTGCGAAAGACCACACCTCTATTGAACATTACATAGTAATTGAGGTTGAATAAAGACATACGTCCATCAAGTCCAACCTATTCACTTTTTTTTAAACCCTCCTAACAGTTGATCCAAGGAAGGCAAAAACTCAGCTAAAAAATGGGGGGGGGGGTGGTGGTGGAAATTCCTTCCTGACTCCAAACGGCAATCGGAAAGTATCCCTGAATCAACCAGATCTAAAGTATATGTATTAATACCAGTAATTCTCAATATTTTTTAGTTTTAGAAACTATTCCAGCCATTTTTAAAGCTATTCAATGAACTTGCCATTACCACTTCTGCTGGAAGACAGTTTCCACAGTTTCACCGTTGTCACTGTAAAAAAAAACCTTTCCTAACCTGAAATCTATTTTCTTTCAACCTTAAAGGATGTCTACGTGTCCTCTGATATGACCTATTCATGAACAATGTACCAGAGAGTTATTGTAGGCCCATTAATATATTTATTTAACGTGATTATATCCCCACGCAAATGGCGCTTCTCCAATGTAAACAGCCCTAACTTGTCTAATCTGCCTGAATAAGCCCTCCACCTTCCCCTTATTGTTTTAATTGCCCTTCTCTGAACTGCTTCCATTTCCAGAATGTCCCTATTGTTTATGGGATTCCAAAACTGCACAGCATATTCCAAATGAGGCCTTACCAGTACCTTGTAAAGAAGGAGAATATTTTTCTCTCTTGAATATATTCCTCTCTTTAAACAAGCAATATCTTTCTAGCTCTAGCCGTGACTGTATGGCATTGTTTGCTACAGCTAAGCCTGTTATCTACCAGAACCCCCAAATCTTTTCCATTAGAGATTCACTTAACACAGAGTTATTTATTGGTGTAGGGGGCACGGGATTATTAAATCCCAAATGCATAACCTTACATTTATCAACATTGAATCTTACATTTATCAACATTCTGCTGCCCATTTTGCTAATCTATCTAAGTCTGCTTGCAGCAATTGCCATCATTTGAAGTTCCAAAGCTCTGCATAGTTTAGTGTCATCAGCAACACAGAGACTTTGCTTTCAATGCCCCCTTCTAAGCATTTATAAACAGATTAAACAGAAACGGCCCCATTAGAGAACCCTGAGGCCATCCGCCTAGAACTTTAGCCCGCATAGATGTAGCTCCCATTTACCACCACTCTTTGTCTGCGATCCAATAACCAATTCTCTATCCATGAACAAATGTTTTCTTCTAAGCCAACAGTCCTCAGTTATACATTAGTCGCCTATGTGGCACAGTATCAAAAGCTTTCGCAAATCCAAGTATACCACATCCACTGCTGGGCCTTAATCTAAATTCTTACTCACTTCCTTATAAAAACCAATTATTTGTCTGGCATGATCTATTTCTCATAATCCATGCTAACTACTACTAATAAGATCAGTTCTGGAGACAAAGTCAAGGATATGATCCCGTATCCAGTTTCCATCACCTCCCTACCACTGATGTTAGGCTTACAGGTCTATAGTTCCCAGGCTGTAAATTACCTTTTTTGAATTATGGTATTACATTGGCTTTTTTCCAATCCAGCGGCACATCCCCAGACCAAAGTGAATCTGAAAAGATGAGAAACAGTGGTCTAGATAGAACTGAACTAAGCTCTTTTAAAATCCGGGATTACTTACTGATTACTTACTGTAATTGTATCGGGCTGTTGTTTCCGACCAAGCTTTATTTTACACAACCGGGTGTTATTTTTTTACCATGCTGGATGTTATTTTACATAACAAGGAATTATTTATCTTTAAAGGGCAGTCCAGCCCCAAATGAAACTTACATACAGGTAAATCACCCCCCAAAACCCAAACGGTAATAGTTTGAAATCTGAAATAAAAGTCTAACCTGAAATCCTGCACAATGTCCTGTTTCCCCCCTGTTTCTGCTTCCTGGTTCTTCCAGTTAGTAACTGTCAGTTATGGATTTGACAGTTGACATCACAGCCAATGGCTGAATGTTAATCCCCTATCTGCCTCTTCTGAGCATCCATGGCCCAGTACAGGCTCAGTACAGGTTTTTTAAATTGCTCGTTTTCCATGAGGCCTCCAGAAGCATAGCAGGCATACGTAAAGAATTCATAGGACAACCTGGGTGCTATATAACTATAACCTCTTGTTAATCTATGACCACATGGTAAAATAATGATCTGCATCCTAAAAAACAATAATGTTTACTACAGTATGCAGTATCGTATTTTCCAAAGCTGTTACTTATAAACTCCCACCCTTGATGGCTGGTTGCATAGTGCCTTACAATCATAATAGCTGATCCTTTGGACTGGCTATAAATATGGATAGCTGGTAAATTGTGCAACTCAACTTTTTGTAAAATGCCATATTGCATCTTGTTGGTTGATGTCTCCTGTACATGAAACAGTCAGTCAGAAAAGTGAAGTAGATTCTGAAGAGGCAACTTCTGTTTTTTCTCCCAATTTACTAGATTTATGAGGAATAAAATCACAATCTGAACCTTTCTTTGTTTTATTGGCTTTGTTAGAACAACTTTTATGCAGGTTTGAAAAAGAATTGTTTCAGTCCCACTTTTAACAGCAGTAGACAGGCAGTTTTATTGGATTTTTTTGCGAGTAAATGCCCATTTTGGTGCAATAATATAATGTATTTTCCATCATTTCTATTCAAAGTAAATGTTTGTTTGTTATACAGATTTAATAGAAAATGTACAGCTTTTCCAGCTATTTTAGACACTCCAAAACAAATATGAATCTATATCAGGCAAGTGTAGTGTTTCCGTTGATTACAGTTTTGTCATTTCATTTGTAAACACATTTCTCATTATCTTTATGTGTGCCAAGCAGTGAATCTTATATATCATGCAAATTAGAAAAGTTCCAAATAATTGTGTTTGTCTGTCTCGTCTATGTGCTGGAATAAAATTCTTGTCTCTTACTATGATCATTATTTATTTATTTTTAATGATCTGAGCCATGCATGGAATAAACTTTTCCTCTTCCAAGGCTCATTGACCAATGAATCCTCAGGGGCGTCCAGAAGAATTTAGATGCTTTGTATTTATCTAGAGAACTATATGCAACCGTTGCTGATTTTGTACTGTTCGCTACAGTGGTTTTGCTAAACTGCAGGTGTTGAATGTCATGCACTGGCAGAGTAGCAACACATTGTGAGACATTTTAAGAGTGATACAATGCTGACGTGGCCTGCTTGTTGGAACTTAATGTTACCATAGGGACATGCCAACCTTTAAAACCAACCTATGCAACTTCTGTTAAGAGCCTAATGGTGTGTAACTGCTTTAGTGACAGTCTGTCATAGTGAAACACTGAATAAGTGCTTGGTTGTCCCTAGGTTGGAGTGAGAAATGGAAAATCCATTATTATCCAGGTTTTACTGTACTGCTATAAAAGTCTACAGTAATACATTGCCCGCCATGGCATGAAATGCTATTAGTGAATAATAAAAATTGTTCTTAGTATATCATTTGAGGTTGAATAATATACGTCCATCTAGTCCAAACTACATTTCCTGCCTAACAGATGACCCAGAGGAAGGCAACCCCCCAAAAAGCAACAGTATAAGGTAAAAAAAGTCCTTGGTCCACCCAAGCCAAGTCCCCCGGAATGCACAAGCTTCCAGCCCACCGCGGGTCTGCGAGGACAACAAAAATCGCAAGAGGGCTGATTGCCTTGCATTTAAATTGAGGTGGCCAACAAGATGAATTTCACTAGCCTTTCCTTGCCAATGCCAGTAAAAGATAGATAATACTATGCAGTTCCTATTCTTTTAATTTGTATTAGATCCTGTCCTGAAGCCCCACCAACCTATGCCCCATCCCCAGGGCTAATATTTCTATCCCAGCAATATGGCAATATGGCACCCCTATCCTTTATTTATATAATTAGGCATAAGGCCGAGCTTATGAAGCAAAACTGTTTCTAATAGGTCAACTTATAACAAATATTTGACGGCAAGCCTTGGATACCAATATGAAAAATAGCTTTAAAATCATTTATGGAATTTCCCAATCTGGATGCCCAACTAATCGATATTTAGAAACCCAAAGTTCCCCGTTAACAAGTTTGTTGACTCCAGTACATCCACCAGCTTCTCTATCTTGGTGTCCTTTGTGAAAAAATAATCATCATCACCACCCATAAGAAATATTTGGTGGTCACCTGAGATACTGCAAGATTCCTGCCTGCAAACCAGCCCTGCGAAACAAATGAAGGTTAGAAGGCTGCAATATTATGATACTTATGTGGCCCTGTATTGCGCCATGAATATTTCTATTCCTTGTCAGTATTTGGTTAGATCAGTTTCTGCCACTAAATTTAATTGGAATTAGGCCTAAGGAGTTTGACCACAGTTAGGTCTACACTACCTGCCAGCACCATTTTTGTTGTTGATTGGGGGGCTATCCCTCTTTCCCTATAAGCGCACATGATGTCAATCAACGGTAAAGGTTCGTACACATGAACGCCATTTTGGGCAATAATCGTCCCGTGTATGGGCAGTTTATTGGCCGAAACGGATGCTCGTTCAGAGATCCGCCCAATGGATCAGGCAACGACCCCCGGACGAACAGCCGTTTCGGCCGATAAAGTGCCCTACACGGGACGATTATTAGCAGACAAACCGTTGTTTGACAAACGACGAACCTGAGAACAGCCACAGCTCTGGCTGGTAAGTGTATCCTGCTGCGTTTAGTTTTAATGAATACGGGTGGTAGGAATAACATATGCAAGGTGAATTAAGATCTATCTGCCAGATACTTATATATTCACTTCCTTTAAGTCAGACTTTATGTTTCACCTAAATTTGCAGTGTTCCTTCTGTAGTTCCCTCAGGGAAACCTCTAAAATGTAAGATCTGGCAGTGAACCCTGTTTTCTAAATTTTGTGAAAGTTGTTGGTGTAAAAGCTTTTATGTAGGCAGTGAAATATCCACTAGTATAGGTCTTACGGTGTCTTCCATATATTATATTACAAAACTATAGCCCATCTCCATTTCTGTGCCTTGATTTTGCATAATGCTTCTGTTCTTGCTCCTGGGCCTTTGCTCTGCTCCTTGGCCCTACTTATTTCCCCATGGACCGATCCTAGGTTTGGAATTTACCCTTAAACTGACCACATGCTTGTACCTAGATTTCTCATGGATTATTTATCTTGATCCTATTTATTGGTAGTTTCTTTCTTCCTTAACCCTTTCACTGCCAGGAGATTTTCATTTTTTTTTGTGTTAACTGCCAGAAGAATTTTCAGGATTTTGTCCTTAATCGCTTTAGACTAATTTTACAGTAGGAACCTTGCAGTAAATCAGGAATATTATCATTGTTTTTTTCAGCACAAAGTGTACTTTAACATGGTAACAAATTTTGTAACTTTTCTGGAAATTTTACTGGAATGGGTAAAATATGTAAAAAAAATGAAAAATTTGCAATTTTCATGGATTTTTCCCATGTTTACTTTTAGTTATCTTAAGGTTACGCACAAAAATCTTACTGTTTCTAAAAGCTCAGATACTCCCGAGTACAACGATACCAGATATATGTAGGTACCCCCACTTTTCCTCTACAGGAGACCCCCCCAAACTAAAACTAACTGCACCTCCTAGAATATTACACCAATTAAAATGTATAACCACTACTGACAGTTAACATAGATATCTAACCATTATTTTAAAATATCCCCACAAGTGAGATATTTTATAGAAACTACACACCCGCAGGATTTTATGAGTGAGGTTAGTTTAGATCAAAATGCAGATACCCGGACGCAGCTCTTCGTCCAATTGTAAGTTATTTTCTCACATTTTCCTTTTTTTTCCTCAACTGTAAAATCAGAGACAAAATCAAATGCGAATTTCAGCTAAAAACTGTGGAGGAAAGTTCAAACGCATCTCAATATGAAAGCCTAACCCTCCCGATAAAACGGTATGCCACATTCATGTGTGTACCCGAGACATGGCTACCAACTAACCAGAGCGTGACCAGTGCCAAATGTCAGTAGCAGCAAAAAAAAAAATTAGCCAGTTTTGTATTGAACAGTCTGCAGTTTTTCCACAAAACACCCCCCAACTCAAAAATACCCCCCACAAAATATATATCTACACACAGCTATAAATCTACACACCTTCAGCTATGTAACACTGTAGTTCGTTCATTCATATCATCAATGGTGTGGGCGCAGTTCTTCGTAGAAGTTTTGCACTTTTAACCAGATTTTCAAAAAAATGAACTCAAAAAAACACTTGAGCCTAGGAACCTGTCTCATCTTGGACAACCTTAACCCAACCCAATATATTTACACTTACCTTCGAGATCCTTGAACCCTGATATTGTTATTCACCTGTCTTCACACAGTCCCTGAAAGAGACCAGGTGAGAGATTTCAGTAATGGGTGAAACATGTAGGTCTGTAACAAGCTCCATTGTTTTCTTTGTATAAGTAAATGAATCCAGCTTGGTAGTAGGAAGTCTGTATTGCTCAACTGCAGTTACGCTCTTGAACACTGGGATACAGTATGCTAAACTATATTTTTTGGGAGGTATATGGGGGATAGGAGTTTATGATATTGAGTCTATTTTATTCAGGACTAGCAGGGTACCCGGCATTGCTGGATTTTTCTAAAGATTCAACCCGAACCTGCATCCAAAATTCAACAGACGGACCCGCAGCTTCTAACCTGACCCATTCAAATTCAATGTGGGTTAGCTGAGCCGCAAATCTGGTAAACTTGGGGGGGGGGGTAACACAATGGAGAATTCAGTATCACACTAACACATATCACATCAACTTCCCCTTCACCGGCATCGCATGAACTTCCCCTACAGTGCGTATCGCATCAACTTCCCCTTAAGCGCATATTGGTTTCGTAAATTTATGATCGTTAAACCAATCGGATCGATTCTGATCATAAATCACGGTAACGAAATCATAAATTTACGGTCTCGATAGAATACCATTGAGAGTAGTTTACTACCGTACGGTATTCAACGATCGAGCGTCCGGTTATTAACGAACAATTGGTCGTAATTGTACGGTCGCGATCGTATATTTATGTCCACAATCGTACATTAACTAACCTGCGGTATTGCTAAAAAGTGATACCGCGGCTTTATAAAAATGTCCATAGTATTAACTTCCACTTTAACAATGGGGAACAACATCTCACATTAATTTATTTTTTACTGCATTGATCAAATTGAATCATTGACACACAATGTCTCCCAGAAAACAAAATTCAGAGCCACATAGAATTTTTGCTTGCAAAAATGAAGCATGGAAAAGAAAGAGTGAAGAGTGAGTGAAAAGAGTGGTGTATGTGGCCTTTAATACTGAGTTTTCAGTAGTTTGTGGGAAAAGAGACACAAGATGCGAAGTAAAATAAACCCTTACAGTGCACGTTGTATTGCAGGTGGGCAGTGTCATCCATATCACATTTATTATTGTCTTTACTTAAGTAAAATGGGATTTTTACCTTGTGTAATACAAATACATTCCATGGCTATCAGCACCCTGCAATGGGAAACTATACATTCCTTAGCTGACTGTGATCTCCATGAGTAGCGCCTGCCCAATCCTCAGTAATAGAGACTTATCTTGATGGTCAGTTTACCTCTCATCTCAATCTTGGGCGAACCCAACAAGTGAGAGGAGGGGTGACCGATTGTGTGGTCACATGAGATTGGTCTTCTGCTCCTCATGATTGACGGCTATATATCGTCTTATCACAGCAACAACAGAACAAAATGAAATAAATAACTGCCCTGAATAATCTGTGACATTGGAAGGTGTGCAATAACTTGATTCACCACAGATGGCAGCATGCAGGTTAATAAGTTTAAAAATGTCGGGGGAGAGGGGGCATTTTTAAAAGTTGTAAAGTAGCCTATGCTTTTTCCAGATCCTTATACATAAGTATACCACATCCCATGAAAATTGGCCCAGCCATTTGGAAGTTTTCTGGAACATACATACACATAATACCTACATTGACTTTTATATATATATAGATAATAATATTATGTTTTGTATTTTGAGTGTTTAAGCAGATTTGCCGTGGGAGATCTGTTTTTGGTTGGTTTCGTTTTTAAGGCTTTAATGGGAAATATTAAATTTATAAATGATTGCAAGTTATAAGAGACAACGATTTTTACAATTTTGACTCTTTTGTAAACTTGCTGAAAACCATAGAAGTAATTATAAAGTGGCAAAAAAAAATTTGGCTCTAAACTTATGCACGGAGCAGAATAGCAGGCGAGAAAGTGGTGGGCGGCATTTGTAAGGTAAGCTTGATGGTTGCTGCCTCATGTTTGGAAGACTTCTGGCAGTACTGTTGTACTTTTATTGTAAACACCACAGTATGTAGTTAGTGTAGCCTTGTACCCGGTGTGCATTTAATTTAGAAAGTGACATTTGGGGTTTAATTTAATCACATGGAGGTTAAAAACCCCTTTTAAGAAAAAAACAATGATGCTAACATATTTTACCCTTTTTCCTGTGTCATCCGACACTGATTATCAGGATGATATCAGCATATCAAGGCCAAAAAATAAAGATGCCATCTGTATAATTTTCAACTGCGAAAGACCACCTCTATTGAACATTACATAGTAATTGAGGTTGAATAAAGACATACGTCCATCAAGTCCAACCTATTCACTTTTTTTTAAACCCTTCCTAACAGTTGATCCAGAGGAAGGCAAAAAAACTCAGCTAAAAAAATGGGGGTGGGGTGGTGGTGGAATTCTTCTGACTCCAACGGCAATCGGAAGTATCCCTGAATCAACCAGATCTAAAGTATATGTATAATACCAGTAATTCTCAATATTTTTTAGTTTTTAGAAACTTATCCAGGCCATTTTTAAGCTATTCAATGAACTTGCCATTACCACTTCTGCTGGAAGCAGTTCCACAGTTTCACCGTTGTCACTGTAAAAAAAAACCTTTCCTAACCTGAAGATCTATTTTCTTTCAACCTTAAAGGATGTCTACGTGTCCTCTGATATGACCTATTCATGAACAATGTACCAGAGAGTTTATTGTATGGCCCCATTAAATATTATTAACGTGATTACCCCACGCAAATGGGCTTCTCCAATGTAACAGCCCTAAATTGTCTAATCTGCCTGAATAAGCCCCTCCATTCCTTATTGGTTAATTGCCTTCTCTGAACTGCTTCCATTTCCAAGATGTCCCTTTGTTATGGGATTCCAAAAATGCACAGCATATTCCAAATGAGGCCTTACCAGTACCTTGTAAAGAAGGAGAAATAATATTTTTCTCTTGAATAATTCCTCTCTTTAAACAGGCAATATCTTTCTAGCTCTAGCCGTGACTGTATGGCATTGTTTGCTACAGCTAAGCCGTTATCTACAGAACCCCCAAATCTTTTCCATTAGAGATTCACTTAACACAGAGTTATTTATGGTGTAGGGGGCACAGGATTATTAAATCCCAAATGCATAACCTTACATTTATCAACAATTGAATCTTACATTTATCAACATTCTGCTGCCAATTTGCTAATCTATCTAAGTCTGCTTGCAGCAATTGCACATCATTGAAGTCCAAAGCTTGCATAGTTAGTGTCATCAGCAAAAACAGAGACTTGCTTTCAATGCCCCTCTAAGTCATTTATAAACAGATTAAACAGAAACGGCCCCAGTAGAGAACCCTGAGGCACTCCGCCTAGAACTTTAGCCGCATAGATGTAGCTCATTTACCACCACTCTTTGTCTGCGATCCAATAACCAATTCTCTATCCATGAACAAATGTTTTCTTCTAAGCCAACAGTCCTCAGTTTATACATTAGTCGCCTATGTGGCACAGTATCAAAAGCTTTCGCAAAATCCAAGTATACCACATCCACTGCTGGGCCTTAATCTAAATTCTTACTCACTTCCTTATAAAAACCAATTTAAATTTGTCTGGCATGATCTATTCTCAAACTCATGCTAACTACTACTAATAAGATCAGTTCTGGAGACAAAGTCAAGGATATGATCCCGATCCAGTTTCCATCACCTTCCCTACCACTGATGTTAGGCTTACAGTCTATAGTTACCAGGCTGTAATAAATACCTTTTTGAATTATGGTATTACATTGGCTTTTTTCCAATCCAGGGCACATCCCCGACCAAAGTGAATCTGAAAGATGAGAAACAGTGGTCTAGATAGAAATGAACTAAGCTCTTTAAAATCCGGGGATTACTACTGATTACTTACGTAATGTATCGGGCTGTTGTTTTCCGACCAAGCTTTATTTTACACAAAGGGTGTTATTTTTTTACCATGCTGGATGTATTTTACATAACAAGGAATTATTTATCTTTAAAGGGCAAGTCCAGCCCCAAAATGAAAACTTACATACAGGTAAATCACCCCCCAAAACCCTAAACGGTAATAGTTTGAAATCTGAAATATAAAAGTCTAACCTGAAATCCTGCACAATGTCCTGTTCCCTGTTTCTGCTTCCTGGTTCTTCCAGTTAGTAACTGTCAGTTATGGATTGACAGTTGACATCACAGCCAAGGCTGAATGTTAATCCCTATCTGCCTCTTTGAGCATGCCATGGCCCAGTACAGGCTCAGTACAGGTTTTTAATTGCTCGGTTTCCATGAGGCCTCCAGAAGCATAGCAGGCATACAGTAAAGAATTCATAGGACAAACTGGGTGCTATATAACTATACCTTTGTTAATCTATGACCACATGGTAAAATAATGATCTGCATCATAAATAACAATAATGTTTACTACAGTATGCAGTATCGTTATTTTCCAAAGCTGTTACTTTAAACTCCCACCCTTGATGGTGGTTGCCATAGTTGCCTTACAATCATAATAGCTGATCCTTTGGACTGGCTATAAATATGGATAGCTGGATAAATGTGCAACTCAACTTTTTGTAAGATGCCATATGCAATTGTTGGTTGATGTCTCCTGTACATGATGAAACAGTCAGTCAGAAAAAGTGAAGTAGAATTCTGAAGAGGCAACTTCTGTTTTTTCCCAATTTACTAGATTTATGAGGAATAAAATCACAATCTGAACCTTCTTGTTTTATTGGCTTGTTAGAACAACTTTTATGCAGGTTTGAAAAAGAATTGTTTCAGTCCCACTTTTAACAGCAGTAGACAGGCAGTTTTTATTGGATTTTTTGCAGAAGTAAATGCCCATTTGGTGCAATAATTAAATGTATTTTCCATCATTTCTATTCAAAGTAAATGTTTGTTGTTTATACAGATTTAATAGAAAATGGAACAGCTTTTCCAGCTATTTTAGACACTCCAAAACAAATATGATCTATATCAGGCAAGTGTGTGTTTTCCGTTGATTACAGTTTGTCATTTCATTTGTAAACACATTTCTCATTATTTATGTGTGCCAAGCAGTGATCTTAATATCATGCAAATTAGAAAAGTTCCAAATAATTGTGGTTGTCTGTCTTGTCTATGTGCTGGAATAAAATTCTTGTCTCTTACTATGATCATTATTTATTATTTTTAATGATCTGAGCCATCTGCATGGAATAACTTTTCCTCTTCCAAGGCTCATTGACCAATGAATCCTCAGGGGCGTCCAGAAGAAATTTAGATGCTTTGTATTTATCTAGGAAACTATATGCAACCGTTGCTGATTTTGTACTGTTCTGCTACAGTGGTTTGCTAAACTGCAGGTGTTGAATGTCATGCACTGGCAGAGTAGCAAACATTGTGAGACATTTTAGAAGTGATACAATGCTGACGTGGCCTGCTTGTTGGAACTTAATGTTACCATAGGGACATGCCAACCTTTAAAACCAACCTATGCAACTTTGTTAAGAGCCTAATGGTGTGTAACTGCTTTAGTACAGTTGTCATAGTGAAAAACTGAATAAGTGCTTGGTTGTCCCTAGGTTGGAGTGAGAAATGGAAAATCCATTATTATCCAGGTTTTACTGTACTGCTATAAAAGTCTACAGTAATACATTGCCCGCCATGGCATGAAATGCTATTAGTGAATAATAAAAATTGTTCTTAGTATATCATTTGAGGTTGAATAAAGATATACGTCCATCTAGTCCAAACTACATTTCCTGCCTAACAGATGACCCAGAGGAAGGCAACCCCCCAAAAGCAACAGTATGAAGGTAAAAAAAAGTCCTTGGTCCACCCAAGCCAAGTCCCCCGGAATGCACAAGCTTCCAGCCCACCCGCGGGTCTGCGAGGACAACAAAAAATCGCAAGAGGGCTGATTGCCTTGCATTTAAATTGAGGTGGCCAACAAGATGATATTTCACTAGCCTTTCCTTGCCAATGCCAGTAGAAAGATAGATAATACTATGCAGGTTCCTATTCTTTTAATTTGTATTAGATCCTGGTCGAAGCCCCACCAACCTATGCCCCATCCCCAGGGCTAATATTCTCTATCCCAGCAAATGGCAATATGGCACCCCTATCCTTTATTTATATAATTAGGCATAAGGCGCGAGCTTATGAAGCAAAACTGTTTCTAATAGGTCACATTATAACAAATATTTGACGGCAAAGCCTTGGATACCAATTATGAAAAATAGCTTTAAATCATTTATGGAATTTCACAAATGGATGCCCAACTAATCGATATTTAGAAACCCAAAGTTCCCCGTTAACAAGTTTTGTTGACTCCAGTACATCCACCAGCTTCTCTATCTTGGTTGTCCTTGTGAAAAAATAATCATCATCCACCATAAGAAATATTTGGTGGTACCTGAGATACTGCAAGATTCCTGCCGCAAACCAGCCCGCGAACAAATGAAGGTTAGAAGGCTGCATATTATGATACTTAATGTGGCCCTGTATTGCGCCATGAATATTCTATTCCTTGTCAGTATTTGGTTAGATCAGTTCTGCACTAAATTTAATTGGAATAGGCCTAAGGAGTTTGACCACAGAGGTCTACACTTACTGCCAGCACCATTTTTGTTGTGATTGGGGGGCTATCCCTCTTTCCCTATAAGCGCACATGAGTGTCAATCAACGGTAAAGGTGTACACATGAACGGCCATTTGGGCAATATAGTCCCGTGTATGGGCAGTTTATTGGCCGAAACGGATGCTCGTTCAGAGATCCGCCCAATGGATCAGGCAACGACCCCGGACGAACAGCCGTTTCGGCCGATAAAGTGCCCATACACGGGACGATTTTAGCGAACGACACAACCGTTGTTTGACAAACGACGAACCTTGAGAAACAGCCACAGCTCTGGCTGGTAAGTGTATCCGCTGCAGTTTAGTTTTAATGAATACGAGGTGGTAGGAATAACATATGCTAAGGTGAATTATAGATCTATCTGCCAGATACTTAATATATTCAATCCTTTAAGTCAGACTTTATGTTTCACCAATTTGCAGGTTCCTTCTGTAGTTCCCTCAGGGAAAACTCTAAAATGTAAGATTGCAGTGAACCCTGTTTTCTAAATTTTGTGAAGTTGTTGGTGTAAAGCTTTTATGTAGGCAGTGAAATATCCACTAGTATAGGTCTTACGGTGTCTTCCATAATTAATTACAAAAAAAATATAGCCCATCTCCATTTCTGTGCCTTGATTTTCATAATGCTTCTGTTCTGCTCCTGGGCCTTTGCTCTGCTCCTTGGCCTACTTATTTCCCATGGACGATCCTAGGTTTGGAATTTACCCTTAAACTGACCACATGTTGTACCTAGATTTCTCATGAGATTTATCTTGATCCTATTTATTGGTAGTTTCTTTCTTCCTTACCTTTCACTGCCAGGAGATTTTCATTTTTTTTTGTGTTAACTGCCAGAAGAATTTTCAGGATTTTGTCCTTAATCGCTTTTAGACTAATTTTACAGTAGGAAAACCTTGCAGTAAATCAGGAATATTATACATTGTTTTTTCAGCACAAAGTGTACTTTAACATGGTAAAAAATTTTGTAACTTTTCTGGAAATTTTACTGGAATTATGGGTAAAATATGTAAAAAAAATGAAAAATTTGCAAAATTTTCATGGATTTTTCCCATGTTTACTTTAGTTATCTTAAGGTTACGCCACAAAATCTTACTGTTTCTAAAAGCTCAGATACTCCCGAGTACAACGATACCAGATATATGTAGGTACCCCACTTTTCTCTACAGGAGACCCCCCCAAACTAAAACTGCACCTCCTAGAATATTACACCAAATTAAAAGTATAACCACTACTGACAGTTAACATAGAATATCTAACCAATTATTTAAAATATCCCACAAGTGAGATATTTTTAGAAACTACACACCGCAGGATTTTATGAGTGAGGTTAGTTTAGATCAAAATGCAGATACCCGGACGCAGCTCTTCGTCCAATTGTAAGTTATTTTCTACATTTTCCTTTTTTTCCTCAACTGTAAATCAGAGACAAAAACAAATGCGAATTTCAGATAAAACTGTGGAGGAAAGTTCAAACGCATCTCAAATATGAAAGCCTAACCCCTCCCGTAATAAAACGGTATGCCACATTCATGTGTGTACCCAGAGACATGGCTACCAACTAACCCAGAGCGTGACCAGTGCCAAATGTCAGTAGCAGCAAAAAAAAAATTAGCCATTTTGTATTTGAACAGTCTGCAGTTTTTCCACAAAAACACCCCCCAACTCAAAAATACCCCCCACAAAATATATATCTACACACAGATAAATCTACACCCTTCAGCTATGTAAAACTGTAGTTCGTTCATTCATACATCAATGGTGTGGGCGCAGTTCTTCGTAGAAGTTTGACTTTTACCAGATTTTCAAAAAAATGAACATCAAACAACGTTCAAAAAGGTACAAATCATGCCAAAACCCCATGGAAAGTAAAAAAAGTTACTAAATATCAATCTCCCAAATGTCCTGAATCAAACGGTTGCACATATGGTGGTTACACACGCGGACGTGGAAGCGAAAGCCACAAACTGAGACAATTCACGATGGCTCAGAAACGGCGAAAATATTTAGACCAACTCCGAATTTGGACAGTCTGCAGTTTTTCCACAAAACACCCCCCCGTAACTTGAAATAACCCACACAACTATTTATTCCTGAAATTACACACCTTCAGCTATGGAACGCTTTAGTTTGTCATTCATACCATCAATGGTGTGGGAGCAGTAGAGTTCTTGTAGAAGTTTGCATTTGTCTGAAAAAAATGAACAAAAAACAACTTCAAAAGGTAAAAATCATGTCAAAACCTCATGGAATCTAAAAAAAGTTATAATATCAATCATCCCCAAATGTCCTGAATCAAACGGTTCTGCCAATATGTGTGGTTACACACGGGACGTGGAAGCGAAAAGCCAAAAAGTGAGACAATGCACGAATGGCTCAGAAACAGCGACCAATATTAGCCAACTCCGAATTTGGACAGTTGCAGTTTTTTCCACAAAACACCCGTAACTCAGAATAACCCCCACAAACTATATATTCCTGAATCTACACACCTTCAGCTATGTAGCACTGTAGTTCGTTCATTCATACACATCAATGTGTGGGGCGCAGTTCTTCGTAGAGAGTTCGCACTTTTCTGAAAAAATGAACAAAAAAACAACTTCAAAAGGAAAAATCACGCCAAAACCTCATGAAATCTAAAAAAAGTTACTAAATATCAATCTCCCAAATGTCCTGAATCAAACGGTATGCCATATGTGGTTACACATGCGGAAGTGGGAAGCGAAAAGCCACGATGTGAGACAATGCCGATTGGCTCAGAAACAGCGAAAATATTTAGCCAATTCCGAATTTGGACAGTCTGCAGTTTTTTCCCCAAAACACCCTGATAACTCAGAAATACCCCACACAAACTATATTCCTGAAATCTACACACCTTCAGCTATGTAGCACTGTAGTTCGTTCATTCATACCATCAATGGTGTGGGCGCAGTTCTTTGTAGAATTTCGCATTTCTACACAATTTTCTGGAAAAATAGAGAAAAATACATTTCAAAGTTAAAAAATCACACCAAAACCCCATGTAATGTAAAACAACTTACCAAATATCAATCTCCTAAATGTCCTGAATCAAACAGTATGCCATATGTGTGGTTACACACACAAACGTGGAAGCGACTAGTCAAAATGTAAAACAATGCGCAGTGAGCCAATAACAGCATTTTCCCAGATTTTTCAAACTGAACACCCCTCTAACTTGGAAATACCCCTGCAAAACTATATATTCTCAGAATCTACATACCTTCAGCTACGTAACGCTGTAGTTTGTTCATTCATACCATCAATGGTGTGGGCGCAGTTCTTCGTAGAAATTTGCATTTGTCTGAAAAAATGAACAAAAACAATGCCAAAACCCCATGGAATGTAAAAAAAGCTACTAAATATCAATCTCCCAAATGTCCTGAATCAAACGGTATGACATATGTGTGGTTACACACGTGGACGTGGAAGCCAAAAGACACAAAGTGAAACAATGCACAATGGCTCAGAAACAGCAAAAATATTCAGTCAAATCTGAATTTGAACAGTCTGCAATTTTTCCCCACAAAACAACCCCCACAAACCATATATTTCTCAAATCCTCACACCTTTATCTACGAAATTCTGTAGTTTGTTCATTTGTACCATCAATTGTGTGGGCGCAGTTCTTCGTAGAAGTTCACAGTGTTAGCAGATTTTCTAAAAAATTTGAAAAAAAACACTCTCAAAAGGTAGAAATCATGCCAAAATCCCAAGTAATGTAAAAAAAAGTTACCAAATATCAATCTTCCAAATGTCCTGAATCAAACGGTATGCCCTATGTATGGTTACACACGCAAACGTGGAATCAACTAGCCACAAAGTGAGCCAATGAACAATGGCCCAATTACAGCAACTTTTCAGATTTGTCAGACTAAACACCCCTCTATATTAGAAATACCCCCCCAAACTATATATTCTTGGAATCTACACACCTTCAGCTACACAATGGTGTGATTCCTTTATGCATACCACCAATGGTGTGGGCGCAGTTTCATGTAAAATTTCGCTTTACCAGATTTTCAGGAAAAATGTATAAAAATACAATTCAAAGTTAAAAATCATGGCAAATTTTCATGTCATGTAAAAAAAACTTGTCAATTATCAATCTTCCAAATGCCCTGAATCAAACGGTATGCCATATGCGTGGATGTACACAGGGACATGGCCACCAACTAGCTCAAATGGGACACATGCACAAGTGTAATTAACAAGAAAAAAATCAAAGTGCTCTGTAATTTCAAACAGCCCCAAAACTTGGAAATGCCCCCCACAAATAAAACCCCCCAAATAAAATCAATCTCCCACATGTTCTGAATCAAACGGTATGCCCTAGTGTGGATGCACACAGAGACGTGGCACACAACTAGCTCAAATGGGGCATGCACAAATGCAATTACAAGAAAAAATCAAAGTGCTCTGTAATTGAACAGCCTACACTTTTCTAAGGAAACAGTCCAGAAACATGGAAATTCCCCCCCAAAACTATATATTTTTGGAATCTACACACCTTCAGCTACGTTAGGATGCTATGCTTTCATACATACATGAAGAATTCCAGACCCAGTGATCCAAAGAAAAATAAAATAAGATGATTCAAGGATTGAATCCTACCTAAACCCTTTTGACAAGCAAAAAAACCCACTAAATGTCAATCTCCCACATATCCTGCATCAAACGGTATGCCAATTGTGGGTGCACACAGAGACGTGCCCACCAACTAGCTCAAATGGGACACATGCACCTGTGTAATTACAAGAAAAAAGTCAAAGTGTGTCGTAATTTCAAACAGCCCCAAAATTGGAAATGCCCCCCACAAATAAACCCACCCACTAAATATCAATTCCCACATGTTCTGAATCAAACGTATGCCATATGCGTGGATGCACACAGAGACGTGGCCACCAACTAGCTCAAATGGGACGCAATGCACAATGCAATTACAAGAAAGAATCAAAGTGCTCTGTAATTTGAACAGCTACACTTTTTCTAAGGAAACAGTCTCCAAACAGGTAAATTCCCCCCACAAACTATATATTTTTGGAATCTACACACCTTCAGCTACGTTACGATGCCATGCTTTCATGCATACATGAAGAATTCCAGACCCACTGATCCAAAGAAATCCGTTTTTTAGGAGGTTTTGTGAAATAAAAATAAGATGATTCAAGGGTTGAAATCCTACCTAAACCCTTTTGACAAGCAAAAAAACCCACTAAATGTCAATCTCCCACATATCCTGCATCAAACGGTATGCCATATGTGTGGGTGCACACAGAGACGTGGCCACCAACTAGCTCAAATGGGACACATGCACAAGTGTAATTACAAGAAAAAAATCAAAGTTCTCTGTAATTTCAAACAGCCCCAAAACTTGGAAATGCCCCCCACAAATAAACCCCCCCACTAAATATCACTCTCCCACATGTTCTGAATCAAACAGTATGCCATATGAGTGGATGTACAGAGACGTGGCCACCAACTAGCTCAAATCGGACGCATGCACAAGTGTAATTACAAGAATAAAATCAAAGTGCTCTGTAATTTCAAACAGCCTCAAAACTTGGAAATGCCCCCCACAAATAAAACCCCCCACTAAATATCAATCTCCCACATGTTCTGAATCAAACGTTATGCCATATGCGTGGATGCACACAGAGACGTGGCCACCAACTAGCTCAAATGGGACGCATGCACAAATGCAATTACAAGAAAGAATCAAAGTGCTCTGTAATTTGAACAGCCTACACTTTTTCTAAGGAAACAGTCCCAAAACATGGAAATTCCCCCCCAAACTATATATTTTTGGAATCTACACACCTTCAGCTACGTTACCATGCCATGCTTTCATACATACATGAAGAATTCCAGACCCACTGATCCAAAGAAGTCCGTGGTTGAAATCCTACCTAAACCCACTTGGCAAGTAAAAAAACCCACTAAACGGCAATCTCCCACATGTCCTGAATCAAACGGTATGCCATATGGGTGGGTGCAAACAGAGACGGGGCCACCAACTAGCTCAAATGGGATCCATGCGCAATTGCAATTACAAGAAAAAATAAAAAAACGCCACAACCCACCCCCCACACCTATCCCCACTCCCCCTTTTAGTGGTATTTTAGTGAAAAGCAGTTAGTACGGAGAGTCCCACAAGTTTTTGCACACTTTTACTGATCCTAAAAGTTAAATCCGGTCTTTTTTTGGTACCTCTGCAAAATTCCCTACTAAAATAGGCTTAGTTTCCCTTGAAATCGAACAAATAATGATCCGCGTTTACTTTAGCGATATCACCGGGGACATTGGGAAGCTTGGAGAAGACAATTTTTTTTGCTAATTTATAGTTTTTAGGTTAAAAAAAAAAAGGTGTGTGTATCACTTTAAGATTTTATTTTGTGTGCATTTCCCCTATTTTTTGGGGATCATTCCCAAAGATGATCATCAAATCATCTTAGGGAATGATACCGAACTTGGAATACGGGCATAAATGCCCGTTTTCCAATTCGAAATCCGATCAGAAAAATCACTTCCCGGAAATCATTCATTGGCAAAGATCAATAATTTGGTGATCAGAAGTGATCACCAAATTTTGATCTCTGTCCCCATTTTTTTTCTAAGTCTTCGCTAAGTAGCAAAGACTTAGAAAAAATCCTATTTGTGAATGGAACATTCACAAAATGTATAGTAAAGCTGTCAGCATGACAGCTTGTACTATAATAGGTACTGCAGCATGATCTATATGGAGATCACACTGCAGTACCTCCACTGGACCACCAGGGGCAGCAGTGTACCTCCATATGGGAAGACCCCGGTGAAGGAGGAAGTTCTGTGATGTCACCGGGGTCTCCCATTCAGCTTCCTCCTCCAACTCCACGTGGGACCGGCAGCTCATATGCAGGGCAGGCTTCAAGGTAGGATATCTCCCAATCCCCCCCTTGGATTTGGACGAAACCGAGGGGGGATCGAGGGGACTAGGGGGGCAGTTGAATGTTGCCCCCCGATCGCCCCTAGCAGGGGGAAAAAAATTTTTGGAGGGGGGAAGCCACAGATCGTATATTCATGATCTGTGGCAAGTTGTGCATTCACTGCACAGATCGTGAATATACGATCTGTGGCAGTGAAAGGGTTAAAGGGCATGTCCACCCCCAAATCTAAAATTTGCCCAAGTGCTGGCCCCTCTGCATAGTTTTAAAAAATCCTTACATTACAATCCTGCTCCTTATGGTTCTCCTGCAGTCCATGTTCAAAGTCCAGGAAACTGAAGAGTAGTGGCTGTCTTCCTGTTCAGTGGTCTCTGCCTCCTGTGTTGCCTCCGGGAGGGATGCTGACATGCGTAGGGGAGCCCTTTCTCCCCTCCCTTCCTCCCTCCAGATCCCATCTGCAACCCCTTCCTTCTAGAGTGAAACTCTTTTAATACAATGATCCTTAGTGTTGCCTTCCCCAAACCGCGATAAAAATACTACAAAAAAAACCTTCTTGATATTTACTTACAGCCACTCGTTCCCACGCCTATCTTCATAGCCCACTGGCAGCCAATCACAGACGTTGCTGCCGGTCCGGTCCCTGTTTGCTGTGTCCGGTTAGCAGAGAGGGAAGAAGATAGTTGTGGGAGTGAAGGGACTGTAAGTAAATATTGGAAAGTTTTTTTAAGTATTATTAGTTCAGTTTATTGCAGGGGAAAAATATAATTATTTTTCAAATTCTTAGTTTTTATTACATATACCTAGTTATTCTACATATTCTCTTCCACTTCCGCTCATTTCATACCCCTTGCTATTCCCTGCTGTTGACATTAGTGAGCTGCCATTTCAGGATCTGTAACGTCATTCTTCCCAGAATGCACTCTACCTTGGAATGTTCCAAACAGTAATTTCTACTAATTGGCTGCTGGATGGGTCAAACATGCTCAGATCTCTACTGAGCAACTGAATCAACTGCAAACAGGAAGTCATTATTTTGAAAGCATTTACTTATACACTTAAAAAATGCTGAATGGGCAGGTTAAGGTCATTAGTATGACGGGCTTTGATTCTAACAAAATATGTTCATTACAAATTACAAAATGTGGGGAAATGTATTACATATTGAGTTGTATACAGTGCTGGGGCCCACCTAACATTTCATATCTCTATTATCACTCATTTACATTTCTATCTTACTTCTTCTGACTCTTATTGTTTATTAAAGGAACTCTCCAAAATTCTTTTCTATTATATAAAGGGACACTTAACTGTCTTTAGTAAGTACATTGCATCTGAATCTATTATTCACTTGGAGGTGAGAACGCTAATTCCTACCTTCCTGTGAATAATAGAACACCCAGGGAACAATGCAAGACGGTCACGTACCTATATTTTGGTATATTTTGGTGCGCCTGTGCCAAAGATAGGCACTTGGTCGCTTGACAGCTGAGAAGGAGCAGCAAACGGAGCGCCGATATGGTAATGTTGAAGTGTTCCCCAGGGCGTTCAATTATTCACAGGGAGGTGGGAATATACGTACTTACCTCCCTGTGAATAATAGATACAGATTTCATATACTTAACAAAGTACATGAAATCTGTTTAGTGTCCATTTAAAATACATTTCTTACTGTCCCTTTGACTCTGTATATAAATACAAGCAGTTTCTTTCTATTTTCTTAGGTGAATGGACTGTGAGGACACTGGGAGATTCCCCTGTAAAGTAAAAAATATTTTGTCAAGTTATTACATGTGTCATTAATTTATAATGTATTACACCCATTTCATTCGATTGTCCCAGTACAGACTTGTTAATCTTATGAATAAAAGATGCCTCCAAATCATTCTAGCAGAGATGTATTCTTTCCTTTATTAAAAAGATATTTATGGGGCGGAGTTTGAATTTCAATGGGGTAAGACGCATGGCTGAGCTACTCCACTTGAAGGACATTCCTCAATTTGAGAGATACATTTTAGTAACAATGTAGTTTCTAGAATTCGCCTCAGTATAATGTCCAGTTTTATACATATCTTTGTGTATATATCTTTTTCACAGACTTTTTGCCATATTGAGCTGGGAGTTATAGACAATGAAAAGACACGAGGAACTGGATATGCACTTATTTGCACAATGTAAGCACTTTATACACTGTAGTATCATGTATATTATATTGTTTTTTATTGATTATTACTGAACACGATTCACATTGCATTTTTGAGAGATTGTTTTTAAGGAGAATAAGTATTGTACATGTTTTTTATTGATATTGATGTAACAACACCTGTTATGGTTCCACCTAATGAGGGGGAGGGACCTATATCAGCACAGTCTTTAATTTTTCCTCAAGCACGGTTGCACTTTATCACCTGAAGAGGGGGTATCCCCCCGAAACGTGTGACGTGAATATGTGTGGTTTGAAATAAAAATTTCTTGATGATTTGGAGTGCGACCCTCAGCTACTTTCTTTTTCCTGAGCTACTCCAGGACCTCTAACTAATCAGAGCCTAATAACTTGCACTTCCACACTACTAAAACCGCCCTATCTTTGGGTATATACTCTACCAAACCCTGGCATAGTTGCAAAACAGGCTACACCCGCCAAGACCAAACTCACTTGGCATAACGCAACCTACAGCCTCTCTGTCCTGATTCACCATCAGAAGTATACATGGCAGACCTGGGGGATTCCCAACCGAGAAGGATGATGAAGACAAATGACTCTAAAAGATCTTAACGAGAATATTTGTGCACAATCAGAGACTCAAAAAGAACACTTACCACAATGCTGGAGTAGATAAAATATGATCTGTCCATGATGCCACAAGACTTACACAAAGTAAGGCAACGTGTGAGCTTCAGTTCGTTTTCGAACTTCAGTAAACGTTCATCCAAATTTGGAAATGAACACATTAAAGTCAATGGGAGAAAATAGTTCAGAAAAAGCTCAGATAAATTACAGAAAAAATAGCAATGGTAACTTACTGTAAATAGGGATGGCCGGTTCGCGGATCCGAACCCGGATCCACCGCGGATTTATCCCGTTCGCGAACGGCGGATTTTTCCAGATTTTTCCGGATTTTCCACCTTCCGAAATACGGATTTTCCGTATTTTTAAAAAATTTCGAAATTACGAGTTTTCCCGTAATTTGGAAAATTTTCGAAAATACGAGGATTACACGGATTTTCGAAAATACATATTTTCGAATTTTCTCGTATTTTTGAAAATTTTCGAAAATACGAAAAATCTCGTAATTTCGGGGGTATTTTTTATTTTAATGGGTCCGCTCGCGGATTTTCGAATTTTCGGAATTTTTCGAAAATTTGCGGATCCTCGAGCGGACCGGATCTTGCGAAGTTCTGTAAATGTAAATGGCTGTGGCACCTGGGAAATGGTCTGAGGAACATGTTCATATCACCAAAACTTTAAAGACTTCTTTCCTTCACGATCGGGCAATTGTCAGGTTTCCACATGCTACATTCGAGGGTTATGGCAAATTCAAGGGTTACCGAACGATACATTCGAGGGTTACCAAAATCGACTGCTACATTCGAGGGCTACTGAACTAGGCCGCTACATTGGAGAGTTACCGAAATTTACTGCTATATTAGAGGGTTACCGAAATCGCCAGCTACATTTAAAGGTTACCAAAATCGGGCGCTACATTCAAGGGTTACTGAAATTGAACACTACATTCGAAATACCAAATGATACATTAGAGGGTTACCGATAATGACCATTACATTCAAGAGTTATCGAACGCTACATTCGAGTGTTACCGAAATCAAAGTCTACATTCAGGGGTTACCTAAATCGAAGGCTATATTCAGGGGTTACCTAAATCGAAGGCTACATTTGAGGGTTACAGTAATCGAAGATACATTCGAGGGTTACTGAATCGAACATTAGATTCGAGGGTTACCGATTTGAGTATTACCGTATACCGTAATTAGAACATTTTTTGATAATTATCAAAAATAAGTCTGCGAGTTTGGAAAACTCAAAACTAGTTTGAACCCGAATTAGTTCGGATAGAGTTCGGATTGCTGGAGTTCGTCCAAACTTGGGTTCAAGTATATCGCTAGTGCCATGAAGAGGAAGTCGGAGAACTTGGTGTGTAGTGTAAGGAGTGTTGTCCGTGAGGTGCGTTATCCATACCGACCGGTGGAGTACTACACTTAAGAGGAGACACCAACTTCTTGTGGTTGGATCAGGGGAGTAACATTTGACCTGGATTATGGGAAGCTGATAGTACATTTCATCTTACCTTGGTCGGCGGGAGACGCTCTCTCTGGGAATCGGTCAGTCATGAGGAGTCCATGTCTCTCTGTTGCTGGTTATCGCGTGGGGCCGTCTGAATGGGTGAACTGTAAACATGTATACCTTTTTATTATTCTAATATACAATGGACACTGTCTTGCAAGTTGTGTTGGACATTTTATCTGCAGCCTTCTACTACTGACAGTATTTCTGCCAATATCACAGACTCTTATTATACTGTCTATAATCTGCACTATCACTTTATATTTATTGGTTAGAACTTTATATGTATGTATTATGGTTAGCTATCAAATGTTTGCTGATGACACTAAACTATTCAGAGCTATGGAAACTTCAAATGATGTGCAAGTGCTGCAAGCAGACATAGATAGATTATCAAAATGGGCAGCAGAATGGCAGATGAGATTCAATGTTGATAAATGTAAGGTGATGCATTTGGGATTTAATAATCCCTATGCCACCCACACCATAAATAACTCTGTGTTAAGTGCATCTGTAATGGAAAAAGATTTGGGGGTTCTGGTAGATAACAGACTTAGCTATAGCAAACAATGCCTCACAGCAACGGCTAGAGCTAGCAAGATATTGTCTTGTATAAAGAAGGGAATATATTCAAGAGAGAAAAATATTATTCTCCCTCTTTACAAGGCACTGGTAAAATCTCATTTGGAATATGTGGTGCAGTTTTGGAATCCCATATACAAAAGTAGTTCAGGGAAGGACAACTAAAATAGTAAAGGGAATGGAGGGGCTTGACTATGCAGGCATATTAGACATTTTAGGGCTGTTTACACTGGAGCCACATAAGAAATTCTCTGGTGCATTGTTCACTAATCGGTCATATCAGAGGATGCAGGGACATCCTTTAAGACTAGAAGAAAAGATGTTTCAAATGGGATATACCCTTGTGGGAAGATTCCTGGTACATCTTAGGAGAACAGGGCCACTATAGATATAGAAAATAATTGTGGATCCATACAATAAAACACAACAGAGAAGACTTAATATCAAGGTGGTCTGGATGCCACTGCCCTGGACCCTTCATTTAAGTCACTGCTCCCAGAAAAGGTTAAAACTTCCTTAGACTCATCACTTGGGCCATCACTTCTCTCTTCTAATGTATAAGAGAGGAAGGGGTGTGCGCATAGGAACAAACACACTTTGATGCACAGGGCACTCAGATATAATTAAAAAGCCATAGAAATAATAAAAACCTTTTGTTAAGACCAATAATTATTTCTTATTAAAATCAGTTTAAAATTATAAATTAAACTTAAAACAGCACTTACACTTTGCAGTGGTCAGGTTTCAAAAAGGCTTCTGGTGTGTTCCAATTATTTCCATAAAGTGGTTGGGTCACAGCCAGCTTAAACTGGTTCACACCTCAGTATGTTTAACTAAAGCTCTGTGTGTATGCATACACTTCTGGCTACGCACTTCTGGTTTTAGATTTCTCAATTTTATTCCATATTAATTATTACAGCAGCCTCATTCTAGCATGATTAGAAGCGTGTGAGGTGCCCTCTAGGCAGAAGCCAAACCAATGGAGGGAATTAAACCTTTTAAATATCCATTTGTATACCCCAATGGCAGCTGTAGTTTGATGTGTTAAATAGGTAGAACGCATATACCATTTCCAGTCATATAGCCCGCAGAATAAAAAACATTTTACGCACATTTTTATTAACATTAATTTTTTTGATCCTGAGGAAGCCTCTGCAAAGGTAAAACGCATTGATCAACCATTTATTTATATTATTGATTTTACAATTACTCACTGTTGTAATAAATGAAGTAAAAAATAAAGAGCTTTATTTAAACATACTGAAGTGTGAACCAGCTCATGTTGTATACAGAAGCTGTGACCCAACCACTTTATGGGAATAATAGGAACACACCAGAAGCATTTCTGAAACCCGACCACTGCAAAGTGTAAGTGCTGTTTTTAGTTTAAAGGACAACTAAAGCCACAGAACAACACTGAACCACCAACTGTCTGCCATGTACAATGCTGTTTTAACACCTTACTCTGGGCGTTCCTATAACACCTCTTAGCCACTATCTAATCACACCCTTAACACCTGGCTGTGATATGCTAATTGGGATTTTCCAGGGTACATAATTGCCACAGATTCTTGTACAAGTCATTCTGAATTGAGAAAGCCAGTCGGATGACTAGCGAAACGTCTTCAAGAACTACATTTCAAGTCCAGTTGATCTAATTGAATACAACAGATACAGAAGGCAGAACACCTTGATATAAAGCCAGTTATCAGTGTCTTACCTCTCCTTTTGATATGGGTGCTGGGAAATTTACCTAAATAATATATGGTTTGTGCTTAACATCACAGCATTCTAATATCACACAGTCTGGTCAACGACCATTATGTTCTGCCCATGCTCAGTCTTTAGCTATGGCAGAAACTTGTTACAGTTGGTCACACCCATTAATAATCTCTAGCCAATCCTTTTACAGGACAGATAAAGCAAGGAAGCATGTGACTGAGGTCAGGAGGTGTGGTCTGACACTGCACATACACACAGATACTTCATCCAGTTCTCAACAGGCTTACATTTACTTTAATACAATTTACTGAAGTCATATTATATAGCTTATTGGTGTTTTTAGGGGGGTTGTTTTCCGATTCTGGAGTACAAAAAAAATGGATTTAGTTCTCCTTTAATTTATGATTTTAAACTGATTTTAATAAGATTTAATTCTTGGTCTTTATGTTTCTACTTCTATGGCTTTCTAATTACATCCGAGTGCCCTGTGCAACCAGTATCTATATCAAGTAAACTTTTGGATTAGAGTGGATTTTTCTGGGTTTGCTGCAACTTGGAGTGATTTGGACTTTTGTCACACAACTGGCACTAAGAGAATTACTGCTAAAACACACTTGGATACTTCAGAGTAAAAGCAACCGGAACTTTATTGCATCATCTCAGTAATTGTACAGGTCACCTGATGCGTTTAGTGGTCACGCACATCTAGTTATCTAATCATAGTCACTACATGTCCCTCCTTTAATTAGTATATTTTATCCAATGTACAAAATAGCCTACAGATGGGCTGTGTATAGGATAGCCTGTGCAAACCCTTGGAAAGAGGAACGCAAACCACTATTTTGACATAAAAAGCAAAACTCAGACATTCTGGTGAAAAAAGTCTAACAGTCTAACACAGGGGTGCCCATCCCATGGCAGAAACAGGCTGCTAATTTGGCTTCTCCCCTGGCCCATCCAGGACACAGCCATAGCCCTGTCCACCCGCAAACCAAAAAATCTTCTTTGTAATTTGCTTGAAAAAGTAACACCTTGTGGCAGGTCAAAGCTTCATTCTGCACCATCCCTTAGACTTTAACAGGGGGAACTTTTAATATCCGGTTTTGTCCAGGGACCCCCACTTACCTCTGATGAGGTTGACATTACCGGCTTCATTCAGATTCACTTTGTGTGATGTGCCACTGCAATGGAAAAAAGCCAATACCAATATTCAAAAAAGGTAGTCATTCCCAGCCTGGTAACTAAAGACCTGGAAGTCTAACATCAGTGGTAGGAAAGATACTGGAACTTTGCTACAGGATCAGATTCTGGACTTTGTTTCAAGAACTGATCTTTTAAGTTGTAGTCAGCATGGATTCATGAGATAGATGTTGTAACTTGCTTGGGTTTTATAAAGAGGTGAGTAAGAATTCAGATTCTGGCATAGCAATGTATGTAGTATACTTGGATTTTGCTAAAGCTTTTGATAGTGTGCCGCCCAGGCAGATTCAATGTTGATAAATGTAAGGTGGTGCATTTGGGGTTTAGCAATCCTTGTGCCACCTACACCATAAATAACGCAGATTTATTAGAAAAAGATCTTGTAAGACTAACTTTCTTGGGTTTTATGAAGAGGTGAGTAGGAATTTAGATTCAGGCACAGCAGTGAATGTAGTATACTTGGATTTTGCTAAAGCTTTTGATACTGTGCCACACAGGCAGATTCAATGTAGGGATGGACTAGAACTCGAATTTGAGCCTGAGTTCGAGCCGAACTTTCCGAGTTCGGACGAACTTGAACTATTCGAACCAGTTCGAGGTCGAACTAGTTTGCTTTTCGGACTCGCAGCTGTATTTTCGATAATTTATGGGCCGTTCTCTAACCGTAGAATGTACCATTCGTTTTCGCTATCCCTCGAATGTACTGTTCGCTAAGCCTAGGAAGGATCATTCGTTCGATAACCCTAGTAATATAATAACTATATAATACATAATGTGATATTTTATAATGGGAGCTCCAGTGGTATATATCCTTATAAAAATCAGCTATGTCACTAAGTGACTCATTTTTTATATTTCTTATATCCCACTACTCTGCCAATTCCAGTGTTCATGCCTGGACAATGACTCAGCATTTTTTGCAGTGTTCACTAACAGAACCTGCTGGAGCTGCTTCCTGTCACTTCATAACCAATGTCTCTCTCCTCCTCCACAAAGATTTGTTTAACTGCATAGATGCTGGGCTGGGATGTTCCTTTCTACTGGGTTTAAGTTACAGAAGGTAGCTTGGGGATTTAAGGGGGAAATAAGAACAAGGCTAGAATTTAAAATGCAAATGGGGTGAAGGAATCCAATACTTATGTATTATAAGAAATAATGAGCCCCTTCACATTATAATATAAAGACATTACGCCACCTCGGAGTTCCCTGTCCTGTATAAAAGAACTCGGCCTACGGCCTCGTGCTTCTATATGGTCAGGGAACTCCTCGGTGGCTTAATATCCTTATATTACACTGTAAGGGGCGCATTTTCCCTTATATAATAACCATATAATAACCTAGTCATATAATAACCATATAAGAAATCAGTATATAATAAAACCATTATAATAATCCTAGTCATATAATAACCATATAATAACCTAGTCATAAATAACATATAATAATCATATAATAACCTCAGTACATATAATAACCATATAATAACCTAGTAATAATACCATATAACCTAGCATATTAATAACATTAAAAAATAGAATAACCTAGTCATTAAAAACTAGTATAAAAACCATATAAAACCGACTATAAATAACCATATAAATAACCTAGTCATATAATAACCAGTAACTATATACTATATACCAGTAATACCATTAATAACCTAGTCATAAATAACCATATAATAACCTAGTCATATAAAACCATATAATAAAACCTGTTAATAACCTAGTAAATAATAACATAATAATAAACCATATAGTTCGAGCCGAACCTAACCCTCGAATGTACCATTCGCTAACCCAGGAAGGATCGTTCATTCGATAATCCTTAAATGTAACGTTCGCTAACCCTGAAAGGATTGTTCGTTAGTTCGATAATCCTCCAATGTACCATTCGCTAACCAAAGAAGGATCGCTAGTTAGTTCAATTATCCTCGAATGTACCGCTTGCTAACAGGAAGGATTGTTCGTTCGTTCGATAATCCTCCAATGTACCGTTTGCGATCGTTCATTCGTTTGATAATACTCAAATGGAATGTTGAAAGTAGCTTGCGCAAAAACCCGACAATTGCCCGTCTGACTTCAGGAAGTGTTTTAACAAGTTTTGGTGACACAGCCATTTACAGTAAGTTACCACTGTTAGTTTAGCTATAAATCACTCTTTTCGAACTTTCACTCTTCCATAGACTTGAATGGGTCCGAATTCGAACTTTCGAACTTTCTCTGAAGTTCAAAAGTTTGAAAACGGACCGAACTTTATATATTTCAGCCATCTCTAATTCAATGTTGATAAATGTAAGGTGGTGCATTTGTGGTTTAGCAATCCTTGTGCCACCTACACCATAAATAATGCAGATTTATTAGAAATAGATCTTGAAAGACTAATTTTCTTGGGTTTTATGAAGAGGCGAGTAGGAATTTAGATTCAGGCATAGCAGTGAATGTAGTATACTTGGATTTTGCTAAAGCTTTTGACACTATGCCACATAGGCAGATTCAATGTTGATAAATGTAATGCTGTTACAATTCTTCCAGAATGGACTCCGATAGGAACCCTTCTGGACCCGGAATCTAAGTAGCAGCCAGTCTTCCCCAGAGCCTCTGATGCTGAGGATGTTGTGCGGCAAACAGGCACCGTGTCGCAGCTCCAGAGAAGGGACAAAAGCCAATCCCACAATGAGGTGAAGGCAGCAGGAAGAGAGACTAATAAAGACTGGCAGGTGATAATCAGAAAGTAGGGTGAAAAGGATGTACCGTAGCAGGAGCAAATTGGCAGGTATGGAGACCAAGGCTAAACTGGAAGCAGGAGCAAATTGGCAGATATGGAGACCAAGGCTGAACTGGAAGCAGTAGCAAATTGGCAGATATGGAGACCAAGGCTGAACTGGAAGCAGGAGCAAACTGGCAGATATCGAGACCAAGGCTAAACTGGAAGCAGGAGCAAATTGGCAGATATGGAGAACAAGGTTGAAAATACGGAGAATAGAATATAGAACAGGAATCAGCAGGATCACAAATAAGCATAAAGCAAGGCTTAAGAACAGAGCTAAAAATATTTAACTGGCAGCAAGAGCCAGAACAGCAGGGAGGGCTTAAATAGGTCCGGCCGTGTCATCATCCCGCCACGCACGCGCAAGAATGTGACTGGACCTCCCAATAGTTCCAAGTGATGGCTGGGAACCACGGCGCCCGTGCCTGTGTGGCAGCAACAGCACGCTTGCGCATGGGATGCCAGCCAGATTGCGATGCACACACCCGTGTGTACGGCGGCGAGCGCATATGCGGAAGTCTCCTGGGCAAGGTAAGTCCTGGGGCTTAACAGATGCATTTTGGGTTTAACAATTCTTATGCCACCTACACCATAAATGGCTCTGTGCTAAGCAAATCTCTTTTGGAACAGATTTGGGGGCTCTAGTAGATAATAGATGTAGAAAGCAATACCAGACAGCAACGGCTAGAGCTAGCAAGATCTTGTCTTGTATAAAGAGGGGAATAGATTCAAAGGGGGAAAAATATTATTCTCCCTCTTTACAAGGCACTGGTAAGGCCTCATTTGGAATATGCGGTGCAGTTTTGGAATCCCATATTAAAAAAGAGGACACCTTGAAATGGAAGGGATTCAGAGAAGGGCAACTAAATTAACAAGAGGAATGGAGGGGCTTGACTTGCAAGCAGATTAGACATATTAGGGCTGTTTTCAATGGAGAAGGACGTTTGCATGGGGATATGATCCCTTTATATAAATATAAATGGGCCATACAATAAACTCTCTGGTGCATGTGTTCATTAATAAGTCAATCAGAGGACTCGTGGTCATCCTTTGAGATTAGAAGAAATTAATTATTTTCAGGTTAGAAAAGGTTTCTTTACAGTGAGAGCATTGAAACTGTGGAACTGTCTTCCAGCAGATGTGGTAATGGCAATTTCATTAAATAGCATTAAAAGTGGCCTAGATAAGTTTCTAAACCTAAAAAAGCTTGAGAATTATTGGTATTAATACATATACTGTAGTTCTGGTTGGTACGGGATACTATATAATATTGAGAATTACTGGTATTAATACATATACTGTAGTTCTGGTTGTATGGGATTATGATATATATTGAGAATTACAGGTATTAATACATATACTGTAGTTCTAGTTGGTACAGGGATACTATATAATATTGAAAATTACTGGTATTAATACATATACTGTAGGTCTGGTTGATATGGGGATACTGTATAATATTGAGAATTACAGGTATTAATACATATACTGTAGTTCTGGTTGGTACAGGGATGCTATATAATTTGAGAATGACTGGTATAATACATATACTGTAGTTCTGGGTGGTACAGGGATACTATAAATATTGAGAATTACTGGTATTAAACATATACTGTAGTTCTGGTTGGTACGGGGATACTATATAATATTGAGCATAAATGGTTACTTAATACATATACTGTAGTTCTGGTTGGTACAGGGTACTATATAAATTGAGAATAAATGGTTGTATAATACTATACTGTAGTTCTGGTTGGTACGGGGATACAATATTGAGAATTACTGTGTTAAATACACATATTGTAGTTCTGGTTGGTACAGGGATACTATATAATATTGAGAATTACTGGTATTAATACATATACTGTAGTTCTGGTTGATGCAGGGATACTTTCTGATTGGAGTCAGATTCTTCCCCCCTTTGTTTTACCTTCTTCTGGATTAACTGTTTGGTAGGGTGAAAGAGAAAGAGCCTCAATTACTATGTTACTATAGAAAAGAGGCATCAGAAATTATTTTCTTTAAGGAAGGTTGGCATTTTTAGAGTTAAAATTCTAATAGTTATCTTTCACAGTTTCTTTATGTATTAGTTTTTCTTTCCCCATTTTGTGTTAGAGCTGCTACAGGTTGATAATTTGTCCCAATGTCCCCCACAGCAGCCATTATTTCAGACTGATTTCTCAATATATATATTAATGGTAAATCAAAGGACTGGAGGATCAGTCGCACCAAAATATTAGTGGTACTGCTTCCGAAAGTCCCAAAAATCTGCCCGGTTTTCGGATAGAACATTCGAATTTCGGAATCGAGGGGTTCCATGTCGAATCCAGTTGTGAGTTACTCCCGGATTCCATATTTACACAGAAATATTGGGCCTGGTTGGCCCAAGTTTACCATGCCTTGGGCACTATAGACAGATACATAGTAATGTCAAGTAGTTTCATTCTGAGGAAAAATAACTTTTGAGAAAAACACATTTTAACTTTACTTCTCATCATCTTTATATACCATTACCATTAATGTAAATGGATTTAGATATATGGAAAATTGTTGTTTAACAAATTTTGTTTTTACAACATTTTTATTTTATTATTACTTGTTGGTGTTATCCCTTGAACTCTTCTTATTTATTTCCCTCCTGATAAATAACCTACAGCATCTGAAGGAACCATTCCGGTAACTGAATCCTTGGTGTGACACAAGACAAAGGTTTGTTCTCCAATTCAATTTTGCCATTGTACATAAATACTGAGATTAATTTTTAGCCTTTCCAGGTTTCATTGTCTCTTGAATGTAGGCTTTCCAGGAAAATGTTTTGTGGTGTATGATATTCCTTTTGTAGTCCAGTTGGATCTTATTGATTTCTGGTTGTTAAAAATGAGTATTTTGGGAATTTACAACCACATCTCCAAAAGGTTCTGCTTTTTACTAAGGCTGTGTTCATGCACTTCACAAACAAAAGCCCTCAGACACTTTGTAAATATCTCTCATCAATGTTGATATCAAGCATGGAAGGTGCTAATAAATAATGTATTTAGGTGAGGGGCATATGGCTGATGTACGCAGAGAGTAACATTTTAATGTGAGGAGGCTTTCCAAGTCAAAGGTCACAGTTCCTCTTTTTGCCTTTCATGTTGTTTAGGAAGGTTTTCATTCATGAAGGTCATAATATATCTGTGATTTTAAGTGAGATCCACTGGATGTGGTGTTTTGTTTTAAGGACATTTCGCTAGTCATCTGACTGGATGTCTCAATTCAGAATGACTTGTAGTAGAATCTGTTGGCAATAAATACCCTTTCTTTTGACATAAATGGCTTCCTTAACTCCTTGTTTATACCTGTGTTCGTCTATTACCTCCCAGTCACTTTATTGGACCACAATACCAACTATTGGTAATTTTCCATCCAATCTTGCCACCCCCATAAATCTATGAAGATTCCTACATTTATATAGTTCTATAATATATTTCCATTGAGAAGATAATTCTGATGTTCAACATAATTTGGACATTTTGCCCCATCACACACACTGCAGAGTGAACTTCATTTTCTACTTGCCTCATTCCATATTTCTGTTCACTGCAAATCGTTCACTCTTTCGATAAACTCTGACCAAGTTTCACTGGGACAAACCTTTTCTCAGCAAGGTCATCATATTCCTTTGCCAAACTTTCTTACCAACAGCAAGCAGTAAAGTAAATGTTTGTTCATTTTGTGGGGTTTCAGGGACATATAAAAGTTACTGTAATTTGCACTTTATTCCTAATGCAATTTATTCCTAATGGATCTTATATATAAACCATAGGAAATGAGAGTGTAGCTTAAGATATAAATGTCTTACTAGCTAAGAAATCATAACAATCATAAAGCAAATATTGCTTTCTAATTCACTGTAGCACACATATCCTATGCATTATACTGTATTCAGATCTTTAATCTAACTAGCTCAATCATATTTATAAAGGTGTAGTATTACAGATTTTCCATAGCTTTTCCGGAATTATTAACTACTGGTGTCCTATTTTTGCCTCACGGTCATAAATTTCTAACCAATATTGCGTGGTATATTGCTAAGGACAACAGCGGAATTGTATGTCCACGGTTGTAAATTTACAACTGGTCATATAAGAATGACTGTGTAACAAATGGCCGGACGGCCGGGGTACTTACTGTACGCTTTAGGAGGAGGCTGATAGTCCGGAATGTGCAGGACACAGAGGCTGCTGGGAACTGTAGCTGGGACCAGGAACAAGGTGCTGCTGGGAACCGTAGGCTGGAAACAGGAGCAAGGTGCCGCTGGGAACTGAAGGCTGGACACTGGATACAGGTAAGGTAGGTAACTGGATACAGATGAGGTGAGTAGACGGAAACTGGATACAGGCAAGGTAGTCACTGGAGACCGGCAAGGTAAGTACTGGATACTGGCAAGGTAAGTACTGGATACGGACAAGGTGGTCACTGGCGGCAGGCAAGGTAAGTACTGGATACGGACCAGGTGGTCACTGGAGGCAGGCAAGGTAAGTACTGGATACTGGCAAGGTAAGTACTGGATACTGGCAAGGTAAGTACTGGATACTGGCAGGTAAGTACTGGAAACTGGCAGGTAAGTACTGGATACAGACAAGATGGTCACTGGAGGCAGGCAAGGTAAGTCTAGGAGCAGGAGCGGAGCAGGATCCAAGGCAGGTGAGTAAGGAGCCAGGGTAGCTAATGCTACTATCGGGCGCCGGGTCCAGGAGGACGCCGGCTTTTCAAATCTCGCGCCGCCCGGCGGGTCGGCGTCGTGATGTCATGACGTCCACGACGCCGCCCACCCGGAAGTGCCGAGCGGCGCGGGACCGGAGCGGCAGGTAAGTTCATGACAGGCTGCCCATAAAGTTCCAATAATGATCTGTACTATAAATACACGGTATCAGGAATCCGTCAAAGCGTTTGAGATATTGGTAAAATTACAGATTTTTTTGTGCATAGACTTTAATGTGTGTCACAGGTGCAAACCACACCTGCCTCTTGATTGCATCAGCTGTGAGCAGATCTAATCAGCGCTATTTAGCTTTCTTGATTGGCTATGTCACATGCACAGGTTTTAAAACTCATAGCACCCACAGACACTCACAATAAAACAGTTTTGCGCAGCCTTTCAAGCCAAATTCAAAGTTAATTGATTTGACGTATGACAAATGAAATGTCTTTAGGACCTACACAAGTCCAGTCGGTCTTACTTAACACCACAGATATACCATGTCCTGGATGAATAGGGAACTTTACATAGTTTGTGGCAATAAATTAAAAAAGGTTATTGCAGTCGTAATTGCAAAACACTGACCAATACTTGATAGACAGACGTACAATGTTACCATACATACCATACATATTGTTCAACATTTACTTTGTTTGCTGATTATTGTCTAATGTTGTCAATTGGGAAGTTACATTATATTTACATTTGGTCTGAACTTCAGAAAAAAACTACGATCATTTAACCAATCAACTCATACTTACAATCATAATTACAGTTGTTTTTACGATTCAATATTGCATTACAAGATCGGGAAAAGGTACAATATTTGGGCCAATCAATGGAAATGTCTACTCGCATGTCTAATTGATCATAATATCGTCCCGGTGTATGGGCACCGTAAGCTATTACCTACCTGGCGTAACATATGACTGTAGTTGTATCTTGAAGAACCTAACCCTGAAGGAATTTGTTTAAAGTGTATGTCCAGCAAAAAAGTAAGTATGTTTCTAAATGATTTACTGAAGGGGATTTTGTCGCTGGAGCGGGTCCATGGGTAAGTGTCTCCTCCTCTCCTGGAAGATTTACTGAAGAACGGGAGGTAAGAGATAGTGCATTTACCTCCTGTAGGGAGGTAAGAATAATTACTTTTACCTCCTAAAATTGTTTCATTGAGGAGCTACAGCACATACAGTTTTCATCTGCCAGGTTAGTGCCCTGTGCCTTCCTGTTTTAAAAATAGTGCTGAAGCACTCAGGAAGCCTGGAAGAAGCAGTTTTCTTTGTGCTGCCGCTACTCATGGAGATTATATTGTGAGGTAGAAAGTACCAATCCTCCCTCCCTGCCCCAGGTACTATTCATTTTAGCAGATTTTTTAAAAAAATGTATATGCATTATAGTTCTACTTTAATTTTATTGACTTATGAATCTTATAACTAAGGGTTGAGGTAAATTAACATTCTTGCTATATGGTATGGCAAAGTATTGTTTCATTTCCTTACACGGGCAGTGGGAACCAATAGTTGTGTATACTGGGATCCCTTAGCTAGTAAATAGAATTGGATCTCTGAATGAATGATGTTTCCATGCTTTTGTCTTGATATAGTTATCTTTTTATTTCTATTTCAGGGGAAAATATTTTTATAGAGATGGAAAAGGAAATCCAAACAGGATTCATTATTCTTGGATTTTCAGTTGCTTTGTGTCCACATATGCCTGTTTTTCACTTTCCTCCTAACATATTTATTCACTTTGGCCATCAATGCTACCATGATTGCTGTCATCTGTTCTAATTCTCACCTTCACAAACCTATGTACCACTTCTTGGCAAATGTATCCATTTTGGATATTTGCTACACTTTGCTACAGTCATCTTCCCCAATATATTTAAAATGCTGATTGATGTGAAATGCCACATGTCCTTCTTAGCTTGCTACACACAACTCTACTTTGTGGGATTTGCAAGCGCTGAATTCTTCTTACTAACTTTAATGGCTTACGATCGATACATTGCCATATGCAAACCCATAACTCATCCCATAACTTTATATTAGTGGACTCATTTCTACTTCTGTGATTTATTCCAATTCTATATGAAATGTGCTGGTAGGTGGAAACTTTCCCCCATCTTTTGTGCAGTTACTTCCCCCAGATGTCACTGTATCCCCCACCACTATTTTTCTTTTTTTTTTTTTTTGCTGTCACCTTTTGAAGATTCTAGTTTTAAAGGAAAACTTTTCCTCTTCTACCTGCTGGGTCCTCACCGTTGGGTTTACAGTAGATCAGCTGTAATACTTTTTTACCCTTGCCAATCCATCCAGTAGTAACTATAAAAGTTCTTATTACGGCCCCGGCTGTACAAAACCCTGTAGAATTGTATAGGCGATACTAACGCACAGTATCCATAATTTATGAAGCACCCATAAAAACAACTATTGTTAAAGAAATACCACCCATAGCAACTTTCATAGAGGATTATTCAAGCTACTCAGTCAAATCAAATGAAAGACTAAGCTAAGTTTTTGATAAACTGCAGGACTATGTTAGAAAGACATGTAATAAATTTCAGATTGTGATTTTGCCATGATAATGGAGAATTAGATAATTAGACATTTGATTGACAGCTGAAATGTATAATAAGGCACTTGACTGACAGCTGATATGTTGCTGAACAAGATGTTTTAGACTGGATATCTAAAGGGAAACAAATGGCACAGTGATAGTTGGGAAGAATTATAGTTTCCAGTAGTGATTCAGTATAGATTCCCTTTAAAGCACAATGGAATTGAGCATGAAAAGACAATATCATATGCACCAAATCAGAGTAGAGTCACTGAAAGGAAAAACAGAACCTGGACACAGAGGATCAGATGTATACGCATTTAGTTGGGCTTTAATGATCTGATCCAGAGTCACTCTGGATTATCAGAAAAATATTCCGGTAAAGCAGGGCTATTTATTTACAAAACCAACTTTTCTTATATGTGACAAACTCACAATATGAGCTCTGGTGTGATGTAAAGCCATATATGAAACACAGCAGAGTTTTTGGATGCAAAAAGAGTCAGCCATGAACGTAGAGAGTATGGTATAACGAGCGACTTTACTATACTATATATAGGGAGAACGCATTTGTCTGTGTATAGCCACATCTTTCAAAGATGTCAGACAGAACCTTACAGATTGTAACTGTATGTACCCAGCTCTATGTATGTTGATTTGAAACAATCCAATCTGACCTTGGCACTATCAGGTAAAAGTAAATAAACTGATTAAATAAAACATGAAGCTATTCCATACGAATTAAACATAATATTTACACACATCAGACACAGTTTAGAGCAAATCGTATGACCTTGGATAAAGGTGGGAATGTGAATCTATTTGACTTAATTGGGAGATTCAATAAAAGTTCTTATTGTTTAAAAATGGTGCTGATTGTGCAAGGAAGGCGGGTAGTAGACTGAATTACCCAGCCTTCCTCATCCACCTCCTCACAGGCACAGAGCAGCCGAGCTGCTACTGTAGATATTGTGCCTGCTCCTTCCTCACCTGAGGCTCCTACTGTGGGCATGGAACCTGATCCACTCTATCAGGAGTTCATTGCCCACATGTACCTTCGGGGATCCGGAGGAGGAGTCTCAGGATCTGTTTTCGCACACTATGTGTGGGGCTAGTGTGCTTGAGGAGGAGCACAGGGGGACAGAAGGGACAGGAGGCTGACGATGTCACGCAGCAGTCTGTGAGCAGGCAGGGAACTAATGCAGGGGGTGAGGTTCCAGATGCTGCTGCTGTTAGTGACGCAGTCTCCAGTATTGAGGAGGTGGAAGTGGACGATGAGTTCACCGATCGTCCATGGGTGCCCTCTGTGAGAGAGGAGGAGGATAGTGTCTCTGAGGGATGTCCCTCAGAGTATGAGCACGATCCTGAACCCAGAGGCAGGACTGGGGGCAGGGGCCAGGGCAGAGGCAGTGCACCTAGTGATGCACGTGGAGGTACGGCACCAATGAGATCTGGTGCCAGTGCCCCACAGCAGCAGGTGACCTCTGCTTCAAGTCGTGCCGGTGGCTCAGCGGTGTGGGAGTTCTTCTCACTGGCTCCAGGTGACAGCACGGATGCAGTGTGCAAGTTGTGCCTGCAACGTCTTAGCCGTGGGAAGACCAGATCACATTTGGGCACCTCCTCTATGAGGAGACATATGATACTGCACCACTTTGCCCGGTGGGAGCAGCGGACAGGGAACGTGCAGGCACCCACACGTTCCCTACCTCGTGCCCAGGTAGCCACCGTTCCTCCTCCTCCCCTCCGGCCCCATCAGCTGCTTCCTCGGTGGAAGTTAGGGAGGAGAGGCAGCCTTTGGCCCCAGCACGCGGTGTTAAGAGGCCTCTTGACACTGCTGCTGGAGCGTCAGCTAAAAGGCAGGTCTCTCTTCCCCAGTTGTTGGAGCAGAGGCAGAAACTGTCCCCCAGTAACCCCCAAGCCCAGCGTCTCACTGCCGGCTTAGCCAAACTCCTGGCGGTGCAGCTGCTACCTTTCAGCCTGGTAGACAGTGCAGCATTCAGGGAGTTTGTGGCCATTGGCACACCACAGTGGCAGGTCCCTGGCCATAGGTACTTTACCCGGAAGGCAGTACCAGCCCTGCACGACCATCTGCAGGGCAATATATCTGCAGGGCAATATATCTGCTTCGCTGGACCACACTGTTGTCCAGCGAAGCACGGCCAGGGGCGGTGGTCCAGCAAGCACGGCCAGGGGCGGTATGTGTCATTTACCGCCCAATGGGTCACTCTGCTAGCCGGCAGAGACGTGGCACGGAGCGCAAGTGGGGAGATGGTGGTACCACCCCGCATTGGTGATACACCAGTCTCCACCCCCCCTCCTCATCCGGTGAGCCCTCTTCCTGGACAGCTCTGTGCCCCCCAGAGCCTATGCTTCATGCCAGGTGAGACGGTGCCATGCAGTGTTGCAGCTTGTGTGCCTCGGTGATAGGAGCCACACCGGGGCAGAGTTGCTGGCAGCACTGCAAGGGCAGGTTGAGAGGTGGCTGACCCCACACCACCTCTCAATAGGCAAGGTCGTGTGTGACAATGCCACCAACATCCTGTCTGCCCTTCGCATGGGCAGAGTCACACAAGTTCCTTGCCTGGCACACGTTCTCAACCTGGTCGTCCAGCGGTTCCTCACCAAGTACCCTGGTCTCCAGGAGGTACTGAGGATGGCTAGGAGGGTGTCCAGTCACTTCAGGTGGTCATACATGGCCACAGCTCGTCTGGCCGAGTTTCAGCAGCAGAATGGTCTGCAGCAGAACCGCCTGATTTGTGACACCCCCACCCGCTGGAACTCTAGTCTTATGATGCTGCTGAGGCTGCTCCAGCAGAGGCGAGCCATCCTAGACTACTTGTACGAGTACGAGGCAAGATCAGGCTCTGGGGACCTGGGTTTTCTGTTACCCAGGCAGTGGCTGCTGATTAGCGATGCCTGCCATGTGCTCGCGCCATTTGTGGAGGCCACCAGGATGGTAAGTCGCAATGATGCCACTATTGCGGATACCATCCCACTGATGTTCCTCCTTGAGCACACTCTGCGCGGCATACTTGACAGGGCATTCGCTGTCGAGCAGCAGCGACTGGAAGAGGAGGACGCCGACACCGTGATGTTTTCCGAGCCCGAACATCACGGTGCCGAGCAGCCGTCCGATGATGAGGAGGGGGATTTAGGTGACCTGGACCAAGGAGAAATGGGGCATTCCTCGAGGGGGACATCTCAACCCTCCCAAGTACCACATGTCATTCGTGGTTGGAGAGAGGTTGAGCCCGACACTATTGTCCTCAGTGACATCGAGGACATGGGGTCCTCTGCGGCAGGCAGTTTGTGGCGCATGGGTTCATTCATGCTGCAATGCCTGCGCAAGGACCCCAGGATTAAGGCCATCAAAGAGAAGGAGCAGTACTTAGTGGCCACCCTTATAGATCCCCGCTATAAGGGTAAAGTGTCGGAGTTTATCCTCGCATCTCAGAGGGAAGGTAGAATGCAGCACTATGAGGCAACACTGCTACTTTGCCTCTGTTTTGCCTTCCCAGGTGCTGGCAGGCCTACAACACCTGATGTTGGGGATCAACAGGGCTCATGTCCCCCTGTGCCTGACAGGAGGAGCAGCAGTACTGGAGGCGGCATCGCGGCCAACTTCAGGCTGTTCTTCCAGCCACAGTTGCTAGGCCCATCTACTGGCAACTCCACCAGGCAACACCTCAGTCGCCAGGTCACCGACTACATCGGATCCAGGGCCGTTGTAGCCACATCAGAGACTGAGGATCCACTGGACTACTGGGTGGCGAAGCTTGATATGTGGCCCGAGTTGGCACAGTTTGCCATCGAGGTCCTTTCATGCCCGTCATCGAGTGTTCTTTCGGAGAGGACCTTCAGTGCGGCAGGGGGTGTTGTAACGGAGAGGAGGACCCGTCTCTCCTCTGAGAATGTGGACCGCCTTACATTCATCAAGATGAATGAGGCGTGGATCACATCTCAGTACAGCACCCCTATTGCTGATGCCCGTGACTGAAGGCCTTCTGCCCCTGGCCACCCGTACTGCTCCTTCTGCCTCATTTTCCACCTAGAGGCTTAGCTGATGCCAGCTTAGCTGGCAAATGGCAAATTTTTATTATTGGCAGGGCCATATATGGTCCTACCTTGCTCAACTGCATTCAGGTTGTGAAATAACAGCTACTCTGTGGCTAATTTTTCTAAGATTGGGTCGATCCTACTTGGCCCGAGAGCAGTACTCCATATTTGTTCTTCCTTCTCTCTATGAGGCACCTTTGTGGTGTCACCTACTCTGACCATCTCATACAGCCGCAACAGCTACTCTGTGGCTAATGTTTTCAGCTCTGGGTCAATACTGCCTGGCCCGAGAGCAGTACTCCATTTTTGTTCTTCCTTCTCTCTCCATGAGGCACCATTGTGGTGTCACCTACTCTGACCATCTCATACAGCCACAACAGCTACGTTGTGCTAATGCTTCAGCTCGGGTCAATCCTGCTGCCCGAACAGTGGCTTTATTTTTGTTCTTCCTTCTCTCTCCATGAGGCACCTTTGTGGTGTCACCTACTCTGACCATCTCATACAGCCGCAACAGCTACTCTGTGGCTAATGTTTTCAGCTCTGGGTCAATCCTGCCTGGCCCGAGAGCAGTACTCCATATTTGTTCTTCCTTCTCTCTCCATGAGGCACCTTTGCGGTGTCACCTACTCTGACCATCTCATACAGCAGCAACAGCTACTCTGTGGCTAATGTTTTCAGCTCTGGGTCAATCCTGCCTGGCCCAAGAGCAGTGCTCTATTTTTGTTCTTCCTTCTCTCTCCATGAGGCACGTTTGGGGTGTCACCTACTCTGACCATCTCATACAGCGCAATGCCTCTCTGTGGCTAGGTTTTCAGCTGCTGGGTCAATCCTGCCTGGCCCGAGAGCATACTCCATATTACAAAGTGTGGGCCTGCTGTAACTCAATGGTGCTGTTCCTACCCTTTCACCTGCTTTCCCTGGCACGAAGCATACTCTGAGGGAGTAGCCAATGGGTGAGCGTTGTCCAGTGGGACCAAGCCTGCCTGGTCTTCACAATGGTGGCAAACTGCAGTGGGCCTGCTTGTAACTCAATGGTGCTGTTCCTACGAAGCCTACCCTTTCAACCTGCTTTCCCTGGCACAAGCATACTCTGAGGAGGAGTAGCCAATGGGGGGAGGGTATGTCCAGTGGGACCAGCCTGTCTGGCTCTCTTCAACATGGTGGCAAACTGCAGTGGGCCGCGTAACTCAATGGGGTGTTCTACGAAGCCTTACCCTTTCACTGATTTCTTGGCATGAGCATACTCTGAGGGAGAGTACCAATGGTGGGTGAGGGGTATGTCCAGTGGGGCAAGCCGCTGGTCTCAACAATGGTGGCAAAACTGCAGTGGGCTGTGTAACTCAATGGTGTGTTCTATGAAGCCTTAACCTTTCACCTGCTTTCCCTTGCAGAAGCATACTCTGAGGGGGAGAGTAGGCCAAGGGTGAGGAGTATGTCCAGTGGGGCCAAGCCTGCCTGGCTCTTCAACAATGGTGGCTAGCGAAACGTCTTTAAGAACTACATTTCAAGTCCAGTTGATCTAATTGAATACAACAGATATTTCTTGGATAATTTGGACGTTTGGACTGAATTCGAACTTAAGCTCAAAAACTGAGGGACAAGATACAGCCCAGAGTCAGGGGACAATAAATGGGAATAAGAATGAGAGAATGGATTGTCTACTCAAGCCACATTAATAGTTTGTTGCCTTTTTTTAACAAAAATTTTTATCAGTGAAATAATAAAAATTCAGTAATTGATGACGATAATTTCACTAATTATTTGCTGAAATCAAGGTCAATAAAAGATAAAAAAAAATGCTTAGGAGGCACTACGTGTCTGGCTGGTGCCAGGTGCCTCCACTTGGGGCGGTGGACTGCCCGGTGGGGGAATGGAGGGCCCGGGGGGGCTCGTTGGTTGTCCAGTATAAAAAAACAAGAAAGATTATTTTAACCTTCCACTGTCATAATGTCGAATCATTTACTAAAACATTGCTATGAGAAGTTGTCAAAAAATATGCAAAAGGATTTGGATTAAAGGGCCTGGATGTTGGTACCCATCAACGTTTTAAAAGCAACAATAGTGTGGCACAATTAAGTGTGATCCACAATGTTACAAATAATGTATTGTACTGCCCGCACGGCAAACACATGAGCGCACTGAGTAAACACGCGTTGTATGCTTGTTCGGAGCGCTGTGTAGCGGCGCTTGTCCTTTGCTTCTCCTGAGAATGAAAACCTTTTGAACTTGCCCTTTTCTTTTTTCCCTCTATAGCTTGCCTTAAGTTTAATCTTGCTGGGACGGTGGTGGGTGTGGGGTTCCGAGGAAGATTCACTCCAAATTACAATAAATAAAAATACATAATGAATGATATATCTAAAGGAATCTTTAATATATTATTTTGAATTCTGCTTGGAAAAAATACAGATTAACATAAGTGCAATGGTTATGTTTCTTTTAAAAAGGTATCATATTCTATGGCAAATGATTTTCATACTTATTATGGACAAGTACTTGTATTTGTAATGTGTTGTAATCTGTAGCCAGGGGAAGGAAAGGGAAAAGTGGTTGGGTGTAGGGGAGCATCAGTAGCTGCTGGTACTTGATCTGTATAGATTTTGTGGGGAACAAACATTTTAATTTGGAGTGTAAAATCAATTGTTAATTGATCAACAGGTATTTTGACTGTACTTCCTTAAATAGGGCCTCGCATGTAACCTAAAAGAGTGGGCGACAGTAAAGGAGTGTTTAATGTGTGGGTATCAGTGTTGGGCATTTATAAGGAAAAGATATCAATTTGTTTAATCGATCGATTTTACATTTTTAAATTTACTTAGCCCTTTTAATAAGGCTTGCATGGAAATGGCAGGGTGGTGGGCACCAAGGGTGTTTACTGTGCATGGGTGGGGTATCATTTTGAATTTAGATGGGTATGTTAATAAAGTCATTTTTCCAGTGATGTATGTTTTGACTTTATTACCTTTAAATGGGCTGATTGAATAATATAAGAATAAAATAATGTAATCAAAAACCGTGAATGAGAAATACAAAAAATCAATATTCATCTTCTTTCAAGCCACATTTAGGATTTGAGTTTTTTTAAAAATAATATTTTTTTAATATAAATATGTTTTTGTCGAAGTGAATAAATACTTTTACTACTTATTTAATTACAGTAATAATAAATAATAAGATGCTTCTATGATCGCCGTAATGGCCTGAACCTATGAGCCTCGCCTTTTAGATCAACATGACTGTTCTCTGGAGGGTATAAGACAGTGGTCTGGTAGCACTTAGCGCGGCAGGAGCCGGCGCTGGAACCCCCATAATCCGGCGCTTGACGGCGCCGCACATGATAGGTTGGCCATGGGGGACGTTATCGTTACCCCCTGGACAGGAGCGGGTTATCTGCATGGCATATAGCTGCCTTGCACGAATCGCATTTTGCAGGCAGGAAGTTCCGGTTCCTCGTTTAGAAAATTCCCTCGTTTTTACGAAATCCTCGTTTTAACGGAAATACTCGTTTTACGGAATCCTCGGTTTTAAGAAATCCTCGTTTTTACGAATCCTGTATTTTCGAAAAAATACCGTTTTTTTTAATTCACGCTAGTGGACTGAATTTAGGTATTGTAGGCATTGATACGTGTTTCTTAAGGCCATTACCCAGGTCCCTGAGTGATTAAGTTGTGTTATCAGGCTATTTAGACCACTTTTAATGCAGATTTTGCGAACTTTCTTTAATACGTTTTTTATAACGGGTCGCTCGCGGATTTCCGAATTTTACAGTTTTTCGAAATCCGGGATACTCGCGGACCGGATTTTTCGAAGTTCGGACATCTCTAGTGAGAGAGATGTCTCATCATAGGACACATAGTTTCTTCTACAACCAAGTACTATATCTTCATACTTGTTGGGAAAATCCTGTGAGTTCTAATGTGATGCTTAGAACTATCCCACCATGGTCCTAAGATGTTGGCTAGGTATTTTGGCACTTGTATGTTACAGAGTTGATTGCTGCTGACTATAGGTCTTAGCGGTTCCCTTCCTTGTATCTTTGGTGAGTCTCCATATATGCAGGATGGCCTCACCAGGGTAGAGGCGATGATACATGCTCGATCAATGCTTTATCCTTTTGAAGCTGTTGGAGTAAGTCTATAACCTTTTTTTTGTAACGGCTTGGTGGGATCCCTTGTTAAGGCCTCATATGTGTTGTTAGCTAGGAGCATGGTCCACTTAGCATGGTAGTATGAGGTGTGAAGTAACCACTGTGAATCTTCCCTTGTCTGCCAGTAGAATGGTGATACTGGAATCTTTCTTGAGGGATGTTAAGGCTCTTCTTTCCTGTGTGGTCAGGTTCGATGAAGGAGTTTTAGCACTGGCTAAGGCTGCAGATACCTTAAGTAAGCGAAGTTTTTCTGCCTCACTCTGTGGTACCTTATTATTGGGGATTGAGGCTTCTGTGGCTGCTATAATATCCACCCCAGGTTCAACACCAACTGTCTGCCATGTACAATGCTGTTTTGACACCTTACCCTGGGCGTTCCTATAACACCTCTTAGCTACTATGCAATCACGCCCTTAACACCTGGCTGTGATATGCTAATTGGGACTTTCTAGGGTACATAATTGCCACAGATTCTTGTCATTGTGAATTGAGAAAGCCAGTCGGATGACAAGCAAAACGTCTTCAAGAACTAAACTTCAAGTCCAGTTGATCTAATTGAATACAACAGATATACCATCACCTGGATGAATGAGAACCTTCACAAGCGTGCATAATAGTAATTCTAGAAGGACTAAAATACATATAACAAAGTTTTCTTAAAAAATACCTAATTCACATGATGCTATTTAGAACTGGAGGGCTGACTAACACAAGCTAATGGACTGGAGGGCTTGCAAACTCTCAATAATAAATTGGGGTGCTGACTAACACTGGCTAATGAACTGGAAGGCTGGCTTACACTGACTAACAATCTGAAAGGCTGACAACACTGGCTAATGAACTGGAGGGCTAACTAACACAGCTAATGGGATTATGGGGAAAAAAATTGTCTTCATTGTGCCTTATCTTAAGGTGCCCATTCAGATTGCCGATATTCAGTAAATTCCATCAGATCCGACAGGATATACTGAAAATCGCTAATATCTATGTAAAGGTTGTGATTCCGTTGGCATAGGGCCTATTTTGGCTGAACAGAAATTTTCTGTTGGGATGTAAGTGGCACCCTTTACTATACTATAGGGAGGCAATAACAAATGAGCGTATCTATGGCCCAAACAGATGATCATTCCATATTAATTGTAAATGTGACTATCTCTTCACATGGTTAAAAGGGGGAGGGGGATACTGCTCCTGAGAAAAACATGGTGGACTTAAAGCATGCAGCAACACACACCTCAGAATAAGTGCTACTTACACGTATTTATTTAAATATTATTCATGAGGAAAAGTAATTTTTTTAGTATACAGTAGTATCTTTTCAACCAAATGTACACCTAGAGCCAATGTGTAGACTGGAGCTATTTTAAACTATGGGTGTTATTTTACACTATGGGTGTTGCTTTACACTAATACATGTCATTTAATATTGTTTTTTAATACACAACCATTGTTTCATGCTGAAATGCCAAAGCCGCTGGCTGCTGCCCACCCTTGTTTTTTTGAGGGCTCAGGTTGGGCACCCCTGTTCTGGTTTAAACTGTTTAGTAGGGCTCATGAGTAAGCTAAAAAGGTTGGACTAGATGGACGTATGCCTTTATTCAACCTCCAATACTATGTTATTATGTAACTGTTAGACAGACATTATGCAGAGGATATAAAGGTTGAACTAGATGGACGTATGCCTTTATTCAACCTCCAATACTATGTTATAATGTAGCTTAATAATGGCCTTAATTTCCTTGAACCCAAATGTGATGGTGAAGCCTGAGTAGGAAGCAACCTTTGCACATTATACGGTCAGAAAATTTTGTGACTGCACCTATTTTCAGCTGTTCCCAAACAGAGCAGATAAATCTACATAGAGTCTACCACTTCTCAGCATTGAAACATTGCATGTTAATTGATAAATTGTCCCAGTGTGTGTGTGTTCCAGTAAACCATAACCAGTAACATTAACACCCCACAATCATGCTCCTCCGCTGCTTCCTCTGAAAGGTCCCGAATACATCCACGCTCCCTTGCATTGTGTCAACATATAGTACAAGGGAGCGTGGATTGTATTCGGGACCTGGCAGAGAAGTGCGATAGTGGAAAGATTGCTTTATTTCCCTGCCTGCTTGTAATTGGATTATTTTTATTCACTCTCGAATTGAACTATTCCTTTAATATACTGATTGAAGATCGGGAGGTTAAGGAGCAGTGCCTTACCTCCCGATCTTCAATCAGTATTGCAAGGGCCTGAGAATGAAGATGGGAGCTAACTTACCTTTTAACGCGATCCACCGTGGCCAAGCGGAATCTCGACCGCTTCAATCTCCTGTACAGCCATAGCATGCATTCGCCCCTTCTTCAATTAAAGTGATTAATGGCACGTTAGTTTTGTAATGGATTCATAGGCCCTATTATAAAAAATAAAAGTTATCGTTATGGTAAAAATACCGATCGTTATCGTAAAATAACGACCGGGGTTTTACCGATAACGACCGTTATTTACCGATAACGGTCGTTATTTAACCGATAACGACCGTTATTTATTACCGATAACGTCGTTATCGGTAAATAACGGTCGTTATCGGTAAATAACGACCGTTACGGTAAATAACGACCGGTATTTACCGATAACGGTCGTTATCGGTAATAACGGTCGTTATCGGTAAAAACCCGGCGTTATTTTACGATACGATCGGTATTTTACGATAACGATACCGATCTTTTATAAATGGGCCCATAATTCTATTGCAATTCTATTCCTCATAAATGTCTGAATAAAGATTAAAGGGCCATAAACAATATTAGAGAAGATTGAATCTATTCAAAATCTAATAGACTGACTTGGCCAGATACATTAAATGATTAAAAATCAATCTTCCTATATATCATGTATCAATGTATTCTAAATATCCAGTCAGATCATGGGAATATAACCCTATGGGGGCCTATTCATAATCAAAAACATACCACTTTTTAAAGTATGGATCATTTCTGTACTTTAGGTACACGTTTTTAATAAAGACCTTTGTGATATACTCATGGCCAATACCACATGGCTTGGTGAGCGTTATAAAATCCTGATCATTATCAGTATCTTCTTGCAATGTTGGTAAAGGTTCGTTATCGCGTGACCTACCCCAAATATTATGCCTTTGGCCAGGTGCGATATGGAAATACCCAACATTGCAGCATATCAACTCCACACCGTGTTTCTGGTGGGTAGGGTGATGTGGATCCAGGGTTATTTATGACTTGGCTATTCCAGGTGCACAAACACAGGGTCACCAAGTTGGTCAATCATCATCTCCTGGTTCTCTAAACCAAGGCCCCAGGGATACACAGATAAAGTGCCACATGGGACATCTGATATCCTCCTGTACAGCCAAGTGGGAACTGGCACATCAGATCCTGGAGTCTATTTGGCAGATTCCCCTTCAAATGCTCTTTTGGCCCTGCAGTAAAAGGAAAGTGCTAAAAAAAAACCACAATACCGTATATACTTCGAGTTAAACCCACCCGAGTATAAACCGAGGTACCAACTTTCAGCTAAAAATCCAATAGTTATTGACACCGAGTATAAACCGAGGTAGAAAATTGGCACTCAAGATGTTTGAAACTACAACTCCCATCTAATAAAACATGCTGGGAGTTTTGTAGTTTCCAACCTCTTGAATGCCCTCCGCACTTGGCATTCAGATGTTTGGAAACTACAACTCCCAGCTAATACAGCATGCTGGGGTTGTAGTTCCCAAACATCTTGAATGCCCCCTCCCCCTCATTCAGTTTGTACCTGTGGGCTCTTCTCCCTGTGGACCTCTTCTCCCTGTGGACTCCTTGTGGACTCTGGTCTCTTCTCCCTGTGGACTCTTCTCCCCTGTGGATCTTCTCCCTGTGGACTCTTCTCTCTGGACTCTTCTCCCGTGGACTCTTCTCCTGGACTCTTCTCCTGGACTCTTCCCTGTGCTCTTCTCTGGACTCTTCTCCTCTGTGGACGACTCTTCTTCTTCTATCTTCCTCCATCCATCCCGGCAGGTACGGTAATCAGCATTCCGGCATGCCGCGCGCCCATGTCCTGTACGGCGCGCCGTCTGACGTCACTGCCCGGCGCCAAGCCCGGCGCCGGGCAGTGACGTCAGGTCCGGCGCGCCAGTGCAGAAAGGATCGCGTGTGCTGCCGGAATGCCCAGCGTAATGGTGACGACTCGAGTATAAACCGAGTCCGCGAGTTTCAGGCTTGATTTTTTAAGCCTGAAAACTCGGTTTATACTCTAGATATACGGTAATTAACTATTTGATAGACATTCACTATTTCAAGAAATATTAATATTTCTAAGTATCAATGGAAGTGTCTGGTGTCAGTACTACAGATTCTATAAGCCTCAACACCTCAAAAGGACAAGAAACGCAGCAGTGACCGATAACACACAGACACTCCTATCTTTCTGGGACTTTGGACAAGCATACAGAGACCCATTTGGATCAGAGATGTAAGGTAAGGCTTTTTAACATTACACAGTGGGGTCAGTGGTGGGTTAAATTATTATTTTTTGCTTTCTCGCGTATTATGTCACCCTGTAATAATACCAGTGGCCACCATTACCCATTCTAACCCTCTCTCTCTACCGTGTCTACTCTGTATTATACCAGTACTCCCAGTTTACCCTGTAAATTCCAGTGCCCTAGTCCTCAATTTCCCCACTTCCTGTACCCCTCATGCCCCTTGTAAATACCAGTGTCTCCAGTCCCCATTCCCCACCCTCCATGTATCCCTCATTCCCTTGTATAATACCAGTACCATCCGTTCCCCATTTCACCCTCCCTGTATCCCTCATGTCACCCTGTTATAATTACAGTGACTCCGTCCCCTATTTAGCTTGTAATCTAAATTGTTAATGGGCTCCAGCAATAAATACTCACTGGGAATTATCTATTTAGTAGGTACGTGTTTGGACAATATAGCATTAGTTTAGATACTGAACTATGAATTGAAGCCCAAACTATAGTATGAAATAACCCCTTTCCAATCTTAGTCTGATCACCCATAGGTCACAACATGGAAAATATGGCAGTGAAAGGAGAAGAACACGAAAGAAGTTGCAGACTCAAATGTTTAATAGAAAATTTTATTTCAATTTAACCACATACAACCTAACAACACAATCCCCGAATTCCTAACCCTAACCCCAAGATGATCCAGAGGAAGCATAAACCCCCATCTGACCCATGAGCCCATTGGCTCCCAAACCAGAATGTGGGAAATAAATCCTTCTGAACGCTCCATTGTGCATTTCGGACTAATTCCTGGATCACCTTGGAACTTATTTATTTTACTTTAAAGGAACAAAAGCAGAAATCAACTCTCCTCACCTTTGGCTGCACCCGGGTGAGGACCTAACATGCTAGGTCCAGTGTCGGGACAGGACTGATGGCCCACCAGAAATCTGAGACAGGGCCACCCACTGATTAATTGATTTTCATAATGGGCATTCCTTAGTGGCCGACACAACTCACATTTTTTTTCACGAAACACTTGCATAAGTCAAAATCCGTTCGCAATTGTGAGAATGGCAGCACGCAGTGCATGTCATGTGGTGGCCATGTGATCAACCATTTTCATCGCATGCGCTCCGTTGAGCACACATAGGCAACAGATTGCAACACAGTGGACCCGTAAGTGCACCCGACTTTCAGGGAGATGCAATATCCCGCGCTACAACGAGAAAATAAGCAGCTAAACATTACAAGTCTAGATATTTACCTCCTAGCTGTCCCTGGACAAACTATCTCTCCAGTCCCTGCCCCCTCCCCATGGCTGGTGAATCATGGGGAGATGGGCTGCTGCTATGGGAAGGCATTCTATCACGAGAGTATGTCTCGCCTTGATTGGCCCGCCCACCTAGAGTAATGGAAGGTGGGGCCGGAACCGGGTAAAAGAGGTGCACCTAAGCTAGAGGTAGATAACAAACTACCCTACTATACTCCCAGGAGTGATTAGTTTTACCCTGGTACAGCTAAAGGGAAGGTTTAGGTTTTTATTTCCTTAAGTTCCCCAAATCGCAAAAAAAAAAAGATAATTGTACCCAGATTTGATCCAGAGGAAGGCAAAACAACAATTTAAAGTCCAAACCAATTGGTTTCAGAAGAGGGAAAAATCCTTCCTCACTGAATGTGACAATCGGATTAATCCCCTGGATCACTTGGTGCCTTACACTATGTCTAACATTCAGCCCGTTGTCATACCTAAAGTACAAAAGGTCAGTATGTTAGCAAACCCCATTTACTCCCATCCCTCATTTCCAAATATCTGGGGGCGGGGAGATTTGATCCAGAGGTTTGGCAAAATCGCCCAATCTGATGCCAAAGAAAAAATATGTCATGCTGACTGAATGTTCATGACTGTAAAGCCCTGTACACACCGCTGGGTGGACATCCCTGCCCTGGCGAATGAGAGGGACATAGTCCTGTGTGTCACATGGGATTTTGGCCAAAATGGCGCAATTTCGCCCTGTTGTTCGTCAGTGATGGCGGTCAACAAGTGTACGGACCCTAAGTGGTAATGGACTAACCTCTGGATCAACTTGAACTTTACAATCTATCAGTACAACTGGACATAGCGATAGTTGTTAAGGTTTAACAAGGTTTTTACATATCCAGTCCCTCACCCCTAACCATACGCTGAACATTGTAACCCAAATATAATAATAAAAAGATCAAATCATACATTACTGTACATCTACACACACTACATGTGATACAAACCATTAACACCAAACAACCGATCTGCAGATGGTCTAAGAGGGAAGAGACAATGGACATGTTCGGCAGTGATAATAATAATAATCAGAAAATACATAATAATTCTGTGTCTGTGTTAGTAGCAAGGTGGAGAGAGGAACAGGGGAAGACATTAGAGATACGTGGGGAGTATAAAATATAACAGACTGGTGTACTTAATAACAGGGAAAGGGAAGCTGTAGACCCCAGTGTAAACCCACAGGGAGCTGCCCATAACCACTTTGTCTTTTGCCCGGTCATTTCTTAGGCTTTAAAAAAAATTGTTATTTTCATAAAAGCAAAAATGGTTTCTTTAATTGCAATTAGATCTGCGTCTAATAATACATATCTAAACAATCCAATAGTGGTCAGAAAATCTGTAAATGTTTTGCATTCTAACTTTTTTAATCATCTAATATTTCCTTTCCTCCTGCTCCAAGTGAACAAAAATACTGTTTACTAAAGTTCGATGACATCACAGGATTACTTTTGTGACATGTGATCTTGTGACTGTGACCCTGCATGCAGTAGTGATGTCATGATAACTCACCTACAGGGTATATAAGAAGCTGCTGATGCCTCAGAAATCATTTCATTTTGCAAACTTGTGCAGTGCAGGTGAACAATGCAGGCGAGCTGTGAAAGAGTGGGAATGCATCCAAGAAGCCGGACGCTAAATAAAGGGGTACAAATGGGAAGCCCTGGAACTTCCTGTTCGGGTAATTAATTTCCACTTTGGCCATTAACTAATTAATTTTATTTTTGGAAATTTTCCAAAATTAATGATATAACCTGTTAACCCCTATATCTTTTTTTGTCCCTTATAGAGGAAAACGAGCAAAGAAGGAAAGAGATGTGACCAGGCTCCTGATCCCATCCCCCTGTAACACCAGGTAAGGTTAAATGTCTCTACCCCCCACCTTCCCCTCCGATAATATTGGTACATCCAACTGTCACCCAGCACTGACTAAAACTCATATGTTTTGATATCCTGGATTCAGGAACAGATCATAGAACCCAATCCCATAATTCCTCTTGTCTAGTCCCCCCCTATAGGCAATCTCTATTCTCCCACTGTAAATAAACCTATTTTCTCTTTAGCTGTAGATGTGCAGGAGACCAGGGCCAGTAGAGACAGCCTGTAGTATTCTCTATTAGAAGTGGCATTTTGTACTAATTGTCTGAAAGAAAGTGGTATGGCAGCTCCCTTGTGGGTTTACAATGGGGTCTACAGCTTCCCTTCCTCTGTTATTAATACACCGTCTGTTCTATTATACTCCCCATATTCTCTAATGTCTCCCTGTTCTCTCTCCCCTTCTACTAACAGACACAGAATTATTGATCCTGATTATTATTATTATCCCTGCCTAACACTGTCCATTGTCTCTTCCCTCTTAGACCATCTGCAGAATCTGTTGTTTTGGCTGTTAATGGTTTGTATCACATGTATGTGTTATATGGTACAGTAATGTATGATTTTGATCTTTTTATTATACTATTTGGGTTACAATGTAGCGTATGGTTAGGGGGTGGGACTGGATATTAAAACCTTGTTAAACCTTCACACTTCGACTATGTCCGTTGTTACTGATAGATTGTAAAGTTCCAAGTTGTATCCAGAGGTTAGTCCGATTACCACTTAGGGTCCGTACACTTGCTTGACCAACATAACTGACGAACACAGGGCGAATTGCGGCCATTTTGGCCAATATCCCATGTGACCACAGGACTATCGTCCTCTCATTCGCCAGGGCCGGGATGTCCACCCAGTGTGTGGTACAGGCTTTACAGTCATGAAATCAGTCATGACATATTTTTTTCTTTGGCATCAGATTGGGCGATTTTGCCAACCTCTGGATCAACTCTAGATATTTGGAAATGAGGGATGGGAGTAAATGGGTGTAACATACTGGACTTTATTGGTAGTTGACAAGGGCTTAATGTAGACATAGTGTAAGGCACCAAGTTGATCCAGGGATTAATCCGACTGTCACATTCAGTGAGGAAGGATTTTTTCCCCTCTTCTGAAACCAATTGGTTTTGGCTTTAAATTGTTTTTTTTGCCTTCCTCTGATCAACTCTGGGTACAATTATCTTTTTTTTTTAGGATTTGGGGAACTTTAAGGGAAATAAACCTAAACCCCCTCCCTTAGCTGTACCAGGGTAAAACCTAACACTCACTCCTGGGAGTATATAGGTAGTTTGTATACTACCTCCTAGCTTCAGGTGCACCTCTTTTACCCGGTCCGGCCCCACCTCCTACTCTAGTGGGCGGCCAATCAATGGGAGGACATACTCTTCGTGAAGAATGCCTTCCCATAGGCAGCGCATCCCCATGATTCACCAGCCATGGGGAGGGGGCAGGACTGGAGAGAAGTGTCACCGGACAGCTAGGAGGTAAATATCTAGACTAACTTTTAGCGCTTATTTTCTCGTTAGCGCGGGATATTGCATCTCCCTGAAAGTGTGCACATTACTGTCCACTTGTGTTGCAATCTGTGCTATGTTGCTCAATCGGAGCGCATGCTGAAAATGGTGATCACATGGCCACCCACATTGACATGCACTGCTCTGCCATTCTCACAAGCGAACGGATTGCATGCAAGCGTGTGAAAAAAAATGAGCATTGTGTCCTGGCCCTAAGAAATGCATTATAATAATCAATAATCAGTGGTGGGCCCCTGGTCTCAGATTTCCTGGTGGGCCTCAGTCCTGTCCGACACTGGACCTAGCATGTTAGGTCCTCACCCTGGGTGCAGCCAAAGGGAGGAGAGTTTGATTTCTGCTTTTGTTTCCCTTAAAGTAAATAATACGTTCCAAGGTGATCCAGGGATTAGTCCGAATGCCACATGGAGTCAGGAAGGAATTTTCCCCCATTCTGGTTTGGGAGCCAATGGCTCTGGGTCAGATGGGGGTTTTCGCCTTCCTCTGGATCATCTTGGGGTTAGGGTAGAATTCGGGGATTTTGTTGTTAGGTTTGTATGTTGTTTAAATTGAAATAAAAGTTTTCTATTAAACATTTGAGTCTGAACTTTCTTCTTTTCTGTTCTTCTCCTCTCACTGCCATATTTTCCATTGTGATATGGTGATCAGACTAAGATTGAAAGGGGTTATTTCATACTATAGTTATGGGCTTCAATTCATAGTTTCAGTATCTAAATAATCATATTGTCCAAACACGTACCTACTAAATAGATAATTCCCAGTGAGTATTTATTGCTGGAGCCCATTAACAATTTAGATTACAAGCTAAATAGGGCTGGGAGTCACTGTAATTATAACAGGGTGACATGAGGGATACAGGGAGGGTGGAAATAGATACTGAAGGTACTGGTATTATACAAGGCGAATGAGGATACTGGAGGGGTGGAATGGGGACTGGAGACACTGGTATTATTACAAGGGGCATGAGGGGTACAGGAAGTGGGGGAAATTGAGGACTAGGGCACTGGAATTATTACAGGGTAACTGGGAGTACTGGTATTAATACAGGTAGACAGGGAGGGTAGAATGGGTACTGGTGGCACTGGTATTATTACAGGGTGACATAATACGCGGAAAGCAAAAATAATAATTAACCACCACTGACCCCACTGTGTAATGTTTAAAAAGCCTTACCTTACATCTCTGATCCAAATGGTTCTCTTGTAGTGCTTGTCCAAAGTCCCAGAAAGATAGGAGCTGTCTGTGTGTTATCCGGTCACTGCTGCTTTCTTGTCCTTTTTGAGGTGTTTGAGGCTATAGAATCTGTAGTACTGACACCAGACACTTCCATTGATACTTAGAAATATTAATATTTCTTGAAATAGTGAATGTCTATCAAATAGTTAATTACCGTATATACTAGAGTATAAACCGAGTTTTTCAGGCTTAAAAATCAGCCTGAAAACTCGGACTCGGTTTATACTCGAGTTCACCACCACTCTGGGCATTCCGGCAGCCACGCGATCCTTTCTGCACTGGCGCGCCGGCCTGACGCACTGCCCGGCGCCGGGCTTGGCGCCGGGCATGACGTCAGCCGCGCGCCGGTACAGGAATGGGCGCGCGGCTGCCGGAATGCTGATTACCGTACCTGCCGGGATGGATGGAGGAAGATAGAAGAAGAAGAGTCGTCCACAGAGAAGAGCTCCAGGAGAAGAGTCCACAGGGAGAAAGAGTCCAGGAAGTCCAGAGAGAGTCCCAGGAGAGAAGAGTCCAGGAGAAGAGTCCACAGGGAAAAGTCCCCAGGGAAAGAGTCCACAGGGAGAAGAGAAGAGTCCACAGAGTCCACAGGAGGAAGAGGTCCCAAGGGAGAAAGCCCACAGGTACAAAGCTGAACTGAGGGGGAGGGGGGATTCAAGATGTTTGGGAACTACAACCCCAGCATGCTTTATTAGCTGGGAGTTGTAGTTTCCAAACATCTTGAATGCCAAGTGAGGTTGGCATTCAAGATGTTTGAAACTACAAACTCCCAGCATGTTTATTAGCTGGGAGTTGTAGTTTCCAACATCTTGAGTGCCAAGTTTCTACCCTCGGTTTTACTCGGTGTCAATAACTATTAGGATTTTAGCTGAAATTGGGTACCATCGGTTTATCCGGGTCGGTTTATACTCGAGTATATCGGTATTGTGGTTTTTTTTAGCACTTCCTTTTACTGCAGGGCAAAGCAGCATTTGAAGGGGACATCTGCCAAATAGACTCCAGGACTTGATTGTGCCAGTTTCCACTTGGCTGTACAGGAGGATATCAGATGTCCCATGTGGCACTTTATCTGTGTATCCCTGGGCCTTGGTTAGAGAACCAGGAGATTGATTGACCAACTTGGTGACCCTGTGTTTGTGCACCTGGATAGCCAGTCATAAATACCCTGGATCCAATCACCCTACCCACCAGAAACACTGTTGGGAGTTGATATTGCTGCAATGTTGAGTATTTCCATATCGCACCTTGGCCAAAGGCATAATATTTGGGTAGGTCACTCGATACGACCCTTTACCAACATTGCAAGATACTGATAATGATCAGGATTTTATAACGCTCACCAAGCCATGTGGTATTGGCCATAGTATATCACAAAGGTCTTTATTAACAACGTGTACCTAAAGTACAGATAATGATCCATACTTTAAAACACGTGGTATGTTTTTTGATTTATGAATAGGCCCCATAGGGTTATATGTCCCATGATCTGACTGGATTATTTAGAATACATTGATACATGATATATAGGAGATTGATTTTTTAATCATTTAATGTATCTGGCCAGTCAGTCTATTAGATTTTGATATAGATTCAATCTTCTCTAATTATTGTTATGGCCCTTTATCTTTATTCATGACATTTATGAGGAATAGAATTGCAATAGAATTATGGGCCCTATTTATAAAAGATCGGTATCGTTATCGTAAATACCGATCGTTATCGTAAATAACGACCGGGTTTTTACCGATACGACCGTTATTACCGATAACGACCGTTATCGGTAAACTACCGTCGTTTTACCGAGGTCGTTATTTACCGATAACGACCGTATTTACCGATAACGACCGTTATCGGTAAATAACGTTCGTTATCGGTAATAACGACCGTTATCGGTAAATAACGGTCGTTATCGGTAAACCCCGGTCCGTATTTTCATACGATCGGTATTTTACGATAACGATAACGATTTTTTATAAATAGGGCCCTATGAATCCCATTACAAAACTAACGTGCCATTAATCACTTTAATTGAAGAAGGGGCGTAATGCATTTATGGCTGTACAGGAGATTGAAGCGGTCGGAGATTCCAGCTTGGCCACGGTGGATCGCGTAAAAGGTAAGTTAGCTCCCATTTCATTCTCGGCCTGCAATACTGATTGAAGATCGGGAGGTAAGGCACTGCTCCTTAACCTCCCGATCTTCAATCAGTATATTAAGGAATAGTTCAATTCGAGAGTGAATAAAATAATCCATTACAAGCAGGCAGGAAATAAGCAATCTTTCCACTATCGCACTTCTCTGCCAGAACAGGACCATGGGAATTAGTTACATTACTAATTATAATCAATTTGCTTGAAAGAGCCAAGTTCCTCCACTTTCAAGCTCTTTTTCCCTTTTATTCTTCCTATTTTTTGTACTGTATTTCCTGCCAGTTATCAAGGCTAGAGACATGAAATTCGGTACAGACGTGCGGGACACACTTTTTTTTTTGCATAGAGATTTAAGCTTTTTTAAATTAAAAAGCTAGAAAAAACGGTGCAAAAAAATGGACTGTCCGGTGTGGACAATTGTTTTGTTTTTTTTGGTGTGAATGAAGCCTAATGGGCATTTGTCGTAGGCACAATCAATACCTGCCTCTTGATTTGATATTGTAACCTTCTGCTTTCTGGTCTTTCTGCTTCCCATCTTTCTCCCCCTTCAGTTGATACTTAAATCTGTCGCACACATTGTCTCGCTCTCTAACAATTGGGAAATTAAATCTCCTCTGTGCTGCACCTCTACCTGGCTCCCCATTAAACAACATATTATCTAAAAATCCTTCTCTTAACATTTAAATCCCTTCCCTCTGCTGCTCCTTCTTATATTTCTTCTATTGTGTCCCCAATGTCCCTACCCGTACCCTCCTCTCATCACAGAATCATCTCTGCCTCCTCTAGCCTTAAACCTTTCTCTCTTGTGGCTCCCATCCTCTGGAATTCTATTCCCCTCTCTCTACATCAAGAAACCCCAATAAACAAGTTTAAATCTAACCTCTCATCCTATCTCTCTGAGCACAGCACAGCACAGCATAGGACTTCTGACACTGCACCTGTTATTAATATAGCACTTCTACCATTTCCTATGTTACCCATCTAATTAGGTTGTAAGCAGGGACCTCTTTCCTCATGCTACATGTTTCAAACAATTGTAAATTTCATCATGCACATCCTTATTTACAGTATATATTTATTTATTTATTTATTGTCCCCCTTGTACGGCTTTTTGTATTGTAATAGTGTACAGCGCTGTGCCCGCAAGTGGCGCTATATAAATAAACATATACATACAAGAAGGCTTTCATGTTGTTGCCAGTACAAATCACAGCCCATGAAGTCAAAGAGCCACACCCCTTAAAGGGCATCTATACCGAAAAATCAGTTATTTTAAATTCACCATAACTGGAAACTAAAGTCGGGTCGGATGGAAGTGGGAGTAGTTAAAAGAGGGAGGAGGATACTGCTCCTAAACAAAATGTGTGCTGGATTGAAGGCATGCAGCAACACACGCAAATCAGAGTAAGTGCTACTTACATGTATTCAATTATAAATTAAGATGAAGCAAAGTAATTTTTTCAGTATAGTGTCCCTTTAACAGTATTCACGGTCTTCATGCAGTATTTTCTATACAGATGTCTCCACACCAATATGGAAGTCCCTGATAAGACTTTGATAGCTGCTTGTTTAATTACAAGTCAGCTAGTGGCCACTCTTGGTAATCCAATAAATGGTTCTTTAAGGTTGCAAAATCCTTAGTAGAAATTTCCGTAAGCTAGCCATACACAGGTTTTCCCAATTGGATTTCAGAGTGTGTGCAACAAATGGAAATCTGATTGGAAGAACCGCTTGAAGTTTGAGGCTTGAAGATGGGTTCCGACTTCAATAGCCTCTGTATAGAAAAAGTGGACACTACAGTGCATTCAAGACACAGGCTGAAGGATACAAACCAGATTATTATGCTGGCCATACACTGCTTAGACACTTGATAGATCAGGCCGAATGGTAGATTTGCTGTTACACAAACATCAGAATGTGTCCAAAACCACAGCCGATCATTCCTTTTTGAATGCAGGTTGAATTGTGAAAAACTGTTGGACGCGGCTACTTTTGCTACAACGGTGAGTCCTTCCTCCAGGCTGAACGGTCAGAATTGCTGATCGGTCTATTGGGACAAAGAAAGATCCATAGCTGAACAGTGTTTGAACACAAACTAAAATTAATAAAGAATCTTATCTCCCTTTAATGCTGCCACGTACCTGTTACAGAATCTGATTATCAGGACAGGGCCTAGGAATGTGCATTGATTATCTTTTCTATGTTTGTATAAAGGTTTGACCAGATTAGTAGCACTTCCGCTAAATGTAGTTGTTTGTAAATTAGCCTAATTGGAGTGCTTCCACAATCCTTGTATTGCATAAATGATGGTAGTACCAGTATGTGCAACTTACTGAATTTTGGGATTAAATCAGGGCTCAGAGCTCGATCTGTCTGTTGCAGGAAGAAGTTGACTACACCTCCAGTCAACACACAGTTGGGGGAACCTTGAAGACTCCTGTAGCTTCCTGGTTTCCAGTGCAAACAGTCCACTTATCTCCTTTTTGTACTGTGAGTGTAAAGCTAAAATGATTTCCCTCCACATTGCCTCCAGACTGAAACAAGTACCAAAAACTATAATTTTACTGGATTTGGAGCATCAAAGAAATGTAATCCAAGTCATTATGTGTTGTGATCTGTCATTATAATAAAATGTCTGGTATTACGTACATTCTACACCAGGGGTGCCCAACTTGAGCCACCCTGGGGGGTGTACTAGTAGCCCCCCATGCAACGACCAGGTCATGGGTGTAGCCTCATCCAAGCCAAGTCCCCCAAAATGCACAAGCTTCAAGCCCACCAGTGGGTCTGCAAGGACCACTAAAAATCACGAGAGGGCTGAATGCCTTGTATTTATAATAATGTGGCCAACAAGCTGATATTTCACTAGCCTTTCCAGAATAACCATGCCAATTCCAGTAGAAAGATAGATAAATACTATGCAGGTACCTGGTTCCAGGTTTGTATTAGATCCTGTCCTAAAGCCCCACCAACCTATGTCCCATCCCAAGGGCTAATATTTCTTATCCCAGCAATATGGCACCCCTATCCTTTATTTATATAATTAGGCATAAGGCACGAGTTTATGAAGCAAAACTGTTTATAATAGGTCACATTATAACAAATATTTGACGGCTAAACCTTGGATACCAATTATGAAAAATAGCTTTAAAATTATTTATGTAATTTTACAATCTGGATGCCCAACTAATCGATATTTAGAAACCCAAAGTTCCCCGTTACCAAGTTTGTTGACTCCAGTACATCCACCAGCTTCTCTATCTTGGTGTCCTTTGTGAAAAAATAATCATCATCCACCCATAAGAAATATTTGGTGGTCACCTGAGATACTGCAAGATTCCTGCCTGCAAACCAGCCCTGCGAAACAAATGAGGGGTTAGAAGGCTGCAATATTATGATACTTAATATGGCCCTGTATTGCGCCATGAATATCTCTATTCCATGTCAGTATTTGGTTATTTCAGTTCTGCCACTAAATTTAATTGGAATTAGGCCTAAGGAGTTTGACCACAGTCAGGTCAACACTTACCTGCCAGCACCATTCTTGTTGTTGATTGGTGGGCTATCCCTCTTTCCCTATAAGCGCACATGATAGGAGTGGTGTTTGGGACAGCCTGTCAATCAACTGTAAAGGTTCTTACACATGTGCGATCTCGGGTGCCGATGCACGATGTGTACGAACATTAAGAAATAGCAACAGCACTGGCTGGTAAGTGTATCCTGCAGTGGTTTAGTTTTAATGAATATGAGGTGGTAGGAATAAGCTATCCTAAGGTGAATTCTAGATCTATCTGCCAGATACTCAATATATTCACTTCCTTTAAGTCAGACTTTATGTTTCACACCTAAATTTGCAGTGTTCCTTCTGTAGTTCACTCATGGAAACCTGGCAGTGAACCGTTTTGTAAATTTTGTGAAAGTTGTTGGGTAAAGGTTTTATGTAGGCAGTGAAATACCTACTAGTATAGGTCTTATGGTGTCTTCCATATATTATATTACAAAATATAGCCCATCTCCATTACTGTGCCTTGATTTTGCATAATGCTTCTGTTCTTGCTCCTGGGCCTCTGATCTGCTCCTTGGCCCTACTTATTTCCCTATGGACCAATCCTAGGTTTGGACTTTACCCTTAAACTTGCTGCCTGCCCTCATTGCCTGCTTGTTCCTAGGTTTCTTGTGGATTATTTCTCTTGATTCTTCTTATTGGTAACAGTTCTTTCTTCCTTAAAGGCATGTCCACCCCCAAGTGCTGGCCCCTCTGATAGTTTTTAAAAAATTCTTACCTTACAATCCTGCTCCTTATGGTTTTCCTGCAGTCCATGTCCAAAGTCCAGGAAACTGAAGAGTAGTGGGTGTTTTCCTGTTCAGTGGTCTCTGCCTCCTGTGTTGCCTCCGGGAGGGATGCTGACATGCGTAGGGGAGCCCTTTCCCCCCTCCCTCCGGATCCCATCTGCCACTGCTTCCTCCAAGTGTGAAACGATTTTATTACAATGATCCATAGTGTTGCCTTCCCCAAACCGCCATAATAATACTACACAAAACCTTCCTGATATTTTCTTACAGCCCCTCGTGCCCATGCCTATCTTCACAGCAGACTGGCAGCCAATCACAGACATGGCTGGCGGTCCGGCCCCTCTTTGCTGTGTCCGGTTAGCAGAGAGGAAAGAAGATAGTCATGGGTAATTAAATATTGGAAAGTTTTTTAAGTATTATTAGTTCAGTTTAGTTCAGCGGAAAATATTATTAATTTTGAAAAAAAAAATTATATTACATATACCTAGTTATTATACATATTCTCTTCTACTTCCGCTTATTTCATACACCTTGTTATTCCCTGCTGTTGACATTTCAGGTTCTGTAACTTCATTCTTCCCAGAATGCACTCTACCTTGGAATGTTCCAAACAGTAATTTCTACTGATTGGCTGCTGGATGAGTCAAACATGTTCAGATCTCTACTGAGCAACTGAATCAACCCAGGTGCTGAGTCAAGGGCAAGTCCATAAAGGTCTCTACTAGGGGTCCTGCAAACAAGTCAGTATTTCGGAAGGATTTATTTATACCCAGACAAAATGCTGAATGGGCAGGTTAAGGTCATTAGGATGACAGGCATTGATCCAAACAAAATATGTTCATTAACAATTACAAAATGTGGGGCAATGAGTTTAGAGGCCCACGTAATATTTCATATTCCTACTATCACTGATTTATATTTCTATCTTAGTCCAAATGACTCATTGTTTATTTAAGGAACTCTCCAAAATTCTTTTCTATTATATAAAGGGACACTTAACTGTCTTTAGTAAGTACATTGCATCTAAATCTATTATTCACATGAATTTGAGAATGTTAATTCCTACCTCCCTGTAAATAATAGAACACCCAGGGAACACTGCAAGATGGTTGCGCACCTATATTTTGGTATATATTGGTGCGCATGTGCCGAAGATAGGTTGGGACAGCGAGCCTGACAGCTGAGAAGGAGCAGCGAATGGAGCGCTGATAAGGTAATGTTGAAGTGTTCCCCCGGGCGTTATTCACAGGGAGGTGGGAATATACGTACTTACCTCCCTGTGAATAATAGATACAGATTTTACTAAGTACATGAAATCTGTTTAGTGTCCATTTAAAATACATTTCTTACTGTCCCTTTAGCTTTGTATATAAATACAAGCAGTTTCTTTCTATTTTCTTAGGTGAATGGACTGTGGGCACACTGGGAGATTCCCCTGTAAAGTAAAAAATATTTTGTCAAGTTATTACTTGTCATTAATATATAATGTATTACACCCATTTCGTTCAATTGGCCCAGTACAGACTTGTTCATGTTATGGATTAAAAGATGCCTACAAGTTATTCTATCCAATTTAGAGCCACTCTAGCACACCAATGATGGCTTTTGGCCTAGTAGTATGTAGGTGCAATCCTCCACACCCCCTACCCAGAGGGTTCAGGTAATCCAGTGTACAAAACAGCAAGAGGAGCCCATTACTTCTGTGAATTTCCCAATTTATTAGTGCAAAAACAACTACTACAATGTTTCAGGGTGCTCACTGTCCCCTTCTTGAGGCATAATCAGTGCATTCACTCAAAAAAAACATTTATACCCTTAAGGCCCCTCCTACCAGTGAGGTATCACACTGAGTGATGGGCTGGGGACCAAAGAGAGGCTTCTAAGGTCACTCCTAGCCCTACATGTGCAAACTATATATTTAATAAATTTTTGTAAAAGGAATATTCCTATATGTATTCTGTTTTTTACCCCTTCTATTAATTATCTTTATATTTCTGTACTGGGGCCACTTCTTTTTAATCTGTTTATAACTGACTTAGAAGGGGGCATTGAGAGCAAGGCCTCAGTGTTTGTTGATGACACTAAACTATTCAGAGCTTTGGAAACTTCAAGTGATGTGCAACTGCTGCAAGCAGACCTAGATAGATTATCAAAATGGGCAGCAGAGAGATTCTATGTTGATGAATGTAAGGTGATACAATTGGGGTTTAACAATCCTTGTGCCACCTACAGCATAAATAAATATAAATAACAAATAAACCCTGTTAAGTGAATCTTTAATTTGGGGATTCTGGTAGACTTAGCTGTAGCAAACAATGCCAGACAGCAACAGCTAGAGCTAGCAAGATATTGTCTTAAAGAGGGGGAAAATATTATTCTCCCTCTTTACAAAGCACTGGTAAGGCCTCATTTATATTATGCAATGCAGTTTTGGAGTCCCATATATAAAAGGGACATCTTGGAAAAGGAAGCAGTTCAGAGAAGGGCAACTAAAATAATAAGGGGGGTAGAGGGGCTTGACTATGCAGGCAGATTAGACAAGTTAGGGCTGTTTACATTGGAGAAGCGACGTTTGCATGGGGATATGATCACTTTATACAAATATATTAATGGGCAACATAAGAAACTCTCTGGTGCATTGTTCACTAATCGGTCATATCAGAGGATGCAGGGACATCCTTTAAGACTAGAAGAAAAGATGTTTCAAATTGGATATACCCTTGTGGGAAGATTCCTGGTACATCCTTGTAATCATGGATCCATACAATAAGACACAACAGAGAAGACTTAATATCAAGGCGGTCTGATAATTCACTGCTCCCAGAAAAGGTGAAACTCCTTTAGACTCGTCACTTGGGCCATCACTTCTCTCTTCTAATGTATAAGAGAGGAAGTGGTGTGCGCATAGGAACAAACACACACAAAATGCACAGGACACTCAGATATAATTAAAAAGCCATAGAAATAGAAAAAACATAAAAACCTTTTGTTAAGACCAAGAATTATTTCTTATTAAAATCAGTTTAAAATCATAAATTAAACTTAAAACAGCACTTACACTTTGCAGTGGTCAGGTTTCAAAAACGCTTCTGGTGTGTTCCAATTATTTCCATAAAGTGGTTGGGTCACAGCTTCTCTGTTCCTCCTTACTCCACCAAAGTATACATGAGCTGGTTCGCACCTCAGTATCTACTATATAAAGTAAAAATCTTGTATATATATATGTAAGTATGTACTCACCGCACAGCCACACCCCTGAATACATCCACATTACGGTGATGCCCTCTGAAAGGACCGACGCCCATGAAGTCCAGTTTGACAAATAAAAAGCATGCTCGTCACTTGCAGAGCGTGATTCCCCAATTCAGTAACTCAGATGAAGGGCCTGGGCTCTGTGCACTGCCCAACTTCAACAACACAGACACAGAGTCCACTTCAGTGACACAACAACAGCGTAATGCACAACTCAGTGAGCTGCACACACAAAACAACAGCTTCTATCACAAAGGGAATGAGAAATTTCCCTTAAGGTCTGTAAGACATTACAATTTGCTCCTGGAAGGTTTCAAATATAAACCCTGGAAAGACTATGTTACTATTGGTGATGTGAATGACATTTATATATAAATATTAACCCTAGAAAGACTATGTTACTATTGGTGATATGAATGACATTTATATACAAATATAAACCCTGGAAAGACTATATTACTATTGGTGATATGAATGACATTTATATACAAATATAAACCCTATGTTACTATTGGTGATATGAATGACATTTATATACAAATATAAACCCTGGAAAGACGATGTTACTATTGGTGATATGAATTACATTTATATACAAATATAAACCCTGGAAAGACTATGTTACTATTGGTGATATGAATGACATTTATATACAAATTTAAACCCTGGAAAGACTATCAGGGCTATTCAATAAAAGCTCTTATCGTTTAAAATGGTGTTAATATAAACCCTGGAAAGACTGTTACTATTGGTGATATGAATCACAATTGCAGCTATTATCATGCTTAGAAATTTAAAGCAGAGCCTCCTGGTATGTGACCATGCCCAGATATTGCTGTCATGGGTACACCCCCAAACATCACTGTCATGCTCATACCCCAACCATCAAGGCCACAACCCCAAACATAACTTCCATGCCCCCAAACATCACAACCATGTCCCCAAATGCTGTGAGCACGCCACCAGATATTGAGGTCACCCTCCCCCCCAAAAAAACAAACCATTATGATCTGCCCCTATACATCATGGCCACGCCCCCAAACATTACAGGTTCATTGCAAAATCATGCCCACATCCACAAACATCCTACCCATGCCCCCAAACATCACAGGCACACTTCCAAACACCCCACACCCAAACTTGAAACCCATGCCCCAAAACATCATATCCACACCCCTAAATGGCATGGCCACACCCACACTTTGAACCAGCATGGCCAGGCCCCCAAATATTGCGACCACCAAATGTCACTTCCAAGACCCCTGGATACCACAACATCACAGACACACCCCCAGATCATCTACCCCCTAGAATGCCCCATCCACCTACTCAAACCGGGACGGTTGAGGGGTATGGACTACATGGGAATTATCTGCATTACCTGGACTTAAGCACCAGACACACACTGCCCACGTGTCACACACTTCACAGATAGTTACAACTGAAATAACAAAGACATCATGGCCCTTTCAATTTGGGCCAAAAACTAACTTTATTCATTGGGATCTAATAGTCAATATAAAGTGGTCCTTGAGCAAGAATAAAGTGTTAAATTGCAAACAAGGTGACATACTGCTAACTAATGTGCTAAAATAGAGCACGCTTAATAAAAACACATAGATAGAGATGGCCAAACTTCTGAAAGTTTGGTCCGTTTTTGAACTTTTGAATTATATGGAAAGTTAGAAAGTTCAAAAATGGACCTATTAAAGTCAATGGGAGTCAAATAGTTAAAAAAGTTCTAATGAAATACAATTAAAATATCAATGGTAACTTAATGTAAATGGCTCTGGGACCTGGGAAATAGTCTGCGGAACAAGTTTAAATATCCTTTCAAAAACTTGATTTTATTCTCACGTGCGGTACTTTCGAGCTCCCTCATTAGATTTTCGATAATTATCCCATAAACGATTTGACCATTCGATATTTATCCCATAAACAATTCGAACATTCGATAATTATCCCATAAACGATTTGAAGATCGTTCGATTTTTGTATTCAATAGTTATCGAATGTTCAAATTGTTTATGGGCTAATTATCGAATGTTCAAAAGTCCGAAAAATCCAGGTCCGGGATAGCTCGAGAAGTCTGAGTCTGTTCAAACTTTATAAGTTCGAGTTCGAGTTCTAGTCCATCTCTAGTTCTGAATCCAAAAATGGGTTTCATTTGGAAATGGGGACAAAGAGTCACAAGGACATGAACAAATACTCATCCTGATAGATAACAGTAAGGGGTACATTATTCCATGTATATTAAATTATGCAACACAAACCCAATAGTTAATTAAATTATATTAGTTCAAAGATAAGTATATAGTGGCTATTAACACAGTAAAGTTCATTGGCATTACTGGAATTTAAATAAATGAATCCACAGCTATTACTTTATCATATCATTACCTTAGTAAACGGGACATTAAGCCAGGTAATGTAAGGACCGCTGCTATTTCAGTTTGCATCATTTAGAAAAAAACTGACTTAATAGCCCTTATTAAAAACCAGAAACCGATATACACAGAGAAAATAATGACTGCTGGTTTGTGTTCATTACACGTGCAAGCTATTTTTACATAATGCTGGAATATACAGTATACATGGAGTATTTCTCTGAATTAGACATTTTAAATTCCGAGTAATATGATTCCTAGCATCCTCAGACATACAGTAAAGCCATTCCGTTGATGATCAACTATTATTTCAAATGTAATTATTGTTTTTTTTGGTAATTATTTTGCCTTCAAAAAATCTAGTCACAAAGTTGTGCTAAGACTTCATATAATATGATATAAATGCATACATATAATCCCCTAGATAACTAGGAAGAACAAGATTATGTTTTTGTCAATGTCTTGGCACGGTCCTACTATTTTAATATATCTGGTCAAACATTAATGAATTATTCAATGACGATTTTAGTTTTGCTGGGGGGGGGGGGGGGCAGGAAGACATCCAGCACAGAGATCTTGCTGTGTGAAAAGTTTTAGCATTTTCTAATCCTACATTACAATTTAAATCTATCTATTTATCTACATTATCCATATTCAATATTGATAATGCTCAGGTGACGTATAGGGTTAAAATTAGCGATTATAATAAGCCATTTATTAAGACACAATTTCTGAATAAAACATAAATATTCAATTCTTGTCCACAAAGGACTGGCTTACTTAAATATGCTGATGGTCCAGGTGCCTCTGCCCCGAACACTTCGCTACACCCTCAGCTCTTAGGGAACTTCCAAAGCTGTGCAATATATTTCCAAGTTCTTAATTGTGAGCCAAAAACAACTAACCCGTCCATTTGGGTGGTCCAGGTGCAGCCTGCCCTGGACCCTTCACTCCGTCCTCTTGTCCACAGATGTCACGAAGGGTGGGAGTGGACTTATCTTTTTAAACTGTAGTTCACCTGAACTCGTCATGCCTATGATTAAGGACCGTTGGTCCGAAACGCGTCAGGCCGGGAGTCTTGTCTGTTTGCCATGGCTTCAATAAAGTAAAGAGTTTTATATTCTACCACCATAGCAAGTGTAATTTATTAATACCAGTGTGCCCCGGTGCCAGTGTTTGGAGAGTGGAGATTCATATTTATCTATCTATATATCTCTCTATCATCCATCCATCTATCTATCAATGGGATCCGTGGTCTCCATTTAAGTGTCCTTTATTAAAAAAAAGCCTTTAAGACAACTCCAGGATCATACTTTTACCTGCAATAATTCGGATCAGGGTTCAACACGAACCCGGATCCGAAATCCGAAAGACATCTCCGGATACGGGGCTATTTTCGATAATTTTAAAAAGTTATCAAAAATACGATCAGGGGCCATTTTTGAGTTTCCGATTGTATTACCATGACTTAATAAGAGGAATATATAAGGCAAAATAACCAAATTGATGTTTTAACATTTATCCTGTGGAATTTACAGTAGGACATTTGCATACAATATGCACCATGGTTGCATGTGTTTAAAATATGTAGCTTGGAAAGGTTTGCTAACATCTCTACAGTGCTACATTAGTGTGTACAATGTAAAGTTAGTATCAAACAATTGTTTGCCACTATTGGAAATTATCTGCTAGCCCAGTGTTTCATAATGGACGCTGTATTAATTTGACTGGGCAACAGAATAACTCCTATTTCTTGAAGAGCCTGTTTCAAATTTTGGGCATTGGGGAAGAATCCAGAAACCTTAATTCTGCCAATAATTACATGTGGATATTAAAGCAGAATTGTTGGCATTACATATGCAAATGTCTTACTCTCAATTCAAATTCTGCTGTACTACATATTTACTTAATTTGTTTCCAGCTTCTATGTTTCAATGGCTATGGTATGTTCAATGGTCAATAGAGGTGGTGAGAATAAGCGTTCTCACCTCCCTGTGAATAATACAAACGAATGACAAATAGGTTTTTTTTGGATTTAGTGTTAAGTTTACACCATACACAAACTGTCTAATAATGGTGACTGTTTTTTTTATTTGCCTTCCTCTGGATCAACTATTGGACAGGTATTGCTGAGTATGATGGACAAGATGGATGTACCGTATACACTCAAGTATAAGTCGAATTTTTCAGGCTATAAAATTAGCCTGAAAACCTAACCTCGACTTATACTCGGGTCAAGTCCTAATTTAGATCCAAATTCTGCAATTGCGGATAGTAACCAGTAGGTGGCGCTGTGTTAACCTGCATAGAACGTTTAAAGGAGCTGATCTGCCTTTACACTTCCTGCTTCCTGTAGTCTGGCTGCTGGACTCACTCAGAACTGTCACTGCTCATCTGGATGCTGTAAATCTGATGGGTCTCCTCAGTTTGGGGAAAAAAAATTATTGCTAGTACAGTGCAAGTGACAGCTTGAAACTACAACTCTCAGGTGACATTTTTAACTATTGGGGTCAGAGTGTCCCTTACTATATGGGTCAGAGGGCCCTTTACAATAGGGGGTCAGGAGAATTGTAAATGATGGTAAGCTTAATTAAAGTTTTGAACCTTGCCACTCCACATGCTTTGTTGCTGGGAGTTTCAGTTTCAAAAAATCTGGAGTGCCAAGGAATTGGAGGTTACTGGTACTGGATTTGGCTATTACTGTATGGGATTCATGTATGGGAATACTGCTGTCCATTTAAAGGGCAACTAAAGCCTCAAAACAATACAGAATCAGAAGGCAGTTGTGGTCAAAATTTCAACCCTCGACTTATACTCAAGTCAATCAGTTTTTACAAATTTTTCAGGTAAAAATAGGTACCTCGACTTATACTTGGATCGACTTATACTCGAGTATATACGGTATATGCACCCTGAAATACTATACCAAATACTAATGAAAACTACTGTGCTAAAAAGAACAAACACTAACAGGAGTAAAGCAATTTTCATCAATCTTCTGAAACATCTACGCATGTTTTTTTTTTTTAATAATCTGTCATCTGCGGCTATAGGCATTAGGGATACAGTATAATCTTGTTTAGAGTAACAAGATGTATTAAGGTTGTTGCAGGTTGGTGGCACTCCAGCTGCTTTTGCTGTTTTTTTAAATGTGTCTTGCTCGTATATCTGTGACATTGGGCTGCCTGTTACTAGGTTTGAATGATAAAAAGGAGCCATAAGCATGTAACTCATTTACTGATAAATAAAAATAAGATGCTTCATTTTTAACAGCCCATGATAATGAAGAAAGAAACAGGCTTGTAACAGTGAGTCAATGGGAAATGTTATCATTAGAATTCTATATTGAGACAAGGAACATCATTCAAGGGTCACAGAAGTCAAGCTAAAAAAATTGCGTCAAGAAATAGATCCATTATAGAATGGTATATTTAATGGTTTTGAGAGTAATGACAATGATCAAGTTGTTGAAGTTGGCAGCAGTTATTAAGAGAAATCCTGGAATGCTCCATGTACATCACAGTCAGTGACAACCTTTGTGGCAATTGTGTGATTATTATTGCCAAATAATCAGCACCACAACAACCTGAGTGCTCTAATGGAGCTGGGCATTATCCAACACTCTATTCCCAAAAATCAAATAATGATATAAGAAAAGAATGAAGACTGCAAAGGAAGAGACCAATGTTACACAACTCACAATTGTTTTTCAGACTAAATTGTGATTTAAAAAAAATAGGTTTATTATGGAATGTTAGCAGATTGATTTTATGCTAAGAGGAATGAATCCTGAAAGTTTCAATTATCACAAAATTGCTCTACCCAGTTAGGCAGGATTCATGATCAGTTTGAAGTTATGTTATTAACTGCAGGTACATTGTTATGCTTGAAATAAAAAATCCATTCAGAACTATTTTATACTTCAAGCACATTTGTAGGCAGCTCTTGAAAACCCTAACACATGATTACCATGTGCTTAGGGATCTTAGGGATGTCTTTCATTCTCCCAACCAGTGACTTTACAGGGAAACTAGTGACTTTACAGTCCAGCTTCCCTGATTTTTTTTGTCCACTCAATATGCAATCTAACAGTTGGAGTGGGCGATGGCAGCTCCCTAGTCCAATTGGCACTTTCATAGGCACAGAAATATTGTAGACGTATCTTAAGGTACAGTAGGTTCCTCCATTTAGATCTTTAGGTCTTCCCTAAGGCTTCCTCTATTCATTTCATGGAGGTCTACTGCAGCTGTAAACTGTTTATTATTGAGCTATAGAACATAAAGGAGAAATTTTGCATATCTCCACCCCTTACTAAGAAGCCTTGTTTCTTAGATTTTGTGGGCAACGCTATTCATATAGCATAAGACTGCAAGATACCTTCTGTTATAAGAAGGCTCTGCTCCATTTTTATGCTCTGTGGAGGGTTTTTTGCTCCTTTTGGTCCCCCTCTCCCTAAGCTTTTTAGCTGCCTTGTTATCTGAGCTATAGTAAGCCAGCATTGACTGCCAGCTTGCTCACAAATAGGTTTTTTTTAAAAAAAAATTAAAGGCACAGTACAATACTGGGTGATCAGTACCAATAGAGAGAAAAATCACTTCCTGAAAAATTCTTACTGGGAAGTGATTTTTCCATTGGGATTTTAACTTGTGTTACATTTACTGATAGTCATTTAAATCGTAATAGTGAGATAGTACACACATACATATACACCTTTCCTATATAGTATTTGAGGTTGAATAAAGACATACGTCCATCCAGTCCAACCCATCTAGCAATATCCTCATTTCCTGCCTAACTGTTGATCCAGAGGAAGGCAAAAAAAAACCTCACCAAATTTATGAATGGGGAAAAAATTCCTTCCTGACTCCAAGTTGCAATCGGAAATTTCCCTGGATCAACTCTACTTTATGTATCAATACCAGTTACTCAATGCATTTTTTTTTAAAACTGCTTTCAAAAGAGTAAAGGTATGCAGCCCTCCCTATAGGTTTTTTTTCCTGATTTCGAGTCTCTCTCTGCCTTCAATTAGCCACACTGTGAGAAAACACTCCTCCACCCATCCTTGATAAGTTTAATTATGTAGGCTGAATCCTAGCAACCGAACAGTTCAAGTTTGTTTGACTGGCAGAGGAGGAGGAGAGAGGTTGTAACAGACATTCCCACAAGCCAATGACAAGTGATATATTAATCATTGTCATCATCGTGTAGGAGGCTGGCTTTTAGCACTCATCTTTGCTGTGTGATATCTAAGGGAATGCAGCACGGTTGTAAATGAGAGTAAGCGATTTCAACTGCTGGAAGTGTGGACATGTAATGGGGGAGATGTTGTTTTTTGGGGTATTGTTGTCCTTTAATTTAGTTGCCCTTCTCTGAACCCTTTCCATTTCAAATATGTCCTTTTTGTACACAGGATTCCAAAATTGCACTGCATATTCCAAATGAGGCCTTACCAATGCTTTGTAAAGAGGGAGAATTACATGTTCCTCCCTTGAATCCATACCTCTCTTTATACAAGACAATACCATGATGGCTCTGGCTGTTGCCGCCTGGCACTGCTTGCTACCTTTACGTTTATTATCCACCAAAACTCCAAGATCCCTTTCCAACAGGGATTCACTTACCACAGAGCCATTTATAGTATAAGTAGCACAAGGATTTTTAAGTCCAAAATGCATCTCCTTACATTTATCAACATAGAATTTCATCTGCCACTTAGCAGCCCAATGTGACAATCTATCTAGATCCCCATGCAACGATTGCACATCCTCTGAAGTATTTAATGGTCGACAAAGTTTTGTGTCCTCAGCAAACACAGAAACCTTGCTGACAATACCCACTTCCAAATCATTAATAAATAGATTAAATAGAAGCGGCCCCAACACAGAACCCCACTTAGCACTTTAGTCCATAATGATGAAGCCCCATTTACAACTACTCTCTGTATCCTATTCATTAACCAATTTTCTATCCATGTACAAATGTGACTCCCCAGACCAACAGACCTTAGCTTAAGTAAACTACATCTACTGCTATGCCAAAGTCTAAATTTCTACTTACTTCCTCATAAAAGCCAAGAAAGTTAGTTTGACAAGATCAATTCCTCCTATTCTGCAACCATTTTCATGTGAAATTCGTCTTTGGTTTTTTTAATTTAGGAAAAAAGGAAAACATGGCAAGTAATACTCCAATTTGATTGACATCTGTTTCTAGTTATTTGCATTTTGATCAAAACTTACCCCACTCATAAAAAACATGTAGTTGTTTTGTGCTGTTTCAGTTTTATGGAGTCTTCTGAACAGGAAAAGTGGGATATCTACATATGTCTGGTATAGTTGAACCAAAGCATTTGGAAACAGTAAGATTTTGTGCCAAAACTTGAGTTTTCCACAAATAAACATGCAACAAAAAAAACATTTTTGAAAATTGTATACATTTTTAGATACGCTATATACTCGAATATAAGTCGACCCGAGTATAAGTCGAGGTAACTATTTTTTACCTCAAAAATGAGTAAAAACTGGTTGACTCGAGTATAAGTTTTTAGTTGCCCTTTAAATAAACAGCAGCATTCCCATACAGTAGTCACATACAGTAATAGCCAAATCCAGTATGGCTTTTACTGTATGGGACTACTGTATGGGAATTATGTTTTCATTTAAAGGGCAACTAAAAACTTATACTCGAGTATAAGCCTCAAAGCAATACAGAATCAGAAGGCAATCTATTTAACAACAGGTACCATCCTCAGTATTGTTTTCAGGTATTAGTTGCCCTTTAAATTAAGTAATCCCCAATTCATTGGCACTCCAGATGTTTGTAAACTACAACTCTCAGCATGCTTTAGTTGCTGGGAGTTGTAGTTTACAAACATCTGTAGTGGAACTACACACACTAAACCTGTTTACAACCCCAAAACACACTACCCTGTCCCTGACCCGAATTCCTCTCTTACTCCCCCCCACCCCCAGGAATAAAACCCACTTAGCTTCCACCCTGCCACTACCTCTTCTTTTCATGCAGCTTCACCTTTTTCCAGGTGCTGTGGGGCAAGCAGTAATACTGTAGTTGCAGGAGAGTCTGGGCCCCCGACATCACTCACTTGATGGAGAATTCTGGCTGCCGCATCCACTGATGGTCGCATCCACTGATGTCACTACTCGGCGCAGGTCTCATTTCCCAGCGCCGAGTAATGATGTCAGTGGATGCGACCATCAGTGGAATGCGGCAGACGGATTCCTCCATCAAATAAGTGACTGACCCGAGTATAAGTCGAGGTTCAGTCTTCAGGCCGATTTCACACCCTATAAGTCTGAAAACCTCGAATTATACTCGAGTATATACGGTATTTCAAACAAAAATCCAGTCAAATCTTCAGAAAAGATATATAATGTCCTACTGTAAACTTTCACAGAATAGGTTATACTGTAAATAATTCATTAATAATAAATGTCTCACCTGCAAATAACAGAAAACGCTTTTTGATTCGCCCTCAGTTTAAGTTTACCATTGACCGTTTTAATGTTGCTTGAGGTTTGACCAATGAGTGCCTAGGGAGTGTTTTATCCTAGAGACACAATTTGGCAAATGCATTTGTTTGGGGATGAGCAGCAAACAGCTTTCCAGAAAAACAGACTAAAGTTAATTTTCACACATTTATCTTTATACAGACAGCTCTGTAAACGCATCTTTTCTGCATTGGCACAACACAATTTTCTTATTATCCTGCCTATTTAATCCTCTGACCCCTCTCTCTTCTTACCCTCACATTATTCTCATTTACTGAACTCTAGGGTGTAATTCGTCTGTCAGTTTGACTGTTGTGCCACCTACACTAGGTATGAGCTTATTAGATATAGGGAGAGTGCAATGACAATCCCTTTTACTGCTTTTCAATGTGTTTTTTCCTGTTGAACCAAGATCCTTGCTTCTGTTATTGCTTGAATACCTTTCTTTTAATTTTGAATTTGAATAACATAACAAGACTCACATCAGCCTTCAATTAGTTGTTGTCCAAGCTGTGCCATCCATTGCTTTTTCTACATCATTTTATAGTTTTTTTTCCCTTTCGGTTTAAGTGGATTTTCTGTCTTTTGAATAGTATTTAATTTAGCTAAATCATTGCCCTACACCACCTGTGATATCTACTGAGATGCAGATGTTTGAGCCATAAGAAAAACTAAACCTTTGAATGCAGACCATCTGTTCTATGGCTAATAAATATATTAAACAGTATAGGCTGCTGCAGAGACACCTGAGACACTTACTTATCCTTGTACTGAATCTAATCATCCTTCCCTTCAGACAGTTACATGTCCATTACATTTTGCCTACAAGCTAACCCTCCAGCTTGAAGATTAATAACTTGCTTTCAGCAGCAGCAAAAGCTTTAAGCTAAAGTTGCAGGGAAATATTTTTTTGGCCAGGATGATCCTAGGAGATGTACAGACACTAACTACATTTAGCATTCATTTGCACCATTTGCTTGGGGCCATACAAGCACATTTCTAATGTCACATACTGTAACTAAAATGGAAAATTTACCATAATATCTTGCAGGACCCCACTAGCTACAGCTAAATATGTGAGAACCATGGGTCCTTTTAGAAATATAGGTAGTAATAGTTTCCCTGGTACAGAAACTACGGAGGAGCCACTTTGGCTTTCTCAGGATCAAAAAGATGCAATATAGTAATAGAGTGGTGTTACCCTTTTAATAACCAGAATTCCCAGGCTTTCAGACTGGAAGTGACGTCATGCGTTCCACCTATGGAACGCATGACTCTTCATTAGCCTATGTATATTTTTATACCATTTCCTAGGGTCTGTTAATGCTCAATCTAGGTAGAGGCAGAGTCTCTCTGCACTCTACCATTTATATATCTTGCAGGAGAACGTACTTTTTCTTCCATCCGCGCTGTGTTTTGTATGGTCCCGGCCTATGTGTTCCATTTCGTCATGGCCGCCATCTTGGATTTTTGCCAGCTGGAACAGGGGCTGTATAAGGAGTTCCTTATAAAAAAAACTTCATATAAACTACTTATTTCAGCTCTCTGGCTAAGGACTTTCTTTGATTATTGTTGCTTATGTTAGTCAAATGACTTGGCGCTACAATTTCCTTAATGTTCCTGTTTCTCTGTCCACCCTTAAATGTAATTTTTAATATGCTGTTCCCCCATGTCTCCCAGCCCCAACCACGTAATTTTTATTTTCAGAAAGCCCCCCAAACTCTTACTTACCTCTCCTCTTTCCTTTGCCGCGCTGCCGGCGAGAATGCAAGCAGAGGGGCGGGACCGGCAGTCGCGTCTGTGATTGGCTGAGCGGCAGCCAATCACGGACCCAGCTGCCGGTCATTCAGTGCAGCGGAGGAAAGAGGAGAGGTAAGTAAGAGTTTGGGGAGCTTTCTGAAAATAAAAAATATGCGGTTGGGGCTGGGAGACATGGGGGAACAACATATTAAAGGGGTTTTATGCTAGGGGGAGGGATAGTAGAACGGGAGGGAGAGGGAGTGAGAGGGAGGGGGAGGGAGGGGGGAGAAGGGCTGCAGTACGCATGGCAAATATCTACCGAGGCAAGGTAGCAGGCAGAGCCCTATATGGACTCTGCTAGCCTCCTGGTGGGCAGTTTTTGGGACTTTGGGGGGGACTACATGCGAACCTTATGGAGCTGGGTAAGGATTAAACTACACTACATGGTGGGGCCAGTAGTTGGGGGGATTATAGTTTTGGGGGTGGACATGCCCTTTAAATAAGAAAGTTGGTTTATCTGGAATGGAAGTATATAGTATATTATCTTCACATAACATGTGCCAATGTTTGTTGATTATTTTCCTTATTGTTATATCATTTCCATCATAGGTGGTCTTAAATAAGCATATAACAGCCAGGTGTTAGGGACCTCCTGAATGCAAGGTGTGGATGCATTGAGGCTAGGAGATGTTATCAAAACTGCCCATGGTAGGCATCAAAGCAGCTCTGTACAGGGCAGACAGTTGGAGTTGATACACACACCTACGGTAAAAAATATCGGCCATGTGTAGTCTCAATTTTCTTCAACCAATGAGATTAATTGGTTGAGTCAAATTAACACCTCATTCTAAATTTATCACCCCTTGAATAAGCCCAATATGTCTCTTGATTGAATCTTGTTAATCCTGACTTATAAAAAATAAATTTAAACAATCTAAAGTTTCTTCTCTTGATAAAGCTTAAGAAACCACATAATCTGTCATACGTATAAGAAATCTGGGACCTTTACAGTAGTTGAGGTCTAATTTACGTTTAAATGGCAATTGTGCTGACACTGATAGTTTCTTATTTTGAGCACTAGAAAGCTTGCACTGAAGTCAAGACTTCAGTATGATTATCCCTCTTGATCTGAGAGACCTGGCACCTTACAGAGTTTCTTTCTTGAAAAGCATGTCCAATCATGTTCCTTAGCTATAGGTAACAGGTACAGACAATACAGTATTCTTATCATTTATTCTCTAGAATTTCATCAAATATCACATGATTACATTTTGTTGTTAAAGGACATGTAAACTGTGTCAAATAATTTTCCAACTAATCAAACAGTAATATTTACCACCAATTTTAAATCTGTTTTTTTTCTTTTTCACTGACCTTCCTATCCCTTGTTTATTAGCTCTGGGAGATTTACTTTTTAAAGAAAGCGAGGTACAGCTAGTCAGTAAAGAACTGTCAATCACCCAGCCCCTCTCCCTGGCACACTACATGTTCAAACTATCCATTCTATACAAGTAAAGCTTATTTCTCTGTCACTGCATGGCTAATTGATTCAGCATTAAGATCAGGAAAAGGAATAAGCATTATCTGTTACTCTGTGCTCTTTCTGTGCAGATAAACCCAATCCTGCAATTAGCTGCTGGCTGTGTTCCAATGTAGCACCTAAAGAAATCAATTACACACACACACACACACACACACACACAAACATACACCTTCAAACTCCTACACACACACACACACACACACACACACACCTTCAAACTTCTACAGCTAAAAGAACATTTTACTTGATTCAAGCAGTGATTACAGCTCCCAGTGCTGCTTACCTTCCCATAGCAAAGCATTTTTACTTTCACTTTCACTATACCACTATATTGGGGGGCACAGATCATCTCCTCTGCACATCTGTGCCTCAGTTTTGGGAGGGGTGGATACTGTGGATACAGAGATATGAGAAATCCATACTAACTAGAAGTGAGCTGAACAGAACATGAGGAGATCTAGTGACTGGGAGCAGTGAAAGCAAAAAGGGATCAAGTTCCTGACAGCACTAAAAATATAGAAAAGGATAAAGGCAAGTCATTTTTTTCAGTTTAGTGTCCCTTTAACATTTTATGGATTTCTAGAAAGAATAAATGTGGTAAACCTAGAGTCTTTCATGCTCAATCAGTTGCTGAATGAGAACTTTTAATAGTATACAGTAAAGTTGTTTTATATTAACAATTACTAAAGAGAAGCTCTGCTTTAGATTTAACAACAGCTCTAGGACTCCTCACCTAATTACTATATCAATTAGGATTTACGTTAAGGTAGCATATTTCCAATCAGCGGTGATGTTTTAAATTGTTCTGTTTAATGTACCGTGCGGTAATCACCTATGGGGTTTGGGGACTCTTGTTTGATAGCTTTATCATCATTTTGAACATAACTAAATTGGCTCATTTACATAAAAGAGGGTCTGTCCCTTGTGAGTACTTGCCTTCAAATGTAAAACATAAGGAAAAAATAAACAGATTTATCTAAAAAAATACTATGAAAAATCCACTAATCAATTTAATTGTTTAGCGCATTTCTGTTTCACGGACAGAAAACTGTCTTAGGAGCCTATCAGACTGACCAGAGAAGCATTTTTAAAGGGATTTCAGAAACTAAAGCTAGCCAAATGGCACATGAATCAAATTGTATTAGATCAATTTACATTTACAGACTGGTAAAAAAAAAAATAAGCAATCAACCATCCTGAGGATGAGAGTCAGCACCACGAAGGAAGCAAAGAAATCAATATGAATTTTGATATAACATCACAATCAGTTGGAGAAAATGGTCAAATCCAGGCAAATAGTGAGGGAATGTGGCAATCATGAATGGAAAAAAAGTTGAAATCTAAATTATAAACCTTGTGAAATTGTTTTTACAGCAAACCCTACTGTTAATTTGCTCCCCCTCCAACCCTCCCCTAAGCACATACTGTAGAGATAAATACTTGCGATGTGTACGCTGATTTAATACAGTATTCACGGTTTAAAACCTTATATATAACTTGTGTGAAACTTTTGCAGAGAACTAGAACAAAAGCTATATCAAATAGTTTTTCGGTGGTTGTGCAGTTCGCATCTGGAAACTGCCGTAGCTGTCGTGAATCCAATATTAAATAGATTAGTGCCTCTTTAAGACAGGATTATTTCCAAACTGTGCATAAATGGGGCTGAAAAGGTATTTCCTTAGACAGTTCCACTAGTTTTAAAGTGAAGCACACTGAGCATACAGTAACTGAGACAGTGATTTGGAAAAGAAGAGCCTAAAAGTGTCCTTTAGTCTTGACTGGCATAGGTATAGCTATACATAGGAATTACTTAGATAGTAACTGAAGATAAACTGGGAAATTTGCCTAGAGCCACAACTATAGCTTTTCCATCTTAATCATCTTGTCTGCTTATTAATTTAGCTTGAAGAGCAAAATTCCTGTTTTCTATATCTCCTTTTTATCTTTTATTGTTCTGCTTTTTTGGACTGTATGCCATCCCACAATTTTCCAGCTAGAGAAATGGTACAGACACTAAGGAATGTGGTGAATTGTTACTGCGTTATTGTCGAATTTTGGGACATTTATTCTCATTGACTATAATGGGACCAATCCTCAAACATGAACTTGAACTACATACTATGGGGGCGATGCAATATCGGGCACAATACCTGCGCTATCCGATGTATTATCAGGTTAGTGTGGGTTTTATACTGAGTTTGCGTTCCGAGAATGCTCAGAAATAGCGTGGCACATGCTATGCAAAATTGCGCAAAACTTTACTCCACTGAATAGGAGGCGTCAGCCGACGCACTTACCTGTCAGAGATCCTGCGATGTACAAAATCTCGCACAGGGATTTTTGCATCACAGGAACTCAGGCAGGTGAGCTACGTTGGAAGAAATGATTGCATTGCCCCCTATGTTATATGATTTCCATGGCAACCATATACATAACAATAAAAATAAATGTATTTAATACTTAAACTTCCCCTTTTTAGTTAATTATGTTTTACAATATTTAATTAGGATGTATTGCTGCAGTAAAAATGTAACACCAGCACCTCCCTTAGGCACATCTCTGTTCATCCTATATATTGAAGGAAAAAACATTTTAATTTAGCCTTCCTCAATGTAGTGTGTAGAGATGAACAGAACACCACAGAAAAAATTTGAAAATCCAAAAATAGACCCATATGAGTCAATGGGAGAAAAAAATCTGAATGTTCTGATTCCGTATCTCATTTGAAATCGAGGGGTCGCATTTTAGCTATTTATCCAAATTGGCCTGTAAATTTTCCAAATATTTAATTTAAAAATTCCATAATTCTGGAATATTCCACGATCAGAAAAATCCGAAAAACTGAGCGTTCCATCTGAGCTATCAGTTCAGAGTCAGAACCGGACTTCCTAGTAGTGTGTTGCTGGAAAAACTACAGCAGCTTTTAGAGTCATAATTAAAAGGGCAACCCCCCCCACACTAAAATCAGCCCCACTGCAGGTCCCACTGTGTAGTGTTAAAAATCCTTACTTTCTCATCTGCTCCATATGGTTGTTCTGGAATGCCTTCTGAGGGCTAGGCCACACTGTTGCGCTTTTTTTGCGGTCGCACTTGCGTTTTTTTCTTACCATTGAAAACATGGCAACAATTTATCATTGGGATAAATGTCTAGATCCATAAATAATAAAGCGAACGATGGGGATAAAGAAAAAAAAATGAAACAAGTGGGAAATGAAATTTTGTAGTTTAAACCGCGCTTTGATTTTCTTCAAGCCCACCATGTGTGTAGTTTGTATTTGTAAGTTGCATCGCCAGCATAAATTAGAGGTTTGAGGGAATCAATTAGCTAGTATTTTAGGGGTTCTGAAGAATTTAAAGGATTTTTTTTTTTGCTGAACACCTTTGGAAAGTTTAAAGGGGCTTGCAAAGGCTTTTCTCCGTTGCTCTGTAGTAAAGGTTTGTTGAAGTTCATCTTCCCATTGTAACATTTGGGAGAATTTCTGAACTTCATTTTTCCCATTAAGTAACACACAAAAGATCGAGATTCCTTTTTTATACAATGGATGTCTAGTTAGTATGTAATCAGATGCGTCATGGTGGGAAGTTTGGTAACTTTTGTTGTGTATTTGTAAGTCTTGATGGTTGCTTGAATAGTTAGAAAGGGAGAAGGTGGTATTTTTTCCCCTAGCATTGTTGCGCCTATTATTTGGTGTAGCGTTAGTGGGGACACAAAGGATTCTTCTATATTTGCCCAAATGGAATTGATAGTTGCTGTGTGCCACCAGATTCTAGTTTGTTCGAGTATGGTTGCATGGTAATAATCAATAAGAATAGGAAATGAAATACCTCCTGCTGGTCTTGTTTTGGCTAATGTTGCTTTCTTAATCCTTGGTGTTTTGTTTGACCATAAGAATTTAGTTATTGTGGATTATGCTAGTGTAAAATACAAAGAAGGGATTGGTATGTTATTAGAGCGAAAAAGATAAAGGAATTGTGGTAGAATCTTAATGGTTGAGTTTTTACATATGAGAGACACTGGTAAGTTCGACCAGTCCTTAAGTTGGGATTTCATTTTCTCAACAAGTGATAGAAAATTAAGTGAGTATAGTACTTGATACAGTAATTTGGGGATATATTTATTCCTAAGTAGGTTATGTAGGAACAATTCCAATTAAAATGGTACTTGCTTGATAAAAATATCTTTAAAGCCAATGATATATTTGATGTTAGTATTTGTGATTTAGTTTTATTTACTTAGGATAGTATATTTGAGAGAATTGTTCTAAGGTTGAGGTGTATCATTGATGTGATTGGGTTGGTAATCATTAACATTATGTTATTAGCAAAGAGTGACAATTTGTGTTAGCAGACCCTGTCTAGTACCATTGGTTAGTGTTAAGGATTTAGAATCCATGTTAGAAATAAATACAGAGGCTAATGGGTTTGAATAAAGTGATAGTATTGCTGTTTTAAAGGAGTTGGAAATTCCAGATATAAAGCCAGTTAATTCTATCCAAAGCCTTTTCGGCATCTAATGTAATGAATAGTGTAGATATTTTCATTTGTTGGGCCAGTTGAGGATGTTGATAATCCTTCTATTGTTGTCGGTTCATTGTCTTTTGTGTACAAATCCCACCTGATCCGGGTGAATGTTAGCTAGAATTCGGGAATATATCTTGAGATTGGTATTAAGCAGGGAAATAGGTTTGTAGTTAGAGTCACAAGCGCTCCTGTCTGGTCCACTTATCTACCTATCAGTTATTGGAAAACATACTCCAAGATATGTAGATAAAACAGAACGGACAAGGAGGGGGTAGTGAACAAAACTGATATAACACACACTTAATATTTCTCAATATCTATATGATAGCTGCCACCACATTCCAAGATAGCGGAATGACCTACTAAATATATCTATAGGGTTATCCACACCCCCTAAATTATAACAATCCTTTAAGCAAACGGTTATCCACACCTATTACTCTATACACAGTTATATATATATTCTAAACAATACTCTTCTATAGTAGCGTAACTTTGAAGACACAGGGTTGTTTTGGGATATACTCAGAATAGGACAATTATCCTTTAAATGATTTTATATAATTTATTAAAAGATAACAAAAGAGTGCATAAAAAATATACAGAAAAACTTACTGAACATAAAACTTTCTGAACATAAAAGGTAACACGCAGGTGAGAGTAGAATGGGATAAAAGAAGAATAAATGGCATCTGAAAAGTCCATGAACACAGTTCAGGAAAGTTGTTAATCGAATATCGGAAAAGAGTGACACAGTCCAAATTAATATTCCCTGATGGAAGCCAATATATGGCCCATCCGATGGATAGATGTTCCTTAAGATGTTATGACGAACTGTTGGGCTGAGGCCGCTATCCCAATTTATCCTTTCTCCTGAAAATTGGAGCGGTCTGGCCTCTAGAGGGTGTGCTTGGTTCAGTCCTGAAAGGCATTTCCTAATTTTTGGAGGGAACTTTTAATTTCTATTTCCTCTCTAGTTTGTACTGTGAGTACCGTTCATGTCACATTCAAAATATTAACATTGTTGTCATTTCCTTATTTTATACAATAAAATTATACCAAACATGACATATATTGGAGTTTGTAGGCCTAAGAAGGATTATATCTCGAGTTTGGCTCTGGGTATCAAATCATGCAAGGTACCTATAAATGCAGATTTGATTCTAGTATAAACTGCAAATATTAATAAAAATATTACTTACTTCTTTATCCTGATTTATTAGGAATATGAATGGCCTCTGAACTGCTTTTAGCTAAGTTCTAAAACAGAAGACCACCTGGGGTTCTCCTGCCACAATGTCTAGAGCCACACTGGATACTGGGGTGATATTTACCACCTATTGCCTTTGAAGCAGGCACCCTGCTGGGTTGACCAAATAACAAATGGAGCTAGCTATGGGAAAGAAATGTCTTCTACAAATTGTCAGGCAGAGGTTTTGTTAACCCTTTGACTGCCTAACCATGGGCTAAGTGGGAGTTGCCATATTGCCTGACACTGTAAGGTGGGATAAATTTGAAAATTACTGCCGCAATTACAGACATCGTCTATGGGAGTTTACATTACACTTATGTTCGTGACAGTTAGTGACTAAAGAGAATTCTTTATTTTGTTTAGGGATCGGTACTATTATATCTTTCAAAATTTCAGGGGGGAAGGAACCTTTTTCTATGGCTAAATTATGTTTTTAATAGGTAAGGGTATATGATTTATTAGAATGTTTTGTAGTACTCATTTATAAATCCATCTACTCCTGGAGATTTGTTGGTTTTAAGTGACTTAATTACTGTGGTTATTTCTTCTTCTTTGGTGTTTCAATCCATTGGCGAAAAATGCAGAAGCTTTTTGTCCTTGTATATAAATTATTTTAAGACGTCTTAGGTAGTTGTCATAATAAAATAAGTTATGTTGATGTAGTTTGTCTTGATAGAGTCTTAATTCTTTGAGAGTGCAGGTTGAAGGATTGGATTTGTGTTGGGAATCTAGATCACCTATTTTATCTAGTAGAAAGATTCTATATTCAGAATGTTTTTTTCTTTTGGATTGATGCTAATTGAATACCTTTTCCTCTAATTACCGCTTTATGAATGTTCCAGAGAGTGAAAGGATTGATATCAGGGGTTTCATTAATTTGAAAATACTATTTAATGGAACTTTCCATTTGTTTCCTTAAATCTGGTAATCATTAGATCATTGAGATTTTATGGACTGTGAGGCAAAGGTCTATTCTTGAATGAGTGTTATGTGACATTGAGTAGTAAGTATAATCTTTTCCTTGTATAATGTAAATATTCTATATTTGGCCACTGTGATATGTTGGACTTCAAGTGTTTGTTGGTACTAGTTTTATCTATTTCTGGGTTAAGAGTTATATTAAAATCTTAGATTATAATTAGGTGTTTGTTTTGAAATGATTTGGCTTTAGTTACTTTTTTTTAATATACATTTTGGTTGGTGTTGGTTGGGAACATATAAGTTTACTAGTATGTCATTTTTGTAATTAATTGAACAAGATAAGATATCTACCATTAGGATCTATGATAGCCTTGTTGAAGTTGGAATGCTGTAGTATTTTTGGTTGCTATCAAGACTCCTCTCTTTTTCTTTGAGTATGATGCAAAAAAGGTGTTATATAATAGTTTGTTTCATTAGATGATTATCTTTGTGTAATAGGTGCAGCAGACATAATATGTCAATTTTGGATTTTAAAACCTCTTTCTATATGTTGTGTCTTTGTTGGTATCTTTGTTGGGGAGAATTAATTCCTCTGATATTGTACGATTGGATCAGTGACATAATTAGTATTTGTGGGGTGATGTGGTAGCTTGTTTGTACCTTTGGTGATCGTGTTTTGATGATTTAATATTGTTTGAACTTTTTTGGAAGTACCATCAGCGTAATATGAAATATAAGAAAAAACATTAACAATAGCAATAATAAAGCCTGTAGGGCTTTAGAGTTTATTCTAGTAGGGTTTATCTTGATCCCGCTAGTAGTGGAAAGCTAATTCCATATTTATTATTTAACCCGGGAATTTATATTGTATGATCTAATAATAAAACTAATAATGATTAATTGTTAATAAAAATAATATACATTTTTAAGAAGACTCCTCCTTTTAGCTAGAGAAGAACTCTTTCTGTGAATGCTTGTCGTTCTATATACCCAAAGATTGATTCATAACTTTGTATTTATCCGTTTATGTACCATAAGAAATACTAATCTAGTTTTGTCTCTAGATTTCAACTATATTTCCTTCTATAAAGGATTATTGTAAATACATACATTTATTTAATCCATTTGTATCTTGTAATATGTAAAGTAAATAGTTGTAGTATAAAATTGTATATATGACCTATAACTTCAATCTGAAACCTATGTAGTAATAGCATACTACTCAAGTATATATTTCTTCACATTTCCCGTCTCTCTCTCTCTCTCTCTCTCTCTCTCTCCCCCTATCAATTATATAAGGCCCTTGGTCTTGAGGTGGGGAAATAGACCAATTCAGTTGTTATCTAAAAATGATATGATCAATTAACCATACTTCTTCACAAGTGTATGGGGGATTAGAAAAGGGAGAATCAAGCAGAGAATTTGGGAGGCTGGGAAGATTAAGAAGTATCCTAAACTATTTTTACTAAAAACATAATATTTATTGTGTTAACAGAAATACTTTTCACCCTAGTAGCATAATACTTCATATACTCATATAATTAAATAAAGATCTGATTGAGTATGATCTTAATGAATATCTATATAGAGTAAAAAAAATAAGTAAAAAATATGTATTCTTCTATTATTGAAACATAAACATTTTTTACCTAGTGGTATATTACAAATACCCAGAGTAATTAGGTGAGGGAAATAACCTAGTATAATCTCGGTAAACAATACTATTAAAATTGAGGAAAGGTAATTTGGGTAAATGGCAATTCTAATAAACTTTTTATTTGGAGAAACATTATAGCATATGTCCATAATGAAACTGTGAATCCAATCAGGTCCAGTCCCATCGAACTCCAATGGAAACAAAGAGTAATCAGAGTATATATAAAGTTGGGGAAAGGAGGTTAAGATATCCTTTCCAGGGAGACCGATCACAATCCCCTACCCTACCAGGAACACAAGACCCATATTAGAATTGGTTGGATAACCCGAGAATTTTTCTCATTACGAAGGAACATACAACCAGTCACTGCTCACTTTTCTAGGAGATCCAGAATATGATGATTTGGTGATTTTGAAGGAGGGAGTTGCAGGTTCCATTTATTAATGGTACGGTCTGTCTCCTTGGGGGATGAAAAGGTGTTAAGCACTCCATTGTGATTAACGATGAGGCGAACTGGTAATCCCCATTTGTATGGTATTTGGTTTTGTTTAAGTAGCTGCAAATGCTTTCCTAGCTGCAATTGTAGAGCTGCAATTGTAGTTGCAGAAAGGTCTGCAAAAATTTTAATTCTTTATATGGTTCAGGAAATTAATTATTTTTCCTTGTTTCTTGTAATAATCATTCTTTGATATGGTAGAAATGAAAGTGGGTAATGACATCTCCAGGGAATGCTGCTGTAACTGATTTGGGTTTCTGTAACCTGTGTGTTCTATTGAGTATTATATCCATTTCAGTACAGTTAGGTAAATAAATGTTACCATTGTTTGAACATAACTAGATAAATCAGCAAGTTTTATAGATTCAGGTATGCCCCTAATTTTTAGGTTGTTCCTAGACCTGTCTTCTAGGTCTGCTAATTTACTAGTTATAGTTTGCATATTGCCTTCCATATTATTGTGTCATTGAAAGTGGTTGCATGGAACAAGGTCTTCTCCTTTCTCAGTAATTTATGCAGATACAGTATCCAACTCACACCCTCACTAGCTTTGTTGAATCTAGGTCTATAATTATACCCCATTGAACACCAAACCATAATATATCATACTTTAACTGTAACTAAAAAACTAACTACAAAGTACTGGATGAAAAAAACAACCCCATCCATAAAAGAAATACAAAGGAATTTAACAAACAACATGCACTATGGAAAGGCCTTCATGATCTTTGTAAATTTCACAAATTTTACAAAAACTGGGAGATGTGGTACGTACAAGAAAAAGGTAAGTATCCCCCTATTGTGCAATCAGATCATAGTGCAAAAAGAGATTTTTTTAACGTATATCTATAAGGTTATGTTTTAATTTTTAATACTGTTCGGACCTACATCTCTTTTTGCACTATGATCTGATTGCACAGTAGGGGCATACTTACCTTTCTCTGTCTTCTTGTAATTATATTTTCCCCAGCACTACTCAGAGGTTACCCCAACAGGAGTTTGTGTTCTACACATTACAATTCATGTTATAAGATGTGGTATGTAGACAACAGGTCATTTACTTCATAACCCAAGTAAATATTATACTTCAATGCATTTCTGGAACACATGCCCTTCTTTTCTTTCTCCTTTTTTTCATTGTTCCCCCTGGAAGGCTCCCCAACAAATCCAGGAGGACCCAAACGATGCAACTTTAGACTGTATTCTTGTTTAAACAATTACGACAATTGTTAACCAATTCTAAGAATTTTTTTTTTTTTAAAGAATGATATTTACCAATATGTATTACTATCTATTGCAATTTGTACAAAATGACTTTAAAAAGAAAACATAATAAAAATCTATGTTAATAAAAAAAAAGAAAGTATCAAAAGTAAAGTAGAGGTAGCACTAGATATAGGAAGACTCTCAAAAGATACCTTTTCACTGCTTTAATCACACATTACATGTTTTGGACGCTGGGTCCTTCATCAAATTTGACATACACAAGCCCCACACCAACTTATAAACCCAAGCCACAGGAAGTGATCATCAATCCCGTCCTCTTTGCTTCGATTATTCAATTGGAGGGTCTGGATCCATGTTGAGTTCACATAAGCGTCCATATAGTGCATCATGTAGTCCCAGATAATAAAAACATATAGTCCAAATATAATAAATGTGTAGTCCAAATAAGTACTGCTCAAAGGCCTACCATACATATGATAAGGAATCAAGGTGCAAAACACAATATTGTTGCAAATGTTGCTAAAGAATAAGTACTGCTCACTTAACTTATAACTATAACGTTAGCCATACCTTTGAAGATGTCTAAGTAATCTATACTATCAATGTGACTAGGGCAGATGATTATCTGTGGGAAAAGGGGGAAAAAAGGAATAGTGAGATACAAATAAGAACTAGGTTAGAGATAACATTTCAAAGACCATGCTTCATTCAGTCCTTTGGGAATCAACGTATCCAGTAATCTAATCCAGTGACATTCTTTTTGGAGTAATAGTTTGGTTATATTACCTCCTCTCATTGGGGTGAATACTGTTTCCAGCACTGCCCATTTCAGTTTGTTATGCGTGTGCTTTTTATCCTGAAAATGTCTGGATACTGTAGTATCATAACTGTTTCCTGGCTGAAAGTTTTTTATGTTCCTTAGGGCTAGGCCACAATGCTGTGTTTTTTTTGCGTTTGCGGTTGCGATTGCGATTGCATTTTGTAAAAATCATTGAAAACGCGGCAACGCAAAAAAGACACGTTTTTCAGTGCGTTGCGATTGCGTTTTGCGTTCTGCATTTTTAATCGCAATCGCATGCGTTTTCCTATACTTATTGAAGAAATCGCAAGCGCAAACGTTTGTGTTGCAGTGTGGCCTTGCCCTTAATCCTTTCTTTTATTTCTCTTCCCGTTTGCCCTACGTAACATTAACCACAAGGGCATTTCAAAAGATAAATCACCTGTTTTGTGTTACAGGTTGTGAATTTTTTTCATTTAATGGGAGTACCTTTAGATGGGTGATAGTGTTGCCTTTGATAATTGAGGGGCAGCAGATGCATCCCATGCAAGGGTAAGAACCTTTTTTGGGAGTGTCTTTTTGGGGGTGTACTGTGGTCACCATATCCTCCAATACAATGGGACAAAGACCTGTGTAGTCTCTTCAAAAACAGCCCATTGTTCAGCTACCAAAGGGGCAAGACACTGAAAGATAAGTTTTGCCCTGCAGATATGGTAGCCGCAGTACAGAGGGGTCAGCTCCATTTTGGGAGAAGGCTGAGTCCGCTTGTGATACCTCCGAGGTGAAATATTCAGTCATTTTATGGATTACGTTTTTTTCCTTCGGCATGTTAAGGGATATCTTACTGGTAAAATAGAATCCTGGGTAATGTTGGATTGGGATGGGTTAATAGCTCAAGCTGGAGAGCTGGGTTACATGCTATCTCTCTGCTCCGCTGCCGGCCATGCCCCCTGTCTTATAATAAATTCTGTATCCCTATATTACAGGTATATTTATATATATGTGTATAGGATGTTAAAATTATTAATTTATTATTTATGTATATTTGTTTATTTATTTTTACTGTCTCTTGCATAGCCAGAAAACGTTACATTAAGAACATGCTGTTTAATTGGTTTAGCCAGGCAATATGCCTCCTTGTATCAGCCAGAAATAGAATTGCAATTTCCATATGCCAAATTCAGCAAGGTTGCAAATGACCCAAGTAATCAGGGTTACAGCCTTAGTGCCAACAATGGAATAACAATGACAATTAATTCCCAATCTGCATGATCGAATATTTTGTCAGACGAGCCATCTTGTAGAGAGTTAATTTTAAAGTTCACCTTGAGAAAAAAAGTGGAATATAGTCAACAGCAATTTGAAATTATTAACTCATAAGAGGTATTATCAGGAAAGAAAAAATATAATAAAATGTATGTGACTCTTCAGTACGAGAAGTTTACTTGTAATAATAATGGTGCAGTAACATGTATGAACTGTATTGGAATATCAAATAGCATTATAGGCGTCTTCCTATAAATGTTTCCCCAAAACAACTTTTACCGCACAGAGAGAAAAGTAAAAAACCAGGGATTTAATATCTGAAATCCCCACTACCTACCTTTGTGCGATACCGCAATAAAATACCTTAAATCTTAAATGCTATAACGTCTGGTATTGCATTGCGGGATCGCGAAGAAGTGCAGATTTGCGCGAGTCTAAATACCAGATCTGACTCATTGTTAAGTTTCACTCTACAAGGTAGCGCAAAACATAACACTTTGGAAATTGGATCGGGTGCGCTGTGGTTGTTTCAAAAATGGAAACACTGCAGTGCCCTAAAACCAGTGTAAATCCCACATTAACCCGATATGACACTCGGGTTTATCTATTTTGGGGATATTGAATCTCCCTGAAAGAATTGAGGCCATACTTGTTTCTCCATGTGATTTGGTTCATGAGATCTGTAAGTAGAAGTTTATTATCAAACTCTGGCACACCCCGAGCATGCTTTTGGTGTCCTTTTACTTTGGTTTTTACAAAACAGCAGATTAAAGTTTTACAATCACTGAGATCTTTTTACTTTGAAAGTACAGTCTGAGTAAATTATATTTACTTTGTTGAAATTGAAAATTTGTAAGTAATTATATAGTAGATTAGAGATGTTTGAAACTGATGAGTTTCGTCCCGTTTTCGGATTTTCGAATTTTCGAAAAAATTTGAAAATCCGAAAATCCGAAAACGGACCCATAGAAGTCTATGGGAGAAAAAAATTTGAAAGTTTCTATCAATTTGAAGGGTGAAATAGTAATAGTAGGTTACTGTAAATAACACAGGGACCTGGGGAATGGTCTGGGGAACTAATAAATATAAGTAAAACACATTTAAAATCTATCTTTCCTCATGATCGGGCTGTTTTCGAGCTTCGCAGGCTATTTTCGAGGGTTACTGAAATCGAACACTATGTTCGAGGGTTACCGATATCACAAATACGAGGGTTACCGAAATCAGCTTGTTCATTCGAGGGTTGGCGAAATCGGCACAAACATTCGAGGGTAAGCGAAATCGATCGCTACTTTTCGAGGGTTGATGGACTTACGATTTCAAGGGTTACCAGGATTCGACAATTATCGGGGGTTACTGAAATCGACCCCCACCTACGATACAAGTTTTCGAGGGTTACCGAAATCGATCCCCACCTACGATACAAGTTTTTGAGGGTTACCGAAATCGATCCCCACCTACGATACAAGTTTTCGAGGGTTACCGAAATCGATCCCCACCTACGATACAAGTTTTTGAGGGTTACCGAAATCGATCCATGCTTTCGAGGGTTATCGAAAACGGTGATAAAAATCGAAAACTCTGAAAATTCGATTTTCGAAAAATCCGGGAGTTCCGAAAGTTTCGTCGGGACTTCGAAACCGCCGGATTCGATTCGAAACTGGGTTCTATTAGAACCCAAAGTACATCTCTATAGTAGATAATGTACCCCCTACTTTAAATTACGGAGAAGGATTTTAGATGTTACCGAGGAGTTCCGTGACCTTTTATAAAGGGCACGGAACTCCGAGGTGACATCTGATATCCATTTAATTTAAAGTAGTGGGTACATTATCTTTTATAGTGTACCCTTTGTACCTGAATACATCCACCTGAATACATCCGTGTCCCAAATGTTACAATGCTGCTCTTAACATCCCCCCCCTCTGATCCTGGACTCAGTTACTTCCCCCATGCCTTCACCCCCCACACACAGACAGATGCTGCCTATGCCTTACACACAAACAACTCCCCTCCACACACACAGAAAATTTCCAGGCCCCCCCCCCACACACACACAGAAACTGTCCATGCCTTCATTCCCCCCCACACACGCACACATATTACAGAAGTGTACTAACTTGTGCAATCACCTCCTCTTCTATTGGAGGAGATCAGCGGCCTGCAGATATTGCGCAACCTGCAAAGTAAAAGTAAGTATGTCCGTATTTCCTGCAGTAGATGAGGAGGTGACTGTCCAAGAGTTTTGCTGAAGTCATTGCAGTGCCGGGAGGGGAGAGTTGGGGGGAGAGAAAGCGGAAAGGTCAGACGATTATAAAGATATTATTGTACAGTTAAGTCAAACAGAGACCCATTAAGGGGGTACATTATATGCTTATTAGTCAGAGAGGTGGGGACAGGGTTTTCTGGTTTTAAATCGTTTGCCTAAACTGTATAAAGCAAAGGTGATCTGTTAAATGCTAAGTACACACAAGAAAAAAATTTGAAAATGGCATACAGGATCTGGGAAAACACACTCTGCAAGAAGTATATATTCCCATTGGCTAGTGCGGGAGAGGGGAAGGGCCAGACCAGGACTACAATTGTAAATTTGGGGGACTGGTATGGGGGATCTAGGGAAAACCCAGGGGACCTAGTGGTATAGTTCCTCATCCTGGTCACTACAGTTTCCCTTTAATGATGTTTTTCAGGTAAAGATTCTCTCTAAAGAATACATTAGCATTCTGATGCCTCCCACCACTGTTTCACAGCCTTCCTGGCTTTTCCTCAACATAGTATAAATAAGAAGTTGTTGGAAGCTGTTGAAATATTTATTTTGTACCAATGGAAAGTATTTTATTGTCCAGGTTTTAAATTGCTATTATTATTTAGGTATATACTCTTAATCAGAGTTTGTTGATTTTTGCTTATCATTCTGGATAGTTTATACAACATAAGTGATATCCATATTCCAACCAGTACTGCCTGGGGCTCACAAACCAATTAGTGCAATATCTAAATCCTTGTGCGCAAGCTACTTTCAAACGTAAAGAGTACAAAAAAGTGCACAAAAAAGTGCAAAAAGTAGTCACATAAAGCAGCTTGCATAAACAATAAGTTGGATCAGATGGACACCACTCACTCCAGAGTTTCTCCCCGCCAAATCAAGGATCAAGCTCCATCCTCCATCATGGTGGGCAAAAGGGGCACGACCGGGAGGATATTAGAAACTCCTCTCCATCACAGGAGTTTGGGGTGGTCTTGCGGGAGCGTGGGAGACCACCCAAGAGGGGTGGGATGGGATAACCACTCAATCATTTTGCAGGCAATATTTGATTGCACAGTGAATGAGCCAGGACAGGGAACATAACACCTGGCTTTTCAAACATCATTGAATCTATCAAATGTCTAATTGTATGGCAAGCTTAATGTTATAGCAATGTGGATGTTGAGTTAGGGAAGTGCTAGCTAGTCACACTGCCCTTAACCTAAGGTAACTGGCATCAGCAAAACACTATAACCTGCATTCACCCAGAGCTGCTACGTATTAATCCAGGGATTCACAACTGATTAGCATGACCAGTTTAACCCTAAGCTTGTGGCAGTTGTGCAAGTATCGCACAGTCACCGCAATCTATTCACCAGCTTACCTCTTACGGGAGATTCATCTACAGTTCCAGTGGCTTTGGGTGAATCTCCCTAAATGTCTGTCCAGATATTATATTGACAGAATATACTAGTAATTTCTGTAATACCGCAGGGTAGTGTCCCTGTTTGGAGCTTGGACAAGTGGCAAATCATTTGCTTCATTGCAAGTTAAAATTAGTTTTCATTGCATTTACAACTGTCTGAAATGTATTTACTTACACAAACACCTGGTGTACAGTACAGGCCAAGGAAATTTTAAAAATGATTTATGGCTTCCTACACCGTATCTAGTTATGAAATCACGCTGGAAATAAACAAAGGTGTTTAACAGTAATTCCACCACAGACACACAGTGTGAAGTTACGGGATTTTCTGTGCAGTTATTTTTTTTTTATTATGAAGGAAACTAACATAGGGTATCAAAATGCATAAAGCAGCTGGATTGGAATGTATTCACCACACATTAATGTGAAATCATTTAAATTTCTATATTAAACTTCCATTGTAAATTCCTTTTTATGTTTAAAAATGCTCTGTAATCAGAGGCTTTCTACCCTCAAATTGTGTTTAGCCAATTGTCTATTTACATAGTAAATAGTACAAAAATGAATTATCTTCCTTATTTTATTCAGCAGCCGGAAAAAAGCACAAAAAAATAGAAGAAAATCTGAGTATTGGAAAATCATTTTTTATTAAGAAAAACCATATTTAAATGCAATTTTCCATGTTTCTGTAATAATTTAATCAGCACAATACAAAACAACACAAAATATAGAATTAAAGGAAATGTGAAGCTAAACTATAAAAGAGGTTGTATAGATATGTTAATAGAGGTTTTACTCTCACCTTCAAAACCAGCAGCATTGTAGAGAAATAATCTATTTCACTTTGCAGCTTTTCCACAGTGGGTTGCATAGATTCTCCTTGGAGAAGCAACATATGTGCTAGTGGCATAATACAACTACAGCTGCCTACATTGAGGGACTATCTCCATTGCAAAAGTGTACATACTCTTTTTCAGTTTAATTGATGAATGGGAGGTAAAGGAGCTACAGTATGTCTTATGTTCTTTAACAGGAGCCAGGAGGGAACCCTTTAAATTTACCTGTGATCCTCCACTGCTTCCTCTGAGAGGTCCCATCTATAGCCACGCGCCTTTTTACTGTACGTGCATGCGCTTATATGATAAGGGAGCATGAGTGTAGTTGGCTTCCGTCAAAGTAAGCAACGGAGAAGTGCAATCATGGGTAAGTTTAAACAGTTCCCTCCTGGCTTCTGTTGGATTAGGAAGATTAGGAGTTAAGACATAGATTTTTTACCTCCCATTCTTTAATAAAATTGAAAAGGAATTAATACACTTTTGCAGTGGAGAAAGCCCTTATAATGCCAGTCACTTACTGCACAGTACATTAATGTGCCAATTACATTTACTCAGAACCATCAATACAGTATGCCAGTTACTAGTAATCAGCAATATTTAAATACCAGTTAATAGTCATTACTCATTAAATTACTCACTCACTGCACAGCACCATTAATATGCCAGCTACTAGTACTCGGTGCCATTAATATGTCAGTTACTAGTACGCAGTGCCAGTAATATGCCAGTTACAACTCGTTGCTATTAAAGTTACGAATACTCCAGTTTATCTGCAATCACGCACCTCTGGTGCTTCCTCTGCCAGGTCCCGACTACAATGCATGTATAGTACAAGGGAGCATGGATGAAGTTTAAGTATTTGGCTCCCTGCTCCTGTTCGATAAATTGAAAACGGGAAGTACTGTAAGACATAGCTCCTTTACCCCCCATTCTACAATGAATGTAAAAAAGGGTATGTTCACTTTCTCAGTTGACATACCTTTTAAAGGACAACAATACCCAAAAAAACAACATCTCCCCCTTTACATGTCCACAGTTCCAGCAGCTGAAATTGTTCACTCTCATTTACAGATATAGATATCACACAGCAAAGATGAGTGCTAAAAGCCCATCTCTTAGATGGCCCAGGGCCATGATTAACATATCACTTGTCACTGGCTGATAAGAAAGTCTGTTACAACCTCTCTCCTCCTCCTTTGCCAGTCAAACAAACCTGAACTGTTCGGTTGCTAGGATACAGCCTACATAATCAAGCTGATCAAGGATGGGTGGAGGAGTGTTTTCTTACATGCTAGTTTTGAGTGACAGTCACAGGCAGACAGAATTGTTATGCCCCCTTCACAGCATGGCTAATTGAAGGCAGAGAGAAGCTCAAAATCAGGAAAAACCTATGGTGAGTGCTGCATAACTTTACTCTTTTGAAAGCAGTTTTAAAAAAAAATGCAATGAGGCAATACAGTTATCCTTTAAGCTGTGCAAATTAGAAAATCATGGTGATTGCAGAACTAAAGATGACTTTAAATTTAAGCATTACAACTGTATGCCAAATAATAATTACTAAATCCACTCAGGCTCATTTAAATTTTAATGTATTTAAAGAATAGTGGCAGGTATATATAAAATGACAACATTGTATTAATCTTCTTTAAAAACAAGAAGACCAACACATATGTGCAGACACAAAAAGGCATACACATATATATATATATATATATATTATCTCTAATGTACAAGATTCATATTGCCCATATCCTTTAAAATAATACAATAAATACAAACAGATATATATATATTATATATTATATATATATATTATATATAATATATTGACATGTATATTAGTATCAGGGTAAGATGAAAACCAGTATTGTAAAAAAAATCCTCTTCTCTAGAGCAATTCCTTCTTACACTAACAAACTGCCCATAGGACATTCCCTTTTTTGTATAGTATGGATGGCAGCTGTTTGCTCTCAGTAACGTATTACCTGCTGTCGTTATTCTATAAATACGGGTACCGATACTTTTTCTCGGCTCGTCATACCATAGCTATAAGTCTAGAAAGGATATGGTTCTGGGGTTATGCACCATAGTTAGTGAAATGCCACATCCACTACTGTTAAGGTGGGACAGGAATTGTTCCAATTGGACCCCCCCAGATTAACAAAAGGTTGTCAATGACGTCAATGAAACAACTATAATAAATGAAATGTTTTCTATGGGGATTCCAATATCAATAGATGTGAGACGACTACCATAACTCATAAAGAGGTTGGCATAGGTGGAAGCAAAACAAGCTGCCACAGCTGTCCCACATCTCTGGACCCCATCAAAAAGAAAAATGTTATGTGTGAGCAAATATACAAACAAGACAATCATACTTTTAAGTTCATCTGAATATCCAGACGCTTCAGGATTTCCTTGATAGCTTGTAACCCTCTTTTATTGAGCTATAAAGAGATTTAACCTCCATCGTAACTCATGTATTTTCACTTTTCCAGGTAGTTTTCTCCAAGGATGACAATACTTGTCCTGAGTCTTGTATATAGGAGTGAAGTTGTTTTGCCATGGGTTGCAGGCAGTGGTCTGCCCAATCTGAGAGGCCCTCATTTATAGAATTAATATGTGCCATGATTGGCCCATCATGTGGTTTATGTATAGACTTATGCACCTTTGGGAGATTATGGAATGTTGGGATGGTCGGTAATCTTAAAGGAGAACTAAACCCAATTTTTTATACTCCAGAATCTGAAAACAACCCCCCTTAAAATACCAATAAGCTATAAAATACAAATTGAGTATATTGAAAAGTAAATGTAAGCCTGTTAAGAACTGGATGGAGAATCTGTGTGTTTGTGCAGTGTCAGACCACACCTCCTGACCTCAGTCACATGCTTTCTTGCTTTATCTGTCCTGTAAAATGATTGGCTAGAGATTATTTATGGGTGTGACCAACTGTAATAAGTTTCTGCCATAGCTAAGGACCGAGAATGTGCAGAACATAATGGTCATTGACCAAACTGTGTGATTCTAGAATGCTGTGAAGTAAAGCACAAACCATGTGTTATTTAAGTAAATTTCCTAGCGCCCGTATCAAAATTAGAGGTAAGACACAGATTACTGGTTTTATATCAAGGTGTTCTGCTTTCTGGTTTAGTATTGTTCTGTGGCTTTAGCTGTCCTTTAAAAGATAACTATAACATCCTTTGTTACATTTCTTTTATACAAAGAAATTCAATCTATACCATCCACTTAAGAGTCTGTATGAATGTCAGTGACGTTATGTGACGTTAGTGACGTTATGTGACCCTGGTGGATGCCTCAAAAACTTTTGCTACAAATAATTTAAAATGGATTTATAAACATCAATCTATGTATTCAGATTATGTCCTTTCTGTTAATATATATAACAAAAAAATATGTCAGCTATTGTGGTTTTAGGGTTGGTATTTGTGATTTATCTATTTATAATTTTTCACTTGAGGGTGAACATGTCTTTAAAAAAAAAAAACTATATTCATCTAAATACAGCATATATATATATGTAAATATATATATGTAAATATATACACAAATAGAGACTCAAATTACAAAGTTGATGAACTATTTCCTAGTGACCAATTACTGAGACACAGCACTTTACATTTCCTGCATGTTCTTTTTTTCCTTACAGAGGATTGTCAAATAAAGATATTAGAAATTGACATTTCACAAAGGTGCAGGAAACTATAAAATATTTGACCCAGTAAATAGATCCCATAAACGGCGCCATAAACCAGAATAACCAAAGGGAACCGTTTATATTACTGTATGGGCTAAAATGGAGCTTTGATTGAGTATGCAAATAATATGATCTGTATATTTTTATTGGGTTATTGATATTCAAAGGTCAGGAGTTAAGGGGAAAATTAATAGCAGAAACCCTGCTATAGAACACGAGCATTCAACCTTTCTAGTACATTCCATGAAAAAATTAAGTTCTGCATAAAGGCTGCCAAGAGACAATTTATCAGATAATAGATGTGTATTGCTTTTCCATTCCAATACTGCCTTCTGGCTTTGCTACAATCAATTCTTGTACAAAATGCTATTTTTATAAGCAAAGGATAAACAGGTTAGTGTCTTCTATGGTACACACTAACAAAATGGTAAGAAAGGGATTGGACCACTACAAACTTAATGATCAACAATTTACTGCCATTTAATAAGCACTGATCATGAATGTAATGTACAAATAATATAAATCTTACAGATCAGCTGGAGGAAAATATTGGCTAGATCATTTACGTAACATAAATGATAGAAAAGCTGTTACAATGCAAAGCTTTGGGTGATAGACATTTCTCATTGCAATGTGCAAAGGGAATTTAAACTACGGTATTAAATAAATAGTAAAAGATACAGAAGACACTGAAGGATCAAGCCTTTTTAGTAAACCTGAATACCTGAATTTTTCATTTAATGTAACATTTATTTTCCTTGTTTTCATTACTCTGTAGATTTCATACAGTATATGATAATGGATTCATAATATAGTGTTTTTAAACCACTTTAAAGGACAACTCCACCCCCATAAGAACATCTTTTAGAAAGAATGGCCCCCTTAGAAAATGTTAATATATCATATTTTGTACTATGAATTCATTACTGTATGCCTGCTGTGCTTCTGGATGCCTCATGGAAACTGAGCAATTTAGAAACCTGTACTGAGCCTGTAGTGAGCTGGGCATGCTCAGAAGAGTTAGACAGGGGATTAACATTCAGTCATTGGCTGTGATGTCAACTGTTAAATCCATAACTGACAGTTGGTAACTGGAAGAACCAGGAAGCAGAAACAGGGGCAACAGGACATTGTGCAGGATTTCAAGTTAGACTTATATATTTCACATTTCAAACTATTACCGTTTAGGGTTTTGGGGGGTGATTTACCTGTATGTAAGTTTTCATTTTGGGGCTGAAGTTGCCATTTAAGTCTTGCATATATGGATTGTTATTATATTATATATATAGATATATATGTATAATATATAAATGGTCTAAAAGATGGGCGCAACACTCACTCAGCTATGTAACTTAGTGGTTTTAAGGAAATATTCCACTGTTACTCCCAACAGCCCTCTCCTTGCCTGCATTTAAGGAACTGTAGATTATTTTTCCTAATTTCAATCTATAAATGAATACATATAAGCAGCACTTACTCTGATGTATTTGTGTTGCTGCATGACTTCAATCCATTACTTGTATTACTCAAGCTTAGTCCCTCAGTCTCCCAGCCCATTGTCAGACTACCTGACTCTCTAAGAGGGCAAGCATATTCAATTGTCCCTATGAGGCAGGATAGGGAGAGGGAATTTCCCACCATGCAGTTCATGTACCTTCTGTCACTTTTCCAGCTACAGCAAAACTATACAGAGTTTAGGATACTAATGCATTTGATTGACAGCTGAATTGTAAGATGTTTTTTTTTTTTCATTTATTTTTTTACATGGAAGATATTTACATTTGTGTGTGTGATGTGGTAGCAACATCACCAGATCCCCTGCATTTCCTGCTTCCTGCTCTGAAACCCCTGTGACAGTCCCTCTTCCCTGTGTCTCCTTCTTGTGGGCCCCATGGCCCCTCCCCTTGCAGTCCCCTTGAAACCCCTTGTGGCCCCTCCCACTCCTTCTTGAGTCACTGTAATGCTAGGTACACACTATAAAATCTTTCCTCCTGACCGACAGTTCAAGGCTTTCAACCAGTCGGCCAGGAGGAAGAACTGTAGCCGCTTCCATCAGTTAGGCATGTCCTATCGTGTGGTCCATAGAGGACCGCACGATTGGTTGTGATTTTCAGACCTGTCCAGACGTTCTTTTGTCCGATTTGGACGAACAAACAGTCGGGGATCAGTCGTGGCCACAAAAAGCTGCCATACAATAATTCGTCCCAACCTACCGAAACACTGAAATGTTGGTCGGGCCAAATTATTGCATTGTGTGTACCTAGCTCAATCTCTTTCTAGTTTCCTCTGCTTTAGCCTGTAATGAGCATGTGCCAACTGCAGATTAGAAGGAAGAACTAGTATTTTTGACCACATATTCAGACCCCCCGCCTTCTAACTTTCTGATGATTTCTTCATATCCTTGGCTGTTCAGCACATAGAGAGGTGGTTGGTGGCTGATTTTAAAGGTAGGAACCTGGCCTTTCATTTAAACTCAAATTGTTTGGAGACCACAGTTCCCCTTTAATAAAAATCACTGCATCGATGGCCTCCTCCCTCACTATAAAAAGACAGTGTGCATTTTTGTTTACACAGTATGTAACTGATTAGAGAGATTTTATACTGCACAAACCTTAAACCAGCCCTGTGTATATGAAAACAATATACTATGGTTTATTTTAATTAAATATGAAATCATTAATTCCTCTGGAATTCTTCTTTTATTTGACTAGGAAACAAATAGTACATAGTGGAGTAAATTAACAAACAGTTTATCACAATTAAACAACGAAGTCGTTTTCTCTGTTTGGCTTTTTCTAACATTAATCTTTCATTTTGCTTCTCACGTCCAATCCATAGTTAATTTACAAAAGTCCTTCTGCAGTTTACGGTTATTGATTCCAAAACGTCCCTGTCTGTTACAAGATTCATTTTACTGATTATTCTACTAGCAACCTTAGACATTTCCAAATTTTAGAACATGTTTTGAATGTAGATAGAGTTATTTTACATGTATTTTATACATAAAATTCTCTAACATGGCCTGAATAAAAAAATAAGTATTTACTTTCTGTGTAAAATCAATAAAATGTTAAATCATATATAAAATGCAGCATATTGCAAATATTGTTAGTTGCAACATTTGTTCCCACCCGTGATTCAATAGACTTGGCATGCTTGAGATTAATTTTAATGGCAGCCCCCAGCCTATCATTAAAGGGCATGTCCACCCCCAAAACTATAATCCCCCCAACTACTGTCCCCACCATGTAGTGTAGTCTAATCCTTACCTCACATCCCAGCTCCATAGGGTTCTACTGTAGTCCCCCCCCCAAAGTCCCAAAAACTGCCCACAGGAGGCTAGCAGGTCCATATAGGACTCTGCCTCCTACCTGGCCTCCGGGAGAAGTTTGGCATGCGTACTGCAGCCCTTCTCCCCCTCCCTCTCCCGATTCCCTCCCCCTAGCGTAAAATCTTTAATATATAAGATTCCCCCTGGGCTCCCAGCCCCAACCGCTATATTTGTATCTTTAGAAAGCTCCCCAAACTTTACTTACCTCTCCTCTTTCCTCCGGCGAAGTGAGCTGCCGGCAGCCGCGTCCGTGATTGGCTGCCGCTCAGCCAATCACAGACGCGGCTGCCGGTCCCGCCCCTCTGCTTACATTTTCTCGCAAGCAGAGGGCCGGGAGCGTGGCGGAGCAAAGAGGGGAGGTAAGTAGAGTTTGGGGGGCTTTCTAAAGATACAATTATAGCGATTGGGGCTGGGAGCCCTTGGGGAATCTTATATAAAAAAATATTTTTTTGGGTGGACATACCCTTTAATTGTTAATGCTCTAACAGCATGTATGGTCACCTGACATAGTATAAGGAGATTGAATGTACTGTATATGCAAATCAATGTCTATTAGCAACAAATTCCAATTGGACCTTCTGTGTTGTGTGACATGACTATGGCTACCTTTGTTTTAAAGTCTAGTTGGTCTGTAGAACATTATTAGCTATCAGATTTATTTTGGAACCACATTAAAATGGAACAATAGTGATCACAATACATTTCAATTATTTCACTTGAAAAGACAATAAAGTCTAACTAGAAAGGAAATCATGTAATTATTAAATATAACTTTTGGCTTGAAAGGCTTTGGCTTGAAAGGACATTATTTTGGAAGGCTTTCGTGCGATCATCTGTTTAAAAGACAAGGTTTCTATCTTTTAAACAGCTGATTGTGTGTATGTTTCCTTCATACGCACAATCAGCTGTTTAAAAACAGAGATCTTGGAGGGAGGAGGGTGTCAGGGGCCTGGCCTCTAACCTCACAGGTGGGGGGGCCCGGCCCCTGCAGGTACACCCCTGATAAAGCTAAGTTTTTGTGGGGAAACAATCAGGGAGATTCAATAAAAGTTCTTATCGTTTAAAATGGTGCTTATTTTGACCCAACCAATCAGATCTTATTTAACATTTAAAAGTTAACATCTGATTGGTTGGGGCAAAATGAACACCATTTTAAACGATAAGAACTTTTATTGAATGACCCTGAATGTCTTTTTGCCATGATACTGTACTTATGCAGCAATGATGAAAATAGGGTTTGTCGTGGGGAGTATGTGTGTGGAGCTGCAGTTTGAAACTGGGACCCCTCTCCCAGTTCTTAAAAGTGCCTTTGTAGCACTGATAAGTGCCTTTGTTGGAGGTCTCGCAGCTCAAATCCAGGACCCCCATTAGATTTTTAAAGAGCCCTTGTGGTCCTCAAAAAGGCCATTGTGGAGTCCCAAAGCTTTAAAGCATGACCCCCTTTCCAGATGCCTCTAAAGTTACTAACACAACCTGATCCCTGGCTGTGGCTATCTCCTCTGATGCTTCCAGGTAACGACCATCGAATTCATGACACTAGTGTCACAACCAATGGCTGTTGACCATTACCAGAGCTGCGAATTTGAACCTTCAGGTAAGTAACTTTAGAAGCATCTTGGGAAAAGGTAACTATCATGAAACACAGTTTGAAAGACTCCGTAACCTATAGACCAATGTTAGTTGAGAGGATGGAGGTGTCCTTTAAAATATCCAAATGCGTAGGACACCAAACGGGGTGTGGGAACCCATAGGGATATTTTTGTACTTTCAAATTTGTCACTACAGTTTCCCTTTAATATATAACAAAGATTGAATAAATCCTTTGCTGAAAAGTTTATGGTCTAGAGTTAGCTATGACATATTCATCACATAGCCATTAAGATTATAAAAATGGATTTTTTTGTCATCGTCAAGTCATGAGGTATCAATGAATATTAAGGTCAAATAGTTGACTACATTATTTTCTCTTAGATGGAAATTCAAGGCAATAAACAAAGAAAGCAAAATGTGATGCCCTGAGAGTGAATGGAAATGCAGCACCCAGACCACCCAGATAACTAGCTGAATTCTCCCATGTATTGTAAAGCTTTACTAAAGCTTTAAGAAAAATACTAATGTATCTACTAATAATAAATGAGGCAGTCAAAGCAATGTCTAGTTTTATACTGATGTAACATGCAGAGGCAAATAAAGAATAGTTTATTTTTGCTACAGTGCCTTTATAGCCATTTATCTATTTCATTATAATAAGCAGCCCCTGTTTCCATCATCCAGCCACACTCTGCCCCCTTTAATCTGCACCATGGACAAGTTCCAAGCAACATGGTCAAGCTTCACAGCAGTTATAAAAACCCAATAAGACTAATGAAAACTGTTTAAATTAACACCATATATAGTGTATAGGCAGAGCGTGTTTGCATGCCAATAAAGGTTTCAAAATAATATTCTGTGTAGGAGCACACATACAGGGTTATTCAATAAAAGTTCTTATCATTAAAAACGGTGCTAATTTTGCCCCAACCAATGACACATGTTAACTTTCAAATGTTAAATAATATCTGATTGGTTGGGTCAAAATTGGAACCATTTTTAACAATAAGTTTTATTGAATCTCCATGATTATTTGTAAACAGTCTATTAACTTGCAGTATTCTCAAGTAGATTTCATATTTTGCAGAACAGAAACAATATTAGAAGACTTATGTAATAAAATATTACTTTTTCTTAAAAAAATAGTATACCATTCATTTAAACAATAGTAAATGAATCACAACTCAAAAAATCTTCTCACAACACCCACACTATAGCATTTACTGTCTCTATACTTTTCTCTGCAATTCTACTCTACCAAAACAGAAAAGACAAATACCCGTATATACTCGAGTATAAACCGACCGAGTATAAACCGAGGTACCCAATTTCACCTAAAAATCTAATAAAAGTTGTTGACTCGAGTATAAACCGAGGGTAGAAACTGGCATTCAAATGTTTGGAAACTACAACTCCCAGCTAATAAAGCATGCTGGGAGTTGTAGTTTCCAAACATCTTGAATGCCACCCTCACTTGGCATTCAAGATGTTTGGAAACTACAACTCCCAGCATGCTTTATTAGCTGGGAGTTGTAGTTTCCATACATCTTGAATGCCAATGAGGGTGGCATTCAAGATGTTTGGAAACTACAACTCCCAGCATGCTTTATTAGCTGGGAGTTGTAGTTTCCAAACATCTTGAATGCCACCCTCACTTGGCATTCAAGATGTTTGGAACCTACAAATCCCCTCACCTCCCACCCAGTTCAATTTGTACCTGTGGGCTCTCCTCCATCCAAGGGCTTCCTCCATCCAAGGGCTTCCCTCCATCCAAGGGCTTCCTGGCAGGTACGGTATCCTTAGCGGTATCCGAGCATTCCGCAGCCGCGCGCTCATTCCAGTACTGGCCGCCGGCTGACGTCACTGCCCGGCGCCGGGCTTGGCGCCGGGAGTGACGTCAGCCGGCGTGCCAGTACACAAAGATCGTGGGGCTGCAGAATGCTCAGGTAAGCTACTGACTCGATTATAAACCGAGTCCAAGTTTTCAGGCTGATTTTTCAGCCTGAAAAACTTGGTTTATACTCGGTATATACGGTAACATAGTAATTGAGGTTGAAAAGACATGCGTCCATCAAGTCCAACCTCTTCACCCTCCTTTTTAACCCTACCTAACAGTTGATCCAGGGAGCAAAAAAAACTCAGTTAAAAAGGGGGGAATTCCTCCCTGACTCCAAATGGCAATCGGAAAGTAGTTTTAGAAACTTATCTTGCCCACTTTAAAGCTATTCAATGAATTGCCACTAACACATCTGCTGGAAGACAGTTCCACAGTTTCACCGTTCTCACTGTAAGAATCTTTCCTAACCTGAAGATGAAACTTCTTTTCTTCTAATCTTAAAGGATGTCCACGTGTCCTCTGATATGACCGATTAGTAAACAATGCACCAGAGAGTTTATTGTATGGCCCATTAATATATTTGTATAAAGTTATCATATCCCCAGGCAAACGTCGCTTATGTAATGTAAACAGCCCTAACTTGTCTAATCTGCCTGCATAGTCAAGCCCCTCCATTCCCTTTATTATTTTAGTTACCCTTCTCTAACTGCTTCCATTTCCAAGATGTCCCTTTTGTATATGGGATTCCAAAACTGCACCGCATATTCCAAATGAGGTCTTACCAGTGCTTGTAAGGGGAGAATAATGTTTTTTTTCTCTGAATCATTCCCCTCTTTATACAAGACAATATCTTGCTACTCTAGCCGTTGCTGTTTGGCATTGTTGTGTTACAGCTAAGTCGTTTATCTACCAGAACCCCAAATCTTTTTCCAGTCGAGATCCCTTAACACAGTTATTTATGGTGTAGATGGCACAGATTGTTGAACCCCAAATGCATCAGCTTACTTTATCAACAATGAATCTCATCTGCCATTCTGCTGCCCATTTTGATAATCTATCTAGGTCAGCTTGCAGCAATTGCACATCATTTGAAGTTTCCAAAGCTCTGCATAGTTTAGTGTCATCAGCAAACCCTGAGACCTTGCTCTCAATGCCCCTCAAAGTCATTTATAAACAGATTAAAGAAGTGGCCCCAGTACGGAACCCTGAGGCCCTCCACTTTAGCCCACATAGATGTAGCCCCACCACTCTCTTTTTGCGATCCAATAACCAATTCTCTATCCATGTACAAACATGTTTCTCTAGGCCAACAGTCCTCAGTTTACATTAGTTGCCTATGTGCACCAGTATCAAAAGTTTTCACAAATTCAAGTATACCACATCTACTGCTATGCCAGAATCTAAATTCTTATACACTTCTCCATAAAAACCAAGTAATGTGTCTGGCACATCTATTTCTCATAAATCCATGCTGACTACTACTACTAAGATCATTTCTGGAGACAAAGTCAAAGATATGATCCCATAACAAAGTTTCCATCACCTTCCCTACCACTGATTTAGGCTTACAGGTCTATAGTTACCAGGTTGGGAACAACCACCTTTTTTGAATATTGGTATTACATTGGCTTTTTTCCAATCCAGCGGCCATCACCAGACAAAAGACAAAACTGAACTAAGCTCTCTTAAGATCCGAGGGTGTTTTCCATCCGGGCCTGGGGCTTTATTGATGGTAACTTTGTCTAATTGTATCCTCTGTCAGCCAGAGTGAATATCCTTATTCATATTATTACGTCCCTACTATAAGGACTAGAATTCTCTAAAGTGAATACACAGAGAAAAATGGTTTAGCCTTCTCTGCATCCTCTATAACCATCTCAGCCCCATTATTTAATGGTTCCACATTCTCAGTCCTCATCTTTTTACTATTGATATGTTTAAAAAACATTTTGGGGTTGGACTTGCTTTGTTCTGCTAGCCGTATTTCATTTTCTATTTAGCTAGTTTAATTGCTTTTATTGTTTTTTATTCTGCTTCTAGCATAAGAGGAATCTTCTAAATGTACTCTTTGTTTTTGCTGTGGTTGCTCACTAGATAAATCATGTTAAGGAATACATTGTCCAAAGGTCTACATTCAATTCCCCAGATTTACTTTTAATTTCTGTTTTCATTATGTTCTGAGAAAAAAGATAAAGATTCTACATGTAGTAGTGCTCCATCTAGTATGTCTGGTGGGTTAGCAAGACAAAGTGCATTTTACAATAAAAATGATGCAAGCAATGCTAGCAAAGAAATAAACTGTAAATTTATTTTTTGTATAAAAAGCAAAGGATTAAATAATTGTTAGGGACGGAGCATTTAAAGGACAATTATACTCACCTTAACCCCTCTCCTGCCATCTATGCCATCCGTGGTACCCTGGGTGAAGACCTAAACCGCACTGTCCTCACCTCTGGGTTCATTTTCTAAGTCTAGCTTAACTCACTTAAACATTCCTTCAGTGCTCCCTCCCACTTCCGGGTTCGCGATCTGGCAAATGAGAGTACACGCTTTTTTCAAAGAATGTCTCTTCAGTGGCCGAAGTCGCTGACCTTTCCTCGTCCCTACCTTGTTTTCCGTTTCCTAAATGAGTAATAGATAAACTGTTAAAATCCACTTGTGTAGGGGCTGATAACTCTCATGCTTCCCCAATACAAGGATACTTCAATAAACAGGGTACGTAGTAGGCATATAAAAGTGGGAAAGTTGTTGGCTGCTGCTTGAGTGTTTTTTTTTACAACTCATCTCTCTTTATAAGGAACAACCTTTGTGTTCTGTCTCCTACCTCCCTGTAAATGCAGTTTTTGGAGGGTCAGGTGGTTAGGCACTATAGCTGGCCTTTTTTATGATGCATTCTAGGGCCACTTCTACTCACACTATGGTTGCCAACCTGTAAACATTAGCAAAGGCCCTATACTCCACTTCAGACCTGCAGTAATCGTGCTAAACTGGAAATTTATTACAACATACATGGCATTGCATTCCTGATCTATGTAGCATGATTCTTTTGCAATAAATAATATAGATGCGCACCCACTTACCAACTTCAACGTCCTGTTCTATGGGTGTCCCCCCCAATGATTTTTTGCTTAACTTTTGCTACTAGCATATTTTTTTTTCTAATGAATATATAATTTACAGGGCTGTAGAAGTCCTACTTGGCCAACTCGCTTTCTTACCTTGCATTACATTTTACCTCTTAGGAGGCCACACACATCCCCAAGTGAAGAGGGGGGGGCATGTCCTGGGCCAAAAACTTAGATTTGGCACACAACATCTACAGTACATATTCCCAGGGAAATCTTATATGGTTATATTTATAGAATTCTAGTTATTTACCTGTAGTAATGTGCGTTCACTTTTACTATTATTCATTATTTGTCATTATGAACTGATGCATATATAAACATAAAGTAAAATCCAGAGACACACGTGCCTGTATCCATTTCTGTTATATTTGGAAATACAATCCAGCCTCCAAACTGCCTGAAGTGAGAGTCAGTGGCTTTAACTATAAGCTTCTACAGTTACTACTGTCTTTTTATTCCCCAGGAAACAAAAGCTTTTATGATTTTTTTTTATCACTGATTGATCCCTGCTGGAGTCCAGCAAACTCCTTGTGGCAGTTTGAGATTACCTGCCATTCTAATACTCATTTTGTAAGGTTGTTTGTGACTAGAAATGGACTAGAATCGAACTAGAACCTGAGACGATTGAACTTTTGCATTAACCCTTTTGCCTGCTTCTCCCTGTATGTTGCAAATATGATACTTCTTTGTATATTGGTTGTATTATTTCTCTGCAAAGAATTTCTATTTAAGTATCCATAAAGGCAGTGGATGCAAGTTAAATGCAGCAAAACAAGGATCAAGATTAGGTACTGGCTTTCCAGTTGTGCAGCATCCCATGACCCCAAAATTTTATTGAAAGGGACTCTCGACTGGAAAAAGATTTGGGGTTCTGGTAGATAACAGACTTAGTCTGTAACAACAATGCCAAACAGCAACGGCTAGAGCTAGCAAGATATTGTCTTGTATAAAGAGGGGAATAGATTCAGAGAAAAAAACATTATTCTCCCCTTTACAAGGCACTGGTAAGACCTCATTTGGAATATGCGTTGCAGTTTTGGAATCCCATATACAAAAGGGACATCTTGGAAATGGAAGCTTTCAGAGAAGGGTAACTAAAATATAAAGGGAATGGAGGGGCTTGACTATGCAGGCAGATAGACAAGTTAGGGCTGTTTACATTACATAAGCGACGTTTGCCTGGGGATATGAATACTTTATAACAATATATTAATGGGCCATACAATAAACTCTCTGGTGCATTGTTTACTACGGTCTATCAGAGGACACTGGACATCCTTTAAGATTAGAGAAAAGAAGTTTCATCTTCAGGTTAGGAAGATTTCTTTACAGTGAGAACGGTGAAACTGTGGAACTGTCTTCCAGCAGATTGTTAGTGGCAATTCATTGAATAGCTTTAAAAGTGGGCAAGATAAGTTTCTAAAACTACTTTCCGATTGCCATTTGGAGTCAGGAAGGAATTTCCCCCTTTTTTAACTGAGTTTTTTTGCCTTCCCCTGGATCAACTGTTAGTTAGGGTTAAAAAGGAGGGTGAAGAGGTTGGACTTGATGGACGCATGTCTTTATTCAACCTCAATTACTATGTTACCGTATATACTCGAGTATAAACCAAGTTTTTCAGGCTGAAAAATCAGCCTGAAAACTTGGACTCGGTTTATACTCGAGTCAGTAGCTTACCTGAGCATTCCTGCAGCCGCACGACTTTCTTCTGTGTACTGCACGCCGGCCTGACGTCACTGCCCGCGCCAAGCCCGGCGCCGGGCAGTGCGTCAGCCGCGCCATACTGGAATAGCGCGCGGCTGCCGGAATGCTCAGGATACCGCTAAGGATACCGTACCTGCCAGGAAGCCCTTGGATGGAGGAAGCCCTTGGATGGAGGAAGCCCTTGGATGGAGAGAGCCCACAGGTACAAATTGAACTGGGTGGGAGGGTGAGGGGATTTGTAGTTTTCCAACATCTTGAATGCCAAGTGAGGGTGGCATTCAAGATGTTTGGAAACTACAACTCCCAGCTAATAAAGCATGCTGGGAGTTGTAGTTTCCAAACATCTTGAATGCCACCCTCACTTGGCATTCAAGATGTATGAAACTACAACTCCCAGCTAATAAAGCATGCTGGGAGTTGTAGTTTCCAAAACATCTTGAATGCCAAGTGGGTGGCATTCAAGATGTTGGAAACTACAACTCCCAGCATGCTTTATTAGCTGGGAGTTGTAGTTTCCAAACATCTTGAATGCCAAGTTTCTACCCTCGGTTTATACTCGAGTCAACAACTTTTTATAGATTTTAGGTGAAATTGGGTACCTCGGTTTATACTCGGTCGGTTTATACTCGAGTATATACGGGTATTTGTCTTTTCTGTTTTGGTAGAGTAGAATTGCAGAGAAAATATAGAGACAGTAATGCTATAGTGTGGTGTTTGTAGAAGATTTTTTGAGTTGTGATTCATTTACTATTGTTTATGATAGTTAACTATTTTTTTAAGAAAAAGTAATATTTTATTACATAAGTCTTCTAATATTGTTTCTGTTCTGCAAAATATGAAATCTACTTGAGAATACTGCAAGTTAATAGACTGTTTACAAATAATCATGGAGATTCAATAAAACTTATTGTTAAAATGGTTCCAATTTGACCAACCAATCGATATATTATTTAACATTTGAAAGTTAACATGTGTCATTGGTTGGGCCAAAATTAGCACCGTTTTTAATGATAAACTTTATTGAATAACCCTGTATGTGTGCTCCTACACAGAATATTATTTTGAAACCTTATTTGGCATGCAAACACGCTCTGCTCTATACACTATATATGGTGTTAATTAAACAGTTTTCATTAGCTTATTGGGTTTTTATAACTGCTGTGAACTTGACCATGTTGCTTGGAACTTGTCCAGGTGCAGATTAAAGGGGGAAGAGTGTGGCTGGATGATGGAAACAGGGCTGCTTATATAATAAATAGATAAATGGCTATAAAGCACTGTAGCAAAATAAACTATTCTTATTGTGCCTCTGCATGTACATCAGTATAAAACTAGACATTGCTTTGACTGCCTCATTTATTATTAGTAGATACATTAGTATTTTTCTTAAAGCTTTAGTAAAGCTTTACAATACATGGGAGAATTCAGCTAGTTATCTGGGTGGTCTGGTGCTGCATTTCCATTCACCTCTCAGGGCATCACATTTTGCTTTCTTTGTTTATTGCCTTGAATTTCCATCTAAGAAAAAAAAATGTAGTCAACTATTTGACCTTAATATTCTTTGATACCTCGGACTTGACGATGACAAAAAATCCATTTTTATAATCTAATGGCTATGTGATGAAATGTCATAGCTAACTCTAGACCATAAACTTTTCAGCAAAGGATTTATTCAATCTTTGTTATTATTAAAGGGAAACTGTAGTGACAAATTTGAAAGTACAAAAATATCCCTATGGGTTCCCACCACCCGTTTGGTGTCCTACGCATTTGGATATTTTTAAAGGACACCTCCATCCTCTCAACTAACATTGGTCTATAGTGTACGGAGTCTTTCAAACTGTGTTTCATGATAGTTACCTTTCCAAGATGCTTCTAAAGTACTTACCTGGAAGTTCAAATTCGCAGCTCTGGTAATGGTCAACAGCCATTGGTTGTGACACTAGTGTCATGAATTCGATGGTCGTTACCTGGAAGCATCAGAGGAGATAGCCACAGCCAGGGATCAGGTTGTGTTAGTAACTTTAGAGGCATCTGGAAAGGGGGTCATGCTTTAAAGCTTTGGACTCCACAATGGCCTTTTTGAGGACCACAAGGGCTCTTTAAATCTAATGGGGGTCCTGGATTTGAGCTGCGAACCTCCACAAAGGCACTTATCATGCTACAAGGCACTTTTAAAGACTGGGAGAGGGTCCCAGTTTCAAACTGCAGCTCCACACACATACTCCCCGACAAACCCTATTTCATCATTGCTGCATAGTACATATCATGGCAAAAAGACATTCAGGGTCATTCAATAAAAGTTCTTATCGTTTAAAATGGTGTTCATTTTGCCCCAACCACAGATGTTAACTTTTAAATGTTAAATAAGATCTGATTGGTTGGGTCAAAATAAGCACCATTTAACGATAAGAACTTTTATTGAATCTCCCTGATTGTTTCCCACACAAACTTAGCTTTATCAGGGGTGTACCTGCAGGGGCCGGGCCCCCCCACCTGTGAGTAGAGGCCAGGCCCCTGAAACCCTCCTCCCTCCAGATCTCTGTTTTTAAACAGCTGATTGTGCGTATGAAGAAAACATACACACAATCAGCTGTTTAAAGATAGAAACTTGTCTTTTAAACAGATGATCGCACGAAAGCCTTCCAAAATAATGTCCTTTCAAGCCAAAGCCTTTCAAGCCAAAAGTTATATTTAATATTACATGATTTCCTTTCTAGTTAGACTTTATTGTCTTTTCAAGTGAAATAATTGAAATGTATTGTGATCACTATTGTTCCATTTTAATGTGGTTCCAAAATAAATCTGATAGCTATAATGTTCTACAGACCAACTAGACTTTAAAACAAAGGTAGCCATATCATGTCACACAACACAGAAGTCCAATTGGAATTTGTTGCTAATAGACATTGATTTGCATATACAGTACATTCAATCTCCTTATACTTGTCAGGTGACCATACATGCTGTTAAGGCATTAACAATTAAGGGTATGTCCACCCAAAATATTTTTTTATATAAGATTCCCCAAGGGCTCCCAGCCCAATCGCTATAATTGTATCTTTAGAAAGCCCCCCAAACTCTACTTACCTCCCTCTTTGCTCCGCCACGCTCCCCCCTCTGCTTGCGAGAAAATGTAAGCAGAGGGGCGGGACCGGCAGCCGCGTCTGTGATTGGCTGAGCGGCAGCCAATCACGGACGCGCTGCCGGCACTCACTTCGCCGAGAAAGAGGAGAGGTAAGTAAAGTTTGGGGAGCTTTCTAAAGATACAAATATGCGGTTGGGCTGGGAGCCCAGGGGGAATCTTATATATTAAAGATTTTACGCTAGGGGAGGGAATCGAGAGGGGGGGGAGAGGGCTGCAGTACGCATGCCAAACTTCTCCCGAGGCCAGGAGGAGGCAGAGTCCTATATGGACCTGCAGCCTCCTGTGGGCAGTTTTTGGGACTTGGGGGGGGGACTACATTAACCCTATGGAGCTGGGATTGGAGGTAAGGATTAGACACACTACATGGTGGGGACAGTAGTTGGGGGGATTATAGTTTTGGGGGTGGACTGCCCTTAATGATAGGCTGGGGGCTGCCATTAAAATTATCTCAAGCATGCCAAGTCTATGAATCACGGGTGGGAACAAAGGTTGCAACTAACAATATTTGCAATATGCTGCATTTTATATAGATTTAACATTTTATTGATTTTACACAGAAAGTAAATACTTATTTTTTATTCAGCAGCCATGTTAGAGAATTTTATGTATAAATACATGTAAAATACTCTATCACATCTCAAAACTGTTCTAAAATTTGGAAATGTCTAAGGTTGCTAGTAGAAAATCAGTAAAATAATCTGTAACAGACAGGGACGTTTTGGAATCATAACCGTAAACTGCAGAAGGACTTTTGTAAATTAACTATGGATTGGACGTGAGAAGCAAAATGAAAGATTAATGTTAGAAAAAGCAACACAGAGTTATTTATGGTGTAGATGGCACAAGGATTGTTGAACCCCAAATGCATCAGCTTACATTTATCAACAATGAATCTCATCTGCCATTCTGCTGCCCATTTTGATAATCTATCTAGGTCAGCTTGCAGCAATTGCACATCATTTGAAGTTTCCAAAGCTCTGCATAGTTTAGTGTCATCAGCAAACACTGAGACCTTGCTCTCAATGCCCCCTTCAAAGTCATTTATAAACAGATTAAAAAGAAGTGGCCCCAGTACGGAACCCTGAGGCACTCCACTTTAGCCCACATAGATGTAGCCCCACCACTCTCTGTTTGCGATCCAATAACCAATTCTCTATCCATGTACAAACATGTTTCTCTAGGCCAACAGTCCTCAGTTTATACATTAGTTGCCTATGTGACACAGTATCAAAAGTTTTCACAAAATTCAAGTATACCACATCTACTGCTATGCCAGAATCTAAATTCTTATACACTTCTCCATAAAAACCAAGTAAATGTGTCTGGCACAATCTATTTCTCATAAATCCATGCTGACTACTACTACTAAGATCATTTCTGGAGACAAAGTCAAAGATATGATCCCATAACAAAGTTTCCATCACCTTCCCTACCACTGATGTTAGGCTTACAGGTCTATAGTTACCAGGTTGGGAACAACCACCTTTTTTGAATATTGGTATTACATTGGCTTTTTTCCAATCCAGCGGCCCATCACCAGACAAAAGACAAAACTGAACTAAGCTCTCTTAAGATCCGAGGGTGTTTTCCATCCGGGCCTGGGGCTTTATTGATGGTAACTTTGTCTAATTGTATCCTCTGTCAGCCAGAGTGAATATTCCTTATTCATATTATTACAGTCCCTACTATAAGGACTAGGATTCTCTAAAGTGAATACACAGAGAAAAAATGGTTTAGCCTTCTCTGCATCCTCTATAACCATCTCAGCCCCATTATTTAATGGTTCCACATTCTCAGTCCTCATCTTTTTACTATTGATATGTTTAAAAAACATTTTGGGGTTGGACTTGCTTGTTCTGCTAGCCGTATTTCATTTTCTATTTTAGCTAGTTTAATTGCTTTATATGTTTTTTATTCTGCTTCTAGCATAAGAGGAATCTTCTAAATGTACTTCTTTGTTTTTGCTGTGGTTGCTCACTAGGATAAATACATGTTTAAGGAATACATTGTCCAAGGTCATACATTCAATTCCCCAGATTTACTTTTAATTTCTGTTTTCATTATGTTCTGAGAAAAAGATAAAGATTCTACATGTAGTAGTGCTCCATCTAGTATGTCTGGTGGGTTGCAAGACAAAGTGCATTTTTACTAAAAAATGTATGCAAACAATGCTAGCAAGAATAAACTGATAAGATTTATTTTTTGTATAAAAAGCAAAGGATTAAATAATTGTTAGGGACAGGAGCATTTAAAGGACAATTATACTCACCTTAACCCCTCTCCTGCCATCTATGCCATCCGTGGTACCCTGGGTGAAGACCTAAACCGCACTGTCCTCACCTCTGGGTTCATTTTCTAAGTCTAGCTTAACTCACTTAAACATTCCTTCAGTGCTCCCCTCCCACTTCCGGGTTCGCGATCTGGCAAATGAGAGTACACGCTTTTTTCAAAGAATGTCTCTTCAGTGGCCGAAGTCGCTGACCTTTCCTCGTCCCTACCTTGTTTTCCGTTTCCTAAATGAGTAATAGATAAACTGTTAAAATGCCACTTGTGTAGGGGCTGATAACTCTCATGCTTCCCCAATACAAGGATAACTTCAATAAACAGGGTACGTAGTAGGCAATAGTAAAAGTGGGAAAGTTGTTGGCTGCTGCTTGAGTGTTTTTTTTTACAACTCATCTCTCTTTATAAGGAACAGAACCTTTGTAGTTCTGTCTCCTACCTCCCTGTAAAATGCAGTTTTTGGAGGGGTCAGGTGGTTAGGCACTATAGCTGGCCTTTCTTTATGATGCAGTCTAGGGCCACTTCTACTCACACTATGGTTGCCAACCTGTAAACATTAGCAAAGGCCCTATACTCTCACTTCAGACCTGCAGTAATCGTGCTAAACTGGGAAATTTATTACAACATACATGGCATTGCATTCCTGATCTATGTAGCATGATTCTTTTGCAATATAATAAATATAAGATGCGCACCCACTTACCAACTTCACAACGTCCTGTTCTATGGGTGTCCCCCCCAATGATTTTTTGCATATAACTTTTGCTACTAGCAGTATTTTTTTTTCTAATGAAATATATAATTTACAGGGCTGTAGAAGTCACTACTTGGCCCAACTCGCTTTCTTACCTTGCATTAACATTTTACCTCTTAGGAGGCCACACACTACCCCAAGTGGAAGGGGGGGGGGGGCATGTCCCTGGGCCAAAAACTTAGATTTGGCACACTAACATCTACAGTACATATTCCCAGGGAAATCTTATATGGTTATATTTATATGAATTCTAGTTATTTACCTGTAGTAATGTGCGTTCACTTTTACTATTATTCATTATTTTGTCATTATGAACTGATGCATTATATAAACATAAAGTAAAATCCAGAGAACACAGTGCCTGTATCCATTTCTGTTATATTTGGAAATACAATCCAGCCTCCAAACTGCCTGAAGTGAGAGTCAGTGGCTTTAACTATAAGCTTCTACAGTTACTACTGTCATTTTATTCCCCAGGAAACAAAAGCTTTTATGATTTTTTTTTATCACTGATTGATCCCTGCTGGCAGTCCAGCAAACTCCTTGTGGCAGTTATGAGATTACCTGCCATTCTAATACTCATTTTGTAAGGTTTGTTGTGACTAGAAATGGACTAGAATTCGAACTAGAACCTGAGATCGAATTGAACTTTTGCATTACCCTTTTGCCTGCTTCTCCCTGTATGTTGCAAATATGATACTTCTTTGTATATTGGTTGTATTATTTCTCTGCAAAGAATTTCTATTTAAAGTATCCATAAAGGCAGTGGATGCAAGTTAAATGCAGCAAAACAAGGATCAAGATTAGGTACTGGCTTTCCAGTTGTGCAGCATCCCATGACCCCAAAAATTTTATTTATTTGCCTATTAATACTGGAATCAGCAACACATAAAGAAATGCAAGCTCCAGATCGATTTACCTCTCCCACGAACTCCCTCTATACAAGGTAGGTATACTCTCGTCTCTATCGCCTCAAGTGTGCTGCCGTCATGGGTTGTTCCGAACCCCAGTCAAGTATACAATCAGTTTCCACAATCAGGCGGCCTAATCAGCACCACTTAGAGAAGGCTTTGGAAGGCAAACATCGCAGTCCGGCTTCTTAAAAAAGTATTAACCGTTATTGACACATCTTTAAAATTGCTTCTTAGCAAACATAGTAGGGTATAACATCCTGGTCTGACGCGTTTCGGATCGACGATCCTTACTCATAGACCCATATTGAAATTTTAACGGACAAAGTTTAAAAAGGCTCACTGAGCCAAACAGTATCAATCAACTCATCAATCCACAGTTAACCCTTAGTTGTCTTAAAGCGATACACATGATGCAAGGCAGAAAATGCTTAATATAACCTTTCAAAAGTGGATTCTCAACGACAAAGTTACAAAGTTGCATATAAAGTTACATAAAAAATAGTCAATGGCAAAATTACATTTAGATAGCAACAAGACTTTCCTCAGAATAATAAACAAGACTTTGTGCAGCTGGACCTAAAGAAAATACCACCAGTGTTTGGGATGGTATAGACATAATTGTATTCACTAACTGACCAAGATATTAAATATTGACTGTACTAACAATTAGTTAATATTGCATACAATTAATTATATGACTACCAACACATTAATTATTGTTATATCGCTTACAGCTCGATTATTAAGCTTAGATTACTATTTGCAATATATTACTTGAATTATTACTAATATATAAAAATTCTAAAAGGTCGAGCTACACTCAGCCAATAGAAAACATATACAAATTTTATTAGAGATTCGTATTAGTAGAAACAACAATATTCTGTAACAGTACTTTTCGTCACCACATTAATTACACTTTCAAATTTCATGTCAAATCTGTTACTATTTAATGCTGAAACTTGACCGAAGTGACTAATTCAAATTGAAACAAAACTAATAGAAAAACAGTAATGCAATATTAATATCAGTGAAACTAAATCCTTTTCTACAAAAATCCTATTTATATAAATATAATACATAAAGCCTCATACAATACAAGCTAGACCCAAGCGGGAGTTTATTCCTAAGGGTATACGCGTTTCTAATCTTAGTATCCAAAATGCTTCCCTTTTCTCCAGAAGCTTTATCGTATCACCTCCACGAAGTCCACATCTCACTTTCTCTATCACTTGGACTATACAAAATGTATGCGATGTTTGCCTTCCAAAGCCTTCTCTAAGTGGTATTAATACTGGATCCTTGTTTTCCTGCATTTAACTTTTATCCACTGCCTTTAAATACTTTTATTAACTTCATTTGTTTAATAAAGTTTCCTTGGATAGAAATCCTCTTTTTAGCATCATTTAAAAAAAAAAAATTGGCTGCAATGTAGGAGGTAAGGTCCATATTTACTAACAGCAATATCCGAAACTTCCAATACCGCAATTTTTTGGAAAAGTACGACCTCAGCCGTAAATTTCCGTAAACGATTGCATGTACATTAACATTTAGTAGTAATATTCCGCAATGGTAATATATGGGCGATCGTACAATTCTGTTCACAATCTTAAATGTACGATCGCGGCCATACAATTATGATCACAATTGTACATTTATGATTGTGAAAGGAATTGTTTGAACCCCCATACATTACCATTGCGGAGGTTTACTACCACATGTTAATCTACATGCAATCATTCATAAATGTAGGACCTTGGCCATATGATTGCAATCATAATTTTACAATCATTTTATAAATATGGCCCTAAGGGTTAGAATACTCTTACTTCACCAGCACTGTTCTTACACTTGCCTTCTATAGCACAGCCAAAAAATGCTAGTCTGGTTAGTGTTTTAGTTGCTTTTCAATTTCCTCTCTCTGGCATTGTTCTGCTTGTATGTGCACGACTGTTGTCTTCTGCTCTTGTCTGTAACCACATTTCAGAGTAGAGATGGCCGAACTTCAGAAAATTCATTCCACTCGAGGATTCACAGATTTCCGAAGAACTTTCGGAAATTTGAAAATCCGCAAATTTTACCAATAAACTCAATGGGAAAAGAAGTTTGGAAAATTTCTGCTTAAAATAAGGGTTTAAATAGCAGTGGTATGGTAACTTACTTTTAATGGCTCCTGGACCTAGAAAATGGTCAGGGGAACATGTCCCCACAGGAAGAACAGCAAAAAAACGGAAGTACTACTTCCAGGTTTCCGTGGGCCATTTTCGGTAATCCTCGAACAGCTGATTCGAGAATCCCCGAGCGTTCGAGGATTCGTGAATTGGCTGGATTCCCGAACAGCCTTCCCATGGCTGGAAGTTCAGGGGTTCCTCGGCTCAACCCAGGACCCTCTCCCGAGTCCTTAGAAGGACTATTGTGGCCCTTACAAAGGCCCTTTGGGGCTTAAGGGGTCCAGCAGCTCGAACCGGGACCCCCTCCCTGGCACTTAGGAGTGCCTTTGTGGCCCTTTGAAGGGTCCTAGTGGCACTGACAAGTGCCTTTGGGGGCTTATGGGGTCCCGCAGCTCAACCTGGGACCTCCCTCCCAGGTATTTAGTAGTGCCCTTCTGGCACTGCCAAGTGCCTTTGTTGGGGGGTCCTGCAGCTTGAAACCAGGACCCCCATTGGCTCTTAAAAGAACCCTTGGGGGCATGTCTTCTTTCTTCCCAGCCAACGACATCAACTCCGCTGATGTCGCCGGCACCAGGCAATGTCACTGCAGCTGCCAGTGACACTGCCAGCACTAGCGACATCAATGTCGCCAGTGTCACCGGCATATTGATTCGAAGTCTTCTTTCTTTTGATTGCAAGCATTGAAATATTAACCAATCATTATTGGTCCTTCAGCAAACCTTAATAAAGAGGTGCAAAACCCACGGAGCTCAGATGTCATCACAGTGATGGCAGAAGAAAGAAGATGCCGGCAACACCGGTGATGTTGATGTCTTCAGCACCGGCGTTGTCACTGGTGGCCGCAGTGACATTTCCTGGTGTTGACAATGTCAGCGGAGTTGGTGTCATTGGCTGAGAAGAAAGAAGACATGCCCCGAAGGGCTCTTCTAAGAGATAATGGGGATCCTGGATTCAAGCTGCAGGACCCCTAACAGTGCCGCAAGGGACCCCTTTAGCCCTAAAGGGCCCTTGAAAGGGCCACAAGGGCACTTATAAGTGCCGGGGAAGGGGAGTCACGGTTTGAGCTGTGGGAACCCTTAAGCACCAAAGGGCCCTTGTAAAGGCCACAATGGTCCTTCTAAGGTTCCTGGAGGAACCAATGGTCCTTCTAAGTCCGGCCACAGACTTAGAAGGACTTAGTAAGTCTGGCCACGGGACTTATGGATGTTTGGAAATCCTCGGGCGAACGTTAGATTTTTAAGAATTTCCGAACAGAGCTCGGAAAGCGGATTTCAGGAAAATCTGTGAGATACAATATTTGCGGACATTTCTATTCCAGAAGGTAAGGGGGGAGGGAAAAAACAACATCCCTCTCAGGTAAGAAACAAATAAAAAATCAGTTATATACAGTATGTAGTCATACATACATATTCTGTGTATAAAGGCCACCCAATTGTTGACAAATGAGTGAAGTACACATGTGGGGAAATTGCATCTTTAGCGGGTCAGGGGAAGAAAAAAAAAGTAAGTTTGGGGTACTTATTTTGACCAATCTGTGTGGGCACATCTTATATTGATCAGTCTGTGTGGGAACATCTTATATTAACCAGTCTGTGTGGGTATATCATATATTGACCAGTCTGTGGTGGGCATCTTATATTGGCCAGTCTTTGTAGGCACATCTTATATTGACCAGTCTGTGTGGGCATTTATTATATTGACCAATTTGTGGTGGGAATCATATATTGATCCGTCTGTGTAGGCACATCTTAGATTAACCATTCTAATCTGTGGTGGGAATCATATATTGACCAGTCTGTGGTGGGCATCTTTAATTAACCAGCCGTTTGTAGGCATAAGAGATCTGGGCAAACTGCTAAAGCAGCATTCAAAGGTGAAGGGAGCCATTCAAAGTTTTTCCTTTTTAAAAGACAGGGATCCTTTTCAGCCATAGAGCAATAAGCTGTTACCAATCTAGGTAGTCTCTCTGATTGCATAAAATATAATCATATTGAGTTTTCCAGTCTATGGAAATACTAATACAAGAGGTGGTTGGAGGTTCAGACTAACACAGAGTCCTTTTTAAAGCTTTAAAATGGCACTTGTGTTGTAGTAAATATACTTTGCAGTGTCCCCTCCTTTACAATATTTGGATAGAATTGACACAGCAGAAGTCATTGTTCCCAGAATACACTCCAATCTCAAAGTTCTCAAGTTAGAAAATCAATTCAATGCGCAGGCAAACGAAAGGAAGAGCAAATTTAGTAATCTTTATTACTAAATTATTAGTTGGTATAACAAAGGTTTAAATAGAAAATTTTTTCAGAAGATAAGCCTCTCTGCTGCCCTTTACTTTTCAGTTTTATGTTTGTCGAGTAGCCAAAAATATTGGTGCATGGCCAATTCTAATTGGTTACATTATATATTCTCATTGTATTTCTGCATTAGAGCCTGTTCTCCTCTATGGATACAAATAAGCCGTTCACACTATATCTTTCTACGGTTGTGCACTAACAACTATTGTACTTGCCAGTAAAATGCTGATCTCTTCTTGGCCTTGCAGGAAGATGGTTGGGAACAAAGACACCGCAGATGCATCAAATAAAAAGAATCCACATCACACCGGTCTATAAATCACAATCATTTATTATTATTAACTTTCAGTGCTTGTGTAGCACCTTTTTTAAGACAAAACATTTAGTATTTCAGAAATGCAGTTTCATGCTTTGGGCGTGATGTCTGATGATGTCACTTAGAGGGCAGGGCTCATGTCTAGGGGTGAAGAGAGGTGGAGTTAGGGTGAGGTTATGGGTGTTTATGGGGGCATGGCCAATAAAAGGGGGCGTGACCGGGGAGGAGACTGGAGTCTCCTCTCAGACGCGTGAGACTGGGGTGGTCTCCCGGGAGTGTGGGCGTGGCTTTTTGGGTGGGGCATGGCTTTGTGTGTGCGAGCGCAGATAGCCATTTTGAACTTTTGGCACCATTTATTTGCACCGTTTCTTTAAATAGACATTTATCCACACCATAATAACAGAATGATAAAGAATTTTGCCCAAAAGAGCCTGCCACCACATCAAGGTAGACTCTTTAAACCTTAACTTACCTAACTAGTCTAACCTAGTCTAATCTAATAGTCTCATCATGGTAGTTTACTACCATATGGTATTCTACGGCTGAAAGTTCATTAATTAACGAACATTCTGTCGGAAATGTACGACCGTGACCATACATTGACGGCCGCTGTCATACATTAACATAATGCGCGGTATCGCATAACACGCATTCTTAAATATGGTCCCATAACCCTAGAATTCAGCCATAACCCTCGAATGCGGCAATAACCCTTAAATGTAGATTTTCCTTGGATTCGCCGTTAACCCTCGATAATTCTTGAATTTGGTCAACCCTCGAATTCGGCTAAAACAATGGAATGCAGCTGTCAGTAACTCTCCAATTCGGTGATAACCCTTGAATGCGGCTATTGATTTTGGAAACCCTCTAAAATTCAATGTGGAAGCAAAAGACAGACTTGAACTTGAACTAGAACCAGAGTTCCAATCGAACTTTAATAATTTGAATAAACCCAAACTTTTCAGATTTCGAACATTCTGAACTTTTTTGGAAAATCTTATTTCCTCTTGTCTCTTAAAAGGGGTGTTCATTATTATACAACAGGAATCGTGCATAGCAGCTGGTCATTAAAGGAAAAGTTCAGTGGAAAATATCATTATTTTTAAAATTCTTAGTTTATATTATGCATACTTAATTATTCTAAATATTCTTATCCATTTTAAAAAAAAATCAGTTGAATTTATACCCCTTGCTATTTCCTGCTGTTAACATTAGTGAGCTGGCCTTTTAGATTCAGTTGTTTAGTACTTCGTCAATTTATGGCTGGTGATCTTGCTGTGTTGATATTTCAATGGAGTAATCCTGTTAGCGTGTTAATGCACTAGTGTGTGTGACTTTCTGATGATGTAGCTTCTCTGGATTTGCCTATTCAAGCTCCCTAAATTGCTGTTTCGTCAAATAAGAGCAGAGTTTGGAAGTTGAGTTTATCTGGATTTCTGCCTACTGTTGCAGATCTTGTTTTGCTTAATCTACCTCTGATTCTTCACCACCTGTTATGATCTTTTGCCTAGATTATCAGCTTTTGAATCTCTGCTGTCTGCCTCAACCTCAGCCTCTTTACTTATTAGTTTCTTGCTCTGCTCTGCTTAGCTTTTCTGCAACAGTTACCTTAACCTTAACAAATTTCCTCCATCAGATGCTGTGTTGAAGGCAGGCAAGGTGTTTTGAGTCATATGTCTACTGTGCCAACTGCAGTAAATTCAACCATTGGGAATCAAACAGCGTCTCCTGTGGTTTTAATGTGTCCTCCATTGTATATTAGTTCACATTATCTCAGCAGATTTTAATAGTGCTGTTTGGAGATAAGTAAGTTACTGTACTTAGAAGGTTTTGGATAAAGAGGAATAAATGGCAGTAAAAGGGTGGTTTAGCATAAAACTTGAAATAAATGCACCAAACAAGCCAGGTGAAAGGGGATTTCTTACCCAAAATAAAAGTAAATTAATTTTATGTTTGCATGTAAAGCCCCTGTTTTAGATCTCAAACTCCTGTGTAGTAATGTAGAGGTTAATAAATAATCTATTATCGATTCTCTCTGTCTGTGTCTTCCTGTTGTTTATTCTAAAGTAAAACCTCAGTATTCATGTTAAACTATCGTGTTGGCACTATGCAATAAGAAAGTGGGGTTTGGGTTGCAGTTTGGGCACTCGGTCTGGAAATTTCCTAAATTTATTTCCTAAAACTATCCGCAACACAGATTTAACAACCTATTAGTGAGATATTTACCATGTTGGTAAAAAATGATTCACCAGCAGATGTGCGGCTGTGGGATGATTTAACTGAACGGGAATATTTTAATACTCATGTTGTAAGAGACAAACAGCAATACTTCCATTGTAAGACACACACAGCCATTGGTGAATAGTTTGTCATAACTGTGCAGGTGTCTTTTGCGAAACTTATGCAAGTTCACAACATATACATTTGCTTTCTAGAAAATAAGAAGTATTTTCCCATTCCAATGACCTTAATCTGCCCACCCAGCAATTTATCTGTGTATAAATAAAATGATTCCCAAATATTGACATCCTGTTTGCAGGACCCCTAATAGTGTCCATTATGGTCTTGGCCTTGACTCAGCCCCTGGGTTAATTCAGTTGCTCAGTAGAGATCTAATCATGTTTGACCCATCCAAAGCCAATCAGTAGAAATTACTAGTAGGAACATTCCTAGGATTTGCTGAAAAACAGAAGGACTGTTACAGAACCTTAAATGGTAGCTCACAAGAACTACAGCAAAATATAGCAAAGGATATAAAACTAACAGATTTTATAAATTAGGTATGTGTAATATAAACTAAAAATAACAAAAAATAACAATATTTTGCACCAAACTTCCCCTTTAATAAAGAGCTTAATAAGAAATGGGGAAAATCACCCAAAACTGCAGGAGATTCACCAGTTGGCATTATATATTTACACTTTACACAGCAGCACAGCCTCTCATGAGAGCTTAAAGTCATGCCAACCAATCGTGAATGCGTTAGTGTGATGGGGATGGTTGTTTAGCTTTAAAGGAATCGTTCACTTGAAAAGTGAACGATTCCTTTAATGTACTGATTGAAGACCAGAAGGTTAAAGGGTAACTGTGGTCTCCAATTCTTCCAAACTAGTAAGAATTATATAAAAACCCATCCACCACACCTTCCAAATAAAACCTAAATCACATCCCTAGATAAAATTTGTGAGAAGTTATTGCTGGAAAGGTTCAGCACTATTACTTCCTGCTTGAACACTTCCTGTTTACAGCCATGTGACCAGCTTGAAGTCATGTGACCAGCCTGTCTGCATTAATAGGCTCCCCATCTCAACTGTCAATTTCCCCCCCAGGTACTTCCTGATTTCTCCAGCATTGAGTCTTTACTGAGCATGCTTCTCCCCTGGGGCAGAGGGGCTAGCAGAGGTAAGGTGATGTCACTCAACCTACTGGAAGCAAGTTTGAACATTCACCTCAATATCATTTCTCACAGGGTGAAACCAGAGATGTGATTGTCGGCTCATTATAATGGAAATACTGCAGGCTTTCATTTATCCCTAACTTGTTTGACAAACACAGTTGCCCTTTAAGGAGCTATGCCTTACCTTCCATTCTTCAATCAATTGACCAGGAGCCAGGAATGAAGATAGAAGATTTACCTTACATGCGATCCTCTGCAGCAGCATTGAAAATTCCCAACCACTTCCTGTTTTAGATTAAAGGAGAACTAAAGTCTCCAGACAACATTGTCCCAATAGACAGAGCACATTCACAAACATACAACAAGCTGTGTCTCACCTCTCCCTTTGCTGTGGCCATTGGGTGATTTATGAAAACAACCTGTGAGTACTAGGGGTCAGCTCCCACAATCCACCTTAGCTGGGTAAACCCCCATCTAAGTGTCTGTGTACAGGCACATGCTCTGTAGTGCTCAACAGATCAAAACAAGGAAGTTGCAGCCTTGCTTCCTAGAAGCTTACAGCCAATCACAGTACATCACAGAGATCCTCCCTCTCCATGACACAGAACAGAGATTTCAGTTGTTTGTTTTCAAACACATTCAATGCTCCTGTCCTAACAATGATTTAATACTTTACTTTTCATACAAAAATAAGTAATCTTTACAGTGTATTTCATAGATAGCATGGATGTAAGAAATGGAATACTAACATTTCAGCAAAAATAAAAGAAATAAATGTAAATCTGGGGAATAGAACCTGCAACTTGTACATTTACTCTGTCTTGCTAAAAGCAGAGCTCTTACCTCTAGGCTAATGGAGATAATTAGTAGATAGCTGGTACATGTAGAATCTTTTACTATGAACATAATGGAAACAAAAATAAAGTAAACTATGGGGTTTAGAACTTGCAACCTTCTGGACTGTGTGCTTCTATAACTGGCATCTTACAAGGTGAGCCATGACTGAGTAAGCTGAACACTTTGGTACATTTAGGAGCCTCGTCTTTTGCTGGGGACATAATAGAAACAAAAAAAAAGAAGTCTGGGGTATTGAACTTGACCTTCTGAATTGAGTATTTTTAAACATGGAGCCTTACCTGATGCACCACCACTAAACAAGCAAAGTACTCAAGTACATTTGGAAGCTTTTTTTTAATTTATTTTGCTAAACAATTCCTAAAGAAAATGGAATATGGAAGTTCCTGATAAGACTTTGAAAGCTGCTTGTTACCCTACAGTTTATTTTCCAGAAAGTCACACTGAATGGTTAATAGATTATGGTAACAATCAGCTTTCAAAGTCTTTTTAGGGACTTCCATATTGATGTATAAACATCTGTATAGAAAACACTCTATCCATAGAGACAGTGAATACTGGGGTCAGGGGGCGTGGTTCTTTGATGACTTCATGGGCTGTGGGTTGTACTGGCAACAATATGGAAGCCTTCTTATTTACAGAATCTATTTCTTACATGTACTAAATGCAACTTACTAGAGAAGAATCTTACAATGTATAGCTGTTCTGGGGAGAAAAACTTTCACATTAGGTTTTAAAAATTTTAAGTTTAGTTCTCCTTTAACTATAGCACGCATTGTCGCTATAGTAACTATAACTATTGTCGCACATATATAGTTAATATGAACCAGGAAGCGGTAAGGATCTGTCAGTGCTGCTGTGGAGGATCTGCTGCTGCCTTGGTCCATTTTCACATCTTATGTTTAAATGAAAATGATGTTAACTGTAAAGATTCATAGGTAAGCAGCCACACTGTTTATTGTCCTCATGTGGTAGTGACATATTATAATTATTAGAAAGAATTTATAAACCCTAAGATTATTAATGAATTGATTTATAATTATAAAATGCATTTTCAGAAATATCATGCTTTTCAAAATGAGAGCATAATTATAAATGTAAAATAGAAAGCAATTAAAATATATAATATTACGGTAAGTACAGATGTATATCACAGAGGGAGGCATGTTTAGCTTTATTTAATTTATGAATTAAAGACAAATACAAGTTAAAAATATTAACTTTTGGGAAAGATAAGATGGCAATCCAGCAATCCTGCCCCAAAAATGAATATTTTAGAGAATACTTACCTGTTCCTAAGGTAACAGAAGTGATGTCAACACAGCTAAAGGAAAGAGCTAGACAGAGCTAGACAGGATGGTTACTGGACCACATGCTAGCAGAGTATGGTACAAAATGACATCACTTTCCTGCAAGAACGAAGGTAAGTATTCAAAATATTAACTTGAAAGTTTAAGGCAGCCATTTTGAAAGTTGCATTGCTGCTTTATTTTACCTAAAATGTTAACATTTTTAATTTTAGTTACTCTTTACACATATTACAATTACTGTATTTTCATTACACCCAACTTGTTCTAACTAAAGGCACACTAAAATGAAAAAATTACATTTTCTCATCTTAATCTATAATTAAATAAGTGTAAGTAGAACTTACTCTGATGTGTGTGTGTGTTTTGCTGCATGCCTTCAATTCAGCACATTTATGCTTTCAATTCAGCACATTTATGCCCATATTCCAAGTTCGTTATCATTCCCTAAGATGATCTGATGATTATCTTTGGGAATGATCAAAAAAAAAGGGGGGAAATGCACACAAAAAATTCTTAAAGTGATACACGCCCCCTTTTTTTTACACTAGCCATAAATTAGAAAAAAACTTGTCTTCTCCAAGCTTCCCAATGTCCCTGGTGATATCGGTAAAGTAAATACAGATACTTATTTGTACAATTTCAAGGGAAACTAAGCCTATTTTTTAAGGAAATTTTGCAGAGGTACCAAAAAAAGACCGGATTGAATTTTTTGGGATCAGTAAAGTGTGCAAAAACGTGTGTGACTCTCCGTACTAACCGGTTTTCACTAAAATACCACTAAAAGGGGGAGAGTGTGCGTGTGGGGGGTGGGTTATGGCATTTTTTAATTTTTTTCTTGTAACTGCACTTCTACATTTTTTTGCTTGTCAAGTGGGTTTAGGTAGGATTTCAACCCTTGAATCATCTTATTTTATTTTTCACAAAACCTCCTAAAAACACAGAGTTCTATGAATCACTGGGTCTGAAATTCTTCGTGTATGTATGAAAGCATGGCACCGAAATGTAGCTGAAGGTGTATAGATTCCAAAAATGTATAGTTTGTGGGGGGAATTTCCAAGTTTCGGGACTGTTTCCTTAGAAAAGGGGTAGGCTGTTCAAATTACAGAGCACTTTGATTTTTTCTTGTAATTGCATTTGTGCATGCGTCCCATTTGAGCTAGTTGGTGGCCACGTCTCTGTGTGCATCCACACATATGGCATACCGTTTGATTCAGGACATGTGAGATTGATATTTGGTAACTTTTTTTCATTACTTGGAGTTTTGGCAGGGTTTTTAACTTTGAAACTTGTTGTTTCTTTATTTTTTTCCAGAAAATTTGCTAAAAGTGCAAAATTCTACGAACATCTGCGCAAACACAATTGATGGTATGAATGAAAAAATGGCACCGTTGCTTAGGGTGCTTAAGGTATGTAGATTCTTAGAATATATTTTTTGGGGGGTATTTTTGAGTTAGAGGGGTGTTTAGATTGTAAAATCTTAAAAGTTGCTGTTATTGGGCCACTACACATTGGCTCACTTTGTGACTAGTGGCTTTCGTGTCCATGCGTGTAACCACGTATATGGCATACCGTTTGATTCAGGGCATTTGGAAGATTGATAATTGACAAGTTTCTTTTACATGACATGGAAATTTGCCATGATTTTTAACTTTGAATTGTATTTTTATAAAATTTTCCTGAAAATCTGGTAAAAAAGCAAAATTTTATACGAAACTGCGCCCACACCATTTGTGGTATGCATAAAGGAATCACACCATTGTGTAGCTGAAGGCGTGTAGATTCCAAGAATATATAGTTTTGGGGGGTATTTCTAATATAGAGGGGTGTTTAGTCTGACAAATCTGAAAAGTTGCTGTAATTGGGCCATTGTTCATTAGCTCACTTTGTGGCTAGTTGATTCCACGTCTGCATGTGTAACCATACATAAGACATACCGTTTGATTCAGGACATTTGGGAGATTGATATTTGGTAACTTTTTTTTACATTACTTGGGATTTTGGCATGATTTCTACGTTTTTTTTCAAATTTTTTAGAAAATCTGCTAAAACTGCGAACTTCTACGAAGAACTGCGCCCACACCATTGATGAAATGAATGAACAAACTACAGAATTACGTAGATAAAGGTGTGTAGTTTCGAGAAATATTTGTGGGGGTTGTTTTGTGGGGAAAAACTGCAGACTGTTCAAATTCAGATTTGGCTGAATATTTTTGCTGTTTCTGAGCCATTGTGCATTGTCTCACTTTGTGGCCATTCGCTTCCACATCCGCCTGTGTAACCACGCATATGGCATACCGTTTGATTCAAGACATTTGGGAGACTGATATTTAGTAACTTTTTTTTACATTCCATGAGGTTTTGGCATGATTTCTACCTTTTGAAGTTGTTTTTTGTTCATTTTTTCAAAAAAGTGCAAATTCTTTGAAGAACTGCGCCCATACCATTGATGGTATGAATGAACAAACTACAGCATTATATAGCTTAAGGTATGTAAATTTCAGGAATATATAGTTTATGGGGGTTATTTCTAAGTTACGGGGGTGTTTTGTGGAAAAAAAACTGTAGACTGTTCAAATTCAGAGTTGGCTAAATATTTTTGCTGTTTCTAAGCCATTGTGCGTTGTCTCACTTTGTGGCTTTTCGCTTCCACGTCCGCGTGTGTAACCACACATATGGCATACTGTTTGATTCAGGACATGTGGGAGATTGATATTTAGTAACTTTTTTTTAGATTCCATGAGGTTTTGGCATGATTTCTACCTTTTGAAGTTGTTTTTTGTTAATTTTTTCAGACAAATGCGAACTTCTACGAAGAACTGCGCCCACACCATTGATGGTATAAATGAACAAACTACAGTGTTACATAGTTGAAGGTGTGTAAATTTCAGGAATATATATTTTGTGGGGGCTATTTCTAAGTTACGGGGGTGTTTTGTGGAAAAAACTGCAGACTGTTCAAATTCAGAGTTGGCTAAATATTTTCGCTGTTTGTAAGCCATCGTGCATTGTCTCACTTTGTGGCTTTTCGCTTTCACGTCCATGTGTGTAGCCACACATATGGCATACCATTTGATTCAGGACATTTGGGAGATTGATATTTAGTAACTTTTCTTTACATTCCATGAGGTTTTGGCATGATTTCTACCTTTTGAAGTTATTTGTTCATTTTTTCAGACAAATGCGAAATTCTACGAAGAACTGCGCCCACACCATTGATGGTATGAATGAACAAACTACAGCGTTACATAGCTGACGATGTGTAGATTTCAGGAATATATATATAAACTGCAGACTGTTCAAATTCGGAGTTTGCTAAATATTTTAGCTTATTGTGAGCCATCGTGCATTGTCTTACTTCGTGGCTATTCGCTTCCATGTTTGCGTGTGTAACACATATATGCCACACATATGGCATACCGTTTGATTCAGGACATTTGGGAGATTGATGTTTGGTAACTTTTTTTTACATTCCATGGGGTTTTGGCATGATTTTTTTGAATGTTGTTTGATGTTTTTTACCAGATTTTTTTTGAAAATCTGGTAAAAGTGGCAACTTCTACGAAGAACTGCGCCCACGCTATTGATGGTATGAATGAATGAAGATGTATATATTTCAGGAATATATAGTTTGTATATATTCCTGAGTTGGGGGGTGTTTTGTGGAAAAACTGCAGACTGTTCAAATACAAAACTGGCTAATTTTGTTTTGCTGCTACTGACATTTGGCACTGGTCACGCTCTGGGTTAGTTGGTAGCCATGTCTCTGGGTATACCCATGAATGTGGCATACCGTTTTATTCGGGAGGGGTTAGGCTTTCATATTTGAGATGCGTTTGAACTTTCCTCCACAGTTTTTAGCTGAAAGTCGCATTTGATTTTGTCTCTGATTTTACAGTTGAGGAAAAAAAGGAAAATGGGAGAAAATAACTTACAATTGGACGAAGAGCTGCGTCCGGGTATCTGCATTTTGATCAAAACTTACCTCACTTATAAAATCCTGCGGGTGTATAGTTTCTAAAAATATCTCACTTGTGGGGATATTTTAGTTAATTTGGTAGATATTCCATGTTAACTGTCAGTAGTGGTTATACATTTCAATTTGGTGTGATATTCTTGAAGGTGCAGTTTTAGTTTGGGGGGGGTCTCCTGTACAGGAAAAGTGGGGTACCTACATATATCTGTTGTATCGTTGTACTCAGGAGTATCAGAGCTTTTAGAAACAGTAAGATTTTTGTGTGTAACCTTAAGATAACTATAAATAAAAATAAATAAAAATTTGCAAATTTTTCATTTTTTTTACATATTTTCCCATAATTCCAGTAAAATTTCCAGAAAAGTTACAAAAATCTGTTACCGTGGTAAAGTACACTTTGTGCTGAAAAAAACAATGTATAATATCAAAATCCTGAAAAGTCTTCTGGCACTTGAATGCAAAAAAAATGAAAATCTGCAGGCACTGAAAGGGTTAAAGCCCAGATATCTTTGTTAACACATTTTAACACTCACAATGATATATTCCTTTGCTTTTCATACAAAAAGTAACCTTTGCAGTTTATTTCTTAGCCAGCATGTATGTAAAAAACAGAAATTTAAAATTTCAGTAAAAAAATTCTTCTACTTTTCTTCTTCACCAGAATTGAATTGAAATTTAGCCTAAGAAGTGCTCTTGAATTATTTCTATTGGGTATATTTATTAGTAAGATAGGTCAAGCTTATATGTGGCAGTAACCCCCCCCCAACCCTTCCCTTTAATTTATGGCGGTACAATGCCTTAAATTAAAAGCATTGGATGGAAGGCCTCTTCCCTTAATTAGAGATGGACACAAAACCGAGCTTGAACCCGAGTTACAGCCAAACTTTATGAGTTTGGACAAATTAGAACTATTCAAACTAGCCAGACTCGCGGCTGTATTTTCGCTATTTATCGTAAATTCCATAATTATTGAATTTACGGATTGTTCGCTGACCCTAGAACGTATCGTTTGCTAACCCTCAAAAGTATGGTTCATTTTCGGTAACCCTCTAATGCACGGATCATTTTTGCTAACCCTGTATTGTTCTCTAACCCTCTAATGTAGCCTTTGATTTTCGGTAACCCTCTAAAGTGTCATTCATTTTCGATAACCCTCAAATATATGGATCGTTTTTGATAACCCTCGAATGTACCATTCGCTCACCCTCAAAGTATCGTTCATTTTTGCTAAACCTCGAAAGTATCGTCCGTTTTCGGTAACCCTTGAATTTATGGTTCTATTGTTCAGTAACCATAGAATTGGCCGTAACCCTAGAATGTAGCTTGCACAAAATTCGACAATTGCCCGCTCGTGGTCAAGAAGTGTTTTAACAAGTTTTGGTGATAGTGACATGTTCCTAAAACCATTTCCCAGGTGCCACAGCCATTTACAGTAAGTTAGTTAGTTTAGCTGTAAAGCACCTGGACTTTTCGAACTATTACTCCCCCATTGACTTTTGAATTCGGACTAATGGGTCCGAATTCAAAATTTCGAACTTTTACTGAAGTTCGAAAACGGACCGAACTTTATGAAGTTCAGCCATCTCTAGTCTTAATATGCAGGATATATATATATATACAGTAATTAAATGCCAGAATATAATTTATAACGGTTTATTACTTCTTAATATCTCTTCAAAAAACACTAATGTTTACTCTGTATTATATAGGTTGTGTGTAATTCATCTCTCATTGAATAATGGTAAAAATTCTCAGTGACACCCATTTATTTCTAAAAAAAACATGTGACAGCCATCAAAATTTAGTGACTCTTGTGGACCAATTTCACCTCTATGCATCTTATAATAAAAAGTATATAAATAGAGAAGGATAAAAATTATAAATAACGGAATAGGGGAAACCCATTTTAATCTCTGCTTCCCTTGTAGTCCAATCCTGATTTGGTTATTTGTTCATTTAGCACTTCTGTCATTTGCTTAAGAGTCTCCTAGAGCTCTTGTCCACAAGTGTCTGTCCCTGCTCTCCTGTTTGCATCAACGTTTTCTTTTCTATTCCACTTAATAATGACTTGCCTATACTATAATGACAAAAATGGGTTACTGTACTATTATATGTGTTACTAGTGTACTGCCATATTTGTAACTGGAACAACGCGTTTCTTACTTTCCCCCAAGATTCTCTGTGTTGCTAGTGCCACATTGCTAGAACCACTGCTATTAGATTCGATGGAGCTATTGTTTTTGAAGTTATATATAAACAATGAATTATATAATGAAGAGATTTTAGTAGGAGAATTTTCATTATAGGGACTAGAACTACACCATGATACAAAAGGAAAATAAATAAGCAAGCTCTGATCATTTCACACAATGAATTAGAGTATCATATTCTATTAATCTTGGATGTCTTCAGGCACATTTTCTGAAGTTCACAAGGGATGATAATAACAAATTATTAGTTTAATTCGGGCCCTGCAAAATAATACAGAAAAGAGACACATAAGATTAAGAGAAAAATTAATTAATTTCTTATCTCCAACTACAAATTTCCCCTTGAAAGGCCGATTAGCTCAGCACCAGCTCTGTCCAGAATGATTACATCATTTCTATTTCAACAGGAAATGCATTCAGTATATAGAAAGTTTAATAAATCAAAGCCTGTGATGTCTGTATTAGAAATATCCTAGAGAAGCTGTTTCAGAATCCAAGCCTATCCTTGTTTTATAATAGCATATGGTATGTAGATGAGTGGCTGTTTTGTATTTCACAGCGACACACCTCATTGATATTCTTACCCTCTCCAACTGTCTCCGTAGATGATAAGAAGCTAATTTCATCTTGCCCTGGTGAAATATTATTGGTATCATAGCTATTAATATCTAGTTTCTTCTTCCAGCCTCCTTCATTGTTGTGAGACAGTTTAATCTGTCAATTTCAACTTTAAATGCATTAATTTATTTCAAATGCAATCATCTCATATGACTGCTACACAAATATTGGGTATACAAGTAAATAATAGGAGAAACAATGTATGGGCTGGATGAAAGGAGGAAGAGTATTAATAGCAAATAAAAAGTACATAAAAATCAAGAATTCTTTTGATGCATGCGAACAAGCCTATTGTACTGAGCATGGCAAGGACAAATCATAATTGTACTGCTAAAATACTGATTGCGCTAGTCAATAGAAGCAGATAAAGCAGAGCTGGTTATGGGAAATGGCTCAACGGAAATTAAATGCTTAGACCACATTTACCAGACAGTACTTGTATTTCCTTTCTACACAAAGGTACACCTCTCTAAAAAATCTTCATTGTAGCAAAAAGACCGTTAATTTCTTCACTTCCATTAGTACAGGGGAATAGAGAGTTTCTCATTGATATTATATTGCATAGGTGACCGGTACTGACTGAACACATTTACAAAATTGTTTTTGCCAGTCAGACAAATCTAGGAGACAGGTCCATAGATACAAAAAGAAAACCCCTTAGAAAGAGAAGGGGTGTAGAAGAGACTACAGACTTAACATAATCAGGCAAATACCAGAAAGAGGTGTAAAGGCCGAAAACAACTTTTCCCAGAATGTATTGCCTGTCTGTAGGTACCTCATAAGCATTACCAACACCTTTACTTCTTCTTTAACAACACAAATCAACCACAAAATTGCCAAAGAAACTTTCAGGGCTCTGTACCGAGAGATGCTATGGCTCTCTATTGCCCCCTTTAGGCAATTCACCGAGATGATAGCAGTTCTCAGTGCATTGGGAATAGGGTTTACATATTCTGAATCTTTAACAACAGCTATCGGCTGGTGTTAGATTCCCATCTTAAAGAGCCGCTATTGGCTTGGCACATTGGTTGCGGCGGCAACGTGACACAAAGTGCCTCCACTACACTGATGATGGCCCAATAAAGCTGAAACCGGTCTGTGGTTGGCTCTCTGGTTTTGCTTTTTGCTTGTGGAATGCTGTAAAAACCTTTTATTAGGTAAAGCATTTTGTAAGGGCGTCCATGGAAACATGGAAATTACCCAGAAGTCTCTTTTTCTTATTTTCTTATAGTGAAGGGGAGCTGCAAAGTCTAATTTTCTCCCTATCTTATTTAATCTATATCTTCATTGTATAAAGAACTACAAACTACAAACATGTATGATACACTGAAACTTAATTTTGAACAAATAAATGTACAGTTGTAGACACATTTATTACAAGCCTGTTGTGTTTAAACAATGTTCAATGTGGCCTACCCTGATCTTTAATGTGGTAACTCTACATACAGTATAAATATGATTAAAAGGAATGTTCATTCCTCAACTGAAAAATTATATAAAAGTAAATCAAACCCCAAAACTAAATAGTTACAAAGCTGACAGGTGCAGGGCTAAGAGAAAAAGTGTCCCGTTAAAGTGTGCAATGCCTTAAGTTTTAGTATAGTTTCATACTTTGAATACTACAGACTTTCTGGCTTAAAATTATTTCCTTTAATAAGGAAATATATATAAAGGTCAAATCTAAGGATCTGTATATTTACATCAATGTTCCCTCTAAAATCGGCTGTGTGCACAAAAATATTTTTCTTAAATACAAAATTAAATACAAAATTAATTTTTGTGTTCTCAACGCCACAGCACTTATATTCCAGCAGATTTTGTGTGCACAAGCCTGTAGAGTTGTGCATGTGCACAAGTGCACAGCTTAGAGAGAACGCTAACCTATATTACATGTAGTGCAATTTAAACATCTGAAAATGGTACTGAAACCAAATAGTAAATTATTAGCAAAAAGCCAAAACAAATGCCTTTCATTGTATTCACTTCTTAGTATTTCTAAATAAAGTGATAAAGAAAGATGTTCCCTAAAACACAATGATTCCTTCTCAGACATATTTTTCTTGGATTAAGGTGACTGGGCAGCTTCATCACACATGCAGTACAAGGACATAATGTATACAGACATCTGGTAAAGTGGAACTTTAAGATGACAAGAGCAATCTATTTATAGCCAACACAATAAGCACCTTTTACAAAAAAAAGGATTCTACAATTGACTCAAATATTTTATCTTATTGTATTGAAGGCCACCACAATCTCAAGACTAATGCCAATGAGACATACTAGACTGCGCGCACATGATCTACTGCCATAGGTAATATTTTAGTTGAAATATATGTCCACAAATAACATTCTCATACATTTTTTTTGTCAAAATGAAACGCATAATGAATAGAGATAGCTGAACTTCCCGAAGTTCGTTTAGTTTCCGAACTTCAGTAAAAGTCAATGGGAGGAAATAGTTTGAAAATTTCAGATACGTTACAGATAAAATATCAATGGTAACTTACTAAAAATGGTTTGGGACCTGGGAAATGGTCTGGGAACATGTACATACATCAAAACACTTCTTTCCCCACGACCGGGCAATTGTCGGGTTTCTGCATGCTACATTTGAGGGTTATGGCCAATTCGAGGGTTTGCGAATGATACTTTTACTGGTTACAGAACGATACATTCGAGGGTTATTGAAATTAACAGCTACATTCGAGGGTTACCAAACTCAAGCACTACATTTGAGGGTTACTGAACAATACATTTGAGGGTTACCAAAATCGACTGCTACATTTGAGGGTTGCCTATATTGACCTCTACATTCGAGGGTTACCGAACTGGAACGCTACATTCGAGGGTTACTGAAAGATACATTTGAGGGTTAGCAAAATCGAAAGATACATTCGAGTGTTACCAAAATTGACCGCTTCATTCAAGGGTTACCGAACTTGAAAACTACATTTGAGGGTTACCGAAATTGAATGATATATTCGAGGGTTAACAAAATCAAGTATATATTTGAGAGTTTCCAAATTTGAACGTTACATTTAAGGTTTACTTATTCGCAAATTCAATAGTTATCAAAAAAAAGTCCGTAAGTTCGGAAAACCAGAACTAGATCAAAGTTCGGATAGTTCGGATAGAGTCCGGAAAGTTCGAGTATATCCGAACTCATAAAATTTGCCCCGAACTCGGGTTCAGGCTTGAGTCCATCACTAATAATGAATCAGACAGTGGATATTTTTGTTGACAATTTAAAAAACAACGGTGGTCTTCGAACAGGGTATGGTTAAGTAAATCCATTTAGTTGTACCTTTGAAATTAACCCTGCATCCCATCTTTAAGTAAAACCTGTGAGAAAATATATTGCTGGAATAGTTAAGCTTAAAGGACATGTAAACTGAGGCAAATCCTTTTTTAACTAATCACACAGTAATTACCTATAGGCCATTAAAGGTATAGTCCTTGTCGCCCTAAATAGACGTCATAGTACTGCATAGACAGTTAGACACACCCACCAATTAAAATCACAGTAAATCCACATCAATCTAAAAACCACAGCAGTGGCATTAAAGACATTATAAATATCAAAGACATCTCTAAATTCCAAAAAGCAAGATTATAATATGCATATATGTCAATTTTGTGTTGCAGTACATCATAAACCTTATAGATAAATAAACAAATAATTTCATTATTTAGACATATTGGGAACAGATAGATAGCATTAAACATGTGGAAGTTTCAAAGTACATAAACTCACTATCAAGTATGGCTAACCCAATGCTAATCACAGTTATGTATATAAACATCCCAATTATAATTATAATTTATAAATAATGATATAATCTTTAGTCATACCTATCAATATATTTTCTAATTATATTGTATATTATATTGTATTTATTGTATAGTATAGGGTTTTGGACAAAACTTTCCATTCTATCCGGATTTTAGGATTAATCTTAGCAGGTGATATCAAAGTCTGAATTTAATCCTTATTCTTGTCCCTAATTCAAAAACTAATATCCCTCATTATATCCTGAGCTTGTAGAATATTAACCTGTCCCCCATTGCATGCCACAAAATGTCTAGCAACCGGACTATTTGTATCTTGTTTCTTGATACAGTTTATGTGTTCCCTGACACGCGCCTTTAAAGCCTTAGAAGTGCAGCCCACATATTGAATACCACAACGCAGACAGATTAGTAAATATACAACCTACTTTGAGCTGCAGTTAATGTATTCACAAATATCATTGGTTTTATTGAACACAGACCCTTGATATTGATTACTTGAATTTAAAACCGAACATGTCACACACATGTCTGCGCTCCACATTTGAAACATCCTGGATACTTCAACCAGATTGGTTTTCCTTCAGGTTCACTAACAAACAGATTAGGGGGGGAAGTGTTGGCTATGGTAGGGGCTGTTTTTGAAACATACTTGTAGCCCCTTCTAAATCCTTGGTAATTTTTTCATCCCCAAGTAAAGCAGGATATTCTTCTCAATGATCCACACTATATCATAGGACTGGTCATGGAAAGTAGTGGGAAAAAACACTGTTTTTTGTTTAGATCTTGCACCTGTTTCTGCTTATTAGCAGTAGATGTTTTATTAAGAACTAGAAGTTTTGCTCTGTTTAAACCGATTGTCGATTATTGTAACTCATGCCATCCCCGCGACCTATCAATATGGCCAGTTCCTCCTTGTACGTAGAAATTGCTCAGAAGGAGGTCTAAGGATAGGTCCTTAGACCTCCTTCTGAGCAATTCCTACGTACAAGGAGGAACTGGCCATATGGTATGCCTCTTAATAAGTGGCTGGCATGAGTCTACTTGAAACAGGCTATTTCCAGAGCATAGCTTTCTATAGACACATGTAGACACCCGATTCCAAAAAGTCAATTTTCAAATCTAAAAAATGTACACTATTTCCTTTAAAACAGGAGGTAAATTCTTGATTAAGGTTCACATTATTCGTAAGTTTTACAAATTCATAAAATGTAGTTTTAGAGCCCCCCCAAGCCATCAAAATATTGTCAATATATCACCTAAACAGCACAACATACTGATAATATGGTTCGAAAGAGCCCCCTGAGAATAAACTTCCTACCACCACCCAAGATAGGGGCAGGCATACATGGGGGGAATGTTGCCCCCTTTAAAGATCCTCTTTCCTGCCATTATTTATAAATTATGATATCAAGCCTTACTTGATAGTGAATTTATGTACTTTGGAACTTCCACATGTTTGATACTATCTGTCCGTTCACAATATGTTTGAATAGTTAAATTATTTTTTTATTTATCTACAATGCTTATGATGCACTATAACACAAAATTTATGTATATGTATAATACAATCTTCCTTTTTGGAACTTACAGATGTCTTTGATATTTATAATGTCCTTAATTCTGTTGCTGTGTTTCTTTTGTTTGATGTGGTTTTAGCATGATTTTAATTAGTGGGTGTGTCCATATAGAACTATGATGTCTATTTAGGGGAGACAGAAATTTTTGCCTTCAATGGCCTATGAGTAAGTTCTAATGGTAGCACAAAACAGATAAGGCTATTTGATGTATTTTTCCAATAAATGTAGTTTGTTTTAATTACCTCTTGGACTCACCTTTCTCAAGAAATAATACCTGATTATACTTGAACTTTTGGTTATAGAGTCCTAGCGACGGGTCTTGGGGCGGCAGCACTGGGACCACCAATGATTCTTGTTGAGTTAATTTTTTTGCTACTTATATACATTGTATATACTAAATCAAGGTTTATTCTGAAAGAAGGATTGTGACTGTAGGATCCCATTAATTGAGAGACCCGGGGCATTTTGCGCCCATGGCGTAACTAGGAATCACTTGGCCCCCAGCAAAACTATGATTAATGCTTCATCCACAGTGGTTTTCTGGGAGAAGGCTATATCTTATATTGGAGAAATAAGATGGGGGCCCCTTAGCTCCTGGGCCACTCTGTGGTTGGTTCCCCCTGCTCCCCTAGTAATTATGCCCATGTTTTGCACCTGGGTCTCCACTCATCTATGGTGAGTTTGGAAAACCATTATTTACCATACTTGTCTTGATTTTGAGCAGTTTATAAATAGAGAGATATGTTTCATAACCTAGAATATAGCTGGAGATCCACAAATTTATGTTCTATATCTGGGGACCACAGTTACCCTTTAAATTAAATCCCTCTTTCCAATACATAGGTTCCAAACATGCGACCCAGGGGCTACATCCATCCTTTTGAGAAAAACTGAGGCCTTTGACGTTATCTGAGTGTGTGGGGCTATGGGCAGGATTGGGCAGAGTCAGTGCAGGCCTGGGGTGAAGTCAGGCCAATCAATGATGGAGTCACACTTAGTGGCCCTGTTATTGTCTGAAGTGCCGTTAGAGTGTTTCCCAATTGCAGCCAGGTTGGGCACCCTGGGTCTAATATGTGAAATATCCATTTTTTTTATGTAACCATGTTTGATTTTAGTGCAGATACTGTAGATTAAAACTCCAGCCCCTAAAAAACTTTGTATATTTTAAAGGATTATTCCCCCAAACCCCAACCAGTTACATTTTATTATTACCTTCATCCAACGCTCCCTCAAAGAGTTATTAGAACTTACAGAACAAGGATACCTCGCTGGCCTTCTCTTTCAGGTAAGAACTGTCAGCCATGGCTGCGACAATGATGTCACAGCTAATTGATGACAGCCATTACTGATCGAGCGGTTGTGAGCGTGCTCTGCTCCTGAGCATGCTCGTAACCAGCTCACTAGACGAGCAGAGGAGGAGGTACTTTCGGTGAGGGATTCTTGTTCTGTAAATTCTAATAACTCACCGTGGGAGCGTCGGATTAAGGTAAGAATAAGACGCAACTTTTTTTTGAGGCTGGAGTTATCAATTAAATTAGATTGGATTGTAAAAACTGGTGGTGTTATCTTACAGAGAAGCAGTGCCCCGGATGCTGATTTTCCTAATGAGGACTACATTTATTTAAATATTATATTATATAGAAATTGACCTCAGTACTTTTTAGATTCAGAAAAAATGTTCCTGCTGTACTGTAATTGTAATGTTACAAATCCAGATTCTAAGATAGACCGAGAAGAGATATAAATGGACAATAGCACAGTCTATATTGTCCCAATCCCAGTGTCCTGCAGCGGAAAGCATTTTTCATTTTTAATTAAGATTAGGCTTGGGCAATCATTTTAACAAGCAGTCAGTGCGTGTGCTAGTTATAAAACCAATGCACCAAGTCATTTCCTATACGGACTATTAAAGAACTTTGTTTTTCCCTCAGACTGCTGTAATGTGCTAACAGAATCAATAAACCTCAAAGGACAGAAAGCAATAGCTTTAATACAAAAACCCCCACACTAGAAGTGTTCCTGTAAACATGCGGAATCCCTCTGTCAAAAATGGATCCTCTAGCCTCAAATTAGTAGTTACTGTGTCTAAAAAATGAGAAAGCCAGTGCAGCGTAAATGAATAAGGGGAGGGTTTTCCCAATGAGTCAACATCGCAAATTGTTTTGCCAAGAACTTGTTACAACAATGAAAACAATTCATTCATCGCTAAAATGTCTACAAAATGTTTACATTTCTACATATCTGCAATTTAGCCATTTGTTGTGTTCTTGGTAAGTGTCACAAACGGCTGTTCACTGGGCACGTTACCTGACCAATCAATCGGTAATACGCCGCCACCACTCCAAGTTATAACCTTGAAGACGCCCCAAAAACACTCTTGACTCTCGCTAACTATGCCCACCCCTGTCCTGGCAGCTAAATGGTTAACACTACACCATTCACTCCAGCAACTAACTGGTTAATCAGCATCAGTCCTTCACAAGCAGTCACAGAGTTAATTAGCATTTACACTAGCAAAACATTAAATCCAACACATACAGTTATCAGAGGCTAACTGAGTTCTTTTAGAGCATCAAAGACAAAACTTATTAAATTTTAGATTTAATATTCCAAAAAGTGGACAGTGCATTTAATACAAAAATACATACAATAGGTAGAAACAGTTATATGAAATAAAAAAATATTCACAGACCCTACTCACTAGAAGAAGTCCTGTGTCCAGGGCGAGAAGGAAATATGATCCATACACATTTACTGTAGCATGTCCCCTCTAAAGATGGCTGAACTTTCGAACTTCTAAAAGAGTTCAAAAGTCCGAAAATGGATCCATTAAAGTCAATGGGGGGTTAATAGTTCAGAAAGTTTGTGTGAACTTTCCGAAATATTACAGTGTAAATTTACCTTACAGGCCCCTGGGGCCTGGGGGATGGTCTGGGGAACACATCTGTGCTCAGGGAACAGCATAAAAAACGTAGCCTACACGCACGCTACTTCCGGTAATCCTTGAACATTCAATAAAGGATTTCCGAAAGTTCGGTAACACTCGATAGGCTGCTTCCGAAAATCCCCAAACGGCCAGAGATTCCCGAAATTGCCCGTTTGCGGATTGCCGAACAACCTACAACCCTGCCGGATGTTCTGGGGTCCTGCAGCTCGAAACCGGGACCCCCTCCTGGGTCCTTACAAGGACCTTTGTGGCCCTGACAAGGGCCCTTTGGGGCTTAAAGGGTCCCACAGCTTGAACTGGTACCCCCCTCCCTGGCACTTATAAGTGCCCCTTCCCTTGTGATTGTATTTCAGTTTCACAAAATTATATAATCTCTAGAACTGGCCAGTAAACATGAAAACAAGAAAGCACTCCTTTTCTGTTTATTGAAGATTCAGATTATTGTTTAGCTGACTATCTAGCTGCACATACACAGTACAGTGACGCAAGGGCAGTACATGTATGATAGTTGGCCATGGTAGCTGGTTGTCCATTGTGCTTTGGCTGCTCCCGGCCAGTGCAATTGTACATCTGTATAGGCTTTAACTCTTACGATGCCTATATTAACTTAACTTAATTGTTCAATAAACTTTCCCTTATTATTCCTTCCTTCCCCTCGACGTCAGCATATTCTAACATACTGTTATCTTTTTTGCAATACTTAATTCCCTTGACCACTCCCTTGCCATTACTATTAAGTGTTCTTAGACTTTGGAGTCCCATTCGACATTTGTACGCTTGCACACAAATATCTTTCTGTCTTCACTGCTGAAAACATTTGACATTCCATTAAGTCATCGCAAAAATGGTTCCCATTTCTTTCAGATTTTTAACAATAGAACCTATTGTATGTTCTTTGTACCTTTTTCAAGAATGTAAATACATGTTATCCACTCACAGCAGGTGCCAGTATGTGTTTCATAGTTCTTTCTAATCTATAAAATGAATTACTGATGCCAATCAAACCAGCCTATAGCATAACTACCTGCAAACCCCTTTTGGAGTAAAACCTGCTCACAATGGTGCTTTTATTTTAAAATGTCATGTTGGATGTTTTGATTGCATTTTTTTTTTATAAAGGACATAATGCCTTTTCTCAGTTATTTTATACAAACGACATGTTTATTCCATTATAATTGTTTTCATTGATCTACTTTTCATCCCCTCTCCAGTATATACAAAATGTTAAAGTTTTATTTGTTCCTAAAGGTAAATGTGCTATATCTACTATAGGAGTGGATACTTCTGGGTAATTTCCAAATTTCCATGGTAGCCCTTAGAAAAGCTACACCTACTAAATGGCTACTAACAGTATTACATGAGCTAAATTCAAAACCAAAGACCGCAACAGACCAGTTTCGGCTTCTTTGGGCCATCGCCATGAGCTGATTTTGCAATGTTACATGCCTATGCACAACTATTGTGGGAAAGCTGACGACTAAAAATTAAAGGAATAGCTCACTCGAAAAGTGAATTATTCCTTTAATGTATTGATTGAGGTGCTATAGTTACTCTAAACCAGGAAGCGGACAGGACCTGTCACTGCTGCAGCTGAGGATTGCGTGTAAGATAAATATTTTCTTTCTTCGTCTGTCACTCCTGCTCAATTGATTGAAGAATGGAGTTAAGGCATAGGTCCTTAACCTTAGCCGTGTTAGTTTTCTAAAATAACCCCCAGAAACAAGGCAGTTGTGGGTGGGCTGAGGTACCCTACACAGAAAAGGGGTTTAAAGCTAGGGGATTAGGAAGTTATGAAGGAATCCGGAGGGTGGGAGGGGGAGCTCCCCTGTGCATGCCAGAGACCTCAACAAGAACAAGGAAGATGCAGGCATCCTGATGACTCACAAACAGCTCCTACTCTTCACTCCAAATTAAGCTTTGGGGGGTGGCCCTTTAACACAAGATTTTAGTTATTAATGCAATAAGAGGTGCAAACATTTGCTTATGATAACAATATGCAGAAACCAATCATGGTTTTTACTAGCTTACAGCAGTTATATAACATCAGATTGGTTGCTGCAGATAATTAGCACAGGCAAACTTTTGAACTTTTTATTGCATCAGCCCCAAAAATGTCCCTTTTTAGCTCCCAGTTTTTCCCCCCTGCAATAATGTATAATAAAAAGGGTATTTAATCTATTATAATAAACATCCATCGTAAGTCATTATGTCACCTCACATCTCATATTATAGAAAGAATATATTTCCCACAGTCCTAAATCGTTTCCTATGCAAATACAAATAAAAAGCAATACGCTGCTTTGAAAGAAGCTGATACATGGCACACTCTCTCCTTTTAAGACATTGCATTGAAAGAAAATTGCAAATGGCTTTATACTCTAAACTTAGCAATATCGGTAAATATAATCAGGGAGATTCAATAAAGGTTCTTACCGTTAAAAATTGTGCTAATTTTGCCCCAACCAATCAGATCCTATTTAACATTTGAAAGCTAACATCTGATTGGTTGGGGCAAAATTAGCTCCATTTTTAACGATAAGAATTTTTATTGAATAACCCTGAATATTTGTAAGATTTTGCCTTTTAGAAAAATACAAAAAAATGCAATGTCTCAGCCAATCACAGGCGAAAATTCAATAATTATCTAATTTACGTACCGTTCGCTAACCCTCGATTTCGGTCATATCACTTAATTGCACGGTTTTGGCGATAACCCTTAAATGTATCATTCGGTAACCCTTGAATGTATCGTTCGAATGCGGTAGCCCTCTAATGTATTGATCGATTTTCCGTAACTTTCTAATTTATTGTTCGAATTCAGTAACCCTCGAATGCATTGTTTAGTCCCCCATAAATGTATTGTTCAAATTCGTTAAACTTCGAATGTGATGTTCAATTTTCTATAACCCTCGAATTCATTGTTCAAATTCGGTAGCCCTCGAATGTGTTGTTCGGTTTTCGATAACCCTTGAATGTAATGTTCGATTTTCGGTAACCCTCGAATGTATAGTTCAAATTAGGTAACCCTCGAATGTGTTGTTCGATTTTCGGTAACCCTGGAATGTATCATTCGGTAACCCTCAAATTGCCCATAACCCTGGAATGTATCATGCTGAAACCCGACAATTTCCCGATTGTGGGGGAAAGAAGTATTTAAATTTGTTTTGGTGATATGTACATGTTCCCAAGCCATTTACAGTAAGTTACCAGTGATATTTTATTTGTTATTAATCCAAACTTTTTAAAAAATTTAATCCCATTGACTTTAAAGGGCATGTCCACCCCCTTTTATCAACTTTAGTTATATTGTAGTTATTGGTCCCCCAGCCCCAACCGCCATAATGGATTTTTGAGAAAGTGCCCGATAGTTAATTACCTTACCTCTCTCCTCCGCTGCAGTGTCCCGGCCCTCTGCTTGCACGGAACTGCAAGCAGGGGGCGGGACCGGCAGTCGCGTCTCTGATTGGCTGAGAGACAGCCAATCAGGGACGCAGCTGCCAGCTGCTCAGAACGCCGGGGGAGAGATGGAAGGTAAGTAACTATCAAGGCACTTTCTCAAAATTCTATTATGGCGGTTGGGGCTGGGGGACCAATAACTACAATATTACCAAGGGCTTTGGAGCAAGGGGGAGGGAGAGCAAAACAGGAGGGAGGGGGGGGGACTCTCCTGCGCATGCCTCAAACTTAGTCAAGGTTGAGGCAGACACAGGCACAGGATGAGTCACTGACAGCGTCTACACTGCAGTTTTCCTGACTTTGGAGGGGCATAGCAGGGCAGCCATTTGGATCAGAGATGTAAGGTAAGGATTTTTGTACACTACAGAGTGGGGCCAGAATGGGGTTAAATTTCAGTTTTGGGGGTGGACATGCCCTTTAATGGGCTTGTTTCTTAACTACCAAACTTCCAAACCTCAGGAAATTCAGCCATCGATAGTGGAAATATTCCAAGGGTAACTAGTTTATCATTTTATTTTTTTATGATGTTTAGTACAGTTATTTTACTTATAGCGATTTTTAGTTATCTTGTTCTGTTTTATTTTTAAGGTAAATCATTGTTTACTAGACAGTTAAGCCCATTATATAAACGGGCGCTAGACTCCTCCTCCTCCGTCCGGCCATGCGCTTCTTTCTCCAATCCCGTGTAGGTCTGTTCATACGGACGTTCAGGGACGCTCACGCACATGCGCAGAAGGGAAAGGTCACTCACACACAGACTCAGGGACGCACATCTAGGGTTTTATTATATAGGATTGTCCACAGTAAACAAATTCCCTCAAATAGTTTGTCACTGCAATTATACTCAGGGCAGTAGGGTGAACTTTTCTCTGAAAATATAGTTTATTGGGTTGCACCTTAAACAAGACCTTCAATAACAGTGCTAATATGCAGTAATTAGAGATAACTTAAACTACCAGTTTCGTTCTGTTTTTGGATTCCCAGATCTCGGGAAATTCCCAGAAGATCTAAAAAAACAGAACAAATTTTCGAATGTTCAATGCTATTTTCGATAATTTTCTCTGCAGTTCCTATTGACTCACCACTAGAGGGAGAGTCTCTGCAGTTCCTATTGACTCACCACTAGAGGGAGAGTGTCTGCAGTTCCTATTGACTCACCACTAGAGGGAGAAACACAGGAAACACACAGAGGGAGAACAGCAATTAAACAGACTGCAGGTAAGGTTGCTTGGGACAGGGGCCCCTGTATTTGGGACAGAGGGGCCCCTGGATTTGGGACAGAGGGGGGCCCTGGATTCAGGACAGATGGGGGGCCCTTGGATTCAGGACAGAGGGGGCCCCTTGGATTTGGGACAGAGGGGGGGCTGGATTTGGGACGGGGGGGGCTGGATTTGGGACGGGGGGGCCTGGGATTTGGGACAGAAGAGGAGCCCTGGATTTGGGACAGAGGGGGGGCTGGATTTGGGACAAAGGGGGCCCCTGGATTTGGGAAAGAGGGGGCCCCTGGCCTTGGACAGAGGGGGGACTCAGGCCTTGGGACACTAAGAGGGTACTCTGTCCTTGGGACATGGAGGAGGACTATGGCCTTGGGACACTAAGGGGGCACTCTGGGCTTCTAGCGCCCATTATTGTAGCGGGCTTAATGTCTAGTTTTAGATAAAGCAGGGATAAACTTAAGGGGGCGGGGTTGTTGGTTTTATTCCCTTTATCTAAACATAATGTACTAATTGTCTAAACATCACTTTATATATTCTTTCCAATAATGAATAAAGTAACAACAAAAAGATTTGTTCATTGCTAGTTAACATTTTACTATTGCTTTTCTGCTTTCCTAAACATCTCTTTTTGTATTGGGCACAAATGAAATATATTATTATTGTTGTTATTATTATTATTATTATATAGTAACATTATTTTATAGTAACATAATGTTATATAGTAACATAGTAGCAGAGATTGAATTAAAGGAGAACTATACTCACCTCCATTCCACCGGACCCGGCATTCAGTAGTACCCAGGGTGAGATCCTCACCGCTGAGTTTGCTTTCTATCTTCTGAATTACTTACTAAAAGTTTCCTTCGTGACTCCGACTCCACTTCCACCTTCACAATCCCTGCCAATGAGAAGACACACTTCTACAAAGTGTGTCTTCTCATGCAAGGTCAGGGACACAACCTTCCCAAGAAAATGCAGCCAAGGTGGTGTAAGCCCAAATAAACGACCCAATGTAATTTGTTAGGACCTTCCATACTGGGGTTACCTTGATGTGGTTGGAAGGCTTTTTGTTTTATACATAACATTGTAACTAAAACCCCTATGTTTTTACTGTTTAAACTTATTTTTATATTATATGGGCCCTAGGAATCATCTTTTTCTTTGTATGTTCTTTAGGAGCTTACTTGACATTGGCTGTTGAAAAGGAGGGCTAACTTAACACTGGCTGGTCACTATTAAGTGATTCCTCCAGTTTAACAGCCTTTGATAGGTCAGCTTCCTCCCTTAGGTCAGCCCTCCAGTTCAGCAGCCACTGTTATGTCAGCCCTCTAGATGTGCCAACACAGGCTAGTAGTCAATACAAGATGTGCCTGTACAGGCTGTCAAATATAAGATGTGCCCACACAGGCTGGTAAATAAGTTTTACTCTGTCCACCCCATGAAGCCAGGAGCTGAGAAGATGTTACGACAGGCCGCTTTTGTGGTTTTGGTGTGTTTACTTATAAATATTTTGTTCTATGAGGTATTAACATGCCCTTTAAACAATCAGGCATAGAGACAGGTGGCAGAGACAGGCAGCAGCCTCCTAAAAATTTTCCCTGGTTAAGTACTTTGGGGGTTATTCAATAAATGTTCTTATCGTTTAAAATGGTGCTAATTTTGCCCCAACCAATCAGTTGTTAGCACCATTTTAAACGATAAGAACTTTTATTGAATATCCCTGATCATTTTTATAGAAGTATAAAGGGGAAAGTTGAGTTTTCACTGGTCCTTTAAGTAATATTTTCTTTATGCTGTATGGTTTATTTTTACCATCTGTGAAATGTATTCATGTGAAAATATAACAGTTGTTAATCTAAGCTGCAGCTGCAAAATTCCTAAAGTAAAGTGACAGCATAGAACTTTAAGATCAATTGTCTCATTAGTCTCAGTACTAAGAATGTAATATGGTTATTGGAATGCAATAGTGAAACTCAATATCAAAACGGATCTATGAAGGTAGAAGATAAGTGCCAGATAATTAGAACTATTACATTCTCACTTGCTAATTCGAATGTGTTAAGAGAGCAACAAAATAGATAGGAAGGTATATTAAAGCGGTAGCATTTAAAACATCTTAAATACTTTTAAGCAGGAGAATAGCAAGAGTTATTATTGTTAGATTGTTAGTGCAGGGAAATAGCAACAGTTACACTTTAGATTATCTTGCGACTGAAGCAGATGTAAACCGTTTGTCTTTTTGATAAAAAAAAACTAAACACAAATCAAAACCTTACATTTATAGGTCAGTATAGTCTTCACAAGTGTTTCCAATGTTTGCACACTCCTGTACTTCCCTGCCATCATCCTGAACAGGTCTTTATTCCTTAGCTTGAAAATGATTTTAAAGGGTAATTTCCCTTTAGCCAATAATGATACCTCTAGCTTCTCTGAAGTAATAGGCTTGTAAATTTACACTTTCCAGACTGCCCGTCTCTGTGACAGGCATATGTTACAAAAAGCCCCACCCCCAAAAAATCAATCTTTTCTCAAGCTATTTACAGGCCTGCAAACATTCCCTGTCCATCCCTCTATCAATGGAAACCTTAGGGAGAAAAGATAATTGTGGCTAGCTTAAAAAATGAATGATCTGAACTTCTATAGGTAAGTACAGGCCTTAAAAAATATTATATTGTTATACATAAAACTTGGAGGCAGAGCCTAAGTGCTGGTAATGTCACAGATAACAGTGCTAGCTGGAAAAAACACCCTATACTGCTGTAACTTTGAATAGACTGCAATGATCCTGGAGATATTTTAAAGACAGGAGTGTGCCCTTTTTAATAAAAGTCACTTGAATGGAGACCACAGTTCACCTTTAATAAAGGACTCTTATGGAATTACAACAAACACATCCCAGTGTTATTTTTGTATAATTCAAATATATTACATATATTCAGATTCCACTCTATATTGAAAATCTATTATACTATAAACTTTTAGAGTAAGACATGTTCAATGTATTTTTCTTCCGACAATGTATTGACTACTTCAAGCTCACCAGTCCATCCCTCAGTTTAAGGCTTTTAAGTGTTTAAAGGGTATCTCCAATCGTTTTTCTAAGTTTTCGTAATCCAGTTCTATTGAAGAACGGGAGGTAATGGAGCTGTGCCTTACTTTCCGTTCTTCAATAGAACACACAGGAGCCAGGAGAGAAGGTAAGAACTTACCCGCTCGCTCGCTCCCCCGGCACGTAGTCTGACAGGTCCCGACGGACCTTCTCTTCTATGCGCATGCGCGATCTATGCGCATAGAAGACATGGTCCGTCGGGACCTGTCAGACCAAGTGCCGGGGGAGCGAGCGAGCGGGTAAGTTCTTATGGCTGCAATTGTTACTGATGCCATTAATTTGATTATCACTGGGTATATCTTCAGTATTTCTTTTGCCTAGGAAAAAATAAATGTAGCCATTTTCTTATCCTAGGTACAGTACATTATTACATATCAAATCACATGTGTTAAACCTTTTACATTATTTGTAACTACAATTTGAGAAAAGTAAAATGGTGGTACTTATATATTTATCTGTGCTTGCTTATTCATTAAAATATTAATGTTTAATGAGTGCTCCTAATTGCCCTGACCCTCTCTTACTCACTGCCTCCTTGTAGTGTCTGCGACAGCCTCACCATAGACACTGCTCTGCTTACATATCTCCCTCCCCCCCTCCCCCCTGCCTTCTTTGCTCTGATGATTCTCTTAATTTTTGCAGAGAGTGAGCTGGCAGACAGCCAAAGATCCTAGTAAGAGGTCTGGGATAGGGCACATATTATAATCTCTGCTTCTGAAGTGACAGGTCTTTCCCTATAAATGCTGTGTTCAAATTATTATTTTCTTGCTGTATCTAAAGGTATAATCCTAAATAACGTATAGTAAGAGCAATGATAACCCATTTGCGGGAAAATTTACGACAGCCGTATGCTTCAGACATCAATCCTAACAATGTGGCATCTTTGGTCGGAGGCATTTGATGATGAGGCTGGACAGGTGCCTCCACACATATGATTGCGGGTAGAAGTGGACTTTGAAAGCTTGGTTTGTGCTTTATTTCTTTTTATTTTTTACATCTGATTTGTATATTATTTGCCAAATTTGCTTTATAGTGTTAAATGCTTTGATGGTATATTTCTAACGCCAAAAATAATGTGCCGCTGATAAATGTGTTCAGAGCATAATATCAATATCAAAGTATAACTTTTTTTTTATTGTCCAGAACTTATTTAACCTTAAACTCGGTAAATATTTATTGGCTCATTGATTTCTGCATAAACTGTGCTTCTTTTACTTATATATGTTTTCCATTTTATGTACATACAAAGATTTTGTTGGTTGCGCCTTTAAGAAATTTAGAGGTACAGTATATGCTTCACACTTCAGATGTTTTTCTAGGAACATTACTGTACTCCCCTTTCCATATGCAGCAATCAGGGGTAGCTGAACTACTGAATGCAGATGGTAGCATAGCACAATATTTTCCAAAGATATTACGTTACATACATCAGTTGCCCTGTCTAATACTAGCTTGTATTAAAACCTAGCTGTTCAGCTGAACTGTAATTGCAAATAATGTGCAATGTTGACATTCTGCACATGAAGTAATAGAACCACTATACAAAGCTAAGTTTAAGAAAATCCAGAGGTAGAATGGGTTGGTTTTTTTTGTACCTGACAAAAGTCAGTAGTTCCTGTGAGGAACAACTTTGAGTAGAAGCTGTTATGAACTCCTTTATTCTAAAGAACTTTTTATTAAGGATATAACTAAAGAAGGACATTGAAACAATGTCCACCAACAATAAGGTTGGTGTGTGTTGGTGTTGGATATATAGAAGGGACAGATAATGCAATGTGCATCCTGCCGCATGTATTGGAACTTGGAGCAGTCATTCCAGGAGACCTATGTCTGTGTCAGGTGTGAGTGGGTTGCCCATTTGGAAGCTAAGGTGGAGAGTCTCGGGGGAGCTTGCAGCATTGCAGGGCTCTGCAAACCTGGGGGGACAGAGGGGGTGAAGGGCAGGGAAAGTTGAGGGGGTGTAGTTTTGTAAGGGTTACTAGGGGAAGTGGGGGCCAAAAGGGTAGGGTTGCTTGTTCCCAGCTTGGCCACCCCAACAGATTAACTGTCTTAAGTTAAGAAGTGGAGGGGGACAGCTCAGAAGTAGCATGTATGGAGCGGCCATTCCCTTGAGCACCCATGGGACCGCCATCTCAAATACAAGGTAGGGAGAACTTAAAGTCAGGAAGGCTAGGCAGGTGGTTGTGGTAGGGGACTCCATTACTGGAAAGGTGGATAGGGTTATCTACCACCAAGACCCTACACACTGATCTTTCTGTTGCCTGCCTGGTGCTAGGGTTCAGCATGTGGTGGATCATGTAGACAGATTACTGAGTGGGGCCAAGTGTAACCCGGCGTTCTTGGTTCACATTCACATTGGTGCCAATGACAAAGTTAGAGGTGCAGAAGAGGTCCTTATTTAATTATTTCCGAGAGCTAGGGGCCAAGTTAAAAGCAAGGCAATATGGGTGGAATTGGACAATGGGAAAGGGAGTAAATGTCTGCTACAAGCCACCAAATGCTAGCAGGGAGAAAGTGAGTCAGCTTCATATGCAAATGGCAAGGGCTGCAAGTTTGGGGAGTGTTCAGATTATGGGGGTGATGGGTTCCTGAATTTGTTGCAGGATTATTTTCTTTTACAAGAAACATTTTCTCTACAAGAAAAGGAGCTCTGTTGGATCTGGTAATACCTGACATTGTGGAGCCTATTATCGATATAAAGGTAATTAGAGACTTGGGGAATAGTGGCTATGAAATAGTGTAATTTAGTGTATGTTATCAAAACGAAAAGTGCACTCTGTTAAAAAAGACTTTTCAGGAAAGAAAATTTTTCCAGGTTAAAAACAGAAACGGACTGTTTTTAAGAGGATTTTAAACCATTTTATCTAAATTTATACCCTTGGGAAATAAATGTAAAAAACAATAACAGGGTTATTCAATAAAAGTTCTTATCGTTTAAAATGGTGCTAATTTTTCCCCAACCAATCAGATTTTAGCTTTCAAATGTTAAATAAGTTCTGATTGGTTGGGGGCACCATTAACTTTTATTGAATCTCCCTGTAAGTCTGCACCCATGTGGTTTAATTCTGATGTAAAGAGGGTAATGCAAAGCAAAAAATGGCAGTTAAAACCTTTAACTCAGGGGGAATGGAAAGGGCCTTTAGGAATTATAAAAATTATAACAAGGATTATAATAAAGCAATTAAGCTTGATAAAAATAATAATGAAGTTAGTATAGCTGAACAAAGCAACACTAACCCTAAACAATTTTATAAGTATATTAAAAGTTGGAAGATGATGAATGGAAATGTGGGGCCATTAATAAATGGTTAAAAGTTAGCTAAGGAGGATGGCGATAAAGCAAATGCATTGAACAATTTCCCCCCCTCTGTATACACTATAGAAGATCGACAGATAGCATAGAGTATAGAAGCAATAATTGTATAAAAGTTGCAATTGCACTTTGGTTGACTGAGGATATGGTGCAGAAACAATTAAATAAGGTTAATATTAATAAAGCTCCTGGACCAGATAAAATAACTCCTTGGGGAGTTAAGTTCAGTTTTATCAAGGCCTTTGTTTCTTATTTTTTCAGATTCCTTCATGAACCCGTATGTGTGCCTTTGGATTGGAAAGAAAGCTGATGTAATTCCAATATTCAAAAAGGGTAGTCGTTCCCAGGTGGGTAATTACAGGCCTGTAAGTTCAACTTTAGTGGTGGGGAAGTTACTGGAAAATCTGTTGAATTCAGTTAGATCAACTGGACTTAAAGTTTAGTTCTGACATCCGACTGGCTTTCTCAATTCAGAATGACTTGTACAAGAATCTGTTGGCAATTATGTACCCTGGAAAGTCCCAATTAGCATATCACAACCATGTGTTAGGGACCTTCTGAATGAAAAGCGTGATTGCATTGTGGCTAAGAGGTGTTATAGGGACTGCCCAGAGTAAGGTGTCAAAACCTGGCAGACAGTTGGTGTCTAACCCCCCCACCTCTATTCAGGCTTTGTTTCTTTATTTTCACATAAATGGCCTCCTTAACACCTCTCTTGAATCAGTCATGTTCCTTTGTCAATATTTTAAAATTACAATCTTTGAAGGTATGTCCTTTTTCCTTTAGATGCAGGTACACAGCTGAGTCCTGACCCAAGGAATTGGCTCTTTTGTGCTGGGCCATATGTTGATGCAGTTGCTGTTTGGTCTCCCCCACATACAAATCAGAGCACTCTTCACTGCACTGTTTATATCAGTGGTGGTGAACCTATGGCACGCGTGCCAGAGGTGGCACTTGGAGCCATCTTTGTGGGCACTCGTGCACAGCAGAGTTCACCAGAGATGTTATCAGAAAGCCAGAGAGGAAGTATAGCGGCTGTCTGTAGCAGAGAAAGGTCAAATGCTATAACATTCAGCTCTGCTTGTGTCCCTGTTATGGATCTTAAACTCTTGTCTAATAATATAGGGGTTAATGTTCACTGTTTTAGATCTCAAACTCAAACAAATCGATTTTATCTACTGTATTGGTCTGTGTCTATTTGAGTTGTTTTTTCTAAAGTAAAAACTCTGTATTCAGGTTAAATGATCATGTTGGAACTATGAAAAAAGGTGAGGTTTTGGGTTGCAGTTTGGGCACTCTGCCTCTAAAAGATTCGCCATCACTGGCGTATATGATGTCGCTTTTTTTGTGTTTCGGTATTGGGTCTTTTGGATGTACCAATTGCTGCCTCAGTGTGTTGTTTGGTTTAAAGCAGACAGTTATACGGTGTTTTTTGAAAATTCTTCTTAGTTTCTCAGAGACCCCTGCTACATATGGGATGACCATGTTCTTCCTCCTGTCTTGCTTTTCCCCTTCACTGTTGGTATACGTGTTCTTTTCTTTCCTTCTACTTCTTTGGACAAAGACCCAGTCTGGATATCACAAAATTTTAAGGGCTCCTCTGATATGTTTTATTTCTTTAACCCTCATCTCTGTGCAAGGGGGATGTTAACACCTGGCTGTGATATTCTAATTGGGACTTTCCAGGGTGCATAATTACCAACAGATTCTTGTAAAAGTCTTCAAGAACTAAAGTTTAAGTCCAGTTGATCAAACTGAATACATATATCATATATATATATCATGACCTGGATGAATGAGAACCTTCACAAGCAAGTTACTGGAAAGTTTGAAAGGGGAACATATTCTAGAGAATGTTTCAAGGACTGACCTTATAAGTAGTAACCAGCATGGATTTAGGAGTCAAATTAACTTGCTTGGCTTTTTGAGGAAGTGAGTAGGAATTTAGACTCTGGCATAGCGGTAGATGTAGTATACTTTGATTTTACTAATGCTTTTGATGCAGTCCCCATAAACAACTAATGTATAAGCTAAGGTCTGTTGGTGTGGGGAGGCACATTTGTACATGGATAGAAAATTGGTTAATGGATAGGATGCAGAGAGTAATTATTAATGGGGCTTCATCAATATGGACTAAAGTGCTAAGTGGGGTGCCACAGCATTCTGTGTTGGGGCCACTTTTATTTAATCTATTTATTTATGATTTCAAGGGGGTATTGTCAGCAAGGTTTCTGTGTTTGTGGACGACACAAAACTATCGACCATTAAAAGCTTCAGATGATGTGCAATCATTGCAGGTGGATCTAGATAGACTGGGCTGCTAAGAGGCAAATGAAATTCAATGTTGATAAATGTAAGGTGATGCATTTTGGACAAATCCTTGTGCTGCTTATACTATAAATGGCTCTGTGTTAAGTGAATCCCTGTTAGAAAGGGATCTTGGAGTTTGGGTGGATAACAAACTTAAAAGTAGCAAGCAGTGCCAGGCAGCAACAGCTAGAGCCAGCATGGTATTGTCTTGTACAGTATAAAGAGAGGTATGGATTCAAGGGAGAAAAATTTTATTCTCCCTCTTTACAAAGCATTGGTAATTTCTCATTTAGAATATGCAGTGCAATTTTAAAATCCTGTGTACAAAAAGGACATCTTGGAAATGGAAAGGGTTCAGAGAGAAGGGCAACTAAAATAATAACGGGAATGGGGGAGCTTGAATATGAAGATAGATTGGATAAGTTACATTCACATACACTGTAAAGGCACTTGCTTGGGGATTTGATTACTGTGTATAAATACATTAACGGGCCATACAATAAATTATCTGGAGCATTGTTCACCAATAGAGTATGCCAGAGGACACGCAGACATCCCTATTGACCTGACCAAAAGAAATTTAGCCTTAAGTTTGGAAAGGGTTTTTCACTGTAAGAACGGTAAAACTATTGCATAACACAAAAAAAGAAAAAGAGAGGTTTGAGGCACACTACCATGATTGAATAATAATAAAACCCCTTTATTAGTGAATACTGGGGGGGGGCAAAATATTAAAAACATCTAAAAACACACAGATATCATCTGAGCAAGGTGCTGTAAGTAGGACCTAAACTGGTAATATTTGTATAGAAATGGGTTAGCAGCTATCAAAATACAGTCAAATATACATAGAGACAGTAGATAAGAACAGGTATAGTTTCAAAAAGATAAGAGTAAATGTAACTCAAACAAAAGGATCAAGAGAATCCTATACTTATCTCTCTTAGAGATAAGCAAAAACCCAATAGTCAATAGTTACAAATAGTCTGGTAGTCCCATCAGAGTTTAGTCACCCATACTCAGGACCGGCTCCACTTGATGCGTTTCGCCCACCAAAGGCTTTCTCAAAAGCGCTTTTAAGAAAGCCTTTGGCAGGCAAAACGCATCAGTACACACAAGTCACGATCGTATTCACTATATAAAGTATAGGGGAAATGTCTGTGACTGTCATACTCCCTACGATTGCTGTTACAGTGTTACATAGAGCTGATCGCAAACAAGGAAAATCTTTCGTCCAAAACAATGGCGCTGGTGTGGAATGTCAACCTCCCATTGTAAAAACTGCATACAGCATACCTAACCACACTCCTTTTGCTTTCAAAAGCAATATCAGTAGCCTGATCCCAATTTCATACAGCCGGTCTCCTGTGCAAACCCTTGTCCCACAACTTGTTTAGAACTTGGGAATACACAGACATGCACTGAGAACATGCACTGAGAACCCCATTCAATCAATTGCTGTGGAAAGTGAAATGGGAGCAGTTGGGGCTGCTGCAAATAGTGCAGGACATGGTGAGTTTTTACAATGAGAATTGGACATGCCCTTAAAAGTGTTTATTTTAATAATATATTGCTATGGGAGTTTTTTTGAAACTTATTTGGTTTGCTTAGTGGAAAGTACCTTTTACAGCCATTTTAATATGTTTATTTGCTGAATAAAATAAACTGTATGTAATTCTACATTCAAGAATAGTTAGTTCTGGCAGCAAACTTGTGCAGGCAATTGATTTGGAGTATGCGGGTGGCAGCTGGCTAATTTGAAGACAATAACTGCAGTATCTGCCATCTTTTACTGCATCATCATAAGAGGGAAAAAATAAACATGGTAGATGGAGACCCTGAAGAAACACAAAACAACCCCAAAATAATAATAGAAAAAAATAACAGATGGAGGAAGAGTTTGAAAAAGCAAAATTCAAATGATGCACAGAGCAACCAACAGAAATCTAAACAGCAATTATTTCGGTCCCCTGGGAATTTTGCTATTGTAGCTTATTCTTAGGGTTCCTAACTTCTTTACAAGCCACTCGTCCTGCTCCTCCTACTAATTATATAGGTTACTGTGCAAAAATCACAGTCACCGTGAATGTAAGTCCCTGCAAGACCTCTTGCCCAGCAGGCAAACAACAGGAGATAAGAATTGCAGCAAAAGACACTAAGCTTGGGCAACATCAATATAATTATCCTGAGAGGAGCTGAATTTTAAGCATGTTGTTAGTCAGGTACAATAACTATTTTGTGAATACAAGTTAAGTAAAAACATTTGTTCAGCTGACAGTTTGCATTAAAAACACTGAAAACTAACAGAACAAAATACAAATTACTGTCAGTTCTCATGTCTTCCATGAGAATCTCTAAGCCATCAGTTACATAGTAACATAGTAAGTAAGGTTGAATAAAGACATATGTCCATCAAGTCCAACATTTTCACCCTCCTTTTTAACCCTACCTAACAGTTGATCCAGAGGAAGGCAATAAAACCCAGCTAAAAAAGGGGGGAAATTCCTTCCTGACTCCAAACGGCAATTGGAAAGTATCCCTGGATCAACCAGAACTACAGTATATGTATTACTACCAGTAGTTTTTAGTTTTAGAAACTTATCCAGGCTACTTTTAAAGCTATTTAATGAACTTGCCATTACCACATCTGCTGGAAGACAGTTCCACAGTTTCACCGTTCTCACTGTAAAGAAACCTTTCCTAACCTGAAGATGAAACTTCTTTTAGGCTTTGTACAAATAGGCTTTGACAATGTCAGTCCATCAGTCACACTGTATTGTTAAAAATTACTTTGAATGTTCACTAATAGGTCATATCAGAGGACTCCTGGACATTCTTTAAAGGACAATTATACTCACCTTCCCTCCGCTCCACATCTTTGTGCAGTAGCTTTTACTCAGGGTGAGGACCTGAACCGCTAGGTCCTCACCCCTGGATTTAGCGTAACCTACAGCAGTGTATTACAGCAACGCTGCTCTGGTAGACTCCGCCCTCCTCTCCGTCGGCGACGAGGCCAATAGGAAGGCACGCTTGTTGCAGAGCATGCCTTTCCTATTGGCCTCGTCGCCGACGGGGAGGAGGGGGCGGAGCCTACCAGAGCAGCGTTGCTCTAAGACGCTGCTTTAGGTTTTGCGAATCCAGGGGTGAGGACCTAGCGGTTCAGGTCCTCATCCTGAGTAAAAGCTACTGCACAAAGATGTGGAGCGGAGGGAAGGTGAGTATAATTGTCCTTTAAAGAATGTCCAGGAGTCCTCTGATATGACCTATTAGTGAACATTCAAAGTCATTTTTAACAATACAGTGTGACTGATGGACTGAAATTGTCAAAGCCTATCACAAATTCTACGATAAAATATTTTCTATAACCCCCAACCAGACTCCCCAAATTAAACTATGGTCTATAGGATCTTGGCACTTTATCATAAAAACACAGCTCAAATTAAAGTCAATGGCATTCTGTCAGATCCATGTACTGTATCATACGTAATGGAACTACAAAAAGGTGCCCCCTATTGCCCCTATTATATGTATATGAGTGACCTTACCATGAAACACTGCTTATGCCCTTAGACACAGGACGAATCCAGATTGGCACTAAAATTCACAAGATAGCTGCATATGTAGGCGACCTACTTCTATTTTTACATCTCCACATACATCTCTCCCCAATATACTACAGGAACTAGATGTCTCCAGTAAATTGAGTAACTTAAAAATACATTTACAGAAATTAGAATGCCTTAATATATTTCTTGTACAAGAGAAGTATCCCCCCTTGAATCAAATTTCCAACCTGCCAACCTAAAGCAATCACTTAAGAAACCAAATACCCCAATACCTTTCCATACTATACAACATTAACTACTTACCACTAATAACAAGTTATCAAATAGACCTGGATTACTATCCCCCCTGCTTTAGAACCGATCTTTCCCACCAGGACAACACTCTTTACGATTCCTAAAATGAACTCAAACGGATAACCCCAGACTACTACATGGCATGGAGAAAGGCTCACTCTTTGGACATGTTGTTACAAGATACAGCCCCTACTCTCACTCACTACTTGGAATATAATTAAATCTCCCACTTTATCCATTCTACAAATCTTCTCAACGGAACAAAGGGATAAATGTTACACACTAACCTACCAAATGTCCCTGGCTTGTAAAGCCAAAGGAAAAAAATTACAAAATCATCTCCAGATGTTATAAATGTCCAACGATACACACAAAATTTACCCCACCATTCCAGACACCTGTTGGAATGGTGGGACAGAGAAACAGGTACAATCTCACACATTTGGTTGAATTGTTCAGTCATACAACACTTATGGACTCCCATCTTTGAAACATAAAATAAAACAACTGTACAAACTCTCATCCCAAATGCCCAATATGTTCTGCAATCTAGGCACCTGGGCAGTATCGAAGGGTTCAAAAAGCAATAACGTTTTCTAAAGGGGTAGAATTGTCAGTCCCCGATACTGGAAAACTACTATAGTACATGCCCTTCCAATAACTCATGGGTAATGAAGCTACTACATATAATGCGTATGGAAGACCTGACCTCCTCCTTACAGGAAACCTCAAATAAATATGTTGGCATTTGATTATGGATCGTGATCGTGGAATCAGTGTCAAACAAAGCTCTATTAGTTACCAGACCAAAATTCTAAACAATAGCATAGCTATAAGTAGTTACTGTGAAACCTAACAAAGGTATATTTGGTAAATATATAAGATGTATAAATATAAACAAATAACCTTCCTTCACTATCCTCTTCCTTTCTTTCTTTTCTTCACTTTCTTCCTAATTCTTGGAATTAGTACCCACAATCAAAGTAATTCATTAGGAAATTTGTGAATATATGGGGATACTGTGATCTCTTCTGTTCAATATAAAGAATTAAAAGAAAAAAAAATATGACCATGTGTACCACATGCTTTAGCAAATTATACATAACATTCTAACCTCCTTCACTATATGATGGTGGCATTGAAAGCGTATATAGGGCTGTATATGTGGTTTTCAGTTAGTTCAACTGGACTTATTTATAACAGATTGCGATTTTCGGCCTTTTAACCAGGACTTTGTAATTACAAACATCACTATTATTGCCATATTTCCAAATCCGATTGTGCCAAGGTATTTTGTTGTTAAGTCCGATATTGTGGCAAAAAGAGAAATTGCGTCCAAGCAAATAGCGTTGTGGGTTGCAGGAGCTGCTGGGAAGGTGGTATGTCTCCCCCCGCCTCCCCGCACTCATTTTGTAGATAGGTTCCATAACTGCATCTGACCCGACCTTCAATGAGCCAACCCAACCCAAAATTAGACAGACCTGCAAGCGGACCCACATGGGCTACGTGACCTGACCTTCACCTGCAGTGACCCGCACCCATTAACATGCCAATAAAACAAACCCGCTACCTGTCATGACCAACACCTGCAGCTTTCTAACCTACCCTGACCTACAACCCATTTAAACTCACTGTGGATTATCCAAACCCTATCTGTAAATTTGGTAAACTGTGGGTACCTGACCTAAGGCAGGACTCTAGGTCATCCTTAATTAACCAAACTCACCTGTCTACTCTTTGAGGGCCACCCAATAGAATAATAGGCCTATATAAGTTATAATTAAAACATGCAGCAGACTGAGTCACAAATTGTCACTAATTACAAACTGACTACAATGAACTGCATTTATTTTGACACAAAATTACTGTAGTTAATTGCTATCATATTGCAATAAGAGTAGGGCTAAAAATGGCATTACTACTGCAGGGCTGACTGTAACACTGGGTGATTTGTAAATTGGAGGGCTAACTAGAAAACTGATCACTGAGTGATGTGGGGGGGAAATGTTTTGTTCTGGGTGCCTCTTCTAAAGTTCAACATTTGCTGACTGTGAGGCTCAGACCGCCACAGAGCTCCTCTGTGTAGGTTTGTCACTCTATCCTATACAATTGGCTACAGGATTTGGGGCATCTACTAGGCCATCTGCGCTTCCTTAAATGCAATCTGCTCTGTGATTTGCTGACTGCATAGTTTGGTTGCTTATCTCAGGTTAGGTTGGGTGAAGGGCAATCACTAAATTCACTATCAGATGGCAGCACTCAATATTATACATAAATGAAAAGGGTTAAAAAAATGGGTATGGGGTGGTTTGTAAATGTTTTAAAGTACCCAAGTAACCTATGTGTTTTCTGGTTTTCCGGGTCTAGAAATGTATAATATATATATATGGACATACCCTTTATGTCCCATTCTGTCTCTGCCTCCTGTCTCTCCTCCAGGAAAATTTTGCCATGCACACTGCAGCCCTTCCCCCACTCCCTCTGCTTCCCACTCCCTCCCGTTTCTCTCTCCCTTCCCCTAGATTCAATTCCATTTTCTGTAGTGTAGGGCTCCCTCCCCCAACCCCAACCGTTATAGTTATATGTGCAGAAACTCCCCCAAACTCTACTTACATTACCTGCTTCCCCAGGCGTTCTGGATAACCGAAAGCCACGTCCGTGATTGGCTGTCTCTCAGCCAATCACAGATGCGGCTGCTGGTCCGGCCCCCTGTTTGCAGTTTCATGCTAGCAGAGGACAGTGACAGAACGCTGTGGGAAAGAGGTAATGTAAGTAATGATCGGGGGAGTTTCTGCACAAATAACTATAGTGTTTGGGGCTGGGGGAGGGAGACCTACACCACAGAAAAAAAAGGGATGGACATGCCCGTTAAGGTTTCAATACTTGCAATCAGGGGCAGATTAGAGACAAGGCACCCAAGGTAAGTGCCTAGGGCCCAGATGCCAGGGTGCCAGGGGGATGTGCTGGTGGTGCCAGGGGGAGATGTGCTGTTGGTGCCAGAGGGGATGGCTGGTGGTGCCGGGGGTATGTGCTGGTGGTGCCAGAAGGGATGTGTTGGTGGTGCCAGGGGGGATGTGCTGGTGGTGCCAGGGGGATGTGTGCTGGTGGTACCAGGGGGATGTGCTGGTGGTGCCAGCAAAATGTACTTTTCTTATTTAACGTCCAAATAAATTGTAGTGATATTTTGTAATGGAAAATTAGGGGGGCCCCCAAAAATCTGACTTGTACTTTGGGCCCCATTTGGTCTTAAACCGGCTCTGCTTGCAATCATATGATCACACATTATGAATCATATAATAAAATTCATAATTTTCCTCCCAGAAAACCACTGTCGATGAAACAGGGATAGGCGATACATCATAGTTTTGCTGGGGGGGGGGGGGGGGCAGTGATTCCTAGTTATGTCACTGCCTAAACTTCAGCCATTTGGCAACAATTATGGCCTATTTATTACTGAAAGTGCAGTTTTGTCCCATCATCTATTATTATATTATAAAAACTCCATCATTCAGCACGGCAACAACGTGTTGTGGCTGGTAGCACGTACGAATCATACCAGTGTGGCTCAGTCCTTACTGAACAAACAAGGTTATTCAATGCTCTTATGTTTAAAAATGTTAAATAAGATCTGATTGGTTGGGGCAAAATTAGCACCATTTTTAATAAAAAAGAACTTTTATTGAATCTCCCTGAAAGTCAAATGACATACCAGTAAAAACTAAATCATTTGGTGCAGCAACGAATATATCACAATAACACAGGATAAAATTATCTTGGTTGATGGTTAAACTACACTTTCCAGCATTCCATACCAGACATATTGTTCTGATAACATATTTATTGCTGCCCTGAAATATGCAATTTTAGTATTTTCTAAAATACTGGATGGTGTGTACCAGTCTAAAAGTTTCCCAGAAAAGGGTTGTTTTGTTCAGCTTACCTAGTAGAAAAACACAAGCACCCATAGCTATATTTTATAAATATCCAGTTTAAACAGAATTTTGCAAAATTTTACAATCAATATGCACAGTTTTTAGTGCAAATACAAATTGCATTACCATTTCTAATCGAATGTAGGTGCAGTATTTTTTCGATTTTCGGAAATAGTCTACTTTCCATTTTCAAAAATCATTTACTTTTCGATTTTCGCTAAAAATCCGAAATTCTAAAAATCCGGGTTCTGTGAAATTCGGGAGTTCCAAAAGTTTTGTCGGGACTTCGAAACCCTCAGATTCGATTCGGAACTGCGTTCTATTCTCTCTATCAATAAGCAGTTAATTACTGACACAAATATCGGATGTAAATGAGGGAAGCTTCATAGTGGTCAAGGACAGAACATTAATTTACAGGAAGTAGTTTTTAATTTAAAAATGAACCACACTATTTCACCTGTATGAATGGCCACAAAAAAAAAAAAATCAAATAAGGTACCAAAATTTTACCTTTTAGAAATATATTTTAAAAACTGTTTTTAGAACAACATTTTATAAAGAGAATTCAAATATTGGTCACATCAACAAGCTTAAAAAAAAGATTTAGCCACATTAATGTTATGGATGCAAGGAGGTTTACTGGCAAACTGGCTTTTTTTTTACTGTTAAGCCAGTTTCCTTTATTTTACTGGCAAAAGAAATGCGTGAGGAAATCAGGTATCCTACCTCTCCTGGATTGTCCAGGAGTCTCCCTCATTCTGGGGTGGAATGCCCTGGGAACATCCCTTACTCCTCCCTAACCCCGCCTCCGACCATCACTAGCTCTGCCCCATGTGACGTCCTGCCCACCTTGCTCCGCCCCCTTTCCCACCCTGCCCGGAAGCCTGAAAGGACAGGGTGGGATGTCTGGGAAATGAACACAGAGGCTGTGCTGAACCAAAAGAGACACAAAGCAGCAGTTCTCATATGAAGCTCCTGATCAGCCTTTTTATCCTTTTTGTCCTTCTTTAACAGGGTAGTGGCATTTCAATTTCACTGAAGGAGCAGTTTCAATCACTAAAATGTTTGTGAAGGTTCTCATTCATCCAGGTCATGGTATACCTGTTGTATTCAGTTGGATCAGCTGGACTTTCCAGGGTATATAATTGCCAACAGATTGGAGTAACTAAACTAAACTTCAAGAACTAAACTTTGGTCCATATTTATAAAGCCACGGTATCGCTTTTTAGCAATACTGCGCATTTAACGATTGTTATCTATCGTTAAACCAATCTGAGATTAACGATCGGAGTACAGATCGTAAATTTACGATACCAATCGTACCGATCCCCATAGTATACCATTGTGGTAGTTTACTACCGCACAGTATTCTATGATCGAATGTTCGTTAATTAACAATCATTTGGTCGTAAATGTACAATCGGTAAAAAGCGATGCAGCGGCTTTATAAATATTGCCCTTTAAGTCCAGTTGATCTAAACAAAGGTTTGGAGTGCTTAACAACTTTAAAAGTCTTTCCCCTGACAAACTGGATAAACAGTGTACACAGCACTAAGTAACACCCTCACCTATAATAGACAGTCTGGCCTGGATGGAAAAACGAGCAACCAAACGCAATTAAAATTTTTTTACGGAAATGTGGAGATTGCATTTAAGATTGCAGCAACTACTCCTATGACAGTGGCTTCTGCAGAAAAGCTTCTACAAATTACCTAATTACCTACGTTGTTTACCTGCAGGTCTTCAAAATATTCACTTATCAGGCAACTGTGTAAGGTGTAAATTACAGAATTTAAAATAATGGGCTTTTTCCAAGATTTCCTTTTATGGTGGATATTGTTGGTCTCCTTGGAGATTGCAGGAGAAAAACTACTCTGATGTTATTAAAAAGCCTTATATTAGCACTACTATCAATCTGACATTGATTAGGAACAAAGACAATTATGTATTGTTCTCTTTTCAAGTAGCTGACTGAATATACAAATTCGTTTTTTAACACTGCTTGGTATAGTTTTAGTCAAGAGGTTTTGTAGTCATTTTTGGTAATGTAAAGTATCAGTCAAGGTTGAATAAAGACAATAGGTTTATTTAGTTTAAAAGATTTACCTAGAGGAAGAACAAACTAAATCAGAAAGCATGTTCAGGGACAAAATGATTTCCAGACTACCTGTTACTTACAAAACTGGCTTAAAAATAAAGTATGGGTTCAGTAGACATTTATGCTAGGGTAGTCCCATTTATGCCATGGCAGCCCCATTTATGTTAGGGCAGTCCCATTTATGCCATGGCAGCCCCATTTATGTTAGGGTAGTCCCATTTATGCTAGAAGAGTCCCATTTATGCTAGGGCAGTCCCGTTTATGCTATCGCAGCCCCATTTATGCTAGGGCAGTCCCATTTATGCTAGAAGAGTCCCATTTATGCTAGGGCAGTCCCATTTATGCTATTGCAGCCCCATTTATGCTAGGCCAGTCCCATTTATGCTAGGGCAGTTACATTTATGCTAGGGCAGTCCCATTTATGCTAGGGTAGTCCCATTTATGCTAGGGCAGTCCCATTTATGCTAAGGTAGTTCCATTTATGCTAGGGCAGTCCCATTTATGCTATCACAGCCCCATTTATGCTAGGGCAGTCCCATTTATGCTAGGGGAGTCCCATTTATGCTAGGGCAGTCCCATTTATGCAATGGCAGTCCCATTTATGATAGGGTAATCCCATTTATGCTAAGGTAGTCCCATTTATGCTAGGGCAGTCCCATTTATGCCATGGCAGCCCCATTTATGTTAGGGTAGTCCCATTTATGCTAGGGCAGTCCCATTTATGCTATGGCAGCCCCATTTATGCTAGGGCAGTCCCATTTATGCTAGGGCAGTTCCATTTATGCAATGGCAGTCCCATTTATGATAGGGTAGTCCCATTTATGATAAGGTAGTCCTATTTATGCCATGGCAGTCCCATTTAGCAGGGCAGTCACATTTATGCCATGGCAGCCCCATTTATGCTAGGGCAGTCCAATTTATGTAGGGCAGTTCCATTTAGTGGGTAGTCCATTTATGCTAGGGTAGTCCAATTTATGATAGGGCAGTCCCATTTATGCTAGAGCAGTCCATTTATGCTAAGGTAGTCCCATTTATGCTAAGGTAGTTCTATTTATGCTAGGGCAGTCCCATTTATGCTAGGGCAGTCCTATTTATGCTAGGGCAGTCCCATTTATGATAGGGTAGTCCCATTTATGCTAAGGTAGTCCCATTTATGCTAGGGTAGTCCCATTTATGATAGGGTAGTCCCATTTATGCTATGGCAGTCCCATTTATGATAGGGTAGTCCCATTTACTAAGGTAGTCCCATTTATGCTAGGGTAGTCCCATTATGCTATGGCAGTCCCATTATGCTAAGGTAGTTCCATTTATGCAAGGGCAAACCCATTATGCTAAGGTAGTCCCATTTATGCAAGGGCAATCCATTTATGCTAAGGTAGTCCCATTTATGCTAGGGTAGTCCCATTATGCTATCGCAGCCCAATTTATGCTAGGATTCAGTAGACATTTATGGGTTCTGTAGACATTTATGATGGGTAGTCCATTTATGCCATGGCAGCCCCATTTATGTTAGGGCAGTCCCATTTATGCCATGGCAGCCCCATTTATGTTAGGGTAGTCCATTTATGCTAGAAGAGTCCATTTATGAGGGCAGTCCATTTATGCTATGCCGCCCCATTTATGCTAGGGCAGCCCATTTATGCTAGAAGAGTCCCATTTATGCTAGGGCAGTCCCATTTATGCTAGGGTGTCCCATTATGCTAGGGCAGTCCATTATGCTAGGGCAGTCCCATTTATGCTAAGGTAGTCCCATTTATGTAAGGTAGTTCCATTTATGCTAGGGCAGTCCATTTAGCTTAGGGCAGTCCTATTTATGCTAGGGCAGTCCCATTTATGCTAGGGGAGTCCCATTTATGCTAGGGCAGTCCCATTTATGCAGTGACAGTCCCATTTATGATAGGGTAGTCCCATTTATGCTAAGGTAGTCCCATTTATGCTAGGGCAGTCCCATTTATGCCATGGCAGCCCCATTTATGTTAGGGTAGTCCCATTTATGCTAGGGCAGTCCCATTTATGCTATGGCAGCCCCATTTATGCTAGGGCAGTCCCATTTATGCTAGGGCAGTTCCATTTATGCAATTGCAGTCCCATTTATGATAGGGTAGTCCCATTTATGATAAGGTAGTCCCATTTATGCCATGGCAGTCCCATTTATGCTAGGGCAGCCACATTTATGCCATGGCAGCCCCATTTATGCTAGGGCAGTCAATTTATGCTAGGGCAGTTCCATTTATGCTAGGGCAGTCCATTTATGCTAGGGTAGTCCCATTTATGCTAGGGCAGTCCCATTTATGTAGGGCAGTCCCATTTATGCTAGGGCAGTCCCATTTATGCTAAGGTAGTCCATTATGCTAAGTAGTCTATTTATGCTAGGGCAGTCCCATTTATGCTAGGGCAGTCCTATTTATGTAGGGCAGTCCCATTTATGATAGTGTAATCCCATTTATGTAAGGTAGTCCCATTTATGCTGGGTAGTCCATTTATGCTATGGCAGCTCCATTTATGAAAGGGTAGTCCCATTTATGCTAAGGTAGTCCCATTTATGCTAGGGTAGTCCCATTAATGTATGCAGTCCCATTATTGCAAGGGCAATCCCATTTATGCTGAGGTCCCATTTATGCAAGGGCAACCCATTTATGCTAAGGTAGTCCCATTTATGCTAGGGTAGACACATTTATGCTAGAAGAGTCCCATTTATGCTAGGGCAGTCCCATTTATGCTATCGCAGCCCCATTTATGCTAGGGCAATCCCATTTCTGCTAGGGCAGTTCCATTTAGCTAGGGCAGTCCCATTTATGCTAGGGTAGTCCCATTTATGCTAAGTAGTCATTAGCTAAGTACAATTTGCTAGGGCAGTCCCATTTATGCTAGGGCAGTCTATTTATGCAAGGGTAGTCCCATTTATGCTAGGGGGGGTCCCATTTATGCTAAGGCAGTTCCATTTATGCTAGGGCAGTCCCATTTATGCTAGGCTAGTCCCATTTATGCTAGGGCAGTCCCATTTATGCAAGGAAGTCACATTTATGAATGGTAGTCCCATTTTGCAAGGTAGTTCTATTTATGCTAGGGTAGTCTCATTTATGCTAGGGTAGTCCCATTTATGCTATGGCAGTCCCATTTTGCTAAGGCAGTTCCATTTATGCAAGGGCAGTCCCATTTATGCTAAGGTAGTCTTATTTAAAATAGGGCAGACCCATTTATGCTAAGGTAGTTCCATTTAGGCAAGGACAGTCCCATTTATGCTAGGCTAGTCCCATTATGTAAGTATTGAAGATCTGCTCGCACTCCCAGTATTATGAAGTTTTAGTGGTGCTGTGTCCTCAAACTGCTTAACCACCAGCAGATGTGAATCAATAGAAACAATATAAAGTGAGGGCCGCACACTCCCTGTATTTTCTATTTTATTGGGACATAGGTTTTGTGCACAACGTTTCGGGGTCACCCCCTTCTCAGGTGCAGTCCCATTTATGTAAGCTAGTTCCATTTATGCTAGGGCAGCCCCATTTATGATAGGGTAGTTCCATTTATGCTACGGAAGTCCCATTTATGCTAGGGCAGTACCATTTATGCTAGGGTAGTTCCATTAAAGCTAGAGCAGTCATTAATGCTAGGGTAGTTCCACTTATGCTAGGGCAGTCCCATTTATGCTAGAGTAGTTCCATTTATGCTAGGCAGTCCCATTTATGCTAGGGTAGTTCCATTTATGCTAGGGCAGTCCCATTTATGTTAGGGTGGTCCCATTTATGCTAGGGCAGCCCATTTATGCTAGGGTGGTTCCATTTATGCTAGGGTACTTTCATTTATGCTAGGGTAGTCCATTTATGCTAGGGTGGTTCCATTTAGGCTAGGGTAGTTCCATTTATGCTAGGGCAGTCCCATTTATGCTAGGGCAGTTCCATTTATGCTAGGGTGGTTCCATTTATGCTAGGGCAGTCCCATTTATGCTTGGGTGGTTCCATTTATGCTAGGGTAGTTCCATTATGCTAGGGTCGTTCCATTTATGCTAGGGCAGTCCCATTTATGCTAGGGAAGTAGATATCAGAAGTCCACATTATGGGCCTTGCATTACTGGCAAAGAACATCCCAATTATTGCTCAGGTTTTGGTAGGCTTGATTGGCTGCAACTACTCCTATGACAGTGGCTTCTGCAGAGAAAAGCTTCTAAAAATGAAAGCTTACCTAAGGTCCGCCAGTCACACAGACCATCTTGGGGCTAGGTCCCACTACCCACTGTTTACTTGAACAGTGACTCCTATTATCACAGAGAAATATTATCTCCTTTAATCAAATTCCTTTTATATCTTTATTGGCCTCTAGATCTGGAGAAAATGCCTCAATTAAAAACAAACTGATTAATCCTTCACTTGAAGGCTTATTTATTTGTTTGATATGCAATTATTAGTGGGCTGCAATTTTACTCTAGGAAAAACAAAGTAGCATCTACTGGGAACTTCTAAAGTTCACTAGCTCAGTGTTAATTCAGCTGTGGTGCAGTATGTCAATTATTACTTAAATTTAGTAGCTACCCCGACAATTGTACGCAACACGACTCCACGAGATATGTGGCATATAATCATCACTATTTAGCAGTCCTGGGGACAGAAGAAAACTTTAATACAAAAAATAAATAATATAAATAATAAAATATGAACATGTTAAATAAAAACTCACGGGAAAGTATTGTTAAAATATTTTACTGTATAATAATAAAAGATATTAAAGGGCATGTCATAAATTGGACATTTGAACTACGGCACTCTGATTCCAAACCGTATTTTCATCTGTGCACATATGTTTTATATCATGTGATCGTAACGTCATGTCCTGCTGTTTGTAAGTGTAGCCTATTGGAGCTATGTGAAGCTAAAAGCTTTGATCTTATTGCTATTTGCTACAAATAAAAATAATGTTTTATGGAAAGCTGGTGGTTATATCTGATACAATCTCATAAATCCGGGGATCTTAAAGGCACTGTGGCATATAGGTGGTGCACATTTTTAAACCATGCCTGTTTCCCCGCCCCCAATAAAACACACCCATTAAATACCCGAGAGAGCCATGTATAGATTGATAAAAGGAGTGTGAGCGATTGAAACTGGTCACTGGCCCAATAACTGCAAGACTGGTGATAAGAGATCATTATGAATTGCCAAATTCTGCCTGGACCTGCCCTGTTAAAGTAAGTCAACTGCACTTTGTATAGGTAATTGAGGGTAATATCAATGGTTATGTGGCACATACCAAAACAGAAGCAACAATGGACAGGCAGACACAGACATTGGAGGTTGCTGGGAGTTATAGTCTGATATTCAACTTTACTAACTTACAAATAAAAACACATCTGCACAAAACCATGGTTAATGTAGAAAATTTAAACATTAGACTACAACTCCCAGCAACACCTGTGTGTGTGTTTTTTGTATGTGCCACATATGGTACCCATTGAAATTTGCATTGATTACCTAAGTGCAGTCAATTTACTGGAACAGGGCGCCACACCAGCATTTAGTAATGTACAATACCTATTATTAACATTGAAGGTCTTTAATTTTAATAAACAGAGAGTGCAACATTTTCTGCGTGTGCCTGTCCTGTTTCAGTAAGTGGACTGCACTTGTATAGTTAATTGAGGCTAATTATATGCAATGGTTCCCTTCATCAATATTAATAAAATTATTGCAGTGATCAGATTACCAAATGCTGCCTGAGAATGCTTGCTCTGCTCTGACTATTAAGTGGATTGCTCTAAACATGGTAATCATTTGGCTAATTATCATGTGCCAGAGTGCCTGTCTGCCCTAGTTAGTGGACATTTTTAGGGCTATGTATGGAGAGATGTTATTGGCTATTTTCTGTCAAGCAAGTCCCTATTATAAAATGCCCCTATTGCCTAGAAGAACAGAATTGAACTATTAAAAATGCCCACATGCCCAGAAGCACACTGATGGTAAATATTTTAAAATACCCTATTGCTGGAAGTAACACGACTGGTAAATATTATAAAATGCCCATTGCCCAGAAAGACAGACTTGTAAATATAATAAAATATCCCATGCCCAGAACCAGAACACACGCAGGCTTGTAAATACAAAAAAAAATTGGAAATCAAGTGGCAGTCACGAGGACTTCAGCAAGCATTTCCTGCTTGCTTGAGAAGGAGAAAAAGAAGCTGATCAGGTATTCTCCCCAGCACAAAATATTACTTTGGCCAGCAGTGCTAGTGTCTTCACAGGACTGATCCAGCCACTCCCGGAACAGTTCTAGACTGTGGTAGGGGGATGAAACGTATGAGCAAATTTTGATGGCTCACTTGGAAAGTATAGAGAGAACAAGGGGTGAGTTCTCACCCCTGGGTACTATCAGGTGGGAGCAGACAATGTAGTTTGTCCTTTAAACCAATCTAATTATTTCAGGTATGGCTGGGTACACACAATATCCGTGTATTGGTCAGTCAAACTGAAAAACTGGAAGTATTGCTTTGCTGCTCCTATGGACCAAACGATTGATCATGGCAACTTTTGCAGTGACCAACAGTGATTCCTCCTGGCGACCACTCAAATGGCAAAAGGTCAACCAGTTCAAAGATGTATGGCGTGTACAGCCTCACAAAGCTTTATTCCCTGCCCTGCCATCATTATTCTCCTCCCATAGAATTATGCTATTCTTCCAGCAATGAATTAGATGACAAAGGATCATACATAACAGCTTAGGAGTGTTTCAATCTGAAAGTCTGGATTTAGCTCTAGAGATATTGTTTGCCATTTTGTAGAGAACAATCACCTTTTGTTTTTAAAAACTTACATTCAAGGGTTTTTCTTTCAAAACCCTCTAAGCATTGAGCAGGGGACGGGGCAACACTGCAGCATATACAATATGCTGGATAAATCTAATGCTGCTGTTGCTATTAATACCTAATTTTTCTGCTGCATGCTGTCAGCAACTGGTAGGAAGCAATAGCAACGCAGTGCAAGGAAATTAGGAAAAGAAGAGCAAAAGCAGTTGAACAAACAATGTGTTATTTGCTTTCTCATTGTCCTGGCCCCAGCAGCATCATAATGAACCAATAAGAATAACTGCTTTAGTTCTCAAGCTCTGTCAATATCCTATTAGTGAGCAGACTACCTTTTATATCGGTGGTTATTGCTGCTTGCATCATCTTTATATGGACATCCACATCATAAGATGATGGGCATCATATTAATATGGGCATCCACACAAGGGCACTCTCAGTCATGTCTTTGCCATTGCCAGATATTAGTGGCATTAACCTAGCTCATGGAAAGATAGATAATTTAGATTCATTGCAAGAGGTACAAGGTGTACTGGAGTACTCTACTGGTAAGTTAAACACAGACAGTTTAATGGGTATCTCCACTGAGGAAAAAGCATTTTTTTTTTTTTGGTTTATTTTAAAGTACAATATCCCCAGAATTCCCCTTCATTTGTTTGCAGCAGCATGGGAAAGTTGTGCTGGTTCCTGGGGGGTGTCTTCCCCTGTGTGGAAGTGCTGTCACTCAATGTGCATCATCATGGTAGCAGACACACCCACTTGGTGCAGTAAGAAATCCTTCCTCTCTGACTCTCTAAGTTCATTTTTACAGTGATCAGCAGGGACAATGAAGGGAAAGTTAAACCCTCTTCCCACATTACTGTAACAAAGGTAGGGGAACTTGGGTTGTTTTAATAAAGATTTTTATGTGTCTAACTCTGAGAGGGGTGGTTGAAAAGTGATCTTAGATTGATTTCATAGGGGATGCTGGGAATATGAGGCAATCTGGTATGGGAGGGGGTGGGAGAGAGAAAAAGGTAGTACCTGATTACTCCTCCATTAATTAGTGAGGTCAGCAAGCTGCTGTGATGGTCATGTGATTATTCCTCCATTAATCAATGAACTCAGTAGCTTGAAAAGTGTGTGTGTGTAGAATCGACAACCAGTCGGATCACACAGACAGCAGTCCCAACGGATCCTCACAAGTTCTGCGCATACACTAAAGGAACATGTGCGTGGACATTTCCCAAGCAGGCAGTCATGAAAGTGGGCGGACCTGCACCATCCACAGCGTTCAGGGAGAAAACTCAGAGGATTTCTTCTTAATTAAATTCTGCTCAAAGACACAGGATACTGCAGGTACATTTCCACTTACACATATCTAACCTTACAACCCAGGTGACTTTTATCAGTGCAGATTCCCTTTAATCACTGCTTACTTTTAAAGTAATAAACATAAAACATAGATTGTATTGGGCAGGGACCTCCTTTCCTCTTGTGGCAAAGCCTAGCACTTCATTATATATATTAATACTGAACTATCTATGTACTGTTCCCCTTGTATAACTTTATTGTATTTCGTTACTGTACAGCGCTGCATCCCCAAGTGGCGCTTTAGAATAAACTATACATACATACTTGTTTTTGTGCCTTATGAGGGGATAAAAAATAAAAAAAAAACATCTTCAGGGTATAATATTAAAGGATAACTGTACTACTAACCGTACTAAAGATTTACTTTTTAAGAATGAGTACCTGGGGAAGGGAGGTGGATTGATATCCCCACCTCCCAATATGTTTCGTTGAGGAGCTAAAGCAGATATAGTATTATGCCAGGTTAGTGCCCTGGGCTTCCTGTATAAAGATAGTACTGAAGCACTTGGGAAGCCTGGTAGAAGAAGTTTTCTTTGTGCTGCCGCTCCTAATAGAAATAATATTGGGAGATAGGATGTACCAATCCTACCTCCCTGCCCTAGGTTTTTCATTTTAAACTGTTTTGAAAAAACTTCATACGCCCTACGGTTTTCTTTTAACAATCAAATACACCTTTGGCAGTGTGAAAAATTTTAAAATAACCATATAAAATGAAAAACTTAATTCTATATGGGAGAAGTACATTAAGTTACAATGAAACCATATTTTTTCTATGTGCTGATATTCAAACATAACATTTGCAAGGTGTTTTGTCTTTCAGAAAGCATAATTAAAAAGATACAGTCAAAGGGCACTCCGATAAAAGTCAGGTTAAAAAAGTGACTTTGGGCACGGCCACACTGCAACGCAAATGCAACGCACACAAAATCGCATGCGTTCATGTGCGTATTCGTTGCGTTTGTGCATGCACTTTTTCATAGGTATTGAAAAACGCATGCGATTGCGATTTAAAATGCGGACGAAAATCACAATCGCAACACACCCGAAAATGCACGTTTTTGGGCGTTGCTGCGTTTTCAATGATATGAAAATAGCACAAACGCAAAAAAAGCGCAGCAGTGTGGCCTAGCCCTTACAGTACTTTGACATTTTGCCCCAAACATCAGATATTATTTTACAAATGTTAAATAATACTGATTTGGGGGTAAAAGTAGCACATTTTTACCAATAAAATCTTTATTACATCTCCCTGATAATGTTTTGGCATAAACCCATTCCTGAGGAGCTGACGACCAATTTACCCCAAAACAATGTGCGTGTGAATGTCAAAACAGAGTATAAAATTGACTTTGTTACTGTAAGTGTTTCTGCTGCATTCTTTTAATAGTTTGTCTATTTTCTGAGTAGCTCAGGATGATGAAGTAATGTTACCCATTGTTCCTCTGTATAGGATAGGAGTTGGGTGAGAGAACCTTACTGTACCTTCCCTGGAAAAGATTCATAAACCGATGCCAGTGTGAATTATAAACTGGTTCTTTCAATAAGGGGATAAAAACAAAAATTTCAACTCTTTTGATAGCTTTAGGCTTTGGAAGCTTTACTTATGAAGTTTCTTTTATACTTTCATAGACTGTATTTAAGGAGACACTGAATTTTGTAATTTAGTTAATTTCTGTTATATTGTCCTCGTGGTAAAACTGCATAAGCTGATTCATGTTAGAAAGAATCTTACACCTTCGGTGAATTCAAAGTGTTTTATTGAAAACCACACATCAAAGTACAACGTTTCGGGGGAACGTGCCCCCTTCTTCAGGTGATCACCTGAAGAAGGGGCACGTTCCCGAAACAGTGTACTTTGATGTGTGGTTTTCAATAAAACACTTTGAATTCACCGAAGGTGTGTGCGACTCAATAATCCATAACTGCTTGATTTTACCTCCCTTGGAAGTGGGGAGTTTTCAGGAGGTCAGCACCCACCTGGGTTTGTGTGCATAAGGAACCTGTATAACATTGATCAGAAAGAATCTTACCATACACCTCTATTGGTCAAGAGTTTTACCAAAATGTTACAGGTTTGTTAGTTATGTGTTCAGGACCAGTCATTATAAGGGTATCTGTAGTGAAATATAACTTTAGGGCCTGTAAGAGTACTTGCTAATTTTTGCGAACACATGGTTAAAACTCCCTTAAAACAAAAAGACTGGTAACTTGTCGGTTATGTGCCAGCAATCTCAACTGCTATTTTTAGCATTTTATTATATGCATATGTAGATATTTAATCAAAAGATGTATTCGTTGGCAAAGATATCTGCCTCCTTCATCTACTGAATGAGCTTTTTATAAAATTGAGCATGTGCAGAGAAGGCAGCAGTTTATACAAACATAGAAAAGATAATCAATGCACATTTCTAGGCCCCATACAATATCATATGTTTTAGTATAGGGGCTTAGTAACATTACTGTGATCACATGAATGAAAGAAACCTTAACCACGTCAAGGTAACCCCAGTCTGGAAGGTCCTAACTTCTAACCTTTTTAAATTTCTTTACTTCAATTACGATAGCAAATTTTGCATTTCTCATTCTTACACACTGGATCAATATAGCGGCTTTCTCACTTCCCCTCAGCCATTTGGCTTTTAAAAATGAGGGAAGAGGCCATCCAGTGCTTAATTAAAGGCAAAGGACCTCCCATAAAAGGGGCGTGTGGGGGTGCTATACCACATGGAGGCTTGGCCCCATACAAATCATATATCACAGTAATGTATACTAACACCCTTTGTTTATAAGAATGCCAGTGTGCAGATAATATGATATTGTATGGGGCCTAGGAATGTGCATGATTATCTTTTGTTAGCGCTTTGGAGATAACCCTCGAAAACCCAGTGCGGAAACCCAACAATTGCCAGATCGTGAGGAAAGTTAATGTTTAGCAAGTTTTGGTGATATGTACGACCATTTCCCATGTCCTAGAGCCATTTACAATAAGTTACTATTGCTATTTAACTGTATGTTATTATAAACTTTCCAACTATTTATCTCCATTGATTTTAATGGTATGTTTTTGAACTATAGAACTATAGAAATTTTACTGAAGTTCTATAGTTCGTAAACGAACCGAACTTTAGAAGTTTGGCCATCTCTAGTCACTAACTTTCAGGTATAAAAATAGACAAGATATAATATACTGTAATTATTCCTATAGTAACAGTGCTTTGTTGCCATCAGTACAATTGATTCCAAGCTATGTAATTAACGTCACATTATTAGTATTATAGGAAATATGATCCCCCCTATAAGGCTATAAAATCACCTTGGAGGTAACAGCAATGTGCTCACTCAATACTGGCACTCACAGTATGAACAACCATTGTGGTTTTATTAAAAGGTTTGGAAGTTACATCTCTACATGGCCCTTTTTCAGCCAATTAGTCCTCTTCTTTCTTAGGATATTCTAATCTAATATGATATATTTAATATAATTCTATTTTGCTGTACTGTAGGATGCAAAGGAGTTCTGCATTTGGAATTTCATTATTTTAAAATACCAATGTAGTTTGGATGCAGAACTATAGAAATTGTGATGCCCAAAGTCCAAGCCAAAACTTGGTCCGACCCCCGTACCCACTGTTAGATCACACCCTGGAAGGATTGTTTGTTCTTAATATTCTCCCTCAGCTTATAAGAGGGAATTTTATTTTCATTGAAATTAACAGTTATGCTCCCATAAACAGCCAGATGTTACACCTTCAACTTTATTCACCCGTGGGGAAAAAAAAATTGAATGTCAGTTACCTGCCCCAACCCCATCTAAAATATTTAGAACTTTATTAACAGCATTACTAAATAGAGATTTAAGGATAATTACTGTCCCCATTCTGACAGAGTAAGTTGGCCCCTCCTCCATGCAGTCAATCAAGGCTGTGACTGCTGACATCACAACCCATGATTGACTTTTTTTTATATTTTTAACTGCTGCCTCCACTGCACAAGCTTATAAGAAGCTTATTGAGCAGAGGGGGAGGGCAGATACCTTTGCCAGAAGGATAGAACTTGCGGGCAGATAACTGACAAGCAGAAGCTTGGAATGTTTTTGTGTCAAACAACAGAGATGTATATTATGGTTTACGATTAAAATGCAAATCTTGCAGGGAATAAAATATATTAAAGTGCTAACATTTAGCCATAGGCCTTACTCTGTTTAGCCTCATGGGTTTCAGCATCTGGGGTATACTTGTATCCTGCTTTAACATTTAAAAGCCCTATGAACCTTAACGAATTGCATTGTAAGCTTAAAACTGTGTCGCAATAGTCAACTATAAAAAGTGAGACAGTAAGGCAAACACCACCCTTATGTATAGTGAGAAAAAATATTCTGTGTACAATTAACTATATCCCATAGTTTTCTAATGGAAACAATATGGCAGCTCCTACCCATATGTATAAATATATGTACCGTAGTTTACAGAGAAGAAATGTGGCTAGTATGGTGACAGGCAGGTTAAATGGAAGTTTTTTGAAATCATAAACAATGACGTTGACCTTAACCCTGTCACAGCAGAACACATTGTTCCGCCCATGCTATTCCATACGCCCTCATAAAACTATAAGTAAATTTATTTTTTAGAAATAAAAGCATATTTTGCCTTTTCTAAATACGAATGTAGCTTATCATGCACTTCTATGTGTTTTTAAAATTCACTTGCTCAGAAAATTTGCTTGGGTAACTGTTAACTGGGAAGAAGGTTCTCAATAATCGGGATATATATTGTGTTTATCAGCAGTAAATGCGCACTAAAAAGCTAGAATGCACAGTAGGCAAAAAACATGTACCTACTGAGCTCTTACATTTTAATGCAATAGCCACTTTAATGAGACTGTCGAAATTCTCCATTAGGTGACCACAGAAGGGAACAGTAGGAGGTCCTATTGTCTAAATAAGCATTGCATAATGTGAATGCAGCTGTACCCCTAACTGACTGCCACATCGAATCTCCAACTGGCTGTGATGATTATGGCCAGCATTGTTTTCTACGATTATGCTAATGACCCTGCAATTCTTTTATCAGCACAGATAATGACTTCTGGGATAGGGACTGGATTTTAGGTTTATTTTTATTGCAAACAAAATAGTATTTAGAAAACAAACACTGAACGTTCTCTTTAAAAAAAATAAAGTTCATAAATAATTCTCATTTGTATAATGGAAAATATTCCCACAATCAGGATTCCACAATATTATTTCTAGCTAGATAATAACATGACCTACATTTAGTGTAAAGAAAATCAAACCAGTTATATGGGGAATGTTTCATAAAGAGCTTTTTATTTATTCATTTTTATTTCTTCTAAAGAATAATTTAGTAATATGGCCTCCTGTTTCCTATGTTTTCTATGCAAATGACAGAGCATCAGTATTTGTGTTATGAGCTACAGACGTTATTTTATAGTGTTATGAGCTACAGACGTATATGTTTGTTTAAAGGGTATCTCCACCCCTAAAATACATTTTACACTATGGTGAGTCTATCAACAATGTTTGTGACATGCGCCCTCGCTCCCTCTGGGACCCATCTCTCTGCTGCATCCCCCTAGGTTGAAATGCTTTTTACTATGGTAGTCTATCCACCCCACCCAAACCCTGAGTTATATTTGAAAAAAATAATCACTGCAAAGTTACTTACAGACCTTAGATCCCCCATCTCTCTGCTCTCCCTGAGCCAGAAGAGCAGAGAGGGGCGGGACCGGCAGCCACGTCTGTGATCGGCTAGCTGGCAGCCAGTCGCAGATATGGCTACTGGCTTTCAGAGCACCGGGGGATCGAAGGTTGAAGTACTTTGCAGTGACTTCTTCCAAATATAACTGGTGGTTTTGGGTGGGGTGGGATAGACTAATCTAGTAAAAAGCATTTCAAGCTAGGGGGATGCAGCAGAGAGATGGAGTCCAGAGGGAGCGAGGGCTCTCCTGCGCATGCTACAAACATTGTTGAGGTTAGGGAAGCAGCAAGGACCTGATGACTCATTGACAGCTTCTACTCTTCTCTTTCCTGGACTTTGAAAAGGCACTGTAGGAGAACCATAAGGTTCCCCAAGTTTGCAATACTCACACATCACTAGGTGAACATTACTAAAGTTATTAGCTCTGGTATTCACAGCAGCTTACACTGGATTGTGAAGTCGCACTCCTTGGGTGAATTCAAGTGTTTTTATTGAAAACACATCAAATACAACGTTTCAGGTTCACCAGAGAAGGGGGCATGTTCCCCCGAAACGTTGTATTTGATGTGTGGTTTTCAATAAAAACACTTTGAATTCACCTAAGGAGTGCGACTTCAGAATCCAGTGTTCTGATACTTACCTTCTTGGAAGTGAGAAGAATCCTTTAAGTCAGCACCCACTTCAGTTTGTGTGCATAAGAACTCCATACTATTGGTATATAATCACAGCAGCTCCGGCACATCTCCCGTCTCTTATGGGTAAGAGAAATTAGTCCGATTTCTCCTCTGGGCATGTGTTAAGCTTTTTGAGCACTGCACAGCTTTCAGAGATGGGAGCATGCACTTTAAGTGATAACTTAAAATTGTTATGCTGTATTTCTATCTTACTTCCAAGTAGACAAAGGCACTGAGTTTGCCCCCTGACGTGTTTTATAGCCCAGGAAGACTTATAGACTGTAGTGTGGTGATTAACGATAGTGGCCAATGAAAGATTGCACTGGACAATAATTGTATTTGTGTTGCCATTCAGACATGACGGTTATCGACGTGTTATTGCATGTGCGTATGAGCCTATGCTAAGGCTACACAATTCTGCACAGTAATACAGCTAAAAAGTGTGCATGGATTGCCATGGATGTCCTGCTTGTTACCGTCTACACGCAATAGTCCGCAAAGGGAGCTCATGCAATCTGCAAAAAAAGTGATCACATGTACTCCGAAAATGGAACGCATCAAATGCAATGTGGCCATGCACATTGATATGCACTGCTCTGGGATTCTCACGCATTAACAGATCTAAGTGTGATCATTAGTGCTGGAGAAATGCAGCTGTCATTTAATATTCATTGAAGAAAACAATTAAAAATGTCCATTTAGTTATTAACTAGGTATAATGTATCTTTAAGAGCACAGGGAAAGGTAGAAACATAATTTATTTCCCCACCCAAACACACCTACACATTCTAAATGCGCACAAAACCACTAGTATACATGTCATTTCAAGGATGAATCTTCTTTTAAAACAACAATAACAAACCATCTCTTTTCTTCCATTCCTTTAGATCTCAGGATTGCCTTCCCAGGAGGTCAGTCATGAAACAATTATGACTTTTATCAGGCAAAACAACAACTGACACTATGGATAGTAATGAGATCTGCAGCTCCCACATACAACCTGTTGCCTACTGAACGGAGCTGTGTCATCCTAAATTATTTCCACATTCTGACGAGCTGGATTGTGGCATGGATGGAAGGGAATCTTAGCATAAAAGACAGGTCTATAGAGGAAATGATGGACACCTTCACCTCAGTGATTCCCTCTGGTCCCTTTGTCAGATAGCTGACTGCTGCCACCACTAATGTATTGAATTCTTGTTAAAGTTTGCAGCCCCAATAAGCTGCCAGCTGAGCTGCACAAAATCTCTACTAGAAGAGGATTTTTCCCATTTCTGTTTGCTAATTCTGCCACCTAGTTTTTCAATGCATTAATTGCTTTGGGAGCTCGGAAGCTTGGACTTATGCAGTGTACTGAACGTGAAGCAACAGGGGATTGATTCTGGAGAGGTATTCGAGGTGTGCGCTCCAGTGACAGGAAAGATAAATGTATAATGGTCTGTATTAAGCACTGCTTCATTTCTGATGTGATATCCAACCTGCCCTTTTCCCTGTTTAGGAAGCTGAAAGTGTATTGCTGTTTCCTGCAGATTTTTGCAGAGGAGAGGAAAATCTTTACCTTGAAGCCACATCGACGGTAGACTGTGAATCTTGGCATGTGGCACTCAATCAAGCAAACTCTAAACAACCGTACGGGGAAATTACACCAGTCAGAACATTAATAATGGAAAGAAAGAAGAAAGAATGTTGGATGTAGCCCAGAATCTAATTTACCCTGAAGAAGGGGGAACTGAGGGGGCAGAGACAGCAGTAAGTGAAAGATATTATCACATGTCATTTGTGTGATCATTTATCTGTGCTACACCTTTAGGGCTCATTCACACTAGACGCGTTTAATGTGTGTTTTGCAATGACATGTGTACGAGGTTACGAGGTGCATCTTGAAGATACGCTGCTGATGCATTTCTACTAGAAAACGTGCACATTTTAATTTTCATGCAATTCATGAAATCTGAAATGCGGACACACAGTAAAATAAGCCAAAATGCAAAAACAAAAAATAGAATGCATGTGTGTGTTTTTTGCATTATGTTGTCTGATGAAGTCTTAACCCTTTTCTGCAAACCAATTCAGTTTATTTATAATGTGATCTGGCAGTAGAATAGTTAAACTGATCATCAAGGTAACCTTCATTGCAAGCAGTTGATGCTTGAATGTGTCACTTGCAATCTACATTATTTGATTGAGGACCCTGGGCACAGCCGAGTTGACAAACATATGACACGTTCTTTTCATTCGAAACAGCTGGGAACTTACATGTTGGAACTCTTACTAACATGACCAAGTATCAACATGTAATCCTGTAAGGGACCCTTGGATGTCTGCAAACTTTATGATTTGCCCTTTTTTGGGGACCTAAATCCTTTTCTATTTGGATTTCAATTATTTCCCCATCAAATACTTTTGAAAGTTTCTTCTGAAAGTTTCTGCTACTAAGAAGAGCTAAAAACCCAATTAAAGGCGAACCCCCTTCCCATATTGTGCTTCGGTTTCTCACAATCCCCTAAGCTCGTTATTTTCAGAAGCTGGGATATTTTTCTTTTCTTGTTTTTTTTTTTTTGTTTGTTTTTTCTGCAAGCGGAGGTAAAGGATTTCCAGGAAGCAGCCTCACAACATGCGGAATACAGTAGGTAGTAATCCAATAAACCTTACGCGTACTCTAGCCCATTCCGGATGCTAAGCATAATGCAGCGCCTGTGCTAGACATCTTAACGTTGTGTTCTGAAAAGCTCATTTGTCACAGCTCTGAGCACAGTTGATTCCTGTGACCTTTTCTAACCTGATTAAGAATATAACTCTCATACACAAAGACACTTTTCAAAAGGAAGGGCACTGTGGACAAACAGTACTTCTAATTTGCTGCTGTTTTATTCAATGTTGTCTACGCTAGCTCTGCAGAATCTGGCAGCATTAAATGGTTGTTTTGGCACATGTTTACTCTATGAGCGGGATAGGTTTTCCACCGGCATATGTGTGACTAAATGAAGGTATTATTTTCTTGAGCAAATTTACTGTATCTTTCCTCTACACATTTTGTTTTAATTCTATCTTCATTACTTCTTTATTGGTGACCATAGCAACACAGTTTGGCAAGCAGGAGACAGACATCAAGCTACATAGTCCAATTCCATTGTACCCTGGTATCTAGAATACACAACTTGTCTGATGCTTTGTGTTATTGCAATCTGTTATTAAATCGGGGTGCTGCAGGAGATTCTGCAAACCAGTTCAGTGACGTTTGAATCCTCCTTGCATGTCATTTGTAAGGAGCCTTTAACAGCTGTTTGGAAATACAATGTGATTCAACGCAGCGGTGCTGAAGATGGGACCTAGTTACACTAAATAAACAGAGCCTGAACTATGAAAGAACTACAAGCTACCAGCTACAGAACAGCTGACCTGCAAACTTCCATGTGTTGTGCAACTATATCTTTTAACCTTTGTTTTGCAGGGAAACTTTAATAAAGTGTAGTAGACATATTCTGATTATAATAAGCGGTTAAAAATGTTTGCCTTTGCTGTTAACTGGCAGAAACCAATCAGATGTTGTTTTAACAGTTAGAAAACATTTGAAACATCTGGAAATTTACACCATAGACATGTTGCACCTCTTATAAATAAGCCCCATTGTGTGTTAACAGAGAAAAACTATTGTCTGCAAAGCCAAAAATTGAGTAATACCGATAAGATCTCGTATGGGACAGAGGAACAGTTAAAATCATTAATTATTGTATAGCACCCAGAATCTGGATATTTGAGAGCATGTCTGTCTGGGGGATAACAGACTATAAATAAAAAGCACATTATTAATGATTGAAGAATAGTCAATTTCATTATCAGGGATGGGAGGCAGCCACAGCAACTGTAAAAGGTGCCGAATCCGAGGGAATATTATGTGGCCCTTCTGAGATTGTGGGGAAGCTTTCAGTTTCTAAATCTCCTTCTGAAGATTTTGTGTACACAAGGATGTCTAGCTCCTGGGATTGCTTAGCATATATTTTACATTTCAAAGGACAAAACGTAAACTGCTTTCATCTGCATTAATTCCATTGAGGGACTGTAGTGATGAGAGGCCAAATTTAAAACCAAACAATTTTGTAAAAAATACATAAACACTTAACACTACCTAAACACTACAGTTTTAGATATGAATACAGATATACAGATATAATTGTTCTTATAACTACCAGTATACTGGTAGAGTTTTCATTGCAGAAATTTACATTTAAATAACTTTCAGCCTCAATTACCCATGGGTGCAGTGGTAACTATTGGCGATAGTCGAGCTATCTGATTCGGGTTTTGCACAGCTGGTGCACGTGATATTTGTGGGCGACTATAGATCTATATTGCTTATTGGAGAAATGCTCTTCTTACAGAGCTCTCCTCTTCTTGTGTTGAACCATATGCCAGCAAGAGGGCAGCACCGAACTGAACAGATGCTGCACTTGCAAGTGAAGCGTTTTCTCAATCTGCTTTACTTCCAGTGGCAGGTCTATAGTGTTTTAGCTCGTCACCCTGGTAATAGCAGATGGGAGGGTGAAAGCTTAACTCTTTTGTTTCTTTGTAAGACCTGGGTATTTGCCGAATTAAAAAGTCATACAAAAGACTAATGCTGTCAAAAAGTTTGTTACATTGCTTGTGCCATGAAGACTCATGAGATTCTGATACAGCTGCAAACCACTACTAACTCAGTCTTAAAGGGTATGTACACTGGAAAATGTGTTTTTTTTTAAATTGCCCATTCGTGAAAACTATAATTCATCCCAATTATGACTGTATGCTTTTTTTTGTTGATCTGCTATCCAATCTGAAACATCTTAAGTTTATCCGTTGTATTCAGTTAGATCAACTGGACTTTTAGTTCTTAAAGAGGTTTCACTAGTCATCCGACTGGCTTTCTCAATTCAGAATGACTTGTACAAGAATCTGTTGGCAATTATGTATCCTGGAAAGTCCCATTACATAATTGCTAACAGATTCTTCTGAAGTCATCTGAATTGAAAAAGCCAGTCGGATGACTAGCGAAATGTCTTCAAGAACTAAACTTTAAGTCCAGTTGATCTAATTGAATACAACAGATATATCATGACCTGGATGAATGAGAACCTTCACAAGCATCTTACGTTTTAGCATTTCTGTAAGCAGTTTTTGCTCTAGCTGAAATGGTTTGGCAGTTGTATGGTATGTGGGAAAGAGTAGTTAGTGGTCAGAGCCTAAGCAAAAAAAGTATTGTACTGAAGGCATGCAGCAACACACAACAAGAGTAAGTGCTACTTACATATATTTATTTATAGATTAAGATGACACAAGTCATTTTTTTCAGTATATATACACTTTAAACATGCTGATCCCTGAATCCGCAATAACCAGTTTTGGTGCCAATGTACAAGAATGACTTTTCATGTTGCTAACAGCAAAAGAAACAATAGCAGGGCAATGTACCAAGAGCCACAACTGCAAAGTCATTCTTGTACATTGGCACCAAAACTGGTTATTGCGGATTCAGGGATCAGCATGTTTAAAGTGTATGTATACTGAAAAATGACTTTGTGTCATCTTAATCTATAAATAAATATATGTAAGTAGCACTTACTCTGTGTTGTGTTTGCTGCATGCCTTCAATACAATACTTTTTTTGCTTAGGCTCTGACCACTAACCTGACTCTTTTCCACATACCATACAACTGCCAAAACTGCATACAGCATACAGCTCACCAACTGTCAAACCATTTCAGCTAGAGCAAAACTGCTTACAGAATGCTAAAACGTAAGATGCTTGTGAAGGTTCTCATTCATCCAGGTCATGATATATCTGTTGTATTCAATTAGATCAACTGGACTTAAAGTTTAGTTCTTGAAGACGTTTCGCTAGTCATCCAACTGGCTTTTTCAATTCAGAATGACTTCAGAAGAATCTGTTGGCAATTATGTATCCTGGAAAGTCCCATTACATAATTGCTACAGATTCTTCTGAAGTCATTCTGAATTGAAAAAGCCAGTCGGATGACTAGCGAAACGTCTTCAAGAACAAACTTTAAGTCCAGTTGATCTAATTGAATAAACAGATATATCATGACCTGGATGAATGAGAACCTTCACAAGCATCTACGTTTTAGCATTTCTGTAAGCAGTTTTGCTCTAGCTGAAATGGTTTGACAGTTGGTGAGCTGTATGCTGTATGCAGTTTTGGCAGTTGTATGGTATGTGGGAAAAGAGTCAGGTTAGTGGTCAGAGCCTAAGCAAAAAAAGTATTGTATGAAGGCATGCAGCAACACACAACACAGAGTAAGTGCTACTTACATATATTTTTATAGATTAAGATGACACCAAAGTCATTTTTTCAGTATACATACACTTTAAACATGCTGATCCCTGAATCCGCAATAACCAGTTTTGGTGCCAATGTACAAGAATGACTTTGCAGTTGTGGCTCTTGGTACATGCCTGCTATTGTTTCTTTTGCTTGTTAGCAACATGAAATTATTTTTAAACCTGTAAAGGATTGAAATATGTATGTAACCTAAGTAACAAGAGGAGCTTTTTCAGTTCTTTTACTTTAAATGACATGTTTTTTTCAGAGTAAAGCTGGGTACACACATGGCTTATGACCATATAGGAATCCTATCAGGTCATGTGTATGGCATGGTCGGAACCGGCCGTGAAAAATTAATGCCTCGTTAACTTTGCATCAGTTACTGCTCACTTCTATTTATAAAGTGGCGGTAACTGATGCACCATGTTAATCTCAGCCGTTTCACTTCTCCACCTTGAAGGGGCGAAAACGGCCGAGATTACGGGGCTGGGAGGGGATGTCGGGAAAGGATCGCCACAGGTGGTCGCATTCCTCGAGGGGCACGGCGGGGTGGTACGCCCACCCGCCCTCGCGTAGATGGCTGAAGGAAGAAGTGGCTAGCAACATCGGCTCTGCTGGCAGCCGCAGTGAGCCTGCCTGGCATCGGCGACCTCAGTGGGGTTTGGGGTCGCTAGCCCGAAGACGTCACGGCAGATCAAGATGCCGGCACTTCATCCTCGTTGAGACCGCCGGTGCCTGCCGGGGGGTTGTGGCGGATGGTCGCATCCGCCGCTACAGAGGGCAGACGGGGGTGTAGCCCACCCAGCCCTCGCGGCGGATGCGACTACCTGTCCGTGACCCTTCCCAGCAGTCCTCCCAGACATAGTAGCATAGTAACATAGTGATTGAGGGTAAATAAAGACATCAAGTCCAACCTATTCACCCTCTTATTTTGTTCTTTTTTAACCCTACCTAACAGTTGATCCAGAGGAAGGCAAAAAAAACAGCAAAAGGGGAAAAAAAATTCCTTCCTGACTACAAACGGCAATCCAGAAAGTATCCCTGGATCAACCAGAACTGCAGTATGTATAAATACCAGTAATTCTCAATATTTTTTAGTTTTAGAGACTTATCCAGGCCTTTTTTAAAGCTATTTAATAACTTTGCCATTACCACTTCTGCTGGAAGACAGTTTCACAGTTTCTTTCCCAATGTTTTGTATTTGATAATTAGAGTATGTGCTTCCAATGTATGATTCAAAAAATCATTGGGACTGGGGGAGCACTTCTTAGGGGCAATTATACACTTCCTAAATCTCTTCAATTAATAGTATTGTGAGATCCTCACCCCTGGGTCTTACTTGTTACTAGAACGGGCCCTGCAAAGTCAGCTTTGTGAAGCCAATTTCTGGGCTCCCCTGCCATAAGGCAGGGCTTAGCAACAGGAGACATGCTCCATGCAGTGCATGCCTTCCCATTGGTTCAAAACTGGGAAATGCAGGGGTTGGGTCAGGAGCTGGCTTAAAAGCCGAACATGAAGGGTCTGGCCTTGTTACTGAAAACTAGCCCTTCATGTTGGATTCTAAAGCCAGCTCCTGACCCAACCCCTGCATTTCCCAGTTTTGAACCAATGGAAGGCATTGCACTGCATGGAGTCATGTCTTCCTGTTGCTAAGCCCTGCCTTATGGCAGGGGAGCCCAGAAATTGGCTTCACAAAGCAGACTTTGCAGGGCCCGTTCTAGTAACAAGGTAAGACCCAGGGGTGAGGATCTCACAATACTATTAATTGAAGAGATTTAGGGAAGTGTATAATTGCCCCTAAGAGTGCTCCCCCAGTCCATGATTTTTTGAATCATACATTGGAAGCACATACTCTAATTATCAAATACAAAACATTGGAAAGAACCCATATGCAATGCACCTGTGTGAAAGCGCAAGCCAAAGGGAAAAATGGTGACTATCCGACGTGGCATACTAGTTCTTCATCAAGATGCAGTTTCCTTTTAAATTTTTGTTTTTACTCTTTTAGTTTGCCTTGATTTGTACTTAAACAGTATGATTTGTATTTAAATTACATTGTAACCCCTGTTCTATCAATTCACACATTATGCAGACTTTCCAGATTTACTTAATCAAAAATCCATCAGTTTGCAAGGCGCTGACAAATGTTAATAACTTAAATAGCTGAATAGAAAAATAATCCATTTAATGTCATCAGGCATGCAAAGGGTCTCATCGGATCAATAATACAAAAAGGATAACCAATGTGCAGGCATAGATTCGTAGTCATTCACTGCCATGGTGGGTTAAAGCTCATACAATGTCATTATGAAGTACAGACAAGCAATTAGGCCAACTTAAGTTAAACATTTTAAATAACGCTTAAACATGAAAATGTAAATCTTTTAATAATTAAATATATACATTTTTCCAATAAAAATTAAAGTTCATGATTCAGGTTCATCACTCAAATGAAAGTTTATTATTTAATTTATTCAAGGAAAACCCCCCACCCCCCTTTTCATAACATGTGGAACTCCGTTTCACATTTATTTTCATTAACAAATTTTGTTGTTGATCAATAGCATGTATTTTATCTTTCTGTAGGGCTGCCAATATATACTGTCTAGAAGGGGGAAATGCAGTCAGGCACAATTCAATTCTAATCATATTTTGGAGACAGACGTCTTTGTAAATACAAAAAAGTGTATGCTGTGCTGTTAACATAGTTGTTTTTCCATACACATGCTATGTGCTATAAGGTACTGTAGCTTAGACTCTTTCTCTGCAGGAAACGAGTGTCTGAGAAAATGGAATCTAACATAACTTTAAGTATTTAACTTTATTACTATTTGTTTTTTCGTACTTCTACAGGGATCCAGAAAATGTTAGGTGACCCAAAGCTTGAGTTTGCTCTTGGTAAGTACCTGTTTATTAATATTAATATTATTGTGATATTTTTTGGAAAAGTCATGTTAAATTTGTTAAATTATTTTAAAATGTAAATTTTGTATTTGTCCAGACACTTAACAGAAAGCAAAAGATCAAATAGAAATAAACCTAATGGATCCTCTAATTCCTTACAATTATTTACCATTGTAAGAGTTGGCTTAAAGGGCAGTCCAGCCCCAAATTATAAATTACATACAGGTAAATCACCTCCCGCAAACCCTAAACGTTAATAGTTTGAAATCTGAAATATATAAGTCTACGAAAATCCTGCACATGTCCTGTTTCCCTGTTCTGCTTCCTGCTTCTTCTAGTTAGCAAATGTCAGTTATGTGATTTGACAGTTGACATCACAGCCAATGACTGAATTTTAATCCACTGTCTGCTCTTCTGAGCATGCCCAGGCTCGTACAGGCTCAGTACAAGTTTCTAAATGTCAGTTTCCATGAGGCATCATAAGCATAGCAGGCATACAGTAATGATTCGAGGACAACTATAATATATCAACATAGTTTATAGAGGCCATTCTTTGTAAATGATGTTATTTGAGGTGGAGTTGCCTTTAAGGCCTTTGTCCTTTAAGGCCCGTACACACACGTCTGATTTGGCAGACAAGGCCCAACGCCCGTGCATGCATATGCACAACAAACAGATTTGGGTGGTAATCGGTGTCCCTGAGCAAACACATACACATGTGCGACTCTCAGAATACACGTTAGGCCTCATCTGCCCATACACGGGCGGTTATCGGCCGAAACGAATGTTCGTACACATGCATGTGACGAACTTTAAGAAATGTGATTATTCCAAAGGAGACAAGGTCAACTAATAGTAAACATTTAACCCTATTAAGATTTTAGTTTTGTTCTTCTTTAAAATGATGCTCTCTACATTCATTTCTTGTACCTGATACTTCACCCAACACAATTGAAAACAAATGACTTTGATGTTTAAAAAGAATTGTTTCATTTTTTTACTAACTGGCGAATGCAATCGTTTTTCATAGAGCAGAAATAACGTGTAGTTAGATCCTTAATTATTATTTGTGATTCTTACCAACTCTTACATATTCTAATTAAGTCTAATAAATCATCAAAGATATAATCACAATTTAAATACCTCACATTTGTGTAAATGATGTTAATAATGTGCAACTGCTTCACTTATTAGAATTGTATATAAATACCTTGTAATCTAAACAGAAAATTATCCAAACTAGTCAGTCATTGCTGAATGTCATGTAGTGGGGAAAAAAACAAGTTGTCAGTTATTACATCTGGCTTATTTGTTTACTTAAGCAATCTCAAAAATAATATATATGATTGGATGTATTTTAAATACTATTATATATAAGATTTTAACCAAATTGCACTTACACAAACCTTGATCCTCTAAACATATTCAGAATCATGAGGCTTTGCCACCTGCAGGCTTACTACACTTGCGGCAGAACCCGAGATGAAGGAGGATTGAGAAAAATATGTTGGTTAAGCATTCTAGACTGAGCCAGGTTAGCGCTAGCTCTGAAATGTATAATAAAATTATAAAGTTAAGTTTATATCAGTAATAAACAAATATAAAGTTTTTTTAGGTGTAGTTATCTCTCTGAGGGACACGCAATGATATTTAAAAACAGTAATGGAAAAGGATACGGTCAGGCTAAAATAATTTTCTTTCTGACTTACAGCTAATAAATTGATGTATTACTTTGGGCACATTCACAGAAGCATGTGTTTCTGTCGTTTGTATCCATTTTTTCATCCATTTGTATCAATGTGTATTCATATTTCTATAGAAAATGCAAGAAAAAAGGACAGAAAGGGCTAGGCCACACTGCTGTGCTTTTTTTTGCGTTTGCGCTTGCATTTTTTCCATATTATTGAAAACGCGGCCCGTACTGAAAATGCGCGTTTTCGGGTGCGTTGCGATTTCAATTGTGATTTGCGTTCCGCATTTTAAATCGCAATCGCATGCGTCTTTAATAGTTAATGAAAAAATGCATGCGCAAACGCAACAAAACGCACATGAAATCGTATGCAATTGCGTTTGCGTTGCAGTGGGCCGTGCCCAAATGCTGCATGCATGCGTTTTTTAAATGGACTGGAACGGAACAGATTATAACGAGGCAGGTGTGAACTATATTATGAAATCCTATGGGGTTTTACTGTCTGTCCATTATTTTAAACGCACCTGCGTTAGAAAAACGGATACAACTGACGTAGTGTGACGATTCCGTAGTATTTCCTAACCAAAGATATACTGCAGAATGCCTGATTGGAATATTTTAGAGTATTTTTAGAATTAAGTTTATTGTCACCGTAAGTTAATTTCTTTTGGTTTGGGTGTCTGTGAGAGGAATGTTATTATTTTTTACTCTGTAATGCTGCTGTTTTGCGCCACATATTGTCATTCAAATATTGACCCACATCACAGAGATTTTTATTTATAAATGTTCATTATATACACAAAACTGTCTGGAGGTTTTATTTCCATATCTACAGAATTGTACCCTGTTTGCCGCTATTAGAAGGTAAGGAACTTACCCGCTCGCTCACTCCCCCGGCACGTAGTCTGAGAGGTCCCGACGGACTTGGTCTTCTATGCGTATGTGGATCCATGCGCATAGAAGACAGAGACAGTCGGGCCGTGTCAGACTACACGCTGGGGGAGCGAGCGAGCAGTTAAGTTCCTTATCTTCTCTCCAGGTTTGATTGTTTTGTTGAAATACAGAAGGTAAGACACAGCTCCTTTACCTCCCGTCGTTTCAATAAAGCTAAATGGCATAAATTGTTTATACAACTGGAGATACCATTTAATCTCCACTCACAAATGACTGCCATCTTTACTTTACACTCCCTTGTACAATACACACATGCGGGTAGGTTTGCTGTGTTACCTGCCTGCTCCTAATAGATTAATTGAAGAATAGGAGGAGGTTAAGACATGGCTCTTTACCTCCGTTCTATAGTAAAGTAATAATAAGCATGTCAGTTTTGTGAGTGCGAGATACCTTATTAAATGGTGTTTCAGAAATTTTCCACTGTTATCGTGTGCAAATGTGCCATGTTTGCGCGTGAAAATTGCTGGTCTTTATAAAACACCAATATAAAAGGGTGCTTCTTATAAAAGCCCATGCGAACGGTTAAACTAGTTAGAAATAGAACAGTCCTCCAGTCAGATGTGGTACTGCAAGTCTTAAATTAGCTTTTAAAAAGTGGTGTTAGATATGTATGTTTCTTAAATAAACATATTAGATAATGACTGGTATTAAGACCATTACTGTAGTGTGGTTGGTACAGGAAAATCCTTTCCAATTGCCTTTGTAGTTAGATGGATCCCTCCCCCCTCTCCTTTTTTTCAGCTTGGATTTTTTTTTGGCTCTCTCGTTATGTAAGGGTTTAAAAAGTAGGTGTTAAAGTTTGGACTAGTGCACGTATCGTCTTGTTTTTATCCTCAATTATTATGTGATCTGTGTGTCTTTCAGTCAACTATAGTGTGCAATTTCTTTTCATGATTTTCTAAACACATTGGTATATGTTGTTTTTTTGAAACCATTGGTTGGTATACAGTGATATATCTATTCCTAATTATCCTTAACACGTGGTTAAAACGGTTAAAAACCCCCATACCGTTTAGTGTGTACCCAGACAGTCGAAATGCATTAACACGTACAAGGATTTAGTAGTTTTACAAACCTGCTTCTCTCTGATTTTATTCATAATCGATCATTAACCGTGCTGAAAAATATCTCAGCATATATTTACTATACAATATTATTGGCACTGTCAAGGAAATACTGATTCTTTTCTTCTTAAAAAGATTTGTGTTGCACTGAATATCCCTTTTAACAGTATTGGATACTTTTTGTATTTCCTATCACTTGATTTTGCCTTTCAATTGGCGAGATCCCTTTTGTGTTTTGAGGTTCTAGTGTGAGACCCAGAGGAAATAATCCCACAGAAACAGCCACCATTTTATTCTGAGCTTAAGAGACACTTAATGATGTCAAGCTGCAAACAACTTCTACTTGAATGAGACTAAAATGAATTTTTGATCCACGATCCGCCACCGAAAAAAAAACCCTTGTTATTAAAAATGGACGAACCACACTAAAGCAACCGCGTTGATATGAATACTATTTATTTTTATGATTTGTTTTTAAATAATTTGTGTAGATTAGGCAATAAGATGGAAGTTGGACAGATTGTACCTTGGCTTGCTTTTATTTTCAACAAAAAAGCACGACCCCAAAGGAGTGCAGATTTATATTTATATTATATTATAGTTTGCAGTTTTAAGCAGAAGGTAAGGGATGGATTAATTCATATAGCGATTTCCAATGGTGTCCTTCTCCACTGAAGTTTTATTTGTGGGCTGGACTGCTCTGGAGGTCTGGTAGTATCATTTGATATGACATAGTGGTTATATAAACTCCATTCCCTTGGGTGAATATATAACTGTACCATTCCTTTAAATGCTTACAATTAGGATGGCGGGTTCGCGGATTCCCGAACCCGGCTCCGCCGCGGATTTATCACCGTTCACGAACGGCGGATTTTTCGGATTTTCCGGATTTTTCGCCTTCGAACTTCCGATTCGCGGATTTTACGAAATTACGAGTTTTTCACGTATTTCGAAAATTTTCGAAATACAGAAAAAATGTAATTTCGAAATTTACGAAAATACAAGGATTTCTCTTATTTTCATATAATACGTATTTTCAAAATTTTTTAGGATTACTCGTATTTTGAAAATACAATTTTCGAAAATTACTAGGTTTTCTCTATTTTCGAAAATGTTCGAAATACGTGAAAACTGAATTTTTCCGAAAATTCCGCGGATCCTCGAGCGGACGCGATTTTGCAAAGTTCGACATTTCTATTAACATGTGATAAGTAATAACAGGTTATTTTGATTCACCCCTTTGGGCACATAATAAACCGTTTCATTATTAGTTTTATATGTAATCTGAATATTATTTAGATCCAGTCCAAAACCCATTGATTTATAGATGAAGTTGAAACACCATGTGGAAGAGTTTTTTATAAAAAAAAGTTTTCTTGTACCTTTGATTAACTTCCCTTAATGACTGCCACTATCAGTTAAGTCTGTTGATGGTCATCCATTGCTTTCTCAAGTCATGGTAGGACCCAATGCATTCCACTGTAATAGGAGGTGACATCCATGCCTTTTCAGCTCTGCATACATTTCACTAGATTTACTATGAATAAAATAGAAAAACAATCACGGTATAGTCATCATGGAAGCGTACGAAACATAGATCTTCCCTGGTTCACCGTAATCAGTCTATTAACCTACACTCTCTTCATCACTTATTAATGTGTGTGCCTTATTTAAATTTCGGTGAGGGGGGAACTAACTTTTTTTTTTTTTTTTACTACATTGCTAGTTACACAAATACTATAAAATGCATGAAAACACCACAGTTTTCTTTCTCTAGTTACATGTCGCTAGACTGAAGAATCAATCCAGAAGATTGATTAGACCTGCATGTATGGTTTGTTATTTGCACAACATTACCCTTAGAATTTAAAGATATAGGAGCAGACTTATCAAACTTTAAGCACATTATTAGTTAAGCACATGTATTCCAGGCCATGGAAAACTACAATTTTTATCTATTAGAGATTATACTCTATGCAGACAAACCTGATCTTGTAGATAATAAAAAAACCAGAGGCTAGTTGGGGGGGGGCGGGGGGGATGGGGGGGAGGGGGGTGGGGAGGGGGAAGGGGTAGGGATGCAGGGGGGGGGGGAGGGAAGGGGGAGGGGGGGGGGGGGGGGGGGAGGGGGGAGGGGCGGGGTGGGGGGGAGGGGGGGGGGGGAGACGAGAAGAGGGAAGGAGAGGAGGGGGGGGGGGGGGGTGGGGGGGGGGGGGGGGATGGGAGGGGGGGGAGGGGGGGGGTCGGGGACGGGGGGGGGGGGGGCGGGTGGGGGGAAGGGAGGGGGCGAAAGAGGGATTTTGTTTCTCCCCCATTTTTTCTTTTTTTTTTTCTTTTTTGTTTTTTTTATGTTTTTTCGTTTTATTTTTTTCTCAGTTTTCAATTGTTTTTTTTTTTGTTTTTTTTTATTTTTTTTTTTCTTTTTTATTTTCGTTTCTTTTTTTTTTTAATTTTTTTTTTAAATCTTAAAAATACATACTACAGGCAACAATGTAGTACTTTCAAAATAAATGGTAGGGAATAGCCCTAAAAATCCACATGTGCAATATTACAATTACTTTATGATGTTGTAAATGGCGCAAATATTAATGTATGTCACAAAAAACCACTGGGCCATTTTTAATTATTTCTGAAGCACAAAAGGATAGGTATACATTAAAAGTTAATGTAGTATGATAAGATCCTTGGTTGCCTAAGCATTTTGTGGAGGATATTAAAGCACTAAAGCAATAAAACATTTCAAGTTTATGCCATTTTACACTATCAGGGGGAAATTAATAAAATTTCTTATCGTTACAAAAAAAAAAATTTTTTTTTGGGGGCTAAGATTGCCCCAAACCAATCAGATGTAGCTTTCAAATGTTAAATAAAGATCTGATTGGGGGCAAAATTATCACCCTTTTTTAAAAGATAAGCGGGAGATTCAATATCGCTGCTCCGTACTTACCGTAGCCTGAAATCCCGACGATACAATAACTGACGTAAGAGATTAGTCAGTTATTGCATAGCGGGATCGGGCTAGGGAAGGAGCGGGACTTTAATGCCTCCACCAAGCCGTAGCGTTAAGTTTACGCTACAAAGTAGCGAAAAACTTAACGTTCGGGTTTTGGATTTAGCATAGCGCTATTTCCAAAAACATTCGAAATGGCACGGGGTTACTCTAAAATCCGTCCAAAAACCCACGGTAACCCAAATTTTTGGGTTAATGTGGGTTTTAGATGGAAAAGGGCCATATTGAATCTCCCCAAGAACGTTTATTGAATCTCCCTAATAGTTTTACACACAGCTCAAATTTCTATTTGTCATTAGAATGTTTTCCAATGGATTAATTTATTAAAGGAGAGATAAGTAATGTAAACTAGAACTATTTTAGACCAACCAAATTAGATAAATAGATTTAGTAGAGACTTAAGAAACGAAAGAAAAAAGTTGCAATTCCAAACAGTTTGTAAGGTTTCTAACTCTTTTAGAAGGTCTTATTATTTACATAGCATGAAGATCACCTGAATATACCTTATCTGTATTCACTACCTTTACCCTATGTTTTTAACAAAATAACATTTTACAGAAAGATTAGATTACAGTATAGTATTTTACTCAGAAATATGTATTTACTTGTAACTTTATTTTTGGGATGGTGTGTGATATAACCATTTTAAAGCCAATCTTCTTTAACATATACTGAAAAGAGGCAATAAGGATATATGGATGTGCATTTTTAATATATTTCTGTGCAATAATGGTGTTTGTAATATGGCGTTTTTTTGGAGAGATACAACTGCTACGGTGTCAGAAAATGTTTGTCATTTTGTAAAATTACACCTGAGGGAACAAACAGGCAAAACACAAAAAAATAACTGATATCATCACTGTAATAAACAGAATGTTTGAGCACAATTTCGGAAGCCAACAAAAGTCAAGGTGTACCATTGACCTTACGAAAGTTATTTCTTATGGCAGTCAGAAGCAGTTAAAATCCTTTTATTTTATTTTTATTTTATTTTTTGGGGTTGTTTTCCAGAATCTTTTTCTCTATGCCCCAGAGATAGACGTTAAGGGTAATTACTACATATACCAATTGCTGAAAAACATCCTCACTGAGCACCACATTCCAATTCAGAGTCTTAACACTGGGTTAAAGTTATTCCAATGCTGGTATGAGCAATCCCGTATTAAATGCCACTGGTTGAATTAGGATCTGCTGGTTTTACTTTTAGTCAATACATTTTCACCTGAAATTGTGTTAATTCGGTTGGTTTTAAGCCCTCATGATCTGCCCTCAGATAGTACCATTAGCTACATCTTTAAGTAGGTAAGCAATAAACATATGTTAAGGGGTTCTATGATGCATGGGTGATCATATAGATAGCTGCTTCTCAATTATGGACTTGTTGAGGGATACCATTCTCCGGAAAGATGATTTAAACCTAATTCCCTTCTCCTGGTAAAAGCATGATCCTGCTTAATCCAAGTTTCAGTAATACCAACAATGTGATGCTCCACTTGTACTATGTATATACAGAAATTAAAGAAAACATTTCTGCATAATCATTGGGGTTTTAGAATCAGTAATGAATTACATATTTAAGTAGCTGTGGGGACTAAGAAGTTCCATTTACTATTTATATCAACTGAAAAAATCTTCATACAAACACCACTAAAAGTATTCCCTAGTCACAATGAATGGAGTGGACCACACACCTTAGTATAACAGATGGCATCTTGCGTCTATGCTATATGAATAGCATTGCCCGCAAAACCCTAAGAAAACAAGAAGTAATTCTACTCCCATGTTTCCCAGAGGTAAGGCGGCAGAGATATGCAAAATACTCCACTTATGTCCCTTAGCTTATGAATGTTTCCAGAACCAAGGCTTCATAACATGCAAATAGCTTAAAATAGAACAATCATCTGCCTGCAGACACGAGTGTTTGATCTGTTAGATTTCGTCAGTGCAAGATACAGATCATCCCTTTTTGAGATGTACCACAAGGTGCAATCCAGTAGTAAATACAGGAGCCATATTTCCCCGGAGCAATTGCAGCTCTGGGTTAAATGAGGCCCAATAAGTAGTAACCATACAATATATTCACCCCCCACACTGAACCAAGCTCCAGATTTTTTTTTATCAACTGAATACCTGGGTATTTCAAGATTGATCTTGAAAAATAAGCGCTTAAAATCTCTGCCTTCTGTTCAACATCATCCTTTGGTCTCTCAGATGCCAGTTGCTTCGGTTGTCTGTATTATCATTATAGAAAAATTATAATTACCGAATCACCCATTACTTAATTTAAAAAGTGCAGTGATTATTTAGTATATAATCCATTAAAGACCGTAATTGGATAAGCGAGATAAATCTACCAAGGATTTATATTATATTAATATTCATTTTACTTTCGTGTCTTGTCATGGTATGATATTAGTGATGCTTGTATGTATTTTTATATGGATAGGGCTTAATATGTTTTCGGAGGTACAATGGGCGTTCTGTCCTGAAAAATGGGTCAATTTGTAACATTTGCACCTGCTGGTGGAAACAAACCGCAAACACAAAAGTAAAAGAATTTACAGTATTTACATCACGGTAAATAAAAAAAATGTTAGAGCAGCAAGTCAGCGCCAACAAAAGTCAAGGTTGTAGAATTGGCCTTTTCTTAAAAAAGTTATCTTCCTCTGGCTGCCTCAGACGAGCCTAGTAAAAATATTTTTTATTTTGGTGTGGTTAGAACCTTTTCTCTTGCTTAAGAGATATTACAGTTAGGCTTAGGCCACCTAGCATGTTTCTCCCTCACAGCTGACGGTTGCATTTTGCATTACATTTGTGTTCCGTTTGCGGTCCAGTGAGAAAAAAGCGTGAATGGTCAATGGGGTTGGCTACATTGCATGCGCTGCACTCTGCAGTCCATTTTCAGACACGGGCAGTAACGTGCATGCAACAGGAACTGAAAAGCGACACTATGACCACAGCAAAATAGCAAAGGAAATTAAATTGGTTGATTTGGTGTATACTGAATGTGTAATTAAGAAAATCTTAAAGGATAGTGCACTGTAAAATCAGTTTGATTAATTGAAGCTGCAGCTTTAAAAAATACAGTTGCCTATTTTTTACATATGACCCCTACGAGCCTAGCTTGTGTCCTTGAAAGTTGCGACATCTGTTACTGGTTTTGCTGAATGTTTAAGCTCGCCCCTCTGAGAGTTCCTCTGCTTCACCTGCTTGAGCCTCAAAACAGTAAGTTTGTGAGTTCGTGCAAGTACAGTGCAATTTTCCTTTAAGGGGAACTCAGAAAAAAAAAATACATTTTGATCAATAATAAAAAAAAAAGTTGGTTTTTTTTAATTCCAACCGATCAGTACACACACTACTGACCTACCTTTCATTTTCAGAAGCCATATCTAAAGGGTAACTATAGTCAAATGAAAACAATTTTGACTAATCAACAAAGTTTGTTTTTTTAACAACACCGAAACAGGGCACACACCTACTGATCGCTTATCCATAAGTAAACTAGTATATTGTGGCACAAATATGTATTTGATTGGATTCCGATAAAAAATATATTTGTATTCCTCTAAAGTGAAAAACACAAATAGAATCCAAAATTTTCAGAATGGAGTTAATAATGTAAGTTTAGCCTAATTTATCGTTACAGCATTCCACAAGATAAAAGGCAAAACACGGCGGCAAATAGACGGTTTCGGCTTTATTGAGCCTATTCAGTGTAGCGGCCTCGGTTGTTGCAGTGTTAAGGCCTATATAGACTGACGTCACCCAAAAATTAAATAGGATAGGGAGAGAATACAGGGATTTTCAAAGCTTTACTCGGTGCCCATCATATTTAAGGATAGTGAAATATAAAAACTCTTTAGCTCTTAGTGCAGCAAACTCAGCAAATCATACCTATCCTAATAAATGGTGATGATGAGCTTGGTGCGAGACCGGTAACCTCGAGCAGTTTGAGGAAAGAGAAAATAAAACAAAACAGAAAAGACTTATAGAAAAAATGAAATCAAGGATTACACTATTAAAATTCAGTTACCTCTGGGGCTTCTTCACACTTCCATATTGATATCACTTGATGCATATAAATGATATACTTTGGAGCTCAATAAATGTTTTATGCAAATATGACAGGGTTGAATCAGCCATTGTTAACCAGTGGAATAAGAGGGAACACGGTTGTTGACAAGCAACTACTGGGAATAATAGGAACAACACTCAAGGACTAACTTAACACCCAGACTCTACTTCAAAGAGGTGTAAGGGGTTTTTATTTAAGGGACTACCCTTTCATAAATGGGACTGCCATAGCATAAATGGGACTACCCTAGCATAAATGGGACTACCTAGCATAAATGGGATTACACTATCATAATGGGACTGCCCTAGCATAAATAGGACTGCCCTAGCATAATGGGAGCTGCCCTAGCATAATAAGAACTACCTTAGCAATGGGACTACCTAGCATAATGGACTGCCCTAGCATAAATGGGACTGCCCTAGCATAATGGGACTGCCCTAGCATAAATGGACTACCCTAGCATAAATGGGACTGCCTAGCATATGGACTGCCCTAGCATAAATTGGACTGCCCTACATAAATGGGGCTGCCATGGCAATAATGTGGCTGCCCTAGCATAAATGGGACTGCCATGGCATAAATGGGACTACCTTATCAAAATGGGACTACCCTATCATAAATGGGACTGCAATGCATAAGGAACTGCCCTACAGCTAAATGGGACTGCCCTAGCATAATGGGGCTGCCATAGCATAAATGGGACTGCCCTAGCATAATGGGACTACCCTAACATAAATGGGGCTGCCATGGCATAAATGGACTGCCCTAGCATAAATGGGACTACCTTAGCATAAATGGGACTACCCTATCATAAATGGGACTGTCACTGCATAAATGGACGCCCTAGCTAATGGGATCCCTAGCATAAATGGGACTGCCCTAGCATAAATAGGACTGCCCTAGCATAAATGGGACTGCCCTAGCATAAATGGAACTACCTTAGCATAAATGGGACTACCTTAGCATAAATGGGACTGCCCTAGCATAAATGGGACTGCCCTAGCATAAATGGGACTACCCTAGCATAAATGGACTGCCCTAGCATAAAGGGACTCTTCTAGCATAAATGGACTGCCCTAGCATAATGGGGCTGCGATAGCATAAATGGACTGCCCTAGCATAAATGGGACTCTTCTAGCATAAATGGACTACCCTACATAAATGGGGCCTCATGGCATAAATGGGACTGCCCTAACATAAATGGGGCTGCCATGGCATAAATGGGACTACCGCATAATGTCTACAGAACCCTAAATGTCTACTGAATCCTAGCATAAATTGGGCTGCATAGCATAAATGGGACTACCCTAGCATAAATGGGACTACCTTAGCATAAATGGGATTGCCCTTGCATAATGGGACTACCTTAGCATAAGTGGGTTTGCCCTTGCATAAATGGACTACCTTAGCATAAATGGGACTGCCATACATAAATGGGACTACCCTAGCATAAATGGGACTACCTTAGTATAAATGGGACTCCCCTATCATAAATGGGACTGCCATAGCATAAATGGGACTACCCTATCATAAATGGGACTACCCTAGCATAAATGGGACTACCTTAGCATAAATGGGACTACCCTATCATAAATGGGACTGCCCTAGCATAAATAGGACTGCCCTAGCATAAATGGGACTGCCCTAGCATAAATAGAACTACCTTAGCATAAATGGGACTACCTTAGCATAAATGGGACTGCTCTAGCATAAATGGGACTGCCCTATCATAAATTGGACTACCCTAGCATAAATGGGACACCCTAGCATAATGGAACTGCCCTAGCATAATTGGACTGCCCTAGCATAAATGGGCTGCCATGGCATAATGTGACTGCCCTAGCATAAATGGGACTGCCATCATAATAGGACTACCTTATCATAAATGGGACTACCCTATCATAAATGGGACTGCCTTGCATAATGGAACTGCCCTAATCATAATGGACTGCCCTAGCAAAAATGGGGCTGCCATAGCATAAATGGGACTGCCCTAGCATAATGGGACTACCCTAACATAAATGGGGCTGCCATGGCATAAATGGGGACTGCCCTAGCATAAATGGACTACCTAGCTAAATGGGATTACCCTATCATAAATGGGACTGCCATTGCATAAATGGGACTGCCCTAGCATAAATGGGACTCCCCTAGCATAAATGGGACTGCCCTAGCATAAATGGGGCTGTGATAGCATAAATGGGACTGCCCTAGCATAAATGGAACTACCTTAGCATAATGGGACTGCCCATAGCATAAATGGGACTCCCTAGCATAAATGGGACTGCCCTAGCATAATGTACTGCCTACATAAGGGGACTGCCTACATAATGTGTGCTGCAATAGCATAAATGGGACTGCCCTAGCATAAATGGACTCTTCTAGCATAAATGGGACTGCCCTAGCATAGAGGGGCTGCGATAGCAATAAAGGCGGACTGCCCTAGCATAAATGGGACTCTTCTAGCTAAATGGGACTACCCTAACATAATGGGCGGACTGGCGCTTGCATAGCATGGTACTAGGCCATACATAATGGGGGTCGCCATGCATAAGGATGGGACTACCCTAGCATAAATGTCTAATGACATACATTTAATTATTTAACGGTCTCATTTTTTGTAAGTCAGGTAGTCGGGAAATCATTTGTCCGCGCTAACATGCTTTTGCAGATTTAGTTTGTTCTTCCTCTGGTAAATCTTTTAAACTAAAAAATAACTATGTCTTATTCAACCTGTGACTGATCTTTACATTACCAAAATGACTACAAACCTCTTTACTAAACTATCACAAGCAGTGAAATCTCCGAATTTGTATATTCACGTCGATACTGAAAGTGAGACAATAACTATATTGTCGCTTTGGTTCCTAATCAAATGGTCAGATTGATCAGTGTGCTATATTCCCATTTATGCTAAGGTAGTCCCATTTATGCTAGGGTAGTCCCATTAATGCTATGGCAGTCCCATTTATGCAAGGGCAATCCCATTTATGCTGAGGTAGTCCCATTTATGCAAGGGCAATCCCATTTATGCTAAGGTAGTCCCATTTATGCTAGGGTAGACACATTTATGCTAGAAGAGTCCCATTTAGCTAGGCAGTCCCATTTATGCTATCGCAGCCCCATTTATGCTAGGGCAATCCCATTTCTGCTAGGGCAGTTCCATTTATGCTAGGGCAGTCCCATTTATGCTAGGGTAGTCCCATTTGATGGCATCCCTTATAAGGAAAGGGTAGTATGCTAGGGTAGTCCCATTTATGCTAAGGTAGTCCCATTTATGCTAAAGTAGTTCCATTTTTGCTAGGGCAGTCCCATTTATGCTAGGGCAGTCCTATTTATGCAAGGGTAGTCCCATTTATGCTAGGGGAGTCCCATTTATGCTAAGGCAGTTCCATTTATGCTAGGGCAGTCCCATTTATGCTAGGCTAGTCCCATTTATGCTAGGGCAGTCCCATTTATGCAATGGAAGTCACATTTATGATATGGTAGTCCCATTTATGCTAAGGTAGTTCTATTTATGCTAGGGTAGTCTCATTTATGCTAGGGTAGTCCCATTTATGCTATGGCAGTCCCATTTATGCTAAGGCAGTTCCATTTATGCAAGGGCAGTCCCATTTATGCTAAGGTAGTCTTATTTAAAATAGGGCAGACCCATTTATGCTAAGGTAGTTCCATTTAGGCAAGGACAGTCCCATTTATGCTAGGCTAGTCCCATTTATGTAAGTATTGAAGATCTGCTCGCACTCCAAGTATTATGAAGTTTTAGTGGTGCTGTGTCCTCAAACTGCTTAACCACCAGCAGATGTGAATCAATAGAAACAATATAAAGTGAGGGCCGCACACTCCCTGTATTTTCTATTTTATTGTGACATAGGTTTTGTGCACAACGTTTCGGGGTCACCCCCTTCCTCAGGTGCAGTCCCATTTATGCTAAGCTAGTTCCATTTATGCTAGGGCAGCCCCATTTATGATAGGGTAGTTCCATTTATGCTACGGAAGTCCCATTTATGCTAGGGCAGTACCATTTATGCTAGGGTAGTTCCATTAAAGCTAGAGCAGTCCCATTAATGCTAGGGTAGTTCCACTTATGCTAGGGCAGTCCCATTTATGCTAGAGTAGTTCCATTTATGCTAGGGCAGTCCCATTTATGCTAGGGTAGTTCCATTTATGCTAGGGCAGTCCCATTTATGTTAGGGTGGTCCCATTTATGCTAGGGCAGTCCCATTTATGCTAGGGTGGTTCCATTTATGCTAGGGTACTTTCATTTATGCTAGGGTAGTCCCATTTATGCTAGGGTGGTTCCATTTAGGCTAGGGTAGTTCCATTTATGCTAGGGCAGTCCCATTTATGCTAGGGCAGTTCCATTTATGCTAGGGTGGTTCCATTTATGCTAGGGCAGTCCCATTTATGCTTGGGTGGTTCCATTTATGCTAGGGTAGTTCCATTTATGCTAGGGTCGTTCCATTTATGCTAGGGCAGTCCCATTTATGCTAGGGAAGTAGATATCAGAAGTCCACATTATGGGCCTTGCATTACTGGCAAAGAACATCCCAATTATTGCTCAGGTTTTGGTAGGCTTGATTGGCTGCAACTACTCCTATGACAGTGGCTTCTGCAGAGAAAAGCTTCTAAAAATGAAAGCTTACCTAAGGTCCGCCATGTCACAAGACCATCTTGGGGCTAGGTCCCACTACCCACTGTTTACTTGAACAGTGACTCCTATTATCACAGAGAAATATTATCTCCTTTAATCAAATTCCTTTTTATATCTTTATTGGCCTCTAGATCTGGAGAAAATGCCTCAATTAAAAACAAACTGATTAATCCTTCACTTGAAGGCTTATTTATTTGTTTGATATGCAATTATTAGTGGGCTGCAATTTTACTCTAGGAAAAACAAAGTAGCATCTACTGGGAACTTCTAAAGTTCACTAGCTCAGTGTTACATTCAGCTGTGGCTGCAGTATGTCAATTATTACTTAAATTTAGTAGCTACCCAGACAATTGTACGCAACACGACTCCACGAGATATGTGGCATATAATCCATCACTATTTAGCAGTCCTGTGGACAGAAGAAAAACTTTAATACAAAAAATAAATAATATAAATAATAAAATATGAACATGTTTAAATAAAAACTCACGGGAAAGTATTGTTTAAAATATTTTACTGTATAAATAATAAAAGATATTAAAGGGCATGTCATAAATTCTGGACATTTGAACTTGATACCGGCACTCTGATTCCAAACCGATAATTTTCATCTGTGCACATATGTTTTATATCATGTGATCCGTAACGTCATGTCCTGCTGTTTGTAAGTGTAGCCATTGAGAGCTATGTGAAGCTAAAAGCTTTGATCTTATTGCTATTTGCTACAAATAAAAATAATTGTTTTTATGGAAAGCTGGTGCCGTTATATCTGTATACAATCTCATAAATTCCGGGGATCTTAAAGGCACTGTGGCATATAGCGTGGTGCACATTTTTAAACCATGCCTGTTTCCCCGCCCCCAATTAAACCACACCCATTAAATACCCGAGAGAGCCATGTATAGATTGATAAAAGGAGTGTGAGCGATTGAAACTGGTCACTGGCCCAATAACTGCCAAGACTGGTGATATAGAGATCATTATGAATTGCCAAATTCTGCCTGGACCTGCCCTGTTAAAGTAAGTCAACTGCACTTTGTATAGGTAATTGAGGCTAATATCAATGGTTATGTGGCACATACACAAAACAGAAGCAACAATGGACAGGCAGACACAGACATTGGAGGTTGCTGGGAGTTATAGTCTGATATTCAACTTTTACTAACTTTACAAATAAAAACACATCTGCACAAACCCATGGTTAATGTAGAAAATTTAAACATTAGACTACAACTCCCAGCAACCACCTGTGTGTGTGTTTTTTGTATGTGCCACATACTGGTACCCATTGAAATTTGCATTGATTACCTAAGTGCAGTCAATTTACTGGAACAGGGCAGCCACACCCAGCATTTAGTAATGTACAATACCTATTTATTAACATTGAAGTCTTTAATTTTAATAAACAGAGAGTGCACATTTTCTGCCTGTGCCTGTCCTGTTTCAGTAAGTGGACTGCACTTTGTATAGTTAATTGAGGCTAATTATATGCAATGGTTCCCTTCATCAATATTAATAAAATTATTGCAGTGATCAGATTACCAAATGCTGCCTGAGACTGCTTGCTCTGCTCTGACTATTAAGTGGATTGCTCTAAACATGGTAATCATTTGGCTAATTATCATGTGCCAGAGTGCCTGTCTGCCCTAGTTAGTGGACATTTTTAGGGCTATGTATGGAGAGATGTTATTGGCTATTTCTGTCAAGCAAGTCCCTATTATAAAATGCCCCTATTGCCTAGAAGAACAGAATTGTAACTATTATAAAATGCCCACATGCCCAGAAGCACACACCTGACTGGTAAATATTTTAAAATACCCTATTGCCTGGAAGTACACACTGACTGGTAAATATTATAAAATGCCCATTGCCCAGAAGAACAGACTTGTAAATATAATAAAATATCCCATGCCCAGAACCAGAAGCACACGCAGGCTTGTAAATACAAAAAAAAATCTGGAAATCAAGTGGCAGTCACGAGGGACTTCAGCAAGCATTTCCTGCTTGCTTGAGAAGGAGAAAAAGAAGCTGATCAGGTATTCTCCCCAGCACAAAATATTACTTTGGCCAGCAGTGCTAGTGTCTTCACAGGACTGATCCAGCCACTCCCGGAACAGTTCTAGACTGTGGTAGGGGGATGAAACGTATGAGCAAATTTTGATGGCTCACTTTGGAAAGTATAGAGAGAACAAAGGGGTGAGGTTCTCACCCTGGGTACTATCAGGTGGGAGCAGACAATGTAGTTTGTCCTTTAAACCAATCTAATTATTTCAGGTATGGCTGGGTACACACAATATTCCGTGTATTGGTCAGTCAAACTGAAAAACTGGAAGTATTGCTTTGCTGACTCCTATGGACCAAACGATTGATCATGGCAACTTTTGCAGTGACCAACAGTGATTCCTCCTGGCCGACCACTCACTAATGGCAAAAGGTCAACCAGTTCAAAGAATTGTATGGCGTGTACCAGCCTCACAAAGCTTTATTCCCTGCCCTGCCATTCATTATTCTCCTCCCATAGAATTATTGCTATTCTTCCAGCAATGAATTAGATGACAAAGGATCATACATAACAGCTTAGGATGTTTTCAATCTGAAAGTCTGGATTTAGCTCTAGAGATATTGTTTGCCATTTTGTTAGAGAACAATCACCTTTTTGTTTTTAAAAACTTACATTTCAAGGGTTTTTCTTTCAAAACCCTCTAAGCATTGAGCAGGGGACGGGGCAACACTGCAGCATATACAATATGCTGGATAAATCTAATGCTGCTGTTGCTATCAATACCTTAATTTTTCTGCTGCATGCTGTCAGCAACTGGTAGGAAGCAATAGCAACGCAGTGCAAGGAAATTAGGAAAAGAAGAGCAAAAGCAGTTGAACAAATCAATGTGTTATTTGCTTTCTCATTGTCCTGGCCCCAGCAGCATCATAATGAACCAATAAGAATAACTGCTTTAGTTCTCAAGCTCTGTCAATATCCTATTAGTGAGCAGACTACCTTTTATATCGGTGTTTATTGCTGCTTGGCATCATCTTTATATGGACATCCACATCATAAGATGATGGGCATCATATTAATATGGGCATCCACACAAGGGTCACTCTCAGTCATGTCTTTGCCATTGCCAGATATTAGTGGCATTAACCTAGCTCATGGAAAGATAGATAATTTAGATTCATTGCAAGAGGTACAAGGTGTACTGGAGTACTCTACTGGTAAGTTAAACACAGACAGTTTAATGGGTATCTCCACTGAGGAAAAAGCATTTTTTTTTTTTTGGTTTATTTTAAAGTACACTATCCCCCAGAATTCCCCTTCATTTGTTTGCAGCAGCATGGGAAAGTTGTGCTGGTTCCTGGGGGGTGTCTTCCCCTGTGCTGGAAGTGCTGTCACTCAATGTGCATCATCATGGTAGCAGACACACCCACTTGGCTGCAGTAAGAAATCCTTTCCTCTCTGACTCTCTAAGTTCATTTTTACAGCTGATCATGCAGAGAGACAATGAAGGGAAAGTTAAAACCCTCTTCCCACATTACTGTAACAAAGGTAGGGGAACTTGTGTTGTTTTTAATAAAGATTTTTATGTGTCTAACTCTGAGAGGGGTGGTTGAAAAAGTGATCTTAGATTGATTTCATAGGGGATGCTGGGAATATGAGGCAATCTGGTATGGGAGGGGGTGGGAGAGAGAAAAAGGTAGTACCTGATTACTCCTCCATTAATTAGTGAGTTCAGCAAGCTGCTGTGATGGTCATGTGATTATTCCTCCATTAATCAATGAACTCAGTAGCTTGAAAAGTGTGTGTGTGTAGAATCGACAACCAGTCGGATCACACAGACAGCAGTCCCAACGGATCCTCACACGTTCTGCGCATACACTAAAGGAACATGTGCGTCGGACATTTCCCAAGCAGGCAGTCACTGAAAGTGGGCGGACCTGCACCATCCACAGCGTTCAGGGAGAAACTCAGAGGATTTCTTCTAAATTACTGCTCAAAGACACAGGATACTGCAGGTACATTTCCACCTTACACATATCTAACCTTACAACCCAGGTGACTTTTATCAGTGCAGATTCCCTTTAATCACTGCTTACTTTTAAAGTAATAAACAATAAAACATAGATTGTATTGGGCAGGGACCTCCTTTCCTCTTGTGGCAAAGCCCTAGCACTTCCATTTATATAATTTATATACTGAACTATCTATGTACTTGTTCCCCTTGTATAACTTTATTGTATTTCGTTACTGTACAGCGCTGCATCCCCAAGTGGCGCTTTAGAAATAAACTATACATACATACTTGTTTTTGTGCCTTATGAGGGGATAAAAAATAAAAAAAAACATCTTCAGGGTATAATATTTAAAGGATAACTGTACTACTAACCGTACTAAAGATTTACTTTTTAAGAATGAGTACCTGGGGAAGGGAGGTAGGATTGATTATCCCCACCTCCCAATATTGTTTCGTTGAGGAGCTAAAGCAGATATAGTATTTATCTGCCAGGTTAGTGCCCTGGGCCTTCCTGTATTAAAGATAGTACTGAAGCACTTGGGAAGCCTGGTAGAAGAAGTTTTCTTTGTGCTGCCGCTCCTAATAGAAATAATATTGGGAGATAGGATGTACCAATCCTACCTCCCTGCCCTAGGTACTTTTCATTTTAACTGTTTTTGAAAAAACTTCATACGCCCTACGGTTCTACTTTAACAATCAAATACACCTTTGGCAGTGTGAAAAATTTTAAAATAACCATATAAAATGAAAAACTTAATTCTATATGGGAGAAGTACACTTAAGTTACAATGAAACCATATTTTTTCTATGTGCTGATATTCAAACATAACATTTGCAAGGTGTTTTGTCTTTCAGAAAGCATACTATTAAAAAGATACAGTCAAAGGGCACTCCGATAAAAGTCAGGTTAAAAAAGTGACTTTGGGCACGGCCACACTGCAACGCAAATGCAATCGCACACAAAATCGCATGCGATTTCATGTGCGATTTCGTTGCGTTTGTGCATGCACTTTTTTCATTAGGTATTGAAAAACGCATGCGATTGCGATTTAAAATGCGGAACGAAAATCACAATCGCAACACACCCGAAAATGCACGTTTTTGGTGCGTTGCTGCGTTTTCAATGATATGAAAATAGCACAAACGCAAAAAAAGCGCAGCAGTGTGGCCTAGCCCTTACAGTACTTTGACATTTTGCCCCAACCAATCAGATATTATTTTACAAATGTTAAATAATATCTGATTTTTGGGGTAAAAGTAGCACCATTTTTACCAATAAAATCTTTATTACATCTCCCTGATAATGTTTTGGCATAAACCCATTCCTGAGGAGCTGACGACCAATTTACCCCAAAACAATGTGCGTGTGAATGTCAAAACAGAGTAAATAAAATTGACTTTGTTATCTGTAAGTGTTTCTGCTGCATCTTTTTAATAGTTTGTCTATTTTCTGAGTAGCTCAGGATTGATGAATGTAATGTTACCCATCTGTTCCTCTGTATAGGATAGGAGTTGGGTGAGAGAACCTTACTGTACCTTCCCTGGAAAATGATTCATAAACCGATGCCAGTGTGAATTATACACTGGTTCTTTCAATAAGGGGATAAAAACAAAATTTCAACTCTTCTTTGATAGCTTTAGGCTTTGGAAGCTTTACTTATGAAGTTTCTTTTATACTTTCATAGACTGTATTTAAGGAGACACTGAATTTTGTAATTTAGTTAATTTCTGTTATATTGTCCTCGTGGTAAAACCTGCATAAGCTGATTCATGTTAGAAAGAATCTTACACCTTCGGTGAATTCAAAGTGTTTTATTGAAAACCACACATCAAAGTACAACGTTTCGGGGGAACGTGCCCCCTTTCTTCAGTGATCACCTGAAGAAGGGGCACGTTCCCGAAACAGTTGTACTTTGATGTGTGGTTTTCAATAAAACACTTTGAATTCACCGAAGGTGTGCGACTCCAATAATCCATAACTGCTTGATTTTACCTCCCTTGGAAGTGGGGAGTTTTCAGGAGGTCAGCACCCACCTGGGTTTGTGTGCATAAGAACCTGTATAACATTGATCTAGAAAGAATCTTACCATACACCTCTATTGGTCAAGATGTTTACCAAAATGTTACAGGTTTGTTAGTTATGTGTTCAGGACCAGTCATTATAAGGGTATCTGTAGTGAAAATATAACTTTAGGGCCTGTAAGAGTACTTGCCTAATTTTTGCGATACACATGGTTAAAACTCCCTTAAAACAAAAGACTGGTAACTTGTCGGTTATGTGCCAGCAATCTCAACTGCTATTTTTAGCATTTTATTATATGCATATGTAGATATTTAATCAAAAGATGTATTCCGTTGTGGCAAAGATATCTGCCTCCTTCATCTACTGAATGAGCTTTTTTATAAACTTGAGCATGTGCAGAGAAGGCAGCAGTTATACAAACATAGAAAAGATAATCAATGCACATTTCTAGGCCCCATACAATATCATATTGTTTTAGTATAGGGGCTTAGTATACATTACTGTGATCACATGAATGAAAAGCCTTCCAACCACGTCAAGGTAACCCCAGTCTGGAAGGTCCTAACTTCTAACCTTTTTAAATTTCTTTTACTTCAATTACGATTAGCAAACTTTTGCATTTCTCATTCTTACACACTGGATCAATATAGCAGGCTTTCTCACTTCCCCTCAGCCATTTGGCTTTTTAAAAATGAGGGAAGAGGCCATCCAGTGCTTTATATTAAAGGCAAAGGACCTCCCATAAAAGGGGCGTGTTGGGGGTGCTATTACCACATGGAGGCTTGGCCCCATACAATATCATATATCACAGTAATGTATACTAAAACCCCTTTGTTTATAAAGAATGCCAGTGTGCAGATAATATGATATTGTATGGGGCCTAGGAATGTGCATTGATTATCTTTTGTTAGCGCTTTGGAGATAACCCTCGAAAACCCAGTGCGGAAACCCAACAATTGCCAGATCGTGAGGAAAGTTAATGTTTAAGCAAGTTTTGGTGATATGTACGACCATTTCCCATGTCCTAGAGCCATTTACAATAAGTTACTATTGCTATTTTAACTGTATGTTATTATAAACTTTCCAACTATTTATCTCCATTGATTTTAATGGGTATGTTTTCGAACTATAGAACTATAGAAATTTTACTGAAGTTCTATAGTTCGTAAACGAACCGAACTTTAGGAAGTTTGGCCATCTCTAGTCACTAACTTTCAGGGTATAAAAATAGACAAGATATAATATACTGTAAATTATTCCTATAGTAACAGTGCTTTGTTGCCATCAGTTACAATTGATTCCAAGCTATGTAATTAACGTCACATTATTAGTATTATAGGAAATATGATCCCCCCTATAAGGCTAATAAAATCACCTTGGAGGTAATCAGCAATGTGCTCACTCAATACTGGCACTCACAGTATGAACAACCATTGTGGTTTTTATTAAAAGGTTTGGAAGTTACATCTCTACATGGCCCTTTTTCAGCCAATTAGTCCCTCTTCTTTCTTAGGATATTCTAATCTATCAATATGAATATATTTAATATAATTCTATTTTGCTGTACTGTAGGATGCAAAGGATGTTCTGCATTTGGAATTTCATTATTTTAAAATACCAATGTAGTTTGGATGCAGAACTATAGAAATTGTGATGCCCAAAGTTCCAAGCCAAAACTTGGTCCTGACCCCCGTACCCACTGTTAGATCACACCCTGGAAGGATTGTTTGTTCTTAATATTCTCCCTCAGCTTAGAGAGGGAATTTTATTCTTTCATTGAAATTAACAGTATAGCGTCCCATAAACAGCCAGATGTTACACCTTCAACTTTATTCACCCGTGGGGAAAAAAAAATTGATTGTCAGTTACCTGCCCCCAACCCCATCTAAAATATTTAGAACTTTATTAACAGCATTACTAACTAGAGATTTAAGGATAATTACTGTCCCCATTCTGACAGAGTAAGTTGGCCCCTCCCTCCATGCAGTCAATCAAGGCTGTGACTGCTGACATCACAACCAATGATTGACATTTTTTTTATATTTTTAACTGCTGCCTCCACTGCACAAGCTTATAAGAAGCTTATTGAGCAGAGGGAGGAGGCAGATACCTTTGCCAGAAGGAATAGAACTTGCGGGCAGATAACTGACAAGCAGAAGCTTGGAATGTTTTTGTGTCAAACAACAAGAGATGTATATTATGGTTTACGATTAAACTGCAAATCTTGCAGGGAATAAAATATATTAAAGTGCTAACATTTAGCCATAGGCCTTTACTCTGTTTAGCCTCATGGGTTTCAGCATCTGGGGTATACTTGTATCCTGCTTTAACATTTAAAAGCCCTACTGAACCTTAACGAATTGCATTGTAAGCTTAAAACTGTGTCGCAATAGTCAACTATAAAAAGTGAGACAGTAAGGCAACACCCACCCTTATGTATAGTGAGAAAAAATATTCTGTGTACAATTAACTATATCCCCATAGTTTTCTAATGGAAACAATATGGCAGCTCCTACCCATATGTATAAATATATGTACAGTATGTACAGAGAAGAAATGTTGGCTAGTATGGTGACAGGCAGGTTAAATGGAAGTTTTTTGAAATCATAAACAATGACGTTGACCTTAACCCTGTCACAGCAGAACACATTGTTCCGCCCATGCTATTCCATACGCCCTCATAAAACTATAAGTAATATTTATTTTTTAGAAATAAAAGCATATTTTTGCCTTTTCTAAATACGAATGTAGCCTTATCATGCACTTTCTATGTGTTTTTTTAAAATTCACTTGCTCAGAAAATTTGCTTGGGTAACTGTTAACTGGGAAGAAGGTTCTCAATATATCGGGATAATATATTGTGTTTATCAGCAGTAAATGCGCACTAAAAAGCTTAGAATGCACAGTAGGCAAAAAACATGTACCTACTGAGCTCTTACATTTTTAATGCAATAGCCACTTTAATGAGACTGTCGAAATTCTCCATTAGGTGACCACAGAAGGGAACAGTAGGAGAGTCCTATTGTCTAAATAAGCATTGCATAATGTGAATGCCAGCTGTACCCCTAACTGATCTGCCACATCGAATCTCCAACTGGCTGTGATGAATTATGGCCAGCATTGTTTTCTACGATTATGCTAATGACCCTGCAATTCTTTTATCAGCACAGATAATGACTTCTGGGATAGGGACTGGATTTTAGGTTTATTTTTATTGCAAACAAAATAGTATTTAGAAAACAAACACTGAACGTTCTCTTTAAAAAAAATAAAGTTCATAAATAATTCTCATTTGTACTAATGGAAAATATTCCCACAAATCAGGATTCCACAATATTCATTTCTAGCTAGATAATAACATGACCTACATTTAGTGTAAAGAAAATCAAACCAGTTATATGGGGGAATGTTTCATAAAGAGCTTTTTATTTATTCATTTTTATTTCTTCTAAAGAATAATTTACTGTAATATGGCCTCCTGTTTCCTATGTTTTCTATGCAAATGACAGAGCATCAGTATTTGTGTTATGAGCTACAGACGTATATTTTATAGTGTTATGAGCTACAGACGTATATGTTTGTTTAAAGGGTATCTCCACCCCTAAAATACATTTTACACTATGGTGAGTCTATCAACAATGTTTGTGACATGCGCCCTCGCTCCCTCTGGGACCCATCTCTCTGCTGCATCCCCCTAGGTTGAAATGCTTTTTACTATGGTAGTCTATCCCACCCCACCCAAACCCACTGAGTTATATTTGAAAAATAATAATCACTGCAAAGTTACTTACAGACCTTAGATCCCCCATCTCTCTGCTCTCCCTGAGCCAGAAAGAGCAGAGAGGGGCGGGACCGGCAGCCACGTCTGTGATCGGCTAGCTGGCAGCCAGTCGCAGATATGGCTACTGGCTTTCCAGAGCACCGGGGGATCGAAGGTCTGTAAGTAACTTTGCAGTGACTTTCTTCCAAATATAACTTGGTGGTTTTGGGTGGGGTGGGATAGACTAATCATAGTAAAAAGCATTTCAAGCTAGGGGGATGCAGCAGAGAGATGGGATCCAGAGGGAGCGAGGGCTCTCCTGCGCATGCTACAAACATTGTTGAGGTTAGGGAAGCAGCAAGGACCTGATGACTCATTGACAGCTTCTACTCTTCTCTTTCCTGGACTTTGAAAAGGCACTGTAGGAGAACCATAAGGTTCCCCAAGTTTGCAATACTCACACATCACTAGGTGAACATTACTAAAGTTATTAGCTCTGGTATTCACAGCAGCTTACACTGGATTGTGAAGTCGCACTCCTTGGGTGAATTCAAAGTGTTTTTATTGAAAACACATCAAATACAACGTTTCAGGTTCACCAGAAGAAGGGGGCATGTTCCCCCGAAACGTTGTATTTGATGTGTGGTTTTCAATAAAAACACTTTGAATTCACCTAAGGAGTGCGACTTCAGAATCCAGTGTTTTCTGATACTTACCTTCCTTGGAAGTGAGAAGAATCCTTTAAGTCAGCACCCACTTCAGTTTGTGTGCATAAGAACTCCATACTATTGGTATATAATCACAGCAGCTCCGGCACATCTCCCGTCTCTTATGGGTAAGAGAAAATTATGTCCGATTTCTCCTCTGGGCATGTGTTAAGCTTTTTGAGCACTGCACAGCTTTCAGAGATGGGAGCATGCACTTTAAGTGATAACTTAAAATTGTTAATGCTGTATTTCTATCTTACTTCCAAGTAGACAAAGGCACTGAGTTTGCCCCCTGACGTGTTTTATAGCCCAGGAAGACTTATAGACTGTATGTGTGTGATTAACGATAGTGGCCAATGAAAGATTGCACTGGACAATAATTGTATTTGTGTTGCCATTCAGACATGACGGTTATCGCACGTGTTATTGCATGTGCGTATGAGCCTCTATGCTAAGGCTACACAATTCTGCACAGTAATACAGCTAAAAAGTGTGCATGGATTGCCATGGATGTCATGCTTGTTACCGTCTACACGCAATAGTCCGCAAAGGGAGCTCATGCAATCTGCAAAAAAAGTGATCACATGTACTCCGAAAATGGAACGCATCAAATGCAATGTGGCCATGCACATTGATATGCACTGCTCTGGGATTCTCACGCATTAACAGATCTAAGTGTGATCATTAGTGCTGGAGAAAATGCAGCTGTCATTTAATATTCATTGAAGAAAACAATTAAAAATGTCCATTTAGTTATTAACTAGGTATAATGTATCTTTAAGAGCACAGGGAAAGGTAGAAACATAATTTATTTCCCCACACAAACACACCTACACATTCTAAATGCGCACAAAACCACTAGTAATTACATGTCATTTCAAAGGATGAATCTTTCTTTAAAACAACAATAACAAACCATCTCTTTTCTTCCATTCCTTTAGATCTCAGGATTGCCTTCCCAGGAGGTCAGTCATGAAACAATTATGACTTTTATCAGGCAAAACAACAACTGACACTATGGATAGTAATGAGATCTGCAGCTCCCACATACAACCTGTTGCCTACTGACGAAGGAGCTGTGTCATCCTAAATTATTTCCACATTCTGACGAGCTGGATTGTGGCATGGATGGAAGGGAATCTTAGCATAAAAGACAGGTCTAATAGAGGAAATGATGGACACCTTCACCTCAGTGATTCCCTCTGGTCCCTTTGTCAGATAGCTGACTGCTGCCACCACTAATGTATTGAATTCTTGTTAAAGTTTGCAGCCCCAATAAGCTGCCAGCTGAGCTGCAAAATCTCTACTAGAAGAGGATTTTTCCCATTTCTGTTTGCTAATTCTGCCACCTAGTTTTTCAATGCATTAATTGCTTTGGGAGCTCGGAAGCTTGGACTTATGCAGTGTACTGAACGTGAAGCAACAGGGGATTGATTCTGGAGAGGTATTCGAGGTGTGCGCTCCAGTGACAGGAAAGATAAATGTATAATGGTCTGTATTAAGCACTGCTTCATTTCTGATGTGATATCCAACCTGCCCTTTTCCCTGTTTAGGAAGCTGAAAGTGTATTGCTGTTTCCTGCAGATTTTTGCAGAGGAGAGGAAAATCTTTACCTTGAAGCCACATCGACGGTAGACTGTGAATCTTGGGCAGTGGCACTCAATCAAGCAAACTCTAAACAACCGTACGGGGGAAATTACACCAGTCAGAACATTAATAATGGAAATGAAAGAAGAAAGAATGTTGGATGTAGCCCAGAATCTAATTTACCCTGAAGAAGGGGGGAACCCTGAGGGGGCAGAGACAGCAAGTAAGTGAAAGATATTATCACATGTCATTCTGTGTGATCATTTATCTGTGCTACACCTTTAGGGCTCATTCACACTAGACGCGTTTTAATGTGTGTTTTGCAATGACATGTGTACGAGGTTACGAGGTGCATCTTGAAGATACGCTGCTGCATGCATTTCTACTAGAAAACGTGCACATTTTAATTTTCATGCAATTCATGAAATCTGAAATGCGGACACACAGTAAAATAAGCCAAAATGCAAAAACAAAAAATAGAATGCAGTGGTGTTTTTTGCATTATGTTGTCTGATGAAGTCTTAACCCTTTTCTGCAAACCAATTCAGTTTATTTATAATGTGATCTGGCAGTAGAATAGTTAAACTGATCATCAAGGTAACCTTCATTGCAAGCAGCTTGATGCTTGAATGTGTCACTTGCAATCTACATTATTTGATTGAGGACCCTGGGCACAGCCTGAGTTGTCACAAACATATGACACGTTCTTTTCATTCGAAACAGCTGGGAACTTACATGTTGGTAACTTCTTACTAACATTGACCAAGTATCAACATGTAATCCTGTAAGGGACCCTTGGATGTCTGCAAACTTTATGATTTGCCCTTTTTTGGGGACCTAAATCCTTTTCTATTTGGATTTCAATTATTTTCTCCCATCAAATACTTTTGAAAGTTTCTTCTGAAAGTTTCTGCTACTAAGAAGAGCTAAAAACCCAATTAAAGGCGAACCCCCTTCCCATATTGTGCTTCGGTTTGCTCACAATCCCCTAAGCTCGTTATTTTCAGAAGCTGGGATATTTTCTTTTCTTGTTTTTTTTTTTTTTGTTTTGTTTTTTCTGCAAGCGGTAAAGGATTTTCCAGGAAGCAGCCTCACAACATGCGGAATACAGTAGGTAGTAATCCAATAAACCTTACGGTACTCTAGCCCATTCCGGATGCTAAGCATAATGCAGCGCCTGTGCTAGACATCTTAACGTTGTGTTCTGAAAAGCTCATTTGTCACAGCTCTGAGCACAGTTGATTCCTGTGACCTTTTCTAACCTGATTAAGAATATAACTCTCATACACAAAGACACATTTTCAAAAGGAAGGGCACTGTGGACAAACAGTACTTCTAATTTGCTGCTGTTTTATTCAATGTTGTCTACGCTAGCTCTGCAGAATCTGGCAGCATTTAAATGGTTGTTTTGGCACATGTTTACTCTATGAGCGGGATAGGGTTTTCCACCGGCATATGTGTGACTAAATGAAGGTAATTATTTTCTTGAGCAAATTTACTGTATCTTTCCTCTACACATTTTGTTTTAATTCTATCTTCATTACTTCTTATCTGGTGACCATAGCAACACAGTTTGGCAAGCAGGAGACAGACATCAAGCTACATAGTCCAATTCCATTGTACCCTGGTATCTAGAATACACAACTTGTCTGATGCTTTTGTGTTATTGCAATCTGTTATTAAATCGGGGTGCTGCAGGAGATTCTGCAAACCAGTTCAGTGACGTTTGAATCCTCCTTGCATGTCATTTGTAAGGAGCCTTTAACAGCTGTTTGGAAATACAATGTGATTCAACAGCAGCGGTGCTGAAGATGGGACCTAGTTACACTAAATACAACAGAGCCTGAACTATGAAAAGAACTACAAGCTACCAGCTACAGAACAGCTGACCTGCAAACTTCCATGTGTTGTGCAACTATATCTTTTACCCTTTGTTTTGCAGGGAAACTTTAATAAAGTGTAGTAGACATATTCATGATTATATAATAAGCGGTAAAAATGTTTGCCTTTGCTGTTAACTGGCAGAAACCAATCAGATGTTGTTTTAACAGTTAGAAAACATTTGAAAACATCTGGAAATTTACACCATAGACATGTTGCACCTCTTATAAATAAGCCCCATTGTGTGTTAACAGAGAAAAACTATTGTCTGCAAAGCCAAAAAATTGAGTAATACCGATAAGATCTCGTATGGGACAGAGGAACAGTTAAAATCATTAATTATTGTATAGCACCCAGAATCTGGATATTTGAGAGCATGTCTGTCTGGGGGATAACAGACTATAAATAAAAAGCACATTATTAATGATTGAAGAATAGTCAATTTCATTATCAGGGATGGGAGGCAGCCACAGCAACTGTAAAAGGTGCCGAATCCGAGGGAATATTATGTGGCCCTTCTGAGATGTGGAGGAAGCTTTCAGTTTCTAAATCTCCTTCTGAAGATTTTGTGTACACAAGGATGTCTAGCTCCTGGGATTGCTTAGCATATATTTTACATTTCAAAGGCACAAAACGTAAACTGCTTTCATCTGCATTAATTCCATTGAGGGACTGTAGTGATGAGAGGCCAAATTTAAAATCCAAACAATTTTGTAAAAAATACATAAACACTTAACACTACCTAAACACTACAGTTTTAGATTATGAATACAGATATACAGATATAATTGTTCTTATAACTACCAGTATACTGGTAGAGTTTTCATTGCAGAAATTTACATTTTAAATAAACTTTCAGCCTCAATTACCCATGGGTGCAGTGGTAACTATTGGCGATAGTCGAGCTATCTGATTCGGGTTTTGCACAGCTGGTGCACGTGATATTTTGTGGGCGACTATAGATCTATATTGCTTATTGGAAGATGCTCTTCTTACAGAGCTCTCCTCTTCTTGTGTTGAACCATATGCCAAGCAAAGAGGGCAGCACCGAACTGAACAGATGCTGCACTTGCAAGTGAAGCGTTTTCTCAATCTGCTTTACTTCCAGTGGCAGGTCTATAGTGTTTTAGCTCGTCACCCTGGTAATAGCAGATGGGAGGGTGAAAGCTTAACTCTTTTGTTTCTTTGTAAGACCTGGGTATTTGCCGAATTAAAAAAGTCATACAAAAGACTAATGCTGTCAAAAAGTTTGTTACATTGCTTGTGCCATGAAGACTCATGAGATTCTGATACAGCTGCAACCACTACTAACTCAGTCTTAAAGGGTATGTACACTGGAAAATGTGTTTTTTTTAAATTGCCCATTCGTGAAAACTATAATTCATCCCAATTATGACTGTATGCTTTTTTTTGTTGATCTGCTATCCAATCTGAAACATCTTAAGTTTTATCCGTTGTATTCAGTTAGATCAACTGGACTTTTAGTTCTTAAAGAGGTTTCACTAGTCATCCGACTGGCTTTCTCAATTCAGAATGACTTGTACAAGAATCTGTTGGCAATTATGTATCCTGGAAAGTCCCATTACATAATTGCTAACAGATTCTTCTGAAGTCATTCTGAATTGAAAAAGCCAGTCGGATGACTAGCGAAATGTCTTCAAGAACTAAACTTTAAGTCCAGTTGATCTAATTGAATACAACAGATATATCATGACCTGGATGAATGAGAACCTTCACAAGCATCTTACGTTTTAGCATTTCTGTAAGCAGTTTTGCTCTAGCTGAAATGGTTTGGCAGTTGTATGGTATGTGGGAAAAGAGTCAGGTTAGTGGTCAGAGCCTAAGCAAAAAAAGTATTGTACTGAAGGCATGCAGCAACACACAACACAGAGTAAGTGCTACTTACATATATTTATTTATAGATTAAGATGACACAAAGTCATTTTTTCAGTATATATACACTTTAAACATGCTGATCCCTGAATCCGCAATAACCAGTTTTGGTGCCAATGTACAAGAATGACTTTTCATGTTGCTAACAGCAAAAAGAAACAATAGCAGGGCAATGTACCAAGAGCCACAACTGCAAAGTCATTCTTGTACATTGGCACCAAAACTGGTTATTGCGATTCAGGGATCAGCATGTTTAAAGTGATGTATACTGAAAAAATGACTTTGTGTCATCTTAACTATAATAAATATATGTAAGTAGCACTTACTCGTGTGTTGTGTGTTGCTGCATGCCTTCAATACAATACTTTTTTTGCTTAGGCTCTGACCACTAACCTGACTCTTTTCCCACATACCATACAACGCCAAAACTGCATACAGCAACAGCTCCCAACTGTCAAACCATTTCAGCTAGAGCAAAACTTTACAGAATGCTAAAACGTAAGATGCTTGTGAAGGTTCTCATTCATCCAGGTCATGAATATCTGTTGTATTCAATTAGATCAACTGGACTTAAAGTTTAGTTCTTGAAGACGTTTCGCTAGTCATCCAACTGGCTTTTTCAATTCAGAATGACTTCAAAGAATCTGTTGGCAATTATGTATCCTGGAAAGTCCCATTACTAATGCTAACAATTCTTCTGAAGTCATTCTGAATTGAAAAAGCCAGTCGATGACTAGCGAAACGTCTTCAAGAACTAAACTTTAAGTCCAGTTGATCTAATTGAATACAACAGATATATCATGACCTGGATGAATGAGAACCTTCACAAGCTCTACGTTTTAGCTTCTGTAAGCAGTTTTGCTCTAGCTGAAATGGTTTGACAGTTGGTGAGCTGTATGCTGTATGCAGTTTTGGCAGTTGTATGGTATGTGGGAAAAGAGTCAGGTTAGTGGTCAGAGCCTAAGCAAAAAAAGTATTGTATTGAAGGCATGCAGCAACACACAACACAGAGTAAGTGCTACTTACATATATTTATTTATAGATTAAGATGACACAAAGTCATTTTTTCAGTAACATACACTTTAAACATGCTGATCCCTGAATCCGCAATAACCGTTTTTGGTGCCAATGTACAAGAATGCTTTGCAGTTGTGGCTCTTGGTACATTGCCTGCTATTGTTTCTTTTTGCTGTTAGCAACATGAAATTATTTTTAACCTGTAAAGGATTGAAATATGTATGTACTAAGTAACAAGAGGAGCTTTTTCAGTTCTTTTACTTTATGACCATGTTTTTTTCAGAGTAAAGCTGGGTACACACATGGCTTATGACCATATAGGAATCCTATCAGGTCATGTGTATGGCATGGTCGGAACCCGGCCGTGAAAAATTAATGCCTCGTTAACTTTGCATCAGTTACTGCTCACTTCTATTTATAAAGTGGCGGTAACTGATGCACCATGTTAATCTCAGCCGTTTCACTTCTCCACCTTGAAGGGGGCGGAAACGGCCGAGATTACCGGGCTTGGGAGGGGATGTCGGGAAAGGATCGCCACAGGTGGTCGCATTCCTCAGAGGGGCACGGCGGGGTGGTACGCCCACCCAGCCCTCGCGTAGATGGCTGAAGGAAGAAGTGGCTAGCAACATCGGCTCTGCTGGCAGCCGCAGTGAGCCTGCCTGGCATCGGCGACCTCAGTGGGGTTGGTGTCGCTAGCCCGAAGACGTCACGGCAGATCAAGATGCCGGCAACTTCATCCTCGTTGAGACCGCCGGTGCCTGCCGGGGGGTTGTGGCGGATGGTCGCATCCGCCGCTACAGAGGGCAGACGGGGGTGTAGCCCACCCAGCCCTCGCGGCGGATGCGACTACCTGCCGTGACCCTTCCCAGCAGTCCCTCCCAGACATAGTAGCATAGTAACATAGTGATTGAGGGTAAATAAAGACATCAAGTCCAACCTATTCACCCTCTTATTTTGTTCTTTTTAACCCTACCTAACAGTTGATCCAGAGGAAGGCAAAAAAAACAGCAAAAGGGGAAAAAAAATTCCTTCCTGACTACAAACGGCAATCCAGAAAGTATCCCTGGATCAACCAGAACTGCAGTATATGTATAAATCCCAGTAATTCTCAATATTTTTAGTTTTAGAACTTATCCAGGCCTTTTTTAAAGCTATTTAATGAACTTGCCATTACCACTTCTGCTGGAAGACAGTTTCACAGTTTCTTTCCCAATGTTTTGTATTTGATATTAGAGTATGTGCTTCCAATGTATGATTCAAAAAATCATTGGGACTGGGGGACCTTCTTAGGGGCAATTATACACTTCCCTAAATCTCTTCAATTAATAGTATTGTGAGATCCTCACCCCATGGGTCTTACCTTGTTACTAGAACGGGCCCTGCAAAGTCAGCTTTGTGAAGCCAATTTCTGGGCTCCCCTGCCATAAGGCAGGGCTTAGCAACAGGAAACATGCTCCATGCAGTGCATGCCTTCCCATTGGTTCAAAACTGGGAAATGCAGGGGTTGGGTCAGGAGCTGGCTTTAAAAGCCGAACATGAAGGGTCTGGCCTTGTTACTGAAAACTAGCCCTTCATGTTTGGATTCTAAAGCCAGCTCCTGACCCAACCCCTGCATTTCCCAGTTTTGAACCAATGGGAAGGCATGCACTGCATGGAGCATGTCTTCCTGTTGCTAAGCCCTGCCTTATGGCAGGGGAGCCCAGAAATTGGCTTCACAAAGCAGACTTTGCAGGGCCCGTTCTAGTAACAAGGTAAGACCCAGGGGTGAGGATCTCACAATACTATTAATTGAAGAGATTTAGGGAAGTGTATAATTGCCCCTAAGAAGTGCTCCCCCAGTCCCAATGATTTTTTGAATCATACATTGGAAGCACATACTCTAATTATCAAATACAAAACATTGGGAAAGAACACATATGCAATGCACACTGTGTGAAAGCGCAAGTCCCAAAGGGAAAAATGGTGACTATCCGACGTGGCATCCTAGTTCTTCATCAAGATGCAGTTTCCTTTTAAATTTTTGTTTTACTCTTTTTAGTTTGCCTTGATTTGTACTTAAACAGTATGATTTGTATTTTAAATTACATTGTAACCCCTGTTCTATCAATTCACACATTATGCAAGACTTTCCAGATTTACTTAATCTAAAAATCCATCAGTTGCAAGGCGCTGACAAATGTTAATAGACTTAAATAGCTGAATAGAAAAAATAATCCATTTAATGTCATCAGGCATGCAAAGGGCTCATCGGATCAATAATACAAAAAGGATAACCAATGGCAGGCATAGATTCGTAGTCATTCAACTGCCATGGTTGGGTTAAATGCTCATACAATGTCATTATGAAGTACAGACAAGCAATTAGGCCAACTTAAGTTAAACATTTTAAATAACGCTTAAAACAATGAAAATGTAAATCTTTTAATAATTAAATATATACATTTTTCCAATAAAAATTAAAGTTCATGATTCAGGTTCATCACTCAAATGAAAAGTTTATTATTTAATTTATTCAAGGAAACCCCCCACCCCCCTTTTCATAACATGTGGAACTCCGTTTCACATTTTATTTTCATTAACAAATTTTGTTGTTGATCAATAGCATGTATTTTATCTTTCTGTAGTGCTGCCAATATATACTGTCTAGAAGGGGGAAATGCAGTCAGGCACAATTCAATTCTAATCATATTTTGGAGACAGACGTCTTTGTAATACAAAAAAGTGTATGCTGTGCTGTTAACATAGTTGTTTTGTCATACACATGGCTATTGGCTATAAAGGTACTGTAGCTTAGACTCTTTCTCTGCAGGAAACGAGTGTCTGAGAAAATGGAATCTAACATAACTTTAAGTATTTAACCTTTATTACTATTTGTTTTTCTTACTTCTACAGGGATCCAGAAAATGTTAGGTGACCCAAAGCTTGAGTTTGCTCTTGGTAAGTACCTGTTTATTAATATTAATAATTATTGTGAATATTTTTTGGAAAAGTCAATGTTAAATTTTGTTAAATTATTTTAAAATGTAAATTTTGTATTTGTCCAGACAACTTAACAGAAAGCAAAAGATCAAATAGAAATAAACCTAAATGGATCCTCTAATTCCTTACAATTATTTACCATTGTAAGAGTTGGCTTAAAGGGCAAGTCCAGCCCCAAATTATAAAATTACATACAGGTAAATCACCTCCCGAAACCCTAAACGTTAATAGTTTGAAATCTGAAATATATAAGTCTAACCTGAAATCCTGCACAATGTCCTGTTTCCCTGTTTCTGCTTCCTGCTTCTTCTAGTTAGCAAATGTCAGTTATGGATTTGACAGTTGACATCACAGCCAATGACTGAATTTTAATCCACTGTCTGCCTCTTCTGAGCATGCCCAGGCTCAGTACAGGCTCAGTACAAGTTTCTAAATTGCTCAGTTTCCATGAGGCATCCATAAGCATAGCAGGCATACAGTAATGAATTCAGAGGACAAACTATAATATATCAACATAGTTTATAGAGGCCATTCTTTGTAAATGATGTTATTTTGAGGGTGGAGTTGTCCTTTAAGGCCTTTGTCCTTTAAGGCCCGTACACACGTCTGATTTGGCAGACAAGGCCCAACGCCCGTGCATGCATATGCACAACAAACAGATTTGGGTGGTAATCGGGTGTCCCTGAGCAAACACATACACATGTGCGACTCTCAGAATACACGTTAGGCCTCATCTGCCCATACACGGGCCGGTTATCGGCCGAAACGAATGTTCGTACACATCGCACATGTGTACGAACTTTAAGAAATGTGATTATTCCAAAGGAGACAAGGTCAACTAATAGTAAAACACATTTAACCCATATTAAGATTTTAGTTTTGTTCTTCTTTAAAATGATGCTCTCTACATTCATTTCTTGTACCTGATACTTCAGCCCAACAATTGAAAACAAATGACTTTTGTATGTTAAAAGAATTGTTTCATTTTTTTACTAACTTGGCGAATGCAATCTGTTTTTCATAGAGCAGAAATAACGTGTAGTTAGATCCTTAATTATTAATTTGTGATTCTTACAAACTCTTACATATTCTAATTAAGTCTAATAAATCATCAAAGATAAATCAAATTTTAAATACCTCACATTTGTGTAAATGATGTTAATAATGTGCAACCTGCTTCACTTATTAGAATTGTAATAAAAATACCTTGTAATCTAAACAGAAAATTATCCCAAACTAGTCAGTCATTGCTGAATGTACATGTAGTGGGGAAAAAAACAAGTTGTCAGTTATTACATCTGCTTATTTGTTTACTTAAGCAATCTCACAAATAATATATATGATTGGATGTATTTTAAATACTATTATATATAAGACTTTTAACCAAATTGCACTTACACAAACCTTGATCCTCTAACATATTCAGAATCATGAGGCTTTGCACCTGCAGGCATTACTACACTTTGCGGCAGAACCAGAAGATGAAGGAGGATTGAGAAAAATATGTTGGTTAGCATTCTAGACTGAGCCAGGTTAGCGCTAGCTCTGAAATGTATAAATAAAATTATAAAGTTAAGTTTTATATCAGTAATAAACAAATATAAACTTTTATTTTAGGTGTTAGTTATCTCTCTGAGGGACACGCAATGATATTTAAAACAACAGTAATGAAAAGGATACGGTCAGGCTAAAATAATTTTCTTTCTGACTTACAGCTTAATAAATTGATGTATTACTTTGGGCACATTCACAGAAGCATGTGTTTCTGTCAGTTTGTATCCATTTTTTTCATCCATTTGTATCAATGTGTATTCATATTTCTATAGAAAATGCAAGAAAAAACGGACAGAAAGGGCTAGGCCACACTGCTGTGCTTTTTTTTGCGTTTGCGCTTGCATTTTTTTCCATATTATTGAAAACGCGGCAACGTACTGAAAATGCGCGTTTTCGGGTGCGTTGCGATTTCAATTGTGATTTGCGTTCCGCATTTTAAATCGCAATCGCATGCGTCTTTCAATAGTTAATGAAAAAATGCATGCGCAAACGCAACAAAATCGCACATGAAATCGTATGCAATTGCGTTTGCGTTGCAGTGTGGCCGTGCCCAAATGCTGCATGCAGTGCGTTTTTTAAATGGACTGGAACGGAACAGATTATAACGCAGCAGGTGTGAACTATATTATGAAATCCTATGGGGTTTTACTGTCTGTCCATTATTTTAAACGCACCTGCGTTAGAAAAACGGATACAAACTGACGTAGTGTGAACGACTCCGTAGTATTTCCTAACCAAAGATATACTGCAGAATGCCTGATTTGGAATATTTTAGATTATTTTAGAATTAAGTTTATTGTACACCGTAAGTTAATTTCTTTTGGTTTCTGGGTGCTGTGAGAGGAATGTTATTACTTTTTACTCTGTAATGCTGCTGTTTGCGCCACATATTGTCATTTCAAATATTGACCCACATCACAGAGATTTTTATTTATAAATGTTCATTATATACAATAAAACTGTCTGGAGGTTTTATTTCCATATCTACAGAATTGTACCCTGTTTGCCACGCTATTAGAAGGTAAGGAACTTACCCGCTCGCTCACTCCCCGGCCACGTAGTCTGAGAGGTCCCGACGGACTTGGTCTTCTATGCGTATGTGTGATCCATGCGCATAGAAGACAGAGACAGTCGGGGCCTGTCAGACTACACGCTGGGGGAGCGAGCGAGCAGTTAAGTTCCTTATCTTCTCTCCAGGCTTCTGATTGTTTTGTTGAAATACAGAAGGTAAGACACAGCTCCTTTACCTCCCGTTCTTCAATAAAGCTAAATGGCATAAATTTGTTTATACAACTGGAGATACCATTTAATCTCCACTCACAAAACTGACATGCCATTCTTTACTTTACACTCCCTTGTACAATACACACATGCGGGTAGGTTTGCTGTGTTACCTGCCTGCTCCTAATAGATTAATTGAAGAATAGGAGGAGGTAAGACATGGCTTCTTTACCTCCAGTTCTTCAAGTAAAGTAAATAATAGCATGTCAGTTTTGTGAGTGGAGATAACCTTTAATTAAATGGTTTTCAGAAATTTTCCACTGTATATCGTTGTGCCAAATGTGCCATGTTTGCGGTGAAAATTGCTGTCTTTATAAATACACCAATATAAAGGGTGCCTTTATAAAAAAGCCCCCATGCGAACGGTTAAACGGTAGAACAGTCCTCCAGTCGATGTGGTACTGGCAAGTCCATTAAATAGCTTTAAAAGTGGGTTAGATACTGTACGTTTCTAAAACTAAACAATATTGAGAATGACTGGTATTAAGACATATACTGTAGTTCTGGTTGGTACAGGAATCCTTTCCAATTGCCATTTGTAGTTAGGATGGAATCCCCCCCCCTCCTTTTTTTCAGCTTGGATTTTTTTTTTGCCTTCCTCTGTTATGTAAGGTTAAAAAGTAGGGTGTAAAGTTTGGACTAGTTGGACGTATGTCTTTTTTTATCCTCAATTATTATGTTACTGTGTGTCTTTCAAGTCAACTATATGTGCAATTTCTTTTCATGATTTTCTAACACATTGGTATATTTGTTTTCTTGAAACCATTTGGTATACAGCTGATTTTATTCCTAATTATCCTTAACACGTGGTTAAAAAGGTTAAAACCCCCATACCTTTTTAGTTGTACCCAGACAGTCTAAAATGCATTAACACCGTACAAGGATTTAGTAGTTTTACAAACTGCTTCTCTCTGATTTATTCATAATCAGATCATTAACCGTCGCTGAAAATATCTCAGCAGTATATTTACATATACAAATATTATTGGCACTGTAAAGGAAATACTGCTCTTTCTTCTTAAAAGCATTTGTGTTTGCACTGAATATCCCTTTTAAAGTATTGGATACTTTTTTGTATTTCCTATCCTATTAGATTTTGCTTTCAATTGCGAGATCCCTTTTGTGTTTTGAAGGTTCTAGTGTGAGACCCAGAGGAATAATCCCACAGAAACAGCCACATTTTATCTGAGCTTAAGAGACACTTTAATTGATGTCAAGTCTGCACTAACTTCTACTTGAAATGAGACTAAAATGAATTTTTTGATCCACGATTCAGCCACATCCTTGGTTATTAAAAAATGGAGAACACACTAAAGCAACCCGGTTGATATGAATACTATTTTATTTTTATGATTTGTTTTTAAATTATTTGTGTAGATTATGCAATAAAGATGGAAGTTTGGACAGCATTTACCTTGGCTTTTTTTATTCAACAAAAAAGCAAGACAAAGGAGTGCAGATTTATATTATATTATATTATTCTAGTGCAGTTTAAGCAGAAGTAAAGGGATGGATATATATTCATATAGGCAGATTTCAATGGTGTCCTTTCCATATGAATGTTTATTTGTGGGCTGGACTGCTCTGGAGGTCTGTATTATATTTGATATGACATAGTGTGTTATATAACTTCCATTCCCTTTGGGTAATATAACCTGTACATTCTTTAAATGTTAACAATTAGGGATGGCTGGTTCGCGGATCCGAACCCGGATCCGCCGCGGATTTATCCCGTTCACGAACGGCGGATTTTTCCGGATTTTCCGGATTTTTCGCCTTCCGAACTTCCGATTCGCGGATTTTCGAAATTACGAGTTTTCACGTATTTTCGAAAATTTTCGAAAATACGAGAAAACATGTAATTTCGAAAATTTACGAAAATACAAGGATTTCTCTTATTTTCATTAATACGTATTTTCGAAAATTTTTAGGATTACTCGTATTTTTGAAAATACATATTTTCGAAAATACTAGGTTTTCTCGTATTTTCGAAAATTTTCGAAAATACGTGAAAACTCGAATTTTTCCGAAAATTCGCGGATCCTCGAGCGGACCGGATTTTGCAAAGTTCGGACATTTCTATTAACAATGTGTAAGTAATAACAGGTATTTTGCATTCACCCTTTGGGCACATATAAACCGCTTCATTATTAGTTTTATATGTAATCTGAATATCTATTTTTAGATCCAGTCCAAAACCAATTGATTTATAGATGAAGTTGAAACACCATGTGGAGAGTTTTTATAAAAAAAGTTTTCTTTTACCTTTGATTAATATCCCTATAATGACTGCCACTATCAGTTAAGTCTGTTGATGGTCAGCCATTGCTTTCCAAGTCATGGTAGGACCCAATGCATCCACTTAATAGGATGGTGACCATCCATGCCTTTTCAGCTCTGCATACATTTCACTAGATTACTATGATAAAACTAGAAAAACAATCACGGTATAGGATCATCATGAAGCAGTACGAAACATAAGATCTTCCCTGGTTCACCTGTAATCAGTCTCTTAACACTACATCTCTTCATCACTTTATTAATGTGTGTGCCTTATTTAAATTTCGGGAGGGGGGACTACCATTTTTTTTTTTTTTTTTACTACAGTGCTAGTTACAGCAAATGACTATAAAATGCATGAAAACCACAGTTTTCTTTCTCTAGTACATGTCAGCTAAGAGCTGAATTAATCAAGCCAGTAATAGATTTAGACCTGCATGTATGGTGTTATTTGCACAACATTACCCCTTAGAATTAAGACTTATTAGGAGCAGACTTAATCAAAACTTTAAGACTATTTATAGTAATGCAACATTTATTCCAGGCCATGAAAACTACATTTTTATCTATTAGAGAATTATACTCTATGCTAGACAAACCTGATCTTGTAGATAATAACAAAACAGAGGTTTCAAATCTTAAAAATACATACTACAAGGCAACAATGTAGTACTTTCAAATAAATGGTAGGAATACCCTAAAAAATCCCACATGTGCAATATTAACAATTACTTTATGCTGTAAATGGCGCAAATATAATGTATGTTCACAAAAACCACTGGCCATTTTTTAATTATTTCTGAAGCACAAAAGGATAGGTCATACATTAAACGTTATGTAGTGATTGATAATTATCCTTGGTTGCTAAGCATTTTGTGGAGGATATTAAAGCACTAAAGCAATAACATTTCAGTTTATGCCATTTTACACTATCAGGGAAATTTAATAAAATTTCTTATCGTTACAAATGGTGCTAATATTGCCCCAACCAATCAGATGTTAGCTTTCAAATGTTAAATAAGATCTGATTGGTTGGGGCAAAATTATCACCCTTTTAAAAGATAAGCGGGGAGATTCAATATCGCTGCTCCCGTTACTTACCGTAGCCTGATCCCGCGATACAATAACTGACGTAAACGAGATTAGTCAGTTATTGCATCGCGGGATCGGGCTAAGGTAAGGAGCGGGACTTTAATGCTCCACAAGCCGTAGCGTTAAGTTTCACGCTACAAAGTAGCGAAAAACTTAACGCTTCGGGTTTTGGATTGTTAGCATAGCGCTATTTCCAAAAACATTCGGAAATGGCACGGTACTCTAAAATCCGTCCAAAACCCACGTTAACCCAAATTTTTTCGGGTTAATGTGGGTTTTAGATGGAAAAGGGCCATATTGAATCTCCCCCAAGAACTTTTATTGAATCTCCCTAATAGTTTTACACACAAGCTCAATTTCTATTTGTCATTAGCATGTTTTCTCACTGGATTAATTTACTTAAAGGAGAGATAAGTAATGTAACTAGAAACTATTTTAGACCAACCAAATTAGCTCCATAGATTTAAGTAGATACTTAAGAAACAGAAAGAAAAAAGTTGCATCAAACAATGTTTGTAAGGTCTAACTCTTTTAGAAGGTCTTATTATTTACATAGCATGAAGATCACCTGAATATACCTTATCTGTATTTTACTACCTTACCCTATTGTTTTTTAACCAAAATAACATTTTACAGAAAGCTTAAGATACAGTATAGTATTTTACTCAGAAATATGTATTTACTGTCACTTTATTTTTTCTGACTGGTGTGTGATATATACCATTTAAAGCAATCTTCTTTAACATATACTGTAAAAGAGGCAATAAGCATATCATTGGATGTGCATTTTTAATATATTTTCTGTGCAATACTGGTGTTTTTGTAATATGGCGTTTTTTGGAGATACAACTGTACTGTTTCAGAAAATGTTTGTCATTTTGTAAAATTACACCTGAGGTGAACAAACAGCAAACACAAAAAATAACTGATCATCACTGTAAATAAACAGAATGTTTGAGCAGCAATTCGAAGCCAACAAAAGTCAAGGTGTACCCTTGACCTTAAGAAAGTTATCTTCTTCTGGCAGCTCAGAAGCAGTAAAATCCTTTTATTTTATTTTTTATTTTATTTTTTTGGGTTGTTTTCCAGAATCTTTTTCTCTCTGCCTCAGAGATAGACAGTTACAGGTAATTAAATACCTACTAACCAATTGCTGAAAACATCTCACTGAGCACCACATCCAATTCAGAGTCTTAACACTTGGGTTAAATTATTCCAATGCTGGTATGAGCAATCCCTGTATTAAATGCACTGGTTGAATTAGGATCTGCTGGTTTTACTTTTAGTCACTACCATTTTCCCTGAAATTGTTTAATTCGGTTTGTTTTAAGCCTCATGATCTGCCCTCTAGATATATCCATATCTACATCTTTAATTAGGTAGCAATAAACATCTGTTAAGGGGTTCTCTGTGCATGGGTGATCATATAGATAGCTGCTTCTAATATGGACATTTGTGAGGGATACATTCTTCAGTGAAAGCTTGATTTAAACCTAATCCCTTCTCCTGTAAAAGCATTGATCTGCTTCATCCAAGTTTCAGTAATACCAACAATGTGATGCTCCACTATGTACTATGGTATATACAGAAATTAAAGAAACATTTCTGCATAATCATTGGGGTTTAGAATCAGTAATGAATTACAATAATTTAAGTAGCTGTGGGACTAAGAAGTTCCATTTACTATTTATATCACCTGAAAAAATTCTCATCAAACAACCACTAAAATGTATTCCCTAGTCACAATGAATGGAGTGGACAAACACCTTCTTATAACAGATGGCATCTTGCAGTCTCATGCTATATGAATAGCATTGCCCGCAAAACCTAAGAAACAAGAAGTAATTTCTTACTCCCATGTTCCCCAGAGTAAGGGGCAGAGATATGCAAAATACTCCATTATGTCCCTTAGCTTATGAATGTTTCCAGAACCACTGGCTAATAACATGCAATATAGCTTAATATATAGAACCAATCATCTGACCTGCAGACACGACGTGTTTTGATCTTGTTAGATTTCGTCAGTGCAAGATACAGATTCATCCCTTTTTGAGATTTACCACAAGGTGCAAATCCAGTATTAAATACAGGAAGCCATATTTCCCCGGAGCAATTTGCAGCTCTGGGTAAATGAGGCCCAATAAGTATTAACCTACAATATATTCACCCCCCCACACTGAACAAGCTCCATATTTTTTTTTTATCAACTGAATACCGGTATTTCAAGATTGATCTTGAAAATAAGCGCTTAAAATCTCTGCCTTCTGTTCAACATCATCCTTTGTGTCTCTCAGATGCCATTTGCTTTCGGTGTCTTGTATTATCATAATTAGAAAAATTATAATTACCGAATCACCCATTACTTAATTTAAAAAGTGCAGTGATATTTAGTATATAATCCATAAAGACCGTAAATTGGATAAGCGAGATAATATCTACCAAGGATTTATTATTATTATTTAATATTCATTTTTACTTTCTTGTCGTGTTATTATTGTATGATATTAGTGATGCTTGTATGTATTTTTTAATATGGATATGCTAATATGTTTTCTGGAGGTACAACTGGCCTGTTCCTGAAAAATGTGTGTCATTTTGTAACATTGCACCTGAGGTGAACAAACCGCAAACACAAAAGTAAAAGTAATTTACAGTTATTTACATCACTGTAAATAAAAAAAATGTTAGAGCAGCAATTCAGCGCCAACAAAAGTCAAGTTGTAGAATTGGCCTTAAAAAAGTTATCTTCCTCTGGCTGCTCAGAAGCAGTAAAAATATTTTTTTCTTTTGGTTTGTTTTCCTGAACCTTTTCCTCTCTGCTTAAGAGATATACAGTTAGGGCTAGGCCACACTAGCATGTTTCTCCTCACACGCTTACGGTTGCATTTTGCATTACATTTGTGTTCCGTTTGCGTTCAGTGAGAAACACAGCAGTGCATGTCAATGGGGTTGGCTACATTGCATGCGCTGCACTGCAGTCCATTTTCAGACACTGGGCAGTAACGTGCATGCAACAGAACCTGAAATAGCCGATCACTACTGACCACAGCAAAACATAGCAAAGGAAATTAAATCTGTTGATTTGAGTGTAATACTGAATGTGTAATATAAAGAAAATACTTAAAGGATAAGTGCACTGTAAAATCAAGTTATGTTCATTTGGAAGCTGCAGCTTTAAAAATACCGTTGCCATATTTTTTTTACCTATGCCCCTCCAGAGCCTAGCTTTGTGCCTTGGAAGTTGCTGACATCTTGTTACTGGTTTGCTGAATGTTAAGCTCCGCCCCTCTGAGATTTCCTCTGCTTTCACCTGCTTGAGCCTCAAACAGTAATGTTTGTGAGTTCCGTGCACGTACAGTGCACTTATCCTTTAAGGGGTAACTAAAGTAAAAAAAAATACATTTTGATCAATAATAAAAAAAGTTGGTTTTTTTTAACTTCCAACCTGATCCAGGTACACACACCTACTGACCTACCCTTTCATTTTCATGACAGCCATATTTAAAGGGTAACTATAGTCAAATAAACAATTTTGACTAATCAACAAAGTTTGTTTTTTTTAACAACTAACTCGACACAGGTCACACACCTACTGATCGACTTATCCATAATAACTAGTATATTGTGCCACATATGTATTTGATTGGATCCAGATAAAAATATATTGTATTCCTCTAAAATGAAACACAAATAGAATCCACATTTCAGAATGGAAGTTAATAAATGTAAAGTTAGCTAATTTCTCTTTACAGCATTCCACAAGCTAAATGCAAAACCACAGCGGCAACTATAGACCGGTTTCGGCTTTATTGAGCCATCATCAGTGTAATGCAGGCCTCTGGTTTTGCAGTGTTAAGCGCCTATAGACTGACGTCACCAATAAATTAAATAGGATAGGGAGAGAATACAGGGATTTTCAAAGCCTTTACTCTGGCCCTATCCTATTTAATTTATTAGTGAAATATAAAACTCTTTAGCTCTTAGTTGCAGCAAACTCAGAAAATCCACTATCCTATCCTAATAATTGTGATAGATGAGCCTGGTGGAGCAGGTAACTCGAGCAGTTGAGGAAGAAAATAAAACAAAACAGAAAAAGACTATAGAAAAAATTATAATCAAGGATTACACCTATTAAAATCAGTTAACTCATGGGCTTCTTCACACTTCCATATTTGATATCACTTTATGCATATAAATGATATACTTTGTGAGCATCAATAAATGTTTTTATGCAAATATGACAGGGTGAATCAGCCCATTAGTTAACCAGTGGAATAAGAGGGAACAAGGTGTTGGACAAGCCACTAACTGGGAATAATAGGAACACACTCAAGGACTAACTAACACCCAGACTCTACCTTCAAAGAGTGTAAGGGTTTTTATTTAAAAGAGAACTATAACGTATAAAGATTTTTTGAAAAACGGTTAAACTGAAAAGTATTTGGGACAGGGATATAGGATTAGTAATTCGTACCTCCCAATATTGTTTCTGTGAGGAGCACCAGGCCAAAGAAAACTGTTTCTGTCAGTCTTCCTCCTGGCTTCAATACTGTCTTTAATGAAGGAATAGTCCAGGACTAACCTGGCAAACAAAAACTGTACGTGCTGTAGCTCCTCAACGAAACAATATTGTGAGGTAGGAATAACCAATCCAACCTTCATATTGGATAAATATTTCAGGTGAGTGCCGTTTTGCTGAAAAAACCTAGAGAAGTTTGTAGTTTTCGTTAAGGACAGGAAGTAATTAGCCCTAGTGTTGGATGATGTATAGATGTTTGTTAATAAATAGCAGAGAGGACAGCTCTAAGCTTACAGGCCAAGATCCATTTCATTAGATTATTAAACAAAACTGATAAATAGAATGTTTTATAAAATCTCTTGGTATATTTTCAAAATGGCATTGTTAAAAGTAAATCATTTATCTTAGTTATTTTAAGCAAACTGTGTTCCTTAATAAGAGTTACAAATAAGACACATATATCATTTACTTAGTAAAACTATTTGCTTTTACTGGAAATAAATATTTTGATTTTCCCCAAAATAAACCACTACAAAAACATCTGTTGCTTCATTTCCAGTCACGACACTTTAATTATATCCATGCATACCTTACTGTATATATGTGTACATGCATTTATGTTATTATATTCTTAATTGCACTTTCCTTTGTTAGTATCTGTGTTATTGAACGGTACAGTGCTGCGTACAGAGGAGCTATACAAATAAAAATATACATACATATATACTGTACATACATTTTTAACAAAGTACCTAAGTGATACATGCATTTACCGTGTTTGAACCCTATGCCCTGTTACAACCCTTTTCTCACCTGCTATAGTTGGCGTTGCAACTAGAGATGCCCAAACTTACTAAAGTTCAATTCGTTTTAGAACTATAGAACTTCAGTAAAAGTTCAAAAACAGACCCACTAAAGTCAATGGGGAAAAATAGTTAGAAGAGTTCTGGGTTTTGAACCTCACATAAAAGTTCTCCTGGCAGAGCGATCCAGCTCTGTGGGATCCACTTGTAAAGGCATTTATCTGTTTCTAAGGGATGCGTTAAGAAACAAAAGCGTTTAGAAAAAAAAGGGTTTAAGAACAAGATTGTCGTCTCTTGTTGTGTATAGCTACTTCTGTGTTGTGTATTGCTGCTTCTGTGTTGTGTATTGCTGCTTCTGTGTTGTGTATTGCTGCTTCTGTGTTGTGTATTGCTGCTTCTGTGTTGTGTTTTTCTGTTGTTGTGTATTGCTGTTTAGTATGGACAGTTTTGTTGGGGCTGCGCAATGTTCATCCTGATGCATGTATGGGATCTTGGAGCAGCCGCACTAAGGGATCTATGTATGTGTCAGATGTGAGTGGGTTGCCCATTTGGAATCTGAGGTGCAGAATCTAAAGGGTAAACTTGCAGCATTGCAGGGCTTGGCAAACCTGGGAGAAATGAAGGTACTGGCAGGGGCCAGTAAACTGGAGGGGGGAAATGGGGCAGGTAAGGTGGAAAAGGAAGATAGATTTGTAAGGGTCCCCAAGGGAAGTAGGGGATGGAAGGGTAGGGTTGCTTCTTCCCAGCTGGTTGATCCCAACAAATTTGCCGTGTTAGGTGAAGATGTGGAGGACAATGGCTCAGAAGTAGCATGTATAGAGTGGGCTGTTCCCTTGAGCACCCAGTGGATGCCCATCTCTAATACAAGGGAGGGAGAATTGGGGGCTAGGAAGGATAGACAGGTAGAAGTGGTAGGGGACATTATTAGAGTGGTAGATAGGGTAATCCCTACATGCAGAACAGTGTGTTTCCTGCCTGGTGCTAGGGTTCGACATGTGGTAGATGGTGTAGACAGATTATTGGTTGTTGCTGGGAGTGACCCGGTGGTCTTGGTTCATGTTGGTGCCAATTACAAAGTAAGAGGTGGAGCATAGGTCCTTAAAAATGATTTCTGAGAGTTAGGGGCCAGGTTAAAAGAAAAGACTTCTAGGGTAGTGTTTTCAGAAATACTACTGCAGCCACGTGCTACGCTAGGGAGGCAACGGGAACTTACGAGTATAAATGAATGGCTAAGAGGGTGGTTTAAGGAGATGGGGCTTGGGTTTTTGGAGAGCTGGGCTGATTTTTCTGTTGGCTACAGGCTCTTTAGAAGAGATGGACTGCACCTCAATGATGATGGTGCAGCTGTTTTGGGGTAGAAGATGGCTAGAGGGTTGGAGGAGATTTTAAACTAGGTATGGGGGGAGGGTACATTGGGCTACACATGGGAAGACAGAGGAAATAGGGATCAGGGGGCTAATAAGAAAATGGAGGTTGGAAATGGGGGAGGGGGAGCATAGAGGATAAGGAGGTGTGTACATCCAAGTTTGGAAGTAAATTGAATGATAATCTAAAATGTATTTTTACAAATGCAAGAAGTCTGTCTGGAAAAACTGGAGAACTAGAACTTATAGCTTTAAAGGGAAGGTATTATGTGATCGGTATAGCAGATACATGGCTAAATGATTCACACGACTGGACAGTAAATATTTAAGGATACTCCTTATTTATACATGACAGAGTTAATAAGAAAAGAGGGGGAGTATGTATGTATGTTAAACAAGAATTGAAACCAAGTTTAAAAGATGAGATAGATGGGGGTATAGACGATATGGCAGAAACAATATGAGTGGACTATGTACCGGAAGCAAGAATGTGGGTAAATTAATTGTTGGTGTATGTTATAGGCTGCCAAATGCCAGTGAAGATATGCAAATTAATCTCCATATGCAGTTGGCGAAGGCTGCTGGTATGGGGCATGTTCTGATTATGGGGGATTTCAATTACCCTGACATACTGTAGATTGGAGTAAGTGAACTGCTGGCCCCTTAAAGTTCTTAAATCTCATTAATGAACATTTTCTTTTACAGATGGTAGAAGTTCCTACTAAACAGGAAGTGTTGTTGGATCTGGTGATATCTAATAACCCTGAGCTCATTTTAGAGATGAAGGTAATGGGAAGCTTAGGGAATAGTGATTATGATGTAGTGTAATTTAATACAGGTTGCAAAAAAACAAAAGTGCACTGGGTTAACAAAAACTTGTAACTTTAGGAAAGCTAATTTTATGTTGTTGAAGGAATCACTCCTGCTCATAGACTGGGGATTTGTTCCTAGGTAAGAATATTTAGCAGAAGTGGACCAATTTTAAAGGGATATTCAATTATTACATATCTCAATTTATACCTTTAGGGAACAAGTGTAAAAAAATTAGGTCCTCTCCTGCCTGGCTTAATGCTTAGGTAAAAAGTGAAATGGAAAAAAAGAAAAAGGCTTTTAAAATTTTGAAATCGAGGGAACCGAACAGGCATACAGAGAGTATAAAGCTGTAATAATAAGTGCAAGAATGCAATTAAACTAGCTAAAATAGAAAATGAAATACGGATACCAGAACAAAGCAAGTTTAACCCCAAAATGTTTTTTAAATATATCAATAGTAAAAAGATGAGGACTGAGAATGTGGGACCATTAAATAATGGGGCTGAGATGGTTATAGAGAGAAGGCTAATGTGCTAAACCATTTTTTCCCTATGTATTCACTATAGAGAATCCTAGTCCTTATAGTAGGAACTGTAAAAATATGAAGGGTATAAATGAGGAATATTCACTCTGACTGACAGAGGATATGGTGCAGAAACAATTAGACAAACTTAACATCACTGGATGGAATAAATCCTCAGATATTTAGAGAGCTTAGTTCAGTTTTGTCTAGACCACTGTTTCTTTTCAGATTCACTTTTGTCTGGTGATGTGCCGCTGGATTGGAAAAAAGCCAATTTAATACCAATATTAAAAAAAGGTAGTCGTTCCCAACCTGGTAACTGTAGACCTGTAAGCCTAACATCAGTGTTAGGGAAGGTGATGGAAACTTTGTTTTATGAGAAATAGAGATGTCCGAACTTCTCAAAATGCTTGAGGATCCGCGAATTTTCAAAAAATTCGAAAATCCGTGAGCGGACCCATTAAAACCTATTAAAATGAAAGTTCGGCAAAATACGTTCTACGAAAATACGAGGATTCTTCAAAAATACTGGGATTCTTCGAAAATACGAGGATTTTTCAAAAATACGACAATTATTCAAAAATACAGACCTGAAAATGTGGGTTGCTCCGTCCAAAAATGTGAAAAATCCTCGAAATGTAGAATTTACGAGGATTTCTCGTATTTTCCCGTATTTTTGAAAATACGAGAAATCCTCGTAATTTCTAAAATTTTAGAAAACGCGGTTCGGAAAAATTCGGAAAACCGGAAAATCCGTGATATCCGCCATTCGCAAATGAGGTAAATCCGCCGCGGATCCGGGTTTGGATCCGCGAACTGGACCATCACTAATGAGAAATAGATTGTACATGACAAATTTACTTGGTTTTTATGAGTGAGTAAGAATTTAGATTCTGGCATAGCAGTAGATGTGGTATACTTGAATTTTGCTAAAGCTTTTGATACTGTGCCTCATAGATGACTGATGTATAAACTGAGGACTGTTGGCTTAGAAAAAAACATTTGTACATGGATAGAGAAATGGTTATTGGATCGCAAACAGAGAGTGGTGGTCAATGGGGCTACATCTATGTGGGCTAAAGTTCCAAGTGGAGTGCCTCAGGGTTCCGTACTGGGGCCACTTCTTTTTAATCTGCTGTAAATGACTTAGAAGGGGGCAGTGAGAGCAAGGTCTCTGTGTTTGCTGATGACACTAAACTATGCAGGGTTTTGGAAATATGATGTGCATATGCAGAACAAAATAGATTATCAAAATGGGAGATGAGATTCAATTTTTATAAATATAAGGTGATGCATTTAGGGATTAACAATCCTTGTGCCACCTGCACAATAAATAAGTCTGTGTTAAATGAATATCGACTGGAAAAATATTTGGGGGTTCTGGAAGATAACAGACTTGTAGCAAACTGTAGCAAACAATGCCAGGTACCAATGGCTAGAGCTAGCAAGATATTGTCTTGTATAAAGAGGGGAATAGATTCAAGAGAATAAAACATTATACTCCCTCTTTACAAGGCACTGGTAAGGCCTCCTTTGGAATATGCGGTGCAGTTTTGGAATCCCATATACAAAAGGGACATCTTGGAAATTGAAGCAGTTCAGAGAAGGGCAACTAAAATAATAAAGGGAATGGAGGGGCTTTACTATGCAGGCAGATTAGACAGATTAGACACATTAGATTAGGAACTCCGATGTGACTTTATAAACCTTATAAAGTCACCATATTATTTCTTATTATACATAAGGTTTAATTATTTTAAATAAAAAGAGTGTTTTGCCATTTTTTATTTAAAATAATTAACACCCCCGAACTTCTCAAAATACGCGAAAGTTAACAGCCGTTTATAATTATGCCCCCTAGTGTGTGGTCACATGACATTGTGACATCACATGTTCCCCTGCTCCTTATGATTGACAGCTCTTTCCTCCTGTCCCAGCAACAACAGAACAAAATGAAAAGTAAACTACTGTACCTGCTGCAGCAATCCGGCAAAACTTAATAGTTATCTGGGACAGTGGGATCGGAGCTAGAAATCCGGTCTGTCCCTGACAATCTGTGACAGCTGGGAGGTATGTAACTTGATTTACCACCAGATGGCAGCAGACAGGTTAATTAACTTAAAAAGTGTCCAAAAAAAAGATGTGATTTGTAAAAGTTGTTTTTTCCCAGGTCCTGAAACGTGTACTCCAAGCTTCATCAAAATTGTCCCAGATGTTCGGACATTTTTCTGGAACATATATATATATATATACGTTGACTTAAATAAAAAATAAAGGGGAGATACAATATGGCCAAATCCTTCTAAAACCCACATTAAACCGAAGAAATTTTGGGTTAACATGGGTTTTAGATGGCTTTTAGAGCACAGCGCCATGTTTTTGGAAATAGCACTGTGCTAACGATCCAAAACTCCTACTGTTAAGTGTTGCGCTACTTCGTCAGGTATTGTATCGCGGGATCGGGCTAAGGTAAGGAACGCGTCTTCACGTATTGGATCTCCCCGTAAATCTGTAAACTGCATGCACACAAATCCTCCAGGCTTTATATAAATATAGATAGATATAGATACATATACACACACACCTATTCATTTAAAATGTCACCATTGGGTGTGCCTATTTTTAGAGCTCTTAGGGCTAGGCCACACTATTGCACTTTTTATGCGATTGTGCATGCGTTTTTTTACAATCATTGAAATCGTGGGGACGCACCGAAAATGCGATTGCATTTGCGTACCGCATTTTTTTATCGCATGCGTTTTTCTATATCTAATGAAAAAACGCATTCACAAACGCAACAAAATCGCACATGAAATCGAATGCGATTCCATGTGCAATTGCGATGCGGCGCAGTGTGACCGTGCCCATAATTATATATTTTTCGGAAACATAAGAAACACTTGCAGACCAAAGAAACTATAAATAAGTAACTAAATGCAGGTCAAATTACAGATCTCCATTTTCTGCCTAGGAGCATTTGCAAATAATACAATGTATTGCATATTTATAGCAACTACAAGATTCTTGTGATTTTACATTGCAATTGACCCAGCTATATTATTTTATAGAATAGCAATACATTTATAAAAAAAAAAATTGTGTGACATGTACAGATATTATTATTAACATTTACAACTATAGTTAAGGGTAACATTAAAGAATATAAATGAATCTCCCACAATGTAATGTTCGTATGTTTTAGAAGGGAAAATTAAGGGCCTATGCCTAGTAACGCCACTGAGGGAGAATGCTATTGGCTTTAGCTCACTGTTCTCAAATAAAGCTCATCTCTACTGCACATGCTCTCTAGAGATGGACTAGAACTAGAACGCCAGTTCGAGCCAAACTATTCCATTTTGAACGGACTTGGACTTCTCGAACTATCCCGGACCCGGATTTCTCGGACTTTCGATATTTTCGGGACTTCCGATAATTATCGAATCCGCGAGTAAAATGTCTATTATACCTATACGAGAGTATCAAATCCGCAAGTAAAATGTCTATTATACTTATTCACGAGTAAATATCGAATCCACAAGTAAAATGTCTATTATACCTATACGTGAGTAAATATCGAATCCGTAAGTCGTTCATGGGATAATTATAGAATGTTCGAACGCGAGAGCTTGAAAGTAGCGAGAGTAAAATCGATTTTTCGAAAGTCGGCGATATTCGAACATGTTCCCCAGACCATTTCCCAGGTCCCACGGCCATTTACATTAAGTTACCATTGATATTTTAATTGTATTTCATTCAAACTTTTCGAAATATTTGACTCCCATTGACGTTTTCGAACTTTCCATATAGTTCGAAAGTTCGAAAACGGACTAAACTTTCAAAAGTTCGGCTATCTGTAATGCTCTCCCACTCTAGCTGTGTCACAGATTGTAGGAGGGCAATGTATACTAGCTTGTAGTGGGTAAACAGGAGAAGGAGATATGGTGAAAGAGAGCACTGGGACTAAAAAGGGATCAGGCGCCTGGCAGCTCTCAAAATATAGAAAAGGATAAAGGCAGGTAAATGTTTCAACAGGCAAGTATGTTGCAACATTACATCCCAAAACTAATATTGCTTATAGTCAATCAGTTTATCAATCAGTTTATCACGCTGGATCGCGTGAAAGTTAAGATTTTCAGAAGTTCGTTCCTGGCTATCTAAACATTGATTCAAGAACAGGAGGTAAGGCATAGCTCCTTAACCTTTTCAATCAATGTAGAAAAGGAATAGTTCACTATTGCAGTGAACTATTCCTTTAAATCAACAATAACATACATTAACAGTACACAGTTGTTAATAATGTACATTGGTTATACATATCTTGCAAAGTACATTCATTCTGATTTTTACACTGATTTAGCCTCCCCAAATACAGGTAGCAAATCATTACTGTAGAAAGTGCATTGCTTCACCTGGCAATACTTGTGAACATCCACAAAATGTCAAGAGGTATTCAACATTTTTGCTTTTAGATTGAGTTTAGGATTTGTTATTTTTAGGGTTCTCAGCCTAGTGAAAATTTAGGAGGCACACAATAAACACGCTCAACAAATCTGAATTAATGTAGTGCACATTTATTAAGTGTGTCCTACTGACATCACACAATCTGGTAAACCTAGCTTCAGTCCTAAAAATAGTTTAATGCCAACATTTTATTATATGATGGGTTACAAGTTTAGGGAAAGAATGTAATACGAAGCTAAACGGCACCCACTGTGTAAGAAGAGGAGGATTTGAATATTTGGAAGACATTATACTCATATGGTGTCGTGTCTGCACATCAATTTTATTCACCACAAACTGTGTTTGATCCTAATGTCATAGGTGCCAAGCAACAATCAGTTTTTTTTTTTTTTAGGAAAACATGTTCCTTACTAAATATAGGAGCTTAACGGAGATTACGGCTATTTTGCATGTAGAAATTCATTTTTATTTCATAGTTCATTTCTGTTCAGATGGACTAATAGCTGAAAAAGTGGATCTCTAAGTCTGAAAAGCTATTTAACAGCTGAAAGGATACTGCTGGGATTGGACTATTTTAAGGGATAGTGGTTTTATGACTGCTGTTCTGAAATGCTGCAGCAGATAATGGGGCTGATGTCTGACTATGCTGTGCGGAGAATGAAAGCTTATATACGCCGCCTTCTGACTACAGGTGACTGATTGCTTCTTTTCATTTTGAAAGTGCATGGCACAAACTGCCTTTTACGTGTAAATATTTTATCATTCTGTTTTGGCTGTGTACTGACAATTCATAGCGCTGTATATAAAACAAGCAGAAGCTATTGTTCAAGTAATGAAAGAAATATTTTTGTAAAAAGAACAAAATGGAGGAGGTTCAATAAAAATGTATTCAGTGGCACCGAGTTTACCAGAACCGCAAATTTAGTATTCAAAGCCCTTCATTTATTCCATACCCTTTAATATTCCCATTTAATTGAGTACCATAATGGTAACTTAGAATTGTAATGATAGCATAATGTACCTATCAACCTTAGGAAGGTAATCGCCAGAAAATGGACAAGGTTTACCCATGCCCTACCCAGCTCTGCCCTGAATTGCCCATCCACACCTCCCGACTTCCCAAGTTAGGGACCGGGTTAGGTAATTCACTTCAGGGGCATCTTGGGCATTTCTTTATAATGCAAAACTGGGGTTAGGGAGGTGCTCTGCATTTATATGAAAAGGTTTTTTTTGCCTGGACATGCCCTTTAAGGACTGTTTTCCAGTGGCCATAGCTTTGACAACACAAAAAAATAAAATGGATGGCCCTGCAGCAAACTGTGGCATACCGGAACCCCCAGCCGGCCAGTCTTTTCCATTTACCCAATCTCTTCCTGCCATTCTACAGTGTTCAGACATTTGCCCGGGACCCCCAGGGACATGGGCCCCATCGCATTTGCGACCCCTGTTCCTATGCTATTGGAGTGACATAATAGGAAGGAAGGTGTAGCAATTACCTAAAAATTCAAAGGGGCAAGATCTTCTGAATCTGTTCAGGTTGAATGCTCAACCAAGTTCTAGGCTGCAGAATGCTGGTGATTGTAGTTTTCAAACAACTTAAGAACCACAATGACACCTGTGCTCTGTTTCAATTGCCCAATTTGCAAGCGACATGTGGCACACTGGGAAAAAAGATGCAGCCTGTGGGACCTGATGGGTGGGCATGGTAATGGCCAGTCCATGGGTATGCTCTGGGATGATCAAGGTGTGTTCTGGGTGGACCATGGGCAGAGCCAAGCGGCCCAGTGTCTGCCTATGGCGCCACTATTGCAGACCCCAGCCTGTTCCTTGTTAGGAAACCCTGCTGCACCTCGCATACTACTCAGGTGTATGTGACCCAAACAAATAATATCACACAAGTAACCAAACTGGCAAATAAATGTAAAAAATTGTATTATTTTTAAGGAAAACTATTAGCTTTAATTAACTTTAAGTACCTGGGGCAGGGATGTAGGATTGGTACTTTCAACTTCCCTTTTCTATAAGGAGAAGCAAAATTAAGAAAAGCTTCTGCCAAACTTCCTGAATGTTTCAGCACTATTTTTAATACAGGAAGGCACGGGGCCCTAACCTGGCAGATAAAAGATGTATGTGCTCCACAAAGAAATAGTATTGGGAGGTGGGAATAATTATTCCTACCTCCCTGCCCCAGGTACTTTTCCTTATTAAAAAGTAAATATTTACAGTCTAGTTTTCCTTTAAGTTTTCACCCTTGTTAAAAGTTTGTGAGTTTAGTTGCTTGTGTGATATCACAGTGAATACTGCTAAATGCTTTTATTTTTTATCTGTTCGGGTGTCACACCTGAGTAGTATGTGAGGACTTAGTTTTATACATTCTGCTTGGTGGTTGGAAAAACCATAGAGCAGAAAGAATGTTAGTGTGATTACAGTATTTAATCCCATTGTCTATAAAGTCTGAATAAATTGTCATTCAGCTAGAAGTAGGGTAGCCAGTTCTTTTTGAAAGAACTTACACTACACTTTTATTTACTTGCAAGGGGTCACAGCACATATGAAAAACACGATGCTCGAATAGTACTTTTTTTTCAAAGTCCGTGCAGGTAGAATGTCACACCAAGGAAGCATGGGTTAATGTGTTTGAAGGCTTTGTTTTGCAGTACTACAGGAAACCCAGGGGTTAGGACCTAGCGGTTTAGGTCCTTGCCCAGGGTGTTATTAATTGGATGGAGGGTACTGTAAGGTACTTTACTATATGTTGGGCAACATATGCATTAGAGATGATTATAAAGAAATATAGGAAGTCTGCCTGAACAGATGTGAACTTCTGTCTTGCCAAACAATATTTCCACTGTTAATTACTGACCTTTGAGGTTATATGCTTTACAAATGTGGATACAAATGTGTATTGTCACTTTATTACCTAAACAAGTAAGCATGAATGTAACTTTAATGCCACTAAGTATGTATTGAATGTGTATAGCTGCTCCCCTTCTTCTCGGAAAGATGGTGAGTTAGTGACCCCTAAAGGAGTTCATACATTTTCATAAGGATAGATCTTCACTGTCAAGTGGCTGCTGAGTATTTAGGCTGGTGTATAAAACATAGTGCACGTGGTTCTGGCTCAGGATGTTTTTACATTTTAGTTTTCCTTTAAGATATGCTTTCAGTAAATATCAAAACACCAGATGTGCTTATACAGTCAGTGGGTATTGATTCTTGACTTCACATCACAGCAAAGCAACAATTTGTTCTTTGACTGTAATTTATGTGATTTTCTAAAAATAGCTGTAAATATCTCTAAATTTCATCTTATAGCAAAAAATACCTGAAATAAAATAAGGAAGTCAAACCAACGACGTTTAAACTCCATTATCGTTCTGTTCTGCATAGTAATCTTCTTACAAAATTGCTCACCACAGCAGGTTTCATTCTGCCAGGGAATCATTTTGGGCCATTTAAATATCGTCATAGTGGGAAATGTAACACTTTGTTCAGGAAAGAGGAAACTGTAAAACTGTACTGTACAGGAAAGGACTTTTCAGAACTGGAACTCATGGTTTCCTTTCAAGTAGTTAATGCCAGAGCTGTTTACTCTCTTGTATTTCCATTTGTGTTACAATTCTTTTTACTGAACCTTTGTTGCTGGTTACACCTTCTGGACTGCCAAATCTTCTTATATACTATACTGTACACTTCATAAAATCAAGGGAAATACAGAAATGTATTTAACATTATCTTTATATTATTTCATTCAAAAGTCAGATTATTCACTATGCAAAAAGACCAGAACTGTTTAATCTTAACACTTCTTAACCAAAATGTGTGTTTGTTTACTAATTGTCATCTTCTTCCTAAATGGAAAACAAATGGGGCAATTCTATATCGGGTGCTATAGAGCCAAAATTAATGCAAAACTCCTGCTACCTGGTGTACGGATAGTGTGAGTTTTTCACTAATTTATCGCTGGTCACTCCATTTCCAAAACCGAAAATAACCTTGTACATTCAAAATAATTGAAAATGCGGTCTGAACCCCCGAAATCCTAACATTCCCCCTGGTTTCGGATGGGACATTCAGATTTCGGAACTGAGGGGTTCCGTGTCAGATCAGGGTGCGAGTTGAACCCGGATTCCATCTCTATTCAGCACCATCTTTAATGCAGGAAGGCCCAGAACACTAACCTGGAAGATGAAAACTGTACATATTGGTGCTCTGCAATGAAATTATATTGGGAGGTAGAATCAATCCTACCTCCCTGCCCAGGAACTTTTTATTTTTTAAAGGCTAAACCTTACAATGTACAGTAGTTGTCCTCAGATGCATATAGCCTCCATAACATTAAAAGTTTTGTCCTTTTGTCATTTTTTAAATTACCACACAGTTAATCTTTAAAACTATTTTAACTTACTAACTTGCTATACAAAATGCCCTGCATCCAAAGTAAAATGGATATGGTTGGTTGTAGAAATAGTATCTGCTATAACATATACAAAAACCTCTGAGAGAAACACAATTTTACAAGCCCAGAATGAGTACACTGTACTGAACTACATATATAAATAAGCAATACTATAATCATTACAGGGTTAATAACTAAACTTGTGATGGGGACTTCATAACAGAGCAATGAGTAAAAAGGATGATATTTAGCACATCCGGAAGCTTTGCACATTAATGTTGCCTTGACTAAATGATTGTTCCAAGTAAAGTCCAAGGGGGTTATTCAATAAAAGTTCTTATCATTTAAAATGGTGCTAATTTTGCCCCAACCAATCAGATTTTATTTAACATTTGAAAGCTAACATATGATTGGTTGGGGCAAACTTTTTAACGATAAGAACTTTTATTACATCTCCCTGCAAATCCTTAATCATTTACCCTATAGTGCACAGCTTGTTAAAATTCTGTATAAAACTTTTAAATACCATTTTTGTTAAATCATTTTATTGGATAAGAGGTATGCTAATATAAAACATCCCCAAGTGCCACTTGGTTCCCTTTGGGCTGAAATCATGTGTTGCATCATTTTAAATTAGGTGCCACAAGGCTTTTTACTTTCTTTAGTTATTACTTTCAATAATGATTACCATACAAATGGGTATTACAGTACATGAGAAAAGTAATATTTTTGTTACAGAAGGATTACACAGAACATTTTAAATCAAGATGGAAAAAAAATTCAATATGTACAATGTACAGTTTTACATTTCTTGGAGATGCAAGCATGATCTACAGTTATATTATATTATGATATATATATATTTAAAACAAAAAAATTAAATAGATTCATAGATTAAACAGTACGTACACAACATATATTTGGCATTTTCTGTTCCCTCATTTTCTGTTCCCTCATTCTCAATTATTACAATAATCCACTCTTGGATGTTTTTAGGTTTTGCCATATAAAGTCAACTTTAGGCTACTGTAAACAAAAAAATATTTACTGTAAATATAGCTAGTTAACAGATTTTGTCTCACAGTGAATTACAGTGTAATAAACATTCATCAAAATCCTCAAAACCTTAGATGTGCTTTTAAGTATTTTAATAAAAGAAGATATAATAACTAAGGTTCAGTTGAATTTATTTGCAATTAAGACCTAAACAGTTACATTTTACGCTGCTAACACTCTTTGGCTGGCCAAACCTTCATTAAATAGATATCTGATAGACATGAATAGGGCCTACATCATCTACCGCTATAGGGACCAACGGAAGAGGAAGGAGAGAGATAATCATATTTTCAAGTTGTTGTTCTCTTCATTGTTAATAAGATCATTAGTGTGCCACCAAGCCAATCAATTAGACAATGCTGTTTCCCCAGGAGTGCCCCTTTTTTTCATTGCATGCTTTAATCAATGTAAAATGCAATGGCTGTTTAGCATATAAGTCTCAATAATATAAGTAGCATGTGGTGGAAACAAATATACTGTATGGCTTTAAATAAATAAAATGCAGTTTAAAATTCGTTAAACCTGAAATTCAGTCTTTATTGATAAGAACAGGTAATGTACAACTGTGAGAATGCTATTTTAGGAACTACTTATACACAAATCAGTAGTTAATTGAACTAAAGGAGATTTGGCAAAAAGGAACATTATCAATGAACAAAGTGGAAGATCCATCACAAATGTGAGCACCACTGGTGGGGAACCTGCAAACAAAATGAGAGAAGAGCCCAGAGCATTAACAATTCTGAAATTTTAATTTATCTGTCTGTCAGGACCTGTCAGAGGATGCGGCAGAGGAGCGAGAGATCATGCAAGTTCCTTAACTTGTTCCTGGCTGCTGAAATTTTACCTCCTGTTCTTCAATAAAACTGAATAGCAAAAAATTATTTTCCCAGTGAAGATACCCTTCAAATTCCAATAGATTTTTGTGCACGCACCACTTTAACCTGTGTGCACAGGGCTGCAGAATTGTGCGCACATGCGCGCAGCTTAAAGGGAACATTGCATGTAGTAATTCCTTATTTGAAAGCATAACCATATCCACAAATGTGTCATTTTATAAAATGGCTTCATAAGTTCACTTTGTCAATTAAGAAATTAAAGCCGAAATTTTGATCAATTATAAGTAATGCTAGGCAACTTTCCTTTACTGTATTACTGTTCCATTAATTCTGAGAACAAGACTGTCCATCCTCTTTATTCATGGTTACAACAAGATTACTGTGGACAGCTAGGGGATCAGTTTCAGGATGTCTAAGTCGTTTGCATGCTCTGAATGATTCTTGTTACCCAGTTTTTAAGGCATAGAAAATCCTATGCATATAACATTGTTGAAAACAAGCCAGTGTAGTCCACCTGATGAATCTGCATTAATTAATAATTAGCAGTCTAGTGTGCACAGGATTTCCCCAGTGCATTGTGGACTGGCACACTGGTGTGCAGTGAAAGATCTGTTGTGCCAATGATTTTTTTGTGCTAAATTTATTTTGCCAGTCCACTTTTTATGCAAACATTACCTTTTAATTTGCTGGTGATTATAAATACAGGAAAGGGTGGTGTACCATGTTAGCCAGTCAAAATGTTTACAGGGTAACCCTTTTGAAATTAAAAAAAAAAATGTGGTATAAAGGTGATACTGGCTAATCGTCTAATTAAACTGGTGATTATATGAGAGACTAGCATTCTTAAGTGTGCCAAGGTGTGAGAAAAACCCTTTCCCTTTAAAAGAAAACCTTCCCCCCCCCCTAGAAAGTAACTATATATACTTAATTTTGATTTATTTCAGACATAAGTGGTAATTAAGTATTGTTTGATTAGGAAAAGAGGAGAAAAAAAGTCTGTGTTTGTAACATTCATCTAGGTGGTCTATACATACATGTTTTATACATGCCCTTGTAAGGAAGGGCAGACAAGATCTGATATACAATAATAAGTCACAAAAGCAACTGATTTGAATATTGATAAAGTGTTGTGAATATTATTGATTTTTGACATTCCTGCAAATCAACTTATGGCAAAGCCTTGCTGTGCATTTTATCGATGGATCTGAAGACCTCCAGAACAAGCCAGTTTTCCTCTGCCTGTTGCAGAACTCCAATTATTTGTCGTTTATTTGATCTAGTGAGTGAAATAGGAGGTTTTTCATTTTATGACAGATAAAGAAATGAAGCTTTGTTTCCTTCTAAAAATCACTTTCTCAGGTTATGTGATTGACATCTTCCCCATTATAACCAGTTTCAACTATTTTTTAAACAGAGTGCCTGATTTTTTTGGATTTTAAAATAGAAACCCTACAGAGCTGCTAATTTTATCTTGTTTTCCGCATTCATTTAATAATGAACTGACAATAATACCTGGTGCTGTATAAGGTTAAAAGACTCTTTGTCAGCATTAGAGCTGCAGGCAAAGTAAGTGACTAATGTCCGGCTCTTAATGATCACTTATATCTGAGGTAAAGGTCATTGAGATGCTGTTTACTGCTGTAATCTCTATTCTATTAAAATCTTATTTGCATTGGTGTACTACAAGTGAATGCTAATAATGAAGCACAAGTGACTGGCTTAATGAACACCTTTCACTGCTGTTGGAGCTCTTTCTGGGTGAAAGTATTTTGGTTATTAAATAAAGGTCATTTTTCAGTAAGACTATGCAACTGAATGTAGGTACGGCATATAGGAAGATTTAATCACAAATAATAAAAGATGTATGTTTGTTATTTCAAATGAATTCTAGATTAAAAGATCATGTTCACACTCCAATCTTAAAATCCCCCATACCACAAGAGCGCAAAACTTACAGTTTAAAAATATTCTTCCTGATGTTCACTACCCTTGTCTTCTGGTTCCTGTTTTTTGGTTCCTGTTTTTTTCCAGGTAGAGCAGTATGTCATGGACATGACAGATGGCTACTGATTGACTACTTTTTCCTGAGCCACCTCCTTGCAGGTGCTATCTCGTAAAATAGCTCATATAACTTTAAAGGGCAAGTCCATCCCCAAAATGAAAACTTACATACAGGTAAATCACCCCCCAAAACCCTAAACGGTAATAGTTTGAAATCTGAAATATATAAGTCTAACCTAAATTCCTGCACAATGTCCTGTTTCCCCTGTTTCTGCTTCCTGGTTCTTCCAGGTAGCAACTGTCAGTTACGGATTTGACAGTTGACATCACAGCCAATGACTGAATGATAATCCCCTATCAGTCTCTTCTGAGCATGCCCAGGCTCAGTACAGGTTTTAAATTGCTCAGTTTCCATGAGGCATCCAGATGCATAGCAGGCATACAGTAATGAATTCAGAGGACAAACTATGATACATCAACATAATTTAAAGAGGCCATTCTTTGTAAATGATGTTAATTTTAAGGGGGGAGTTGTCCTTTAAGCAAAGGTGGCAACCTTTAAAAATTTAATGGCGAACAGTTTTTAAAATAAAGCTACAGACATCTTTTGTGTTATTGGGGTTGGGGGCAGGGGGATGCTTAATCTATGTAGTGAATTTGGAATGAGGATGGTTTGCCCTTTTAAAAAAGTTCTCAAAATGCCAAATTTTCCTCTTCATAGCAGCACACATGGATTTGCAGTTGTTACCTAATTTTTTATTCACCTAAATACTTTGGTGCATTACCCACTATCATCTTTTTTTTACTGCATGCAAGCCAATAAAGTTACATATTATAGTCTAGGGGAGGGAGGGGAATCCTTTTAGGCTGAGACCCTGCTGCAGTGCACAAGAAATACATTGCCATTTTTGCATTTTTTAATCTTCACTTGCATTTAAAACAATAATCATAATTCTTAAAATGGCAGTCACATGGGTTTCAATTTTGGACAAAAATACAACCAACATAGGCAAGCTACATTATTAGCAAGTGTATCAGAAAACACAAATAGTTCACAAAACGTGTTCAGGGAGGTGAGATAGCTTATTTCTACCTCCCTGTGAATAATAGACCTACCTACTGGCGCTCCACTCGTGGCTTCTTTCAAAATGATCAGCCCGCTGTCCCAATCGTGATCCTAACTTTAATATTGGCACGCATGTGCAAAGGATAAATGCTTGGTTGAGACAGAGCACCATCTGCTGGAGAGAGGACTCAATTGGAGTGTATCTGTGTAATAACAACTGTCTGTCTTCCCCTTGACCTCTTTGTAATTAAAGGGCAATCAACACCTCATTAAAAAAAAAACCCTCACGTTAAAGTAACCAGGGTAAATTGCTAGTTCATCACCCTATGACAGGACCGTTCACTGGGATGACATGTTTCGTGCAGAGTGTGCCTTCCCATTGATGCCAGAACTGGCTTAACAAAGCCAGCCTGAGCAGGCAGAAAACCAGTTGTTATTCATAAAAAAGACTGCAGAAGTTGGTAAAAATGCTAGAAATCTGCAGACTTGTAGGTTATTAAACCATAATACTGAAGAGATAACATTTATGGTTACCTGCTAGTTAGGAATGAAAGAATCCATTCAGGCTCATTTCCATTTCAGCAACTCCATTAAGATAATATAAAAGAAAAAATTATAACCTTTCCTGTTACCACTTTTATTTTCAACACCATTTCCTTTCAACGTGTTCATTGTATTCCTTATAACTTTAACCTTGGTTGTTCTGTAGATATTTTACATTTACTGGAAATCAATAGACAACACACAGAAATATTTCCAGCCTACGAAATAGAGTCTGCATCATTGGGATCGTACCGCCTGTGATAGCCTGGTTTTAAGCAACCAGCAGTGCAAAGAATCAAATTACCAAACAGTATATCATTTTCTGTAGTGTTGCTAAGTTGAATCTCAAGTAGCATTCTATGTTCTTAGAGTTCTTGTATCCACACTAGTCATTTCAACAAAATTTGTTCTTTTATATGTAGATAGAAGTTGATTTGGATTTATCGTGAGTGTAGTAGGTTAATACTAAAAGAAAACAATTCTCTTCATCTGTTTATTTAGCAGTAACTAAATTGACTTCTAAACATTTGCAGTATCATTTAGAATCATTGGTTGTGCATATATGTGGGTGGGGGTTTTAAAGGAGAACTATAGTGCTAAATAAAATTGTAGCATGGCATCTGTAAAGCTGATTTTTACAAAATCATATGATTGGCTGGATATTTGTAAGTTAGATTGCTGATGATGTCAACAAACTGTGTGATCCGAAATAATTAATTGTTCTTCCTGCCTTTCCTGTCTGCTTTCTGTGTTAACAAATTACTGTAGTTAAAGTTTTTAAAAAAATAAAATAAAAAAGAATTTACTGATATTGATCACTTTTAAGTATCACAGGATTGGATGCACTGACCAGACCACAGAAGACAAAACATTCACTCACAAGGTAAAAATAAACTTTATTCCAAAAGACCGATTGACGCATTTCGGACCATAGAAGGTCCTTTATAGAGATGGCCTAACTTACTGAAGTTCAGTTTGTTTCTGAACTTCCAGGGAGGGTGTCCTGGTTTCGAGCTGCGGGACCCCTTAAACCCCAAAGGGCCTTCCTTGGGCCACAATGGTCCTTCTAAGAACCCGGGAGGGGGTCTTGGAGATGAGGCATGGGGCCCCCGAACATCCGGCCACGTGATTTTCAGCCGTTCTGTAATCCTCGAATAGCCAAATGTGAACAGAAAGTCTTCAAATGTTAATAAAGTTCGTCCCGAAATCGGGTTCAGGTTCGGGTCCATCACTAGTCTTGAATCATATGATTAAGGACTTTCTATGGTCTGAAATTCATCAAGCGGTCTTTTGGAATAAAGTTTTTTTTACCTTAAAGAGAGTGTTCTTTCTTGTGAGGTCCAGTCTGTGTATCTACTGTAATCTTGTGATACTTGTGATCATTTTCTCACACTGTAGGTCAAGCAATGGGTCTGGGGCAGCTTGCACCTGGGCCACCCATTGGAGGTGGTGAGTAGCTTTGTTTAGCAAAGGGTTCAGGGCTTAAAGGGCAATTATAGTGAGAAAATTGTTTTTTTTTAATTTCTTCTAATGTATCCTATAAGTCATCCCAACCACCAGGGTACCTTTAGTTTCTTTAAATTCTTCATAGTCCCCGAGATATAAGCCTTTGAATATGCTGTGATTTGTAGGAGCTGCTACACCTCATCTGTCACTCAAAGGCACACACCCACACAATCCAAAGCTCCCATGCAGTACTGTCACACACTCTCTCACCCACACTATATGTACCATGTGCAACATATAGTCAAATGCTGTAGTGCTAAACACAATCAATAAACCATTAACCCAGTAATATGAGCATAACACACTATAAAACAGCCCCTCCCCCCAAAAAAAATCTTATATACATACAAAACCAGTGACTCAAATGGAACACTAATACAGTATATATAATACAGTAATACAGACTATATACCAAACAAGACACACAGTGCAATCTATGAAATATATAGACTAAAGCAACTGAAATGTAACAGGACAACAAGCAGTGTCACTGTGTTTGTGAAGGTCTCACTACAAGCTGCTGTTACACTGACTCTCTCTTCAGTGATTATGATCTCAGCTAAGCAGGGGAGAGATATGAACTTTAGGTAAAAGGTAAATAACAATTAGCAAAGTTAGAGAACAGGCAGAGTTTAGTAACTTACTTGTAAAGAATCTCAGCACCACTTGTCCTCTCTCCCCCTCTGCCCCTCCCTTCAGCATATTGCTACTTTATTCCACACTTTCATTGCTTGCAGTCTAGCTCTGGAAGGGAGGGGTCAACAGGATGTCAGCACTTCATTTAAAGTCCTTTCAACTGACAATGCTCGGACTCTGTATACAGCCCGTCACTGCTTGAGGGGGAGTAGACAGAGAGGGGAGGGGGACTACACAGCTTGGTACAAACTTCTGCCAGTGTGAAGAAATGAAGCCACACAGAAACATGAAAGTAAGGCAGCTTATACTAAGTGATCTATACATTGTATACAGAGAAAGTTTTTTTTTCACTATAGTTGCCCTTTAAGCACCTGAACCACCTTCCGATACCAGTGAGGCTCAGTGGCTAGCAATGATGTCTTGCAGCGCTGAAGTCCTGAGTTTGATTCCACCCTACGACATATTTACAGAAGTTTGTATATTCTCCCCGTGCTTGCGTGGGTTTCCTCCAGGCACTCTGGTTTCCCCCACAATCATAAAGACATACTGATAGGTTGTATGTGTCAAATAAATGTGCTTAGATTGTAAGTGCTTCGGGGCAGGGCCTGATGTGAATGTATACATGTAATTGTAAAGTGCTATGGAAGATGTTGGCGCTATATAAATCCACAATAATAATAATAAAAATGACTCTTGCTCCTTAGAAATTATAGTGATATATAGTAGGGGTAAGTAGAACCCAGTCTTTGCATTGTGTTGATCACTTTTAACTTTATATTAACATATAATCACTAAATATGTATATATTTATTTGATGTTTTATTACTATAAGGATATGCTACACATATTCCAGGGTACTGGTTTATTCTAATCAAGTATGTGTAATTAAAATTCGAAAATTTTCGAAATTACGAGATTTTCTCGTATTTTCGAAAATTTTAATGGGTCCGCTCGCAGATTTTCGGATTTTCAAATTTTTTCGAAAATTCGCGGATCCTCGAGCGGACCGGATTTTGCGAAGTTCGGACATCTCTAATATCTAACAAAATAGATCATTCCCTGTTGATTTGCTTAGTATATGCAGATATATTTAATATATATGTTTCCATGTGGATCCGATACACAGTGTCCCATTGTTTTAAAAGTGACATTTTTATACATCACAAAACAGCTCTCTGATATTTATATGTGTAAGATAAATTATGGGATTTACAGTTTAATTTGTTCTTGTGATTTCCTGTGAGGGGGGGAGAATTTTGCAGCATAGTTCTTCAATAAGGACTATGATCTGCAATATGTTCTGTAAATATTTAGCTTTGTTCTTCCTTGACAGCACTTCCTTCTGTGTTAATGAATAGGGACATTTCTGTGATGTTTAATATGAAAGAATGCCGTATACCTTTGGGGTCTCTGAAAAGTTGTTAGGGGCTCCTCAAAAGATAGTCACTCTTGTGATATAGTTGAGCATTTATTTTTATTTATACATTTGTATTTGAATGAATAATTTATTTGGTTGAATTGATGGCTGAGAAGGAAAGAAAATAAATAATATTTTTTTTTTCTGTAGGAGTTCCCAGAGACATGAAAATTGTTTCAATGGTTTCACAAGAAAAAAAAAAAGAAACACTGAGATAGATAGATAGATAGATAGGTAGATAATAGAGAGAGAGAGAGAGAGAGATTCAATAGAGAAAAGCTCTCTCTTTACAAAGAGCTCCATTGCAAATATTAAATGGGGAGTTAAGTGCAAATACATTTTGATAAATGTGATGCATTTGGGGTTTAACAATCCTGATGCCACCTACACCATAAATAACTCTGTGTTAAGTGAATCTCTAATGGAAAAAGATTTGGGGGTTCTGGTAGATAACAGACTTAGCTGTAGCAAACAATGCCAGACAGCCAGGGCTAGAGCTAGCAAGATATTGTCTTGTATAAAGAGGGGAATAGATTCAAGAGTAAAAAATATTATTCTCCCCCTTTACAAGGCACTGGTAAGGCCTCATTTGGAATATGCGGTGCAGTTTTGGAATCCCATATACAAAAAGGACATCTTGGAAATGGAAATAGTTCAGAGACGGGCAACTACAATAATAAAGGGAATGGAGGGGCTTAACTATGCAGGCAGATTAGACAAGTTAGGGCTGTTTACATTAGAGAAGCGATGTTTGCATTGAGATATGATCACTTTCTACAAATATATTAATGGGCCATACAGTAAACACTTTGGTGCATTGTTTACTAATCAGTCATATCAGAGGACTCGAGGACATCCTTTAATATTGAAAGAAAAGAAGTTTCATCTACAGGTTAGGAATAGAGATGGTCGAACTATTGAAAGTTCGGTCTGTTTTCGAACTTTCGAACTATTGTAAAAGTTCGAAAGTTCGAAAACGGACCCATTAAAGTCTATGGGAGGCAAATAGTTCGAAAAGTTCGAGTCAAATACAACTAAAATATTAATGGTAACTTAATGTAAATGGCTGTGGGACCTGGGAAATGGTCTGGGGAGCATGTTCCAATATCCAGGACTTTCGTAAAATCGATTTTACTCTCCCACGCGCTACTTTCGAGCTTTCGCGTTCGAACGTTCGAGGTAACATGGACATTTTACTCGCAGATTCGATGCTCGCCTATAGGCTTTAATGGAGACTTTATTCGCAGATTCGATATTCGCGCCTAGCTATCATGTACATTTTACTCGCGGATTCGAACGTTCGAACATTCGATAAATCATCGAAAGTCCGGGAAATATCGAAAGTCCGCGTCCGAGATAGTTTGAGAAGTCCGGGTCCGTTCGAACTCGAACAGTTCGGCTCGAACTCGGGTTCGAGTTCGAGTTCTATGCCATCCCTAGTTAGGAAAGGTTTCTTTACAGTAAGAACCGTTAAACTGTGGTGTGACAGACGCACTACAACCCTCAGCCCAGGGGCGCTCTGAGCATGCTTAGCTCACTGCGAAAACCCCAAAACCCGACCGAGAGTTGCCCGTCACTTATATATATTTACCATGAACCATCGGTAACTGCCACCAGGTGTGTTTAAACGGTACACCAACCTACCCAGCATACACAGCTGTTCAATAAAACTAATAATAATGACCGTTAATTCGCTACCACGTACAGGTAGAAATAAAAAAGGATACAATAGAATATAATATACTGGTAAAACATAGCATCTCAGAGGTTCTTAGTTCCTTAGTTCTAATTAGAGCAATCAGAGATTCAGCTAACGATTTGAATATCGTTTAATATGAACAAAATCAGTGCAAACAATAACCTACAGAAAAACATAACAGACAAAATACAACATAAGCCACAGTAACACAAAATGGGATGAAAAGTGAAAATAATACTTAATGTCAGTCCTTAATGTTCCAGGATGAAATTAAGAAGGTAATTCCATGTAAGATGGAGTCCAACATTGTTTCCAGAGTTATTGGCCCTCAAAATAACTCTTATTGGTCCAAGAATAGATGGTAATAGAGAGCTAGCTCTTTGGATTTCAGAGCCATTTTTAAATCCCTGGAAAGGGTGGAACCAATTACCCACACCCAATCATAGAAAGGGGTGGGCTGAGCTAGAGGAGTGTAGCACACTCCAGGTGGTCTCCCTGACCCACCCACAAGGTGGCTTTTCCTGAAAACTCCCGTATGCCGACCGGGTAACGCGCCATAAAGCACAAACTTACAAATACGGGTTCAGGGCGATGAGATAAATTCGTAGATACCAAATTCAATATAGTAACTTCTTATTAACACATAGACCAACAAAAGCGTCTCTGTCGTGTTCCACACCAAGTAGACATGGAATGTTTAGATTCCAATGAAAGAGCTTTTACCCCTGAGTCCACTTTTAAAAACAGTTCACATAAATTATGCTCACAGAAAGATATTTGAATCTTGATATATGTTTTGCTTTCTAATATGAATATGAACTGGGGATGGAGTCTTTGTAATTAACCCCTGCTGAATGCTAAGTCTGTTTAGCACCTGACAGCTGGGACAAAAGGATGTTCTTTCATCCTGGTTAACTATACATAATGAAATTACCTGCATTCACATTTACCATATGCACAAACTATCTTGTCCAGACAGACAATAATACATTTAAGACTGGACAATCACATACAATAATACAGATCAAGAAATTGGGGAATCATATACAAATATATAGATTATAATATACATTTCCCCATATAAATATACACAAATCACATGATTGTGACATGTGGACCTGTCTTCCAGCAAATGTGGTAATAGCAATTTCACTGTATAGCTTTAAAAGTGAGTTAGATAGTTTCTAAAACTAAAAAATATTGAGAATTACAGGTTTTGCTAAATTTACTGCAGTTCAGGTTGATCCAGGGATACTTCCGATTGCCATTTTGAATCAGGAAGGCATTTCCTGTCCATTTTTAGCTGGGTTTTTTGCCTTCCTCTGGATCAACTGTTAGGTAGGGTTAAAAAGGAGGATGAAAAGATTGGACTTGAAGAATGTATGTCTTTATTCAACCTCAATTACTATGTTACATAAACTTTTAAGAAATGGAGCAGTATTTTTCCATTCTAATGACCGTAACCTGCTCATTAAGTATTGTGTCTGTGTAAAAATGAATTGTTCCGAAATACTGACTTCCTGTTTGCTGGACCCTTAAGAGTGAGCGTCATTGTCTTGCGCTTGACCCAGTGTCTGGGTTGATTCAGTTGCTTAGTAGAGATCTAAGCATGTTTGACCATCCAACAGCCAATCAGTAGAAATTACTGTTAGGAACATTCCAAGGTAGTGTGAATTCTGGAAATAAGAAGGACCATTACAGAACCTGAAATGTCAACTCACTAAAGTCAACAGCAGGGTATTTGATTTTCAAAATGGAAGAGAATATCTAGAATAACTACATTCCCCTTCCCCCACCCCCCTGCTACCTCTCTCCTTTCCATTTGGTTGCCCACCCTAGTATGCTGTTATCTCTCTATTTTATTACCCACTCTCATTCCTCAGTATATTCTGGACTTTTTTTTTGGGGGGGGGGTTATTATCTTGTCATCTTATGTAATTAGCCTTTTACTTTCTGGTAACCTTTGCTTCAATCAGTACTGCTCTGACCTGATGAAGAGGGTTGATCCCTCAAAAGCTTGTCTACTAAAATAAACTGTTAGTCCATTAAAAGTATCACAGTACTCTACTTTTTACTACATATATTGGACTAAATAATATATATATATATATATATATATATATATATATGGCAAAACAATCATTATTTTTACCTAGAATAACTAGGCATGCATAATATAAACTAATAATTTTTTTAAAAAAAAGATATTTTATATTGAACTCTCCCTTTAAAGACACATTGGAATCGAATAGGCAGAACTGGAGGCTATCAAGAGAAAGTCTAAAAAAGGAAAGAAGGAACTCTGCTATAAAAAAGTAATTTGGGTTTGTTCACAGTGGAGAGGAGTTGCTTAAGGGGACATACTGTAGGATCACTATATGAAAAATAATGGAGTCTTATAATAAGATTATTGAATGCCTGTTTACCAGTTGATCCTCCCGAAGGACATAGGAACTTCCCTTGAGACTAGAAGAAAGGAGCTTTCATCTTTGGAATGATTTTTTCCCCAGTAGAGTTAAACTGTCTACTTGAAGAAATTGTAAAAGTGTTTATTTAGCACAGCAAATTTACATAATACTGAAACATATACAAGGTTATTCAATAAAAGTTCTTATCATTAAAATGGTGCTAATTTTGCCCCAACCAATCAGATGTTAGCTTTCAAATGTTAAAAAAGATCTGATTGGTTGGGGCAAAATTAGCACCACTTTATACGATAAGAACTTTTATTGAATCTCCCTGATAGTGTGTAAATTTGCTGTGCTGAATAAATATTTTTTGTCACAGACGAGACTGGGGAATTAGTGGTCTTTCCCTATGACATAATTGGTCTTGAATTATCAAAGTTGGGTTTGTTTTTTCTAGAAAACAGGTGTTTGAAAGGGAATATAATACCCATATACAAATATGTTAGAGGGAACTACAGCCAATCAGTGGTGGATGTTTTCTTTCATAGGGATGAACAAAAGACTGGAGGCCCCTCCTTTAAACTTTAGGAGATTTCAGCTAAAGCATTTTTTTAATGAGGGCAGTAAGGTTATGGAATGCTCTTCCTGAAAATGTTGTGTTGGCTGAATCTCTGAACATGTTTTCATGGACAGGCAGTATATCCATGGTTACAGATGGTGACTGTATCTTGTGTGGGAATATGTGATTGGTTGTGTTGTTGTCTGGTTTGGCGTACTGTAACATTATTCCAATAGACAGGGCACATTTAGAAAGATACAACTAGTTGTGCTTGACCTCTTTCTTTGATTTATTAACCTTTAGATACTAGGAGCCAGCTCCCACAATCCTCCTCTATATTTTGGTGACAGTTTTAGTGCTATTAATTCATACACTTTAGTTCTAATTGCCATTTGGAGTAAGGAAGGAATTTCACACACACATTTTAAGCTGGGTTTTTTTCCCCCTTCCTTAGATCAACTGTTAGGTAGGGTGGCAATTCATCATATACAGTTGTAGGCTATTGCCTACCCCATCTGCAGGGCAATGCACTCATTATAATAGTGGAGACAATGCTGTCACTGCCTGCACTAATATAATGAGTGGATTGCCCTGCACATGGGGAAGGTGATAGTCTACCCCAGTATATGATGAAATTGCCAGTGTGCTGCCATTATGTGAAGTGATTAAATTCCCATGGCTACCAGTATGTAATGAAATTCTCATGGCTACCAATATGTAATGAAATTCACATGGCTACCAGTATATGGTGAAATTGCCACTTTTCTGCCAGTATATAATGAAAATCCCATGGCTACTAGTATGTAATGAAACTTACATGGCTACCAGTATGTAATGAAAATCCCATGGCTACCAGTATGTAATGAAATTCACATGGCTACCAGTATGTAATGAAATTTACATGGCTACCAGTATATGGGGATATTGTCACTTTGCTGCCAGTATTTAATGAAAATCCCATGGCTACCAGTATGTAATGAAATTCACATGGCTACCAGTATGTAATGAAATTCACATGGCTACCAGTATGTAATTAAATTTTCATGGCTACCAGTAGATAGGGTTTGTTAGGTTAAGCTAGGTTAGATTAGTTAGGGCCCTGCTGTCTGAAAGTGTCACATTGACAGGTGAAAGGCTTACAAATTTTTTGGCTAAAACCTTTTATTCCACAGAAAATAGGGTGGGTCTGGGGTGGGGATACTATTCTAGAAGGTGGGACCTTTAATGTATTTAAATAAATAGAGGATTGATATGCACATACAATGATAATGACACTAGTTAAATCAATGTGTATAAAGCCCCTCCCACTTTGGACAAGCCACATCCCACTTTTTTACAAAGCACCACCCACTTTCAATTATTAAACCACACCCTTTCTAGGGGAGAGGTCACGAGTTGTTTTTTTAAAAAAAAACCAGAATATTACATTGACATAACATAAAATTTTAATGTGCTAATATAAGAGAAACATAAACATGAATTAGCAAACCTAGCAAAGTCCTTTAAAAATGTCATAGAATCAAGCAAGTTAGTGCTAATCTTCTCATCACTGTCACACAAACATTTCCATCGATACCACTTCTGCCTCCCAAGCGTACAGTGCTTTTGTGATTAGCATGGAGTACACTCTTTGATTTCTTATTTGGTAGCAGTCCCTAAGTAGATGTAGACAACCTTCTTTGGTTAAAAAATGTAAAATGCTGCTTGAAAGATGATGTGATTTAAAATCTGTGTTTAAAATGATAATTTTTCCCCAGTGTGTGTTTAAATGTAAATATAGCGGGGCTTAAGGAAGAAGTTTACAGCTTCCTACAGTACCATAAATGTGACACTATTTAGTAGATTAAATAAATTATCTTTTAGTTATGTTCTAAATTTAAGCTACGTATGGACATTTTGGGCTAGACCACACAATTTTTTTGCAGATCACATCGCAAGTAGACATGTTCGAACTTTGCAAAATCCGGTCCGCTCGAGGATCCGCGAATTTTCGCGAGCGGACCCAATAAAATGAAAATATACTCGAAAATACGAGAAATCTCGTAATTTCGAAAATTTTCGAAAATACGTAAATTTTCGAAAATACGAGAAATCCCCTTCATTTCAAAAATGTTCTAAAATACGTGAATTTCTCGTATATTTTTCACGGAAGGCGGAAAATCCAGAAAAATCCGCCATTCGCGAACGGGATAAATCCGCGGCGGATCCGGGTTCGGATCCGCGAACTGGCCATCCCTAATCGCAAGCCCACGCGAAACACGCATTGCCATCTGTCATAGTGTGGCCTCAGCCTTAAAAACTGTCACCGGAAACAATCATTAGTGATCATTTAAATCAACTGTTTTATGAACGATTTCAGTGCATACACAGTCTATTCAGTTCTAAATATAGGTGAGGGGGAGATCAATGGCTGATAGGGCCAGATTCCTCAGTAGGCCACTGTCTACAGGTGGCATGGCTGCTTTGGGTGGCCCAGAAAATGTAAAAATGTAAAGCACTCCCTCTCTTCTACAGAGCCCCCCCCCCCAGCATTCCTTTACTTGTTGCCAGCCTTGAGCCGCAGCATTCTGTGATAACACGTGTCTAGAAGGTGACCAAGCAGTCTACAAAGCTTCTAAAAATGGTGCTAATTTTGCCCCAATCAATCAGATGTTAGTTTTGAAATATTAAACAAGATCTGATTATCTGATTGGCTGGGGCAAAATTTTTTAAAAATAAGACCTTTTATTGAATCTCCCTATATATGTCTTTATTCAACCTCTATTACTATGTTACTGTGACGTGTTGATCTTTTGGCACAACCGCACCCATGGCCGATTGAAGACCACAAGATCAGCAGAAGTTGCATTTTATACTTCTTTAGACTTTTACTTTAGCCTTTAGTTGTCCTAGAAGTTATTGCTAATTATTATTATTTTCTTTTGTAAATGATTGCATGTTTATTTACAATTTATTACAAGTTATAAGTAATTGTTTATTCCACAGTATTTGTAATTATATACATATGGTATGGGAGCAGGGACAGCAACAAGCTAGTTTCAGTAGGGCTGAAAAAATAATTCTGTGTTGTGTTGGTGGGACCCCTATGCTGATGCTAGATGTTGCCGATTTTTAAATTGTGGCACCAGTTGCAGAGGACTTTGTTAAGTAGAGAGAAGGTGCAAAGGGCTCATACTAATACACAAAATATGGAAAAACATTATATACTGTATGTAGCACTTAATCCATTTTCACATCGAAAATTTAGTATCACATATCATGCAGTCCCAAAACTCACTCGAGAGCATAATAAAAGATGCAGGTTCCCATAAGTACAGTGTATTTATTAATATAAAGAAATATAATTTAGAGAATTGCTCTTAGAAACATCAGTGCACCTTAAAGAGAATCGGTGGTCCTCCCAGAAACATTACAATCTACATTGACAATGCAGATAAATCTTACTTCTGTAATGCTTAGCAATAAAAAGATTGTCACTGTTTTAAAGCAGATAGCAGCATGAGCCTATGAGTCTACACAGCACAAATGCTACAAGGAGAACAGGAGTATACATGAGTGTGAATGAAGTTGTGAATGAGCATTCTTTGGTTCCCTGCTGAACATTTCATGATTGTATAACTTGTTCAGCTCCTCCTTGTGGGGGAGGTGGATGGCTTGTGGTAGATAGCACAAGGGGTAACCATGGTGTAGATGGGCTAGTGGTGGCATCAAAGGGGGAAATGGGCTAGCATAGAGGATAGGGAGGCATGTGTATTAAAGTGTGTAAATAAATTATAGAAGAGTACAGTATCAAAATCAATTATGAGAGAAGCCTGGCTAAAAAAGAATTGGAGATAATGCCTTGACTAAATAGTATGATGTAAAAGGTATAGCAGAAACATGGTTAAATAATTCTCATGACTAGGCTGTACATTTTAAATGATACTGCTTGTTTAAAGTGGTTTTAAACCATTTCACATCTAAATTTATACCTTTGGGAAATAAATGTAAAGAAAATAAGTCCACACCCGTGTGGCTTAAATCTGATGTAATGAGGCAAATGGAAAGAACAAGAATGGCATTTAAAATCTATAAGTCAGAGGGAAGGGAACAGGCCTTTAGGAACTCTAAAAACTGTAACTAGGATTGTAAGAAACCAATTAAGCTGACCTTAAACAAAAAGTATGAGGATTGAAAATGTGGGGCCATTAAATAAAAGGGATACAATAGTTACAGAGGATGCCCATAAAGCAAACACTGGTAAATGTATACACTATAGAACATCCAAGTACAGATAGCTAACACTGATAAATGTATACACTATAGAACATCCAAGTACAGATAGCTAACACTGATAAATGTATACACTATAGAACATCCAAGTACAGATAGCAAACACTGATAAATGTATACACTATAGAACATCCAAGTACAGATAGCTAACACTGGTAAATGTATACACTATAGAACATCCAAGTACAGATAGCTAACACTGGTAAATGTATACACTATAGAACATCCAAGTACAGATAGCTAACACTGGTAAATGTATACACTATAGAACATCCAAGTACAGATAGCTAACACTGGTAATGTATACACTATAGAACATCCAAGTACAGATAGCTAACACTGGTAAATGTATACACTATAGCGTAAAGTATAGTAGCAATAAAGGTATAATAGATGCAATTGTACTTTGGTTAATTGAGGATATGGTTCAGAAACAATTCAATAATGTAAATATCAATAAAGCTCCTGGACCAGATAAAATATATCCTCAGGTCCCTACAGAACAAAGTTCAGTTTCATCCATACTATTGTTTCAAATTTTGTCAGATTCTCTCATGTCTGGAAAACGTGCCTCTGGAATGGAAAAAAGCGGATGTAGTTACAATATTCTAAAAATGTAGTCATTCAGAGCGTAGTAATTACTGTTCTGTGAGTTTAATGTCAGTAGTGGGGAAGATACTGGAAAGTTTGACTGGCACATATTCTGGATATGGGAACATAAGGACTAACCTTATTAATAGTAATCAGTGTGGATTTAGGAGGAACAGACAATGTCAAACTAACTACTAGCAATAGATGTGGTAAACTTAAATTTTGCGAAGGCTTTTGATACATTACCCCATAGGTAACTTTTGTATAAGCTAAGGTCAGTTGGGCATGGGTAGCACATTTGTACATAAATAGAAAATTGGTTGATGGATCGGATGCAGAGAGTAGTTGTACTGGTGCTTCATCAATATGGACTAAAGTTATATGCCACAGGGTTCTGTTTTGGGGCCACTTCTATTTAATCTATTAATTAATGATTTGGAAGTGGGTATTGTCAGCAAGGTCTCTGTGTTTGAGGATGACACTAAAATGTGTCGACCGTGAAAAGCTATAGATGATGTGCAATGGTTACAGGCAGATGGGGCATTGGTCACCAATAGAGCATGTCAGAGGACACGCGGATATCCCTTAAAACTGGAAATAAAGAAGTTTAGTCTTCAAGTGTGGAAGGGTTTTTTCACTGTGAGAACGGTGAAACTATGGGACTGTCATCCATTGGACATGTAATTGGCAGGTTCTTGGAAAGTTTAAAAAAACAAAGAATGTTGCATGTTACTGGTTTTGACAGTACCAATCTGCCCCAACCAATCAGATGTTAGATTTCAATTGTTAAATAAGATCTGATTGGTTGGAGCAAAATTAGCACCATTTTAAACGATAAGAACTTTTATTGAATCTCCCTGATAGAGTTTAAAGGGCATCTATAGTGGGAAAATGAACTTTTTTTTCTTTCTTTCCATGTGTTCTATAATTCCCCACAACCCCCAGAGTGTCTTCACTTTTTTCAGATTCCCTCTCTGTACTGAGTTACACCAGTGAATACGTGATTGCATTCCTCTACTCCTACTTGTACTGTCAATCAAATCCCTGTGACAGTGATCCCCCCTCTCTGCTCTGTAATAAACATAGAGATAAGAGCATTAGCAGGGGGAGAGAGGTAGCTTTGATGCTAGATATAAGGCTGCACTTGACCCCCCTTCTTAATAGCTTTCACTGATTGATGATGGGTCACAAAGTGAGAGATCGTAAACTGTACTGATCTCCTTCTTCCGTTTCTCCAGGACAGCTTGCTTTCTATTGGCCACTGTGCGTGGGTGTGTTTTTCAGGATGTTAAACTTTTAACTCCTACTGCACATGATAAGCTTGTTGGTTAGCCGGTGTTGAGACATGGAGGAGGTAACAGAGGGGAGGGGGAAGGGGGGAGTGCTGCACACAGATCTGAAACCATGGTTAAAAAGAATCACTGACAGAGATAGGATTAAGGCAGCACAGAGTACAAAAATTTAACTTTGCAAAGGAGCAATGTGTTTTTTTCACTATAGATGCCCTTTAAGTTGATCCAGGGATACAGTATTTTCTAATTGCCACTTGGAATTATTGCTTGATACATGTAAAAGCAGGTGGGTACGCTAAGAACTGTATTTGTGGCAAATAAATACGGATACATTACTGAAAGGTGAATATGAAGCACTGGTGTAACTGCATGTGTCTGGAAGCAGTGGCTTAACTAGGAATCACTGGGCCCCCAGCAAAACCATGATGGGGCCCCTATCCCTGCTTCATTTACAGTGTTCTTCTAGAAGGAGGCTATATCTTTCATTGGAAGATGCCACACCCCCCCTTGCTGCTCCCATTGTAGTTACACCCCTGTCTGGAAGAGAATTTGTGTAACCACTGAAGAGAGTAGGAATTGAGGAATTGATACGCTAAACTGCGCTCATACAGGTATGTTCTTTATTATGAATAACTTATAAATGCAGCTTAAAGCACAGGTTGAGGCGGGCTTAAAGGAGAACTAAACTTAAATTTTTTTTACATCCTAATATGAAAGCTTTTTTCATTCTACACAAATACATTGCAAGATTCTTCTCTTACAAGTTACATTTAGCACATGTAAGAAAGATTCTGTAATTAAGAAGGTTTCCATGTTGCCAGTACAACCCGCAGTCCATGTAGTCATCAAAGAGCCGCACCCCTTCACCCCAGTATTCACTGTCTCTATGCACAATGTGTTTTTTATACAGATGTATACACACCAATATAGAAGTTCCTGATAAGATTTTGAAAGCTGCTTGTTACCCTGCAGTTTATTTACCAGTCAGTGTGAGTTGCTGGGAAATAATCTGCAGGGTAACAAGCAGCTTTCAAAGTCTTATCAGGGACTTCCATTTTGGTATGGAGACATCTGTATGTCATTTTTAAAATTCTGTTACTAGCAAAAGATAAAGCTTCTAAATGTAGCTGGATTCTCAGTTTATGCAGTAGTGGCGCACCTAATAAAGCACTAGTTTTAGAAAAACTCAGTCCAGATGGTCAAAACTTCAAATCCCCAGGTTTTCTTTGTTTTCATTATGTTCCTAGCAAAAGATAAAGATTCTTCAGGTACAGGTACAAGTATAACACATAAAATCTTAGGGTTAGGGTAGGGGTAAGAGCTATGCATTAAGTGTGAGGAAACACAATCCCTTACCTCCTCCTTGCTCCCGTGCAGTTCCTCCATCTGGTCGCACTGTTCGGACCTCTTTGGCTGTTCCTGGCACTCTACTCCTGCCCATCTGTGGTCGAAGTCTTCCGAGGATTCCCAAGTGCCGCACTTCTGCTCGGAGATGCTCAGAGGTTTCTGGAGTCAATATTGGGCACATGGGTGTGCCTTCAACTCCTCTTATGCTCTCCACCATCAACTGTCCATAGGTGAAGCCGCCGACTAGATTCGGGAATCGGCACTGAAGGAGAGTCTGGGATTTGTCGGTGCATCACATTAAGAAAGACAAAATACCAGAAGTTGCAGGTTCTATTCCGTAGATTTACTTTTAATCTTTACTGAAATGCTAACATTTTATCTAAGAAATACACTGTAAACATTACTTTTTTTTTGGATTCCAATTAAAGGATTATATCATTGTTAGGACAGGATCATTGAATGTATTTGAAAACAAAAAACTGAAATCCCGTTCATCGGGGAGAGGGAGGATCTCTGTGCTGTTATGTGATTGGCTGTCAGCTTATACAAATCAAGGCTGCAATTTCCTTGTTTTGATATGTTGAGCGCTACAGAGTATGTGCATGTACGGCGACACTTAGGTTTACTCAGCTAAGGTGGATTGTGGGAGCTGACTCCTAGTACTCACAGGTAGAGTTGGCCGAACTTCCTAAAGTTCTGTTCATTTTCAAACTTCCAACTTCAGTAAAAGTTCAGAAATTCGAAAACAATCCCATTAAGTCAATGAGGATTAATAGTTCGAAAAGTTTGGATAAAATACAGATAAAATAGCAATGGTAACTTACTGTAAATGGCTGTGGCATCTGGGAAATGGTCTTGGGAACATGTACCTATCACCAAAATTTGTCTTAACACTTCCTTTCTCCACGATTGGGTAATTGTTGGATTTCTGCATGCTACATTCAAAGGTTATGGCCAATTCAAGGGTTACCAAACGCTACATTCGAGAGTTACCAAAATTGAAGTCTACATTCAAGGGTTACCGAAATTGAAAGCTACATTAAAGGGTTACCAAATGATGCATTCGAGGGTTACTGAAATCAAAGGCTACATTCGAGAGTTACGAAAAGCGAAGCCACATTCTAGGATTACTGAAATCAAAGGATACATTAGAGGGTCACCAAAATCGAAGTAGACATTCAAGCGAGGGTTACCGAATTTTCAATATTTATTGAAAATATGTCCGCGAGTTCGAAAAAGCCGAACTAGTTCGTAGTTTGGATAGTTCTGAGTTTGTACGAACTCATAAAGTTCGACCTGAACTCGAGTTCGGTTTCGAGTTCGGGTCTATCACTACCCACAGGTTAAAGGACAATTATACTCACCTTCCCTCCACTCCTCTTCTTAGGTCAGTACCTTTTACCCAGGGTGAGGACCTGAACCGCTAGATCCTCACCCCTGGGTTCGCGTATCTTGAAGCTCAGCGTTACTGAAACGCTGCTCTGGTAGGCTCCGCCCCTCCTCGTCGCGCAAGGAGAGGAGGGGGTGGAGCAAGAAGAGGAGCGGAGGGAAGGTGAGTATAATTGTCCTTTAATTTCATAAATCACCCAGCAGCCACAGCAAAGGGAGAGGTGAGACACAGCTTGTTGTATGTTTGTGAATGTGCTCTGTCTATTAATGTGATGCGGCGACGAAGTTGTCTGGAGACTTTAGTTCTCCTTTAAAGTCCAGCCCTAAAATGAAAACTTACATACAGGTAAATCACCCCCCAAAACCCTAAACTGAAATATATGAAACCTGAAATCCTGCACAATGTCCTGTTTCCCATGTTTTTGCTTCCTGGTTCTGCCAGTTAGCAACTGTCAGTTATGTATTTGGCAGTTAATATCACAGCCAATGACTGAATGTTTATCCCCTGTCTGCCTCTTCTGAGCATGCCCAGGTTCAGTACAGGTTTCTGCATAGCAGGCATACAGTAATGAATTCATAGAACAATATATATCAACATATTTTAAAGAGGCCATTCTTTCTAAAAGATGTTCTTATGAGGGTGGAGTTGTCCTTTAAATGTTTCTAAATGTAACTCCTTTATGTTGCTTTGGCTGATGCAGGAGTACAAAGCATTTTCCTCGGAATTAGCCTGTATGGAGGGGTCTAGTCCCTTGAGCAGCCAGGGAACTGCCATCTCTGATACAAGTGAGGAGAAATGAAGGATCAGGAATGCAAGGCAGGTGGTAGTGGTAGGGGACTCCATTATAAAGAAGGTAGATAGGGTAATCTGCTGCCAAGACCCTACATGCCGAACTGTGTGTTGCCTGCCTGGTGCTAGGGTTCGGCATGTGGTGGATCGTGTAGACAGATTATTGGGTGGGGCCAGGTGTGACCCAGCGGTCTTCGTTCACATTGGTGCCAATGACAAAGTTAGAGGAGGAGGTGAGATCCTTAAACATGATTTCCGAGAGCTAGGGGCCAAGTTAAAGGCAAGGACCTCCAGGGTAGTGTTTTCAGAAATACTACCGCAGCCACATGCTAAGCCATGGAGACAGCGGGAGCTTAGGAGCATTAATGCGTGGCTAAGAGAGTGGTGTAATGAAGAAGGGTTTGAGTTTATTGAGAACTGGGCAGGCTTTGCTGTCGGCTACAGGCTCTTCAGTAGGGATGGGTTGCACCGATGGCGGTGCAGCTGTTTTAGGGGAGAAGATGGCTAGAGGGTTGAAGGAAATTTTAAACTAGGTTGGGGGGGAGGGTATTAGCAGTCTCACTGGGATAGATAGCCCAGGAGGAAAGCAGGGTGTAGATAGGCCAGTGGTGGGCGGAAAGGGGGGTGGGGCTAGCTTAGGGGATAGGGAGGCATGTTTATTAAAGTGTACGAATAAATTACAGGATCATAATCTAAAATGTATGTTTGCAAATGCGAGAAGCCTGGCTGACAAAATGGGTGAATTGGAAATTATGGCATTGAATGAAAAGTATGATGTAATAGGTATAGCAGAAACGTGGTTGAACAGTTCTCACGACTGGGATGTAAATTTAGAAGGATATACCTTGTTTAGGCATGACAGAGAAAAAAGGAAAGGGGGAGTTTGTGTTTATGTTAAAAAATAATTGAAGCCAAATTTAAAAGAAGAGATAACTGATGATATGGATGTTAAAGTGGAGGCAATATGGGTGGAATTAGGCAACAGGAAAGGGGGTAATGTCATTGTTGGTGTCTGCTATAAGCCGCCAAATGCTAGCAGAGAGGAGGCGAGTCAACTTCATATGCAGTTGGCCAGGGCTGCAAGTTTGGGGTGTGTGCTCATTATGGGGGACTTTAATTACCCTGACATTGATTGGTGTAGTGGAACTGCCATCAATCAATGTCAGGGTAATTGACATTGATTGATGGCGATGAGTTCCTGAATTTGCTGCAGGATAATTTTCTCTCACAGGAGGTTGAGGTTCCAACTAGAAAATGAGCTCTGTTGGATCTGGAAATATCTAACATCCTGGAACGCATTATAGATATAAAGGTAACTGGAGGCTTAGGGAATAGTGACCATGAAATAGTGGCATTTGGACTTTGTTATCGAAAGGAAAAGTGCGCTGGGTTAACAAAGACATTCAAATTTCAGGAAGGCAAATTTTCCCAGGTTAAAAGCAGCTCTTCAGAATGTCAACTGGGATAATGTATTATCAGGTAAAGGTACTGAACAGAAGTGGACTGTGTTCAAGGGGATTTTAAGCCAGTTCACATCTATAACCCTTGGGAAATAAATGTAAAAAAAATAAATCTGCGCCCATGTTGCTGAATTCTGATGTAAAGAGGCAAATGGAAAGGAAGAAAAAGGCATTTAAAACCTTTAAGGCCGAGGGAACAGAAAGGGCCTTTAGGGATTATAAAAACTGTAACAAGGAGTGTAAGAAAGCAATCAAACTAGCTAAAATTAATAATGAAGTTAGGATAGTTGAAAAAAGCATCACTAAGCCTAACAAGTATATTAATAGTAAGAAGATGAGGACTGAGAATGTGGCACCATTAATTAATGGGGATAAGTTAGTTACGGAGGATGGCGATAAAGCAAATGTCTTGAATACTTTTTTCCCCTCTGTATACACTATAGAAGATCCAAGTACAGAGATCATAGAATATAGTAGCAATAATGTTATAAAAGATTTAACTGCACTTTGGTTAACTGAGGATATGGTACAGAAAGAACTAAATAAGGTTAATATTAATAAATCTCCTGGACCGGATAAAATACATCCTCTGGTACTTAGAGAGCTAAGTTCAGTTTTATCTAGGAAATTGTTTCTTATTTTTGCAGATTCCCTCATGTCCGGTGGTGTGCCTCTGGATTGGAAAAAGGTTGATGTTATTCCAATATTCAAAAATGGTAGTCGTTCACAGCCGGATAATTACAGGCCTGTAAGTTTAACTTCAGTGGTGGGGAAGATCCTGGAAAATTTAATAAAGGAACATGTTCTAGAGTATGTTTCAAGGACTGACATTATAAGTAGTAACCAGCATGGATTTAGGAGGAACAGATCATGTCAAACTAACTTGCCTGGCTTTTATGAGGAAGTAAGTAGAAATGTACTCTGGCATAGCAGTAGATGTAGTTTACTTGCTTTTGATACAGTCCCCCATAGGCGACTAATGTATAAGCTAAGGTCTGTTGATCTGGGGAGTCACATTTGTACATGGATAGAAAATTGGTTAATGAATAGGATGCAGAGAGTAAGTGTAAATGGGACTTCATACTTATGGACTAAAGTGCTAAGTGGGGTGCCACAGGGTTCTGTGTTGGGGCCGTTTCTATTTAATCTATTTATTAATGATTTGGAAGTGGGTATTGTCAGCAAGGTTTCTGTGTTTGCTGATGACACAAAACTTTGTCGACCATTAAAAACTTCAGAGGATGTGCAATCGTTGCAAGGGGATCTAGATAGATTGTCACATTGGGCTGCTAAGTGGCAGATGAGATTCAATGTTGATAAATGTAAGATGATGCATTTTGGACTTAAAAATCCTTGTGCTACTTATACTAAAAATGGCTTTGTGTTAAGTGAATCCCTGTTGGAAAGGGATCTTGGAGTTTTGGTGGATAACAAACTTAAATGTAGCAAGCAGTGCCAGGCGGCAACAGCCAGAGCCTGCAGGGTATTGTCTTATATAAAAAGAGGTATAGATTCAAGGGAGGAAAATGTAATTCTACCTCTTTACAAAGCATTGGGTAAGGCCTCATTTGGAATATGTGGTGCAATTTTGGAATCCTGTGTACAAAAAGGACATCTTTGAAATGGAAAGGGTTCAGAGAAGGGCAACTAAATTAATAAGGGGATTGGGGGAGCTTGAATATGAAGAGAGACTGGAAAAGTTACAATTATGTACGCTGGAGAAAAGATGTTTGTGTGGGGATATAATTACTGTGTATAGATACATTAACGGGCCATATAATAAGCTATCTGGGGCATTGTTCACCAATAGAACATGTCAGAGGACACAAGGACATCCCTTAAGACTTGAAGAAAAAAGGTTTAGGCTTCAAGTTTGGAAAGGTTTTTCACTGTGAGAATGGTAAAGCTATGGAACTGTCTTCCAGTGGACGTTGTTATGGCAGGTTCATTGGTCAGTTTAAAAAAAAAAGCTGGATGAGTTTCTGCAAACAAGGAATGTTGCAAGTTACTGGTATTAATACATAAAGTAGAGTTGATCCAGGGAAATCTCCGATTGCCACTTGGAGTCAGGAAGGAATTTTTTCCCCATTCATAAATTTGGTGGGTTTTTTTTGCCTTCCTCTGGATCAACAGTTAGGCAGGAAATGAGGATATTGCTAGATGGGTTGGACTGGATGGACGTATGTCTTTATTCAACCTCAAATACTACTACTAAAAACATTTCCCAGTATAACTAGAGATGGACTAGAACTCGAACCTGAGTTCGAGCCAAACTATTCGAGTTCGAACAGACTCGGACTTCTCGAACTATCCTGGACCCGGATTTTCGATATTTTCCAGACTTTCGAAAATTAGGGAATGTTTGAATGTTAGAGGCTTGCGAATATGGGAGTAAAATGGCTATTATACCTATACATGAGTAAATATTGAATTCTCAAATCCGCAAGTAAAATGTCTATTATACCTATACGCGAGTAAATGTCGAATTCTCGAATCCGCAAGTCGTTCATGAGATAATTATCAAACATTCGAATGCGAAGCTCGAAAGTAGCGCGTTTATTCGAACATATTCTCCAGACCATTTCCCAGGTCCTACAGCTATTTACATTAAGTTACCATTGATATTTTAATTGTATTTCATTCGAACTTTTCAAACTATTTGACTCCCATTGACTTTAATGGGTCAGTTTTTGAACTTTCACACTTTTGAACTTTCCATATAGTTCGAAAATGGACCGATCTTTCGAAAGTTCAGCCAACTCTAATTATAACATGAAATACAGTATACAGTAAAGGGCCTTTTATTAGAAAACCAAGTCACACCCTGCTTAATCAGCAACCTTTTACATTTGAAACAGTTCTGTGGAATTCAGATTTGCACCTGTGGGTAGTAGTCCCTTATATTGCCTACAGAAATGAATTTAAGATGGCCAGACTTTGCAGTGATGTATGTAACCATCAGGATGGGTTAGTTCCACTCACATGGAATTATTCTTTACAAGAATTAGGTTTCCAGTGGTTCAACAATAGCCTTTTAATGGCGTAAAATAGCATGTTCAGAAAAGGGAGGCAGATAGAGGAAAAAAGAATATTGGAGAGTCATTTGATTCTACATATTACTATAGTTGTAGTATAATATTTGGATTCTATTAGATCAGTTTCTATTAGAATATTTCCATAATAAAAGAACAGAAAGCATTTTTCCAGAAAATCATAAAAGGCTGGAGCACACATCTGCTAGGTTCAACATTGTCAGACCAGAGACTGGGCTAATTACATTAAATACAGTATCAAATGCTCAGTTGCAGATTAAAAGAGGGCGGCTGTGCTGTCTATAAAGCTACATGACTCATCTATCCTGCTATAAATGAGACTCATCAACCCAAGCAATGTCCTTGTAGTATGCAATGTGAACAGGCTAATCCCATAGGCTAAAGTTTTGACATTACAAGACAGAACGCTATTCTCATCCAGACAGATAGCCTTACATAATTAAAATAACTACAGCTTGCACAGGAAATTTACTGGAATTTAATTTCCAGAATTGAATAGAAATTACAAACAAACATTTAACAAATATCTTCAGTTAACCTTGTGATCCTGGGCTGCACTGTAGAATTGTGATTTGGTTATTGATTATAGTATCTGTTACACTGAATATCTCCATGGACAGTATAAACAGATGCTGTTACCAAATAAAAGCATTTCATAAACCCTTTATGATAAATTGATGCTCTGGGACCCATGTATTCTTTATGCAGTATATTAAAATTACGTTTTGTTGGTAAATACAGCACGGACAATGCATAAATAACTGTTGAAAAAAAAGAGCTTGACTGTTTTTGTTGCTATTCAGTTGAATTAATTATTGGGGTTTTAGTCATAAATGATCCTAAATAAATCAAAGTTTGTGCTGCTACCGGCCTGGGTCAGAGGGGGCTAGGTTGTGTAGTGGTGGAGATCAGTACAGTGAGCCTTCTGTTGAATAAAGTGCTTATTTAACAATGAAACGTTTCCAAATATTCATTTATTGTTTGTGTGGGGTTTTCGGTGACTTCCCATCCTTAACCTTATTGCTGACATTAGCAAATTCTAATCTCATAATTGTATGAAACCCACCCACTTAAGGGCATGTAAACACATGCAATCGATGGGCCGACCCACGCCACATGATGTGTCCGGAATGGCCGCTTTGGACGACATTTGTTTAATGTATGGGTGTGTGGTCGTTCAGTTAAGCAAGGTTGATGATTCGAAACAGTGGAGGCCCGACATAGCTCTATACATTAAACGATACTCGGCTGAAACGCCCATTTGGTACACATCATGCTTAGAAGGTCAGGCCACGTGATCGCACATGTGTACAAAGCTTAAGAGTGTAAGCTCTTTGGACCTAATTCCTCATTTTTTTAAGCACAACACTTATCTTTATATACTGAAAAATGTGCTCGGTATCTATACTTTATGTACTTGTGTATTTATATGTTTGATCTCTGAAGGATTCCTTCATTGTTAATTTATATTCTATACATTTATAAATCCATTAACTTGAAAAATTCGAAATTCCTAATTGACTTTTTACATTTGCTTGTGCAACAAAGAGGATTTTATATTCTTATAATACATAAACATTAATTGCAAAAAATCCATGTGTCCTATGGTTATCTAGAACAACTGCACGCAGCCTCCATGTCAACTGATACATTGCAATACACCAGGGAATTTCTACACTTTCCATTCAATTGGGTACATGGGGAAGTAGTTTCAAAATTGGCCCATACACCCAACAATCCCAATTATACAATATTGGGATATTCCAATATTGCACAATTGTTAGATTGTGTATGGATTGTGTATCGTATGGCAATCATAGGGATTTTTTTAAATCTAAGTAACCCCAATCTTATGATACAGCAATCATACCATCGATATTGTTGCATATATGGGCCCTTTAAAGGTCCATCTCACTGTTCTCTCTCACCTTCAATTTACATAAAAAGCGGTGCTCGTGATAATTCTAGTCTTTCTGCCAATTTATATATTTATAGGGCATGCCTTTATTCATTGTAAAATGTAGCTACAAATGGTCTAAATTGCTATCAGATATTGATATTAGGACCAGTGATGTAGAACCTACGACACGCCAGATGTTTGGATACTACAACTCAGCAACCAAGGCATGATGGGAGTTTTAGTCTCCAGACACATGGATTGCCACAGATTCGACCACACTGGAATAGGCAGTTCTTCCCCTATCCGAGACATTTAGCATAGAAGTGACCTTGATACTTTCATAAAGCCAGAAATGCCAAATATGACCAACTTTTTAAAACTGAATTTCATTTCAATACTTTATTTCTCAAGAAAATTGTGCACAGCGCCTTGAAAAACTTTCCAATACTGCATTAGCATAAATATTTTGAATTATTTATATTCTAGATGATGCATTCATTTATTTCATCATGGTGAGTTGGGGAAATTGATGCTCTTTGATTGAATGCATATTTTAAACCTAGTGCAGTCAGTCCTTTGTGATCCAGCTTGTAATCAGTAAAAAAAAATGATTAACTTACTATAACGTGCCATGACCTCTTCAAAGTGAATTAGATCAAAGCTTTTGTAGCAATTCTGTAATAAAACCGCTTCTGTTATTAGTCTTTTTGTGAACTGGCAGAGTTTAGCCGTGTAATAGAACACCAATACAGAGAGCCTCTGGCAGGCAAGCCTAGTAGGGGGATCTTAGTGGAAATTAATCCTCAGCTAAAACATGTGACTTCCTTTGCCTGCAAAGGTAAACTGTATGGGACTTCCTCTGTTAAATAGCTCAGTCTGTAGAGATGTGTGATTCAGAGCTCATGCTCCAGCTGGCTGGCTCTGTGTGTTGGATCTCACTAGCATATTGTTTCACTCTCTCTATTTTTTTGTGATCTTTGCAGCCTGTAAGGATCTGCTGCCCTCTGATCGAAAACTCAACACTTTTGTGCAGATCTCAGTGGCACATCCAACAGAACAAAGTTTAACAAGATATGCAAACACTGAAGTGGTGGAGGTGAGTTTCCTTTTCTTATTCTTTCACAATTAGAAGGTTTCTGCTGCAAGTTAAAACACTTTCAGTATTGCTAAGCTGAAAGGTATGTAACTTGGCTAGTGCTAAACGGAAATAATTGAAAGATCTGGTTATTTGTAACCCCAGTGGTTTGTCTACATTGCAGTATGGTTATTTATTTCTATGCACAATAACAATACAATACATTTCTGATGTGCATGCAGATATTGTTGCAAATAAGTGAGAATTCTGTTTCCCTGCATTGAAATGGTTGCAGTGATCTACTGAAATGCTGTGAGCGTGGTTCCATGGATTTGATACTGGAGGGCAGGAATTTTTAACACATTGTTTGGAGCAGGAACAAGGAAGTCTGGCAGTGCAGTGAAAGCCAGGAAAGGATTTGTTTACACTGGTGATATGGCATTTCTTAACAGCTGTGCTTATACCCTGTAAGAAAATAGTACAATGTAGAGGCAATAGAGAATGGAATGCCCTTATGCATTAGTGATTCTTTAGGCATAGATCCTGGAATGAATCTGTCCAGCGTGCTTACTATGGACACTGATTTCCAGCTGACTGCTAATCTGCTTGGCAGCATCTGAAGGTTTAGCTCTTGTGTTAGATGTTATTACAGGCTGCTACATATCCGAGTGTTTTCGCTCTAACTGCTTGGCATCCAACACTAACAAAAGCTAGGCGCTTAATACATTCATTTTCATCTTGGAGAATGACCCAGATCCCCCCACCCCCCTCCCTAACCTATTTAGTGTCCGTTGCAAAGTATATATTGTAATGATACTACAACAATGTTTGGCTATTCTTACAGTTGATTTATAAAAAGCAGCAACAGAATAAGGGCTACCAAAGTCAAAACTTGACAATCTAGTGAGTCATAAAGATGGATGTTAGTTTGTACATTCCATTTCAGTTTGCACATTGAAAATAATGTTACAGTAGCTATCCCTTTATAATAATTAGCCTTAGCCAATCACAGGAGCAGATGCCGGTTGAAAGTTGAAACCCCCCTGCTTGACTTCTGTGCACGGGAAAGGCACAGAAGTTAAGCAGAAGCAGCGGGGGAATGAAGGCTGGTAAGCACATTTGGGGAGATCTTTGAGACCTGTAAACCTTGTGAGGTTGAGGTTTATAGCAATTTCCTACAAGATATAAAAATTTACTTTGGGGGTGGACATACACTTTAACTGTAAATGGCATTTGAGTAAATGTAACTCCCCTAAAGAAATAGATAAGATAACTCTGCATTGTCGGGCCACATCTCCTGACTCCAGTCATCTGCTCCCCTGCCTAATGTGTAATGTAATAGGTTTGGCTAGTGACTTCTAGTAGGCGGAACCTGCTGTAACAAGTGCCTGCAGTTACTTATGATTGGGCATGTGCAAAGATCACTTGACGACACTGCTATTAAGCAATACTGTAAAATAAACTGCAAACCCCATCAATTTCCCAGCACCCAAATCAAAATGCAAGGAGAGACACAGATTGCTGCTTTTATATCAAGGTGCCCTGTCTGCTGATTCAGTGTTGTTCTGAGGCTTTGATTGTCCTTTAATTTGGTACATGAGCCTAAACAGTTCTGTTTGTTTTAGCGATTTACACAATTTATGTTGTAAAAGTCCGTTGAAGTCTGAGGCCAAACCTTTTTTTAATTTATTATTTTTTTAACAATCTTCTATGCTAGCCACAAATGCTAATATGATTGACAGGCCAAATGAATTTACAGTGCAGCTGACCAGCCATACAAAATGAACAGTTAAGCCACTGACCTGCCACTGCTGTGTTTAAGGTCTTGGTATGTACATAAGTAACAAGGTATTCACTTTTCTTACTTTTTTGGCAAAAATGAAGTGTAGGCTGTCAAAATAATTAGGTACAGATGGCAATTATTAAGGGCTGTAGCTTGTATGCCTAATGGTTACTGTACTAGGACACCCATAGCATAAAGTCCACATTTAAAGCTAGGTACACATCTATCGATTTTTTGTCCTGACCGACCGTTCGATACTTTCGACCGGTCGGCCAGGAGGAAGGACTGTCGGCAAAAGCAGCCGCGTCCGACAGTTACCATGTCCGATCGTGTGATCCATAGAGGACCGCACGATCAGACGAGGTTTTCCACCATGTCCGATCGTCCTTTCGTCCGATTCGGACGAACGGTCGGTCAGACATGGCTGCATTCGGATGCGATAATTTCGGTCTGATACACTGAACTATCGGTCGATAGCTTGCCTAAGTTAAAGTACAACTATATTGTAAAAATGTACTTTTTAGAAATAAAAAGTACCTGGGACAGGGAGGTAGGAATGATTATTCCCACCTCCCAATATTGTTTCGTTGAGAAGCTACAGGACATTTAGTTTTCATCTGCCAGATTATGGCTCTGGGCGCTCAGAAAGACTGACAGAAGCAGTTATCTTTGTGCTGCTGCTCCTTATAGAAATGATATTGGGAGGTAAAAAGTACCAATCCTACCTCCCTGCCCCAGATACTTTTCATTTAAAGTGCATGTCCACCCCCAAAACTATAATCCCCCCCACTACTGGCCCCACCATGTAGTGTAGTTTAATCCTTACCTCACATCCCAGCTCCATAAGGACTCTGCCTTCTACCTGGCCTCCGGGAGAAGTTTGGCATGCGTACTGCAGCCCTCCTCCCCCTCCCTCTCCCTCCCGATTAGCATTCCCTCCCCCTAGTGTAAAACCCTTTTAACCAAAGATTCCCCCTGTCCCCTCAGCCCCAACCGCTATGTTAGTATTATTAGAAAATGCCCGAAACATTACTTACCTTCCCTCTTGCCTCCACCGCACTGAACTCCCGGCAGCCGCTTCCGTGATTGGCTGCCGCTCAGCCAATCACAGACGCGACTGCCGGTCCCGCCCCTCTGCTTGCGTTTACTTGCAAGCAGAGGGCCTGGCAGCGCGGCGGAAGCAAGAGGGAAGGTAAGTATACTAACATAGCGGTTGGGGCTGGGGGGACAGGGGGAATCTTTGGTGAGAATTTTTTTTTAAGGGTGGACATACCCTTTAAACTGTTTTTGAAAAAAAGTTTATACGTACTAGTTCTCCATTAAAGCTTTTTTACTTATCATAATACTCAACATAAAGGTGACCATACACATGGATGTGTTTTAGCAAATACTGTTGGAACCTGAACATCGGGCAAGTGTATAGATGGATTACGATGCAGGCAAACTACCGCTGTTGGCATCCTAACCTAACGGTGTAAATGGCAATTTTTTTTGTCAGATCCTAAGGGCTAGGCCACACTGCTGCGCTTTTTTTGCATTTGCGCGTGCTTTTTTTTTGCATATCATTGAAGACGCGACAACGCACCGAAAACGCATGTTTTCGGGGGCATTGCAATTGCGATTTGCGTTCCGCATTGTAAATCGCAATCGCATGCGTTTTTTAATACTTAATGAAAAAACGCAAGCGCAAACTCAACGAAATCGCACATGAAATCGCATGCGATTCCGTGTGCGATTGCGTTGCAGTGTGTCCGTGCACTTATTGGCTCCCTATACTGCAGTATAATAAGATTGTTGCTGTCTATTGGTGGGCCTTATTTTGTAACACTGGTGGGGTAAATTCCAATCTGGTCATACCCCTTACACCAGCTACCTTTACACCGGCTACTAGCTGCATAAAAACGATTATTATTATGGATTTATATAGCGCCAACATCTTCCATTGCGCTTTACAACTACATAGTCATACATTACATGTAGGGTAATGCATATTATACAAAGTCATACATATTACATACACAGGTAATGGTAATACATAATATAAGTACACAGAGTGATGAGTTACTTTAAGCAATACCGTGATACAATAGTAAAGAGCTTATAGTCTAGAAGAAATGTGGGTGAGACATAAGGTGACAGGAATCGGTAGGCTGTAAATATATTGGCAGTGGATTGTGAGAGGTGGTTAGGATCAGGTTGGGTCAGTGAGAGGGGTAATGTTTAGGCCAGGTTATATGCTTGCCTGAAATGGTGGGTTTGAAGGTATTAAAGGATGGTGAATTATGGATAGACGGAGGGAGTTCCATTGCAGAGGGGCAGCAGGAGCAAAGTCCTGAATGCGGGCATGGGAAGAGGTGACAAGGGTGGATGAGAGGAGCATATAATTTGCGGAGAGGAGGTTGCATCTGGGACAGTATCTGTGGATCATCTCTGAGATGTTTGGAGAGACTGTGTTGGATATGCTTGTGAAAGTTCATTCGTCCAGGTCATGGTATATCTGTTGCATACAGTTAGATCAACAGTTGATCTAATTTAAATCAACAGATAAGCTGTGTTGGATAGTACTTTATAGGATAGGGTTAACAGCTTGAATTGTATGATGGGCAGCCAGTGGATGGACTGACAGAGAAACGAGAAGAGAAATGAATGAGCCGACAGCAGAGTTTATGATGGATTGAAATGGTGGCAGGCGGTTGTTCGCTAAACCACAAAGGTGTGTGTTGCAGTAGTCTAGTTGGGATATGATTAGGGCATGGATTTGGATTTTAGTAGCTTCTTTCAAGAGGATAGGACGAATGTGGGAGATGTTTCTGAGTTGAAGCCAAAAGGAATTTGTAAGTGTGTTGACAATGACGGATGCACAATATTATAGTTTCTGGGGCTGCATAGGTGACTTTGTTAGACCCCTGCAACAGCCCGCATATCCTGTGCTAAAGCTGTGCTGATAGCACTGCCGCATTTTAATGCATGATCAGCTCGTTAAAAAGTGCACACTAGTACTGGGCAATTGTTGTGGTTATCGGAGCGCATGCAGACTGCATTTTTTGCACAATATGCATGCGCTCTGATTGTTTAGCAATAGCAGTTTCCCAACCTGCTAGGACGCATTATAGTGTGGCCTTAGCGTGACTGTAGCATGAGATGTTTTGGACAGTGCCCTTTTTATAAAATAAAACAATTCTGCTCCATTAGCGTATATGTGTTAAAATAAACAGCCTTAGAATGTAACAAACATGGCCATAATACAGTATGCATTTTTTTTTATTAAAGGAAGGAAAATGCCCTGTGGATAGCAACCTTTTTTCTGCTGTTTGTAAACAAAAGTAATTTTAGTTGCAGAAAGGCCTTAAGGAATATTGGAAGCAATCGTATTGTAGAATGATTTAGAGAGTGGAAATGCATTCTGTATTTAAACGTTTAATTATCATTTCAAATCTTGCATACATTAGTGCATAAGATGGTCTTCACCTCAAAGCTCATTAAAGTGAGTGAAAGTGCTATATATACTATAGATTACTGAGCCTAGTAAACATTGCATGTGCTTTGTTGTTTTTTTTCCTGACCTGTAATTGGCTTAATCTTGCCAGGAAATCTCTATAGTTTTAAGCTGGGTACACACAGTTCCAATCTTTAACAGATGACAGACCGAATCTTAAAGCGTAACTTCAGCCACAAAATAATTTTATATATTCTGAAGGTTCACTGCCCAAAACCCCACTTGAATAGTAACTAACCTTCCTCACATTAAGTGATTTGGGGCTGGAGTTACCTTTGGAGCTGGTCCTACACTACATTGGCACAATACCAATTAGACATCCAATCTGGGATATTGATTGTAATTAGAGGGTAAATGTTTGTTTTGATCTGGCCATACACTACAAACTTACCAGAACCGACTGGCCCAATCAATTTGCGATCAATATTATGATCGTAAAATCTCTATTTTTATCTTAAACGTGATCTGGACCAGAAATAATGGGATGTAAAACTGTTACTCCTCTTGTTACAGTGGATAGATTAGTTCACCCTCAGCGCTCATGGATTTATAAAGTCTCTCGGGCCTGAGGCACATGCGCAACCAGATCCAAACAAACATTTATCCAAGAAAGAGTGGCCATATCATGGTTTGCTGCAATCAAATAGCCATAGAGACTTTATAAATCCATGAGCGCTGAGAGTGAACTAATCTATCCACTGTAATTAGAGGAGTAGCAGTTTTACATCCCGTTGTTTCTGGTCCAGATCATATTTAAGATCGGCATTATAATCGATTTTACAATCGTAAGGTTGATCTAAAATTGATTGGGCCAGTCGGTTCATGTAAGTTTGTAGTGTATGGTCAGCATTACAGATTCTGTCAGTTATCTTGTAAAGATGTGGCTACACATCGAATAGTCTACCTATATTTAGCATAGGAAAGATTATTCAGAATTGCCATACAAGGGATATTATTGGTTAATACCAATTCTTTTTTCTGGTACACACTTTTCTGATAAAGGGGCAATCTCATCAGAACCAACGGAATTGCCCCATTATTGTTACTGTGTGTGCCCAGTTTTAGCCGTTTTTTGTTTCTGAATGTAAACATGTGCTGGTAAATGCAGCTTTGAGCAGAATTTTACTATGCAATGTTTTATGATTGAAATAGCAGAAGCCATTAAAATGTTAGCGAACCATGGCCTATTGCTTCTACAAGTCTCACATACTAAAACAAAGTATATAGAGCATTACGGCTTAGTACTTTTTAAAATGAATTACTGTATAGCAGCAATTGATCTTGCTTAGTTTATTCTCTTTGCCTCTAATTTATGAGGTATCCTTTCTTTAAAGGTTTGTTTAATGTTAAAATAATAGGCAATGACACGCATCAGTCAAGTATTGTTCTTTATAGCCAGACACATAAGTTTACTGTGGTGATAGGTGGAAATCAGTTTACAGGGTATCTCCACCCTCTTAACAGAACTTTGTATATAACCCCCAAACCTACTTTTCAATGTACTTTTCAAAAGATGCTTTTTACAGTACCTTACTTACAAAACCCGATCCCTTGCTTTCAGGTAAAACTTATTTTCCCCACCCACCCAATTCCAGATATCATTATGTTTACTTACCTCCATGCAGTCCCTAAAGACCATAATCCTTACCTTTCTCTGCCGTAAGAAAGCTGGCATCTCAAACAGATGCTTGCTTTCTTCCTGATTGCAGAAGTCACTGCTGTGATGTGGCATTTTGGTGTGCCTCCTCTGTCCTGCACACTTCCCATGTAAAACTCTCTAAAGCAAAGAATTATGATCTTTGGGGACCACCTCCTACATACTGGAAGGTAAGCAACAATCTCTAGGGGTTGAGGGGTGGTGGGCAAGGTAAGTATTGATTGTTGTTTTGGGGTGGACATGCCCTTTAAGTATGAACATTGCATGTTTGTATTAAAAATCCATGTATAACTACAATTTATTTCGCAAAAATAAAGCCAGATGTACACAGATATTAAGGCCCTGATGCCAATGAACTACAGACGTCGGGATCACAAACGGTCAACACTCATACAGTGAATGGCCGGTTGAATTTACAAATTATACCGTATATTGCCAACAATTCCAGTGGAATGTGTTTGGTCACCTTTAAAGGCACATTTTGCACGCTAGATGGCAATTAAAGGAAATTATACTTACCCTTTCCCCATTCCACACCTGAAAAGTACCCAGGATGAGGACCTAAACTGCTAAGCCCTCACCCTGGGGTTTCCCTTGCCGCTCAATTGCTCTCTGCCACTGCGAGTGACAGTCCATGGTGTAGCTTATGGGAATACACCCTTCTTTGTAGAGTCTGTCTTCCCATTGGCTACACGGCTGACTGCAGAGACAAGTCGGAGGAGGACAGGAACGGCAAGGGAAACTTCATATAAGTAAGTATTCCACTAACCTGAAAAGTACTCAGGTGTGAGGACTTACCGGTTTAGGTACTTGTTACTATTATTAGGTGGAAGAAGAGGAATTAGGGTAGGTGAGTATAATGGTCATTCAAAAATATAATAAAACTTTACATATTGTTTGGTGTGAAATAATAACTGAACTGTTTTTGTTGTCTTTACATATTGTCACAGGAAATTCTTCCAACCACTTGTTATACAAATGCCCATGCGAAAACATACTGTTTTATATGAATATTATTAAAGGACATGTAAACTGAGGCAAATCCTTTTTTAACTAATCACACAGTAATTATGATTAATTACCACCAATCTTAAATCTCCCTCTTCTTTGACTTTCCTATCCCTTGTTTGTTAGCTCTGGAAGTTTTACTTTTTAAAGAGGGCGGGGCACAGCTAGTCAGTAAAGAACTGTCAATTACCCAGCCCCTCCCCCTGGCACACTACATGTAAAACTATCCATTCTATAAAAGTAAAGCTTATTTCTCTGTCACTGCATGGCTAATTGATTCACCATTAAGATCAGGAAAAGGAATAAGCAATATCTGTTTCTCTGTGCTCTTTCTGTGCAGATAAACCAAATCCTGCTGTTAGCTGCTGTCTGTGTTAGTTAAGTCCTAATGTAGCACTGTGCCTAAAAAAATCAATTACAAAGTCCCCCCCCCCCCACACACACACATACACCTTCAAACTCCTACAGCTAAAAGAGAATCTTACTGGTTTCAAGCAGTGATTACAGCTTCAGTGCTGCTTACCTTCCCATAGCAAAGCAGTTTTACTTTCACTATAACACAAAATCACTGCGTGAATGCTATTGGCAAGATCATCCCCACTGCACATGCTCCACACTCCATTTGTGCCTAAGTTTTGGGAGGGGGTGGATACATAGAGAGGAGACATGCATACTAACTAAGATTGAGCTGAACAGGACATGAGGAGATCTAGTGACAGGGAGCACTGAGAGCAAAAAGGGATCAAGTTTCTAACAGCACTAAAAATATAGAAATGGATAAAGTCAAGTCATTTTTTTCAGTTTAGTGTCCCTTTAACCTACACTACCTATCTATTATTTGACATGTTATACATTATATTTTAGATATAATTCATATTATTTTGCTGTTAAAATCTCAGTTGTTGCTAATTCGGTGTCATGTTCTAGAATAGTTTGATCCTATTTAATTAAAATGCAAGCATATTAACATAAGGGATTATGAGACTATTTATGTAAATTAATGACATTGGAAGCACCAAGAAATAGTCATAAGCCTATAAGGCAAGTTTTTACATGTCAAGTATCTTTATACTTGTAATGTGACTGACTGTGTTTTATAGAAGGTTCCTTATATCTAGTTACAATAACTGAATTCTTTGATGTAAAGTAGTGTTAATATAATACACACGTTTCTTGTAAACTGCTGTTTGTATAGAAATGCAAAGCAGACATGGATATTAAAAACAAAAAAAACCCAACTCTGCTAAAATTAAAGGTCATGCTCTATTAAAGATGGGGGCTTTAAAACACATAAACTCGTGTTTGGTGCCCTCCCACACAAAAAACAAATAGTCTATGTAGCGACGATAGATGATGATGTTCTTTTGGTACCTTCCAAGAATATGTCTCTCCTTGAAGGTTTGCATATACAAATTCGCCATAGAAGGGGCTACATTAGAGCCCATGGCGCTACCAGAGACTTGTTTGTAAAAAGTATTGCCAAATCTAAAATAATTGTTGGTCAGGATTAGTTCCAGTAATTCCATGAGGCATTCAATCGGTGGATTTCTATGATGTGCCGTGATAAGTGCTGTCCGACAGGCATTAATGCCTTCATTTTGGGGGATCACTGTATATAGACTTGTGACATCGCACATCATAAGAATCATATTGGGTGATATGACGATGTTTTGTATTGTTTCCCGTAAATGTGTGCTGTCTCTGATATATAAGGGCATCTTCTGAACCAAAGATCCAGTTAAATATAGCTTCACCATTATCCCCATTTACAGCTGTCACATATGACCAAGTTAAAAACGACTCTATGATTATCTTTATCATTTTCATCGACATATAGGTCGACATACTCAGTGGCTACCTATAGATATATCTTTGTGGACGGCTGCATGTACCGAGGACACAGCCGTTGGCCCTCTTTACCATTTATTCCTCATGTATATATACCACCATATGTATCGTGCAGGGATCGTATGTTTAACATAAGTCCTCAAGTCCAGCCCCCTGTTCTATTTACCCATGTCCTGTTCCATATGTATTTATATATTTATCACATTAGCACACAGCACTTTGTTGCACGTTAGTATCTTATGATACATCGGGTTTTCGCGTGTATGCCAGTTTATTCCATTGGATGTCTAGCATTCGCTAGACACTTGGTATTGCTAAGTTTACATGACAGGAGTGTGTTGCTCCTGAGCCGACTGAGTTTCGGCTCTTTTCGTAACCGGCATTACTCGGACACACCCCCCTTTGTTGATTGGTCGTTGGGCCACACACCCCTCTATTCACATTGGCCAGCGTCACTATGACACGAACAATTCACAGTTCAGTATTGACACGGATTGGATGCCACAGGTATTTAAACTATTGTATTATGATTCACATATGTTCTGAAGACGGCCCCAATTACGGGGCGGAAACATGTCAACCGGTATGTTGAATAAACATTCACGCTATTCGAAAATCCTGTGAGTGCCTCCGTTTCTCTGTAAGCTGTATCTGTTGTCGTGCACCCGGCTGCTAAATTTGTGGAGTGCCCCTGCCACCAATATATATATAATTATATAATATATATAATATATATATATATTATTATATATATATTATTATATATATTATATAAAATATCTTGAGAAAGAAAGCAGTGTCCTCGAAACGTCGCTGGTTTGTGGGCAGACGTCTATTAGAATGATATAAGCCTGTTATCTGCATGAATATATTGGTGTGCGACTCCTTCTTTAACCTGTATATATATGTTTTAGGTACATAACGGAGTACCTTGGTGTGTGTGTGTGTATATGTGTATATGTATATATATATATATATATATATATATATATATATATAGTAGCAAAAGTGTGCCCGTTGGTGCACAGTGGGTTTTTTATGTGTTAATTTTATATAGTTTAATTTGCTGGAGTGTTAGTTACATATATTTATTAAAATATATTAATATATAATAAGTGTAAGCTACCCGCCACTTACAAGGCCCTCCATAGGGTAGTCCTATCTAAGAATGACTTATTTTAAGTTATTTTTGTAGTGTAATTATTATGTTTAAGATACGTTTTTACCCCGCGGCACTTGGAGCCTTTCCCGGTAGTTCCGTCTTCCAGGGTTAGTTTGCGGCTGGTTGTGGCTGAAAACCAGGCCCCGCCTCCCCATGGCACTTGGAGCCTTTCCCGGTAGTTCTGTCTTCCAGGGGGTATTTGCGGTTGTTCGCGGCCAAAAACCAGGCTCCCAGGCCCTGCCGCGTGTGTTGGGAGGCTCCGCGGGGCTTCCATCGGCACTTGGAGCCCCAGACCAGGTGCTGTCAAGTTGTATACATACAATACTGTACACACATTAACTCCCTCCTCCAGCTAATCCCCAGGGCTCTCAAGCAGGAACAGGCAGCGTCTCAATACCTAGCAACAGCAGGGATCGCCCACCATTTCTATAGGCAATGCCTTCTCTCCCAGTTAAACGGAACACTATTGGCTTTTATCTGGATTACGACCAATGTGGAAGGGCTTTGTTAGATGCTGTAATTTACACACATGCGGCAGTAATGAGGAACCTGGTGCTTGTTTAATATGGGGTATTCCTATTGGCTGCTAGAATACAGTCGGCCACTATTACAGTAATGGGACAATTTATAATAATTGTACTAACCTGGAAGCTGATCATTGTGAGCACTGCTGCTAAAAGAATAGGAGAAAGAGACAGAGAAATTGACAGAGAGAGACAGACAGACAGAGAGAGAGAGACAGACAGTGTCGTTTGGCCACGCCCACCCGCTTCCACTACACATTGCATCAGGATGTGAAGCACTCTCCCACAATGCAATACAGCTGGATATCATCTACACTTACTGGCAAAGCAAACTTTGTTTTGATTGGCCATTAACTCGCACATGCTCAGTAAGTCTTCTCGTAAGATCCTTCCTCCCACATGCAATACAGCTGGATATCATCTACACTTACTGGCAAAGGAAACTTTGTTTTGATTGGCCATTAACTCGCACATGCTCAGTAAGTCTCTCCCACAATGCAATACAGCTGGATATCATCTACACTTACTGGGAAAGGAAACTTTGTTTTGATTGGCCATTACTCGCACATGCTCATTAAGCTCTCCCACAATGCAAAGCTAAAGGATGTTACTGTAAAGCATGCATTGCGTCAGGATGTGATGTAGTGCTACAGCACTACCAGAAGCACCCTTTGGTAATAAGGACAATAAGGAAATGGCAGCAAACTTCCATCAGAATTTAATAAATTTGAGAGGTGTGTTCTATAGCTCCATTTTGACCAGTCCATTCAAACGTGGGGAGATTCTGTAGGTTAGTACTTTTTTATTTTTTATTTCGTATGCCATTTACACACTGTTACACACTTGTTTATCTTTATTTTGTACATATTAATAAACTAATTCATGTTATACATTTTACATTACAATATACACTTTTACTATGTATAATATTATTTTAGCCACCCCCACCTACATAGTACAGTCTAAAAACTCAATGCAATCTCCACAAAATGGAAAATAATTTTATATAGGAAGGATATGTGCACTCCAGTCTTTATTAGTGGTACATTACATACAGCAACCATTTGGTCCTGGTTCCCTTTAATGATGTAATGTTTAAAAATATGGTAAGATTTGATGGAAAAAATGTAGCTCTAAAATTAAACCCATCAACACATTCAGTATATATTAGTAGACTGTGTCGATATTTAAAGCTCTTGAAAAACTGTGGACCTTGATTTCTATTAATAGTATTAAATCCTGTGGGCTTATGTAAATGAATATAAGGATTTATTAGGATATTCAAAATATTTGAAAGCAGATGTTTTGATGGTATATAGGCCAACTGGGTGTTATAAAATAAAGAGTTTAGATAAAAGACACTGTCAAGAACAAAGTATACATTTGTACATGAAACTGACACAAACAGGGTTTGTAGAAATAGATATCATGTCACTCTAGTTTAATCCCTAAATGCTGCTGTCATTACAGCTGTGTTCATTGGTTTGGCGTAATCAGTATAGTTTCTAGCTGTTTTTACAAATTACAGCACATGACCATCAAATGAGGCACAAAGCACAGTGACAGCTGGCCCTAAGGAAACACTATATTTTAAAGCAGTCTGTTGAAGGAAATAAACTGTTTATTGCTACAGACTAAGAACCGAACCATAAATAGAGACTGAGACCATACACATGCTACATTCTTATATAGCAACACAATGATTCTTTCAGAATTTCACTGTATAATACTATACCATTGAATGAAAACTACATAAAAAATTTTATGTACCGTAATTTTTTTTCAGGTACATATTAGTGAGATATGCATGTCCGTAAATCAGCATGTCTGGAAACTTGTTTTCAAGTCTTGTTGAAATACCCCTGCTGCCAGTTGGGAGGAGGACCTGGTATAGGGCAGGTCAGTCACTGGTCCAATTAGATCAGGGTTGGTGCTGCCTGTTAGTGATGGCCCATTTCGCGGATCCGAACACGAATCCGGATTTACCTCGTTTGCGAACGGCGGATATCGGCGATTTTCCGCCTTCCGAACTTTTCCGAACCGCGTTTCTGAAAATTTTCAAAATTATGAGGATTTCTCGTATTTCGAAAATACATGAAAACCCGTATTTTCGCATGAAAATTTTCATTTTAATGGTCCGCTCGCGGATTTTCGAATTTTCTAATTTTTCCGAAAATTCGCGGATCCTCGAGCGGACCGGATTTTCGAAGTTCGGCATCTCTACTGCCTGTGTGATGCATACATTATAAACATATCCTGGAAAGCATATCTAACTAAAGGTTTATCTTTTAGAGCACTACGTGGATAAATTAATCCAGGTTGCTAGATTGCTGCCTTTTTTTTCTCGTGTAAAATTTAAGGGCATGTCCACCCCCGAACTAAAATTTAACCCACTTCTGGCCCCACTGTGTAGTTTAAAAAAATCCTTACCTTACATCTCTGCTCCAAATAGTTCTCCTGCAGTGCTTGTCCACAGTCCAGGAAACTGAACGTAGGGACGGTCTTCCTTTGTAAGGTTTCTGCCACCTCCCTGTCCTCTGAGAGGAAAGTGTGCATGTCAGGGGAGCTGTTTCTCCCCCTCCAGATACCTCCCTGGCTGCCCATCACTACCATAAAAACATCTTTCGGTAGTGTAGGGCCCCTTTCCCACCCCCAACTGCATTGCCAGATTTCTAAAAAAAGATTCAACCCATCGTTTCTGCTGCGATCTTCGTTGACCTTCAGCCAATCAAAGACGCAGCTCCGGTCTGCCCCCGTTCCTGCTTGTAAGTTTCGGCAAACGGAGCCCAATCAGAACTCCGCGGGAGCGAGGGGTTGTAATTAAAGTTCAGAATCTTTTGATTAGAAATTTGACAATGTGTTTGGGGTGGCAGGGGAGCCACTATTTATAAAAAGGTTGTTTTAGGGTTAAAAAATACCTTTTTTTTAAAAAAAAAAACATTTTATCTAAAAATTCTTTCAAAAATAAAATGAAATTGCAGGCAATTTCACACATGTCTGCTAGTTGTTGTGATTAGAGTAAAGCTGATGGCAATTAAATTCACTCGAAGTCCTTCTCCTGGACCAATCCACCTTTAGACGAAAAGCCCACTATGGTGCACTCTGCAATAAGCTTGCCTGCCCATTGGTCTAGCCCAGGGAGGGGGTGTTGCTCTAGAGGAACTGATATTAAATCTGTTATCAGGTGTTAAATATAGATAGTCATCAGATGTAGACTGTAGGGTTAAGAACCTAGCTTTTAGAGATCACCGAACTTCATAAAGTTTGGTCTGTTTCGAGTAAAAGTTCGAATTCGGACCCATTAAAGTCAATGTCGGATGTGATAGTTCGAAAAAGTCCAGATGATTTACAGCTAAACTAACAATTGTACTTACTGTAAATGGTTGTGGCAGCTGGTAAATGGTCTGGGGAACATGTCCCTATCACCAAAACTTTTTTAAACACTTCTCAAACACGAGTGGGCAATTGTCGGGTTTTGCGCAAGCTACATTTGAGGGTTATGGCCAATCGAGGGTTGCCGAACAATACTTTTGAAGGGTTACCGAAAATAGAACCATAAATTCAAGGATTACCGAAATGGAACGATACTTTCGAGGGTTAGTGAACGATACATTCTAGGGTTAGTGAAAATGATCCGTACATTTGAGGGTTACCGAAAACGAACGATACATTCAATGTTACGAAAGGCCTGTAAATTCGATATTTTAGAGTTTTCGATAATTATCGAAAATACAGCCGCGAGTCTGGAAAGTCAAGAAATCCGGGTCCGGGATAGTTCGAGACGTTCCAGTCTATTCGACTTGTTAAGTTCGACTCAAACTCGAGTTCAAGTTCTAGTCCATCTCTACAGCTTTTAAGCCCCCATCCTAATTACAGTAACTAGGAGGATGGAGTTGAAAAATCTGTACAAATATCAATTATTGTTTTAATAGTATAATAATTAAATGTAGACTATTTCCCAGAAATGGATTGTTTTATAATCAGTTTTTAAAGGAGAACACAAGCCCAACAAATCATGTATAAATAGCAACTAAACTCAGTCACTTAGCTCTGTGTGCCTGTATTCCGCCTGCGCACTATACTTCATTGGAATTCAGACAGGCAGAAAGCTGTCAATCATTTGGTTTATTTTGAGTTATTCTGTTGGCCATTAACTCGCACATGCTCAGTAAGTCTCTCCCACAATGCAAAGCTAAAGGATGTTACTGTAAAGCATGCATTGCGTCAGGATGTGATGTAGTGCTACAGCAGCTACCAGAAGCACACCTATTGGATAATAAGGACAATAAGGAAATGGCAGCAAACTTCCATGCAGAATTTAATAAATTTGAGAGGTGTGTCTATAGCTCCCATTTTGACCAGTCCATTCAAACGTGGGGAGATTCTGTAGGTTAGTACTTTTTTATTTTTTATTTCGTATGCCATTTACACACTGTTACACACTTGTTTATCTTTATTTTGTACATATTAATAAACTAATTCATGTTATACATTTTACATTACAATATACACTTTTACTATGTATAATATTATTTTAGCCTACCCCCACCTACATAGTACAGTCTAAAAACTCAATGCAATCTCCACAAAATGGAAAATAATTTTATATAAAGGAAGGATATATGTGCACTCCAGTCTTTATTAGTGGTACATTACATACAGCAACCATTTGGTCCTGGTTCCCTTTAATGATGTAATGTTTAAAAATATGGTAGAAATTTGATTGGAAAAAAATGTAGCTCTAAAATTAAACCCATACAACACAATTCAGTATATATTAGTAGACTGTGTCGAATTAATTAAAGCTCTTGAAAAACTGTGGACCTTGATTTCTATTAATAGTATTAAATCCTTGTGGGCTTTATGTAAATGAATATAAGGATTTATTAGGATATTCAAAATATTTGAAAGCAGATGTTTTGATGGTATATAGGCCAACTGGGTGTTATAAAATAAAGAGTTTAGATAAAAGAGCAACTGTCAAGAACAAAGTATACATTTGTACATGAAACTGACACAAACAGGGTTTGTAGAAATAGATATCATTGTCACTCTAGTTTAATCCCTAAATGCTGCTGTCATTACAGCTGTGTTCATTGGTTTGGCGTAATCAGTATAGTTTCTAGCTGTTTTTACAAATTACAGCACATGACCATCAAATGAGGCACAAAGCACAGTGACAGCTGGCCCTAAGGAAACACTATATTTTAAAGCAGTCTGTTGAAGGAAATAAACTGTTTATTGCTACAGACTAAGAACCGAACCAGTAAATAGAGACTGAGACCTCAATACATGCTACATTCTTATATAGCAACACAATGATTCTTTCAGAATTTCACTGTATAATACTATACCATTGAATGAAAACTACATAAAAAATTTTATGTACCTGAATTTCTTTTCAGGTACATATTAGTGAGATATGCATGTCCGTAAATCAGCATGTCTGGAAACTTGTTTTCAAGTCTTGTTGAAATACCCCTGCTGCCAGTTGGGAGGAGGACCTGGTATATGGGCAGGTCAGTCACTGGTCCAATTAGATCAGGGTTGGTGCTGCCTGTTAGTGATGGCCCAGTTCGCGGATCCGAACACGAATCCGGATTTACCTCGTTTGCGAACGGCGGATATCGCGGATTTTCCGCCTTCCGAACTTTTCCGAACCGCGTTTCTGAAAATTTTCAAAATTATGAGGATTTCTCGTATTTTCGAAAATACATGAAAACCCGTATTTTCGCATGAAAATTTTCATTTTAATGGGTCCGCTCGCGGATTTTCGAATTTTCTAATTTTTCCGAAAATTCGCGGATCCTCGAGCGGACCGGATTTTGCGAAGTTCGGACATCTCTACTGCCTGTGTGATGCATACATTATAAACATATCCTGGAAAGCATATCTAACTAAAGGTTTATCTTTTTAGAGCACTACGTTGGATAAATTAATCCAGGTTGCTAGATTGCTGCCTTTTTTTTCTCGTGTAAAATTTAAGGGCATGTCCACCCCCGAACTAAAATTTAACCCACTTCTGGCCCCACTGTGTAGTTTAAAAAAATCCTTACCTTACATCTCTGCTCCAAATAGTTCTCCTGCAGTGCTTGTCCACAGTCCAGGAAACTGAAGCGTAGGGACGGTCTTCCTTTGTAAAAGGTTTCTGCCACCTCCCTGTCCTCTGAGAGGAAAGTGGCATGTGCAGGGGAGCTGTTTCTCCCCCTCCAGATACCTCCCTGGCTGCCCATCACTTACCATAAAAACATCTTTCTGTAGTGTAGGGCTCCCTTTCCCACCCCCAACTGCATTGCCAGATTTCTAAAAAAAGATTCAACCCCATCGTTTCTGCTGCGATCTTCGTTGACCTTCAGCCAATCAAAGACGCAGCTGCCGGTCTGGCCCCCGTTCCTGCTTGTAAGTTTCGGCAAACGGAGCCCAATCAGAACTCCGCGGGAGCGAGGGGTTGTAATTAAAGTTCAGAATCTTTTGATTAGAAATTTGACAATGTGTTTGGGGGTGGGCAGGGGAGCCCTACATTATATAAAAAGGTTTTGTTTAGGGTTAATAAAAATACCTTTTTTTTAAAAAAAAAAAACATTTTATCTAAAAATTTCTTTCAAAAATAAAATGAAATTGCAGGCAATTTCACACATGTCTGCTAGTTGTTGTGATTAGAGTAAAGCTGATGGCAATTAAATTCACTCAAGAAGTCCTTCTCCTGGACCAATCCACCTTTAGACAGAAAAGCCAACCTATGGTGCACTCTGCAATAAGCTTGCCTGCCCATTGGTCTAGCCCAGGGAGGGTGTGTTGCTCTAGAGGAACTGATATTAAATCTGTTATCAGGTGTTAAATATAGATAGTCATCAGATGTAGACTGTAGGGTTAAGAACCTAGCTTTTAGAGATCACCGAACTTCATAAAGTTTGGTCTGTTTCGAGTAAAAGTTCGAATTCGGACCCATTAAAGTCAATGTCGGAGTGATAGTTCGAAAAAGTCCAGATGATTTACAGCTAAACTAACAATTGTAACTTACTGTAAATGGTTGTGGCAGCTGGTAAATGGTCTGGGGAACATGTCCCTATCACCAAAACTTTTTTAAACACTTCTCAAACACGAGTGGGCAATTGTCGGGTTTTGCGCAAGCTACATTTGAGGGTTATGGCCAATTCGAGGGTTGCCGAACAATACTTTTGAAGGGTTACCGAAAATAGAACCATAAATTCAAGGATTACCGAAATGGAACGATACTTTCGAGGGTTAGTGAACGATACATTCTAGGGTTAGTGAAAATGATCCGTACATTTGAGGGTTACCGAAAACGAACGATACATTCAATGGTTAGCGAAAGGCCTGTAAATTCGATAATTTTAGAGTTTTCGATAATTATCGAAAATACAGCCGCGAGTCTGGAAAGTCCAAGAAATCCGGGTCCGGGATAGTTCGAGACGTTCCAGTCTATTCGGACTTGTTAAGTTCGACTCAAACTCGAGTTCAAGTTCTAGTCCATCTCTACAAGCTTTTAAGCCCCCATCCTAATTACAGTAACTAGGAGGATGGAGTTGAAAAATCTGTACAAATATCAATTATTGTTTTAATAGTATAATAATTTAAAATGTAAGACTTATTTCCCAGAAATGGATTGTTTTATAATCAGTTTTTAAAGGAGAACACAAGCCCAACAAAATCATGTATAAATAGCAAACTAAACTCAGTCACTTAGCTCTGTGTGCCTGTATTCCGCCTGCGCACTATACTTCATTGGAATTCAGACAGGCAGAAAGCTGTCAAAGTCATTTTGGTTTATTTTGAGTTATTCTGTTCATAGAGTAAAAATAGGTTTTGGCTTTTGTGCTACTTTGAAACAGCATTTTATTTTTAATAGACAGTGAACTTATAGTTTGCATCTAATCTTTATTTTTTTCTTTATTCATGGAGGGATATTTTTCAGGCATTTTTTTCTTATCTTCCTTGTTCTGCTGTCTTTCATATTTATATTATTCACCATTTCAAATTTGGTTGTTAATTGCTGAAAGGTCAGTGTCTTTACAGTGGATTATAATGTTTCAAAATGATTTCAAATACAAGTATAAAAGTGTTGGTAGGATAAAAGTTTGGCATGGATTTTGAGTGGACATTTCCAAATCTAGGTGATTGGCAAATGGCAATATATAAAAGTTTTTTTTTCTTTGTGGAAAATCTGACATTTAGTCAAATGTCAAAATGTGTGAAATATTGATGTAAATTCTACAAAAAAGAATGGTGGAGCCCCTTTATAATATAGTGGGCTTCATTCAAATGACACAGTAAGCAGGAATCTACTTGGGTGTTTGTGAGACGGACATTGACTCATTATCTTTTTGTGAAAGGGGGGGGGGGATTTGTAAAATTTCTGTTTGATAATATAGTAAATCTTTTTACAGTAGACCAAATGTAATACCACACTTTGCTCATATGCTTGGTTAGTATAAGTGAAAGTAGCACATTATCAGCCCCATTGACAAAAAGTTTAGTTGGCAAAAGATAAAACGCTTTTTTTCGTTTGTTTTTTTTAACGTTTTAATGAAGACTCACTCATTGTTTTGTTTTTTTTTAACAATCCCACTGGATGGAGTAGAAAGCATTCTTTGAAACTGGTGTTCTCCTGTTAGTCTGCATGCTTGTCAGTTGCTTTTTTGGCTTCCAGCAGCTGCCACCTCTGTCTGCTTACACTGTCTCCTTGTGCTATACAGGGAACAAGGGACCCACTGTTTCTGACTGGTGTGACGTTTCCATCGGACTATCCCATCTGCGAGGAAACTAAAATAAAACTAACTGTATATGATGTCAAGGATAAGTCCCAAGAAACTGTGAGTATCTGCTGCTTTTTAATGTTTTTCTTTTTTATTGGTATCTGTAAGGTTCAAGACTTAAGTGCTTCCAAAGGTTGATGTGAACAGGCTAAGTGCACTAGGTGTGTCATTTTCTGTTATTTCTGCTCCCTTAATGCATTTTAAGGTGTTCAGGAGGATGGTTTTAACTCTGGTAAATGTTTTGTTTCCATTCTTCAGCAGCAGTGGCTGAGCAACAGCTTTTTTAAAAATGCATTTATTACATTTATATTTGATGAAATCAACCCTTTTGCTGTGAATGTGACCCAAGATGCATTTCAGTGGTGCCCTTTGTCGTACTATATATCTTTCAGAATAGAGGTTAACTAGAGCTGTATTTAGAACTCAGTGGAGCAAGTCTTTATTCTTTACTGCAGCTTGAGAAAAGGAACAGATGGATTAAATTAAACACTGCAAATAACCTTTCAAGAAATATAGCTCACACAAATGGGCCTCTTCACAGCAATCTGCTAACCTGTTATATCAATGTTAACAAAACAGTTGGCAGAATGTCGTTTAATTGAATTTTTTATATTGTATTAAACTCACTCTTGCAGTTGTGTAATCATAGTGGTACAATGTGCAAGCCAGATCACTTATCAGACGTACTGTAATTTTGTGGTGTTATCTGTACAGGATGCAGGCAATCACAATGTGACTTTGTGATAAGTTTTATATTATATTTGCTTAATTCTTTAGTCCCTTGAATTGCAAATAACTTTTAATGACTGTAATGGTTTTTCTGTTATGTTATGCACATCATGTCCTGCCCCAAAGAGCTTACAATCTAATGCCTCATACAGACGTGCACAACGCCCTACTAAAGAGCAGACAACGCACACAACCAAAGGCTGTTTTTTGGGATAATCTCACATGTGGTAATTTGCCGGGGGGTCGTTGTCAGGTGTCGTTGGGGATCCACACACATGATTGTCACCCGATAACCTTTACAACTGCCACAAACCCAGTCTTAAACGGAATGTCCATTTACAAAAATAAAAAAAAAGTTTTTGATTATAAGGTAGTACCTATCCCCACAAGCACAAGGTAGCTTTGATTATAAGTTAGTACCTATCCAGACAAGCACAAGGTAGCTTTGATTATAAGGTAGTACCCATCCCCACAAGCACAATGTAGTTTTTATTTATAAGTTAGTACCCATCCCCACAAGCACAAGGTAGCTTTGATTATAAGGTAGTACCCATCCCCACAAGGTAGTTTTGATTTATAAGGTAGTACCCATCCCCACAAGCAATTTCCTTGCCTTTGCAGCAGTTCCATTTGTTTTGGGTGGTCCTTGCCGGTGCTGTTGAGGAAGTGAGTCTGGGCTATTACCATGGGTTCTGGCCCTGCCCACTTGACCCTGTGACGTGTGTGTATCTCAAAGGAGCACTGTAAATCATGCAGATGTGGGTTATCTACTCGTGCTGCTATCTGTCTCTGTAGCCATGGGAATGTAACTCCTACTCTTTCTGCCAGAGCAGGGTCAGGGTTTCCAATGAAACACTGAACATTCTGCGCATGCACAGGTGGGAATGCACATCGAAGTTTCAGCTATTGGGCTGACTGGGGTACGGAGAGTGCCAGGAATAATTGCAGTTGTGGGAGCTCTATTGGGGAAACAAGGACACAGTCTGCATTTCTACATCTGGAAATTTGTTGCTGCTATTTGCTGGAACCAGCAACCATGCTTGCTGCCATTTCATTAACCTGGTGTTTCAAAACAGGAATGCAAGAAGGGCATTTTTGTGATTACAGTATGCAGTAATTAAATCAAGTGTGATTTGCACTCCATTTATGCTTCTGGTTCGCATTGCCAATGCAATGGTACCGGGCGGATCCCACTATGCTCCTTCTGTCTTATTGGTTCTCATGGGTGTATGACTTTTTGTGCGGATCGTATTCGTGCCAATAACATTGATATGGCCTGGAACGCAGCGCACATGGAGTATCGCTCACAGCAGTGCATTGAGAAGATCCTGCTTGCACTGCTGTGCCTGATAGTGGAACCTAACGCGTAGAGTGTGAGATTTATATTTGTAATTTTCTTATTCAATTAAATAACACAAAACTATTATATATATATATATAAACAAACGATGTAAGCTGCACTCCCACTTGCCTGGTTACACGCCCGGGTGCTTCCCGATGAAGAGGAATAGATATGGACGAAAGACGAGTCGGGGCACTCCACGGGACTTGTACAGTAAAACTTAACTTTTATTCATAGACGTTCTCTTAGATCAATGCATTTCGGCTACACCTAGCCGTCATCAGGACATCGGAACACACATCATATCCGGCTATTTGAACATTGCGAGCCATGAGCCGGTACCTCCTCCGACACACCCCCCATCCCGCCCATCCGTACAGGTGAGCATCCGCATGTACAAATAAATTAGAACATATAAAACCATCTTAAAGGCATTATAAAAACAATAAAAACAATGCGACTTCCCCCTAATCGGGTATCCTATGCTCACAATGATCACCTCAGCTAAACCGGCTGGGGTGAAAATAGGTATCACCCAAAGGAACTTGACTGTATTAGGGGAAGAATATACGAAGCTAGAGCTACTAAAAAATAGGCTATTTTACATCAGAGGTAGGTAAGGATGAGAACATACCAAATAGTAAATAATTATAGAGGATTATAAAAACAGGACAATTGTACTTGTTCATTTAAACCCCGTGGGGACAAGGTACCTAGGCGGCGGATCCATCGCACCTCTTGTTGAAGAAGTAATCGATTACGGTTAATACCCACATTATTTTGTATGGATTCTATAGCCATCCATCGTAGGTTACTAAGTTGGTGGCGGGCTTTTTTAAATGCCTAGCCACCGACTGTACCATAAACAGATCTTGTCTTTGTCATGAGTCAGAGATTTCGTTCAGGGCTAATCGAATGCAGAACGGTGATTAGCCATCGTTCCGAACCGTCGTGTCGTTTTGCCTACGTAGTAAAGACCACATGGGCATGTGATAATGTACACTACTGGGATAGGCAAGTTATCCTTTGCCTGATCTTTATTCTGTGGCCATCATGGGGTGGGGAAAGTCTGATCCCGTAATGATTGATCTCCATGTCTGACATCCGAGGCATCTGAAGCAGCCAGTTTTGTTACTTACTAGCCACGAATTGTGGACGTTATCAATCTTGGACAATAAATCTGTCCGGACTAACAATTTTTTCAAGTTTTTCCCCCGTCTATTTGCAAAAACCGGGGAGGTGTATTTAAAGGGTAAGGAATCATCTGAACTCAAGATGTCCCAGTGTTTACGGACACTTTGCTTTAAACAATCAGAGTGTTGGGAATACTGTGTAATGAATGGCAAACAGTCTCCCTTATCTGTCGTTCTGTTTTCACCATCAAACCCATCATGGGGAGCGTTGAGGCGTACTCGGGAAAGTTGTTTATGAATCACTGATTTATCATAACCCCTTTCAAGAACGTTTGAACCATATCTTTCAACTGTTCCTCCCTTTTATCTGGATTGGTGTATTACGCCATACTCGCAAAAATTGCGAGTAAAGTACCCCTCTTTTTTGAGCCCTAGGGTGATAACTTGGGCATGCAGTATAGTGTTACGGTCCGTGCATTTTTAAATAGGGTAGTCCCAACCTGGTCCCCTCTTTATATATACACAGGTCGAGGAACTCTATTGAGTGTTCCTGTGCGACCATGGTAAGTTTAATCGGAGTATCTAAGGAATTAAGTTCATGGACAAAATTCTCACATTCCTCTTGGTTACCTTTCCAAATGATGAATAAATCATCAATATAGCGCTTATATAGTAACATTTTTTCATGAAACTTTGGAAAAATGAATTTTTCTTCTTCGAACATTTCCTATATAGATTGGCAAACGATGGGCCCACATTAGTTCCCATCGCTGTCCCTGCTATTGTTTAAAAAGGTCTTCTCAAATCTGAAGTAATTACATTTTAAAGTAATAGTTAGTAGTTCTATCAAGAAATCTATTGGTGGATTGTGGATACCCCTCTTAATTAACGCTTGCCTGCAGATGTCAATGCCCTCATCCTGGGGGATCACCGTATACAGGCTTTTGACGTCACAGGTCATTAACAAAGTGTGCTCTAGTGGTTCATTAATTTGGGACAAAATCGTTCTCAATTGCCCACTGTCCCTAAGGTATGATCTCATGGATTTAACTACGGGTTGGAGATGATAATCAACATAGATGGAGGGCGCTTTTAACAAGGTGCCAGTAAGGGATACGATAGGGCGTCCCGGGGGATTGGAGGGCGATTTATGTATCTTTGGTACAGTATAAATCACGGGACATCTGGGGTCCTCGTTAATCAAAAATTTGGCCACCTCCTTAGTAATCCATCCCCCCTTGAGAGCCACTTCCACCAAAGATTTTAACATACTACTGATATTCTCAGTAGGATCACCAGACAACTCTTTGTAGGTAGTAATGTCAGACAGTTGAGATAACAATTCATTTCTGTAAAAATCAACATTCAACAATACAATGGCCCCCCCCCTTATCTGCAGGACGGATGATTAAGTTATTGTCCTCCCTCAGAGTTTTCAGTGCCTCACGTTCACCTCTAGTTAGATTAGAGTAAGGTTTATATTGAGTTTCCACACTACGTATGAGGTCCTGTTTAACCAAATTATTAAAGACCTTAATGGAAGCAGCTACATTCGGTGGATCAAAGATACTATGTGATCTAAATGGGGTCGGAGTGCTTCTATTAGTTTTGAAGTGGTCTTTTAATTTCAGACGTCTTTGGAACTTGAACAGGTCAATTTCATCTTGTAGTGGGTCATATCGTCCAGTGGGTACAAACGAAAGGCCTTTGTATAGTAACGAGTATTCATCATCGGAGAGCGGATGGTTACTTAAGTTATAGACTACTGTGGCCTTCTCATTCTTGGAGGGCGGCCCCCCCTTTTTTTGGGAATGGCCCCCCCGTCTTGTGATCCGTTTCCGCAGACCGTGTGAGTACTCCTAAAAAAGCCGGTTGTGTGGACATATTTTGTGGCCTTTCTGTTTCCCCATTTGTACTTGTAGTGGGGCTCTCCTTGTCATTATCCGATCCTTGTGAGTCCTCAGAACTATCCACAGTGCGGGGACTTCTTCTAAATCGCCTCGTTCTCCACGGTCGGGGTTCCCCTTTGCTGAACAACCATCTGTAGATTTTATGTTCACGATAGTCCAGGTCCACCTGTAAAACTTTTTTCTTCTTAAATGCAATTAAATCCTGGCGATATTTTGTAATGTCCGTGTCCAATTTCTCCAGCCAATTACATGTGGTATCACCTTTAAGAGCATTCAAATGTGTAAGTTCAAGGGTGGATAATTCATTTTTAACTGTGAGCAATTCCTTACTCACTTGTTCAATGACAAGGAGAATTAGATCGAATGAACACTTGTTAAGAATGGCACACCACCTTGAGCAAAAGTCCTTATCAAATCTCCCTATGGTGGGTGTGTTAGTGACCCGAAAACCCCTAGGTATCTTTTTGTTCCGATGGTATTCGGAGAGAAAAACGCCATGTAGGTATAAGTCCTGTTCTTTTCTTTTTAATCGAAGTATTTGAAAATACATATCCCTGTTGTTAAGGTTTTCACTCAACGCCACCACCGGATCAGTAAAGAGTATCCTTTGTATATCTTCTTGAGTAAAGTATAGTTCGCCTGTGGCATCTATCGATGCGAACTCGGCTGCTGTCGTATCATCCATCCCGTCAAGTCGTAAGGAGTGTGTACCCTGACGATGGACAACTGGTGGAAAATCACTAAATGGCGTGGGTGCTGCTCAATGGAATCCAATACAAACAAACGATGTAAGCTGCACTCCCACTTGCCTGGTTACACGCCCGGGTGCTTCCCGATGAAGAGGAATAGATATGGACGAAAGACGAGTCGGGGCACTCCACGGGACTTGTACAGTAAAACTTAACTTTTATTCATAGACGTTCTCTTAGATCAATGCATTTCGGCTACACCTAGCCGTCATCAGGACATCGGAACACACATCATATCCGGCTATTTGAACATTGCGAGCGGCGTGCCGGTACCTCCATCCCGCCCATCCGTACAGGTGAGCATCCGCATGTACAAATAAATTAGAACATATAAAACCATCTTAAAGGCATTATAAAAACAATAAAAACAATGCGACTTCCCCTAATGCGGGTATCCTATGCTCACAATGATCACCTCAGCTAAACCGGCTGGGGTGAATAGGTATCACCCAAAGGACTTGACTGTATAGGGGAAGAATATATGAAGCTAGAGCTACATAAAAATAGGCTAGTTACATCAAGAGGTATAAGGATGAGTACATACCAAATAATAAATAATTATGAGGATTATAAAAAACAGGACAATTGTACTTGTTCATTTAAACCCCGTGGGGACAGGTACCTAGGCGGCGGATTCATCGCACCTCTTGTTGAAGAAGTAATCGATTACGGTTAATACCCACATTATTTTGTATGATTCTATAGCCATTTGGTTAAACAGGACCTCATACGTAGTGTGGAAACTCAATCTAAACCTTACTCTAATCTAACTAGAGGTGAACGTGAGGCACTGAAAACTCTGAGGGAGGACAATAACTTAATCATCCGACCTGCAGATAAGGGGGGGGGGCCATTGTATTGTTGAATGTTGATTTTTACAGAAATGAATTGTTATCTCAACTGTCTGACATTACTACCTACAAAGAGTTGTCTGGTGATCCTACTGAGAATATCAGTAGTATGTTAAAATCTTTGGTGGAAGTGGCTCTCAAGGGGGGATGGATTACTAAGGAGGTGGCCAAATTTTTGATTAACGAGGACCCCAGATGTCCCGTGATTTATACTGTACCAAAATACATAAATCGCCCTCCAATCCCCCGGGACGCCCTATCGTATCCCTTACTGGCACCTGTTAAAAGCGCCCTCCATCTATGTTGATTATCATCTCCAACCCGTAGTAAATCCATGAGATCATACCTTAGGGACAGTGGGCAATTGAGAACGATTTTGTCCCAAATTAATGAACCACATAGCACACTTTGTTAATGACCTGTGACGTCAAAAGCCTGTATACGGTGATCCCCCAGGTGAGGGCATTGACATCTGCAGCAAGCGTTAATTAAGAGGGGTATCCACAATCCAAATAGATTTTCTGATAGAACTACTAACTATTACTTAAAATGTAATTACTTCAGATTTGAGAAGACCTTTTTCCAACAAATAGCAGGGACGCGATGGGAACTAATGTGGGCCCATCGTTTGCCAATCTATATATGGAAATGTTCGAAGAAAAATTCATTTTTCCAAAGTATCATGAAAAAATGTTACTATATAAGCGCTATATTGATGATTTATTCATCATTTGGAAAGGTAACCAAGAGGAATGTGAGAATTTTGTCCATGAACTTAATTCCTTAGATACTCCGATTAAACTTACCATGGTCGCACAGGAACACTCAATAGAGTTCCTCGACCTGTGTATATATAAAGAGGGACCAGGTTTGGGACTACCCTATTTAAAAAATGCACGGACCGTAACTATACTGCATGCCCATAGTTATCACCCTAGGGCTCAAAAAAGAGGGGTACTTTACTCGCAATTTTTGCGAGTATGGCGTAATAACACCAATCACTTGTTCATTTAAACCCCGTGGGGACAAGGTACCTAGGCGGCGGATTCATCGCACCTCTTGTTGAAGAAGTAATCGATTACGGTTAATACCCACATTATTTTGTATGGATTCTATAGCCATTTGGTTAAACAGGACCTCATACGTAGTGTGGAAACTCAATCTAAACCTTACTCTAATCTAACTAGAGGTGAACGTGAGGCACTGGAAAACTCTGAGGGAGGACAATAACTTAATCATCCGACCTGCAGATAAGGGGGGGGGGCCATTGTATTGTTGAATGTTGATTTTTACAGAAATGAATTGTTATCTCAACTGCTGACATTACTACCTACAAAGAGTTGTCTGGTGGATCCTACTGAGAATATCAGTAGTATGTTAAAATCTTTGGTGGAAGTGGCTCTCAAGGGGGGATGGATTACTAAGGAGGTGGCCAAATTTTTGATTAACGAGGACCCAGATGTCCCGTGATTTATACTGTACCAAAGATACATAAATCGCCCTCCAATCCCCCGGGACGCCCTATCGTATCCCTTACTGGCACCTTGTTAAAAGCGCCCTCCATCTATGTTGATTATCATCTCCAACCCGTAGTTAAATCCATGAGATCATACCTTAGGGACAGTGGGCAATTGAGAACGATTTTGTCCCAAATTAATGAACCACTAGAGCACACTTTGTTAATGACCTGTGACGTCAAAAGCCTGTATACGGTGATCCCCAGGATGAGGGCATTGACATCTGCAGGCAAGCGTTAATAAGAGGGGTATCCACAATCCACCAATAGATTTCTTGATAGAACTACTAACTATTACTTTAAAATGTAATTACTTCAGATTTGAGAAGACCTTTTTCCAACAAATAGCAGGGACAGCGATGGGAACTAATGTGGGCCCATCGTTTGCCAATCTATATATGGAAATGTTCGAAGAAAAATTCATTTTTCCAAAGTATCATGAAAAAATGTTACTATATAAGCGCTATATTGATGATTTATTCATCATTTGGAAAGGTAACCAAGAGGAATGTGAGAATTTTGTCCATGAACTTAATTCCTTAGATACTCCGATTAAACTTACCATGGTCGCACAGGAACACTCAATAGAGTTCCTCGACCTGTGTATATATAAAGAGGGGACCAGGTTTGGGACTACCCTATTTAAAAAATGCACGGACCGTAACACTATACTGCATGCCCATAGTTATCACCCTAGGGCTCAAAAAAGAGGGGTACTTTACTCGCAATTTTTGCGAGTATGGCGTAATAACACCAATCCAGATAAAAGGGAGGAACAGTTGAAAGATATGGTTCAAACGTTCTTGGAAAGGGGTTATGATAAATCAGTGATTCATAAACAACTTTCCCGAGTACGCCTCAACGCTCCCCATGATGGGTTTGATGGTGAAAACAGAACGACAGATAAGGGAGACTGTTTGCCATTCATTACACAGTATTCCCAACACTCTGATTGTTTAAAGCAAAGTGTCCGTAAACACTGGGACATCTTGAGTTCAGATGATTCCTTACCCTTTAAATACACCTCCCCGGTTTTTGCAAATAGACGGGGGAAAAACTTGAAAAATTTGTTAGTCCGGACAGATTTATTGTCCAAGATTGATAACGTCCACAATTCGTGGCTAGTAAGTAACAAACCTGGCTGCTTCAGATGCCTCGGATGTCAGACATGTAGATCAATCATTACGGGATCAGACTTTCCCCACCCCCATGATGGCCACAGAATAAAGATCAGGCAAAGGATAACTTGCCTCAGTACCCATGTAGTGTACATTATCACATGCCCATGTGGTCTTTACTACGTAGGCAAAACGACCACGACGGTTCGGGAACGAATGGCTAATCACCGTTCTGCCATTCGATTAGCCCTGAACGAAATCTCTGACTCCCATGACAAAGACAAGATCTGTTATGGTGAACAGTCGGTGGCTAGGCATTTTAAAAAAGCCCGCCACCAACTTAGTAACCTACGATGGATGGCTATAGAATCCATACAAAATAATGTGGGTATTAACCGTAATCGATTACTTCTTCAACAAGAGGTGCGATGTATCCGCCGCCTAGGTACCTTGTCCCCACGGGGTTTAAATGAACAAGTACAATTGTCCTGTTTTTTATAATCCTCTATAATTATTTACTATTTGGTATGTTCTCATCCTTACCTACCTCTTGATGTAACTAGCCTATTTTTTATGTAGCTCTAGCTTCGTATATTCTTCCCCTAATACAGTCAAGTTCCTTTGGGTGATACCTATTTTCACCCCAGCCGGTTTAGCTGAGGTGATCATTGTGAGCATAGGATACCCCGATTAGGGGGAAGTCGCATTGTTTTTATTGTTTTTATAATGCCTTTAAGATGGTTTTATATGTTCTAATTTATTTGTACATGCGGATGCTCACCTGTACGGATGGGCGGGATGGAAGTTACGCGGCCGCCGCTCGCAATGTTCAATAGCCGGATATGATGTGTGTTCCGATGTCCTGATGACGCTAGGTGTAGCCGAAATGCATTGATCTAGAGAACGTCTATGAATAAAGTTAAGTTTTACTGTACAAGTCCCGTGGAGTGCCCCGACTCGTCTTTCGTCCATATATATATATTTATATATATATATATATATATATATATATATATATATATATAATATAATAACTGACAAAAGTGATTGCTGTAAAAAATCTAGGACAAAATCTGTGGGCCTCTAGCTATTGTTTTACAAGAAGGTGCTGATTGTTTCCATTCAGTTAAACAGAATTGCTTTGCTACCAGTAAATATTTGTTTGGAAACGTATACAGTATGTACTGTGCTGAGGAGGATGTGCATAACGTAAATGCAGGATAGAGAGTCTTTACCTGTAAAAGTCAACCCACTGGAAAGGTTTGTGTTGTTCTAGAAAATCCACTTCACATCTGCATTTGCCTCTAAATCTTCATTGACATAAGAAGATTAATATGTTGGTTATTATTTGTCTGGACTGAAAATGTTTGTCGTCAAGGAAAGAGAATGATTAAGGAAAATCTGAGCACATAAATTAAAATTCGGACATCAACAAAACTCTTCTGCTGTTTGATTCACAGTGACTGTTTAATAAAACACAATTTAATTAACTGCAGTTTAAATCCCATCAGGCATATAGTTTTGACTTTTTCTGTGGCAAAATTATAACTGGCAATTTGAGTTATACACTCACATTGTCCTTTCAAAGATTAATGGAGAAAGGAGATTTATACCATCACATTAATGATTTTGTACAGGTCCTACTGATTATAAAATATATGAGGGGTTGTATCATCAGTAAGACCCGTACAAGCTATTCTGCAACTGCATCCCAGAAAACTCAATGCCCCGATGCCCCTTAATGAAGTCTTGAAGTTGCCCCTTCCTCTCATGAACCCTTGAGTGGGTTTATGGCCCCTGTGACCGCACCCAAAGGACTGACAGAACAAGGTGTGCGCAATATTTTTTTAAATATATTGTATACTTTACCCTTTCTCAGTGCAAGGCCTGACCAATGAGCATGCTTCTTGCAGAGGCCCTAGACTCAGGAGGTGGATGGGACCTGAAAAACAAGCACAACTTTAGGGGATAAAAAACACTCAATTTAGCCCCTCACCATAGCTACTTTTAAAGGGGAGGCAAAAAGTTGTTTTAAAGTAAAATTGCCATGTACCTAGTCTGCCCTGCCTTTGTTAGTTGGCACCTGACTTTATTAACCCATTTTGAACCATCTTAATTTAGCACACAGTTTAATTATATGGATTTAAATATTTTGAGAGGTCTGATTATAGTGAATATGGCACTCGCCTAAAAACATTTTTTATTTGCAGTACACACAAGTTCCATGATGCATTTTCTTATGCTGTATCTGTATTTTTTGGACGTTATTATAGTTTCTGCCCTTCCTCTTTTTTTTTTTTTTGCTGGCATTAAATTTATACAGGGGTTAAGACTTTTAATACAGATTAAAAAAAAATATAACAATAAAAAAAAAAAAGGTTCGGCCTTGGTTTAATGGCCTTTATCAAGCTTGATAAAGGCCATTAAACTAAGGCCAAAAAGTTGCTGATTTTTTGCACTATGCACTTTTCTTGAATAAAGTTTGTGAATAAGACCTGTAGAGCGTTGGTTACTACTCATCTTATATCTATAATGTAGGGAATCTACATACTCACACGCCTTCACTCCCGCGGCTGTCTCTGCTCAGCCCTCTGCCGGGAAGTAGCAAACGGGCTGTGTCTGTGACCGGCCATGAAGACAGACGCTTGAACGAAGGCGCTTTTTTACTAATCTAATTTGGCAGTTGGGAGTGGGCAGGGGGGGCTACACAACGGAAAATTACATTTAAAGGTTATGGTGAGGCAGGCATGGTGAGATCCAGAGAGTGGGAGGAAGGGGGGAAAAGGGCTCCCCTGCACATGCCTGAGTACCTCCAAGAGGACAAGGAGGAAGCAGAAACCTTTTCACTCACAGACTGCTCCTACTCCTCAGTTTCCTTGACTTTGAACAGTCACTGCAGGAGAACCATAAGGATCAGAGATGTAAGGTAAGGATTTTTTTAAACTACACAGTGGGGCCAGAAGTGGGTTAAATTTTAGTTTTGGGGGTGGACATGCCCTTTAAATTCATAGGTGGAGAGTGCTTGCTGCTCTTGGTAAATCCCCCTGATAATGTATCCTTACAATTTAGATGTGAAAAACAGGCATCTTTTATCAAACATTCATACTTAGTGAAGTAGAATTTTATGTGAGAAGAAGTGCACAGTGTTCATTTACAATTTAGAAAAGGTAACTGAGCAGTTTATAGTAGTGGTTGTAGTTACCTATACCAGGGATAGACTAATTACCATTGACATTAGGGAACAGTCAAACGATTGTAAGAGTCAATAATAGACATCGATAAAAAATCATTGGCATTACTTTAGGAACATTTAAGCCTCACTGGTTACAGTCAAGTAGCATTTAAGATTCAGCTGCAGACCTTTGCCAGTGTTTGTGTACAGCTGGCCTTTCCTAGAAAGGCCTGCAATTCATAAAATATTCCATTTGATACATTGTGCACATTTCACAGTTCACCTACAGTTGTGGAGATAAACTAGAAACCTTTAACACATGCAGAAACAAATACATTCTAAAATATATTTTATATTGTTTGAATTGAGGACATCATTGTGAATCAACTTTTTAACATGGAACTACTTGATAACTCATCTAAACCAGGCTCACTGCCTTGGCACAATTAAGTCATCTCCGTGTGGCATAGCAATTAATCAGGTGCAGTGCATGTGCTTAGGCTATCAGTCTCATTGACTCTGTGATTTACTACAATATGTTTCATAAGCAAGTTCTTGTGTTTATATGAGAAATTATATCTTCATGATGATCTATATTTTGATCAAAGCAGATTTTGTTTGTATTGATACTTTGTACCACATTCTTTCTGCAAACCCTCTCCCATGTTTCATGTTTTCAAGGTTACAATGAGTTGTAGAGCGATAAGCATCAGGACAATGTGTCACTTCCTTTTGGTAAGATGGCCTTTTGCTAGTGAGGATTGTAAATTATCTATCATCTATCTGTCTATTTAATCTATCTAAAGCCTTGTACACACGTGTATATGCATTTGGTCGGGCATTGTTTTTCAGTCTGCCATGGCGGATCAAGTTATCGGATGTGTAAGGACCTTTATTCCAAAAATCCATGGGATCTGTTAAGGTTCTTTTTATTAAACATTTGTGCAAATTTAGCAATGTTGCTAAATTTGTGCAATCAATGTTTAATAAAGGCACCTTAAAGAATCCCATGTTGCACTGATTTTTGGACTTTGATTAATAAATAATTGGATCTTAGTAGTAGCACTGGGCATAGAAATTGTGACTGGGGAGAGTGCAAATATTTATATATATTTCAAGCAGTGGGCGGGTCTCACACTCGATCTTGCCCAGGTGCTTTTGGATTTCAGTAATTATTACACCATCATAAAGCAGAGCACTCGTGGGACATGTTCCAAAACGAAAATAATATAATGCACAATAAATATTAATTTTCTGTTTTGGAACAAGTCCCAGGGGTGCTCTGTTTTATGGTAATATATATATATATATATATAGAGGGACTTATCTATATACAAGGATATATTTGGCAACTGTGAGAACATCGTGTATACAGTGTTGCAACTGCAGGTAATGGTGATTTTATCTGATTGATATTCTATGATGTATTGCACATAACACTTGGAAGCACAAGTTTTAATATATGATATTTATTGACACTTTTATAGTTATAATCACTGAGATATTTATAATGTTTAAGAATATTTGTGGTTTATATGTGGTTATGTGTATGTTAGATATATATCTGCACTGAGACAGTATTTTACCTGTGATAATCAACTAATTGGTTTAAGACACCAGGGGGAGGAGTTATGGGTTATATCAAGTGTGATTGGAAATGTGGTTTCAGACCTTCTGATGACGGCCCTGAGGGCGGAAACGCGTTAAGGCACAATAAAAGTTTTTGGGATTATTAAGTCCCTTTGAGTGCTCTTTATTGGAATTTATGGTGGATGTGTATGGAGTAGCACTGGGGCATTGCAAAGCGGTGAGTGGAGTGCGGTCAAATTGACTATTTGTTTTATATATATACTCATTGTTTCCCCCACAATCATAAAGACATACTGATATGTCTGAAAGAAAGTGCTTAGGTTTTCAGGGCAGGGCCAGATATGAATGTAAGCCACAAATTATATAATTGCAGGGAGATTCAATAAAAGTTCTTATCATTAAAAATGGTGCTAATTGTTGTTGTTTTTTTTAACATTTAAAAGCTAACATTTGATTGGCTGAGGCAAAATTAGCACCATTTTTAATGATCAGAACTTTTATTGAATCTCCCTGTTAGTTCCTACTAGTACATGTGTTAACAATTTAGGGTTAGGCCCAGCTTACATGATTCTGATTGCGTTTCTGATTCACATTCCCAATGTCCCCCACTATGTGAGCTGTGCTCCTATCCTTTATTGGAATACATGCAAAGCAAATAACACATGGCAGCACATTGCAGAAATCATGCATGCGTTGCTATGCGTTCAAGTGGGGGTCTCAATATTATGATGATCTATTTATTGTATTGTAAAACATTGTATGATAAAGCATCCCCTTATAAATAGAAATATACATCATCAAAGCATACAAATATCTGAATCAAAATCAAAATGTCTATAATGTCTAATATGTTTTTCACTTTGGAATCATTTCGTGTGTTTGAGGAATACATTATTTAACACAATATTGTAAAACCTTAAATGAGCATGTGAATAATGTATGTTTTAGGCTTTAGTGAATTCTATAAGGAGTGGAGATCTTTTTACTAATTTAAGATAACTTCCTGCTAGGTTAATCATAACCTCAGGCTCAGTTTTGAATGCAGACTGTGGTGAGATTGTATAAGGTTTTTCTTATCCAATATCTCTAGTCTAGCAATACTGTGAGGACATTTTGTTTTAGAGATTGATTACTGTATTTAATGTACAGTGGATGTCTTTTTGGCTTCATGAAGTCCATTTCACCCTAAGCTTAATAACTTTGCAATGTTGCATAGAGAGCTAAATAGAGAACAAATCTGGTAAACAAACAGTGTGTAAGTATACAATTATAGTAAAAAAATGAGTTTGGCTTGCCAGTTTTTTATCCAGATTATGTATATTATATTGTACATGGCAAAATCTTAAATCACTGTGTGAAATCAAGCCTAATTAAACGCTTTCTATTATGATTTCACTGCTCACCTAAAGCCTCTCTGGGAAACCAATGGGAAAGGATAATCGATATTGATGGGAGCAGAGCAGACCAGATGAGGAGTACTGCGGCCCCGATTGTCAGGGTCAGTGAGAGATCTGACCACACACACAGAAATGTACAATACCGCTTCTTAAACTTTTGTGAATATCCCAACTAAGCGCTGACACACTGACCATCACCCTACACAAAACAAAACACAAGAAAAAAACACAATAAATTGCATAACAATTTAAAGATTTTTATGCAATGCGTTTTAGCACTTTTTTGTGTTCAATGGCAAAAAAAACTCCTAAAAATGCACGTTTATGCGTTTTTTCCCCTTTTCCCCATAGACTTTGAGTGTGTTATTAAACTAATCTGCTGCAAGAAGTGCATTACAAAAACTCAACGCACAATAACATGGTAGTATGAACAGTATCATGACATCCCTATCTGATATTCATGTCCTTGCTTATTTTTTTTCCTAACGCATTCATTATACAATTGCATCTAGTGTGAATGAGCCCTTATTTAGATCGAGAGTTAGAATGAGATCTCACTTAAGTCCAGTGTGGTGAGACTTCTTACTATAGGAGGATGCAAGACTGGAAAAAGTGATCAAAAGTGATAAAATCTACTAATAACTAATGAGAGGGAAAAAATTAACAAGGGAAATGAAAACTTGTGAAAAAATAGGAGAAAGAGAGAAGGGGAAAATTGTTAATGAAAGAAAAGGGGGAATATTGCTGAAAGGGGTAGTTTCAGGGAACAGGAAACTGAAAAAAAGAAAGGAGTTTATGGATTAGAATTAAACAATGATAAGCAAGAAAAGAGAAGTCAAAATAGCTCAGAAAGCATAACAAAAAAATAAAGAATTTAGAGTGTGTGTGAGGAGAAATTTTCCAATTATTTGGAAAATCAGATGTTGGCCCTGGGAAAGGGTCTTCTGGGAAAAGTTGCCATATAAGCTTACAACTAACCACACATATTCCTAAGCAGGTAGGAGTATCCAGGTACACAGAGAGGTGAATCCAGCGCTTTACACTTTTCCAGTCTTCACCATGCTGGATAATCAAGTCCATAAACAAGTAGTAACGTGTAGTAGCAATAACACGGGGCTGTAGCTGTGTAAAACAAGAATTTTACAGTTTTGAAATGCATGTTTCAGTGTTAAATAAAATTCTTGCTTTACACAGCTACAGTCCTGTGTTATTACTACTACACTTCACTACTTGTTTATGAACTAACCACACGTACTCCTTTGTTTGGTTTAATTCTTCATCATTCTGGCTTCAAGATTACAGTAGGTCGAATAAAACATTTGCAAATATGACCCGAGGATAGTATCCCTTTAAAAGGCTAACATTCTTTGCCAATATTACCATAGAAAATGGCTGTGATATGCTAATTGGGAATTTCCAGGGTACATAATTGCCACAGATTCTTGTACAAGTCATTCTGAATTGAGAAAGCCAGTCGGATGACTAGCGAAACATCTTCAAGAACTACATTTCAAGTCCAGTTGATCTAATTGAATACAACAGATATACCATGACCTGGATGAATGAGAACCTTCACAAGCGGATTAAAGAAAACAACATTTCAATTTATTTTTCATTTTAATATTTTGAAAACAAATTTAATTTATATATAGGAATATTTAATAGTGGCAAAGGTGTAGTTGGTAAATTCACATTTTGTCATGATATCTGTCCAGCTTACATTTTACTTTTTGCGTTTTTAATCCTTGTCACGTCAATACTTAATATCTGATGTCACTCCTGTGTGTTTAACCCAAATAAGATAAGGAAGCTTGTATTCATTATATGGATATATATAAACTGTAGTTTCCAAATCCTCAAAATGTATATGCTTTATTTCTGAATGCAAACCTTATGTAATGTTATATGAAACTGTATACATACTTGCTTACAGTGGTAACTATTTGGGTGTAACCACTATCTGCATTTTCACATAATTCAAGGTAGCAGTCTGGTCGTAATTAGTTACACATCACACAGACGTGTTTTATAGGAGATCAGGCCAGGCAATAGTCCAAGCAAATCAATATTTATCTGTCGGTAATAACCAGATATACTATAGTTTATACTACTGGTGCAAATAGAGGCCTTAATTAAATTCAGTTGCCCAGTTTAAAGGTCGTCCCCTCTGGCAATCTTAATAGCTGCACTGTTTTTGTTCAGTCATAAATCATAAAATATTGATTTCTCATTTGTCTGCTAGCTGCAAACTTTGAGACGATGATTATCTCCCTAGTGTATATTAGATTGTCAAATAATCTTGAATTGGAAAGGTAGATACACACAGTAATGATAATAGGCCTAATATCGACCACACGTGCAGTGAAAAATCGGCTAAAAAACTACCACCATTAGCCTCACAACAACTTGAATTGCCCAGAAATGTTCTATTATAGGGGGCCAACGTGTGGACACCCAAACAATCTTCCCTATCGTGAGCATTTACATCTCTAGCACAGATGGAATTCGATTTGTACTGCATGACCCACTATATGTTCTCTGCAGCAAATTTATGATATTGCCTTTTAAAATGAACTGCAAAACAACTGCAATCCTATTTCTAGGTCACAAATAGTTAATGAACTAAATAACTTTTTTAGGAGTTATGGTTCCTGACTTACCTGCCAGAAATGCTGTGTTTGTTTTTTTTTTTTTTTTTAAATATACCGTAGGTTAACACCCCTTTAGCTGTCCACTGGCCCAACTTATTTTTCAGTGATGTTAATTTTCATGATAGGATATGCATTTAGTGCTGTGTACAGTACAGAGGGGAAACTTATATTATAAACCACATACAGTATATTTGTCTTCAGCTATCTCAGGAACCAGAGCACATAGAAAGGTAAGACTCCTTCCTATGTGGATGCTTACTATTGATTGAATGGGTTGCTTTTAACTACAGTGACAGTGTTTAGTTGACAAATTATATGTTTCCTTGGAAAAACCCATTATCAATTTTACTAAAAATTACTTTTTACTTTGAATAAAGAAATCCCTTCCTTAGGGCTAGGCCCAGTTTTCGCCTTTTAACATGCGAAAACTGATCACAATTGCAATCCATTCGCGTGTTGAAAAGTGCACACTAGTGTGCACTGCAATCGATAATCATCACAATCACAACAAACACGCAAGCTGGCCTGTCCATTTTCGGAATGCTCATACATGCTACAGTGTGGCCTCAGCTGTATTAAATAGGTTTTGATACAGGAAATAGAGTGCTGTGGCTCTCTGTAAATTCACCCTATATGTATTAATACCAGTCATTTTCAATATTTGAATTTATTATTCTCATTGTAAAGAAACCTTTTCTAACCTGATTTCACATTTTAAAAGATATCCACTAGTCCTCTGAAATGACGTTTTGGTAAAGAATGCACCAAAGAGTTTATTATATGGCCCATTAATATACTTGTGATCATAACCCCACACAGTTGTCCATGTAAACAGCCCTTACACTGCATAGTCAAGCTCCATCATTTATTATTAATTTATTTTCCCTTTAGTTTGCATTGAGACATATTACAGTAATTGATTAAGTGTGGATACATATGCATACATATGCAGTGTGGTATACTACAGTATTAAAGTATCAGTTTCTTAATATTCCAGGTAGTCAGCGAGACCCCAAAACTCTCCCAGGCTATTTATTCTTATTCGATTAGCTCTTCAGGATATCAGATATTGATCACTGGGGAGTCTAAACTAATTAACTCAGTGCTGTCTCAGAATGACAGCAAACATTCAGTATTTTATAGGAATTTTATTTTATTAGAATTTTTGGGGTATTGTATGTGCATATTTATAATGTTCTTATGTTGGCCATCTTTGTAAAAAAAACCTATCCTCATTCTTAAGTTAGGTTTACCAATACTTTGTAGGGAGCTATACTAGCAAATGTAACATTTAAAATGAGAAGGTACCATATGTTAGTATCAAAGGTAGGATTGAGTAGCTTGTTAGAGATTGAGGCCCTCGAGTTGAAGCAGAGTGGACATCTGACAGCTCTAAAAATGGAAGGCCACAAAGGGATGTTAACATGCTTCCATTTTACAAATAATAAAGATTTGGAAGGCAGAAATACCTACATCTCACGAAAGGTAACTCTCATTTAGTATTTTTTTAAACAATGCAGAACTATAGTTCTCCTTTAATTTTCTTGAAGACGTTTCGCTAGTCATCCGACTGGCTTTCTCAATTTAGAATGACTTGTACAAGAATCTGTTTGCAATTAAATACCTTCAAAAGTCCCAATTAGCACATAACAGCCAGGTGTAAGGGACCTTCTGAATGCAAGGTGTGAATGCATTGAGGCTAATGGTGTTATCAAAACTGCCCAGGGTAAGGTGTCAAAACAGCATTGTACATGGCACACAGTTGGTTTCGACCCCCCCCCTTCACACACACACCTCTATTCATGTTTTTTTTTATTTTTACATAAATGTCTCCTTGATACCTCTCTTGAACCAGTCCTGTTCCTTCGCCAAGATGTTGACAAGCACTTTTACCAGTAATATAGCATTTATTAGAAATGCACATGGTATATTTTATTGGCTTTTTCCAGATGAAGTAACTGCTGTATGATCCAAGTACAGACAGACATTGTATTTGGTAAACAGGACAGAAATCTACAGATGGAAAAAGCTTATAATTCCATTTCTATTTTATATGCATGGTAAAGTGACATCTGTGGTAGTCAACAATGCAAGACATAGTTAATCTCTAGGGCTACTCGGTAGCCTGCATCTAAATGAATCATATTTGTCACATAACACTACTAAACAAAAATATTTTATGATATAAACTAATCCTGTGCGATTGTACAAGCTGCTGATTTGTAGTTTAAAAAAGTTTAGTAAATAAAAAGTTGTGTGTTGTTTGAAGATTGTAAACTTCTCTTCCACGGATTTTATGAGAATAAGAATTCCATGATTACAATCTTTGTAATCGACAAATTACCAGTAAAGCAACATTTAATGAATACTGAGTAAATTACACCAGTAGCAGAAGCTAGTTAAGCCCGTTAAATAACGGGCGCCAGATCCTCCCTTCTCCCTCCTTCCTCCTCCCCTACGCTCCTTCAATGTACCACCATTTCCGCATCCCGTTTACGTCCGTTCTTCACTGGGGGGAGGGAACTTCAGGGACGCGCACGCATGCGCACAACACAGAAGACACATGGACGCAGATTTTATTATATAATATTTATATAATAAAATATAGGATTTTATTATATAGGATGTATATTGAACATGGGGGGGAAAAGTAACTTTAATCCTAAAATATATATATATATCAGCTTGAAAAAGGTCATAAACCACGACCGAAACGTCGCTGTAAGCACTAAAATTATGTGTGAATAAAAACTGTTTTGTTTATATAAAGAAAAGACCTTATGAGTGCACTGGATACAACCAACTACCATAAATTCCATCTCTTAGTAGCACCAAGGCAATACAACCTGTAAAGTGAGTGCCTGACTTTAGACATGCACAAATATATATATAATTATATATATTATATATATACAAATTCAAAAAATATGCAGCTCAAACCTTAATTCAAAACACTTTCTGGTGTGGGTGCAAAGGGGAACGGCAATAGATACATTACACAAAGTCTCCAGCACTCAACTACACATACAATTAAAATGAACAGGGTAAAAGAGTTAGACATGGAGCAAGCAATGAAGGCAAATCACCTGCACTTATTGTTCAAATGGATACCTTTAGTTACATTGTTTGTACAAACATGCTTAGCTGACACGCCACTTCACGGCAGTATCCCAGTGTCAGTCCTAACCTAGTGAAAAAATATATGTTCCCTGGAGCTACCAGGTCATACCTGCTTCTCTCTTTATCTAGCATGACCTTTTCCAAGGACTCAAATGAGCTTACAAAGCTTCTCTATCTTTTTAAACCTTTTTAAACCTTCCTTCTGGACTGCCTTAAAGGGGATACTGCCATGAAGTGGCGTGTCAGCTAAGCATGTTTGTACAAACAATGTAACTAAAGGTATCCATTTGAACTAAAAGTGCAGGTGATTTGCCTTCATTGCTTGCATCCATGTCTAACTCTTTTACCCTGTTCATTTATAATTGTATGTGTAGTTGAGTGCTGGAGACTTTTGTGTAATGTATCTATTGCCGTTCCTCCTTTGCACCACACCAGAAAGTGTTTTTGAATTAAGGTTTGAGCTGCATATTTTTTGAATTTGTATATATATATATATATATATATATATATATATTATATATATACAAATATAAACATATGCTGCTCAAACCTTTATTCAAAAATACTTTCAGGTGCGGTGCAATGGAGGACCGGCAATTTTTACACTACACAAAAGACTCCAGCACTCAACTACACATACAATTATAAATGAATGGAGTAAAAGAAATAGACATGTATGCAATGAAGGGTAATCACCTGCACTGTAGTTCAAATGGATACCTTTAAAGTACCTGAAAGTATTTTTGAATAAAGGTTTGAGAAGCATATGTTTATATTTGTATTTAATTAAGGGCAGTGCGGCCAAAGCCCTATTATATGCTTTGCTCCCTGTGTAAATGTATTCTCTGCCCCTTTAAGGCAGTCCAGAAAGAAGGTTTAAAAAGGTATAGAAGCTTTGTAAGCTCATTTGAGTCCTTGGAAAAGGTCATACTAGACAAAGAGAGAAGCAGGTATGGCCTGGTAGCCCCAGGGAACATATATTTTTTTCACTAGGTTAGGACTGATGCTAGGATACTGCCTTGGAGTGGAGCATCAGCTTATGCATGTTTGTACAAACAATGTAACTAAAGGTATCCATTTGAACTACAGTACAGGTGAATACCCTTCATTGCTTGCATACATGTCTATTTCTTTTACTCCATTCATTTATAATTGTATGTATAGTTGAGTGCTGGAGTCTTTTGTGTAAAATTAATTTATAATTGTATGTGTAGTTGAGTGCTGAAGTCTTTTGTGTAATATATATATATATATATATATATATATATATATATATATATATATTATTTGTGAGTGTGTGTGTGTTTTGGATCGGAATCACCCCAGAAAGTTTTAATATTTAGAGAAATGCTAGTTTTATCTTATGATTAAACGATTAAACCCTAAGAGCAGGTGTAAGTCTTGACAGAGAGTTTAGGCTACATCCACACTTGGCTTTGCACAAGCATTTTCACACATTGACTACATGTTACTGTAATCAATGCTTGATTACAAAGTCTGCTAACCTTTAAAAATTTTGTGTTTCCAACCACAGTTTATAAGATTTTTTGTGCAAAACTGTCAGTGACTATCTTCTGAATGATTGACATTTCCTGTTATAGGGAACTAGACAACAATAGGAGCAAGGTTATGAATAAAATATGGTAGCAGAAGTGAAAAGTGATCGTTTTTGAATGAAAGACGTGGGGAAATATTGCTTATTTCCTGACACTTCTCAAAACTTCCAACCAATTCTAGACCTTATTGGCATCCATAGTCCCTTAAAGGGACATTTTCAATCTTACCTGATTGCTTAAATTACCAATTTTAGGTTACCAATATTGTGGCATCTACAGCTGCCTTTGGTCATCATGTAGGACTAACCTAACGTCAGATGGAGAAGTGGTGGGCAAATATGTAAAAATGTCACAGGGCAGATCAATAGATGTCCTTAGCATTCTCTAGGCACACAGCACTGAAAAGATCTGATAAATTATAATTATACTGTAGTTTTGACCAGACAAAATTTCTATGTGGATCTGGCCAGAATTTCAGTTTAGACTGTTGGAATTTCCCTGTTACACAACCCACCAGTAGAATGTCCCCCAGACAGGTTTGTGAATCTCTATCAACAATCCGTGACTGTTCCAGTAGTCTGAGTTCTTCCATGCAGACCATTGTCATCATATATAGAATACTGGTTGGTTTTTACCTAAGTAGTTTCTTCTATTGTCATTTCACATGATCACCCACAATGTCAGAACCGTGTAAGCCATGTAACTTTAAATGATTATATATACTTTGATTGCGATGGCAATCAAAGTCATCAGTTAAGTTCCTTTAATTTAAAAAAAAAAAAGTTTTAAATCTGTCAGTGCGTAAAAGCTCTGAGACACTATCCATCGCTTGTACCTAAAAGCAAGGCATATTTAAAAAGCAAAAATATTTACAAAGTAAGCTGCTTATAGATACAAAAGAGTACTTCAGACATTTGCTAATAAATTAACAAAAGAACTGTGCTGGCCGAGTATACTTGGCTACTAACTTTTTAAAGATGTTTGTAGAACTGGTTACCCAAGATATTGCATTGGCACCTAGTGGAAATATTTTCAGCAGCATAACTTACATTTTATATAGAAATATATATTATGATAACTTTACATTGATTATAATCAAATTTGATTATAATATACACTGTAAAGTGCATAAAAAATGGGTAATAATAAGAGTAAGAACACTGGTTTGCCACGAGAAAATTGTTATTGCCAGATTGCCAGCATGCACACAAGGCAAGTTGTGATGAAATTATGGGCACATTCAAAGGGAATCTATTGTGAAATGTATACATTTTTCCAATCCAGATATAAAAAAAGGTTAGTGTATTCCACTTATTCCAACCTTCCTCTGTGGCTCCATGTTTGCACACAGTCTGTTTTACTGCAGAGCTCCCCACTCCCCCAACCCCTCTCTGGTCATTCCCCCGTTCATATAATCCGGCTGTGAACCAAGCTGCCCATGCGCATTAATCCTTCTACGTGTCGCTCTTTAACCTTTTGTAACCAATAAAAAAAAAAACTCCATATGTAAGCACTTGGAGAAGAAGTGTCTCCATTGTTCTGGAGATACCTGCAACATAAGGAGCGGGAGGGGGTGAGTTAGGAGAGATCCAAGTCCTTCCTTATCACTGCGATCTCCCTTTGAGAGGCATTTGGTGAAAGCTTCGGAGGAAGGGGACCCAGTGCTGCTCTTTCTGCTTCTTTCTCCTTCCCTTTACTTCTGTTTTTAACCCAGTACTTTCCAAGCATTTTAGTGAGCAGGAAGGAGTCATTGGGTAACTTGCTGTAAAACTTGTGTTACAAGCCTACACACCGGCATGCTATTGAAATCTTGACTTCTTTTAACTTACGGTATATATCTTGGGACAAAGGAGGAAACTGAAGAAAAGAAAGGGGGTTGGTGAATTGTAGAACACATAGAAAGAAAGAAAAAATCCCACTTATGATGCCCTTTAAAGGACACTAGCAGGTAGAATTGTAAAAAGGTTTGGAAAGAAATGTTAAATATTTCACAATTAAGATTCAAAGTTGTGGTTCGTTTTCATTGTAGTCTGTTCTTTGATTCCACTGATGGATTGCAATCTCTTTCTGTCTAAACACTGGTCACAATGGGGATTCCTCCTAAATTAGTCTTTCTATATGATTTTCAAACATATTTTACTCTCCTACTTCTGGCCCATAAATTCCTTATCTAAAGGCCACCATTGCAGTCTTTTCAGTACGCTTAGCAAGCTATTGTTTGGCAATCACTAAGTATGCAATTGGTACAATAGAGCAGTGCGTGGTGGAATTAGAAGGTAATACACAAATGTTACTAAGAAAATGCAGGTTACATGGCTGCGGTAAACCGCTACTAAAAGGAAGGCACAGTTTATCCCCAGCAATGTATGTATGTATGTATGTATGTAAATTTTTCTTAATTTCTCAAAGACCCCTGCTACATAGTCTGATGACTAGCGAAACGCCTTCAAGAACTAAACTTCAAGTCCAGTTGATCTAATTGAATACAACAGACATACAATGACCTGGATGAATAAGAACCTTCACAAGTACATTTTTAAATGTTTTGAATAGGAAGAGGTTTGGGTTCTACGTGTCCCTTAAATTTTGAATAAAGGATTTTTATTAGACAAATTAGTGTGCAGGTAATTCTAAAGGGATTCTGTTGTCTCTTATATGTATATAATTGATTATAACGTTATTATCTTAAAGGTGGCTCCATAGAAAAGACCTAGGTGTCGATGATATAAATATAAGCTAGAGCTTTGCCACAAGAAGAAAGGAGGTATCTGCCCCGTAGAGCTTACAATCTAGTTAGATGGGTAACATACAGATACAATGGAATGGGTATACAAGTGCTAGAGTGAGCAATCACCTAGAAACCTGTCATGCTGTTAAGGGAATTATTTTAAAGGGAGAACTAAAGCCATAAACATGTTTGGGTTTTTCCTTTTTTTTTTTTTAAACTAATAACCCAGAAGATGCTAACTAGGGCTTAGTGGTTAGCACTGATGTATCTAACTATCAGGGTTATTCAATAAAAGTTCTTATTGTTTAAAATGGTGTTCATTTTGCCCCAACCAATCAGTTATCTTTCAAATGTTAAATAAGATCTGATTGGTTGGGGCAAAATTAGCACCATTTTAAACGATAAGAACTTTTATTGAATCTCCCTATATGTTTGTTATTCAAAGAAAGGTTCATGAGGGCAATCCTTGAGCCAGGGAGAGGAACAGATTAGGCTGCGTTATTTACCTGTGTTTGCACTTTAGAAATGCAAGTTATTGGTTTTAATCATCAGTGTTTTAGTCTCTATTTAAACTCCACTGGTGTAATATTTTTCAATAAAATCCTGGCCCTGAAACTTATTTTTAAATCATTTTCCCAAGGTATTTTACACTAGAGCTGCTATGCTGCATCAGGACTTGCCATCATTCATAGAAATTGATTAGTCTGGTAGAAAATGTCAGTTCAGCTGTCCATGAGCCGAAGTTGAGGTGAAAGTGGGTTATGTAGCTAGGCAATGACATTTTATTAATTACATAATGGCTGATGATAAAGATCACTTGCGTTTTGGATAGGTCAGTTTTCACTTAAGTTAGGAATATTTTCTCTTGTGCTCTGCTGTCTTAAAATATATATTTCTGTGTGCATATAAGAATTTAACAGGCTGTATGAAAGCATCCATACTATTTGTCTGTATCTGTGTGCAGATGTTAAATTATATACGCTCCATCCATTTTTTAGTATGTGTAATATACAAATCAAGTAAAAAGGGATGGTGGTAACACAATATGGGGTGCAATTTGTTCCCAGATCATTTTGTAACAAAAACACACACTTCGTTGACAACAATATATTTTGTTGACCAAAAGAAAAATCCAGTGGTAACAAAAAAATTTAGTGAACAAAAATCAACACTTTGGTGACAACTATATTTAGTCATCCAAAAGATGTTTTGTGGTAACAAAACACATTTAGTCTACAAACAAACAACATTTTGGTGAGAAAACTTTGTTTAGTTGACCAAAAGAAATTTGGTGGTAACAAAATACTTTTAGTCGATGAAAAAACAGCTGTAGCACCAAAATATATTTTTATGATTAAATCTTTTTTTTTGTGAACAAAATGTACAGTGGATTGAAATAGAATAGAAATAAAAAGTCTGTACACCAAATACCCTACATCTTGTAGCATAAGTGTATGTTTTTAGTACACAAAATGCAATACAAAACAAGCCTGCTTTTTGTCTTTAAAATGCAATTTTGTGCACCAAGATTTATGTTGGGTGAATGGAAATAAAACTGGTAAATGGCAAGCTTTCCCTTTTAATCTTTATTAAAAATATATATATAAACTGATCAATTGTTTACTTTCCCTTTAATCCCTTTAGAAAAAATGTGTACACGTAATGACTCTTTCCCATAATATATTTCCAAATGGCAAGGTGGCTACCAGGCAAGGTGTGGGGGGAGCATGGCAGAGGCAAGAGGAGTGCATGGCATGGTGTAAGCAACATCATCCGTGGGTGGGGAGGAGGCAGAGTTTGGGAGCGGAGGGGGGCATTTCAGGGGTTTTGCGGACAAAGGCAAAATTAGGGCAAAACCCATGCTACCTGATGTACTATCGGGTTATCTGTTGTATTCAATTAGATCAACTGGACTTGAAATGTAGTTCTTGAAGACGTTTCGCTAGTCATCCGACTGGCTTTCTCAATTCAGAATGACTTGTACAAGAATCTGTGGCAATTAGATTAGCAATGCCAATTAGCATATCACAGCCAGGTGTTAAGGGTGTGATTAGATAGTGGCTAAGAGGTGTTATAGGAACGCCCAGAGTAAGGTGTTAAAACAGCATTGTACATGGCAGACAGTTGGTGTCGAACCCCCCACCTCTTTTAGGCTTGTTTTCTTTATTTTCACATAAATGGCCTCCTTAACACCTCTCTTGAACCAGTCAATTGTCCTTCGCCAGTATGTTACATTACAATCTTCAAAGGTATGTCCTTTATCCTTAAGATGCAGATACACGGCTGAGTCCTGACCCGAGGAATTGGCTCTTTGAAGATTGTAATGTTAACATACTGGCGAAGGAACGTGACTGGTTCAAGAGAGGTGTTAAGGAGGCCATTTATGTGAAAATAAAGAAACCAAGCCTAAATAGAGGTGGGGGGGTTCGACACCAACTGTCTGCCATGTACAATGCTGTTTTAACACCTTACTCTGGGCGTTCCTATAACACCTCTTAGCCACTATCTAATCACACCCTTAACACCTGGCTGTGATATGCTAATTGGCATTGCTAATCTAATTGCCACAGATTCTTGTACAAGTCATTCTGAATTGAGAAAGCCAGTCGGATGACTAGCGAAACGTCTTCAAGAACTACATTCAAGTCCCCAGTTTTTTTTTGATCTAAATTGATACAACAGATATACCATGACCTGGATGAATGAGAACCTTCACAAGCATACTATCGGGTTAGCATTGGATTTATACTAATTTTGCATTGACTGCGCTATTTTCAAAAATTATTGGAAATAACACAGTTCAGCCCATGTAATATAGGCAGCATTGAGTTTTGTGCTACCTAGTAGCACAGAAATTAATGCCTGTAAGGCAGAAGTGCAGAGCAGTGCTTCTTACCTGACTGGGATCCCGCAGTGCAGTAAATCTTACAAAGGGATTTACTGCAACACGGAATCTAGGTAAATAATGCCGCTCTTGGTTCTGCATCAGCCTATGATTGTAAAACACAACAATCTTACAATGTTCACCAAATAATTTCTGTACAACAATTCTGTTCACCAAATAATTTCTGTAGACCAAAGAGTGCATTTTGTACATTCTGTCCATTTTTTTTTACCAATTATTTGGTGAACTGACTTGTTCCACAGAAATTATTTGGTGGACAGAATTGACAGACTTGTTCTTCAGAAATCATTTGGTGAACATTCTAAAATTGTTGTGTTTTACAAACATAGGGGCCGATGCAGAACCAGATGCAGCATTACTTACCTTTGTGAGATCCCTCGATGCAGTAAATTACTGCATTGCGGAATCCCGTTCAGGTAAGAAGCACCTCTCTGCGCCTCTGCCTTAAAGGATAAGTGCACTATAAAATCTATATAAAGTTATGTTCATTTGGAATCTGCAGCTTTAAAAATACCGTTGCCATATATTTTTTTTTACCTATGCCCCTCAAGAGCCTAGCTTTGTGCCTTGGAAGTTGCTGACATCTTGTTACTGGTTTGCTGAATGTTAAGCTCCACCCCTCTGAGATTTCCTCTGCTTTCTCCTGCTTGAGCCTGAAACAGTAATGCCTGTGAGTTCCATGCACTCTCCTGCTTGAGCCTCAAACAGTAATGCCTGTGAGGTCCATGCACTCTCCTGCTTGAGCCTCAAACAGTAATGCCTGTGAGGTCCATGCACTCTCCTGCTTGAGCCTCAAACATTAATGCCTGTGAGTTCCGTGCACATGCACGGAACTCGCAAGCATTACTGTGAGTGGCCACACTGTGCCCTGCAATCTGTTTTCGGAGAGCATGCGATCCCTGTTTTTTTTTGAGAACTGGAATGCGCTCCAATAATGGAATATTGTGAGAATTGCAGCACAAATGCATGGTAATGCTTGTGAAGTGAGCTACAGCCTGAAAAGCTCTCTCATACATTTCAAATAATGGCTCTATCTTCTCTAGATGTTAAAGGGCATGTCCACCCCCAAAACTAACTTTTTATATTTATTTGGCCCAAATAAGTGCTCCAAAATAAACTTTACAGCATGTAAATCGGTCCAGTGGTTCAAAAGTTACAGACCTTTGTAGCTTGCTTAATCCTGCAGCATGGACCAATACAGTGATGAACAGAGACAGGTTACATTACCTTGTCTCTGTTCTTTTCATGTTCTTGAGCATGTCTGTTAACATCCAGCAGTGAGAACAGAGGAAGTTGCATCAGTAATGGTCTGACCCCTGGATCCCTGGATTTTCCCTCTCAACCAATCACAGCTGTAAAGTTATGTGTACTGAAGAAATCCAGGATCAACAGCTGCAGCCAGCCAGCCCAGAGAGAGAGAGAGAGAGAGAGTGAGACACACACAAACACAGGCAAGAATTTTTTTTTTTTTTCAAGCTGTAGCTCGGGGTCATCTAAAGTGGAAGTGGAGAGGAAGTGCAGCCTGATATATATCTCATTAAATATCAGGCAAGGCAAATGATTTTGAGAAAAATGAACATGGCGTTTGAGGTTGGTGCTATTATATAAAGAACATATAAAAAGTTTATTTTTGGGTGGACATACCCTTTAAGCTATAGGCTTGCAAAGTTATACTTCCGTGTCTGTCCTATTTGTCTGAGTCTGTGACAGGCACATGTTGAGCTGTCTAAAAAAAAAAAAAAAATCAAGCTTTTCTGAAGCTATTTACAGACCTGAAACCATTCTCTGTCCTTAGGGAGAGAAAAAAATACTGCAAATAATGATCCGGACGGGAAATGTTGCTAGAATATCGGCAGGTGAAACTGCTGCTTCAATTGATAATTGATTGATTCTAATCAATTCAATGTTTATGGTGGATCAGTCGAAGTCGAAGTAGTACTGAAGCCCTTAGGAAGCCTGGCAGAAGAAGTTTTTAGTGCTGCCGCTCCTAATCAAAATGATATTGGGAGGTAGGAAGTACCAATCCTACCTCCCTGCCCCAGGAACTTTTCATTTTAACTGTTTTTGAAAAAACTTTATATGCCCTATAGTTCTCCTTTAACTCAGCTGGGTCACACCTTGGTCCAGGGTAATTTTAAGGGGAGTTCATTATAAGATATATTTATCATTACATGTCAATTAGTCTTTATTCAAATAATGATTATATTTTAGCTTAGTCATTGCACTGAATATTTCTATTTAATTTTTCTGATCTTGGTAATGTTCATGATTCATTCTAACAAAGAAAATTACTGAAAGAATTTAGAGGAGCTTATAAAGAATAAGAAACATTTTCCATGAAAAATCTGACATGCTATTTGGTTTTTAGGACTAATGGTACTAAGTATTACTATTACCCATGTAAGTGCTCTTGTCAAAAGACAGTGATCAGCTATCTCCAATTAGTGATTGTTATTTATAGGAAATAGGAATCTGCAGCAGACTACCAGAGTTTCAAATAATTTAGTATGAAGGAGATACAATGGTAACATTATCTAATTTGATTGCTTGATTACTTTGATTACAGGATGCCCACAATCATTGTAGTAATATTAAAAATACCTCTACTACTGTATTTCTTTATTTCACCGTACCTTTTTTTGTGCAGACTATTTCACCATAAGTTTTTCTTCTCTCCAATTACTAACTGCACGAATGTAGCAACGGAAGGATACAGTCAAAATAATTTTATTCATATAAATACAATAACATGTGTTATAGCAGTATAGGGGCCTCATTTATCCTGAGCCGCAAATTGCTCTGGGCAAATATGGCTTTCGGTATTTAATACTGGATTTGCACCCTGTGGTAAATTACAAAAGGAACTTTACCCCAGCGCCACTTCAAGACCAGCCATTAGCTGGTCTTTAATTGTGGAGTTAAAAGTGCTGCAAATCCTTTATTAAATACATTGCACCAGTTGCACAGGTGTCTTTTGTGAAACCAGTGCAGCCAGTGCAATTATGAAGTTAAACTTGTGCTAATAACCTATTCAATATAGGTTATTTTAACCCCTATTTTTTGCACAGCACACCTGGGTAAATCAGGCCCTTGAAGTCTTATGTAGATCTAGGGCTTGATTGTTGTTCGTTTAAAATGTGTATCCTACAAAATACAAGTCTGCTGGTATTCATATCTATGTCATTTCTTTCCCATATCTATAGCTTCCATTCCCAGGAAGCCATAAAGTTAAAGGTCAACTAAACCCACAGAACAAAACTGAACCAGAAGTCAGGACACCTTGATATAAAACCAGTAATCTGTCTTACCTCTCATTTTGATATGGGTGCTGGGAAATTTACCTAAATATCATATGGTTTGTGCTTTACTTTACAACGACCATTATGTTCTGCACATGCTCAGTCCTTTTCTATGGCACAAATTTGTTACAGTTGGTCACACCCATTAATAATATCCAGCCAATCCTTTTACAGGACAGATAAAGCAAGGAAGCATGTGACTGAGGTCAGGAGGTGTGGTCTGACACTGCACATACACACAGATACTTCATACAGTTCTTAACAGGCTTTGATTTACTTTAACAGAGTTTACTAAAGTGCCATTTTATAGTTTATTGGTGTTTTTTAGGGGGGTTGTTTTTCAGATTCTAGAGTATAAAAAATTGGGTTTAGTTCTCTTTTAAGGTGGCCATTCATATGAACCATAATAGGTAAATCCCGTCGGGGAACGTTCCTATTACAAGCATTTTCACTGAGGTGACCCCCATAAAACTGAAGACCACAGACTTTACTTATTTGCCTGACTTTCTTAAAATTTGATATTGCAGTCCCCCGCTCTCCTCTTCTCCAGTCCTGACTCCACTCCATATTCTTTCTGGTTGCAGCAGTCAATTCTGAACATGTTTAATCGATTAGGACAGTTTGGTGGATTTTTAGATTGTTTAGCTAATGTAAAAATAGTTATAAATGGACTTAAATATTGGTTTTACATACAAAGGGAAAGTCCACCATCCAGTAAAAAACTTATTGTATAAGTTATAGTTATACGTAACCCTCAAAGTATTTCTAAACAAATTCCATTTCAGGGTTCCCTAAGGTATAAATGGTTTTGTAAATCCAATAATGTGATGTGAAGAAACTAATACTCTCACAGGCTCAGCTGTGACCAAAAAGTGTTTATTACCACTACTACCTCACACAACAGTTTTTTTGTGCTTCATTAAAGAGGAACTGTGGTCCAAAAATGACTTTAGGTAAATTAATAGGAATTGCTCTCCTGAGAGTTTTTGCAATTTATTTCCATTGTTTATTTTACATAGTTTTGAAGATATTTACATTTTTGTGTGTGATATAACGGCAGCAGCATCACCAGGTCCCCTGCACTTCCTGCTTCCTGCTCTGAAACCTGTCAGTCAATCTGCCCTGTGTCGCCTTCCCTTTGCAGCCCCCCTGGTCCCTCCCACTCATGGACCCCATGGTCCCTCCAGTTGCAGGCCCCCATTGGCCCACTCGCGGTTGCCTAATCCCCACCAACTCGCGGGTGCCTAAGCCCTGCCTGCTCACGGGTGGGAAGAAGAAAAAAGAGCAAAGGGGAGGGGGGAAACGAGGAAAAAAAACAAAAAAAAAAAAAAAAAAAAACAAAAAAAAAAAAGAAAAAATAAAAAAAAAACCACCCCCCCCCCCACCCCCCCCCCCGCCCCCCCCCCCACCCACCCCCCCCCCCCCCCCCCCCCCCCCCCCCCAGAAAACTCTGTGGAAACAGCCTTTTCAGGTTTTCACTTAGTCAGAGAGAAGGGATGTATATTCCCTTACCTTCTCTGCAGCTGCAGGTCCTTCACACAAGAGAGGAGGAGGGACTTCCTGTCTCCCTCACGCACCGAGGGAGTCTGAGGCTGTGCTTGCCGGCGGCACTGTGCAGGAGAAGCCTTATGAATGTCACATGTCAGCCTCCCACCCATTTCTGGTCAGTCATTTCTGTATATCTTGGGCTGTGGAGCAGGTAGAGAGGTGGTTGATGGCTTGTTTTAAAGGAAACTGGCCTTTCAACTTGTTTGAAGACCACAGTTCCCCTTTAAGGGTGCATGCCACCCAAAACATGTTGTGTGAAGTAGTAGTGGTAATAAACACCCTTTGGTCACAGCCTGAGCTGATGAGAGTTTTAATTTCACTCTACAAATTAACTTTTTTGATAATGCGAAAGATTCAGTCGACTAATATGAAAACAATTCTTGAAATGCCTAGAAATAATAAGTACAGTACCATAACACTGCCCATTCCATAATTCACCCAACTACTTAAAAATATTACAGCCTATGTATGGACACATTATCTCACTCCGTCAAGGAAACATTGCAGATAACCAGTCCCCATATTTCCTTGTTACCAACTAGGTCATGTTATATCTGTCTTAACCTTCAATGGAATACCACTAAGGAGAAGTTTGACACTGTGCTATTTTTGGCTTCAGTACCTCAAGCAAAAAGGAAACGTTTTTCAGCCTCTGCTATGTGTGGGCTTTATTTCAGTTTTATCATTTCCCACGATAACAAAGCCTCTTTCATATCCACTTTCACCCCATAACCTTAAGGATAACTTATACTGCTAAATTTGAGCATTTAGACAGTTAATAAATATATATATATATAATATATATTATATATATATACTATATATATATATATATATATATAAAATAAAGGAATTTAGAAGTACACAGTGGTATTGTTCCTACTCAATTTTCTTTCCCTGTATATTAGCATTATTGGTTGCAACAATTTCCGTAAAGAAGAATATAATCACCCCCTAGTGGTGGAAATATAGTTTGCACTGATCTGCTAATAAGGCATTTCCAACATCTAATCAAACAATATATAAATAAGCAAATATAATATGTCCTAATTAAAATGTTACCTTTAAATTTAGAAACTGTCTAAATGTCTAAATATGTGTGCATATACAAAAAAATTAAGGCCAGTATTTATTAAAGCTTTTGTTTCTGACATTCTCAACTCATTTTAACTGGAAAGTATTCCGCGTATTTATGTTGCATTCAGTTAGATCAACTGGACTTAAAGTTTAGTTCTTATATATATATATATATAAAATATTTCGCTTGTCATCCGTCTGGCTTTCTCAATTCAGAATGACTTGTACAAGAATCTGTTGGCAATTATGTTGAATGAGATGAATGGATGTATGAGAACTTTCACAAGCATATTCGGCGTATTGAGTTAAAGTAACCCACTACTGGCCCATCTCTGCTCCATATGGTTCCTCTGCAGTGCTTGTCCAGGAAAGTGAAGAGTAGGAGGTGTATTCCAAAATGTTTCTGCCTCCTCCTTGTTTTCTTAGAGGACAGTGGCAAGCACAGTGGAGCCCTTCCTCCCCCCTCCTCCCACTATCTGGATCCATCTCTTAACTTTTTTTTTGTAGTGTAGGGCATCCCTGCCTGCCCCAACTGCCATGTCATTTTGTTAAAAAAAGTAGAACACTACTTACAGCCCCTCAGCCAATCACAGACGCGGCGGCAGATCCGACCCATGCTTGCACGTTCTGGAGGATCGAGGGGCTGTAAGCAACATTCTAAATTCTGATAGGCCCTACATAATATATACATTTTTTATTAGGGTGGACATGCTCTTTAATGTGTGTGTGTCTGTGTATGCTGTGAGTTTTAAAACTCCGTATAGAATAGAAACAAATTTCAAACTTTGCTCTGAGTAAATATTTGTATTTATTGTATTGTGCTTTTATTTTTGGGGCTTTTTTAAAATTTTGTGTGTGTTTTAGAGAGGAACAGTAGAAGTATTAGAACCCCGATCACTTGTATCTTATCAAGAAAGTTGTCATCTGAATTTAATCAAGAAAGGGATAAACAGGTTTGAGTACATTGGTGACGCAGGTGTATTTACTCAATGGATTTTTAATCGGGCTTGATTTTGCCTGCAACATGGGAATATAATCAAGAGAATGTAAAGTGTGCTTTCATTGTGTGCCCATTCAAGTGAATGGGCATAAAATGTGTAAATTTGCATTTACTCGGAAATGCCATCACAGATTTATTAGCTAGAAGAAAGCACACTTCTCCTGTATGCCTCTACCATATTTTCTGTCTTTAGCTGAAAAGCTGTGGGTTTAGATATAGTGTGAAAATGGGTGGAATAAATGAGCAGAATTGGTCCTTTTCAAGCCAAGTTTCTAAATAACTAGCCTATCACCATTTACAGCCATATCCTCTAACACAGGGGTGCACAACCAGCATCAGGCTGATTGGGTCGACTGCCCAGAACTCCTACCTGGACCAACCATGCCCCACCATAGCCCCTCGAGCTGCAATTTTTTATGAATGGGCAGCATGAGGGCCTCACATTGGTCACCTTAGCTCTAAAAAAATTGCATACTGTGGGACTGCCAGGTGGGCGAGGCTGTATTACCAATGTAAGCCTATGTTATTTCTATTTATGTATACCATAGGTTACACAGAGGATAGTTGTTCAATGACCATTGTTCACAAAAAAATTTTTTTAACACATCAATGTTAATTAAAATGTTTGATACATTAGTGATGAACCACTAGCACCTAATAGCATTTTTAGGCTTTAAAACAGATGGCCTTTATCTGGGGTTAATTACATGGAAAGAAAACCAGTTAGTATTCAAAGTAATTGTCGAAAGACAGTACCAGAAGTCAGTAAGTGTTGGCTATATAACTTACTAGCATCACTCTCTGATCACAGGAAACACACAGCCTAATCCTCTAGTGAGCTATAAGAGCAAATAACAACTTTAGATTTATTTGCAAGCATTACATTCTAGTAAGTCTGCCAAGGGCACCCACCAGCTGCCAGCTGGCTGTTCTCCTAACTCAATTGCTGCTGTTCCTATACTGCGAGTTGCAAACGTGCCCCCAATTCAAACTGTTATTACTTTAGGGATGCTTATTGCAATAGTATGCAACATTACAGAACAAACAAGCTTTTAGCTGCCATTTTTATGCTAATGCTATTTAGACATTTACTTGTATAGAAATTATATGACTCTGTTAAGCTGGTATAGAAAGTACATGGTGTGTATTCTATTGATAAACTTTTAATTCAGAATTATTTTTAAAAGTTATATGAACAAGTGGCCCTGGAGCTGTTTAAAAACTTCCAGCATTCCCGGGTTACATTTTCCTGTGGCATTGTTAAAGTAAAATACTCATAACATCACCAACAGGAAAGAACTTTTTTGTTACAGTTAGTAAATGACCTGTTAAAGCCCTCAGGGTCTGGTGTTGAGGACAGTTCTCTCCAGCGTAACTGTGCTAAATTTGAAATAATTAAGAGACTCCCTTGAGTCCATGATATCACTTTGTCACTGGCAATCTGAAGACATGTAATGTAGAAAATTCTAGCTCAGATTCATATTTCATTAAGACAACCTTTATCTGTCAATCCCAACAGAGTTCATCCTCATCCCTTTTGCATAGTGATAGAACTATACAGTAGGGTCTTTAAATTTGGCAACAAAACTTGAGGCCCTCGCATCATTTTGTTGCCAGAATAAACTAAAATTGAAAAGTGTCTCTGCTTTATTTCTAAGAAACACTGCAACAGACTAAATAACAAGGGATAGTTAGGCACATGTGATTGTTTTCTATGAAATAGTCCATCAGGAGCTAATTGCTTCATTCAAACCTCAACAGGCACATTTTTCTTTTTAAATATGTCTTATTAAACAATTATTAAAAATGATATACACTGTGGCATATTTACCTCTTTTAAGAATATCTAAAAGTACAGCTGCACTCGTCCGATTTATACACATACATTCACAGGTGCTTCCAGGCCACACTGCGTCTTTAATCCATGAATCAGTTCAATCAATTCCCAGGCACACTGTACTTGAATTACCGTATATCAATTGTATTCTCAACGTTTCGACATCTCACGGGACATTTTCATCAGGACAACTATAAAGTGCAAATAAGTTCTCACGCTTTTATACAACTCAATCATGTGATGTGCCATACCCTCCTACCTGTAAATTATACACTAAAAATCATATAATTCAATCAATAAATCAATAATTTTACAAAGTGCATATATCTAAAGCTTAATATAGTGCATACTGTAGATCTTTAAGCTTCATAAAGTGCATTTTGTACATCCAAACAGATTAATTATATATAGTGATTATGCCATATATCTATTACAAGTATTTTATAAATTAGACAAAGTGCATAAGTGCAACAAAGTGAATAGTGTTGTTAGAAACATCTGTTCTAATCAATTCATGTCACAATTGAAATAAGGCTTGTATTATTCATTTGAGAAATTTAATTTTAGAAAAAAACATTTGAAGGAAAACTAGGTATTTAATTATTTAGGTGCTATCGTATTAAGTTTATGGATCCATTCTGCCTACCTGCATGATAAAGGATTTGCTCTATCACCCCTCTCTTTTGTATCTTGACCTGATCTATTCTCATAACTAAGGGAGCTTATTGGGTGACCTTTTGCGTAAAGAATTTAATTCTGCTGTTGACCTATTTAACTTTGAACAAAAACTAAAACTTAAAATATTCTTTAAAGACAATGTTAATACCCAGGGAGATACCTTTAAGATTAAGTACAAGTTCATGCCTCCAGATATAATGGTACAATAGAAACTTTTGCGAGAACTGTCAAAACTGAGATTTTAAATAAGAAGAAATATAAAAATAAGATGATGATGATGAGGGATATTTTACCCCCAAGACTCAGGAAAGCATTGAAGGAATTGAAAAATGGTGAATCCATAATAGTTAAAATTGCAGATAAGGGGGGAGGGGTGATGGTAAGGGACTATGGGAAATATAAAGAATGGGTGTAGAAGTTGTGTGATTGAGTTGTATAAAAGCGTGAGCACTTGATTCCTCTATTAATATGTTATTTTAAATAATGTACAGAGCGAACTTGGCTGCATTCCCGAATTTGACATCTCTGTTTACATGTGGGAAATTATTAACCACATAAGCAGTAAATGATGTACTGATATCTTTATTTTGGATTTGTATATTTGAATCGCTGTGTTTTTAGACTTGATGTCCCTGGAGGGCAGCCCAAACCCCTCTGGGGGGCAGATATTTCCACTTACTTTTCCCTGCGGACGAACCCAGTAGTGTTACTGTGCATACTGTTAGTCTGATTTGTATAAGCATTTATTTTGGTTGAAACGGGGAAAAAGGAAAGTTGTTTGTTATTTTTTTTCTCAACAACATAGCAACATAGTAATGGAGATTGAATAAAGACATCCATCCATCTAGTCCAACCTTTCATACCCTCCTCATTAAACCTACCTACCAGTTGATCCAGAGAAAGGTAAGAAAGAAAAAAAAAAGTGGGGAGGGGGGGTATTCTTTCCTGACTCCAAAAGGCAATCTGCAAGTATCCCTGGATCAATCATAACTGCAGTTTATGTATTAATACCAGTAATTCCCAATATTTTTTAGTTTAAGAAACATATACAATGAAACTTCTAATCTTAAAGGGTGTCCAGAAGCCCTCTGAAATGACCTATTCGTGAACAATGCAACAGAGAATTTATTGTATGGCCCATTAATTATAAAGAGAAAAATATTTTTCTCCTGTGAATCTATTCTCCTCTATATACAAACACATAACCTTTTAGTTCTCTGTTGCTGTCAGGCATTGTTTGCTACAGCTGACTCTGTTACCTACTAGAACACCCAAATCTTTTCCAACAGAGATTCACTCAGAGTTATTTATGGTGTAGGTGGCAAGGATTGTTAAACCCAAAATGCATCACTTTACATGTATCAACATGGAAGCTCATCTGCCACGCAGCTGCTAATTTTGATAATCCTATCTAGGTCTGTTGCAGCAATTGCACATTATTTGTTTTCAAAGCTCTGCATAGTTTTGTGTTATCAGTTAACACAGAGACATTGCCTTCAGTACCCACTTCTAAGTTATTGATTAACAGATTAAAGTGGCTCAGTACAGAACCCTAAGGCACTCCACCTTTAGCCTACGCAGATGTAGCTCCATAGACCACTGCTCTCTTTATGCAAACCAACAACAAATTCTCTCGGTACAAATGTTTATTTTTAGGCCAACAGGCCTCGGTTTATACATAAGTCACCTAATATAGCATGTGGCTTTGGTAGTATTTCTGTAAATACTACCCTAGAGGTACTTACTTTTAACTTGGCCTCTAACTCTTGAAAGTCATTTTTAAGGGCCTCTCCTCCTCGAACTTTGCCATTGACACTATGTGAACCAAGGCCACTCGGTCACTCCCAGACCCACCCAATAATTTGTCTAAATGATCTACCATATGGCTAGCACGAGTTAGGCAACACACTTTGGCATGTAGGGTCTTAGCGGCAGAAAACCCTATCCACATTTCTAATAATAGAGTCCCCTACCACTACTATCTAACCTTCCTTGCCCTAAGTTCTCCCTCCCTTTTATTAGAGATTGTGGTCTCCTGGCTGCTCAAGGGATTGGCCTGCTCCATACCTGCTACTTCTGAGCTGTCTTCCACTTCCTTACATAAGAAGGCAAATCTGTTGGGGTGGACCTACTGCCCCGTTCCAACCATCCAGTTTACTGGTGCCTTTCTATATCATAGTTTAATAGGATGATTTATTTGTGTTCCTTTGCACACATTGAAAAATAAAATGCTAAACTAAAAAAACAACCCTGGGCAAGAATTAAAAGGATTGGCACACCAGAATTATCTAGAGAGAAATGGTTATTAGAATCAGTATGGATGCACCAGATATAAATAAAACAAATAAAATGGCTTGCCAGCTACATATTATATTATTACATAACATTAATACATGTCATAAAAAAATAACCTAACCCCTCAAATAAAAAATGATCCTTCACAGGGAGAAACAACAAGCCACTGTCTATTTTTTCCACAAAACAATCTAAAGTAAGATTTATGTATACCAACTATGTTATAGTTTTAATATCAAAGGTCTCTGGTACTTAGGCATTCCATTGTACAGGAGATAGGCTCCAATATAATTATGTTGCTTGATGGCCTTCTGTCCTGTAATTCCCTATGGCTATTTTAATTCCCTAATCGAAAAGATGTATGTTTAAACTTAAACACTTCATAAACTGCATATGGTGCTATAGCAAAAATAGGTCCAAAATAGGGCATAATCACAGTATATAGGTATCCTAATCCCCCCCATCTTTATTATATCTAGCAGTCCTTGGTCCAATTAATAGTCAGAACATAGGTACAGTACAATAGTCTCCATAGAGGGGGTCATTGTCTAAAACAGGCCACTTCATGCTGGGCTTGGTTCTTCTTGTATAATAATGAACACCCCTTTTTAGTCCGAGACAGATTCAGAGACAGATTCTGGAAATATCGAATATTCTAGAAATATAGAATTTTGAAAAATTTGTGATAATTGTCAAATGTGGAAGCTCGAAAGTAGCGCATGTGTGAAGTTTGGATATTTTTATGTGTTTCCCAGGTCGCAGTTCAGTAAGTTACCATTCCTATTTTCACCTTTTTTTAGTTCAAACTTTTTAAAATATTTGTACCCATTGATTTTCGTTTTTTCAAATCTTTTAGAAAATTCGAGAATGTGAAATTGGACCAAATTTTCGGAAGTTCTGCCAACTCTACTAGGAAATAATGCTGTTAGCATTAATTTCTTTAAGCATCTGATCTCATACCAAATACATACTGTATAATACATCAGTGTCCTTATAAAAAACACTTGGCTATGTCACTAAGTGACTCATATCCCACTGTCCCTCCCATTCCAGTGTTCATGACTGAACAGTGACTCCTTTTTTGCTGTATTTAACTTACTGGACCTGCTGGAGCTGCTTCCTGTCACTTCATTAAATGTCTCTCTCCTCCTCCACAAAGATTTGTTTAACCTGGGCTGGGATGTTCCTTTCGACTGGTTTTAAGTTACAGTAGGTTTGGGGGTTTTAAATTTAGGTGAGATTAGGGAAAGACTAGAATTTAAAATGCAATTGGGGGAGGAATCAGAAACATGTGTTATAAGAAATAATGCACCCCTTCACATTCTAATATAAGGATTTTACCAAACCTCGGAGTCCCCTGTCCTGTATAAAAACACTTGGCCTGTGGCCTTGTGCTTCTATATGGTCACTATATTACACTGTAAGGGGTGCATAATCCCCTAAATATTAATATGCTGAATTCTTTGTATTTAATATAAAGACTTATAGGAAAGAAAAAGGCTGGTGTCATAGTATCAAATAGGCAACAGATCCTTTATTTTCATAATGATATGTTTGTTACAGTAATGAAAGATAGATGGGTTTTGCTGGGAAAGCATATGCTGCACGCTATTAGTACTTAATTTTAGTTACATTCATTGTCAATTTTTTTCTGCATTGTGTAAATGTGCTGTTATTTAAGGAAAGAAAAGAAAATGAGCTTTCTTTAAAGAAAAATAAGTTAAGTTAAATAAGTTAAACTATATAACACACTGCCAGAAAGCAGCTATCCAGGCTTTATTATTATTGTTTTATACAACTCAGAATCTTGGGTAGGCAATGGTCATGCAGCCGAACTAGGGAATGGCAACACCTTTTAATGGGAGCAGTTAATGAAAGAATACTTTTAGGATAACCGTAGTTTTCTATTTAAAAAATAAATTAATTAACAATCTTAATAGTGACTAAATAATTCTGCATTTTCCCTTACATATGTTCTTATTTGGGTAAGATTTTTAGTAATGGGCATGTCCACCAGCCAAAATAAAATTTGAAATCAAGCTTCTCACCTTCCACTTACCCACACATGAATCCTTGCTTCTCTTCTGCTGCCTTTTTCATGCACTAGCAGAAGCAGTAGAGGTTGGGCTAGTAACAGTGATACGCTCTGACTGATGTACACTACTATGAAGTAAGTGTGAGCCAGAAAGGCATCAGGTGTGGGTAAGTATGTTTAGGAGTGTCTGTGAGCTTTTTTAACCTAGCACGGTCTAGGTCTTGGGGTGGAGATGCCCTTTAAAGGGTCACTATACTCACTCAAACAACTTTACATTATCTGAAATTACAATTTGAGAGAAGTAAAATGGTGGTACTCACATATTTATCTGTGCTTGCTTTGTCGTTAAATTATTAATGTTTAGTGAGTGCTCCTAATTGCCCCCACCCTCCCTTACTCACTGCCTTCTTGTAGCATCTACGACACTTATAAGTTCTGCACAGCCTCACCATGGACTCTGCTTACACATCTCCCCTAATTTATAAAAAATTTTGTCTTTTGTAAAACTTTTATCCACTGGCTGAGTTGTTGTATATTTACATTCATTTCAATGCAAGTAAATCCATCCACAGGGCAATGCGATAAAATGTTGTTGTTTTTTTTCTTTTGTGTCATATAATTGAAAAGATCCAAAGCTGACTGAATAGTATAAGTTGTCTTACTGGATTCTGAAAATCTGGAAACATTGAACGATTCAATTACTTTCCAGCAACTCCACTCTCCCTTCAACTTCAGTACATGCCTGGTAAAACAATTATTTTCTGTTTACACGTGACAAAACTATTTTATGGGGTCTGAATTTTAAATTCAGTGTTTTCTATAGGTAAAGTTCACAATCTCTTTATTTTATGATTTTATGTAGAGATATTAGAGCTTACTTTGTAGGTGTAGGTTTAAACAGCAGAAAAAAGGAAATAGGTAAGTTGAGCACCCTTGCCCTAAGTGGATCTTGAAGAAATGACGCTTTATGTCTTACTCTTGCAAGATCAGTGTTTTTAATTATTCACTTTATATGCTGTATCCTCATATAACAAGCAACAAACGACTCTGCAGAATTCTTTAAAGGGATACTAAACTGAAAAAAATGGCTTGCCTTTATCCTTTTCTATATGTTTAGTGCTGCCAGGAACTTGATCCCTTTTTGCTCTCAGTGCTCCGTCACTAGATCTCCTCATGTCCTGTTCAGCTCACTCCTAGTTAGTATGCATGACTCCTCTCTATGTATCCACCCCCTCCCAAAACTGAGGCACAAATGGAGAGTGGAGAATGTGTGCAGTGGAGATGATCTGTGCCTCACTACAGCCAATAGCATTCACCCAGTGATTTTGTGTGAGAGTGACAGTAAAACTGCTTTGCTATGGGAAGGTAAGCAGCGCTGGGAGCTGTAATCACTCCTTGAATCAAGTAAGGTTTTCTTTTAGCTGTAGGAGTTTGAAGGTGTGTTTGTGTGTGTGTGGGGGGGCTTTGTTATTGATTTCTTTAGGTACAGTGCTACATTGGGACTTAACTAACACAGACAGCAGCTAAATGCAGGAGTGGGTTTATCTGCACAGAAAGAGCACAGAGAAACAGATAATGCTTATTCCAATTCCTGACCTTAATGCTGAATCAATTAGCCATGCAGTGACAGAAAAATAAGCTTAATTTTATAGAATGGATAGTTTCTACATGTAGTGTGCTAGGGGAGGGGCTGGGGGATTGACAGTTCTTTACTGACTAGCTGTGCCCCACCCTCTTTAAAAACTAAAACTCCCAGAGCTAGAAAACAAGGGATAGGAAGGTCGGGGGAAGGAAAAAAAAAGCAGATTTAAGATTGGTGGTAATTAATCCTAATTACTGTGTGATTAGTAAAAAAGGATTTGCCTCCGTTTACATGTCATTTAAAGATATGTAAAACTAGTGCAGTAATAAAGGGGATTTGCCAGTGTTACCATCAGAAACCAAATTCTATTAAGTTGGCACAACCCTTCTGTTAAGTTTGAGCATAATTAAAAGAGACCTTGTGTTTTACAGGAATCATTACTTAGATTACGTGCACTTCTTACAATATTTTACCTTGGAACATGTTTCAAAACACAGAAAAGTAATAAAGTAATATATATATATATATATATATATATATATATATATATATATACATACACACATTCTCTCCTATATATTCATTGCCTTTATTTAACACTGCTTAGAGATGTTTGTTCTGATTGGACAGCATGTTGTGAAATGGATATATCCCATACACTTTACTCAGTGGTTGGCTGGTCTACTATCCCCATCAAGCAGACAGTGATTTGGATGACAGATGAAAAACACCATAATAGTTAAAAATCCAGCAAAAAATACCACACATTCTGCTTGTTCCGTCCTCCATGTGAATATTTAAGTTAAGGGAAATATGTATGTTTTTATTCTCTTCACCTGATGGCTAGGCACATACTCTGACAGTTATCTGACTGCTTTACATGGCACTTCATAATGGTTTAGATATATGCCTATGATGTTTGTCTGCATGCACCTTTGTGAGGACGCTTGCTGCCATACCTATTATATATTAATTAATGTGCTTATGCTGCTGCTGATATTGAGATCCTCATGTCTTTTATGTGTTTTTAACTGTGCCATTAATAAAGGTTCTTTATATACAAGGGAGTTACAGTTTGGCTCTTCTTCCTTCTTTCTATATACTGTATCTAGGAAAGCTAGTATAGACACCCTGGTGATGCCTTGGCTAGACTAGGGTTCTTCATGTGTGATCTAGTTTGTGATGCAACTTACGTAATGCCCTGCTCATATTTGCTATTTACAAAAGTGTGATAAAGCTTGCAGTTAACAGGTTATGGACAGGACAAAGTTATATATGTAAAATGGGGGTTTCAGACAATATATAGCATCAATTCAATAAATGTTGGTCTTGTGAGATAATCCAATGTACTGTCTATCTGTTGTTGTATACTGTACCGGGGAGATTCACTGAAGCTCATATAGTATTTGCGACAGAACCAATTATTTCCACCATCTTTGCAATTATTCCTTGAAGGCAAAGCCTGCATTCAGTCCTAATTCACTGATTCAATCTAGCAGGGATTCAAAGTTGATGTCTTAATACATGACAGCTTTCTCTGTGTCGTATTTGGCTGACACTGGAGCAGTGTGTAGCAGTGTAAACTCTCATTTAAAACCCTTCAAGCTTTTATCCTTAAAGCTTCTTGTCATAAAGCTCCTCATTGTTACATGAATTGTCTTTGATGTTAGATCAAAACACAAAGAGGTGTGAAAGCTAAAAGGTTTCCTTTATGAAAAAAATATTGAAAAGTTTTCCAAATAATAATGGGACTTTTCATTAAATGGAAATGTTGATGTCCATGTATGTGTTATAAAATCAATACATCTTAAATAGATTTTCTATGTATTCTATAAAACTATTATGGTCAGACATTGCAAGCATCAGCTTGCAAGTCATAAAATATTTCTGAAATAATAACACACACATACATGTTAGCAGTTACTTCTTTGGTTTGCATGGCAAATATAATCATCGGAAGTGGTAATTATTTATGACATGGAACCCACAGTTTCTAGGTTATGTTTTGTGGGGGGGGGGGGTTGTAATTATTTCTCAGTTTTACAAGTCTTAAAATAAATAATTAAAGCAACAGGTTATTCTATTCTTTTGAAATAAAGGATTTATTGTAATTATTTAAATTAACTTAATTTTTCCTAAAACTTCAAATTCTAATTTGCACCTCTGGGTTTTAGCACCATATTGTGCAATTTATTTCTGTTAAAGTGACCTTTATTAATTGGAAGATTTTTGGGATGGGGGTTTCCCACATCAGAGAACGATATGCTGAGTCTGCATAGAGACACTCGACTCTGCTCTTCCTTTAGTACCCATAGAATTTAGAATTTTTTTATTACAGGTTAATCAAGGTCTCTAAAAGCAGCATCAATGTCCAGATTTCAGGTTACATCTTGTGTGACCTCTGCAGAATCAACTCTTCAGCTACTTACTAAGTAAGTATAGAGTTATAGATAGTGAAAACATAATTTATAAAGTACATCATTATGCCCATGTAAGCGTATGCACACATTTCACATCATATTTGACATTACATCAATAAGCATAAATAAGATCTCCCCTAGTAGACACTAAATATATTTGACATTTGATTGTGGATTCTATCAAATGTCTATAGACAAAGTGGTTTACCTTCAGATATCCCTGTGTTCTTCCCAGTCTGGTCTATTTTTTTTTTTGCAAAAAAGATTGGTCTAGACAGTTTTTCTGATGTCGCGTTAACTGCAGGAGAATACCACGGGAGCATCAAGTTATAAGTAATAGGGCTTTGTACAGGTATCACTCTCTATTGCCTCCTCTAGTCCAGGGATCCTCAAACTATGGCTCTCCAGATGTTTTAAAACTCCAACTACCAGTATTCCTCAACTACAGAGGGAAGCCTAGGAATACTGGGAGTTGTAGTTTTTAAACATCTGGAGAGCTGTAGTTTCTGTATTAAAGAGATTGTGGCAGTTGCGCAACATAGCTTTTGCATACCACCGTACGTTATGTCTTAAAGTTACTTGGTACATGGGTTAATGTGACTTTAAGACGGAAAGTCTATGTATACTGGTCATACTGAACGTAAACTTAAAGGACAGTTAAAGTCACTACTTTACATTGTCTCAGGAAACCTGGCTTATTCATCTTAGTAAAATAAAGAGTGTCTCACTGTTGCATTTTCTGTGCCTGATTGATTTATCTAATTAACCTGTGACAACTGCGGATTACCTCCTATATCATTATTTTTCTGTTTCTCAAGAAACCTTTCACTAACAATTCCATCTTTCACCCTAAACCCTTCACTTTTGCTTCATGTGTATTCCTCCCCATGTCACCTGCAAATTAATAAGTTTGTATACCTCTCAGACCACCCGTACAGTGTGTGATTCAGTCGTTGTCATGGGCACCTCCCCTCCATTTATAGGTGTACCGGTATATTACCCACCAGCTTCGATTCTTAGCTGTTTGCAGCAGGAATCTCATCCTTCATGTTTCACAACACAGCAAATTTATTTCTAAATTTATCTATAATATTTAGGAGTGGTGGTGGTGGTGTGTGTGTGTGTGTGTGTGTGTGTGTGTATATATATATATATTTAAAAAAATACTATAAAATTATTTTTTAAATATATAAATATATTTTAAAAAAAACAATATATATAATGACATGGTAATGAAGACGGGCAGCAGATCCTTGTGTATATGTATGTATGTATGTATGTGCAATATGGCATTAAGGGAGCACACAGTTTATTTTGCAGAGAGCAGCAATGATTGTGAGATTTATTTACAGATAATCACTTGTGTACGATCCAGATAAAAGGACAATTTACTTGTTTATAGGAATAGAATGTTAAGAATGTAAAATGTCAGAATCTTCTAAAAATGGAAAATGTCTGTTTCATCTGTGTTTTCAAAGTTCTGTTTTAGTTTTCAGAATGCAGAGAGAATTTGTTTACTAATGGTTATTAATGGTACTTTCCCCCTATACTTTAGTGACAGATTTTTACTTTCTATTCCCATTTCTTTTAACACAGGGATTTTTATGGTACAAAACTTGTAGATACAGTTACAAATTGAACGTTACCTTAATAAATCCCCCTGTGACTACTCCCTTTTCCCCATGTTACTATTAAAATCCTATAGTGTTAGACCCTCTTGACCATTTTCGACCACCCTAAGCAGCGTCCAATTGGAAGAACTAAGTCGGGGTAACAATATGGGAGGCAGACGCTAGAGGGGGAATGGAAGTTAAAATAATAGCTAAAGGTAGGATTCACCTGGTAGGACTTAAAAATGTTGGCAATAAATGTAGGGTAGTTAGTGGCCATAAAATGGTTTTGAATACCTGTTACATGGGTGTCAGCAAATGTGACTACCAATGAGTGAGTTCTATTACTTGCCATGTTTTTGTTGGCAGATCTAGTAGGATCTAGTTTCATATTCAGGTTTCCTAAAAAATGCAATTTTCTACTTTCTATTCAAGCGCTTATTTAGACAATTACCTTCTCTCTGAACATGAATGTTTCATGGAAATGAAGCAATACTCCCTTTTATTCTTAAGGATAAAAAATATAAATTAGCATGATTTATTCCCTTTAAAACCAGAATATACAGTAGTACAGGAATTATTTCAAAAACAAACATTTCATAAACAATCTGAAGCTTTTTTTCTCTTTACCTGTAATTTAACAAGGAATAGCAGCATTCACGCAATGACGGTATTTAATATACCTCCTTTTTCAAATAAATGACAGGCAAGTATATAACTATGCAACTTCATTAGACCTGTGGACAGAAAGAAAAAAGCTGATGCAGACCATTCTCTGAATATTATTTTCAGTGTATTGTGGGGCATTTTGGAGCATAATGGTACATTTTAGCTGAACTTGTACAATTCTGATTCATAACTGCTGCAATTACTGCAAACCAACATTGGGTATTTTTACGGTCTATCGCGTTCCTTCAGACCTAGTCTGTTAAAGCAGGGCTGGACAAATCCTGGTCGCCAGGTCGCCATGGTGACTGAAAATTGTTTACTGGCGACTGGGTGTTAGAACTGATCTCCTGTTTGTTTTAGCTGAACTCCTATTCCCCTCCCTTTCACTATATTCTGTACTAGAACGTTTGCAACATTGTTGCCAAATAGGCTGAGCAGAGTTCACCACTCCCTACTCTGCAACAATGTTTCAAACGGAGGAAGGTGAAGGGAGGGGGAATAGGAGCTCAGCTAAAACACACAGGAGAGCAGTTCTAATACGGGGAAATACAAGCCAATTTTTAACACACCAAGCAGCCTCTGTGACAGGCAGTTTGGAGATCCCTATCCTGACACGATTATGCTGGCAGTGGGAAAGTGACTGGTATAATGGGAAAATCTGCTGGCACTGGGGAAGTTACTGAGAATGGGAAAGTCTGCTGGGAAAGTTAAGTTCTTATAGGGAAGGGATCTCGAAATCCCCCAAATATCTCAAATTCTGTCCATCTATCCTTCTCTTTATATCTATCTTTCTGTCTGTCCATCTATCCTTCTCTCTATATCTATCTTTCTGTCTGTCCATCTATCCTTTTCTCTATATCTATCTTTCTGTCTGTCCATCTATCCTTTTCTCTATATCTATCTTTCTGCCTGTCCATCTATCCTTTTCTATATATCTATCTTTCTGTCTGTGGAAAGAACTGCTTGTTCCCCACCTTGAGGCTCCAATCTTTCCACAGATTTCCCCTTGTTTTTCCAATAAACTGCTCGACCCTGTCAAATGGTCGATTAGAAAACTTCCTACTTGGGATGAATATTTTGAATGATCCAATCTAATTTATCAGATCGCTCAAAATAATGATTGCGTGTATGGGGGGCTTAATATTTCAGCTGTCAATCAAGTTCCTTGGTATCAAACTCATCTGTTATGTTATAGTTTTGCTGTAGCTGGAATGGTGACAGTTGGTACGTGAATTGCATAGTTGGAAATTCCCTCTACCAGTGTTACCTGGTGATACCTCACAGGGATTACTGAGCATGCTTGCCCACACAGACAGTCTAGCTGACGTACTGAGCTTGAGCAAAAAAAAGTATTTGTTTATAGATTGAAATGAGGCAAAGTAATTTTTTCAGTGTACAATTCCGTTAAGTTAGTAGTATTTGTGTAATGGGTGGGGCTAAATGTGACTGGGTGGAGCTTGGTTGGAAGGGGCGGGTCACATGTCATTCCTGGGACATTGGGTGGTAAGTTGCTGGCTCCTAACTTTTTGGAGCTGGCTCCAAAATAATTGCATGATTTTTTTTTAACTAATAGCTTACCCCACATTATTTTTTTGATCACCAATTTGTTACTGACTAGAACCAAATATCCAACCATTCTACATGTATACCAGAGGAATCCTTCATTCCCCCTCTTTCATAGGTGAGCTTCTCAGATTATCATAGCAGTTAGGGGAAGGTTTAGCAAACCCTATTTAGATTTTGTAAATAAGTATTGGATTGCTACCTGCACTGCTAATAAGTAAGGCTGACAACTCGGTGCTTTATACCCAGAAATGAAATTTACATGATGTAAGGGTAATTAGCATTGATTTAGATACATATATCAGTTGGGGCTATAATCTTTGTAGTTCTATAAAAAGCATCTTAATTATAGGTGTTGTGTTACCATTTTTATATAAAATATAACGTTGATTAAAATCAGAATGGGGTAAAGTGGGACCATTTTTAAGTTGTTTTCTCTTAGCAGAATCACCTTTTTTCATCAACAGGTATAATGTGTAATTAAGGCTTCTATGTAAAAAATATTTCCTGTAAATGAATGTGATTAGTGACTTTTAAATAAAACTGTTTTATGTGTCAGACCCTTCATTGAATAGAAAGAACTTTGCAACATACCAACGAAACAAAACCATTTCCCCCATAAGGAGTAAAATAAAAACATAGTAGTCAGATAAAGTTGATAAATGGCTTGGATGCATCTATTTCACACATTTTGACCTTACTTAGGATTCCTATATACCTAACATTTGACCTGATCCTCAGTTTTGCTAGCTTCTGGTACAAAGGAGCAAACTGGGTTATTATATATCTATTTAAAACTCAATAACAATGTTCCCCATGTCATCTAATTTTATGCAAGTTTCCTGTCAACTTACGATAGGTTATAGAGATTTGCTTTTGGGGATAAGGTAGGAGAAAGGAGTTGCCAAAATCCATTGGTTCTCTTAAAAAAAACAATAAAAAACACTGCATGCTCCATCTAGTTTGTCCATTTAGGACCATTCCACACTTTTACAAGCCTTGGTAAAATAGCCTTGGTTTTCCAATAACTGTAATCTCTGGATTTGCATATCTACAGTATCGAAAGAGGGTCCAAGGAGTAATGCAGTCACATGAACATATTTGAAGAAGCCAGTTAGGATAGAGGATCTCTAGGCTACAAAAAATCAAGAACTTCAGTTAAGCTAGCCATACACGGACCAATGGTTTTACGATGGGCACAAATTTGATAAGATAAATCTATCGTAATGCTCCCATCTTGCACCTCTGATCTTATGTAGATTTGAGCTACGGAAATAAGTTCTGGAAAATAAGGTAGACAGAACATTTTACGCCTTTTCCGACAGTCATAATTGATATTGCCAATCAGCCTATCGAACACAGAAAAATGTCTTTGATATTCAGATTCAATTCCAATAAAATTGAAGAATTGATTGGAATATCAATGTTGTGTATGGGGGTCTTCATTTAAAGAAACCTCTTGCTCTGTTTGGGATGTAAAGAATGGGCTATATATTATTTTTATTACCGTAATGTATATTAATATACTCAATAGGACATCATACTTCTGTTTTACAAAGCATATCATCAAATACTGAACAATTGGAAAGATAGATACACAGAGAGAGAGACACACACACACAAATCAGGTGTCAGAATGCTGGAATGTCATAATATAGTCTTGCCTCAATATTTCCATTATATATTTAAAATACTTGTGATAGTCATCAATTGTATTTCCCCTTGGTGTGTTGACCTAATAGTCAAAGGCTTTACTGCAAAGAAAAGAGGGGTTTGAGTTAGACAGGCAGCTATATAGGAACCTGGAAATGAATGCCTTTTTAGGGATGTTTGGTGTGGCTTGTTGGGACTACAGCCCTAAAGTAATAGAAATGTAAATGCCTTTATTTCCTAAAAAACCTTTGCTCAGAAGACATCAGATTGACCATCTTGTCATTCAGTGAATTATTTGCAATTTTTTTTACATTTTGTTTAAACCTATTCTATTTTGATCCAAATATATTGGTTTATTTCAACATTCGCAGTGAGAAGCTTTTAAATTACTAGTATGTGGCCTTTTGTGATCTTAGATATTTAGGGAAGGCAAGATTCTCTTTAGTAAAGGTTAGTTCCACTCTTCAAAATTAGCTAAAAATTCAAGAATAAAAGATTGCAGAAAAGGAATAATAGGAACTAATAATGATGATGGAAGTCTAATGTCAGACTTAAAGTGACTAGATGGGATTTTGGAGCCCGATTAAGCCCAAGCTATTTAATAGCACATAAATGTGAAAGGTTTATATTATTTATTGTGCCTTTAAGAGAGATTGTATGAGGGATTTTTATTTATAGGCTTAAATCTTAAAAAATACACATCCCCAGCTTTAACTGATTAACAGAACGGACAGGTTTGATTCTGTACTGCTCACCCTTCACTCTCGATTAACCCGCCTAATCTTAAGGATAGGATGGTATTGGTTTGACTTACTACATGTTATTACGCCGAGTATATAATAATAATCTTGGAGGACGGGGTCCAGATATGGGTTCACAGGTGAATTTTTACATGCAAGGAGAAGGTTATTATGTATACAATGGTTGTATATGAATACAAAGTTCTGGATTGGTTCTGACAATGTTAAGCACATTTAGGGAGCAGTTTCATTGTGGACCCCTTTTTAGAATAATACACTCCCCAGGGGAAATGCTTTCAAATGTAAATGGTGAATTTTGCCATTGAATAAGGCATAAAGGTTTCAGTCCTTTTATCCTGTCTGCAAATATCCCTGTTCAATAGATGACTGATAAAATTACCCATGCCTAACTTTATGCAATCACAGGCAGCTTCTTTTTTCCATGTCAATACAAAGTATCCTGTGTTCAGAAACCACATAAAGAACTAATAGTGTCAAAAATGTTAGTCTTCTCACAACTGATCATAAGAAAGGTGAGCTAACATTTAAAAAAAACAAACATTAAACCAGCTGTCAAGTAGGTTATAGATAGAAACAGGTGCCACTTACAAACCAACCAGTAAAAATTGAATTGAGAAACAACCATATTGTCTTGTATTCTGACATTCTTTACATTTTTATATTTAAAGGGAAACCAAACCCTGCCACTTCCCCTCCTTAGATAGTCGGCAGGCTAAAACACATTCTTCTTCCCTGAACACATGCCTTCTATCAAGACTCATAACAATGAGTTATCAGCTTTACAATCTCCTGAATAAGTTGGGTTTTGGTACTGCCTATTTACAGTGAGAACATATGTTCTGCAGGAAGCAAGTGTGTTTATTGGTTTATAGGGGCAGCATCCAAACAAGTCCAAAGTAGTAGTCTGTATAGCTTATAACTCCCTGTAGGATGTTGATGCAGAGTTTATAATAATGCGTTTTAGGTATGGTATACATAGAACAATATTGTGAACTGATCGGTTGAACAACATATGAATAAAAAAACAGAACAGTAAACTGTTGTTTTAGACTATCAAACTGCAAAATCACGGCCAGTTATGCTCATTTATATATGCAGAGGATCAGTAAAACTACAATATCCTTTGGTTTACCAATCTGTAGATCTCTTAGTTGGGACATTGGCGGGGAAATTTACCTGTGTGTACCTTGGTCTTGGCTTTCCTGCCTTGGTACACCAAACTAGGGTAGTGTGGGTGTTCAGACCTTAAGTTTCCATTTAATATTTTAGTTCACATAGGATGTAGAAAAAATGTCCAATAACTGTCCATACTGCTTATAAATGTAGATCTTATTATATGTGAGAGCCATTGTGATGCTGGGAACTATCTAAAAATGTCCACATATTGCAGTGGTTGTAGCACCATTTGTGGTAATGAAGATTTTTTTTAAATTTGATGTAGTGTGCTTTTCTAACTATATACTTCATCGTAACTTAAAATGTCCCTTTCATTCTATCGTTAATTAACATTGCATTTATTGTAGTAGTTTTTGTGATGGAAATTCTGCTGAAAGGATAATTTTCCTAATTTCTAATATTGCTTAACCTAATAGCATATTTCCCATTTGCATCATAATGGGGTATTGAGTGCAAGCTTCTATTTATGTATAAGAACAGGTAGTGGTTCACAAACAAATATATTACAGCTCAGTTCATATTTAATCACCTGCTCCATGTAAAGACTATGTGCCAATATTGTAACAGAACTTATATGGTTAAATCTGATTTGTAACGTGAAATTGATAGATGTGGTAGCTTTTAGGCACTAGGAGGTTAAGAGATAGGTGCCCTTCATCCATTTTGTGTGTGTAATCTTGCTGTACAAGATAAACAATTCAACGAGCATGGTAAATAGCGTGTGGCTGTGCTTAGAGGTCCTCATGCCCTGCAGCAGTTGTTGACACGACTCAAGCAGTGCCTCTCTCTGGCTTCACATAGCTGCTGTATAATACAGTACAGTACTCTTCCTGCACAAGAGATATTATGGCAATACGATTCCTGTTTAATCCAAATGTGCAACACTTGAAAGAGATGTGCTAGTCCCTTTTATCAAGCAAGGAGAGAAAAAGGTAAGAAGGCGAGTGGGGAATAGGGAGAGAAATCATATGAATAAGAAAAAGAATGCTTGATTTCCTATGGGATTAATAATAAAGAGATACAAAACTGTCAGAACCCCAGATCAATAGCACATGCATGCTTGCTAGAATCTGCTATATAGTGTTGCTGATGTTAAACTTGATGGGTTCCCGCTAGAAAATCTCGTTCTTCTGATGTGATTCGAAACATCATTGTCTAAGGACAATGAAGGATAAACTATGGTGCTTAATAAATTATTGTTATTTTTACTTCATTTAGAATGCATGGGAGCTGGTGAATTAGCCTTACTGTACTGCCACTGACTTACCCATTTCATTTACCCTGTTTAAGATTCACGTGTTACAGTGAAAACCTCGGTTGGTGCGAGTTGTGACTGATGCATTGGATACCTCAAGGTTAAACTGATTAATTGATTAAAATGATGTGTGTGTGTGTGTGTTTGTTTGTGTGTGTGAGATTATATTTTTATATATTTTCTTTCTGTGTGTGTGTATGTATGTGTATATATATATATAAAATATATGTATATATATTGCATTATGCTTTTAAAAAATGTAATCCTTTTTGAGCTGTATCATACTTCTTTTTTACTGTAAATGTTTCACAGCTCTGAAGTGTGTTCATTCATGAGGATGATAAGGAATAGCTCTTACCCGTGTCTTGCATTCCATTAAACATTTATGATGTATTTGCAGCCATAGACATATCTTACATAGGGAACATTACTGTGTTAAGAAATTCACCCCTGCTTATGGATTCCTCCAGTTGTTATTCAGCTATAGAAGTCATGCTCCTCATCTTTATATTTAAAACTAGCAGTTACCAACTTGTAGGGTCCCAGCTCTTGCCTATGGTAAGCACCAGGAGAATAGCCCTGTGAAGTGCAGTGGGGCAACATACAAAACAATAAGAGAGGACCAGCATTTTGATCTCCTTTTTAGAAAAGTATACAAGTCTAGTATATTTTAATATAATAATGTTGTCATTGTAATTAAAAACAAGAAAAAAAAAGAGAAAACACAATTAAAGGATAACTATCGTGTAAAAAGTTTATTTAAAAAAAACAGGTAAACTGAAAAGTACTTGGGACAGGGATATAGGATTAGTAATTCCTAACTCCTAATATTGTTTCTGTGAGGAGCACCAGCCCCCAAAAAACTCATTCTGCCAGTCTTCCTCCTGGCTTCAGCACTATCTTTAATACAGGAATAGTCCAGGACAAACCTGGCAAATGAAAACTGTATGTGCTGCAGCTCCTCAACAAAATGATATTGTGAGGTCGGAATAATCAATCCAACCTTCCTGCCCCAGGTACTTTCCATTTTTTAGAGTATAGGTATCCTTTAACATTTTAGTGAATAATAGGACTTAATTTCTTTACTAATACATTTTTATTAAGTTTAGGTTAACAAAAAGTAAACATTGGAAACAACTATTTCACAGTTTTTTATTAAACGATATACCTTGCATGTGAATACAGTAGCAACAGAAATCATGATTTCCTAATTTTCTATTACATTCTAAACAACTGTAAGCAGTGAAAACATGCATCAATATCAAATATCCATATAGTGTAAGATAAAAATTAAGAACATAGTTAAAGGATAACTATACTCCTTTACTTTTTAAAAATGGAGAGAATAAAGATAGTGCTTGTGAAGGTTCTCATTCATCCAGGTCATGGTATATCTGTTGTATTCAATTAGATCAACTGGACTTAAAATGTAGTTCTTGATCTTTTCAAGAACTACATTTTAAGTCCAGTTGATCTAATTGAATACAACACGTCTAATAAAGATAGTGCTGAAGCCAGGAGGAAGATTGGAAGAATCCGTTTTCTTTGGCTTGTGCTCCCTCACAGAAACAATATTGGTATTACCATGTCCCTGTCCCCAGTACTATACCACATATAGTCAGGGGAGTAGAATCACTATAGCAGCCATAGCCGTTGCTATGGGGCCCAGAGCCAAAGGGGCCCGTCCAGGGTACCCTGCAGCATGTCTACCTCACCTCACAAAGTTCGTCCCATAAACCACCATTTTCAGTTTTCTTAAACCTTTCAAAGATTCCAACAGGTTTAAAGGGTATGTCCACCAAAAAATAACTTTAAATAAGATTCCCCCTGGGCTCCCAGCCCCAACTGCTCTATTTTATCTTTAGAAGCGCCCCAAACTCTACTTACCTCCCCTTTTCCAACCCGCCGCGCTCCCGGCCCTCTGTTGCGAGAAATGCAAGCAGAGGGGCGGGACCGGCAGCCGCATCTGTGATTGGCTGAGCTGCGCCAATCACGGACGCGGCTTGCGGCCGCTCCCTTCGGCGGAGGAAAGAGAAGAGGTAAGTAAAACATAGCGGTTGGGGCTGGGAGCCGGGGGGAACTCTTATATATTACAGATTTTACGCTAGGGGGAGGGAATCGGGAGAGAGAGGGAGGGGGAGGGATGGGAGGGGGAGAAGGCTGCAGTATGCATGCAAACTTCTCCCGGAGGCCAGGTAGCAGGCAGAGTCCTATATGGACTCTGCTCGCCTCCTGGTTGGCAGTTTTTGGGACTTTGGGGGGGGACTACAGGAGAACCCTATGGAGCTGGGATGTGAAGTAAGGATTAAACTACACTAATGGTGGGGGCCAGTATTGGGGGGATTATAGTTTTGGGGTGGACATGCCCTTTAGTAAAATGAAACAGGGTTTGTGGGGCTACTACGTAGGTAATTTTTTCTTAGTAGGTGGACATGCCCTTTAAAAAAATTGCTGTTGTTTGGCAGGGTTAGTTTGAACTACACAACTATGTTTATGTGGGTGGGGGGGGCATCTAAAATCTTGCTATGGGCGGCCTGTGAATCTAGCTACGCCACTGACTATAGCTCTCACACAAAGCAAACACCTTTGTCATCTGTGTATAATGTATGTGAACCAGTTAGCCTACCTCCTGATCTAGTAAGCCTGTCTGGGGCACCCCAAAATATTTACCGTAAGTGCAGTTTCATCCTCCATCGTAGGCACAAAATTTCGTGTTTTCATACAGTTTTTTCTAGTACCTCTAGTTCTATGTAATTGTCTGAGAGATTGAACGAATGGTATTCTTAGGCATTAATCAGTCTCATTTTACTTCCACTTTTATTGTCAGCACAGTAGTTTCCATTGGATGCATAGAGAGCATCCTGAAAAGGCCCCCGTGAGTTTTTTTTTTTACTTATTTTATCATTTTTTTTTCCATCCAAAAGGAATTGACAATTGCCAGCTTGACGTCCTTGAGGCACACAGTGATTTGGTCTCTTATATCTCCTACTAGTTTGGAACCAAGGCAGTGGCGATGGGAGGTTTCAGAGCGAAGTGATCTGTCATGGAGCTCTCTCACAATTAGACAGCAAATTGCTGATAGAGAATCGTATCTGAAGCAACACCTGAAGGTTCCCCTGTATGCAGTGCCAGCCCGCCCTGACCCGGGCACCGCTTCCTAACCATGTGGCTAAAATTTTTGTACGTGCTTATTTTTCCATCTGTTGCTCCATACATGTGGAGCAGCTGATGCCCCTTTTGTTGTCTGAAAAGTAATAGGAGTTGCCTCTCAATTTACATCCCACTGTGCGTGTTAATCCTATGCTGCATAATGCGCACCCACCGCGCTGTATGAAGGCTTGTTTTTTTTTTTAGGCACATCACACAGGTGTACTGCAGTCTATACACAAAGTGACAGTGAGGACCGGGACATGCGGCGACAGGATGAACTGGCAGTGATGCTGCTTTCCCGTGGGTACTTGATGAGTGTGCATTGTGTGTGTTGCAAATCAATTAGCTGAATGTTTTGCTGTAGATACTGAGAGTCAGAAGCAAGTGTTTAAACTGTCTGTATGCTTACCTGTCAGCCAAGGTCTGTAAAGAAACAGGCATGTATAAGATAAAGAGCTTAGGTTTTTATAAAAGGAAGAGCATCGGTGAAAAGGGCGTTGTATTTGTAAGGGTTGCTAGTTGTGATCTTTTTACAAAAAATCATTGCCAGTAAAGATGTCCACTAAATACATAATCCTGCCTGATCGAAACGCCACACTGAGTGTCACTTGTTGTGACTTTTAATGCTGCTTTTTGTGGAATGAAGTAGGATGAGACGGCGTCGTAGATATCACAATAAAATTTGTGTCTCTTATGTAAAAGACAGAAAATACAGGATAAACGTTTTTTGGGTATAGTAGGCCATGATGATTTTAAGGGGAGTTCATCATATAACGCATAACTTTTGGAAATGAATAGTCATGCTCTATCGCAGATTCATTAGTGTAGTCTGCACTTATCCAGCGAGTTTATTCTAAACAAAAAGCATAAATAAAGGTACATCCCTTTACACAACAGCGCAGATACAGTTCCTGCAAAAGTACTTATCATGATTTATACCGGTGTTTATGGTTGAATTTTTAATCACTCCTTGTTCTATGTCCTCTCGAAAATACATAAGGATACTGTCCATCCCCATGGTCGCTCACTGTGGCTGGACCAATTGTCCCATCGCAACATTTTGGACAGGATCCTTAATCCTATTGTGGCCAAGTCCAGGTCCTATATAAAAGATACAGGAAACTTTTACACAAATTGGTGAATTAAAGGATATTCCCACTGACTGATTATTATAGAGTCTGGATGTGTGTAGTTTTACAGTACTCCATTTCCCATACATCTGGAATGGAGGCTGTAGAGCGGGCACTCAGACACACTGAGATCTATTCAGACATGACCATCCAATTTTAATGGGCTTTCTGGATTTATTCTTTTTGACAATTACACCCAGTTTGATCAGCAATATTCCTTCAGTTAAAGTAGATGGCTCTGTGGCCCCCTCATATGCCAACACATTATGTGGGGCTTTGAGGAGCACTTCAAAAACCACCTTATTAGACCATGGTCTGGCCTGGTGGTGCTTCATTGATGATTGGTGTATAGGAAAGACAGTGAAATGGCCACTGAACTCTACAGGAAGAATACAGACTGCAATTCTATACTATCATATGAAAGTTTTCACCTTATTTATGTTAAATCCTTTATCCTCGCAGTCAGTTTACCCATATAAAAAGAAAGGTTAACAAGGTACACTATGTACAAAAAGATTGGTACCCTAGATTTCTCCTAGAGACAGAGAAACATAAGAAACATTAAAAATAAATTGGGAAGAGCTGAGATCAGAAAGAAAGCTAAAACAACACAAAGGGTATATATAATGCAAGAAGTGTGTGCAGTGCCCCCTTGTTAAGGAAGTCAAAACATTTATACATCCCAAAACACAGAGGGGGGTACAAATATTGGACACTATGATTGTGATACTGATTATTGTTTTTTGGACTTCAATGTCCTTGTGGATTGACCTATGTTGAGGAGACCACTAGAAGGTGAAACTGCACTTTACTAACATAGATCATCCTTTAAAAAAGGTTATGTCTCTTTGCCTGTCCCCAAACATTACTTTAAAGCAGGTCATGGTCCGGAGGACATACAGTTTTTTTTATATTAGAAAAGTTTTATCAACCTAAAAGAAGAGGGTGACACAAAAGAAAACTGAGACAATGTGAAGTATCCTGGATACATAGACTGGATAGTCTATGGCTTAAAGAGGTTTATAAAATTATGATCTTTATGTGTATTTATAGTCTGTCTCTAGATATTCCCTTTGATACCTCTATATGAATATACTGGAAGTTTGGATACTAATGATGTATAAAATGATGATGAATAGAGTTAACAATGTTTCACACTAAGTTATCACATGAATAATTGCCCATACTGATTGGTGGGGAATATGATGTGATATTCTAAGGATTTATAAGGATGTACTAAGAATGTATGAATGTTTGTTGCTTGATGAAGGGAATGTATAAACCGAAATGTCGCCGACTGTGTCATTGTCTTGATGGGACCCTTGTTTGGGGAATAAAGCTTTTATAAAGAGAATGCTGTATCTATCTACTTTAACTATATTATCAAGGTTCCAGACTTGGATGAAAAGCCTTCCAACCATGTCAAGGTAACCCCAGTCTGGAAGATGTGGAAGCTTTTCATTCATGTGATCACTGAAATGTATAATAAAACCACTTTGTTTATAATGTATGTCAAGGTGCAGAAAATATGATATTGTATGGGGCCAGAAATGTGCATTAATTATATATTTTCTTGTTTGTATAAATGTTTGCACTTCAACAAAATATAATTGTAATTTAGTCCTTCTATTGTATGTATTTATTAGGAAACATGGTTAAGCTTCCATGTGGTAATAGCACTCCAACACAGCCCTTCCTTCATTTTAAAAAGACAGTGGGCTGTGGAAGCAAGAAAGCCTTCTATATTGATAAGTATGAGATATGCACATGTTTGCTAATCATAATTAAAGTAAAAAAGGTTAGAAGTTAGGACCTTCCAGCTGGGGTTACCTTGGCGTGGTTGAAAGACTTTTCATTCATGTGATCACAGTAAGTATACTAATACCCCTTGTTTATAAAGTATGCCAGTGTGCAGATAATATGATATTGTATGGGGCCTAGGAATGTGCATTGATTTCTGCTGTCCCCTCAAAATATCTAATATGCAGCAATCAATGTATTAACCTGTGACAAAAGTGGGTACAACCATAAGTGAAAAAAGTCCGAATTGTGCCCAAAGTGCAATTTTCCCTGTCTATGGTATGTGGCTCATTGATGATTATAAGGTGTGAAAGGGGAGCAGGTGTGTTACATTTGGTGTTATCACTCTCACACTCTCTTATACTGGTCAATTAAAGTTAACTTCTGGCAAGAAAACCCTGATAATTTGAGTTGCCGCATGGTGGCCAAACGACAGCAGTTTAAAGGGTTATCTGGACCACAGGACCATATTCCAACATGATAAAGACCCCAAACACGCCTCCAAGATGACTACTGCCTTGCTAAAGAAGCTGAGGGTAAAGCATCTGTGGGGCATCCTCAAATGAGAAGGTGGATGAGTGCAGTTCTCTAACACCCACTTGCTCCGCAATGTCGGCATGGAGAAATAGAGGATTCCAGTGGGCAACCCGAAAAGCTCTAGTGAATTCCATGGGCAAAAGATTTCAGGCAGTGCTCAAAAATAACGGTCACTACACAAAATATTGTTCACTTTGGTCACAATGGATATAAAAGGGTATGTACACTGGAAATAATTTTTTTTTAATTGCCCATTAGTTCATCCATAGTTCATTCCAACTATCACTGTACCGTTTTTTTCTTTTTGTTGTTGTTGATCTGACCCCTAATTCATTAGATATCCAATCTGAAACATCTTACGTTTTTTAGCATTTCTGTAAGCAGTTTTGCTGTGTGGAATGGTTTGACAGTTGGTGTACTGTATGCAGTTTTGACAGTTGGTATGTGGAAAAATAGTTAGATACGTGGTATTTATTGTATGTATATCTGGTATATGTAAAGCATTGTATACCAGATATTATAGAATTTAGTTTATAATATCTTGACTTGGCAATTGACTATGGATTTGAATAAGGAATTAAATTTCTCTGTGTTATCATTGTGTATGAGGTCTAAAAATTATTTACTTAATTAAAAAAGAAACCCCTACTACCTCATTTCATTCTTTGTCAAATCTCTTAATTGTGTTCATGTTTCTTTATGCATTAAAATAGATTTTCAAATGTGTGGAACTGCAAATGTATTACATCTACTGGAATGAATCTGTCATCAGGGTGTTTCTAAAGTTGATGGTCCATTGAGCAGATAATAATATTAGTTTATGTATAGCAGAGTTTCATTTAAATACAACATACAGATGCTTAGTGAAGCATATTTATTAAAAAATTGAAAATACATTAAAAAATTTAAAACCGTCATCGAAAAAATAAAAACCAGTTTCGTTCATCTCTAGACTTCAAATTTCTCTTGAATGTACGCTATGAGAATGCCCCTTAACTTTGGTATTCACCTGTTTTGACTGATCGTTTTGTATACACATCTTCTCACCAAATGGAATATTTATATTATCTGAAATGGCATGTCCACATAAAATAGACAAGGGACACCCAACCCTATTTCCTTTTAATTACCTACCCCAAAGACGCCCCTGAAGAGACGACTTACCAGACCCAGTCCCTTGCCCTTCTGCCATGCTACCCCTTTCTGCTTCCTGGTCGCTGCTGTCAGTCAGAGTATGCCAGTGATGTCACGCCCATACCTGACAGCTGTGGCAGGAAGCTACTCACTGCTGCTGTTGTGCTCATAACGAGCTTGATACAGCAGAAGGCGGCACCCATTCAGTGAGGGACCGGTCTGGTAAGTCTTTTATTTTGCACCAATATTTTGGCATGAAAGCATGGATGTGATTACACCCCAATCAGCAAGTCTGGGACAGCCTATACCCGCCTTTTTATTTGATCTCATTTCTTAAAGGACAATTATACTCACCTTTCCCTGTATCCATGGCAGCATAATACCCAGGGTGAGGACCTAAAATTGCCTGAGTACTTTCACTAACAGAAGGGGAAGCGCAAACTTATCCTCAGAAAATCTATTTATTAATAACACAAACAAACAATGTGTTATTACATAAACGATTATTCTAAGGGCAAGTGTGCGCTTCCACTTCAAAGCTTGTGCTATAGCTGGGAGTCCTGGAGGTAGAGGACGGACGGGAGCTGCACCTTTAACTTCAGTGGCGCATTGCAATAAGGAGTGCCTAGGCCCAAACCTACGGTATATGTACTTTCACTAACTTCTGACTACTTACTGAAAATCTGCTTCAGCAATCCGCTCGGTCCCTCTCTCTTCCACTGTCAGTGACATTGTGGTGCAGCCAATTGAAAGACACGTTCACTGAAGCAGGAAGAGCAGAGGAATGGAGCGATCGCCGAAGCAGATTTTCAGTAAGTAGTGTAGGAGTTAGAAAGTACCCAGGGTGAGGATTTAGGCCTCACACTGGTACTATGCTGTGCATGATGAGAGGAAGAGGAGCAAGGGAGAGGTGAGTTTAATTGTCCTTTAATATAAAATGTTCTGTTGCATTTCTCAGCAGAAATTTGTCAGTGTAAGGAGCAAGGGAGACTGTATTTTTCATATTGTTGTTGATTGGGTGGAAGCTGCCAGTGGTGTTTTGGACTATAAAATAAATCATATTAATAGCAAACTTTCACATTGACTTAGGTTTGTTTTGAAACCCTCTTTAAATTTTTAAAGCTGGGTACAACAGTACCAATAAAGGGCCAATTCAGTTTGCAACGCCAACGAACGTTCAGCATCGTCATACTTCCCGAAAATTTCCCTTACCACGTCCAGCCCCCTATATTTATATAGGGAGAACATGGGGGAACATTTGGACTGTTTGTTGCCACATCTTTAAACGATTCTGTCTTGCATAGTCCTGGACTATAGCAGGTGGTCATGGAAAGATGATTGCCTTAAATCAAAAGATTGCAGTCATTGTTTGTTAACCTACGTACACATTGCCGATTTGTCCAAGCAAGTAACACATGCACAAGTAAGTACTTATTCACTGGGTCTTGTTTGTTGATCCATCTGGACAAATTGACTAACAAAACACCCAAGGGAACACATGCAAAATTATTATTGAAACAGCTCATTGTTGTGTGTGTGCATGTCCTTGGGCATTAGCCCTAGCCCGTCAAATCGGAGGTGTAAACGGGACTTTAGAAACAAGAGGCATTGCTGTCAGAGCTGGTCTTGTATTGTTATCCTTCAACTGCATTTTTTCTCATTTTCTAAGCATGGTCGGGAAAATGTAATTTAGTGTGAGTCATGTTGGACTTTCACATGTATAAGGATGTAATCAAACATTATTGGAAGCCTCATGGTTCATAGCCACACCTATTTTACATAGATTTGGTATTGGCAGTCATCCATGCTTACGATACACCACTCCACATGGAAATCATTTTCATAGTATTAAATAAAAATCATAATTTCACAACTGAAAGTGACCATTTAATGTTAATATCTGCCAATGGCTACATCATTTAAATAAAAGTTTTGAATGATACTCACATTACTGAGTGCAATGACATTTGGAAAGTTTTGAGCTTTTTATGAAATCATCTACATTTACAAGTCTATCAGGGAGATGCAATAAAAGTTCTTATCGTTAAAAATGGCTAACTTTGCCCAACCAATCAGATTTTATTTAACATTTGAAAGCTAACATGTGATTGGTTGGGGCAAATTAGCACCATTTTAACGATAAGAACTTTTATGCATCTCCCTGTATATGTCAAAATCCAGTAAAATCCCATAGGTCTGTTCCAATCCTATTCCCTTCTCTTTAGTTTGTAAAGGTTTTTTGTTTTTACTCTTTGTGAGACTTGTTGGTATCAATTACGATACTGCAATTGTAAAAGTACTTGTTTTGCCGAGGGAAAGCGTTTTAGAGAGATAACAAATTTTAATCTCATTACATATGATCTAATTTACATAAAGCTGCATTGACCTTGTGCTATTTCAGTCGAATGTATTTTTAATGATCAGGCTTTGAACTGTTTGAATTTCTGTTGCATACAGTGGTGAAATGCTGAAATCAATAATTCAGAAATGAATTAATTTATCAATTAATTACCCGCGATTTCCGATGCGCATGCGATTGCGGTCCGTTTGCGTTTATGGTAACGCATGCGTCACCATTTTTGGTGCGTTAAGCATGCGTGTCCATAACGTGAAAAGGCGAAAACGCATGCGCAAAACGCGAATGCGAGCGCGAAACGCGCAAGAATTGCGCAAACAATCGCGTGCGATAACGCTCGCGATTTTGTGCGCGATTCCTGTGCGTTGCAGTGTGGCCTCACCCTTACCCCTTCCACCCCCGTAGCCTCATTGGTCCCCAATCCCAGGAGATTCACTGGGAGTTTGGGGTTGTGTTGCTGGTGTGCGGGGAGACCACTTCCAGAAACTACTTGGATGGGTACCTGGCATCATGAATCCCTGATGATGTCCTTTACTTAGATTAACTTGCACTTCATAATAGTAATAAGAGTTATAACATGGAAATCTCATAATTGTGTAAAGCTCAACCATGTTTAGCAAAAAGATTTTTTTTAGTTGCAGCCTGCTGTGGAGGGTTCTATAGCCATGTCTTTGAGGCTTTGGGTCCCTTAATATTTTTTAATTTTGTTTTGCAAACATAACATATGGAAGTAACGAAAGGGATCATAGGTGACAGAGCAAATGGGAATGCATGATGACATGCAATGTGAATGTTTAAGAAGCTCAGAGATGTACTTTTCTTGTTGTGAATGACTAAAAAATTGCTCGGTAATATTGTTTAAAATGTGAGGTAGACATGCCTGCAGGGTACCTGGACAGGGCCCCTTTGGCTCTGGGCCCCATAGCAACTGCTATGGCTGCTATAGTGATTCCTACTCCCCTGACTATAGTGTGTATGTACTTGGGACAGGGACATGGTAATACCAATATTGTTTCTGTGAGGAGCACAAGCCCAAAGAAAACGGATTCTTCCAATCTTCCTCCTGGCTTCAGCACTATCTTTATTATATCTGTTGTATTCAATTAGATCAACTGGACTTAAAATGTAGTTCTTGAAAAGAACTACATTTTAAGTCCAGTTGATCTAATTGAATACAACAGATTACCATGACCTGGATGAAGGAGAACCTTCACAACACTATCTTTATTCTCTCCCTTTTTAAAAAGTAAAGGAGTGTATGTTATCCTTTAACTATGTTCTTAATTTTTATCTTACACTATATGGATATTGATATTGATGCATGTTTCACTGCTTACAGTTTGTTTAGAATGTAATAGAAAATTAGGAAATCATGATTTCTGTTGCTACTGTATTCACATGCAAGGTATATCGTTTAATAAAAACTGTGAAAGTTGTTTCCAATGTTTACTTTTTGTTAACCTAAACTTAATAAAAATGTATTATAAAGAAATTAAGTCCTATTATTCACTAAAATGTTAAAGGATACCTATACTCTAAAAAATGGAAAGTACCTGGGCGGAAGGTTGGATTGATTATTCCGACCTCACAATATCATTTTGTTGAGGAGCTGCAGCACATACAGTTTCATTTGCCAGGTGTCCTGGCCTATTCCTGTATTAAAGATAGTGCTAAGCCAGGAGGAAGACTGGCAAATGAGTTTTTTGGGGCTGGTGCTCCTCACGAAAACATATTAGGAGTTAGGAATTACTAATCCTATATCCCTGTCCCAAGTACTTTTCAGTTTACCTGTTTTTTTTAAATAAACTTTTTACACGATAGTTATCCTTTAATTGTGTTTTCTCTTTTTTTTTCTTGTTTTTAATTACAATGACAACATTATTATATTAAAATATACTAGACTTGTATACTTTTCTAAAAGGAATCAAAATGCTGGTCCTCTCTTATTGTTTTGTATGTTGCCCCACGGCACTTCACAGGGCTATTCTCCTGGTGCTTACCATAGGCAAGAGCTGGGACCCTACAAGTTGGTAACTGCTAGTTTTAAATATAAAGATGAGGAGCATGACTTCTATAGCTGAATAACAACTGGAGGAACCATAAGCAGGGGTGAATTTCTTAACACGTAATGTTCCCTATGTAAGATATGTCTATGGCTGCAAATACATCATAAATGTTTAATGGAATGCAAGACACGGTAAGACTATTCCTTATCATCCTCATGAATGAACACACTTCAGAGCTGTGAAACATTTACAGTAAAAAAGAAGTATGATACACTCAAAAAGGTTACATTTTTTAAAAGCATAATGCAATATATATCATATATTTTATATTATATAACACATACATACACACACACAGAAAGAAAAATTATAAAAATATAATCTCACAACACAAACAAAACACACAACCACACATCATTTAATCAATTAATCAGTTTAACCTTGAGGTATCCAATGCATCAGTCACACTCGCACCAACCGAGGTTTCACTGTAACACGTAATCTTAAACAGGGTAAATGAAATGGGTAAGTCAGTGGCAGTACAGTAAGGCTAATTCACCAGCTCCCATGCATTCTAAATGAAGTAAAAATAACAATAATTTTTAAGCACCATAGTTTATCCTTCATTGTCCTTAGACAATGATGTTTCGAATCACATCAGAAGAACGAGAGTTTTCTAGCGGAAACCCATCAAGTTTAACATCAGCAACACTATATAGCAGATTCTAGCAAGCATGCATGTGCTATGACTGGGGTTCTGACAGTTTTGTATCTCTTATATTATAATCCCATAGGAAATCAAGCATTCTTTTTCTTATTCATATGATTTCTCTCCCTATTCCCCACTCGCCTTCTTACCTTTTTCTCTCCTTGCTTGATAAAAGGGACTAGCACATCTCTTCAAGTGTTGCACATTTGGATTAAACGGAATCGTATTGCCATAATATCTCTTGTGCAGGAAGAGTACTGTACTGTATTATACAGCAGCTATGTGAAGCCAGAGAGAGGCACTGCTTGAGTCGTGTCAACAACTGCTGCAGGGCATGAGGACCTCTAAGCACAGCCACACGCTATTTACCATGCTCGTTGAATGTGTTATCTTGTCAGCAAGATTACAACACACAAATGGATGAAGGGCACCTATCTCTTAACCTCTATGCCTAAAGCTACCACATCTATCAATTTCACGTTACAAATCAGATTTAACCATATAAGTTCGGTTACAATATTGGCACATAGTCTTTACATGGAGCAGGTGATTAAATATGAACTGAGCTGTAATAATTTTGTTTGTGAACCACTACCTTTTCTTATACATAATAGAGCTTGCACTCAATACCCCATTATGATGCAAATGGGAAATATGCTATTAGGTTAAGCAATATTAGAAATTAGGAAAATTATCCTTTCAGCAGAATTTCCTCACAAAAACTACTACAATAAATGCAATGTTAATTAACGATAGAATGAAAGGGACATTTTAAGTTACGATGAAGTATAGTTAGAAAAGCACACTACATCAAATTTAAAAAAATCTTCATTACCACAAATGGTGCTACAACCACTGCAATATGTGGACATTTTTAGATAGTTCCCAGCACACAATGGCTCTCACATATAATAAGATCTACATTTATAAGCAGTAGTGACAGTTATTGGACATTTTCTACATCCTATGTGAACTAAAATATTAAATGGAAACTTAAGGTCTGAACACCCACACTACCCTAGTTTGGTGTACCAAGCAGAAAGCCAAGACCAAGGTACACAGGTAAATTCCCCGCCAATGTCCCAACTAAGAGATCTACAGATTGGTAAACCAAAGATATTGTAGTTTTACTGATCCTCTGCATATATAATGAGCATAACTGGCCGTGATTTTGCAGTTTGATAGTCTAAAACAACAGTTTACTGTTCTGTTTTTTTATCACCTCACAAAGTTCAGTCCCATAAACCACATTTTCAGTTTTCTTAAACCTTTCAAAGATTCCAACAGGTTTAAAGGGTATGTCCACCCTAAAAATAACTTTTTCATATAAGATTCCCCCTGGGCTCCCAGCCCCAACTGCTCTATTTTTATCTTTAGAAAGCGCCCCAAACTCTACTTACCTCCCCTCTTTCCAACCGCCGCGCTCCCGGCCCTCTGCTTGCGAGAAAATGCAAGCAGAGGGGCGGGACCGGCAGCCGCATCTGTGATTGGCTGAGCTGCAGCCAATCACGGACGCGGCTGCCGGCCGCTCCCTTCGGCGGAGGAAAGAGAAGAGGTAAGTAAAAACATAGCGGTTGGGGCTGGGAGCCCGGGGGGACTCTTATATATTACAGATTTTACGCTAGGGGGAGGGAATCGGGAGAGAGAGGGAGGGGGAGGGAGGGAGGGGGAGAAGGGCTGCAGTATGCATGCCAAACTTCTCCCGGAGGCCAGGTAGCAGGCAGAGTCCTATATGGACTCTGCTAGCCTCCTGGTTGGCAGTTTTTGGGACTTTGGGGGGGGACTACAGGAGAACCCTATGGAGCTGGGATGTGAAGTAAGGATTAAACTACACTACATGGTGGGGCCAGTAGTTGGGGGGATTATAGTTTTGGGGGTGGACATGCCCTTTAAGTAAAATGAAAACAGGGTTTTGTGGGGCTACTACGTTAGGTAATTTTTCTTAGTAGGGTGGACATGCCCTAAAAAAATTGCTGTTGTTTGGCAGGGTTAGTTTGAACTACACCAACTAATGTTTATGTGGGTGGGGGGGGCATCTAAAATCTTGCTATGGGGCCCTGTGATATCTAGCTACGCCACGACTATAGCTCTCACACAAAGCAAACAACAACTTTGTCATCTGTGTAAATGTATGTGAGACCAGTTAGCCTACCTCCTGATCTAGTAAGCCTGTCTGGGGCACCCCAAAAATATTTACCGTAAGTGCAGTTTTCCATCCTCCATCAGTAGGCACAAAATTTCGTGTTTTCATACAGTTTTTTTCTAGTACCTCTAGTTCTATGTAATTGTTCTGAGAGATTGAACGAATGGTATTCGTTAGTGCATATAATACAGTCTCAATTTTACTTCCACTTTTATATTGTCAGCACAGTAGTTTCCCATTGGATGCATAGAGACGCATCCTGAAAAAGGCCCCCGTGAAGTTTTTTTTTTTACTTATTTTATCATTTTTTTTTTCTGTCATCCAAAAGTGAATTGACAAATTGCCCAGCTTGACTGTACACTTGACAGACACAGTGATTTGTGATCTCTATATCTTCCTTACTAGTCTGGATAACCAAGGCAGTAGCATGTTACTTCTTTCAGACAATAAAATAAATGAAATGAAAGTGTTATTGCCTTATTTATGTGGAAAATTGTTGGAAGTGATTATTTTATCCATCTGATTGTGTGTGCACAACAAACTGTGACAGCTGATGCATCCCTGTTTATGTTGTCTGAAAGTCAAAGGAGTTGCTATAAATACATTGTCTGGTAGCATTTACTTCCAGCATTTCTGTAAACCCTTGGCTATAAAGTAGCATTGTTCTCAGTGCCCTCAGTGTTCTCCTTCCCCATAAAGGCAAAAGGGACCAAAGTGGGAATAGGATTCTTGTGTTGCAAATGTGTCTTAATTTAAAAATAATATACTGTATTTCATTTAAAGGTAAAATACAGGTTCATGGATTAGTAAAGAAGCTTAGGTTTTTAAATGGATCATAGGATTTGGTTGTAGATGGAATATGAATGGAGTTAGGAAGACATGCAATGGGAAGATAGATGGAAAATAAAATATCTGCTTCTTAAACAGGAATATAAGGATGTTTTGATTAGTTGGCCTAAATTTTAAGATCATGAAAAATACACAAGATAACTTTTTTGGAATTGTCATTGCTACTTTAATTTAGAACCCCGCAGAAGGTCTTTACCTTAAGTCTGTCACTTATCCAGCAGATTTATTCTAAAACAAAAAGGCATAAATAAAGGTACATCCCTTTACACAACAGCGCAGATACAGTTCCTGCAAAAGTACTTATCATGATTTATACCGGTGTTTATTGGTTGAATTTTTAATCACTCCTTTGTTCTATGTCCTCTCGAAAATACATAAGGATCCTGTCCATCCCCATGGTCGCTCACTTGTGGCTTGGACCAATTGTCCCATCGCAACATTTTTGGACAGGATCCTTAATCCTATTGTGGCCAAGTCCAGGTCCTATATAAAAGATACAGGAAACTTTTTACACAAATTTGGTGAATTAAAGGATATTCCCACTGACTGATTATTATAGAGTCTGGATGTGTGTAGTTTACAGTACCTCCATTTCCCATACATCTGGAATGGAGGCTGTAGAGCGGGCACTCAGACACACTGAGATCTATTCAGACATGACCATCCAATTTTAATGGGCTTTCTTGGATTTATTCTTTTTGACAATTACACCCAGTTTGATCAGCAATATTTCCTTCAGTTAAAGTAGATGGCTCTGTGGCCCCCTCATATGCCAACACATTTATGTGTGGCTTTGAGGAGCACTTCAAAAACCACCACTTATTAGACCATGGTCTGGCCTGGTGGTGCTTCATTGATGATTGGTGTATAGGAAAGACAGTGAAATGGCCACTGAACTCTACAGGAAGAATACAGACTGCAATTCTATACTATCATATGAAAGTTTTCACCTTATTTATGTTAAATCCTTTATCCTCGCAGTCAGTTTACCCATATAAAAAGAAAGGTTAACAAGGGTACACTATGTACAAAAAGATTGGTACCCTAGATTTCTCCTAGAGACAGAGAAACATAAGAAACATTAAAAATAAATTGGGAAGAGCTGAGATCAGAAAGAAAGCTAAAACAACACAAAGGGTATATATAAATGCAAGAAGTGTGTGCAGTGCCCCCTTGTTAAGGAAGTCAAAACATTTATACATCCCAAAACACAGAGGGGGGTACAAAATATTGGACACTATGATTGTGATACTGATTATTGTTTTTATGGACTTCAATGTCCTTGTGGATTGACCTATGTTGAGGAGACCACTCAGAAGGTGAAACTGCACTTTTACTAACATAGATCATCCTTTAAAAAAGGTTATGTCTCTTTGCCTGTCCCCAAACATTACTTTAAAGCAGGTCATGGTCCGGAGGACATACAGTTTTTTTTATATTAGAAAAGTTTTATCAACCTAAAAGAAGAGGTGACACAAAAGAAACTGAGACAATGTGAAGTATCCTGGATACATAGACTGGATAGTCTATGGCTTAAAGAGGTTTATAAAAAATTATGATCTTTATGTGTATTTATAGTCTGTCTCTAGATATTCCCTTTGATACCTCTATATGAATATACTGGAAGTTTGGATACTAATGATGTATAAAATTGATGATGAATAGAGTTAACAATGTTTCACACTAAGTTATCACATGAATAATTGCCCATACCTGATTGGTTGGGGAATATGATGTGATATTCTAAGGATTTATAAGGATGTACTTAAGAATGTATGAATGTTTGTTGCTTGATGAAGGGAATGTATAACCCCGAAATGTCGCAGACTGTGTCATTGTCTTGATGGGACCCTTGTTTGGGGAATAAAGCTTTTATAAAGAGAATGCTGTATCTATCTACTTTTAACTATATTTATCAAGGTTCCAGACTTGGATGAAAAGCCTTCCAACCATGTCAAGGTAACCCCAGTCTGGAAGATGTGGAAGCTTTTTCATTCATGTGATCACTGAAATGTATAATAAAACCACTTTGTTTATAATGTATGTCAAGGTGCAGAAAATATGATATTGTATGGGGCCCAGAAATGTGCATTAATTATATATTTTCTTTGTTTGTATAAATGTTTGCACTTCAACAAAATATAATTGTAATTTAGTCCTTCTATTGTATGTATTTATTAGGAAACATGGTTAAGCTTCCATGTGGTAATAGCACTCCAACACAGCCCTTCCTTCATTTTAAAAAGACAGTGGGCTGTGGGAAGCAAGAAAGCCTTCTATATTGATAAGTATGAGATATGCACATGTTTGCTAATCATAATTAAAGTAAAAAAGGTTAGAAGTTAGGACCTTCCAGACTGGGGTTACCTTGGCGTGGTTGAAAGACTTTTCATTCATGTGATCACAGTAATGTATACTAATACCCCTTTGTTTATAAAGTATGCCAGTGTGCAGATAATATGATATTGTATGGGGCCTAGGAATGTGCATTGATTTTCTGCTGTCCCCTCAAAATATCTCAATATGCAGCAATCAATGTATTAACCTGTGACAAAAGTGGGTACAACCATAAGTGAAAAAAGTCCGAATTGTGCCCAAAGTGCAATTTTCCCTGTCTGATGGTATGTGGCTCATTAGTGATTATAAGGTGTGAAAGGGGAGCAGGTGTGTTACATTTGGTGTTATCACTCTCACACTCTCTTATACTGGTCAATTAAAGTTAACTTCTGGCAAAGAAAACCCTGATAATTTGAGTTGCAGCATGGTGGCCAAAACGACAGCAGTTTAAAGGGTATCTGGACCACAGGACCATATTCCAACATGATAACGACCCCAAACACGCCTCCAAGATGACTACTGCCTTGCTAAAGAAGCTGAGGGTAAAAGCATCTGTGGGGCATCCTCAAATGAAAGGTGGATGAGTGCAAGTTCTCTAACACCCACTTGCTCCGCAATGTCGGCATGGAGAAATAGAGGATTCCAGTGGCAACCCGAAAAGCTCTAGTGAATTCCATGGGCAAAAGATTTCAGGCAGTGCTCAAAAATAACGGTCACTACACAAAATATTGTCACTTTGGTCACAATTTGGATATAAAAGGGTATGTACACTGGAAAATAATTTTTTTTTAATTGCCCATTAGTTCATCCATTAGTTCATTCCAACTATCACTGTACCGTTTTTTTTCTTTTTGTTGTTGTTGATCTGACCCCTAATTCATTAGATATCCAATCTGAAACATCTTACGTTTTAGCATTTCTGTAAGCAGTTTTGCTGTAGCTGGAATGGTTTGACAGTTGGTGTACTGTATGCAGTTTTGACAGTTGGTATGTGGAAAAATAGTTAGATCAGTGGTATTTATTGTATGTATATCTGGTATATGTAAAGCATTGTATACCAGATATTATAGAATTTAGTTTATAAATATCTTGACTTGGCAATTGACTATGGATTTGAATAAGGAAATTAAATTTCTCTGTGTTATCATTGTGTATGAGGTCTAAAAATTATTTACTTAATTAAAAAAGAAACCCCTACTAACCTCATATTCATTCTTTGTCAAATCTCTTAATTGTGTTCATGTTTCTTTATGCATTAAAATAGATTTTCAAATGTGTGGAACTGCAAATGCTATTACATCTACTGGAATGAATCTGTCATCAGGGTTGTTTCTAAAGTTGATGGTCCATTGAGCAGATAATAATATTAGTTTATGTATAGCAGAGTTTCATTTAAATACAACATACAGATGCTTAGTGAAGCATATTTATTAAAAAATTGAAAATTACATTAAAAAATTTGAAAACCGTCATCGAAAAAATAAAAACCAGTTTCGTTCATCTCTAGACTTCAAATTTCTCTTGAATGTACGCCTATTGAGAATGCCCCTTAACTTTGGTATTCACCTGTTTTGACTGATCGTTTTGTATACACATCTTCTCACCAAATGGAATATTTATATTATCTGAAATGGCATGTCCAGCCATAAAATAGACAAGGGACACCCCAACCCTATTTCCTTTTAATTACCTACCCCAAAGACGCCCCTGAAGAGACGACTTACCAGACCCAGTCCCTTGCCCTTCTGCCATGCTACCCCTTTCTGCTTCCTGGTCGCTGCTGTCAGTCAGAGGTATGCCAGTGATGTCACGCCCATACCTGACAGCTGTGGCCAGGAAGCTACTCACTGCTGCTGCTTGTGCTCATAACGAGCTTGATACAGCAGAAGGCGGCACCCATTCAGTGAGGGACCAGGTCTGGTAAGTCTTTTTATTTTGCACCAATATTTTGGCATGAAAGCATGGATGTGATTACACCCCAATCAGCAAGTCTGGGACAGCCTATACCAGCCTTTTTATTCTGATCTCATTTTCTTAAAGGACAATTATACTCACCTTTTCCCTGTATCCATGGCAGCATAATACCCAGGGTGAGGACCTAAAATTGCCTGAGTACTTTCACTAACATTGAAGTGGAAGCGCAAACTTATCCTCAGAATAATCTATTTATTTAATAACACAAACAAACAATGTGTTATTACATAAACAGATTATTCTAAGGGCAAGTGTGCGCTTCCACTTCAAAGCTTGTGCTATAGCTGGGAGTCCTGGAGGTAGAGGACGGACGGGAGCTGCACCTTTAACTTCAGTGGCGCATTGCAATAAGGAGTGCCTAGGCCCAAACCTACGGTATATGTACTTTCACTAACTTCTGCACTACTTACTGAAAATCTGCTTCAGCAATCCGCTCGGTCCCTTCTCTCTTCCACTGTCAGTGACATTGTGGTGCAGCCAATTGAAAGACACTGTCACTGAAGCAGGAAGAGCAGAGGAATGGAGCGATCGCCGAAGCAGATTTTCAGTAAGTAGTGTAGGAGTTAGGAAAGTACCCAGGGTGAGGATTTTAGGTCCTCACACTGGGTACTATGCTGCCATGATGAGAGGAAGAGGAGCAAGGGAGAGGTGAGTTTAATTGTCCTTTTAATATAAAATGTTCTGCTTGCATTTCTCAGCAGAAATTTGTCAGTGTAAAGGAGCAAGGGAGACTGTATCTTTCATATTTGTGTTGATTGGGTGGAAGCTGCCATGGTGTTTTTGGACTATAAAATAAATCATATTAATAGCAAACTTTCACCATTGACTTAGGTTTGTTTTGAAACCCTCTTTAAATTTTTAAAGCTGGGTACAAACAGTACCAATAAAGGGCCAATTCAGTTTGCAACGCCAACGAACGTTCAGCATCGTTCATTACTTCCCGAAAATTTCCCTCTACCACGTCCAGCCCCCTATATTTATATAGGGAGAACATTGGGGGAACATTATGGACTGTTTGTTGCCACATCTTTAAACGATTCTGTCTTGCATAGTCCTGGACTATAGCAGGGCTGGTCAATGGAAAGATGATTGCCTTAAATCAAAAGATTGCAGTCATTGTTTGTTAACCTACGTACACATTGCCGATTTGTCCAAGCAAGTAACACACTGCACAAGTAAGTACTTATTCACTCGGGTCTTGTTTGTTGATCCATCTGGACAAATTGACTAACAAAACACCCAAGGGAATACACATGCAAAATTATTATTGAAACAGCTCATTTGTTGTGTGTGTGCATGTCCTTGGGCATTAGCCCTAGCCCGTCAAATCGGAGGTGTAAACGGGACTTTAGAAACAAGAGGCATTGCTGTCAGAGCGGTCTTGTATTGTTATCCTTCAACTGCATTTTTTCTCATGTTTCTAAGCATGGTCGGGAAAATGTAATTTAGTGTGAGTCATGTTGGACTTTCACATGTATAAGGATGTAATCAAACATTATTGGAAGCCTCATGGTTCATAGCCACACCTATTTTACATAGATTTGGTAATTGGCAGGTCATCCATGCTTACGATACACCACTCCACATGGAAATCATTTTCATAGTATTAAATAAAAATCATAATTTCACAACTGAAAGTGACCATTTAATGTTAATATCTGCCAATGGCTACATCATTTAAATAAAAGTTTTGAATGATACTCACATTACTGAGTGCAATGACATTTGGAAAGTTTTGAGCTTTTTATGAAATCATCTACATTTACAAGTCTATCAGGGAGATGCAATAAAAGTTCTTATCGTTAAAAATGGTGCTAACTTTGCCCCAACCAATCAGATTTTATTTAACATTTGAAAGCTAACATGTGATTGGTTGGGGCAAAATTAGCACCATTTTTAACGATAAGAACTTTTATTGCATCTCCCTGTATATGTCAAAAATCCAGTAAAATCCCATAGGTCTGTTCCAATCCTATATCCCTTCTCTTTTAGCTTTTGTAAAGGTTTTTTGTTTTTTACTCTTTGTGAGACTTGTTGGTATCAATTACGATACTGCAATTGTAAAAGTACTTGTTTTGCCGAAGGGAAAGCGTTTTAGAGAGATAACAAATTTTAATCTCATTACATATGATCCTAATTTACATAAAGCTGCATTGACCTTGTGCTATTTCAGTCGAATGTATTTTTAATGATCAGGCTTTGAACTGTTTGAATTTCTGTTGCATTACAGTGGTGAAATGCAATAAATTCAGAAATGAATTAATTTATCAATTAATTTACCCGCGATTTCCGATGCGCATGCGATTGCGCGTCCGTTCGCGTTATGGTAACGCATGCGTTCACCATTTTTGGTGCGTTAACGCATGCGTGTCCATAACGTGAAAAGGCGAAAACGCATGCGCAAAACGCGAATGCGAGCGCGAAACGCGCAAGAATTGCGCACACAATCGCGTGCGATAACGCTCGCGATTTTGTGCGCGATTCCTGTGCGTTGCAGTGTGGCCTCACCCTTACCCCTTCCCACCCCCGTAGCCTCATTGGTCCCCAATTCCCAAGGGAGATTCACTGGGAGTTTGGGGTTGTGTTGCTGGTGTGCGGGAGACCACTTCCAGAACTACTTGGAGGTACCTGGCATCATCTGAATCCCCTGATGATGTCCTTTACTTAGATTAACTTGCACTTCATAATAGTAATAAGAGTTATAACATGGAAATCTCATAATTGTGTAAAGCTCAACATGTTTAGCAAAAAGATTTTTTTAGTTTGCAGCCTGCTGTGGAGGGTTCTATAGCCATGTCTTTGAGGCTTTGGGTCCCTTAATATTTTTTAATTTGTGTTTTGCAAACATAACATATGGAAGTAACGAAAGGGATCATAGGTGACAGAGCAACTGGGAATGCATGATGACATGCAATGTGAATGTTTAAGAAGCTCAGAGATGTACTTTTCTTGTTGTGCAATGACTAAAAAATTGCTCGGTAATATTGTTTAAGTGTCTATTTATAGATTTAGCTAAATAGTTTTATTCAGAGCCTCTCGTGCCTTTTTCTAGAAAACTCATCCGGGTCAACAATGTCTAGCGAAAAACATGTTCTTAAAGAAGCTTTATTCTGATAAAGCTGTCATGGTGTATCATTGTGTTAATAAACACAGATGTTCCTGTATTTATCTCATTAAACAGATCAAACAGAGATATGACAGTGGTTTTAACTCCGTTCTTTCCTCTCAAGGAGGGCACACTGGTGTGAATTTAGAGAGTAAAGGGTGTGCTTTTTTTTAAAATCTTTTAAAAAAAGATTAAAAAATTAAAATCTTAATTTAAAAAAAACATAAAATAAAAAAAAAACTAAGGGCTGGGCCCCACTAGGGTATTTCCTGTGCCTTTCCGTGCGTGCTGTGTGGGTGGCATTGTAAGTCTAGCACATGGCAGCACATGCGATCAATATTTTTGGTGCGCATCGCATGTGCTGCCATAAGGCAACATCAAAGGAAGCGCAAGCGGACAGTAGCATGCAGGAATCGTGCGGAATTGCAATTGCGTTGCCCGCCGTGCGCTGGGTAGTGGAGCCTAGCCATAATGTGACAGAAATTTACATTGCAAACTTATCTTGTCTGTGAATAACATACAGAGGGCAACATTTATCCATACCACACCACTTCTGTGGGGCCAGCTCTACCAGACCATATCCATCTTGTCTTTTGACCTTTTTCTATATATGTTAAGTTATTGTTCTTAATGTAAATAATCTTGGGATTACTGAAGGGAGCCCAGTACCTGAATATGTAGTCGAAACACGGATGCTGTTTATGTAGAAAAACTCCTACTGAGTCTGCTCATCTGTAGCATACAAATACAGCATGTAAAGTTGTATTTTTACCTCATGAGCTGCTTGATAAATAGATGATTTGCTGAAGTGCTAAGCTCTGAAATGAGTTTTAGGAATATTTTAATTTAACTGCTTGGCTAAGCTTTGGTGGATTAAAATGAACTGGACAAAATAAACAATAGCTAAATATGCACAGTGTTATTATGTGTTGAGTATGGAAATTTAAACTGGCTGTTTTGATGTACACAAACCAATCTGTCACCTTTGTCAGCTGCAGATATTGTTTGTTGAAAAATCATTTATTCTGCTGAACAGTATTATTGTCAAAACACCTTTTTATATTACAAACTGATAGCATTTTATTATTTATGGAAAAGGGCATTTGCTTTGTGCACATGATGGCTATATAAAGATATCTCACCCTCTACATAGAACGTCTTCACTAGTTTTAGGTTATTGCCTATGGAAATTGTGGGGTTTATGAAGGGAAAGATAATTGTGCAAAATACAAGATAACTATGTAAAATAATATTTTTGCATTATTTTGTGTCTTTATCATTTCCTATTTTTCCCATTCAGTTATGTGCTTTTTCTTTAAAGGGTCACTATACTCACTTAAACAACTTTACCTTATCTGAAACTACAATTTGAGAGAAGTAAAATGGTGGTACTTACATATGTATTTGTGCTTGCTTTGTCATTTTAATTATTTATTATTTGCCACCCTTGGCCCTTTCATTTGCAGCCCCACATGGCCCTACCCACTTGCAGGCTCTGTGTCCCCTCCCCCACTCATACCTCAGACCCATATCTACCACCACCCACTCCTACAGAAAACTGTGGGGCTGTTAAACAGCCTTTACAGGCAGTCAGAATCAGCAGTTTGTCCAATTCTGCATATATCTGTAATAGCTGTTTTCACACAGTTTTCTGTAGAGGGGGGTATGAGTGGGTAAGGGGCCACAAGGAGGTTAGGGGCTGTAGATTCCCTTACCTTGGGATCCTGGTATCTTCACACAGAAGGGAGGGGGAGCAACCAGTTTCCTTCACACACTGTGAAGTCTGAGGCTGGGCTCGCCGGCGGCTAGGTGGTGGAGCAGTCTTTGGAATGTTATCTGTCATCCTCCTACCCCATAACTTTCTGATCAGGGATTACTTTATATCTTGGGCTGTACAGCACATAGAGAGAGGTGGTTGATGGCTCATTTTAAAGGTAGGAACCTTGCCTTTCATTTAAACTCAACTTGTCTGGAGACCACAGTTCCCCTTTAACCTGCAGAAATCAATCAGATGTTTTCTAACTGATGTAGACCAGTAAAAAAGGTTTAATCTGATTGGATGAGGCAAATTGACAGCTCAGGCAAATTTATGCACCTCTTATTGATTAAGCCTGTATGTCTATATTAATTGGTCATATATGACAAAGCCAGGGATGTAACTGCATGGGCCCGGGGCCCCCGCGAGATTGGAGGCTGGGCTCCTTAACCCCCCTCTCTACGATAAGCTGTTTTTAAACAGCTGATCGCGCGTATAAAGGAAACATACGTTTGATCAGCAGTTTAAAAGACAACAGCTGATCGTGCAGGTTGTGGGCTTGTGGCAGGCCCTCTTACCATCTGGTCCCCCCTGTGCGGTGGTGGTGGGGGCAGTAGTTACGCCACTGATGGAACTGATGATTTCAGATGAGTGAAATCATTAAAAGTGTTTCATTAAGGAAATGTGTCTTTAGAGTGACATCTAGAGACATGGCCATACATGATGCACATTGTTACATGGCCCAAGTTACTTGAGAAAAGCTACAATGTTATAAATAAATACAAAAATGTTAGAATAGTTAGATGTCAGAATGTTAGGCTACTGAAACAAGAAGACACAAGTTAATTCTACTGCACTGCATCACAATCAGACATTTGGGGATAGTAGCTATGCATTTTCTTTATGACGATGACACTTATACCTCAATGACGTTGATTTTTGAGGGGGATAGCAATAGAAGCAATAAATAATGTACATGTTTTTAAGATTTGGTGAACCCTTCTATATAATAAGTTTTTTAATTGCAACATTAGAGTGTGCCCTATTAATTTTGTCTCAAGGTGTGGCACCAAGAGAAACAAATGAAAACTGCCAACAATCGCTGTCAGTTTTACCTGAACGGGTGAGTATTGCATTCGCTTCCCCTTGTTAAGGGGATTCAGCTCAAGAAAAATGTGTATAGAAATACATGGAAAGTCACATACTTTTGGTTAGTAAGATTTATGTATTTGTTGCTGTTTTTTAGGAAAGAAACTTTTGAAAGTTTTTCTTTTAGCCTCTTTTCAGAGCAACAAATATTTGCTACCAATTAAAATGTTTATCTTTTCCATGCATTGTGGTTTTGACTGAACTGAAAGAAAGACAATAAATCTCCCTCTACTACTTATGCAACAGCAAAATCTGCATATTTCTTTCCGTCAGTTCAGCATTCGGGTGAGTCCCATTGACCGCGCCAGCAGTATAGATTTTTTGGTTAGCCTCTCTGACAGAAATTTTAAGAACCAGGATTCTTTGGATATGTGTCAACTCCTGGCTGTTTGGTACGAGTCCGGAATAAAGTATCATTTGCAGAGTTCATTTCAGTGATGCCCATTTAAGAAATTATTCAAAGTATGTTTTAACTGGGTACATTTTAATTTTAACAGCGCTTTAAATATATCCTAATCTGTAAACACTTAAATTGCAAGGGAAACAACTGGATAGGAGAGACGAGTAAATCTGCATTGATTTGGCATCTTGAATCGATTTAGGAAATTTGCATTAATTTCATGGGAGTTATGTTTCAAACTGATATGACTTTAATGCAAAACATCTGAAAAAAATGGAGATTGATTAACATTATGAATAAATGTGTTCATCTCTGCTGAGGAACCCTGCAGCAATGCCTGGCATTCTTAATATATAACTTTTAGCTCCATTCATTCTCTTCTTCTCTTACCTATAATCCTTCTTCCTGACCTTCCACTGTTCGTTATATTTCTAATAGACATCCTGCTCATCATGCACTTTGACCTGTTTATCTGTGGTAGCAGCTTTTGTAGATTTAAACTGGGTTCCAATGACTTTAGCAACTGAAGAAATCTTTTATATTTATTGTGATAGTTGAAGGTTTTAGATACTGATTTACTTCATCTTTACTCTTTTTCTGTGCTCATCTCTCCTTTGCATCATTGTAAAGTTTTTAAAGTTAGCTAGAAATAACATTCTATTTTAAGTCTTTAAAACCTTATTACTATTGTTTGTAATAGGTCAGTTTAATCTTCTGTCCAGTACTGCTGGCCACATGGAATCATACCCTGATTATAGAAATGATGGCAAAGACACATAAATGTGAAAAACTAACCCTTTTAAATTGCTAATATTAATGAAGTCAGCAGTGTGGGTTGAGTGTTTGTGTGTTAAAAATGTGTGTGTTAGATACATTTTTTTGTCATGTTGCAATTGTTGTCATAGCGGCTCCTTTTTGCACATTTTCCCTTTAACCCCAGTATCAGAGGGTAATTCTGAGAATTATGTTAAGGTATGGCTGATTAGCACCCATTTCTTTTAAAATCCTATTGTGAAAGCTTTTCTCCACAGAACCCCTTTTCATTGTTAGTTTCTGCTCTAGTAAGTTGCATTTAGTACATGTAAGTAATAACTGTAACTATTCTTAGTTCCATGTTGTTGCCACAGCCGATTTAGCCACACTCCAGTGTTCACTGTCTCTATGTACAAAGCATTTTCTATACAGATGTCTCCACAACAATATGGAAATCCCTGATAAGACTTTGAAAGCTGCTTGTTACCTTGCAGTTTATTTACCAGTCTGTCTCAACTACATACAGCCTTCCTGGGGCAATACAAAATAGTCAGCTTTTTTTAATGATATTTTATTTTTTTTAATTATTATTCTGTTCCTAGCAAAAGATAAAGCTTCTAAATGTACATGGTTTCCATGCATCTGCATTGGTGGCTCAACAGGTAGAGTGCATGGTTTAGTCCAAAAGGCCAGAGGTTCAATTCTTCAGACTTACTTTTGTTTTTTGTTTGTTAAATTATGTTCCTCGCAAAATAATGTTTCTGTATGTACGAGTGATCCACATAGAATCTCTGGTAGTACAGAGCTTATTTTTATTGAAATGTTAATATTCTGTTTCCTATATCCATAGTAGCTAAGAAATTAAGCTGTAAAGATTACTTTATCTGTTGTATTCAGATAGATCAGCTGCACATGATGTTTAGTTCTTGAAGATGTTTTTCTAGTCATCTGACTGGCTTTATCAATTCAGAATGACTTGTACAAGAATCTATTGTATCTGGTTCAGATATGTGGATGATACCTGGGTTAAAATCCACCAGATAGAAGTACAATCCTTCACAGAACATTAATGCTGTAGACCAGAACATCAAATTTACAAGGTAAGAGGTACAAAACAACACACTGGCCTTCATGGATTGCTTGGTAGAAGTCAGGGAGAATGGTAAACTGGAAGAAGAGGTTTACAGAAAACCAATCCATACAGACCAATATTTGATGTTTGACTGACACCACCCTTTAGATCACAAGCTGGAATGAATACGAATACGGATGAATATGAACCTTCACAAGCATATTGCAAAGATTACTATTTCTTTTTTGTATGAAATAATTATATCCTTGATAGGACAGGGAGTTTCTGTGTCAGGGAGAGGTAGGATCTCTTTGCTGTTTATCTATGAGTAAGAGCTTTGTTGCTCGAAATGCATTAGGCTGTTGGTTTGCTATGTTGTGTTTTTAGATGGCTAAATAAAGATATACTTTTATCATTGCCATACGGACGCTGACTGGTTTGTTGTATCTAGTGTGCACATAAGCCTACTTTCTGTGCACTCAACTTTTAAAAGTATACTTTTTTCACTCTTTTTAGCATAATTTTTACCTTTTCTCAGTATCTAAATTTTAATTTTTTTTTTCTTTATAAATTGGGTACAGTATTTCCCCTGTAACCAGTTAAGCCAGTCACACCCTGGCAAGTCCCAAAATATATAAGATGTGCGGTGAGTCTGCTTTTATATAAGCCCCTTTCTTAGTATTTTTTTTTCTGTCCCATAATACTTCTAACCCGCAAGCTGTCCCCAGTAGCTCCTTTACTGAAAACTGTCATTGAGATTCAGTCTGTGTTTGCATGTGGGTAAGAGATATCTAAACATTTTCCTGCAGAAAGCATCATGTTTCTTTTTTTTCCCAAGGAACTATTCTGTTCAATAAAAAAAGCCTTGGCAGCATGGGGACTCCTTGGTTAGCATTAATACCTTAAGGCACTGAATCAAGAGTTCAAACAAACAAGATGTTTGGATATTCTTCTTGGGCTTATGTAGGTTTTCTCTGGGTTCTTTGAATTCCTTTCAAGCAAAATGTACGGGCAGGGTACTTATACTGTAAGCTATTGAAGGCAGGGGCTGATGTAAATATAGGAAAGAGAAAGGTAAAACAATACAATAGTAAATTACATTTGCAGTTTCATTCCAGTTAGTCATAAATAATAAAAATGCAAGATATCCAGAATAATCTTGCTTGATGTTTACAATCCAGTGTTTTTATTTAATAACAAAGAAATAATCACTGTCTTACAGTTTTATATAAAAACATGAAGAATGTGATTTTGTTTGCTGAGATTGATAGAGCTACCTGTCACGGTATGTATAGTCCTCCTGCTGATACTGTCAGAAAAAGACCATTCTGGATCCTCAGTGTAACAGCTTTCTATTGTTTGATCTGTTATAAGGAAGACAAAGAGTTGGTAGTTCTTGCTGTAAGCAACGAATGGGTGCCAAGTCCATTGTGCAAATCCAACTGAAACTATGAACTTCCCAATGATATCTGCCTAAGTTCTTTGCACTGTGCTCACACTGTCAAAGTTTGTTAAAGAACTATTCCAGCTTTAACGAAACAGACTTCAGTTGATTTCTTTGAAGCCTCTAACATTAATCAGTTTAGAGAAATTAAAATTGTGTTTTTTTTTTTTTAATTAATTTTCCTCTTCCAAAACTTGAAGTTGAAACTATTCCTCTTATTCTAAAATCCTATTTCCCTTTCACAATAGATAATTCCAATTTGTGGATTGCTAAACTATAGAAAATGACAAACTTTACCATATTTACATTATTTTATTTGCTTGATTTTGTGGACCATTAATGAGGATATGGTCCACAAACATTCAAAGTTAATATCAATAAAGCTCAAAGTGAAAACATTCATGAGTCCTTAGAGAGCATGGTTAATTTGTATCTATGCAATTGTTTGAGAACAAGTATAATTCAATTTTGTCTGGAATGCCCATAATTCTTGTTTGAGTTGTGACAGGAGGAGAATGCAGCTCAAATTTTTGCTCACATGCTCTTGTTTGCTTTAGAAGTGGGTATTCCAAACATATTATCTGTTCTTGTGGATGATAGAAAACTATGTACAGCATTGATATATACAAATAGCGTGCATTTGTTGCAATCAAATCCAAATTGTTTGTTGAAAAATTAGAAATTTGATTATAAAGTGATTTAGGTTTAGGTTTTTTTTTGAACTTTAAATGGTTCTGTGCTAAGCAAAGCTAGGATCTAGGAGTTAAGAAGGGTGGATGCAGCAAGTACTCCCTGGCAGCCAGCAAGATCGTGTTATAAATTTGAAAGGGTATAGAGTCAAGAAAGAGAAATGTTATTCTCCATCTTTACGCTGCACAGGTAAAGCCTTATTTAGAGTGTGCAAAGGGGATTTGGAATCCAGTATACAATAAGGACAATTTCCTGGAGCCAAGTAGCCATTTTGCCTGTTGTATTGTTAGATTGGCACCTACAATAGTTTGACATGTATTTTTTCTACCTCAATTTCTATGCTATATATTATGCTTTAAAATCAAAAATTGCAGTTTCCTGCTTAAAGGGCATGTCCACCCCCAAAACTACAATTTAACCCACTACTGGCCCCACTGTGTAGTGTAGAAAAATCCTTACCTCACATCCCATCTCCAAATGGGTTCTCCAGTAATCCCCCCCTAAAGTCCAAAAAACTGCCCACCAGGAGCTCTGCAGAGTCCATATAGGACTCTGCCTCCTGTCTCTCCTCCGGGAGAATTTTGTCAGACCCCCTCTCCTTCCCGTTTCTCTCTCTCTCCCTCTCCCTAGCACAAAACCCCTTTTCTGTAGTGTAGGGCTCCCTCCCCCAACCCCAAACACCATAGTAGTTTCGCACAAAACACCCCTGATCTATACTTACATCACCTCTTTCTCCCGTCGATCTGCACAGCCGGAAGCCGTGTCCGTGATTGGCTGCCTCTCAGTTTCATGCAAGCAGAGGACCATGACACATCGACAGGGGGAAAGAGGTGATGTAAGTACAGATTGGGGTTGTTTTGTGTCAAACTACTATGGTGTTTGGGGTTGGGGGAGGGAGCCCTACACTACAGAAACATGTTGTAAAAAGGGGTGGACATGCCCTTAAAGCACCCGAATCTCACATGTTAAATTAAAAAAAAATTTTTAAGCATAATGGTTATTAAAATCATCTCTTTACATTCACATTTGCATGTAGCCCAAAATAAATAGGAACAGTCTGTCACCAAGATGGTGCTACATCTGACATTATATACACTGTGTTGTAGTCCTTTGGCTATGGACTGACAAGTTTGTGACATCAAACTAATTTCTGTCTTGTTCACTGCCGGGTTGTTAATTTTGTATAATATTATTGAATTTTCCCTACAGGCTATGAAATGCAGTTTCATTAAAGTATCTTTGTTTATATTTTTTAATGAAAAATTTTCTCCTTTAAGCATCTTTAAACAATAGGTTCTCTCTAATAAGGCTGTGGAATTTCTTGCCAATTGATGTAGTAGCCTATACTGTAGTATGGTTAAATTTAAAATGATGAGTACAATCTATTATTGATTAATATTTTTTTTCAAAGGGCTACAAGGTGAACTACAGTACATATTGTGATTGAAATTCAAATGATGACTGGGGTTAAATGATAGAACAGTCTGTCAAACTACTGTATTTATTGTAGTTCTTGAAAAATTATAATAATTAGACTAGAGCTCCCCCATAAACCTGAACTTTATGGGGCTGTGTGGGCATTATCAAAAAGCTTGTATAAGAGCCATCTTTTGTTATAGTAGAAAAGGAAATTCTACTACAGTCTCTTATGGGATTGAATGACTTCTTTAACCCTTTTTGAGTGATGTACTTGTCCAATGCTAAATGACCCTGTGACTGCTGGAAGTGTGTTTTGTATAATGCTGAGTAACCATTTCGCTGCTGGAAGTCAATAATAATTTTATTGTGAAAAAAATGCTTGCTTTAGTTTTCATGTTAGGTCTAGCTCAGTGTGTTTATTATTATTCAGATCAAAAGGCAGCTGAGCATGTGATTGCTGAGTGAGTTGGTCCTGCATTAGAATGTATACAGTTAAGCTGGGTACACACAGTACCGATAAAGCCCTGATACCGTCGGATATCGGGCTTTATCGTTACTGTGTGTACCATCGTTTTCCGAACGATCCTGTCTGTCATCTTTCAACATCTTTCAGGTGTGTACCCAGCTTAAGTGGCAAGCTGGGTGATTTAAATTGTAGAACATTAGGCTGAAAAGTCATCTTTTCTTGACTTACTAACCATCCTAAATATTTTGTTAAGAATTTCCCATTTGTGCTATATGTTGTTTTCTTAAACAATATATCAAAAATTCAAAAGCTATTTAGGATGCAAAAAAAAAGAAGATTTCAGGGGGAATCAGGGGGAATGCATGTTAGCACTTATAGTTTAGTGGAATCTAGGGATAAATAAAAGGCATGGTTTCAGAAAATCCAAGACTTTGGAACTGTGACTGTGTTAACACTGTATTATAAAGTAAAGAAACATGTTATAGAGAATGTAAAAGCCACCCAATTATACAACATCTATCAACATCTAACAAAACGAAGGACCCTGTTAGGGAGGAAGAAAGCATTGGATGGCAGGTATGGTGTGGACATTCCTGCACTGGAGCAGAGCGAAAAAAAGACACTTTACCAGACTAACAGAAAAAATTATCTTGTGGTACACTTGTGATGGAGCAGTAGTGGGATTTAAAGGACTCTTTCAGCCAAAACAACTGTAAATTCAATTGGAAGAACCTATTGTTATTTCCCCCTAGCGCTGTTGATCTTCTGTAGAAGATAAGTTGAGGAAGATGGGGTTGACATAAATGTTCTGTCTTTAATGTATTTGATTAATTTGTACTCACTTATGCATCTCTCATCATAAAGATGGTAAAATACCAATTTATCGAGAGCCGCAATAGCTCTATCCTGCACCCAAGCTGCAGATTAAATATTGCTGTGGGTATATTCCCATTTAGTCTTAGGGCTAGGCCACACTGATGCGCTTGTAAGTGTGATCAGATTGCGCTTTTAAAAGCGCACATTAGTGTGTGTGCACTACTATTAGCTGTGCACTGCATGTGCGTTCTGTTAATCGTATTATTTTGCACATAGGTGATATCAATGCGCACTCGTGTACCTGGAATGCGCACGTCTGTGTGTGTGGGAACGCATAGTAGTGTGGCCTCACCCTTTCTCCTTTTGTGATATTAACACCAACCATGTACTTGTGTTAAAGTCCCATAAAAATGATGTAAGTGCTATTTTAAATTACTTGTGGTGGCAGTGTGGGTGACTTTCCGAAATCCATGCAGCCGCCTCAAGTCCTGTGTTACAGTCATGCTATAATATATAATTACTTTCCTCCAATCCTTTATATAGCTGCCTATTGTTGTGACCTTTCCCTGTTCACAGCAATAACATGCAAATAAAAAAAAGAAAGTGATCGTCACAACTGGCCTTAACACCACAAAAAAATGGAGTTTATTATGTGCTAAACTTTCCACACTACATGTTTAGAACCACACGGGTTCTTCTTGACAAAGTCATGCTAACTTTTTGTGAATGTGTAAAAGCATAGACATTTAGTTGGGGCTGCTCTCTGTAAATTCCTGCATAGGAGTCTCCAGTAATGGCTGATTTGACTATAACTCATGGAAACAAGTTTTTTTTGTTTTTTTGCCATCGGAAAGTTTGTGCCATTCCTTAAGTGGCATACTGTACATTTTCCCATTTGTATATTTACAGTAAATGTGATTACAAACATGCAGAGCTCGGGAATCTCTCTGTATTTCACATATTATACTACAACTATTACCACTATTGTAAGTAAAATGATATTATGGTGCTTATGTACCAAGAGGTGCAAATGTTTGCCCTTGCTCTTAATCTGCATCAACCAGACAGATGTTATCAAAGATCGGTAAACATCTAATGCAGATTAAGGCAAATTTTTGCACCTCTTGGCACATAGGCCCTTATGAAGTTCCAAAATTCAAATCCAAAATGGATGTCTTGCAGCCTCACTGTTTATATTCACTACAGTGGAACATAGCCAAGTGAGTGAGGATTCAGTTACAATTACAATTATAGAGCATTGAATGCCATTTTCAGTGTAACCGTGGAAATTCCCTTTGTGAAATATCTTAGGAATTCTGCCTGGGGACTGCAATATAAATTCAGAACAAATTAGGTCTCCTGAGGAAAGAAAACATTTAAGTATAACAAAATTTAACCCAGAAGCATTGTGTACAATTACTGACAAAAGGTGAAATGGCACTAGGGACCCTAGATTAACATGCAGCTTTTCTCCTTTTTCCTAGCATTGACTGAATCTCTAAGCACACGTCAATCTGATGTCTTTATTCGCAGTCATGTTCCATAGATAGTAAGTCATTTAATGAACAGTGCTACCACAGGGGCATGTCCATGAACATCAAATTCACTTACTGGACCCAAGACTGACGTACCCAGAAATGTCTTCCATGATGTAACTGTAAACAGTAAATCTTACAGGTTTCATGTTGGAACTTCCTGACCACTCTTAGAAATATAAAAATGTATTCCAGTTTTTTGGTAATTTATTCTATTTTGAGCACAGTGTATTGTAGTGAGTTAATTTACTCTCCCTGTTTATTAGAAGGTAGACCCGCAATACAGTATGTTTCAAGCAAAAGCTCAGATGCTGTAGAGTCAATAATGACTGCAATAAAAAAAAGGAATTCTTGCAAAGATGGTTTCTGTATCTCTGCTCTGTGGTTACTGGTGAGGTTCTAGGACAGGGTTTCTCAAAGGATGTGCTGGGGCACAATGTTGATCCTTTAGAAAGCCACAGGTGTGCCTCAAAATACATTTTGTGTAATGTTGTACTCAAAAAATGTATGTTATGTATGATAATATTTAATTTCGTCTAGTGTTACTTGTACATTGTTTATAATAAAATTTGATTACCGCATAATACGCACTGTAAAGTGCATAAAATATTAAGAACACAGGTGGGCAATGAGAAAATTGTGCATTGTTGTATTAAAAGTTTGTGAACCACCGTTCTAGTAAATCCTCTGAATTGCTGACTACTTTCTTTTTAAGTTTTAGGGAAGTCAGATTAAAATACTGTACCCGGAGTCCCTCTTGTAAAGGTCTGGTAAGAATATCCAAATATGAGTGCAGGGAACATTCCTTATGGCCGCCATACATGCAAATATCCAAATCATATGATATCAGGATATTCCAATATCTTACAATACTGTACCAGTTAATAGTTTGTGATAAATACACAAACAGGGGATGATTCTTTTTGGGAGCCCCCAAAGCCCTGAAATCTACCCAGAGCAGCTGCAGCTCTGGGTAAGTCTCACGGTTATTTGAATATGTTGTGGGCACAGAGGCACAGCATGACTTGATTTTTTTGTCTCACGGTTTGACCACATTTTTCAGTATACAGTTCCTTATACATAAAGGATCGATAAAGGATGGAATTTCATTTCAAAGCAATCCCCTAAGCTCCTTGAAATGAAATTCATTTATTTATGGAAGATTGAATATTTTGGTCTTATTGATGTTAATGTTAGAATCCATCAAAAGATAATCAGAATCCATCAAAAAATCAATTTTGGATAGGAATGCCAGTTGAGGTAAAAACAGGGCACACTTTAATTAAAGGGTTAAAATGAACTAGTATTTATTTCACGGAAACTAGCCTAGTTAAAATCTTACTAGACTGAATAGTAATTTTTTCTTGTGTTTTAATGGGATTGGCATTGTACACTGTAAACAAAAGCTCCATTATTGCCCCATGCAGTTTGCCATCTTTTATACCACCATATGTGATCACTCATTCACAATGTTTCTAGATTTTGAGAAAAAATAGCAAAAAAGTAAAATAGTATAAAAGATTTTTACTACTACTGCATGGCTATTTGCTAATAAATGATCTTTTTTTTTATATAGAATACATATGAATATATATTGCTATATATAATTCTGTATGAAAGTGCACATAATAACTGCAGAAAAACTTTTTTTTAAAGGGAGAGCATGTTACATTAGAACTGAAGATTAAAAGGTTGCTTTGTTCAGTTTATTATATGATAAACGATATGTTACGTATTGTAAGTTGACTAAAAGCAAACCTTTATTGGGAAACTAGTGTCTTAAATGTTTAAGGCAATTTTTTGTGTGTTATTGTACAAAGTAAACTCCAATAATGACCTTCAAAATGTGCCTCTTTTTATAAATGGGTTTTAAAGAAAAAAGTAAACATTTTTACACACGCTGTACTAAACACTTCTAAAAAGGGGGCACAACGTTGGACCTATGACATACATGCTGCTACAAAATAAACATTGCTCAGATGTTTGCATCATGTGACAGTGTTTTGTACAAAGACACTGAAGTGTTAGATAACAACCATGCGGTAAAATAACGGAAGCTCTCCTCATAGTAAATTAAGGTTGAATAAAGACATACGTCCATCAAGTCCAACCTATTCACCCTCTTTTTTTTTTTTTTTTAACCCTACCTACCAGTTGATCCAGAGGAAGGCAAAAAAAAAAAACAGCTAAAAAGGGGGAAAAAATTCCTCCCTGACTCCAAACGGCAATCTGAAAGTATCCCTGGATCAACCAGATCTATATGCATTAATACCAGTAATTCTCAATATTTTTTAGTTTTAGTAACGTATCCAGGCCTTTTTTAAAGCTATTCAATGAACTTGCCATTACCACTTCTGCTGGAAGACAGTTCCACAGTTTCACCGTTCTCACTGTAAAGAAACCTTTCCTAACCTGAAGATGAAACATCTTTTCTTCCAACCTTAAAGGATGTCCACGAGTCCTCTGATATGACCTATTAGTAAACAATGCACCAGAGAGTTCATTGTATGGCCCATTAATATATTTGTATAAGGTTATCATGTCCCCACGCAAACGTCGCTTCTCCAATGTAAACAGCCCTAACTTGTCTAATCTGCCTGCATATTCAAGCCCCTCCATTCCCCTTATTAATTTAGTTGCCCTTCTCTGAACTGCCTCAATTTCCAAGATGTCCCTTTCGTATATGGGATTCCAAAACTGCACCACATATTCCAAATGAGGCCTTACCAGTGCCTTGTAAAGAGGGAGAATAATATTTTTCTCTCTTGAATCTATCCCCCTCTTTATACAAGACAATATCTTGCTAGCTCTAGCCGTTGCTACCTGGCATTGTTTGCTATAGCTAAGTCTGTTATCTACCAGAACCCCCAAATCTTTTTCCATTACAGATGCACTTAACACAGAGTTATTTATGGTGTAGGTGGCACAGGGATTATTAAATCCCAAATGCATCAACTTACATTTATCAACATTGAATCTCATCTGCCATTCTGCTGCCCATTTTGATAATCTATCTAGGTCTGCTTGCAGCACTTGCACATCATTTGAAGTTTCCAGCTGCATAGTTTAGTGTCATCAGCAAACACTGAGCCTTGCTCTCAATGCCTCTTTCTAAGTCATTTATAAACAGATTAAACAGAAGCGGCCTCAGTACAGAACCCTGAGGCACCCCGCTTAGAACTTTAGCCCACATAGATGTAGCTCCATTAACCACCACTCTCTGTTTGCGATCCAATAACCAGTTCTCTATCCATGAACAAATGTTTTCTTCAAGGCCAACAGTCCTCAGTTTATAAATTAGTCGCCTATGTGGCACAGTATCAAAAGCTTTCCTAAAATCCAAATATACCACATCCACTGCTGTGCCTGAATCTAACTTCTTACTCGCTTCTTCATAAAAAACAATTACATTTGTCTGGCATGATCTATTTCTCATAAATCCATGCTGACTACTTCTAATAAGATGATCTCTGGAGACAAAGTCAAGGATATGATCCCGTAACAAAGTTTCCAGCACCTTCCCTACCACTGATGTTAGGCTTACAGGTCTATAGTTATCAGGCTGTGAACGACTACCTTTTTTGAATATTGGTATTACATTGGCTTTTTTCCAATCCAGCGGCACATCCCCAGACCAAAACGAATCTGAAAAGATGAGAAACAGTGGTCTAGATAGAACTGAACTAAGCTCTTTTAAAATCCGAGGATGCAATTCATCTGGTCCTGGGGCGTTATTGATATTAACTTTGTCTAATTGTTTCCGTACCATATCCTCTGTTAGCCAATGTGAATGCTCTTCATTTCTTCCCTGCATATTATTACAATCCCTGCTGTAAGGACAAGGATTCTCAACAGTAAAAACCGATGTAAAAAAACGGTTTAGCAGATTAGCCTTTTTGGCATCCTCTACAACCACCTCAGCCCCATTATTTAATGGTCCCACATTCTCATTCTTCATCTTTTTACCACTTATATACTTAAAAAACATTTTGGGGTTGGACTTGCTTTCTTGCACTCTTTATTACAGCTTTTGTACTCCCTGTAAACCTGTTCTGTTTCCTCTGTTTTCAAAATTTTAAAAGCCTTTTTCTTTTTTTCCATTTCCCTTTTTACCTGAGCATTAAGCCATGCAGGAGTGGACCTAATTTTTTTACACTTGTTACCTAAAGGTACTGATTTAGAAATGTAATAGTTTAATATCCCTTTAAAAGTGGTCCACATCTGCTCTGTATCTTTACCTAGAAACAATTTCCCCCAGTCTATGAGCAGCAGTTAAAAGTTTTTGTTAACCCAGTGCACTTTAGTTTTTTGCAACCTATATTAAATGACACTATATCATGGTCACTATTCCCTAAGCTTCCCATTACCTTCATCGCCAAAATGAGCTCAGGGTTATTAGATATCACCAGATCCAACAATGCATTCTGTCCAGTAGGAACTTCTACTATCTGTGAAAGAAAATGCTCATATAGGAAATTTAAGAACTTTATACCTTTTGAGGTGCTGGCAGTTCCCTTACTCCAATCTGTCAGGGTAGTTAAAATCCCCCATAACCAGAACATGCCCCATACCAGCAGTCTTCGCCAACTGCATATGGAGATTCATTTCCACCTCCTCCCCGGCATTTGGCGGCTTATAACATACTCCAACAATTAATTTACCTACCTTCTTGCTTCCTGTACACAGTTCCACCCATATTGTTTCTGCTGTATTGTTTACTCCCCCATCTATTCCATCTTTTAAATTTTGCTTCAATTCCTGTTTAACATACATACATACTCCTCCTCCTTTCTTATTAACTCTGTCATGTCTAAATAAGGAGTATCCATCAATATTTACTGTCCAGTCGTGTGAATCATTAAGCCATGATTCTGCTATACCAATCACATCATACCCTTCCTTTAAAGCTATTATTTCAGGTTCCCCGGTTTTTCCAGCCAGACTTCTTGCATTTGTAAACATACATTTTAGATTATCAATTGATTTACTTCCATACATGGTCGTACATGCCTCCTTATCCTCTATGCTCCCCCCTCCCCCTTCTCCATCTTCCGTTGTGTTAATAGCCCCCTGATCCCAAACTTCTCTATCTACCCCTGTGTAGTTCAACATACCCCCCCCCATACCTAGTTTAAAATCTCCTCCAACCCCCTAGCTATCTTCTCCCCCTAAACAGCTGCACCATCACCATTGAGGTGCAATCCGTCTCTACTAAAGAGCCTGTAGCCAACAGAAAAATCAGCCCAGTTCTCTAAAAACCCAAACCCCATCTCCTGAGCTCCCGTTGCCTCCCTAGCGTAGCACGTGGCTGCGGTAGTATTTCTGAAATCACTACCCTTGAGGTCCTTGCTTTTAACTTGGCCCCTAATTCATGGAGTAACAATGGTAGGATCTGAACCACTAGGTCCTCAGCCTTAAGTTTGCAATAGTTTGGCAACAATATTTGCCAAAAGTCGTGCATGCCTGGTCCGAACCACCTCTCAGCTGTGCCTGAGGCCTGACTGCGAGAAACGAGTTTTATATTGGCCGAGTCAAGCCTTTGGGAGTGGGGCAGGCTGGACCCTTTGAAGTTGTCATTTAAGGAGCACACATGAAAGAAGCTTGAGTTTTTACTTTTTAAACTTTCTCCCAAAACAAGTATGCCCCCCCAAAAATACATTTCACAATCAGTGAAATTCATGATAACAACACAATACATATAGATGAATAAGACCATGAATACCTGTTATTGAAACACATCAGAAGTGTTAAATGTCACATCAGAATTATGTAAACAAATACTAAACCAGATCGCTAGAAAATCGTCCACTTTATATAAGACATAAAAAAATTTAACCGAAGTAGGCTGACCCAGGTACTTTTCATTTTTAAAAAGTACATTTTTATAGTATATTGCTTTAGGCTTTTATCTAAAGAGTTATTAAAGCTATTATTAGCTATTTAAATGTTGGTACTGTAAAAGTCACAGTATTCAAAACTTGCAAAATGTTATTTAGATTAATGCAAATATATTTTGAATAATAAAGTTTCTTGTGCATTAAAGGGCATGTCCACCCTCAAATTTAAAATTTGCCGCAGTGCTGGCCTGTGTAGTCATCCTTACTGTACATCCCTCCTCCTTATGGTTCTCCTGCAGTCCATAGCCAAAGTCCAGGAAATTGACCAGTAGGAACTGTCTTCCTGCCAAAATGTTTCTGCCTCTGATCTCCCCCCCCCCCCTACCTCCGGATTCTATCTGGCTGCCCTTCTGCCTAGCATAAAACCCTTTTAATATAGTGTTCTTGCCCACCCCCAACCGCTGTGTTAGATAAAAAAAAAAACAAAGCTCCGATTCATACTTACAGCCCTTCGGTAGCCCTTCGTGGCTATCTTCACAGCCGGCAGCCTCGTCTGATTGTTTGACAGCCAGCCAATCAGACGCGGCTGCTGGTCCAGCCCCTCTCTGTTCCTCTGTTTCCGGTTAGCAGAGAGAGGGAATTAAGGGACTGTAAGTATGAATCCTAAAGTTTTTTAGTTTTAACACAGAGGTTGGGGATGGGCAAGGCAGAGGAACAGTATATTATTAAAGTTGTGTTTTTGGGTGGGCCACATTTATTTTAACCAATGAATTAAAATTAAAGAATACTGTAGATGAAAGAACCCGTTGGGATTTGTTGGGCTGGGGGTTCCATAGATCAGAACATAATTGTAGCTGTGGCTTTAGGATATCAAAACCACGATAAAATTCGATACGGTAGTGTTTTTCATAGTCGGTTGTTCTGCATCAAAATTTCATTGGTAGTATTGACAAACGGAATTTGGAATGTGGAACCAGGACTTTTGACCCAAATTCAGGTTTGGTTTAAAACTCTGGCACATTCCTATAAAAGATACCCAGAAATGAATTATAGAAATGATGGTTTATTATGTGATTTGTTCAAACCTTTTTAGTATGTCAAGGTAACCTTTATAAACCATCACTGTTTCTAGAATTCAAGATACCTTAATAAATCAATGTTTGCTACAGTACTTGGATAAAGATGAAACACTTGGAAAGAGTCTGCAGATCCATTAGGTAAAGGGGGGGATCCTTTTTCTGACAATTATGGGCTGTGCTTTGTGCATTTAAAATTAATTTATATTTTTTAGGTTTGGGTTTGCTGGAAGAAATTTTAAGTTAAAGCTGAATATGTTGAAGTAAATCAATACAGGCATTAAGCCGTTGAAAAGATACATATCATTCTGATGACATGGCAATTGTGCCAAATGGATTTAAGATTGATAACAGTAATTTTGCAAAAATTATTTAATGTAACAGTGATTTAAAAACAATTGGTAGTAACTGACTCTCAGAAGTAAGAGCACTTACTGCTGTTCCCATTTCAAATAACATTGATGCCAAACATTTGTAATGACAGAGAATGCAAAGTTCAGCTGAAACAGTTATATCAGATGTAACTTTAATCAGCTTTCCGCATTTCAGCTTAATATAAAATCCCCCATGCCAATTGAACACAAGCTTAATGAAATCAATACAAGGGGATGTTCAGAAAAAATACATATGCTTTCAAGAAAAAGCATTTTCTCATTTTAATGACCATAATCTGCCCATCCAGCGACATCTTTGTGCATAATATATAATAACAGCTGATTACTTTTTTAAAAAAATGCAGTTCTCCGTCCATTTTTTATTCACCACAGCTGTCAAATTGTCATGGCATCCCAGTGACCAATCTTATCCCATAGCAGGCTCCCCCAACCCTCTTTAATGTCTGATGGGGATCATAGAACATCACTTTACTGCCAATTGGTTGGTCTGTTGCTATTTAGTTTTGAAATATAGTGTATTAAATGTATCTGTTGTATTCAATTGGATCAACTGGACTTGAAGTTTAGTTCTTGAAGAAGTTTCGCTAGTCATCTGACTGGCTTTCTCAATTCAGAATTCGGATGACTAGCGAAACGTCTTCAAGAACTAAACTTGAAGTCCAGTTGATCTAATTGAATACAACAGATATACCATGACCTGGATGAATGAGAACCTCCTCAAGCAGTGTATTAAATGGTTTGTTTACATGGATAGGGGTCCACCAGGAAAAAATCTGTGTCATCCTGTGCCATTTATCCTAAGGCCAGCCATGCCGAGCAATGGCACAGGATGCACAGGCAGTATAAGAGAAAGCATTTACCCACTCTCACTCAATTCCAGGGGTCAAGAATGGAAAACCATTGAATGTTCAAAGCAGAGACCATGAATGAACAGAAATACTGCACTTGTACTGCACGTTGTTGTTGTTTAGCCATAATAGCAGCAGCGTAGGTGGATTGACGTAAATTAATGAGGGAAAATAAATATGCTACTATAAAACACATTTTGAATTCTGAGCATAGTCTATTTGTGGATGGATAATGCGAGGACCATAGCACGTCATGGTCTATTTTACCTCTTGGTTTCTCATTGTTGGCGCATGTTTTACTTTATAAAGTGTGTAAGTGATGGCTTGCCAAAGCAGGCACCTACATGTTTTGTGTGATCAGCAGTGAGACAGAGTCTGGCATGATTTATTAGTAATCTGGATGCTACTTTTTTCTGTTTTTAAATTTTGCCGATTAAAAAAAGTCTAGACATAAAAACACTAATGCAACAAATAAGCTTGTAACCTTCTGTCATCTCTTGATAATTCTGTAAGCTGCTTCAGCAGGGAATCTGTCCAAGGCAGAAAAGTTGATACATTCACTTTTCATAAAATAAGTTCTTTCTTAATTCTTGTCAATGAAATGTGACAAACACAGGTCACAGAAAAATCTGTCTAGAATTTTCTAAGGATCTGTCTTTATTTAAAGAAAGTACATGAAATGCTGTATCCTACCGTAAATTTCTACATGGATGCTTTGATAGAAAAAAAAACAAAACCTAGATCTTGTAAGTTCTAAACCATTTAACCTAAATGTACGTACCAGCCCTCGTTCCCTCGGATTGACATTGTCTTAGGCAATGACTGATGCAGAAGCTGGAAAGGCAGCAGAAGGCAACTGAGGGAAAGAGGGCTTGTTAACACATTTAGAAACAGAGTTGAATGGTTTAGAGCTTGAGAGGTCTAGTTTTTTTTAATCAGACCTGAAATTTTTGTTTGGGGGGGTGGACATACCCTTTATTTTTAATAATGTATTCTTAAAGGGGAACTCAAACCACCAGACAACATTGTCCCGATTGACCGTACATTCTCCATTAATAAAATAAAATTAAATAAACCCGTGGATACTAGTGGTGAGCTCCTATTGTTCATCTCTCTGAGTTTGCTGGGAGTCTTAGTGTACGTGTTCACTTCACATGCCTTCTAATGTGTAGCAAATCAAAACAAGGAGGTTGCAGCCTGTCCTTTTCACTGCCTCTCTCTCTCCCTAGAAAGCCAATAATATTACAGCACCCGCCTCTGTCACAGAACAGAGATTTAACAATGTGTAATTGTTTATTAAAACAATCTTTCCCCCTCCACGCGTTGCTTTGCAAAAAACAGAGCAGGCAAGTGGGGATGGTAAAGATGTCTACCTGCCTGTCCAATGATTGTGACATAAACATAGATAGGTTTGCACATTAGTAACATTACTGTTGTTCTCTCAGTTTGATATAGAGACCTTACTCACATTTGTACATATTCCCCAGACTTATTTCATCATTTAAATCTTTAGTGATAATGAATATGCTGCTAAAAGCACACTTTTGTACACTTGTATACGTGTATTTTAATTGTTTTTATATGTCTATATGTCCATATATGTAATAAAGTATTTGAATGCAGAATTTTTGAGTGTGCAGATACTTTATGGGATACTGTGTTCTCTATTTGTTCTCATTGCTATTGTTTTTATCCCAGTCTAGCACCTCCCAAGTATACTCATTTAATGATTGGTTTATCTTCTACTGCTAACTTTTACTAGTGCCTTATCAAGTTTTTGCTCTTGTGATAGAAACATGGTAGCACAGCAGGGTAGAAGGAGCCTTCAAGGTAAACACCTCATGGTGTGTGTGTGTTTTGGTTTTTTTTTTTCTTCTTTAAATTTAGTACAGAAAATGTGCAGTCTGAATAAAATGAAACATTTCTATTATAAATGTAGCTGCCATTTAGAGATAATTCAATTATTAATGAGTAGAGCCTACCAAATTACCCAGGAAAATGGACCCTGAAGTAAATCTTTTTGAAAGTATTTATTTTCATAATATGGAAAATGTGACTTACCCTTGTTGCTAAGGGTAGCTGAGTAATTCAGTCCTAATGAACTATTCATCCTCATCAATTTTACAGCAGCATTGATTTTTTTTTTTAACTAAAGAATAAAGAAAGTAGTGGGCTATGTGTTTGATGAACTGTTGACATTACTGTAGTTTAGGAATGAGCAGAATATCACATTAGGTTCAATGTTAAGGTGACTTTATTCATGTGGATCAAATCTAAAAAGGGATGCACTTAATTTACAAAGTAGACATCAATATAAGATCTATATTAGCAGGCCTAGGAGATGTACATGGAAGATAAAAAAAAAAGATGGTTTGTATTTATTTATCTGTATGCTGATGTTGTTTTGATTTCTCCTAGGTTCTTCCTGAGGCCAGTGATCCTAGAACAAACAGTGGGGTAAGCATATTAAGTTTTGTACAGCACATGAATGCTCTAGAAATGCAACTGGGATGTATGTCTACCTGTTAGCTATATTTAAAAAATTACAGTTTCATACACCTGTAAAACTTGCACTGTAACTGTTTGTTGTATGGAATGGGTTGTGATTGTTACGTTTCTGTTTTTAAATCATTTTAAAAAGGTTACATGTCTAGTTGTTTTACTATTGTTGTGTTCAATGATAATAATGACTCATTCAGGGAAAAGCACCAGAAAAAGGCGTTTGCTCTCCATTTCACCCCCTTACTATAGGCACTTTTTATAAGTCGTCATGCAAGGGGGCTACTATAACTTTAGGCCATTGCTTGCAGAGGTTGCAAGCCTTTATTTCAAACCACAACCATCATCTTACAACCATGCTAACCCTTGATATCAGCAATTGCTTCATTGACCGGTATTTAAAGGGCATGTATAGTGAAAATATTTAATTCCTTCAATGCAACACTAAATTAAGTTAATACTCACTGCCTTTCTCCGACCTTTATCTGAGTCTCTGTTTTCACAGAAAGGCTGACTTCACTACAGGACTGCCCACTCCCCCTCAATTATCTGTCTTCTCCCCCGTGCCTAAAATCTGGCTGTGAAGCAAGCCGTTCATGCGTACTGATTTTTACAAGCAGACATCAGGCTGAGCTTACTTGCCGAACACACTTTCAGCACATTAGCCAATAGAAATCAAGTGTCTCATTTGTCCAAGAGACACTTGTAATGTGCGTAAGTGCTGAAGGTGAGTGAGTCTGTTTGCAGCCAGATCTCAAGCAGTAAATCACTAGAAAGGAGGATCACTGCACTTATCTTTACTTCCCAAGCTCCTTCCCTTTCTCTTCTTCTGTTCTTATCTTTCTTGCCAAGCATGTAGCAGAGAAGGTGAGAGAGTATTTAGCAGTGCCGGTTTGCTGATTGGTTTGATTGACAACACAAACAGGCAGAGTGTATAGTAATTACAGTTTGTTACAACTTGTATATTTCGGGACAGGGGAGGAATCTGAGGAAAGTAAATGTATTTTGGGGGTTGGGGGGAATTATAGAAGACATGGGGGGGGGGGGGGAAAGCATTTTCCCACAATAGATGCTCTTTAATTTAGTCAAGTACATAAGCAGTTAAAGTGCAGCAAAATACTCACATTTCTTTTTATCTATATTTTTATTCTATTATTGCAACAATTTAAAAAAGGGCATTCAAATTTTAATTAAGCATTGGAAAATACTTGACAGAACCTACTGGTTGGAGTAGTGGTTCTCAAACTTTTTTCAGATTACGGCACACTTGGCAATGCAAATTTTTCTCGAGGCACACCAGTGTTGTTAATGTTGGCCTTTTAAGTTGGACTTACCCTTATTTTATGCACTTTACAGTGTGTACTGTATTCAAATCAGTGTAGTATAAAGTTTCATTACATTCACTGTGTTGAAATTTTATCATAATATACAAAATAAATAATAGTTATACTGGTGAAAATATTCCCTCTACAAAAAGGCCCACCCTTTGTGTAACCCTGGGTTAGAGAATGATATGAAAAATGGAGGATTGTGGATCATATCCGGAAGTTCCATGGCGATAGATTTGTATTATTTAGTGTCCCAAGCTAGAAATTGTAGTTTGCAAACATCTGGAGGGCTGCAGGTTTGACATCCATGATATATATAATTTCTTATAGAAAAACATAATCACAATTTCATCTTTGTGTCTTTTTTTATATATATATATTCTTTCTATAAACTCTGCAACTTTTTTACCTTTACTCCAATATTCGTTAATGATTGGAGAAATGATGATAATTCCTTAAGGATTAGAGGAATATAGACAGATCTTTAAATCACCGCATGGGATTATTGACAATATTGATAAATTCATGACAGATTCCATAAAGGGATGTCATCCATCACTGCTGAATGCTTTCTGTGTCCGCCAGTTTGCATTCTGCAACAAAATATGGGTCTGAAATTAGGAACAAGGGCATATCCTGTTATTACCAATAACCACAAACAATAAATACTTTATTTAATCATTATCTTCCACACATTTTACAATGGGCATTTCAAATGCTAATTTAGAGGTAATTGCATAGAGCAGTGAAATCCATGATTTGGTAAAAGCTAGTCTATTTTGCAGTTCCTTTAGTTGTTTGTGTTTTGGTTTGGCACCAGTTTTAAATGATGATAATAATGAATACATTACACTTGGTATGGAATGTGATTCCTGGTTTCCAGTGTTGTACAGATACAGTACCTGGATGGAATCTTTTTAGAATATAAAATCATGGCCTTAAAGGATAAGTGCACTGTAAAATCAAGTTAAGTTTATTTGGAAGCTGCAGCTTTAAAAATACTGTTGCCATATTTTTATTTTTACCTATGCCCCTCCAGAGCCTAGCTTTGTGCCTTGAAAGTTGCTGACATCTTGTTACTGGTTTGCTGAATGTTAAGCTCCGCCCCTCTGAGATTTCCTCTGCTTTCTCCGGCTTGAGCCTCAAACAGTAATGCTTGTGAGTTCTGTGCATGTGCACGGAACTCACAGGCATTACTGTTTGAGGCTCAAGCAGGAGAGTGCATGGAACTCACAGGCATTACTGTTTGAGGCTCAAGCAGGAGAGTGCACGGAACTCACAGGCATTACTGTTTGAGGCTCAAGCAGGAGAGTGCATGGAACTCACAGGCATTACTGTTTGAGGCTCAAGCAGGAGAAAGCAGAGGAAATCTGAGAGGGGCAGAGCTTAACATTCAGCAAACCAGTAACAAGATGTGAGCAACTTTCAAGGCACAAAGCTAGGCTCTGGAGGGGCATAGAGATAAATAAAAAGTTTAAATACATCTAAAGGTTCTTTTGGTAGTTATACTTCCAGCGCCAGTGGTGTTCAGGGAACAATGTAGAGCCGGCATTGTTCCTTGAGCACCTTGTAGGAGCAACTTGTAGGAGCCAAAATCGAAGTTTTAATATAGAATTTGTAGGACCAAAAATCGAAGTTTTAATATAGATGCGATTTTCAAAATGGCTGCACCTTATTTGCACGTTATGTTGCTTTAGCCCACCCCTAAACAGCTTCCTAATATAAGCTTAGAAATGTTTAACACCCCTCCAAACCGAGGTTTTGCATTATGCTTACGTTTCAAAGATGCCCCTGAAGATTCTTACCTGACTTGGTCCCTCGCCGCTCCTTCTCAGCTCTGTGGCTGACAGCCGCTCCACTTCCTGGTTGCAGTTGTCAGTAAAGGCGCGACATTACGTTAAGCCCAATCGCCTGACACCCATGACCAGGAAGTACAGCGGCTGTCAGCGCTCTGCTCCTGTTTTTGCTTGAACAAGAACAGGACCAGGGGGCGGCTCAGGACCTGGTCAGGTAAGTTCCTTCTGGGGAATCTTTGGAACTTCAGTATAATGCGAAACCTAGGTTTAGGGGATGTTAAACATTATTTTATAGTGGACTTGCCCTTTAAAATGATTATTCTTTCAAATATTCCTTTCCACGTTGTTATTCATCAGCACCTGTCACCTTAGTATAGAATAGGAAGCAGAGGGTGTCATGAGCAGCATTGTGATTCCACTGCAGCAGTGATTCATCTACTTTCAAATATTAATGGATACATTTTATTACAAATGAATAGGTGTTTTAAAAAAAGGAGAACCTCTAGATCCTCAACCCTTAGGTGAGAAGAAACTGGACTCGGCATTTGGAAGGGGCAGGGCAGATCAGTTCCGATTATTGCGACCTAATGTAAGAATTTCTGCTGAACAATTGCATACCCCGGGTGAGGACCTAGTAGTTCAGGGGGTGGGAACATTTGGCCTCAGTTCTCCTTTAAATAAATAAATCATAGCATCATCCTACCTTCTTTTATTTCCCCAAATCACACTACATTAAAGAATACTGAAAATGAAGGAAGTTTATTACAGAATAGAGATGGGATCCGGATCCGACTCGGACACGGAACCCTTCGGTCCCGAAATCTGAATGATCAGTCCGAATCTAGACGGATCGTATGGATTTAGGAATTTCAGGGCTTATTTTCTATAATTATTTAACTTTCAAGGATTATTGAAAATAGCCTTGAACACTCGATAATTCTCGAAAATACGATCGGAAACTCGAAAGTAGTCTATTTTTCAAGGATTATCGAACGTTCGAGGCTATTTTCAATAATCCTCATAAAATAGCCTTGAACATTCGATAATAATCGAATATTCGTTCCGTTCTAGGATTTTTCAGATCTTCTGGATTTTCCCGAGATCCAGGAATCTGAAAACGGAACAAAACTGGGGAGTTTGGCCCATCTCTACTATAGAATAGAATCCTCCACTTTATAAATTGCGAAAACACTACGTTTATTCATTTAAAACATTACTACTTGTGTTATTCAGAAATTAATGTTGCTTGTCATCCCTGTTTGGTCTTAATGGCTGGAGATGACAAGCTTCCAAATAAGTTAATTTATATGGATGCAGTCATAACTGAGAAAAGTGCTTCCGACCTTAGAGGACCATAGTTAAAAGAGGGCTATTGGAATACCAATGATATAACTTATATTACAGATAATTCTGTAAGTGTCATTTTTAAATATATCCAGTAACTGGCATTCCCCTGAATTTTTTATTTTTTTTTTACTTTTCCTTCAACACCTTCAGGTGTGTAAAATACTGAATGCATTGCATTCCAACTATCATATAGAGCAATTTGATTTATATTCCTGACTTTCCCTTTATAAGGCTTTAATGTAATACAGTATGTCAGGCTTGTGCTGTGTTTTATTAACCTTGAAATATGTGCTGCCTATAAGATGCAAACAGACATTTGATCTTTAAAATCTGTAGTGTACAATTTGTACCGGTGCAATTTACCTTCAGACCAGACAACATGTACTTTAGGATAAAGGTATTAAGAGTCTGTTGAAAAACACTAATAACAAACATTGAAATGTGCCTTGTATTTCAACCCATCTTATTTCAAATAGAATATGCATGTAGAGTAGAGATGTAATGTGGGTTCGATTAGAACCCAGTTTTGAATCGAATCTGAGGGTTTCGAAGTCCCAACGAAACTTTCGGAACACAGAATTTCACAGAGCATGAATTTTTGGAATTTTTGATTTTTAGCGAAAGTAGATAATTATCGAAAATCGAAAGTAGATAATTATTAAAAATCGAAATTAGACGATTTTTGAAAATCGAAAGTAGACGATTTTTAAAAACCAAAAATCTAAAGTAGACAATTATTGAAAATCGAAAGTAGACGATTTTCGAACATCGAAAGTTTACTCTACTTACTTACCATATTTTTCCACTTAATTCAGCTGTAAGTGATTTAATACAGAATAAGCATCCAGAAGATTTCATTTATATAAGAAGTGAAACAGACAAATAGATGATAGCAAATGACAAGATCATTTTACACAAGATGACAAGGTCATCTGACATGAGCTGACAATGACTATATCTAAAGACAACTGACTGGAACCCTTTTGTGACTCTAGTCATACAGTAAATAAGATTGTTTGGCATCTATTGACTTTTAAATATCCTCATCATATGCTAATCGGCAGAAGCCATGGATCAAATCCTCTGGCAGATTTTTTGTTTGGGAAAAAAATATAATATAATTTCAAAACTACTCATTTATTAAAATCACAAGCAGTAGATGGCAGGAAAACCTACTGGTTGTTGCCAGAAAGTATTAAGTGTAGCTCATTAGGTTTAGGCTTCTGGCAATGGATTATTGTCTGAAGATTTTTTTTTACCAAAATGTATTCCTGGATCTTTCTTGAGTTGAAAAAGGATAAAGAGCACAGGGCTCATTCATGAATTGTTAAACAATGTACATTGTATAAACTTTTTAACCCTGAGAATGAGGTCTCCAAACGGGGGACACACAGAATGGGGGACACACAGAATGCTCTTGGTTTTTTATGACATAAAATTGAAACTAATATAAATTCTAAACATTGTAAGCCAAGCACTGTAGTATTCTAAATTAGAATAGTTAGAGACAAAGTCCAGTGCATTAAGTCAACATTTTGGCCTGGGCCCTTGTTTGTGTAGGATGGGGTGTGTCCTTGACAACCATGCAAATTGTTTCACTCCCTTCTGCTCACCCACAGCCTGCTGCACGAATGTTGTCACCTCACATCTCACCTTGCACACCTAACCCCCCACAACCCCCCCTTGCTTCTCTGGCTGGAAAGGGGGTGTACGCATTGCTGATGCGTCTGATTTCCAGAGCTGCTCCAAAATAAGTCCCGACTCGCGGAGTTCATTCTTCAGCTGCCTGGGGGGGTCAACTTTTCCTACGGGTATATGCCATGCTTCCTGGTTATAAATGGCATGCTACTTATGTAGTAGCACAACAATTATAAGCCTATTACTGACAGTTTGACCCCATTTGGATCTGTAGCAGGGGTTGATTTTAAATATATAAATATTGTAATACCATTCTATATTCCCAATTTATCAAGAAACTTCTATCTATTTGATTAAATTTGATCTTATCTTACATATTATAGCACCAGCTCGGTATATGATTCTTTATCTACCACTTTCTTTTTATTTGTATGTTAACCACCCACCTAGACTGTATGTTCTCTGGGTCCGGGACCTTTCCCCCTTTTTTTCCGCATGTCTTAGGATGGCCATTTATGTGAAAATAAAGAAACCAAGCCTAAATAGAGGTGGGGGGGTTCGACACCAACTGTCTGCCATGTACAATGCTGTTTTAACACCTTACTCTGGGCGTTCCTATAACACCTCTTAGCCACTATCTAATCACACCCTTAACACCTGGCTGTGATATGCTAATTGGGATTTTCCAGGGTACATAATTGCCACAGATTCTTGTACAAGTCATTCTGAATTGAGAAAGCTAGTTCGGAATGACTAGCGAAACGTCTTCAAGAACTACCGTATATACTCGAGATAAGCCGAGGTTTTAGGTTTAAAAATCAACCTAAAAACCTTGCCTCGGCTTATACTCGAGTCACAAGCACTTACCTTCAATCCAGAAGCAGCCGCGAGTCAGGCTGGCAGTTCCCAGTAGTTCTTCACGGTTGCGCGATGATGTCATTGCGCACGCTGGCGGGATGACATCATCGCGCAGCCGCGAAGCAGTACTGGGAACTGCCGGCCTGACTCGCAGCTGCTTCTGGATTGCGCCAGCCGGCAGAGAGAGGAAGACTGAAGACCAGGTACGGTAAGTGATCTGGGGGGGGATTGGGGGGAGGGCTGGGGGGACAGTATGCCATGCAGACACCCACATTACCTTTTTACTATAGGTGGTTGGAACTACAACTCCCAGCAACCAAGCATGCTGGGAGTTGTAGTTTCCAAACATCTACAGTGGAAAGGTATTAGGGTGGGGGACAGTATGCCATACAGTAACCCCCAATACCTTTCTACTATAGGTGGTTGGAAACTACAACTCCCAGCAACCAAGCATGCTGGGAGTTGTAGTTCACACATCTACAGTGGAAAGGTATTAGGGTTACTGTTAACCCTCGGCTTATACTCGAGTCAATCATGTTTTTCTAATTTTGGAGGCAAAAATGGGTACCTCGGCTTATACTCGAGTCGGCTTATACTCGAGTATATATGGTACATTTCAAGTCCAGTTGATCTAATTGAATACAACAGATATACCATGACCTGGATGAATGAGAACCTTCACAAGCATATGTCTTAGGACTTTATTTAAATTTATTATTACTTGTTTAGGTAATTAGCATTTTTTTCCTACTATGTAAGAATTTTTATAAATTGTAAAACTGTACAGCACTATGCCCCCAAATAGCATGGTATAAATAAAGTTGTACGTACATTCAATTGAAGCATTAAATAACTGTCAAGTTATTGATTCATTTATTTCCTCAGGTTCACTAACAGTGTAGTTTTTTATTTATACTTTTTACTTTTTTTTTTGACAAACAGCAGGTATAATAGCATTTTCATCTCAGAGAACATATCCCAGCTTAAGAATATCCAGGCAACTACAGTTAAATCCTATATGTTTTGCAAAAATTATATATTGAAGAATTCAATGATCAAGACACAGCTTGTTTTGTGTAAACAATAAAAAAAGAAAGTAATGCAATACAGTAAGTAGGATAAAGTCATTTTAATCCATTGTGAAAAAAAGCTACAATTCCATAACTGAACTAGTAAGGGAAAGGTTAAGTACAAACTTTGAATTTGGCGTGTAAGGCTGTATTTTGGAAGGGAATGTGTGTATGTGCTGCAGGTTTTCAAACTCGATAATCTTGTTATGGCAAGTATGGGACTTTCTATGGGGCTGTGTATGGGACTTCCTATGGGGCTGTGTATTGGACTTTCTATGGGGCTGTGTATTGGACTTTCTATGGAGCTGTGTATGGGACTTTCTATGGGGCTGTGTATGGGACTTTCTATGGGGCTGTGTATTGGACCTTCTATGGGGCTGTGTATGGGGCTTTCTATGGGGCTGTGTATTGGACCTTTTATGGGGCTGTTGTATTGGACTTTCTATGGGGCTGTGTATGGGACTTTCTATGGGGCTGTGTATGGGACTTTCTATAGGGCTGTGTATGGGACTTTCTATGGGACTGTGTATGGGGCTGTGTATGGGACTTTCTATGGGACTTTCTATGGGACCGTGTATGGGACTTTCTATGGGACCGTGTATGTGACTTTCTATGGGACCGTGTATGGGACTTTCTATGGGGTTGTGTATTGGACTTTCTATGGGGCTGTGTATTGGACTTTCTATGGGGCTGTGTATTGGACTTTCTATAGGCTTGTATATTGGACTTTTTATAGGCTTGTGTATTGGAATTTCTATGGGGATGTGTATTGGACTTTCTTTGGGCTGTGTATTGGACTTTCTATGGGGCTGTGTTTTGAACTTTTTATGGGGCTGTGTATGGGACTTTCTATGGGGCTGTGTATTGGAATTTCTATGGGCCTGTGTATGAGGCTTTCTAAATGTCTGTCTGTGAAACTATCTATGGGGCTGTCTATGGAAGAAAGTCAACCTTCGAGCAGTTTTACTAGTTTTTCAGGTACTTCGGCTTATACTCGGATGGGCTTATACTCGAGTATATGCAGTAATATGCATACCTCACAAGCTTTTGTGAGGTATGCAGGATCATTTTGTTTGGATTTTGTTATTCATTAAAAAATAATGCCTGCCTTGACCCACATTTCTGCACTGTAACTGCTTTTGCTGTATCCACCAAGTTTGGCTGTAATGTTTAACATGTGAGTTATATATATGCCTAACAATGAAACCTTCCACAATCCCTTCCTAGATTAAGGAACCTCAGCTGAATATCTGCTGGTTACACATATTGTAGATTTGTAGCACATATTCCCTTAGGCCAGGTCCGTTTCTAAACCCAGGGGTAAAGACCTACTGGTCTAGGTCCCCACACCTGGGTACTTTGAGTACGAGGGGATGGGAATAATCTACAGTATATAGTCCTTTAATTGAAATTTAATTTTTACCTTATTTATGTCCTTGGTCCTTACTCTATGTTGACAGTAATACAAACTATCCCTGTAAATAAATGAATAAGTGCCAATGGGGTTTTAAAAGAAAAATAAAGTTAGGAGTTACAAATGTGTTCTGTGCTTTATTGAACAAGCAAACAAGCTGTATTTAATTATTAATCTTGCTAAGTATCATTTATTTGTGTTGCCGTTCTGAACCTGTTACTGGAGATCAAAATGTGTTTTGACATGCCACACATGCAGTTTGAGGTCATTTTGCGATAATCATGTAGGGAGAGAGTATGGCAAACACATCTAAATACGAGCCTATGAAAGAAATTGACAGATTTGAAGCATTGTTTCATCTTTTATTTTTTTTACAAAGAGAAAAAGCCAAAAGAAAAAAATGAGACAGTGAACTCCATGTACGGTGTTGCTGTACCTGTGTTAAGCATTTTGTATAAGAGCACTGGACATCATGTGATGGCATCTTTTAAAGGACAACTAAAGCCTCAACATTGAATTAGAAGGCAGATCTCCATGATATAAAAACAGTAATCAGTGTCTCACCACTCATTTTAACATGGTTGTTGAGAAATGTAACTTTCTAATATGAGGTTTGTGTCTTATTTCCAAGTGTTTCACTGACCATTGTGTTCTTTACACATGCTCAGTCCTAAGATACTGCAGAACCTGTTAATTTCGCTTGAAAAGCCAAATTCCTGTTCTTTCTATTTCTTTTTCTTCTTTCGTTTTATTCTTCTGCATTTTTGGACTGTATCTCCTCCCACAGTTTTGGAACTAGAGACATAACCTGCAGGGCATATAGGGAAAGTGTGCTACCTAGCTAAGGAATCCACAGAAGCTTTACAAAGTTATTGGCGAATTTCGGGACATTTTTCCCCATAGACTATAATGACAACAATACAATATTTCGAGGTTTAAGGGTCATGAGATCAAAACAGTTTGTTTCATGGTCATATAAACAAACGCCGATACTCCTAACCCCCAAAACAGACACAGGTACACCCACCTACTGACCTACCTTTTTATTCCCATGGAAGCCATACTTAAAGGACAACTAAAGCCAGAGAACAACACTGAACCAGAAGGCAGAACACCTTGATATAAAGCCAGTAATCTGTGTCTTACCTCTCATTTTGATATGGGAGCTGGGAAATTTACCTAAATAATATATGGTTTGTGCTAAACATCACAGCATTCTAATATCACACAGTCTGGTCAGCGACCATTATGTTCTGCCCATGCTCAGTCCTTAGTTATGGCATAAACTTGTTACAGTTGGTCACACCCATTAATAATCTCTAGCCAATCCTTTTACAGGACAGATAAAGCAAGGAAGCATGAGACTGAGGTCAGGAGGTGTGGTCTGACACTGCACATACACACAGATACTAAATTCAGTTCTTGCATTTATTTTAATACAATTTACTGAAGTCATATTATATAGCTTATTGGTATTTTTAGGGGGGTTGTTTTCAGATTCTGGAGTATAAAAAATGGATTTAGTTCTCCTTTTAAAGGGTAACTATAGTCAAAAAACTAATTTTGAATGATCATCCATAAAAGTTAGTTATATGGTCATACATGCAAAAACACATACCCCCAATCTCACACGGGATCACACACCTACTGACCAACCCTTTTATTCCTGTGGCAGCCATACTTAAAGGATAAATAAAGTAAAAAAAATGATTTTGATATATTCCCAATAAAAGTTAGTTTTATGGTTCTAAACACAAAAAAGACATACCCCAACCTTACATGGGTACACACACCTACTGACCTACCCTTCCATTCCTGTGGCAGGAATAAAAGATAGTTTTATGGTTGTAAACACACACAAAACCAGACCCAGGTACACACAACTACTGACCTACCCTCCCATTTCTGTGGCAGCCATAATTAAAGAGTAACTATATTAAAAAAAAAAATGTTTGACCAATCCTCAAATAAGATTTTTTTTAACCCCTAACCGGAAACAGGTACACAAAATCTGCAGCACAAACACACACATTCCCTTCCCTTCCAAAATGCGTCCTTTCAAGCCAAATTCAACGTTTAAACTTTCTAGTTACAGTTGGTATAGTTGGTCACGCTTCCTGGTTCATTTGTGGTTCTGGAGGGTCTCATGTATCATGTAAACCTGGCTTCCAGGGAATGCTGGAGGACTGCTGGTTAGACATTCCAGATGAAGCAGAAGGTGAGTGATATTGTGGGTGAATGAATGTGGTCTTCTATTGTTCTTCTAACCTAATCTTCATGGAAATAAAATTACAATTTGTTATAAAACAAGTTAAGATATGAAGAAATATTTACACTTTTCTAATACAGTGATTATAACTTTTTTCTCACTTTTTAAATTTAAATCCTACCCTACATTCATTATTCCTTTGGCTATTGTCATAATTGCGGAATATTAAATTGGGCCTTTAAAATTTGGCCACACTTGTTTTTGTTTTGCACAGGTATTCTCTGCTGAAATCTAACTGGATACATGGAATATCTATAATCTTTTATCCATGTATCCATCAGGGAACAATCCAGATATTACATATAGCAAATGCCTTCTAAAATCTCTGATATGCTGTATAGACCATAGCCTCTAAGGGATTAATTAGAAGTCAGTGTACCTCCAAGGGATTATTCTTGCTGGATAATGTGCAGTCTATTCTCACTCTTTAGAAGATGTGTTGTGCTCTCTCCAAGACACATGCACTGTTCTTTGGAAAATATATTTGGTTGGGATATGATGTTAAGTTTATCTGCCCAACAAAGCACGCCATTGATAGGGTTATGGCCAAGGGAGCAATTGCCTTTGAGAAGAGCTTAATACAAAAGTAGTAATAAATCTTCCGCTTCCTTGTATTATCTAGGGGTGTGCTAATTTTCACATCCTATGGTTACTGAACTATGTCAATGGTAATGTATTTAAACCAGTAGTATTACATATTTTGGGTACATATTTTGGGTATCATTAGATATACTTGGGATGACTCGTTTCCTTAATGATGCTTCTGGTAATGTGTGCACACTTTAATTGTGTATTTCACTCACCAAAGGTGGATACTATTATTTATGTAAGATATTTACATTTTTGTGTGTGATATGGCAGCAGCATCACCAGAGGTCTCCTGCACTTCCTGCTTCCTGCTCTGAAACTGTCAGTCAATCTGTCCTGTGTCTCCTCCTCCCCTTTGCAGCCCCCCTGGTCCCTCCCAATCATGGACCCCATGGTCCCTCCAGTTGCAGGCCCCCCATGGCCCATTATCTTACAGCCCCATGTGGCCCCACCCACCCGCGGATGACATGGCACCGCACACTCGCGGATGCCTAAGCCCCACCCACTTGCGGGTGCCATGGGCAGACCCCTCCCTACAGAAAACTCTGTGGAAACAGCCTTTTCAGGCAGAGTGACAACAGAGTGAGAAAAGAGTGTGAACTCTGACTGAAAAGGCTGTTTTCACATAGTGGGAGAGAGGCTGTAGATTCCCTTACCTTTTCTGTCAGGACTTCACACAGCAGAGAGGAGGAGGGACTTTGTCTCCCTCACACACTAAGGGAGTCTGAGGCTGTGCTCGCCAGCAGCACTGTGCAGGAGAAGCCTCAGGAATGTCACATGTCAGCCTCCCACCCATTAACTTTCTGGTCAGTCATTTCTGTATATCTTGGGCTGTGGAGCACGTAGAGAGGTGGTTGATGGCTCATTTTAAAGATAGGAAACTGGCCTTTCATTCAAACTTAACTTGTTTGGAGACCACAGTTCCCCTTTATGGAGTCAGTTGGATCACTCAAGGAATGTATCTATCATTTTCAGGTAGCCATTACCACAGAGATCAATACAAATCGGTTTACTGCAGTATTTAAATTTACTGTCAGCTGAGAAAATACCTTAACAAAAGTTTTAAGGCCAAGTTATTTAAAGGGCATGTCTGCCCCCCAACTAACATTTGCTGGCCCCACTATGTAATATTTAGTCTTACTGCATATTGCTGATGCCAGGAAAAATAGAAGGTCATTGTAAGGTGTCCCTACAGTTGATAGTTACCGTATGCTATTTTGGAAACTGTATTTAAGTATACGTAAATAATTATTATTCATTAGAATTTCGCGTTTTCTTTTCTTTATAACCATTGTTTGTTTGCAGGTTTTCAATCCAAATTGCTACTATGCACTTATTATTAGTAAATTGCAGTAATCTGTAGCTTTTCCTGCTTAAGAGCCTGTGTTCAGATTTCATTGCATCAATTTTATTTAAAAACAAAAGTGAACAAAGATATTTACCTTTAAAATAATCCTTATTACTTTAGAAGAGGAATTGTAAAGGACATTACACCCTGGCTACTCTTTGGTAGACACAGTATTTTTGGTATTTTGTAGATAGTGGAGATTTGTGATTTTCTGAAAAAAAGCCTAACAAATCCATCAGGGCTAAGATAATGCACAATGTATACAATGCACAGCAGGAATGTAAATAAAACATTTACTCGCAACTTTCGGGATAATGGTTCTTATAGAGGGACAGATTGTCTTACCAGATAAAAGGATACATGAATGAAGTTTTATTTGCATAGTGTCTGCTACTTCTGTGGATTGTATATGAGATTGTTTGATTGGTAAATACAGTAGATTTTGGAGAACTCTAAGAAAAGAGAGGTGTGCCAGATTTCATTATAGACTAGGATTAACCAATCAGAACTGTTTCCTGGGAATGAAATACAAACTAACTGAAGAATTGTAACCAATTTTCTTTTTAGAATGACAAATGTAAAACCTTTTGCACTGGAACAGTGTTAAGTTATATAGGAAAATATAAGTGTTAGACAAGACTAGGTTTTCTCATTAGTCCTCAGGTCAGTTATGACTAAATTTGAAATGATGGTATTACTTTTCTTTATTGCCTGTTGCCTTGAGCTATGAATTAGTCAGTTCCAGGGATCTGTTTGTTACTGCACTGTGGAAGATAATAGTTGACCTGTTTACAGCACAGAGCAGTAAAGCAGAAGTTTGCAATCGGGGCTGAAATACTTTCTCTGCAAAGTAAAAAATGAAGCTGAAACAAAATACAGAAAATAATACCTGCAACTGATATATCATAACACATGCATAGTTTAATATTTCAGGCAAATACAAATGATAATTTTTAGTAGTTGAAGTTGTTTGTATCTTTAATTAACCAATTTATTATTGCCAGATTAAAGACTTTACACCATAATATATCATTTATGCTTTTCTAATCTTGTGACATCTTGTCATGGTCTCATCATTCTGGTTTGCTGTGTACATTCTGACACCCAGTAAATGTATTGCAATGCACTCTGTTAGTCCAATTTCACGGTGCCAGACACACCACCATTTCAGTTCATTATGCAGTTTTTTATGCTTTTTATATATTTTTATATCTGTAACACTCATCAGGCTAAGCAAACCCCACACAAACAGGCAAATCTGGAAATTGTGCCAAATGCTTTCCAGCATTTTCCAGTGAAAGACTTTGTGGTTAAATAGCCAAACATGTGAACATAAATATTAAAACACACCCACTCAACATTACAGATTGTAACATGCAGAATTTCCAGCACTAACAATGATGAGATCAGATTAGAGAAGAAAAAAAGAGTAATTGTGCATTGACATTTTAAAATAAGGTCATGTAAAGAGTCCTGGTGGTTCTCTATATTAGGAAATTATAGGATAGATGGTGTATGATTATTGATGGCCCAATGAGATTTAGTTATTTCTATATCAGTAAAATGTAAAGAAATGTAAAAAACAGTTCATTGTATCATACACTACTCCAGTAAAAAAAACTAAGCTACACAATTGTAGAAGAATATTTAGTGGCATATTTACAAAACTGCTTGTAACTAGAGATGGCCGAACCTCCGAAAGTTCAGTCCATTTTCGAACTTTGGAACTATATGGAAAGTTTTAAAACGGACCCATTAAAGTCAATGGGAGTCAAATAGTTAAAAAAGTTCTAATGAAATACAATTAAAATATCAATGGTAACTTAATGTAAATGGCTGTGGGACCTGGGAAATGGTCTGGGGAACACGTTTGAATATCCAGAACTTTAAAAAAAATAAATAAAAATCTGTTTTATTCTCACGTGCGGTACTTTCAAGCTCCCGCGTTTATGTTTATGTATGTATTTTATTTCTTATATAGCGCTACATATTCCGCAGCGCTTTACAATTATTTACTCAATTCACATCAGGCCCTGCCCCGAAGAGCTTACAATCTAATCACTTTATGTACACATACAACCTATCAGTAGTCTTTATGATTGTGGGGGAAAGCTGAGTGCCCGGAGGAAACCCACGCAAGCATGGGGAGAACATACAAACTCCTTGCAGATGTGTCCAAGGGTGGAATCGATTATCCCATAAACGATTCGAACATTCGATGATTATTCCATAAACGATTCGAAGATCGTTCGATTTTTAAATTCGATAATTATCGAAAGTTCAAAAGTCTGAGAAATCTGGGTCCTGGAAGGTCATGTAAATTTAGTATTTCTTGGCCTTATATCCCACTTGCAGCTCAGTTGTGATTAAATGCATACCCTCTAACTGTACTGATTCGCCCGGTTTTGTACAATTTTTATTAGTGCAATGCTCAAAAACCATCTTCATGGCAGAATTTCTTTCAAGAGATTTTGTACCAGAGTGATTAGTTCCATCATGTTTTGTTTCATGTATGAAAACAGAGAATATAATAAAAACACTTATCAGGTCGATTAGAATCCACCACAAATCTATCTTTGACAGATATGTTAATCACCCCTCCAAACCCCATCTTTGTTATACTTACCTTTACCTAAGACACTCCTGAAAGGACTTACAGACCGCGATCTCTCACCAACTGGTTCATGCTTCCCCATCTCTACCGTGCTAGTTATGAGCATGCAAAATAGCACAGGAAACGGCTTTCATATCATCTGTCAGCCATTGTATTGATGGAAGATACCTAGAAACTGCAGAACTGAAGTGCCGGTCGAGACAATAATATTTTGTCTTATGGTATTGCCTCACTTTTCTTTGAGTTGAGGGAGCCAATACAATCTTCCTTTATATGGCCACACAGCCAACCCATTCCCATACTGCAGATGAGATTAGTAAACCTCACATACAGCCAAGTGTCCTGTTTATTTCAGTGTTAATCAGACATTTGCTCTGCATGTTGTGCACAAATCTTCTAAAGCTGGAATAAACATAGTTATCAGTTTTCCAGAGCTCCTGTGTTCGATTTATGATGATTATCCCATAAACGATTCGAACATTCGCTAATTATCGAAAGTCCGAGATATCCGGGTCCGGTATAGTTCGAGAAGTCCGAGTCCCTTCGAACTCGATAAGTTCGGCTCAAACTCGGGTTCGAGTTTAAGTTCTAGTCCATCTCTACTTAACGCTGAAAATTTGACAAGAGTCAGGGTAGCACAGTAAATTATCAGATTAAGGCATACTTAAAATACATAGGCAACAAAAAAAATAATACACATGGCAATGTTTTACCAACAATCATGTTAATGGCACATCCATGTACAAAATAATACCTTTCAGGAGAGAAGTTCCAACAATGCATTTTTGTGATCTACAGTAGGACTTGACAGAATTGCAGTAATTGTAACTGGCTTCATATTCAAGCTCCCCAGTTTAGTTATTAAAGGGCATGTCAACCCCCCAAACTAAAAATTTTACCAACTACTGGTCCCACAGTACACAAAAAAAATCCTTACCTTACATCCCTGCTCCTTGTGGTTCTCCTGTTATGCCTCTTCAAAGTTCAAGAAACTGCTTGGTAGGAGCTGTCAGTGCCTCATCCGGTGCCTGTATCTTATCTAACCTCAGCAAGGTCTGAGGCATGCTCAGTAGAGCCCTCCCTCCCGATACCTCCGTTCTAGCTCTTAAAGCTTTTGCCACCGGCTCCCCTGCCCTCTTCCGGCAGGCAGGGGAGCCGGACCAGAACAGCGCAGGAACGAGGAGGTGTAAGTAGCGATTGAAATCGCTTTTAAAGTTATGAATAGAGCAGTTGGAGGTGGGAGGGTAACCCCTGCATGGTGGCAACATTTTTTAAAAGGGTGGACATGCCCTTTAAAGGATATGTCATCTGAAAAAGTAACCTAATGTAATTGGATAGCTGTAAGCTGAAACATGTTCCTTTTTTTTTTGCCTATTCCCTTCCCACACCCTACTGTGAGCACTCGGCGCTTACCTACTTCGCGCTACCGTGGCGGGTCTCTCCTCCAACCTCGGGGAACTTTGTCTGGGTCCGTCGTGGCTGACGTCATCGGGTTGCGTCCGGCTGCAGCGTACGTGAGCGTTTCCTCTTCTACTCATGCACACGCCTGGTCCTCTCCTGGCACTGCACGGACGCAGGCAGGCGCCTCTTCTTATCTTCTCTGTCCCCGCTGACAGTCTATTGGACGGAGGAGATCCAATCATTTTAAAATCTGTCTCTCAGCCAATCCTGTTTCAGATTTCACTCAGTCCTCTTCCCCATTCGTCCCTCTGCCTATTTAAGCCTGCTTTTATTTCAGCCTCATTGCCTGTTATAGTTTTGGTTAGCCAAGCTAGTGGTCCCAGCTATTGTTCTAGTAGCCTTTTCTAGTTCCAGAGGCCAGTCTTTTTCCTTGTCTTTTCTCATCGTTCATAGGCGCTAAAGGTATATTCGGGACTACCTTCAGTGTTAGTTTCTGGCAAGCCACATCTCGTGGGGGCAGTCCTAGAAGCCACAGTACCATGGAGGAGGAAGCCAGCCAGAAAACACTGAAGGTAGGGTGTGGGAAGGTAATAGGCCAAAATAAAAGGAACACACGTTCAGCTTACAGACCCAGCAATCTAAAACCATTAGATCAATTTTTCAGTGTACATATCCTTTAATTTGGTTGCCCTTCACTTTTCAAGACATCCTTTTTGTACACATGATTCCAAAAACCACACAACATATTCCAAATAAGGCCTTAATTTTTTTTTGCTTAAAATTTTTCTCCCTTGAATCGATACCCATCTTTGTACAAGACAATATACATTTAAGTTTGTTATCCACCATAACTCCAAGATTCTTTTCCAACAGAGAATCACTTAACACAGTTACATTTATAGCATAAGCAGCAGAAGAATTTGTAAGCCCAAACCTATATTTATCATCATTGAATCTCATCTGCCCTAAGCAGCCCAAAACGACAATAATATCTAGATCCAGTGCAACAATTGCACATCATCTGTAAGCATTTTGAATTGGAAGTGTGCTAATATTTTATTTACTTTGTATGTCTGTTGCATTAATATTTGGGTCAGGCAATGAATGGTATAATTTTTTTCAAACAAGCAGGTTAATCACAGTTTACATGAGAACAGGAGATATAATGTAAAGAGGCAAGGAATAGCAAAACAATAAAAATGGTTGCGTTGGATGTTAACATAGTAAAGGAAGGTTGGTCGTAAAGATGCGAAAGAGTGTAAAGAGTAAGATATAGACGGTGAAATGATCTGCCCTTTAATATCTTTTCAGTTGAGGGAGATGGTGCTTATGTTTTATGTAGAGGTGATCAAATATGTTTTGGCCTGTTGAAAATAATGTTGACAATAACACAGGTTTGTAGCAGATGACAGATTCCATTGAAAGTTGTCTGTCATCAACAATAAAATTGTTCCGGTGTCCAGTAGTTGCTATTGGCTACTTATACTAAAGTATTGGGAATGACAGAAATTTTCTAGGGTCTTTACATGGTAAGGGCCAAGAGATCTTGTACTATGAAACTACTGGAGTTTTAGAATAATAATAAAAGTACACAACCTATAGATGATGACTTCTAATATTCTGATATTTTCCAAATAGAGGATTCTTTATTTTTTATTATCATTTTGCCTACTGAACTGTAGACTGTAAAGCAGCTTAAAGGGCATGTCCACCCCCAAAACTATCATTTTACCAACTACTGGCCCCACTGTAGTGTATAAAAATCCTTACCTTACATCCCTGCTCCAAATGGCTGCCCTCCTATGCCCCTCCAAAGTCCCAAAAACTGGCCATCAGGAGCCTAGCAGAGTCTATTTAGGACTCTGCCTCCTGTCTCTCCTCCGGGAGAATTTTAAGATGCCCAGTACAGAGCTCCCCCCTTCCCTATCCCTCCCGTTTTGCTCGCCCTCCCCCTAGCACAAATCTCCTTTGTGGTATAGTAGAGCTTCTTCCCCCAGCCCCAACCACTCATATAGTTTTGTCAGAAACTCCCCCGAACTCTACTTACCTTACCACTCTCTCCCCTGGCATTCTCCACTGCCGCTGACCTGTGATTGGCTGCCTCTCAGCCAATCACAGACGGGCTGCCGGTCTGGCCCCTGCTTGCAGTTTCATGCAGCAGAGGGCCGGGACATACGTCGGAGGCAGGGGCATAGGACACTATAGCAGCACAGCATAGCATTTGCTATGGGGCCCAGAGCCAAAGGGGCCTGTCCAGTACCCTGCAGGCATGTCTACCCCACCCTCACAAAGTTCAGTCCCATAACCACATTTTCAGTTTTCTTAAACTCTTCAAGATTCCACAGGTTTAAGTAAAATGAAAACAGGGTTTTTTGGGGCTACTACGTTAGGTATTTTTTCTTAGTAGGGTGGACATGCCCTTTAAAAAAATTGCTGTTGTTTGGCAGGGTTAGTTTGAACTGCACCACTAATGTTTATGTGGGTAGGGGGGGGGGCATCTAAAAGTTTGGCTTGGGGCCCTGTGATATCTTGCTACGCCACTGGTTGGAGGAAAGAGGTAAGGTAGTAGTAGAGTGGGATGGGTCTGGGGGAGGAAGCCCTACTATACCCCAAAAATTTTTAAAAGGGTTGGACATGCCCTTTAAAGTTCCATAACTAAATACTGTAGCATTAAGAGCACTTTCATCTCTTCTTATTCAATCAATAGTTATTGTTGCTATCTGGGATGTATTTTTTTCTGATTGATTAATTTAATTATATGGCATTACTTGTTTTCTTAAGTTTTTTTTTTTTTACTAGTTATAATTTTTTAATTAGTGGTGGCAGATAAGTGACTTTACTACTGCAATATTTTAACACAAATTTCTAAGGTCATAGTGGGAGTCCTCACAGCTTTTCTGCAGTACATTGGCCCCATTTACATTGTGTTATGTTTATAGATTTCATAGTATTGAAATTAAATTCAAATATTTTTCTCTTTTTTTTTATTTTTTTTTTAGAAAAGTCTTCTGGGTTGCAGTTCTTTTATAATAAGGGACCTGGTGAAATCAAAGGAGCAACATCTGTCCCTTAATGTCAAGTAGGTTTACATGATTACATTTTCATTAAGTTTTTAATAATTAGTGTCTTGAAAAGAAATGGAAGTTGTTTCTTGTAATTGACATTTAAACATTCAAGTAGAAAGTGTATACAAGAATATTAACCAAAACAATCACTGATATTTACTTTCGACAAGCTTATTAAGAAAATCCATTTACACTAAAAGATCAGACTATTTGTATTAAAGGGCATGTCCACCCCCAAAACTATAATCCCCCCAACGTCCCCCAGCCCCAACCGCATGATTTGTTTTTTCAAAAAGCCCCCCAAACTCTTACTTACCTCCCCTCATCCTCCGCCGCACTGCTGGCCCTCTGCTTGCGAGAATGCAAGCAAGGGGCGGGACCGGCAGTCGCGTCTGTGATTGGCTGACGGCAGCCAATCACGGACGCGGCTGCCGGTCATTCAGTGCAGCGGAGGAAGCGGAGAGGTAAGTAAGAGTTTGGGGAGCTTTTTAAAAAAAAAAACATGCGGTTGGGGCTGGGGGACATGGGGAGCATAATATTAAGGGGTTTAATGCTAGGGGGAGGATATTAGAACGGGAGGAGAGGGAGGGGGAGGGAGGGGGGAGAAGGGCTGCAACACGCATGGCAGGAATCTCCGGAGGCTAGGTAGCAGGCAGTGTCCTATATGGACCTGCTAGCCTCCTGGTGGGCAGTTTTTGGAACTTTGGGGGGGACTACAGGGAACCAATGGAGTTGGGATGTGAGGTAAGGATTAAACTACACTACATGGTGGGCCGTAGTTGGGGGGATTTATTTTTGGGGGTGGACATGCCCTTTAATACAAATATCTGATCTTTTAGTGTAAATGGATTTTCTTAATAAGCTGTGTCAAAGTAAATATCAGTGATTGTTTTGGTTAATATTCTTGTATACACTTTCTACTTGAATGTTTAAATGTCATTACAAGAAACAACTTCCATTTCTTTTCAAGACACTATTATTAAAAACTTAATGAAATGTAATCATGTAACCTACTTGACATTAAGGGACAGATGTTGCTCCTTTGATTTCACCGGTCCCTTATTATAAAAGAACTGCAACCCAGAAGACTTTTCTAAAAAAAAATAAAAAAAAGAGAAAAATATTTGAATTTAATTTCAATACTATGAAATCTATACTACACACTGTAAATGGGGCCAATGTACTGCAGAAAAGCTGTGAGGACTCCCACTATGACCTTAGAAATTATGTGTTAAAATATTGCAGTAGTAAATTCACTTATCTGCCACCACTAATTAAAAAATTATAACTAGTAAAAAAAAAAAACTTAGAAAACAGTAATTGCCATATAATTAAATATAATCAATCAGAAAAAATACACCCAGATAGCAACAATAACTATTGATTGAATAAGAAGGAGAAATGCTCTAATGCTACAGTATTTAGTTATGGAACTTTAAAGGGCATGTCCACCCCTTTTTAAAACTTTTTGGGGTATAGTAGGGCTTCCTCCCCAGACCCTCCCACTCTACTTACCTTACCTCTTTCCTCCACCAGTGGCGTAGCAATTATCACAGGGCCCCATAGCAGATTTTAGATGCCCCCCCCCCCCTACCCACATAAACATTATTTTGGTGCAGTTCAAACTAACCCTGCCAAACAACAGCAATTTTTTTAAAGGGCATGTCACACTACTAAGAAAAATTACCTAACGTAGTAGCCCCAAAAAACCCTGTTTTCATTTTACTTAAACCTGTTGGAATCTTTGAAAGGTTTAAGAAAACTGAAAATGTGGTTTATGGGACTGAACTTTGTGAGGTGGGGGTAGACATGCCTGCAGGGTACCTGGACAGGGCCCCTTTGGCTCTGGGCCCCATAGCAACTGCTATGGCTGCTATAGTGATCCTATGCCCCTGCCTCCGACGTACTGTCCCGGCCCTCTGCTTGCATGAAACTGCAAGCAGGGGGCCAGACCGGCAGCCGCTCTGTGATTGGCTGAGAGGCAGCCATCACAGGCTCAGCTGCCGGCAGTGGAGAATGCCAGGGAGAGAGGTAAGGTAAGTAGTTCGGGGGAGTTTCTGACAAAACTATTATAGTGGTTGGGGCTGGGGGAAGAAGCTCTACTATACCACAAAGGAGATTTGTGCTAGGGGGAGGGCGAGCAAAACGGAGGGAATCATGGGGGAGCATAATATTAAAATTCTATTTTAGGGGTGGACATAGCCTTTAATAAGCAGTAACATACATATAAAATTTCCTGCATCTGGTATTCTTCTTTGTATGTAATCATCAAATGTTTGGCATCATTTATTATACAGCTTCCACGCTTTGTCAGTGGCAAGTGCAAGATTTTCAAGGGGGGATTCCTAAATGGGTTACCACTAAACACACCCAGAAGGAGGTTCACGACCGAATACATTCATGTGTCCTATTATATATGGATCATATAATAATATTATATATATTCTCTAATTGCCATGATTATCATCACAGTTGGCCAATACACATATTTACTTTTCATTTGTTATAAAGTATATACTTACTAATGCTGGGTACACACAAACCAACAGACATTTCCATGTATTGGTCGGTCGGGCCGAAAAAAATCTGAGATGATTTCGGCAGTGGCAGTGAAGTTGTGGTCCATAGGAGACATTTGCTGTGGCCGACCACTTTATAGCGGTGAAAGGTCAGGATGGAAAATTTGTGTGTCCCCAGCCTAACTTTCTGTTTTACTGAGAAATCCACATTTGCACTATATTACCATTAGCGTCTTTCAAAGTGAGAGCTGTGACACTGACGATGGATCTGACACTAATTGAAGCCGATAACAATGGGCCATGTATGGGCACATTGAACAATCATTGTTTATAAAGAATATATGGAACAATCATTCCTGTGTATGTATATGTATATTGATATATATCTATATATAACCATATATATATATTATATATATTATAATAATATATATATATATATATATATATATATATATATATATATATATATTATATATGCATTGTTAACAATCAGCTATACAAACACCTCCAGTATTTTCCTTATGTCCCTATCCTGATTACTAAGCTCCATCACAGTGTAGCAGGTACAGTAAGTAATGTATATAAACCCAGTATCAGCAATCACCTCAGGCAGGTGATTGATACAGTTCTCTATGCTGCTGTCAATCACAGGGCAGGCTGGATACATTTTTGAAACATACAAATGCTGCTTCTAACTCACAGCTTAATTGACAATGTAACAATCTATGTAACAAAACTATGTAACAGTCTATGTAACAGTCTATGTAACAATCCATGTAACTATGGGTCTATGGGCACAAGGAGAGGTAGAACAGCAGACTGCACTGAGCAGACAGAAAGGGGGGATTCCAGGCACCAGGAATCCCCCCCTAAACACTCCCCTGCTTTGTGATGTATACAGCTTTCATTTTAAATTAGACATTTGCAAGTAATGCTAATTTGCGGTTTATTTTAAAGGCTCAATATTTTAGAGAAATGAATTGTTTTTTTGTATTACAGAAATATTATGCGTTTAGCTTCGGATTCTGAACACAATCAGGGAGATTTAATACCGGCCTCAATTGGATAAAATGGACTTAATTCCACAAATCCCGATGTAATATCGGGTTAGCATAAATCTTACTTTGCAGGGCCTGCGCTGCGTTTCCATTAAAGGTGACAGGCATTCGTTACAATTCCCATAGTGGTTGTTTTTGTTCTACTTTGTCTTGTGAAACGAACACCTTTTTAATCGAAAAGTTGCCTTGGTGCTTCTTACCTTCTGGGTTCCTGTAATGCAGTAAATCAAGTCATTACTGCATTGTGGGAACCCAAAAGGCAAGAGGAGCAGTGCAGAAAATATTACATCTCCCTGTATATGCATTCGAGCAAAAAAGCATAATTAAAGATTCCCAGTGACATTACACACACATGCAGTCAGATGTGTCTTTTAAAATGGAGTTAAAAGACACGCTAACAGATGTTATATTGGTTAGTGTGACTTAAACCCCATCAATGCGAAAGTTAACCACACAGGCGCTGCAATTGATGCTATATTTTCATAGTGCCTTACCTTTACGGGACCTTTTTGAAGTTCCGTTGTGGTGAAACTCCATTTCAGGATGCACGGAGAGGCGTTATGCCAATGTAGCATGGGAGAGCCGATAGCGTCTGGCCGATGGCTGAGAGGCAGAAGAAGGAGAAGAAAGCCGGAGGAGAGAGTTACGGTAAGTAACTCGGGGGAGGAGAGACAGGAGGCATAGTCCTATATGGACTCTGCAAGGCTCCTGGTGGCCAGTTTTTGGGACTTTGGAGGGGAATAGCAGGGCAGCCATTTGGAGCAGGGATGTAAGGTAAGGATTTTATTACACTACAGAGTGGGGCCAGTAGTGGGTTAAATTATAGTTTTGGGGATGGACATGCCCTTTAATCTATATAGAGAGTTGAAAGTTTTCATTAATTTGTACCTTCCTTTCATTATCTGTCTTAAAGTTCCCCTTAAGTACCAAGATTCTTAGATCATTTATGGAGTGGTGAGGGCTGTTAAAATGGTTTCCTACAGGTGTATCCAGTTTTTTTATTTGTTATAGTAAAGCGGGGGTGTGTATTTCTTTTTCTCAGGCTTTGTCCAGTCTCTCCTATATACAGTCCTCCTGTTGGACATCTAGTGCACTATATTAAGTACACCACGTTGGAAGAACAGTTGTATTGGCCATGGATGCTGTATTCCTCTAATGTGCTTGGAATTTGTATTTTGTCTGCATTACAGATGTGTGGGCAGGTTTTACATTGTTTTTTGCCATAGGGATAGGTTCCATTTATGCTGGGTCCTATCAAGGTGCTCCCTTGTTATTAGTCTTTTTAGATTTGGGGGCTGCCTGAATGCCAGAAGTGGTGGGTCTGGGAATATGTTTTGGAGCCTCTCATCCTTGTGAAGTGTAGGCTATTTTTTGAGGGTCTTTAGTTGGGGATTGTTTCTGTTTTTTGTTTGTATTGCAGAAGTTGACTTCTGGGAATCCTGGTGGCTGTATGGATGTTTTGATCCACAATCCTTGGGTTGTAATGAAGTTGTTAATGAAGTCTGCTTTGAGTGTTTTTAGGTGGTGGTCCCTTTCAATAGTATCAGAACATATCCGATTATATAGTAGAGCCTGGCTGTAGATGATGGAGTGTTTAAAGTGGTCAGGTTGAAAGCTGTCATACATTAGATAATATGGTTTATCCATCGTCTTTCGATATATGGTGGTTTGTAAATTATTTTCCCTGATATGAATAGTTGTATATAGAAAGTGAATGTGAGTGGGGGAGTAGTTTAGTTTAAAATTGATAGATAGGTGAAATTCATTAAATTGTTTGTGAAACTGAATAAGTTCTTGTTCAGTACCTGTCGAGATTATGAATATGTCCTCTATGTAGTGAAGGTATGTCAGAGGCTTGGTGTTACAGGTGGAGAAAAAGTCTTCTTCTAGTTTAGCAATGAAAAGATTGGCATATTGGGTTGCAAAGCGTGTACCCATACTGGTTCCCATCTGCATGCAGACAATTCTGGAAATAAAGATTTATTCCTTAATCACTTTGTTGTTTATCTAATTTTGGGGCATTGCTATTTTATAACATGAAGTATCTTCTAAATTGCAATGGCTTTTGAAACATTTTATTCAGTGGAGTGTGTTAAGCTATTTAGATTTTAGGAAGCCAGAATGCAAATTGTTTACTTAATAGCAGGCTATAATTTGCCCCTGTAGTGGATTCCAAATGTTTTTACTGTTTGCACTAGCATAGAGATTATGATATACGGAGCCCAGGAATGTGCATTGATCATCTCTTTTCTTATATATACAGTATGTCAGTTTGTAGAGTGGACATTGGGGGCATTTTATTTATACTGGTCAATGTGTGTAATGGACATTGATGGCATTTTATATATATTCTGGACAATGTGTGGACTAGACATTGGGGACATTTTATATATACTGGGCAGTGTGTGTACTAGATATTGGGGGCATTTTATATATACTGGGCAATATGTGTACTGGACATTGGGTGCATTTTATATATACTGGTCAATGTGTGTAATGGACATTGTGGGCATTTTATATATGCTTGGCAATGTGTGTAATAGACATTGGGGTCATTTTATATATACTGGACAATGTGTGAACTGGATAATGGGGGCATTTTATATATACTGGGCAATGTGTGTACTGGACATTGGGGGCATTTTATATATACTGGTCAGTGTGTGGTATGACCCTGGGATTTTATAGATACTGGCAATTTGTGCTGGAACATATGGTGGGCATTTTATATATACTGGGCAATGTGTGTACTGGACATTGGGGGCATTTTATATATACTGGTCAGTGTGTGTAATTGACACTGGGGGCATTTTATATATACTGGGCAATTTGTGCACTGGACATTGGGGGCATTTTATATATACTGGGCAATGTGTGTACTGGACATTGGGGGCATTTTATATATACTGGTCAGTGTGTGTAATTGACACTGGGGGCATTTTATATATACTGGGCAATTTGTGCGCTGGACATTGGGGGTATTTTATATATACTGGGCAATGTGTATACTGGACATGGGCATTTTATATATACTGGGCAATGTGTGGGCTGGACATTGAAGGCATTTAATATATACTGGGCAATTTGTGTACTGGACATTGTGGCATTTTATATATACTGGACAGTGTGTAGACAGGACATTGGGGGCATTTTATATATACTGGATAGTGTATGGACTGAACATTGGGGGCATTTTATATATACTAGGCAATATGTGTACTGAACATTGAGGGCATTTTATATATACTGGGCAATATGTGTACTGGACTTTGGGGACATTTTATATATACTGGTCAGTGTGGACTGGACATTGGGGGCATTTTATATATACTGGACAGTGTGTGTACTGGACAATGGGGACATTTTATTTATACTGGACAGCAGTGTTCCCTCTAAGCTGTGCGCTTATGAGCGCGCACACATCTCTGCAGGTCTGCGCACACAGGTTAAAGTGGTGCACACACAAAAATCTTCTGGAATGTAAGTGCTGCGGTATGGAGCGTACAAAATTTACTTTTGCATGCGCACAGAAAATCTATTTCTGCGCACACAGCCAATTTGAGATTAGAAGGAACAATGCTGGACAGTGTGTGGACTGGACATTGGGGGCATTTTATATATACTGGACAGTGTGTGGACTGGACATTGGGGGCATTTTATACATACAGGTCAGTGTGGACTAGACATTGGGGAATTTTATATATACTGGTTAGTGTGTGTACTGGACTTTGGGGACATTTTATACATACAGGTCAGTGTGTGCTATAAATTGGGGGCATTTTATATATACAGGAGGTCAGTGCGTGGACTGGACATTGGGAGTTTTTATATTTCAGGTCAGTGTGTTCTGCTGCACATGACATTTTAAGTATACAGGTCAGTGTGTGCACTGGATATTGGGGGCATTTTATATATACAGGTCAGTGTGTTCTGCTGCACATGGAATTTCATATATACAGGTCATTGTGTGCTGTTGGAAATTACATTTTGTATATACAGGCTTGAGCAATAGAAGTGTTATTGTATATATATATGTGAAAAATGTGTCTGTTTAACATATGTTCTAGTCTGTGTGTAACATGTCTGAGTTAGTGCGTGTTTAGGGCCCCCCAGAAATTTACCCAATATGGGGCCCAGAAAAGACTGATGGCGGCCCTGGCAGTAAATAATAATCTCATTTACTTTGTTTTAAATGCTGATCAATAATGTTTAAAGGAATAGTTCACTCCTAAATTGAATTATTCCTCTAAAGTATTGATTGAAGCCCGGGAGGTTAAGGAGCTATGTCTTACCTCCCATTCTACAATCAACAATCAGGAGCCATTGACGAAGGTAAGTATATTTACTTTTTGCACAATCCTCCACTGCAGAACACTAAATCCCTGAACGCTTCCTGGTTCTAATTCTCTTTAGCACACCCTGGCTCCTGAGTTATTGATTGTAAAATGGGAGGTAAGGCATAGCTCCTTAACCACCCGGGTTTCAATAAATACATTAAGGCTGAGGCCACACTACAACGCACCACGATTGCGTGCACGATTTCTGTGCGCTAACGCACATTGTTTCGCATTTGCGCTGTTTTCATACAGAAAAATGCTTGAACGCAAAACAGAAACGGACACACAATCGCATGCCCATCAGAAATCGCAGGAATATTCGCGTTCCCGCAATTTCCACATTAGCAAAAATTGCAGACGCAATCGCGAGTGAAAACATGTGCGCAGAACAGCGACAATTGCACTAGTGTGGCCTAGTTCAGTTTGGGAGTGAACTATTCCTTTAAGATATAGTATAAGTTATTTAAATGCTTTCTCATGCAATGGTTTTCGCTAGGTGATGTGATTAGTTTTTGTTCTGATTTCTTCGGATACTCTTTGGGGAAGTCTTTTTTTTTATAGACCTTTTTGGATTTGTTCTCTAATGCCTTATTATGTCTCAAACTGTAAAATTAATATAGAAATTTACATACAAATGAATCACATCATTCTACAATAAATAAATGAAATGATTTATGTCCTTCTTAAAATTGTAGATCATAGCGTTTCCTCGTGTTCATGTGTTAATATTCAGGGACAATGGGAAGCTTTGGGTTTCAGTGCCTAAAAGCAAACATTTGTCCTTGTATTTATTCATCTCAGCAGATTCCATTTGATTTCAATAATAAAAGAGCAGGGGGAGGTTTGCTTTTAAATTAAAATAAATAGCTCAAATAAGTTTTTGTTACCTTCAGGCAAGGAAGTTTGATTTTGGAAAATTAAAGTTAAAACACTTTTTTAATATTGTCTCAGTTGCTGATGAGCACTAATATGTTAAGATGTACAGTATGTGTATATATCATCTTATTTGTTTTTAGCTTGTCTTTAGAACAATGTAATGCTTTCTTTTTAATTGATCGCATGCTGTTTACATGCTAGTTTCATAAGTATAGATTCCTTCCAGGCTTAAAAGTTATATTCAAATGCTTGTTCTAACTTTTTTCCGACATCTTAAAGGGCAATTTACTCAATTTTACCACCTCCCCAACCACACACAAATGAGCCACTAGGTCTTCATTCCTGGCTTTGGAATATTTACTGAAATTGAAGCTCTCAAAGTCCCAGCACGTATGCCAGTCTTGCTCTCCTTCTCTTCTTTTATTCCAGGCCTTTTCCTGGGCTGGAAGGCACATTTTTTGTGGGGTGTGTCTTCCAATTGATGAAACCCCAAAGAGGAGTTGGAGGCCAAGACTAGAGTAGCACAAATACTTAAATAACTGTTTAGGTCCTTACTCTAGGTGCTATATATATATATATATATATATATATGGGGCATTGTTGGGAGTAAAAAATAAAGTACCTGTATAATTACCCTTTAGGTAATCTCTCTGGTCAGATTGTAAGTGATGTTGGGGAGTTCTTCACTGAATCGCTCCCATTTGCCTTCTTTTTTGAAACAGAGCAGACTACCTTATACTAAAATAACTTTACTGAAATTGAAGCTCTCAGAGTCCCAGCCTTTTTGTATAAGTTAGGTGACCCCTGCCCACCCCCAACCGCCTACTTATTTCATAAAAAATATGCTTCAATTGACAGCCCCTTCTCTCCCACATTGTCTCCGATATGGCTCCCTGCTTGCGGAAGTTGCAAGCAGGGGCTGGACCGGCAGCCGCGTCGGTGATTGGTTAAGACCTGGCTGACGTTATTGAAGACGTGGGAGAGAAAGGTCCGTAAGTAACAATTTAAGCATTATTTTTAAATAAATACTTTGGAGGTTGGGGTGGGCAGGAGGTACCTACCTTGTGCCCAAAAGGAATTCATGCTAAGCGCCATGGCTGCAGAGGAAAAGGCATAGCAGGAGAACCATAAGGAGCAGAGATGTAAGGTAAGGATTGTTTTTAACTTCACAGTGGGGCCAGTATGGGGTTACATTTTAGTTTTGGGGGGGGACATGTCCTTTAAGCCAGCCATTCACAGGCTGTTGTTTTGATCAGTGTTTTTGTCGGATTTTTGTTTCAGCTGATCAAAAATCCGATTAGAAGAACCTATTTAAATTTCCATCCTTGTGCCACTGACCTTCCATAGAATTCAGCTTGAAATCTGCAGTAGATAGGAACAGGAAGACAAGGTTGATTAAAATTTCCCCCCTTGCCCTATGTTCGTTTTTTAGATCACCCGGTTGATATTGTAGAACAATCTATTGAAAAATCTAAATTTGCATAATTGATTGAAATATCAATGCTGTGTATGGGGGCTTATGCTTGTCTCCTTTTAGCATTTCTGCATTCCATTTAAACATAAGCTATAATGCCAGCCATTAGCTGGTGTTATATAGTGGTGTTAAAAGTAGCACAAACATGGTATTAAATACATTGCGTAGCTGGCGTTATATGTGCGCTAACTTTTTAAATATCGGTTAACATGAGTTTAACCCCTTATATTTGGGTATCGCCTCTGGGTAAATGAGGCCCATTTTCAGCATCTGGCATCTGAGCATTCATCCAACAATCTGTAGCTCCTAATGCCAGCATCATTATTGATCTGGCAACTCAGTCACAAACATTCTCCCTATGTAAAGCATGAATAGGAAAGCTTGGGACTGCAGATTTCCCCCAGATGCAGCTGACTCCTTATTAGAGGTAGAGATGTCCGAACTTCGAAAAATCCGGTCCGCGCAAGGATCCGCGGATTTTCGAAAAAATCCGAAAATTCGAAAATCCGCGAGCGGACCCGTTAAAACGTATTAAAATGAAAGTTCGGCAAAATCCGCATTAAAAGTGGTCTAAATAGCCTTGGTAACGTACACTTAACCACTCAGGGACCTGGGTAATGGCCTTAGAAGTACGTATAAATGCCAACAATACCTAAAAAGTACAGTCCGCTAGCGTGACTTTAAAAAAACGGTATTTTTCGAAAATACGAGGATTCCCGTAAAAACGAAGATTTCCGTAAAAAAACGAGGCTTTCTGTAACTATGATAGCTGCCATTGGCTAATTTGGATCATGTGGCTTACGTGAATCCTCGTAATTACGAGGATCTTCGGTTTTTCCGTATCCCGAAAGTATCGTAGATCCTCGTAATTACGGAGATACTCGTATTTTCGAAAATGTTCGGAAGTTCGAAAGTCCGGAATAATCCGCCGTTCGTGGACGGGAGAAATCCGCGGCCATCTCTAATTAGAGGTGGGATCCGGGTCCGACTCGGACCCAAAACACGGAACCCCTCGGTTCCGAAATCCGAATGATCCATCCAAATCTGGAATTTCGGAGCGAATTTCCAATTATTATTGAATGTTCAAGGCTATTTTCGATAATTTTCACAATAACGTTTGATAATCCTCGAAAATATGATCGGAAACTCGAAAGTAGTCCGATCGTATTTTTGAGGGTTATCGAACGTTAAAGGCTATTTGTGAAAATTATCAAAAATAGCCTCAAACATTAGATAATAATCGAAAATCCAGGAATCCGAAAATGGAATGAAACCGGTGAGTTTCAGCCATCTCTACTCCCTATACTTAAGGTACAGGGAGACGACTATGGTTGAGGGAAATCTTTGGGCATTTTGAACGATCCCGAGGCCGTCATTCACAGTCAGCCTCGGAAATGCTCTACACACAGTAACAAGAAAGGGATGATACCGTTGGTTTTGTCCCTTTCGCTTTGTGAACCCACCTTTACATCTGAATGAAGCTTTAAAAGGAGAATATAGTTTGTTTTATAATCTACTCTCATCATGTAGCACTATTTCAGAAAATAAATCCCAATTTTTTTGGGGGGGGGATCCAGTGTTATTGTTTTTAATTATTACAGGGTCACTATACTCACTCCAACAAGTTTACATTATCTGAAACTACAAATTGATAGAAGTAAAATGGTTGTACTCAACATATGTTTCTGTGCTTGCTTTGTCATTAAATTATTAATGTTAGTGAGTGCTTCTAATTGCCCCCACCCTCCCTTACTTTCTGCCTTCTTGTAGTGTTTTGGACACTACACAGCACAGCCTCACCATTGTCACTGCTCTGATTACACATCTCCCCCTTCCTCCCCCTGCCTTCTTTTCTCTGCTGAATCTCTTAATTGTTGCAGAAAGTGTTCTGGCAGGCAGCCAAAAAGGGTCAGGCATGGGTCACATGTTATAATTTCTGCTTCTGGAGTGACAGGTCTTTTCCTGTAAATGTTGTGATTTCTAATAATGATTTCTCAGAATCTAAAGATTAGATATAAAATCTAAAAAAGTTTTAAAGTAGTGGGATCTTGTTCTATCTAAAGGTATATGTTTTGAAAATTGGAGTATAGCTACCCCTTTAACTGTTAATTAGCATATGTGGTTAATGTTGAAGACTACTGGACATTGTATACAACTTTAATAATACATGTTATAAAATGTACCTCCTTTCTTTATAATTTTATCCCCTATATTTTAGAAAACTACCACACATTTGTAAAAAAAAGTTTAATTCCATTAGAAAGGAACCTTTAGATATCCAGTATAAAGTATCAGGGAGTATTAATCCAGAGAGAAAATTAATTTTAAGCTTGTGAATGCTGCCAACACACAAATCAAAGGAGCTCCATAAATGTCAAGGGAACAGTCGTTATTAGCTGTGTCAGATGCTGTGAATGCAAAGTACTACTGGTGCAGTACAGCTATCAAAACACAGCATGCATTTAAAATACATAAACAACACAGGGATGCAAGATTAATGTGCTTTATAGGCAAAAGAGAAAGATGTATTTGAGGAAGAAACTCAAAACTGGGGAAGAAATATTTGTTTGTTTTTTTTAGGGAAAACTTTTTCTTAATAAACTATATTTTCATTTTACTGCTGCACTGAAAAAAGAATTTCCCCTCTGCAGCACTTATCTCAAAGTCCTGCTGTGTTTATGTAGCTTGTGAGGACACAACTTGGCTAAACAAAATGGAAGACCTAAAACACCTTCTAAATAGATGATTCAGAAAAGGTAAACTTTCCCATACTTGGGATTTGCACTATATTGTGCCACCTGTCATGGTTGAAATGTCTCATTCTATTCAGCGCAATGTCTGATGAATATTAAGCATTTCTGAAGACCTGCCAGTGTAGATAATCCAGTATGCGGCATTTATTAGATATGAGATGACAGTACTATGTTTATTTCACAAAAGACTAAAAAAATAAAAATTCTGCAAGGGACTTAAATTAAAAATAAATTATTTACTTAACTGCCGAACTCTGGATGACTGAGTAAGAAAAAGATAAAAAGTCAATTTACTAGAAAATGCTATAGCAAAGAAGAAACTGTGTGCTTAAAGAAATAAATCACATTTTCTTAATGCATAAACCTAATTAGATAACATAACCCTTTCTATGATTTAAGGGGCTCAAAAGGATACCGTATATACTCGAGTATAAGTCGTATTTTTCAGGATTTAAAGTTAGCCTGAAAACCTAACCTCGACTCGTACTCAGGTCAAGTCCTAATTTAGATCCAAATTCTGCAATTGTGTGGCGCTGTGTTAACCTGCATAGAAAGTTACAGGAGCTGTTCTTGCCTTTACAATGTTCCTGCTTCCTGTAGTCTGGCTTCTGGAATCACTCCGCACGGTCACTGCTCATCTGGATGCTGTAAATCTGAGTGGCCTCCTTTTGGCAAATGACAGCTTGAAACTACAACTCTCATGTGACTTTAACTATTGGGATCAGAGAGCCCTTTACTATATGGGGGTCAGAGGGCCCTTTACTATATGGGGTCAGAGGGCCCTTTACAATATGGGGTTCAGGAGAATTGAAAATGATGGTAAGCTTAAATTAAAGTTTACTGAACCTTGCCACTCCACATGTTTAGAAACTGAAACTCCCAGCAACAAAGCATGCTGGGAGTTGTAGTTTCCAAACATCTGGAGTGCCAAGGAATACGGGGTTACTGGTACTGGATTTGGCTATTACTGTATGGGATTGATGTATGGGAATTCTGCTGTCCATTTAAAGGGCAACTCATTTCTATCCTTGGCTTATACTCGAGTCAATCAGTTTTTACAAATTTTTCAGGTAAAAATAGGTACCTCGACTTATACTCGGATCGACTTGTACTTGAGTATATATGGTAAGTTAAAATTAGGAAGAAACTTTTTTCTTTTCATATATAGATCAACACTACTTCAAAAAATGTGTTTTGTCTTAAGCTGACCAAACTTTTTACTGTAATGTTAAAAATTTATTACCGTATATACTCGAGTATAAACCGACCTGAGTATAAACCGAGGTACCTATTTTTACCTGAAAAAAGGAGTAAAAATGATTGACTCGAGTATAAACCGAGGGAAGAAAATACGAACACTAATGTTCAATATTTGGTACCATAAAAATAGCAGAATGCAGTTACCAACTATTCCATGGCACTCCAGATGTTTGTAAACTACAACTCCCATCATGCTTTGGTTGCTGGGAGTTGTAGTTTCTAAATATCTGGAGTGGCAAGCCCACATAATAAAATAATGCAGTTTCACATCATAATTAAATGCCTTTATTCACAGTGCCCCAACTAACCCCAACCCCCACCCCTTCACTGTACAGATTTATGGTACTAGCCCACCCCTAAAACTATACATAAGATTTTCCTTACTGTAGGCTGAACATCTCCTCCAACATGTCCTCCTACCAGTCTCACAGACAGAGCTGCACAAGGTGCCATTTAGGAGATCGAGAGGCGGCTGTGAGGGATCCTCCATCCTCCCTCTATGTCCGGTGCAGTCAGGAGGTGGTGCGTAAGCGGGACGTATGTAACTTACGTCCCCGACGTGCCCGACGTCCCCAACGTGCACACACGTGCACCTCTGACTGTTCCGGGTTTCCTCACTGCACTGCTGAATGCTCAGGTAGGCTGCTTCTATGCGTATGACCCAAGTATAAACCGAGGTCAGGTTTTAAATGTATTTTTAAAACCTAAAAATCTCGGTTTATACTCGAGTATATACGGTAAATTTCACCCTTTTGATCAATTCAATCCTAAAAGGCAATTGGGCATAGAGGAAATTTTATTTGTTGAGGCTGCTGCATCTTGAGCAGATTGCTAGCTAAAATCAGTTCATGACTGATTGTGCAAGGGGGGTACTCCGATTTCTACTGATTAGTTGCCCCACTTGATCCATAAATAGCTTTAGGCTGCTGGTACACAACAGAGTTCAATGTGCTGGTTAACTATTACAGCATGGTAAATTGTGTAAAAAGTAAAATGTACCAAAATGTGCCATTGACCTGTCCCTTGTTAAATCAAACTGCCTCCAACTTCCGGACAATGTGCATATTGGTGGTGGTTCTTAAAACAGGGACATTAGTGACTTAACACTCAAAAAATGAATTAAAAAAAAAGCAAAAACACTTTAGCTTATGTAATTATAAGACAAAACATTATCTGTCTTTTCAGGGTTTATTGTCCAACAGAAAAAAATACCTATTTTTATTTAATATTTTATTTGAATCAACAGGGTGGATTTTATCACTCTGTAGTGCCTCTACTATGTAGATGTATGCATCATATAGTGGCACATTTTAAAAATTCTTATACTTCAGGTGATTTTAACATCAGGTATATACTGCAGTTAACAAAATCATTCAAATATTTTCCTTCCCCTCCCTACCCCTCCATGGCTACCAGAGTCATTTCTAGGGTTTTTGCTTCCTGAGCCAAACTTTTTATTTCTGCCGTTTCACGTGCTGTCGCCAAGTTTTTAACTTCTTATCACATAGGTATTTAAACATTTCCTCAGACAGTCAATTAGCAATAATGTAAATTACTAGAAACATTACATCCCTTTATCAAACAGCTTGTGTTGCCTCTACCACATTGCTCTTTTCAGGTTTTTGTTGCTCAAATAAAAATAACTTATTTTATAGCGCGCTGTACATGTTGGTACAACTGTTACAATACATTAGAAATGCCATACTTTCTGTAGTATAAAATATTTAAGCCCAAAGATTTGTAAGAATGCCACCACGTCAAAGTAGACTCTTTCAGCAGGGCCCTAACTAACCTAACTAGTCTAACAAACTTAGAAAAGCTAACCTAACCTTATAAAAGGTTTTTAACAACATCATATCTGTTACTAGGGGAAATTCTTTTTTTTTTTCTTAACTGGTCAAGGGAAAAAAAAAAACTGCCTCTCTGCTTCAGTGCAGGGGTGCTGCCTGAGACAAATGTTTCACTTTGCCTCATGGTAGATGTGGCCCTGATGGCTATCAGCCCTCTCTAGAGACCACTCCCCCTCCTACCTACTTCTTTCCAAATAGTTACTCTTCTTGACCCCCTTTTCCTTCAAAGTTATTGCACTGGCAATAATAGAAAATGAATCAAAATACTATAACCAGTTGGTGGTACAAGGTTTATTAAATTCTAGTGTTAGTTTTTCTAGCTTGAATGATGTTAGTTATCTGAACTCTTTATACTTGTGACTTATACAATCAATTGATAGGACTGCACTGTTATGTCATTTAATTTATTTTGATTATTATTATTGTGGATTTATAAAGTGCCAACATCTTCCGTAGCACTTTACAATTACACGGATATATAAACATCCAGGGAGAAGTGGAGATTCCTGATTGGGTTACTACAGAACAAGCATAGTAGGAAATGCTTGTTCAGCATTGGGATATTTCGTCCCAACTTGGTATCAGGAACTGGTTCCCTTTACTACATTAGAGGGAGCCGATAACATTGGACCATGTATGGGCGCATTGAAGGATCATTCTGTATAAAGAATATATGGAACAATCATTCCTGTGTATATAAAATATATATATATTATATATATATATATATATATATATATATATATATTGTGATAACAATAAGGGTCGGCACTCCTGGGAATCTCTACTCAAAACAAATTTATTGAAATACACTGTGTCGACGCGTTTCAACCCTGTGCCGGGCTCCCGGTACAGGGTTGAAACGCGTCGACACACTTGTATTTCAATAAATTTGTTTTGAGTAGAAGATTCCCAGGAGTGCTCCGACCCTTATTGTTATCACAGATACTTATACACTCACGGAGGCACCAGCGGCTGTGAAGACAGGACAAGGAGTGCCCTCCACCTTTGTTTACATAGTTTATATATAAATATTATACAATGTTGACAGTCAGCAATTCATAGAGTCTAAAACAATAATAGATAGGCACACTCACACATCTGCTAGTTATCTCCGTTCAAACCCCATTCCGAAGAGCCAATTGTCACTGCAGAACAGAAAGAGGAACCAGAACGCTACACGGATGAGCAGGTGACAAAAGGGTAGAGCCCCTATAGTTTTTTCTGACGTAAAGCAATCCATTGGCCCCCTTAAATGGGGGGACCACCAGGATTTTTCTAAACCACTGTCCACTAGGGATGGGCGGTGCCAGTGTCAGTGCCACAAGGGCCTTTCCATGGGCCACAAGGGCACTTATAAGTGCCGGGGAGGGGGGTCCAGGTTCGAGCTGGGGAACCCCTTTAAGCCCCAAAGGGCCCTTGTAAGGGCCACAATGGTCCTTCTAAGGAACCTGGAGGGGGTCCCATGTTTAGCCGCTGGACTTTTTTCGGGGACTGCTTCGGTCAAGAATCCTCGAACATTCAAGGATTCTCGAATTGGTCGTTCGAAGGATTCTTGAATCAGCTTTTCAAGTATTACCGAAAACGTTCCGCCGTTCTTTCCCCATTGACTTTAAATCAAAGTATGAATTTCTGAATTTTTGGGAAATCCACAAATTCTCGAGCGGAACCGATTTTCAGAAGTTCGGCTATCTCTACTGTCCACCAATGTATAGTACCCAGCGTGAGCACCTAAATCACAAGGAATTGCAGATGCAGAAGTGAAGCAGGAGCCATGAAGAAAACTTCAAGTAAGTATAGGATAGGAGGTGATCCCAGCGGTGAGGACCTAGCAGTTTAGTTCCTCAACCTAGGTTGTAAAGACTGCCGGCCCCCCAGTGGAAATGGTTAAGGTGGGTATAGTTCTCTTTAAAGCCCCAATTCCTGCTCACTAAGCTCCATCACGGTATAGTAGGTACAGTAAGTTCTGATAATAAACCAAGTCTTAGCAATCTCTTCAGCCAGCGCTGCAGGGTTAAAGGTTAATGTCCACTCCCAAAACTATAATCCCCCCCCACTACTGGCCCCAATGTGTAGCGCTTCCCTTACATCCCAGCTCCAAGTGGTTCTCAGTAATCTCTCCCCCCCCCCAGTCCAAAAAATGGCCACCAGGAGGAGGCCACCATATAGGACTCTGCCTCCTGTCTCCCCTCCGGGAGAATTTTGCCACTAGCAGTGCAGCACTTCTCCCTCTTCCTCCCTCTCCCACCCGCTCTGGTCTCCCTCCCCCTAGCGTAAATCCCTTTATGTACATAGATTGTTACTTGTTAATTGAGCTGTGAAAGAGAACAGATTTTTTTGTTTGTTTAAAAAAGTTCAATTCTGCCCTGTGAGAACTGTTCAACATTAAAGGGTATGTCCACCCTAATTTACATTTTTAGTATATAATAGTAAATGTGCCCCCAGCCCCAACCGCTATATATATTTTCTTAGAAAGTCCCCAGATAGTTACTTACCATGCCTCGCTCCTTCGCCGCACTGAGAAGCCGGCAGCCGCATCCGTGATTGGCTGCCTCGCAGCCAATCACAGAAGCGCCTGCCGGTCCCGCCCCCGGCTTGCATTTCCATGCAGCAGAGGCCGGGGCAGTTTGGCGAAGGAGCAAAGCACGGTAAGTAATATCTGGGGCTTTCTAAGAAAATATATAGAGCGGTTGGGGCTGGGGCACATTTACTATTATATACTAAAAATGTAAATTAAGGGTGGACATACCCTTTAATGTTGATACAGTTCTCACAGGGCAACTTGAATCTTTTTTAAACAAACAAAAAAAATCTGCTTCTCTTTCACAGCTCAATTACAATGTAACAATCATGTAACAGTTTATGGACACCGAGAGAAGTAGAACAGCAGATTGCAAAAGCAGGTAGAAAAGGGGGATTCCAGGCACCAGTAATCCCCCCCTAAACATGCCCCTGGACATCAGGCCCTGCCCTGAAGAGCTAATAATCTAAGCACATTTATTTGATACATACAACCTATCAGTATGTCTTTATGATTGTGGGGGAAACTGGAGTGTCTGGAGGAAACCAACGCAAGCACGGGGAGAACATACAAACTCCTTTCAGATGCGTCCAATGGTGGATTCGAACTCACTTGCTAAGCATCAGTGCTAACCACTGAGCCACCATACCAAAAAACCTCTATAAGTTTCATAGTTTCATACATTGCTGAGTCATGAAATTTCAATGTTGCTGCCACCACAAATATTCTGGTAAAATCATTCTAACCCTCGGTACATACTGGCTTGCTTCGCATAGGTTAATGGTTGCAGCTTTCAGTACATTGCCTTGCATGTCTTTATTTAGAATAAACAATTTTGTGTTGTGAAATCAGATTAAAATTATGTTGATGTGGCTAAAATAACGTGAACACAAGCATTAAAGGGCATGTCCACCCCCAAAAACTTACTCACCCACAAAACTACTCGGCCCATCATGTATGTGTAGTTAATCCTTACCTCACATCCCAGCTCATAGGGTTCTCCTGTAGTCCCCCCCCAAAGTCCCAAAAACTGCCACCCGGAGGCTAGCCGGTCCATATAGGACCTGCCTGCTACCTGGCCTCCGGAGATCACTGCCATGCGTACTGCAGCCCTTCTCCCCCCCTCCCTCCCCCTCCCTCCCGTTCTGCTATCCCTCCCCTAACATAAAACCCCTTAATGGCAGCCTTCCCCCATTCCCCAGCCCCAACCGCATAATTTTATTTTTAGAAAGCTCCCACATTTTACTTACCTCTCCGCTTTCCTAACGCGGAACGTGAAGCTGCCGGCAGCCGCGTCCGTGATTGGCTGCCGCTCAGCCAATCACAGACGCGGCTGCCGGTCCCGCCCCTCTGCTTGCATTTCCTCGCAAGCAGAGGGCCGGGAGCGCGGCGCAGGAAAGAGGGGAGGTAAGTAGAGTTTGGGGGGCTTTCTAAAAAAATAAATAATGCGGTTGGGGCTGGGAGCCCAGGAGGAAGAACATATTAAAAATTTTATTTCAGGGTGGACATACTCTTTAAAGTAAATATAGAGGTATTTGAATTTAATAGCCTTTTTAAATTCATATAATAAAACAATGTTACCAATCATTTTGTTTAAAAACTGGACTAGTAAACAAAATAGTACAATTTTCACTTTCCAGATCTTGTGCATTTCATTTCAACAGATCTAATTTACATGCAGCTGTTTTATGGAGCATGCAAATTGTTACCAAATAAATGGTTAATAATTAGATCTCATACAATATGCATAGCATACTGATTTCAGCTATGTTGTTTAAATCTGTACTAATTATGAATACCCTTTATTAAAACAAAATTTAGATAAAAGAAAGCTCTTAGGGATAAGGATAATATCAGAACAGATATGTATTTTATGGGCACCAGTGAGTACGCTTATATGGACTTGAACTGATTTAATTAAAATGACTGGTCACTGTTAAGTCATCCCTTTCAGTTCACCAGCCAGTGTTCAGTCAACCCCCAGTTCACCAGCCATTGTTCAGTCAGCCCCCCTGTTCACCAGCCAATGTTTAGCCAGCCCTACAGTTCACTTGCCAGTGTTCAGTCAGCCCTCTAGTTCACCAGTGTTCAGTCAGCCCTCCAGTTCAGCAGCAACTGTTGGGTCCTCCAGTTCAGCAGCCAGTGTTAGATCAGCCCTCCAGTTCTGCAGCTATTGGCTTAACAGTGAAGTGGAGGGGTGACTTAAGACTGGCTGGTCACTATTAAAACAGCCCTCCAGTTTAGAAGACACTGTTAGGTTAGCACTTTTATGTCTACAGAGTCTGGTAAATACAAGTGCACCAAACAGAAAATGGTAGATTTAATGTAATCGCCCACACAAAATGGCAAAATAAATATAATTGTCCAAACCGACTGATTAAATATAAGTGCCCCACGGAATTAGTAATTTACAGCAGCACGGTGGCTCAATGGATAGCACTGATGCCTTGCAGCGCTGAAGTCCTGAGTTCGAATCCACACTTGGACAAGCTCTTCGGGGCAGGGATGTGAATAATTGCATGTAATTGTAGAGCTCTATGAAAGATGATAGTACTACATAAATCCACAATAATATTTTACTAGAGGATTTTTTTTTAAGGGCGAGTGCCACTTTTCTACCCTATACAGGGTCACCGCCTGAGAAAAAGATCTCACCTTGCCTCATGGGAGCTGTGTCAATGCAGTTGTTCATGGTTTATACCTACCCTGTTAATTAATAACCTCTAAGATATCGTTCTCATTGGCTTATGCAATTACATTACATTCTCTAATAGAAAATGAACAAACAGCACATCAGGCAGATTCCATTGGACTCTGTCTGTGATCTGTTACAGATGTTGCCTTATCCTGAACATCTTATATTTTTGTAATTTGTAACTACATTTTTCCTTCTAAGAATTAGTTTTAAAAAAATATACAAAATAAAACTTTTAAGATATTATCCCATTCCCATACATTGTGACTTATGATTTTTTTTTATTACTAGCGGCAGTGCTGTGCTAAATGTTTCTCTGAGAGCACTCTGACTCCGTAATGCCCCCTTTTGTGAATATGAACACGCATAGCATTGGGGCTGGACCGGAGCCTATAGGACATGTGCGACAATAGAGCAGAACAGATCACATTTTTCCATATTCTTGTTGTGACAGGCAGCATCAGCAACAACAGCAGCAGTAACAAGAGCATGGGGACACTGACTATAAGTGTGTTTGTTTTTTGTTTTGTTTGTGAAAGTGTTTTTTTTGGGGGGGGGGGGGGAACTTGGTGTCTTTGGTTAGGGGTCTAGGGATTATCTGGTCCATGGGAGGGGCCTAACTACTTGTGTGCTGGGGATAGGGTCCTAGCTACTCGTGTGCTTTAGGTTGGGGTCTACCAACTTGGAGGCTGGGGTCTACAGATAGCCGTCTGCCATTCAGATAGAAAATGATTTCACCAAAGGTAACGTTACAGTTATAATATGGCAGACATTTCCATATATTTACCAATATTGTATATAAATAGGTAGACCTATTTTTAGGTAGTACCGAGGAGCCTCTTTAACCTAATGGGGGTGGGTCTTGGGTTTGCACCTCCCCTTTCAAGGGATTGGTTGGTGGGTAGTGATGTCACTTTCCTTTAAATTGTGGTATGAGCTCTGTATTTTGTACACTTGAGAAAGGATTTTATCCGAAACATGTTGTGTGAAAATAAATGCTTTCAAGCTATTTCTGAATGAGTTGCGCTGAAGTCCTTTTGGATACCTCTGTACCTTCTTCTTTGTCTACATTTGATGTTCTGGGGCAGAACATTGGAGGACTATACCCAAGACAGCTATCAGCCAGTGGAAAAAGCCCGTGGTTTGAATGGAGGCTGGGGTCTACCTACTGGGGGCTGGGACCTACTTACTGATCAGAGGTGTAACTAAGAATGGGCCCCCCACCAAAACTATAATGTGGTCCCTATCTGTGTTTTATCCACATAAAACACAAAAAGGTTGATAAAGTATCGAACAGTAATGGCAAAACATGGAAAGTAGGAAGTCGTAAATCATGCCAGACTACCCAAATGGTGTATCTGATACCCAAGTGGTGTGTTTGATAACATGTTCATGCAACATGAAGTAGGAAAGACTAAACGTTCCCTCACGACAAGAATACAGGAACATGTGAAGGCAATCAAAAATGGGGAGCACACACAGAGTAGTGTTGCTAGACATGTCTTCGATTTCCATGGTGGTAATCTGTACACAATATCCTTTTGTGGTCTTGAAAGAATTAATCTAGGAATAAGAGGAGTGGATTCTATTATCTCCCTACTCAGAAAGGAACTTAAATGTATTTAAATGTATATATAACTTAAATACGTTGCATACTCAGGGATTAAATGAGGATAATAAAAAGTTTAAGTTTGTGATGCTAGTTAAGTTTACTGTTTTTTTGTATGCACAAAGAAAGTATGTGCAAAAGAATTCCAGCACTCTAACCCTAAGTGTGGTCATTATTTTTGGGGGTGATCGAAAAATCAAAAATAAGTAAATAAGAATAAAGATCAAGAAATAAAATATAGTAAGTATTGTGCCACAGTGGGAAATGTGTTTTTTACACATGGCATTTGAAAAGGGGAACACCTAGGTCTGATTTTGTACATGTTTATTAAGGGTTTGTTAATTCTTTGTGGTGTGTAGCGAAGTTATTTGCATGTGTGTGCAAAAGGATGTATAATAAGTTGCACTTAGTTGTTAATAAGTTTTGTTCTTGACAGAACTTGAGTGAAGCCTTTCCCTTTAATTGGCTTCACCTTAATCAGAAGCTACAGCAGACACTTTGAATTTGCACAATAAGAGTGGGCAGAGACATCCACTTGTATGATAAAAAACCTCATTATGAGATAGCTCTCGTCCTGAAGAAGTTACGTGAGTGACAAAACGTACAGTGGAAAGACGCCCATACCTGCTGCAGTGTTTGGATAGCATGATAAACTCTGGACCGCTGCTTTGGAGGATCACCTAAGGAGTGATGTGGCCACTTTGGAGTATGAGCTTTCGGATGCCTGGATTATGTCCATCTAACAGAGTGAGCTGGAATGAGATTTTGTGCATCGACCAGGGAAGACACTGGAGTTAGCTGCTGCCAGTTACACACACACTACTGAAACCTTCCATTTCCATGGCAGCCATAACTATAACTATAGTCAAAATACAAATTTTGACTAATCATCAAAACAGTTTTTTTTATCCCCCAATCTGACATTCATTCCTGTGACAGCCATATTTAAAGGGTAAGTAAAAACAACAACATCATTGCCATTATTGAGTTTTAAAATCTGCAGCACAAACACACAGATCCCTTCCAAAATGCAGCCTTTCAAGCCAATTCAAAGTGTATACTTAAACTTTCCCTTTCTAGTTTTGCATTTGTATTCCCGCATTGTGATTTTTGTGTACACGCTATCATTTAGCGTTTATAATTGTGTCAACTATTTGATGCAGCACCATCGGAGCTTCTGTATAGCAGGTCAGGGTGATGTCTATACCATTTTAGCATTTATTATTGTGTCAACTATTTGATGCAGTGCTATCGGAGCTTCTGTATAGCAGATCAGGGTGATGTTCATGTCACAGTGCCTTTCTGCTCCAAGCACCACCTGTTAGTTTGAAGGTGAGACATTGTGACACATTAATATAAAATATATATGAGGTGCTGTCCTCTAGTTTATAATCCAGTTCACCAGTCAGCGTTAGTCAATTCCACAGACAAGTAATTTGACCTGCACACGCTTTTTGGGAAAACAAACAACAGCAGGTGCAGGCTCATATATTCACATTGTATACGTAGTACATTGCAATGATCCTAGCCAGTGTTAGTCAACCCACCATACCCACACGATGCCCCGTCCCCTGCATATAGGCGCCATTCAAAGGTTGTTTCAGGTGCCAGGTGCTTCGGTGAATATTAAAACCAAGCAATAGGAAAACATTTTTGAGAAAACCTCAATATTATTTGTCAAAAATGTAAAAAAATTTATCATACACTTTAAAATAAATAACATAGTGAGGGCCACTTGACACATAAAGTCTGTGATTTGTTTACAAAGCATGTCCGATTCTAAAATCTGTTTGTTTACTAAGATTAGTTCTTATTACTGGAGGACATAAGTGGCAATCATTTCTGGAGGGCTTAAGCTGGAAGCATAAGTAAATAAGTTAATACAAAACATCAGAAAAAGGTTTAGTATTATCTTTTATAGAATTAGGGTTTTATTCCCTAGTTCCTATCACTGTTCAAGATACTAAACAAGACCTATGGGCAGAGGTGTTCACCAAGTCCATGTATGAAGATATGCTTGGATTTGTATTTGGTAAAACATGTTGCTGTTCCACATACATACTTCATTTATCTACAGTATCTAGTATCATTTTGTAAATGTGAAGTAGAACATGTATATAACCCAAACACCTTCTGTAGCCTTCAAAATCAAACCTGTTTGCTGTTTTATTTGCTCTATTACTCACAAATCACACATTGAGACTGTTAGCTGTACTTACACTCTGCTGAAATATACACCAAAACAAAGGGGGCAATGATAAACAGACAAATTAGTGTAAATCCCACGCTGCTTGTTGTGTTAGGAGGGGCTTTCCACTAATTTTGCAGTTTGCATTTGGAACTAAAAATGGAAATAGCGCTGTGCAGTCGATGCAGAAAACATTACGGTTTTTGTTAACATTTCACCTTTCAATGAAAATGCCAACCCCGCTTCCTACCTGACCACGTTCCCGCGGTGTAGTAAATCTTGCAAAAAGATTTATTGTACTGCATTGTGGATCTCGGGCAGGTAAGTAATGCCAGTTCGCTTATGACATTGGCTACAAAGTATCTAAAAAGTTATCAAAAAATCATTCATATTTGGGTGGATAACAATTTTTATTTTATTTGTTTTTTACTGAATGTTTTCTCATATTTTAACAAAACTAAATATACAGTTATACAAAACATAAACACATTGACAGTGGTAGTTATATTTTAACTTCATTCTTTTAAAAAAAAAACTAATATGACACACATATTACACATTTATACAACACAGTGCTCATTTATTTTGACTTTGCTTTCTACTTTGCCAAGTACATACGTCTACAGTTACATGGCATTTTTATGTAAACATTTCAAATCATGTCATGACATTTATCCCTGTGTTTATTGATGGTTATTACTTTCATTTTATGGGCAGCCGGTTTAGAAAGCAACTAATCAATGTTGGGCTGCAGTTATAATATATATACTTACTGTATACAATCATCCTTGCTTTGGTAGACAAATAATAGGAATTACCATAAATCAGTAATAAGAATATACTTTCGGAAAGTAAAATCTTATCCTTTAACAGTGTTTTATTCTACTTATGATCATACTGTAGTTATTTATTCTGAGGAAGATTGTTACATATGAGAATGTTTTGATAGGACAACCTTCTCAATATTTTATTTGTTTTGGCCACTCAGGTGGATGAATGATTCATGGATATAGTTTTTTCATCCTCCATAAACAAATACTAAATAACAAAAGCTTCTGTTTAATCATAACTCAATTGCATCCAAGCAGTTAATTAGTTATTTCTGAGTTGTTGTTATATATTACTGGCTGATCTAGACATCATATTGATAATATTTGAATCATTACAAAAGTCCATCAGGTCCAATTTGTCAGTCCAAGTTTTTTGTTGACCACTAAACACAGTATGATTATCAAATCATACAGATTATTGTACAAAAGCATTGTAGCTTTTACATCCTCTTGAAGCACGAGTTGTTCAAAGAAAAGTAATTCAAATCCCAAATCAACCATATGCAGTAAATCATAAAAAGTATAATAAATTGGGATGTGTTAAAAACAACAGTGTTTAGAAGAAAGCAAGATGTTAGTAAATACTTGATGACAACTCATGCACACCTTTGGAAATAAGCAAGAAGAACAGAAAATATGAAATGAGATTAAGATTGATTACATTCCATTGCCCCAAAAAATTTACCTACTGTACAGATGCTGAGAATGTAATGCTTAATATTATAAAGAAAAACTACAGTGACAGACTCGGAAATCCCTAGATCATATTTCTTTAAATATCTCCTCCCACCTGATCTTAGATGTTATACAAACAAGGACACAGAAGGGTCTGGTCTCCAGTAACTCTGCAATGGAAATTGCACTGACGCAAAGGAGGCAATATGAAAATACCAGACCACAATAGCCGAAATACTACTAGAAAGCCACGCAAAAGCATCCCCAGCAGCAAAAAAACAAATAATTCAATTCTTTATAATTAATCAAGTATACACAGGGTTGATGCCCTAAATGTAAAACAACAGATGCAGACTTCTAGCACTTACTGTGGGATTGTCCAGTTGTTCAGTGGTGCACTTCATACAACAACACTTCTCACTCCCAGTCTCAAATATGGACAAAATATGTGCGCTGAGAATAATAAAAAGAAAATCTGTCCCAAACACCAAACCACCCTGATACATGAAATTCTCTCCTATGCCAGAAAATCGATCATGAACATAAAAAGTGTCCAGGGAAATGTACAAAAGTGTGGGGATTTTGGAATGAATCTGCGACCACCACCAGTTATATTTTAACAGGGAGAGAAAATATGATTCCATGATCAGTAACAAAAGCTGCATGAAAGCTCACAAGTGACTTACCTCCCAGACGGCCCCCACAATCAAATAAAAACATAATACTAATATCTCCGTTATGTGGTTAAAATTAAAATAGTTAAAATAGAAATATAAGGTCTAAAGTAAAAACAAAATAAGACAAAATAAAAATACAGATGCATAAAGCTTTATTGTTATATAGTCAATAAGAAATTAGTTAATAATGCAATTATTCCGATGTAAAAAGAAGCATGTAATCATACGTATAAATGTTATTGCTCTAAACTGATTGTGGAGTAAAAAATGTTCTGCTTTTTAACTTCATTGTATTTTTGTAAGTCACATTGGGCTGCTAAGTGGCAGATGAGATTCAATGTTGATAAATATAAGGTGATACATTTTGAACTTTAAAATCCTTGTGCTGTTTATACTATAAATGGATCTGTGTTAAGTGAATCCCTGTTGGAAAGGGATCTTGGAGTTTTGGTGGATAACAAACTTAAAGGAAGCAAGCAGTGCCAGGCGGCAACAGCCAAAGCCAGCATGGTATTGTCTTGTATAAAGAGAGGTATGGATTCAAGGGAGGAAAATGTAATTCTCCCTCTTTACAAAGCATTGGTAAGGCCTCATTTGGAATATGCAGTGCAATTTTGGAATCCTGTGTACAAAAAGGACATCTTTGAAATGGAAAGGGTTCCGAGAAGGGCAACTAAATTAATAAGGGATTGGGGGAGCTTCAATATGAAGAGAGACTGGATACATTACAATTATGTATGCTGTTGTTATGGCAGGTTCATTGGTCAGTTTAAAAAAAAAGCTGGATGAGTTTCTGCAATAAAGGAATGTTGCAAGTTACTGGTATTGGTACATAAAGTAGAGTTGATCCAGGGAAATTTTACGATTGCTACTTGGAGTCACAAAGTAATTTTTTCCCCTTTCATAAATTTGGTGGTTTTTTTTTGCCTTCCTCTGGATCAGGAAATGAGGATATTGCTAGATGGGTTGGACAGGATGGACATATGTCTTTATTCAATCTCAAATACTATACTATACTAAGTATTTATTATTTTTTTTTTTTTAAGTATTTTAGTTTTTGTTTTTTAGTCAGTGCCATGTAGCTGATATAGAACCGAAAGTACCGCACCACCATTTAATAAAGAAAGACTACTAAGCAATAATTATGGATGTGCCAGAGTTTTGACCCAAACCTGGTTCTGAGCCGGAAATTCCAGAACAAACCTGGGTTTGTGTTAGAAATGCCATGAGTCGTTTGCAGAAATACTGAAAGTTTGTCTGTCTGTTTAGAGATCAACTTTCGATTTGTGGACCTGTCATTGGAACAAACCCTGGTGGGATTATTCAACGCTACCAATGATATTGGTAGAAAATGGTTAAAAATGTGTAATAAAAAGAGTTATGGCAATACTGTAAGTTGGTTGTAAACGGAGACTATTTTGGGCTGGCCATTCTCTTTTTGTATAGTTATGTATACACAGGTGGCCATGTTTAATTGGTCTGCTGCTGTATTTTATTTTGATCCCCCACCAATCTAATAAAATTCTTTGATTGCATATAAATCTAGCAGAAAATGCCCTTAGCATCCTTCAACTGGACAGTATGTTCAGGGCTTGCGAATGGTCCACCAAGACAACGGACTGTCGGTCGTGGCAAAAGTAGCCGTGATCGTTAGTCCATAGAGGACAGCACTAATCACCCATGGTTTTCCAACCTGTCTGATTGCCCATTAGATTTGGACGAATGGTCAGACGCTGGTCTCGCCAGCCCTGGAAACCATCCATTATTTCATCCCAAATAACCGATATACTGAAATAACACCAGACTGGCTGGTGTGTTTGTTTTATAATTTGGCTTACGCAAACAATTCTTATTAGCTTTTTAAGGAAAGTAGTAGTAATATTCATGGTAAAAGTAGTAAAGAGTATTTCCACCTTCTAAATAGTTTTTTTTATATAATGTAGGGCACCCTGCCCACCCCCAAATGCTATGTTAGATTGCTAAAAAAAAAAGAACCGGAACTCTACTTACAGCCCCTCGCTCCTGTGGCGCTCTGGTCTGTCCCTATGTTTGGTGGAACTTGCAAACAGGGGACAGACTTACAGCCAAGGTTGTGATTGGCTGAGAGGCAGCTAATTACAGGCGCTGCTGCCAGCAATGCAAGTAGAGTTCTGATTCTTTTTTTACGCTAGGTGAAGAGCAGCTATGGAGGAATCAGGCAATGGGAGGGGGGAAAGGACTCCCCTGCGCATGCCACGGTCCTCTCAGAGGAAAAGGAGGAGGTAGAAACCTTTCATACAGGAAGACACTTCCTACTCTTAATTTTCCTGGACTTTGAACAAGCACTGCAGGAGAACCATTTGGAGCAGAGATGTAAGTTAAGAATTTTTTTTTAAACTACACAGTGGCTCCAGTAGTGGGTTAAATTAATTTTGGGGGTGGAAATGCTCTTTAAAGCTTGTAAATTTCCTTAGTTTTCTTAATGAAGATGATCCATAGATAATCTTATTTCTTTTTTGTTTAGGATTGTTGAAAGTGTTGATATAATAAAAAGAAAAAGGGTATTGATATCTTTTGTCAGAAACATATTAATGTTTTTATATCTAATATAATTCACATTCGCAGGGCCTGTTAAAACACAGCACAGCATTGACCTTCAGCAGACAGCAGGTACATTAATAGTTTAAAGAAAACAGATAGAGGAGCCATGGCTGCAAGATGTCATGTTGTTAATGTTTGTATAAAGAAATGCACAGAACTGCGTATAGTAATATGATCTGCACTACATAAGAAAATAAAAATAAGTACATGGTGCATTGTAAATGATGCACCTACTCAGAAAAGTAATCAGCCCAGTGAAGATACATGGTTTTAAAGGGCATGTCCATCAATTTATTTAATTTTCATTTTTACTGTTTAGCTGAAAAACAAGAGGTAAATGCACTATGTCTTACCTCCCGTTCTTCAGTAAACTAGCAGGAGAGGAAGAGAAACTTACCCGCAGATCGCTTTAGAGCCAGCTTCTCTGACAGCCTCTGATTCATCCTTGCACTGTGTGCAAAGAACTGTGGATACATTGGAGTCCTTCAGCGGCGTTGAAGCAATTCGGGTAAGTTTATTCTCCTCTCCTGCTAGTTTTACTGAAGAAGAATGGGGGGTAAGACAGTGCATTTAACTCTTGTCTGTCAGTTAAACAGTAAAAATGAAAGTTAAATTAATCGATGGACATACCCTATAAAGTTGTTTCATATGGGCTGCCATCTTGACTCCTCCACCTGTACCCACTGGGTATTGCAGATGCCCAATAGCTATGCATTAGGGCCTGAGGATAAATAGCAAACTTATCTCTATTTTGCATGTATACTTGCTTATCAAAACTAATTAATACTGCTCCTACAATACATTTATAAAAACAACATAGTTCAAAGCTGCAGGGGGAGGGGAATGAAGTGAACCAGATCTTAGCACAGCTCTGTGCAATGCATTTCTCATCAGTGTACCTAAGGGAAAGTTGGAGGGTATTCAGAAATCTGTTTCATTGCGTGACCCCTCATTCGTTAATGTTCTCTATTGTAATTTGGTAATAAGAACCATTTAATTGTTTAATAAAAATTTAGGGCAAAAATTAATATGTCCCTGCAGTTTATGGTTATACTGGTTTATGGTTATACTACACCTTCCAGCATCCCTTACAGGACAGAGTTACTTAAAGGGTATGTCCACCCTTAAACCTATTTTTTAATATAGCCTTCCCCCTGGTCCCCCAGCCCCAACCGCATTATTTTTATTTTTAGAAAGCCCCCCAAACTCTACTTACCTCCCCTCTTTCCTCCGCCGCGCTCCCAGCCCTCTGCTTGCGAGGAAATGCAAGCAGAGGGGTGGGACCGGCAGTCATGGACAGCTCACTTCGGCGGAGGAAAGAGGATAAAAGGGGAAGTGGGGGGGGGAGGGGGGGAGAGGTAAGTAAGAGTTTGGGGAGCTTTCTAAAAATAAAAAGCATGCGGTTGGGGCTGGGGGACCAGGGGGATTACTATATTAAAGGGGATTAACGCTAGGGGGAGGGAATCTGGAGAGGGAGGGGGAGAAGGGCTGCAGTACGCATGCCAAACTTCTCCCGGAGGCCAGGTAGGAGGCAGAGTCCTATATGGACTCTGCTAGCCTCCTGGTGGGCAGTTTTTGGGACTTTGGGGGGGACTACAGGAGAACCCTATGGAGCTGGGATGTGAGGTAAGGATTAAACTACACTACATGGTGGGGCCAGTAGTTGGGGGATTATAGTTTTGGGGGTGGACATGCCCTTTAAAGGAGAACTAAAGTCTCCAGACAACATTGTCCCAATAGACCAGAGCAGATTCATAAACATACAACAATCTGTGTATCACCTCTCCCTTTGCTGTGGCCATTGGGTGATTTACGAAACAACCTAAGAGTACTAGGGTCAGCTTCCACAATCCACCATTGCTGGATAAACCCCCAGCTAAGTGTCTGTGTACAGGCACATGCTCTGTAGTGCTCAACAGATCAAAACAAGAAGTTGCCACCTTGCTTCCTAGAAGCTGACAGCCAGTCACATTACAGCACAGAGATCCTTCCTCTCCCTGACACAGAACAGGGATTTCAGTTTTTTGTTTTTAAACACATTCAATGCTCCTGTCCTAACAATAATATAATCCTTTACTTTTCATACAAAAAGAAAAGTAATCTTTGCAGTGTATTTCATAGATAGCATGGATGTAAGAAACGGAATACTAACATTTCAGCAAAAATAATAAAAAAAATAAAAGTCTGGGGAATAGAACCTGCATTTACTCTGTCTTGCTAAAAGTAGAGCTCTTACCTCTAGGCTAACAGAGATAATATATAAAACACTGGTACATGTAGAATATTTTACAATGTACATAATGGAAACAAAAAATAAGGTAACTTTGGGGATTCGAACTTGCAACCTTCTGAACTGTGTGGTGAGCCACCACTGAGTATGCTGAACACTTGGTACATTTAGGAGCTTTATCTTTTGCTTAGGACATAATAGAAACAAAAAAAGAGAAATCTGGGGTTTTGAACTCGTGGCCTTCTGAATTGTGTATTTTTAAACCTGGTGCCTTACTGGTGTGCCAGATACATTTGGAAGCTTTATTTTTTGCTAAATGAATCCTTTAAAAAAATGGAATATGGAAGTCCCTGATAAGACTTTGATAGCTGTTTGTTACCCTGCAGTTTATTTTCCAGCAACTCACACTGAATGGTTAATAAATTATGGTAACAATCAGCTTTTAAAGTCTTATCAGGGACTTCCATATAGGTGTGGAGACATCTGTATAGAAAACACTCTGTTTTCCCGAGAGACGGTGAATACTGGGGTCAGGGGGCGTAGTTCTTTGATGATTTCATGGGCTGTGGGTTGTACTGGCAACAACATGGATGCCTTCTTACTTACAGAATCTATTACTCATATGTACTAAATGCAACTTACTAGAGATGAATCTTTCAATGTATAGGTGTTCTGGGGAGAAAAACTTTGACATTAGGTTTTAAAAATTATAAGTTTAGTTCTCCTTTAAGTATTGCCAAAATGTGCATTTTTCAGGGCAGCAATACATATATCTGGTTAGGAATGCTGGAGTTTAGTTTAACCATCAACCAAGATCGTTTTAACCATGTCTTGTGATATATTCATTGCTGCCCCAAATTATGCAGTTTTTAAATCACTGTTTGATAATGGATAATTGGGGGTGTAGTACAACCTTCAACTAGGACAATTTCAAAAACACAAAATTTGCTTCATACTTCCTGCAATTTTTTTTTCCTGGTCTAGAACATGGCAATGGAATTCAAAGCATTAATTTCCCATTGCCCATGCGTGACAGGAAATATTAAGCAATGAATGCCTAGCTATGCTCCCCTTCTTCAGGTACATCCGATCTAAACCTGGGGACACAACATCCAATAATTCTGCCTAACTTTTGGGCCAAAATATTGAATAGTTTTTTTCGGATGGATGCATCCGACTGCCATCGAATGATCGTGCGCATCGACAAATCACGACCAATCGTGTGGTCCACTACTTTTGGCTGCGGCTACTTTTGCCGTGACCAATAGTCTTTCGTACTGGCCGATTGGTCGAAGTGCTGAACTGTCAGTCAGGACAAAGGATTGAAATGTATGTTTTTCTTTAAAGGCATGTCCACCCCCAAAACTATAATTTAACCTACTACTGGCCCCACTCTGTAGTGTAATAAAATCCTTACCTTACATCCCTGCTCCAAATGGCTGCTCTGTGTTTAAAAATAAATGGTCCCAGAACTGAACCCTACACTTAAGATTAAAGCCCACATAGATATAGCTCCATTGACCACTACTCTCTGTGATCCAACAACCAATTCTCTATCCATGTACAAATGTTTTTAATCTATATTTTTGATTATCTCCCCTCTGGGAATTCTCTGTAATAGTGCGCCTTCAAGATTTGTTGGCTCAAACTAGGTTAGTAATTGTTACAGAAGGACTAATAGATGCACCTGCTACTGAGTAGGATCTCTTCAATGCAGTCTCCTCCTTCCTATCCATAGGATACCATAGATCAATAAAATCTTCCATAGAAAGAACCACTTTGTGGTATATTTGCAGTAGATTTGGGTGCTTTATAAAGTCTTTTCATATCTGATACATTGAAGGGGTACTTTTTATAAAAATTTTGTGAAATCTCACATTTCCGATCCGTTTTTTTTCTACTCTTTTATCTTAGTAGCAGACTGCAAAGCATTAATAAAAATATAATTTTCCTTAATAGAATCTGATTGATCTAGAGCAAGTTTTAGTGTTCTCTTCATTTTAAGAATCAGGTGATTCCAGGTTTCTTGAGGAAACATACAGGCCGCCAATTCTTCTTTTTGTACATCAGAACCTGAGATTTCTACTCCAGTTTTACTTAAAGGATCTGAATTTTAAATTTGATGGACCTGAAAACTTGTCCCAATTCCCAGACAATTTGGAGGCTGCCAAGTCAGCTGCTTTATTAGTAAACGAACTTTCCATAATCTGTTTAACAACCGTGACTTGCTTAGATGAAGAAAATTCAGATATATCTTTTCTTTCCCTTAAGAGCCTCGTTGTAGCACAGAGCACACTCCAACTTATGAGCTGGTTTTGTGTCTTATAATTGGATAGAGAGAGTGAAAGAGAGACCAGTGACAAACCCTGAAACATGCAGGACAGGAAAAGAGACACAGCGGGAGGCAAATAGCTTAAAGAGACACTAAAATGAAAAAGAAAATGACTTGCCTTTATACTTTTCTAGAATTTAAGTGCTCTCAGGGACTTGACCTGTCACTAGATCTCCTCATATCCTGTTCAGCTCACTCCTAGTTAGTATGCATGTCTCCTCTCTATGTATCCACCCCCTCCCAAAACTGAGTGCGCATGGCAAAATTCTCCCGGAGGAGAAACAGAAGGCAGAGTCCTATATGAACAATAGAAAAATGTAATCTTACACGTTTCAGGCTACAATGCCCTTACTCATAGACTCAAACTCTGTACAACCCTCCACCTATATAAAAGCAGTCGTTAATTAGTTAAAAAGCACCAGAGTTAACCCATTATTCACTTTGCATATGTTTCGTCTTTCCTCTACACATTATCTGTCAAATTAACTTTATGATGTGTAACTTCTATGTAAGTAGCAGCCATGTCTGAGATTTAATAACAAAATAACTGGTAGACATTTGACCGGGACTAGTATACTGTTCGGAGATACCGGGAGTGGATATTGCGCTTGCCTTCTAACATGGACCCTATTTTGCAGAGGAGCCATATAGTTTGGATCGATTCTGTGTTCGGCAGAAAGTGCAACATGAACAACCACTAGAGGGTTGTTGTTGTGAGTATAAATGTACTCTGTTAAAGCCTGGGGACGCCCAATGAATCGTTTGCACACATTTTACTACGGGTCTAATATTAACTTTTACTCAATAATTTTTTTTTTGGACTGTAGGTTGGGATCACGCACCCGCTGCTTGACTACGAAGGGGGAGTCTATTGGTATTTGCCAACCATCCCAAGGATTTTCATTGTTCATAAACCAGCACTGAGCACTTTTTTTTGATAACACCTGTTGTGTTTGTAGGGATTACAGAGGTATTATTGCACTTTATTAAAGTCGGGTTTAATGATGTTTCCTAGAATTATTGCCTGTTTGGGGTATTTTATTCTGTTATAATATATTAGGTTGTAAATGATTAAATGTTTAATAAGTTTGCATTCATTTTGAGTGGATAGCGTGTTTGTTAAACTGAGGCTCAGTGTTATACCTGATGTTTTTTTCAATTTGGGTTACAATCATTATTGTTATCTATATACATATAGGATCAGGCATTGCTGCAAGTGCTGTTTGGGGGTTACTTTGGCGTGGGGGGCCTTACCTTATAACATAGTTTTTATATTGTCCCTTTTTTCCCCAGCACCATCTAATATTGGACTGGTCAGTAAACCTGGACCTGTAAATTATAGCGGTGATCACTCATGTATCATATTTATATTTTATAGTGATCTGAGATACATGGTGCTGGAAATCGTTGCACTCCTGCATGTACTAAACATATGGATAACCTTTGTAGTGTCGTGGATAGGCACACATGTTGAGGGTTAACTAATGTAAGAATTTGATGTTGGAGGCGGAGTGAAGTGATGTCATTTCCTGCTACTGGGTATAAATGGATGTTAAGTTGATAACTATTTGTGAGCATGAAGAAGAGGGCGTCAGCTCTCGAAACGCAGCTCTGTTGATCATAAATAATGCTGCCTTTTATACCCATATATGTGGAAAAGATAAAGCCATATTCCCTGAGGCATTGCACCAAAATATATGAATGTAAGCGGAGTGCTGTAAAAATAAATACTATCAGGGCTATGTACCGAGAATCGCTATTGCTCACTTTTGCCCTCTTTAGGCAATGCACTGAGCTGATAGTGGCTCTCAGTGCATTGTGACTGGAGTTTGCCTTTTGCTAATCTTTAACGCAAGCTATCTACTGGCGTTAGAGATTACGTATTAAAGAGCCGTAAATGGCTCAGTACATTGGTTGCAGCAGTTGCACAACATTTTGCGTAACGTCGCAACTGCCGTTAGTTGTGTCTTAAAGGGCAACTGTGGTCTCCATACAAGTTGATTTTAAATGAAAGGCCAGTTTCCTACCTTTAAAACGAGCCATCAACCACCTCCACAGCCCAAGATATAAAGACATTACAGACCAGAAAGTTAATGGGTGGGAGGATGATGTGACATTCCTAAGGCTGCTCCCCAGCACAGCCTCAGACTTCAGTGTGTGAGGGAGACAGGAAGTCCCTCCCCCTCCCTGCTGTTTGAAGATCCCCACAGAGAAGGTAAGGTAATCTACAGCCCTACTCTCCCACTATGTGAAAACAATCTTTTCAGTTGCCTAGGTATGGAGGAATTAAATACAGCATTGTGCGATGTGGATACTTCTGGCAGATATCCTTTACCCAAGAGGATGCCGGGAGAATATTATTTAAAGAATCTCAGAAAAACGGACTTTTCCAATAAGGACTTCAATTTCCAATATTTAAATCTCGAGAAGAAAGAGATGGATTATCAGTTACATGGGGTCTATCTATCGGAGTACTAAAGGGTGAAAAGGATCCCTAAAGGATTTAGGGTGAACAATGTACCCACCCTTGAAAGGTTATATAGAGAATTTTGTGCCAAGTGGTGTGGCATTTCGAATAAATGCTCATTCAATCTGATGTTACTAGTGATTGAATACGCTAGCAAAGAATTGAGTGTTATTCAGGATGAAATAAAGAAATTTGATGCCACCACTTTGGAATCCCTACAATGTGACACTACCAATGATTTGATGATGAAACTTACCGATATAAGAATGAGCTGACAGCCTTTAAGAACAATCAGTTCAGGAGGGTTGAGGTTGACTATAAAGAATAAAGGGTGTATGGATGGCTAACAGGCAACAGAGACCCCATAAGAGGTAGATGGGTGGGGAGACAAAGAAGTCGGAAACCAATGAATACTGTAGATAGCTCGGGTAAATCCTCAGGTTCGGATTGGGAAAAAGGGAGGAGAGACGCTGCCCGTGATCAAGGGGGACAGAAGGATCATCCTTTTCAAGGGGTGACCACTCGCTCTGGCGCCATGACAGGAAGAAGTGGTGTACCAGAAGGGGGGGGGGCACAGCCGTAAGCTCAAAACCTCCGAGGAGCCAATAGAAAATGTAATATTTAATTTGAGCAAACATGTCCTGCCGAAGGATGAGATGACGCTATAGTATTGTACTCACGGGTCCGTTGGCGGCACTCCAGCTTTCCACAGCTGGTGCAAATAAATCCCAGATGATTAGGTGCCTCCCCGCATCGGCACACAATAATAATGATTAGTGTGAAAGAACGTGGGATATGCAGCTCAAGATGTGGATAAAAATCATTCCTTTATTTCAAACACATCTATATAAATTCAGCATACATCGTCAGGGAGTACTAGCACCCAGCAGACAGCCTGACGCGTTTCATGGGATAACCCACTTCATCAGAGGCTGAAAACCAATTGACCCATACATTCTTATATATCCTGCCCACAGATGACATCACAGATATTAAAGGTGAGTTTTAAAGGTAAGTTTTAAAGGTGAGTTTTAAGGGCAGGTAATAACGATATCAGATATATATACTTCTGATAGTGTAAAATGGGCTAAAACATTCAATTATGCATAGATTAAAAACCACAAGTATTTAGACATACCAAAACATGGCACGTAGATAAATGTATCTATATGTTGCTACATTTAAGATCTATATCTGGGTGGGAGACTAAATAAATAAATAACTAACTGATTGACTAGGTCAAATGCAGCGTGTTAAGGGATAAATACAAGCATAGATCAAATTCAACAATAATCATACATATATATATATATATAAATACATATTAAATAAGTTGATAATAAGTCATTAGACATGTATATAAATAAACAAGTGAATACTCGATTGGACATATATATCTAAATACTTGATTGAACATATAAATGAATAAATAAAGACATACAAATACAAAATGGCCAGATCTTATATACCGCTATTAAAATACAAAGCTATTTGGACACAAAAATGCTTAAATGGGGACTTAAGGAATCTCTACAAGTAAAAATATGTAAGTACATAAGTAAAAATATATGTCACTCTAGATGGGCATGGCATTCATGTTGTTACATGTGCAATATCTACAATTTATACATATGAATGTACATATATAATATTGTATAATACCATATGGGGAGACCAGAAGGATAGACCATATTATCGTAATTCTAATGATTATACAAATAGACAAACGTTATAATTAGCTATAATTAGCTTATATGTCAAAAAAGCAACTTAGTTCAAACTCTCTGTTCAATCCATCTGGATGAATCGTATTAAGTTTGTGTATCCATCGTGCCTCTAGTCTCATCAAACATTTATTTTTGTCCCCTTTCCTAGGTCCTCCTAAGATTCTATCTATTATGGTAAAAGTAATATTAGTTATGCCTGTATGTTTCTCTATAACATGTTTAGATATAGCTGAGGTAATATCCCCTCTTTTTATGGCGTACAGATGTTCAGATATACGTATATTGGCCGTTCTGACTGTTTTACCCACATACTGTGCCCCACATATACATGTAGCTAGATATATAATGTGAGTGGACCTACAATTGCCATATATTTTTATATTGTATATACGTCCAGTCGAACTACTGGTAAAGGTCTTGGTAGGTTTTACGATCTTACATGTGGCACATCTTTTATGGCCACAAGGGTAACTGCCTCAGGTTCTTATCCAATTATTTCCCCTAAGGGGTTTGCTACTGAATAAACTGGGGGATACGTAAGATGCCACGGTTTTCCCTTTCCAAAAGGAGAATTTGGGATTATCCGCTAGACGGGACCCTAAAACTGGGTCTCCAAGTAAATGGTGCCAATGTTTTCTCACTATTTGGCATATTTTATTTGAATGTTGAGTATAAGTCATAACAACATATGGGGTGTCACATTTATATTTATACATACTATTCATGCATTTTCCATTCCTGTTTTCATCTTTATTTCTATCATTGTTAGCGTTATTGTAATTTTTCTTATTCATACACAACGATAATAGATCTTCTCTATTTTTGAGACAGCTTTCTCATATGCTACTCTGATGAGGGAGGTGTTATACCCCCGTTCTAGTAGTCTGTCCCACAGCTCCATAGCACTATCCTGAAAAGTTTGCCATGAGGAACAAATTCTACGGATCCGTACGAATTGTCCTTATGGTATCCCACGTATAGTACTGGTGAGATGGTTGGAATTAGCCCTCAGTAATGTATTGCATGAGATGGGTTTACGATATAACTCCGTGGTTATCTTGTCCTCATCATTACTAAATGTTATATCCAAAAAATCCATATGTTCTTTTTTAATGGACATAGTGAATGTGAGTCCAAATTCATTGTTATTACAATACCTTAGGAATGACTCCATAACATTGGTATCTGCTGTACATATTAAGAGAAGATCGTCTATATACCTAAAATATTTAATTATATATTTAGAATATGCATTATCCAAGGTATATATATAGCGCATCTCCCAGTACCCCATGAGGAGGTTGGCATACGATGGTGAGAAAACCGCCCCCATCGCAGCCCCCCTCCTTTGGAGATAGTAAGTACCATCAAACATGAAATAATTGGTATTTAATAGATGTTCCAGTGCCTTAATAATGAAGGTATTTTGTGTGGGTGGATACAATTTGTGATGATCTAACCAATATTTAATCACCTCGACCCCTTTATTGTGTGTTATCGAGGTATATAGTGCGTTAACATCCATCGTGATCCATACATCCAAGGATGAGATGAAATTATTGAATAAGGGATTATCTTTTATCCCCACCCCCAGATTTGATCCATTTGAGGCTGAGGTTGACCTTTTTAAACTCCAACGGACGCTAAAATTTAAAGATTATTTCAAAGACAAGCAGACTATCCCGAAAGAAAGATTCACACCAAAAAGTAAAAAAGATCTACCTAACACACCCCCATCTATCAAGGTATTTCAGAATATGGTGTCACATGATATCAGAGACCGCTAAGAATAAAAAGAAAATATACTCCAATCTATCTGAGGGGGAGAGAGGGGTCATTAGGTCACTGAAAGAGGACCCTGAACTGGTAATTTGTCCCTCCGATAAGGAGGGAGGAGTTGTATTATTTGATAAGGCCTTTTACAGAAGGGAACTCCTAAACCAACTTCAAGATGAAAAAACATATGAGAAATTAGTTAAGGACCCGATGGATGCATATTGTGTCAAACTCAAAGATAAATTGGAGTGTGCAGTAAGATGTGGATGGGTAATGCGGGAACAAGTTAAGTTTCTCAATGTGAAGAATCCGAAATGCCCACATATATACATGCTTCCCAAGGTCCACAAGTCCCTGGTGGCTCCCCCTGGGTAGACCTATTATGTCAGCGGTGGGCTCCCTCTTTTTACCAGTTGCACAATTTATTGATTATTTCCTCCAAGACAGCGTGACACAGATATCTTCATATACCAAAGATACTGGCCAATTATTGGAGACTTTAAGTGTGAGGAGAATTTGGCGTGATATTTTATTGGTATTCCGAATAAAGATTGTTTTTGCTTTTAACTTCTGCACGGATCGAAGTTTATTCCGGTGTGCGCCGATGTTCGTTTGTTTGCTGCTTATATATAAAATTAACTGCCAACATTCAGGAGATGAGTGTGGAATTTTTGGATTTGAGTATTTTTAAGAATAGAAGCAAATTTGGAATGGCTTTGTACAGAAAGCCGACTTTCAAAATTACCCTGCTGCACAGACAGTGCAGCCCCCATTAAGAGAGGAGTAACATTTTCCCAGTTGTTAAGAATTTATCGTAATAACACTGATAATGCCCAGAGGGAGGTTCAGATAGAGGAGATGGTTAATATATTTTTGGCCAGAGGATACCAGAGGTCAGAAATGGACATAGCTAACAAGAAAGTGGAAGCGTTTCTGAAGGGGGAGGCGAGGGACCGCCGGAGGGATCCTGTCAAATGTATACATTTTATCTCTATCTTCCATCCGCTGAGTAGGGATATGAACACTAGTGTGGATAAACATTGGGATCTAGTGAGACAAGATAGGCATCTGCCATTTTCTAACTCTAAAGTGAGACATGTATAAAAGAAAGGCCAGAGTCTTCATAAGCTATTGGTTTTCACAGACAGTAGCCCAAAAAAAAGAGCCCTCACCACAAAAGTGAGATGTTTTAAATGCCCCAATTGTATGACATGTCAGAGTATGCTGATGGGACATAGTTTTGCTCATTCCCAAACAGGGAGATGCATTCCTATACGGAATTGGTTCTCATGTACGAGCAGGTTTGTGATATACCTAATCATACAGTATGTCCATGTAGTCTGGTGTATGTAGGGATGACCACCATGGCAAAAGAGGGCAAAAAAGAAGAAACCAACAATAAGTTTGGTGATATGGCCGTCGCTAGGCATTTTAAACTATTTAACCACCCATTGTCGACACGAAGATGTATGATAATTGATGGGGTAGGTGAGAGTTGTGGAGGAACTGAGCGAGAGACAGCTCTGCTCCGCCGCAAGGCCAGATGGATCTATGACTTAGAGACCCTGTCTCCCAAGGGTCTCAATGAACAGTGGGCCATTCAGTGCTTTCTATAAGCGGTCCTTGGGGAAGTGTTAGGGGTGGTCCTGATGGGGATTATAACTAGCACTTAGGGATGTGATTACAGGTCTCACTTTAGATGTCACTCTTTAGTTGGGTCCTATATTGATGTGTGGGAGCGATTATGGGTTGGACTTATTTGTACCTTTTAGATATCAAGTGTTCTGTTATGCTCATTTGTAATCAAGCTGGATGTAAGATATTTTGAAACATATAGATGGTGAATATTCTCTAGTACATTTCTTGATGCTCTGTTCTCCTTGATATGGGTGTATTATCATATGAGTTTGTTCTGTCCTCACGTATCTCTATTCTCTGACTACAGAGGGATTCGGAGCTAGGTTGCCTACCGACGGTCCAATGCTTCCCAGGAGGTTGCAGGTGGGTGTGTCAGTAATAGACATGCTTGTATCATGGGGGTTTGGGGGGGTGTCCGTTCATGAGGGTTGGACTCCCCCTGGATGACGTGCTTGAGGAGCCGACCAGGGGCACTTTGGGTATGATGTCATTGGAGGCGTGTATGCCCGTAGTATGTATTGACTATGTATTGGGTCGGAGCATGGAGGTACGTGAGTGGGGAGATGTGATAATGATGTTTTTAAACACACAGATTTTATGATTTGTGGCATGCACTGAGGTGGTTGGGCAGGGGAGGTTTTATTAAGGGGTTTGGGTCTAGACACGTGATTTGTAATTTCTTAGGATGGCTCCTGTGAGAGTGGAAATGCGTAGAGTGGACCAAATTCAATAAAGAGTTTTATTGGATGTTTAAAGGTCCAGTGAGTGCTATCTTGTACCAATCCCTTATATTATATAAATATATTTATATCTCCATAGGAGATTGCATTGAGTTTTTAGGAGCTACCAATGTGGTGGGGGGTATAGGATATTACACATAGGAAAGGTGTATATTTATGTGTTTACTATCTCACTGTTACCATTTAAATGACCATCAGTAAATGTATATAAAATTTAGCACTGACTTATATTAGGTACAACACAAAATATACAAAATACATAAACTTACTTACAGAGCTGAGATCCCTTTTTTAAAATGGAATGGTCAAACGGCAGCTTAAACCACACCCCTGTCTGCTCCATATGAAAGGAAGTATAATCCAAAAAAAGCTTTCTGTCTGCTACACAGGATGTGATGTGTATTGTAATGGACATATACACCAAGGCTCCTTATATACCACCTCCAGCCTGCAGGTGGTGTCAGTGAGTAATAAAATGCAAGACATCCCTGCTCTCTATGGTAGGAGGAGAGAAAATGGATTGTGGTGAGTGTTATGGAGTGATATTGACTGCAACACAAGATCCTGTGTATAAGATCCTGTGTATATAAGATCCTGTGTATAAGACCCTGTGTATAAGATCCTGTTACCACCTGTTGGAAGGACAGATTATTGGACAGACAATTTACCTTATTAGATACAAACTCTGAGGCAACAGATAAGTGTACACCAACTTACAAGGACGCACAATATACAGGCCTGGTCAATATTCATAGTGGTGCACCATAGACAGGGGCAACCCTGATTACTGCACATGGTATGCGGGGAACCTGTTTAATGTTTTTGTGCCAGACCACCAGAGTAACCCACTGTGTGCCATGCTACCCATAATCCTTCCATAAAGAAGTGATCTGATACAAATTGATGGCAGCAGTGCTGGTATTACCATTTATACTCCCTGTTTTCTTTGTATATTTGTTCTCTGTATTAAGCTATGGAGGCTGCTACTGATCATATTGATTTAGGGCTAGGCCACACTAGCACGTTTTTCGCGCGTTTGCGCACGCGTTACGCGCTCGCGTTTGCGCCCGCGATTTTGCGCTAAAATGGAAATCGCGGGAACGCAAAAATTCCCGCGATTTCCGATGCGCATGCGATTGCGCGTCCGTTCGCGTTATGGTAACGCATGCGTTCACCATTTTTGGTGCGTTAACGCATGCGTGTCCATAACGTGAAAAGGCGAAAACGCGTGCGCAAAACGCGAGCGCGAAACGCGCAAGAATCGCGCACACAAACGCGTGCGATAACGCTCGCGATTTTGTGCGCGATTCCTGTGCGTTGCAGTGTGGCCTCACCCTGAAATCCTCCTGTCCATGTACCTGCAGATGAAATTCCCCAATTAGACTCAGTAGCTCTACCAGGCCCAATTGCCAAACCTATTTTTAAATCTGATCCATTTGATAGAGTAACTAGGGAGTGGACTGATTGGCTAGAACAATTTGAATTGGCAGTCACTATTAATGGTTGGGATAAAGGTGCTCACTTGCAAGTCTTTAGCCTTTTGCTTAGTGGTAAAGCCAGGCAGGTTTACCAAGGATTTACTGTAATACTGAAATAAAAAGCAGTTATCAGTTATTAAAAATTGCTCTGAAGCAATTTTTTTTCAATTAGATCTGTATAAAAAAAGTATATAAAGGATAAATCCATTTCTTTAGGTAAATTGGGAATGAGAAATGTTTGTTTATACGTATACTGCTATTACAATAACATGATGCTGTGAGGTACCTTCTGTTATAATATATGAGGTACCATCACCACTTGCCGTGGTGAATACTAATAAGTATTACCCTAGCATGTTTAGCTTCAACCACACAGTGTGGCAGGATTGCCTGTGGCTACTCTCAGACCTGCAGGATTATCCTATTTGGTTCCTCTGGAAGCTAGTGACTGTCTGAGTAACAGATTAAAATATACCTGTGGAAAGATTCTATATCCACACATAGCAAAACATACACACACATAAATTCCATTGTGCACCAACGGGCACAATTTTGGTAGCATATATATATATATATATATATATATATATATATATATATATATATATATACAAACATAGAAAAGATAATCAATGCACATTCCTGGGCCCCATACAATATCATATTATCTGCACACTGGCATACTTTATAACAAGGGGTTTTAGTATACTTACTGTGATACACTGAATGAAAAGCCTTCCAACCACGTCAAGGTAACCCCAGTCTGAAGGTCCTAACGTCTAACCTTTTCAATTTCTTTTACTTCAATTACGATTAGCAAACTTTTGCATTTCTCATTCTTACACACTGGATCCATATAACAGGCTCTCTCCCTTCCCCTCAGCCCTTTGGCTTTTTAAAATGAGGGAAGAGGCCATCCAGTGCTTTATATTAAAGGCAAGGACCTCCCTTAAGGGGCGTGTTGGGGGTGCTATTACCACATGGAGGCTTGACCAAGCCTCCCAATAAATACATACAATACAAGAATTGTGGAAGCACTCCATTAGGGCATTTACAACTACATTATGCGGAAGTGCAACTGATCTGGTCAAACATTTATACAACTAGAAAGATAATCAAGGCACATTCCTGGGCCCCATACAATATCATATTATCTGCACACTGGCATACTTTATAAACAAAGGGGTTTTAGTATCATTACTGTGATCACATGAATGAAAAGCCTTCCAACCACGTCAAGGTAACCCCAGTCTGGAAGGTCCTAACGTCTAACCTTTTTCAATTTCTTTTACTTCAATTACGATTAGCAAACTTTGCATTTCTCATTCTTACACACTGGATCCATATAACAGGCTCCTCCCTTCCCCCTCAGCCCTTTGGCTTTTTAAAATGAGGGAGAGCCTCCAGTGCTTTATATTAAAGGCAGAGGACCTCCCATTAGGGGGCGTGTTGGGTGCTATTACCACATGGAGGCTTGACCAAGCCTCCCAATAAATACATACAATACAAGAATTGTGGAAGCACTCCAATTAGGCGAATTTACAACTACATTTAGCGGAAGTGCAACTGATCTGGTCAAACATTTACAACATAGAAAAGATAATCAATGCACATTCCTGGGCCCCATACAATATCATATAATCTGCACACTGGCATACTTTATAAACAAGGGGTTTTAGTATACATTACTGTGATCACATGAATGAAAAGCCTTCCAACCACGTCAAGGTAACCCCAGTCTGGAAGGTCCTAACGTCTAACCTTTTCAATTCTTTTACTTCAATTACGATTAGCAAACTTTTGCATTTCTCATTCTTACACACTGGATCCATATAACAGGCCCCCTTAATGGGAGGTCCTCTGCCTTTAATATAAAGCACTGGATGGCCTCTTCCCTCATTTTAAAAGCCAAAGGGCTGAGGGGGAAGGAGAGAGCCTGTTATATGGATCCAGTGTGTAAAATGAGAAATGCAAAAGTTTGCTAATCGTAATTGAGTAAAGAAATTGAAAGGTTAGACGTTAGGACCTTCCAGACTGGGGTTACCTTGACGTGGTTGGAAGGCTTTTCATTCATGTGATCACAGTAATGTATACTAAAACCCCTTTGTTTATAAGTATGCCAGTGTGCAGATAAATGATATTGTATGGGGCCCGGAATGTGCATTGATTATCTTTCTATGTTTGTATAAATGTTTGACCAGACAGTTGCACTTCCGCTAAATGTAGTTGTAAATTCGCCTATGGAGTGCTTCCACAATTCTTGTATTGTATGTATTTATTGGGAGGCTTGGTCAAGCCTCCATGTGGTAATAGCACCCCCAACACGCCCCCTTTGGGAGGTCCTCTGCCTTTAATATAAAGCACTGGATGGCCTCTTCCCTCATTTTAAAAAGCCAAAGGGCTGAGGGGAAGGGAAGAGCCTGTATATGGATCCAGTGTGTAAGAATGAGAAATGCAAAAGTTTGCTAATCGTAATTGAGTAAAAGAATTGAAAAGGTTAGACGTTGGACCTTCCAGACTGGGGTTACCTTGACGTGGTTGGAAGGCTTTTCATTCATGTGATCACAGTAATGTATACTAAAACCCCTTTGTTTATAAAGTATGCCAGTGTGCAGATAATATGATATTGTATGGGGCCCAGGAATGTGCATTGATTATCTTTTCTATGTTTGTATAAATGTTTGACCAGATCAGTTGCACTTCCGCTAAATGTAGTTGTAAATTCGCCTAATTGGAGTGCTTCCACAATTCTTGTATTGTATATATATATATATATATATATATATATTCCTTCAGGTCTCCTTATTTCTTATTAGCTGCACCTGGCTTACATCACCAGCTGCAGAAGGCTATGGGAAACAGCAATTGAGTTGGCAAATAATGTATACCGTATAAACTCGAGTATAAACCGAGTTTTTCAGGCTGTAAAATCAGCCTGAAAACTCGGACTCGGTTTATACTCGAGTCACTCACCATTGAAGATCAGCGTCCTCTCCATTCCGGCAGCAGCATCCTCTCCATTCCGGCAGCCGCACGATCATTCCATGTGCTGGCGCGCTGGCCGACGTCACTGCCCGGCGCCAAGCCCGGCGCCAATTAGTGACGTCAGCCGGCGCGCCAGTACATGGAATGATCGTGCGTCTGCCGGAATGGAGAGGACGCTGCTGCCGGAATGAAGAGGACCTTACCAGCACACAGTCCCAGGAAGCCCTTGGATTTAGGGAGAGCCCACACTCCTGGATGAACAGAGCCCACAGGTACAAACTGAACTGGGTGGGAGGGTGAGGATGGCATTCAAGATGTTTTGGAAACTACAACTCCCAGCATGCTTTATTAGCTGGGAGTTGTAGTTTCCAAACATCTTGAATGCCAAGTGAGGGTGGCATTCAAGATGTTTGGAAACTACAATTCCCAGCATGCTTTATTAGCTGGGAGTTGTAGTTTCCAAACATCTTGAATGCCAAGTTTCTACCCTCGGTTTCTACTCGAGTCAACAACTTTTATTAGATTTTTTAGGTGAAATTGGGTACCTCGGTTTATACTCGGGTCGGTTTATACTCGAGTATATACGGTAGATTCTCATCTCTATTACATGGCTATTACTTGAACTTTCCATTCTTTGTATTTTGTGGTATTTTGCATTTTGTATATCCATTTTGTGTATGAAATAAAATCTTTACATTATTTATGGTTTTCTTGGGTTGCAGGACCCTAAATGGTGGAAAGAAAATTGGTAATATGGAAGTTAGCCTGGTAAAGATGGGAGAAATAGAGAATGGGGCAGATCATATCACAACAGATGTACATGGACAGAAGGTACAGTATAATATTGTGTGCAAAGATAATCATGATACTGTTAACATAACTTTGTTCCTCTTGTCAAGGGGTCTGTCAGTACACAAATGATTCCCTTTCATCACCATATCCAAATGCACACTCACAAAAAGTTCTTTTGCATGTAAATAAAACTTTTTATGTAATTTTTATGATGTTAGAAACTTTTCATTTTGTCAGAAAAGAGTGAGACCGGAAGATCTGTTTTGTGAATATAATATGTCAATGTGAAAAAGCATAATGATGCTACAGCTGTGTTTTTATGAACAGGTATTTTTTTATGGATACATACCATTAAGATACTTTACTCATCTGTAAAGCCTATTTGCATAGTAATTATGGATCTGAAAGAAACATAATGAAACCTAGCAGTTTGCTACACCTGCGTGCTATGAGATAGCTTAAAATCATTAAGAGCAGCCTTTCTTAAACCGCATGCATTTAAATTCACAGGTTTCAAAGTTGAAATCTATTTAAATTTCTACAGCGTAGAAACTTTTAAAGGCTCAACATCTACTTTCTGAACATGGGCTAATCTCTTTGGACTGGGATTTGAAAATGATTTGAAATCGGACTCATCAGAACCATAATCAGATATTGCTTCTTTGAAGGAGTTTTGAATATCATAATTAAGTCCACCTTTCTAAACGCTCCAAAAGTCAGACAACTAAACATATGCAGCAAATAACCTTACTTTACCCTGAACTATTATTTTGCAGTCTGTCATCCAGTTCAGGCAATTTTCACAGGAACTATTTATAGACAGTGTAAATCATATTCACACATCCTTATAATACAGAAGAGTACAAATCCAAATGATCAAATGCTGTAGAATCATCCAATCACTGCAAAACCACTGCTGCTCCCAAGACACCAGAGGGCGACAGTATGTTACAAAGGTGACCAAACAACAATAAACTAACAAAAATAGCAGAAGAAAGAAAAATGTATATTATGAAAGATAATAATATGCAATGTAAGCATATGAAAACACTAAAGAGGACAGTTTAGGATTTTTCTTCAGACTGATTTTTTATTAAATTGCACATCTACGCCACCATAAAAGTCTTGTTTTCACTATGAATATAGATTGCTGTATACATTTTAACTAGTAACAGTTTTGCAATATTTCATCGAAGCTGTTGAGATGCTGTTAACATGATGTATACCTTTTCTAAGTATGTCTGAAATCAATACAATCTTTCTCTACAGTTCTGTTACTTACTTTAGTTTCACTTTAAACACCTTTCTCCCATGAAATAAGGAGATAAGTAGTTAATTAAAGGGACATTAAACCAATTTTATGTACTCCATTCAGAACATGAAATCTGTTTCTATTATTCACAGTGGGAGGAGAACGCTTACTCCCACCTCCCTGTGAATAATAGAACGTCTGGGTAAGGCTTCATTCACACTAGGGTCAGCGTACCGCTGCGGGTAACATCACGCTGTAATGTTGTGCGATGTTCCCCTGCATTGATTTCAAACCGCCAACTACTGCAAACAGTGTGTTGCCGGCAGCACACTTTATCATAGCTCATTGGTGTAAACGATACCATTCACTTCTACGAGCAAAGCATTTTGGTGTGATGTCAACACTTGACATCACACAAAAACATCCCCTAGTGTGAACGAGCCCTAAAAGTTACACTTACCTGCCGGCAATCCACTTTGAGCTTCTCCCCAGCATATGGCTCCATGTCCCGACCAAGCTTTTTTCTTCTGCGCATGCGCACCAATACAAAAGATAGGAGCCCAATAGGGACAGCCCACCTGACCGCTGTGGAGGAGCCACGAGTGGAGCGCCGGTAGGTAAGTGTATCACTGTTACCCGGGGTATTCTATTATTTACAGGGAGATAGGAATAAGTGTTCTCACCTTCCTGTAAATAATAGCTACAGATTTATTGTACTTGATAAAATTAAGGGGAAAGTCCACATACAATCATTTCCACCACATTCTGTGAGCCCCAAGCTGTAGCATTGTTTTCACAAACTTTGTTTGATTTTTGTCATTTGTTGTTTGTGCCCTTTAATGCTGTTTTCTGTAGAGAATATTTTGGAAAGGCCTTTTAAACATCAGAGGAATTAATGACTCATCAGATTCATGGGCACTGTTGTTGATTTGAATTTCTTTCAATTCTTTTAAAAGGTTTTCTTTTCCCATTCAAGTAAGCCTATTGGATTTTACATGATTTAGCTTGGCTATATGCTCAATAACTTTTGTTATGAAGAATGTAAAAGCCTGTGTACCCAACAGCATTAAAATAAATGGACAGCATTTTGCATCCTTTTCTGTTTTGCATAATATATGTTAAACTCGCCATTAAAATGTCTTGTTCTTTCGTTTCAGTGCTCTTTAGTTTGTGAGTGCTCTGTGCAGGAAACTTTCAGCGGAAAGGACACTTTACCGTTATTAAATACAGGTACGAAATGTCTCCCAAGTTTTCAGGATGTTCTGCAATTTCTAAATGTTTTCATGCGAATTGCTCTTTCCTACTGTACTTAAAATGGGTAAGTACAGTAATAAGAAAACTGGTGTCATTTTGTATATGGATTATTTATAATCAAATGGGTTAAAAATGGTGGTAGGAAGGCCTGCTGAGTGTATGCATTTATTCAGTGCATGGTAATGTTTACTGGTTCACCAAAATATACTGTAGCTCCACAAGCTGTTTAGCTGAAACTATGTGAGTAAAGCTATTTTATACTTGGTTTTTATCCTGTATAAGGGGGATAGAGATGAGGTACCTATTAAGGAATACACGCAAATCAGTTTGAAATTGATATCTATTTATTACACAACATGTTTCGAACAATCGTAGTCCTTTATTAAGTCTGTCTAATTTTACTACAAAACTTGGGTGCTTTGAGGCAGAGCACAGAGGGAACCACCAACGCAGCTATTGTTTGTTTTGTTCTGAAAAACTGCTCAGGTCTGCAGAGAATGTTGCTCTAATATTCTAGAAATAAAGCAGAAAATGTATATTTGTTCTCATGATAATTATTAAAAGGGGACCTTAAACGTAGACATCCCACCCTGCCACTATGTACTTGTGGGCGGGGGGAGGGGGCGTGGTGTTGCGGCGTGACGTCATTTACGTTATGTTGTGGGCGGGAGGAGGCGGGGTTGTGGGTGTGACATGGGCGGTTTGGGGGTGTGGTGCGCGAGAAGAGGGCGTGACGGGGATTCAGATCCGGGAGGGGGGGGGATATCTGTAAATGCAATATTAAAAAGTTTAAAATAACATGTTTAAATGTTTTTGGTTTTTTTTTCTGATTTTGTGTGCTGCTTCCTACTCGTCTTTCCCAACAGTCTCTGAGCTGTTGATCATAAATGTATATCAGATCAGTACAGTACAGTGTCAAATTAACATTTGACCAGAAAGTAGATATTCCTAACAGCAGAAGGTCTTAGGAAAAATAGGGGAAGGTGCAGCCACAATCACAGTACACATTAGGTAAGTCTCAGGCCTGTTTTCTGAAACAAACTAATTGCTTCTTCTATATATATAAAACGCAATGTATGTGTGTTTGTATGTATGCTTGTTTGTGTGTTCCAGATAAACTTCCAAATGGCTGGGACAATTTTCATGAGACTTGGTACAATTATATACAAGGATCTGGGGTAAAGCATAGGCTACTTTACAACTTTTAAAAATGCCTCCGTACCCCATTTTTAAAGTTAATTAACCTGTGTGCTGCCATCTGGTCACACTCGGTCACCTCCTCTCACTGCCCAGACTCAAGATTGAGAGGTAAACTGACCAATCCAAGATAAGTCTCTTGTACTGGGGGTTGGGCAGGCAGCTACTCATGGAGATCACAGTCGGCTAAGGAAAATGTAATTGTACATTGAACACCTTGTGTCCCTTTTCCCCACAAACAAAGGCCACGTACACCCTCTTTTTACTCTCTTTTCCATGGGTCATTTTTGTAAACAAATAGTGTTTTCTGGGGGATATTGCGTGTCAATAATTCAATTTGATCGATTGCAGTAAAAAATTAATGTGAGATGTTGTACCTCATTGATAAGGGGAAGTTGATGTACTATGCTTTAAAGGGGAACTTGATGCGATGCATGCTAAAAGGGAAGTTGATGCGATACGCGCTAAAGGGGAAATGTATGCGATACGCACTAAAGGGGAAATTGATGCCATAGGCGCTAAAGGGGAAGTTGATGCGATACGCGCTAAAGGGGAAGTTGATGCGATACGTGCTAAAACGGAGGTTTATGCGATACACACTAAAGGGGAAATTGATGCGATAAGCGCTAAAGGGAAGGTTGATGCGATAAGCACTAAAAAAAGTTGATACGATGCATGAACGGGAAGTTGATGTGATACGCACTAAAGGGGAAATTGATGCGATACGCGCTAAAGGGGAAGTTTATGCGATACGCACTAAAAGGGAAATTGACGTGATAGGTGCTTAAGGGGAAGTTGATACAATAAGCACTAAAAAAAGTTGATGCGATGCATGAAGGGGAAGTTGATGTGATACGCGCTAAAGGGGAAGTTGATGCGATGCAGACTAAAGGGGAAATTGATGCAACGCGCTAAAGGGGGAGTTGATGCAATACACTCTAAAGCGGGAGTTGATGTGGTACACAATAAAGGGGAAGTTTATGCGATACACGCTAAAGGGGAAGTTGATGTGATACGTGCTAAAGGGGAAGTTGATGCGATACACGCTAAAGGGAAACTTGATGTGATCAGCGCTAAAGGGGAAGTTGATGCGATACGCGCTAAAGGGGAAGTTGATGCGATACACTTTAAAGTGGAAGTTGATGCGATACGCGCTATAGGGGAAGTTGATGCAATACACGTTAAAGGGGAAGTTGATGCGATACGCGCTATAGGGGAAGTTGATGAGATACGCGATATAGGGGAAGTTGATGCGCTGCGTGCTAAAGGGGAAGTTGATGCGATACGCGCTAAAGGGAAAGTTGATGTGATACGTGCTAAAGGGGAAGTTGATGCGATACACGCTAAAGGGGAACTTGATGTGATCAGCGCTACAGTGGAAGTTGATACGATAAGCGCTAAAGGGGATGTTGATGCGATACGCGCTAAAGGGGAAGTTGATGTGATATGCACTAAAGGGGAAATTGATGCGATACGCTTTAAAGTGGAAGTTGATGCGATACGCGCTATAGAGGAAGTTGATTTAATACACGTTAAAGGGGAAGTTGATGTGATACGCGCTATAGGGGAAGTTGATGAGATACGCGATATAGGGGAAGTTGATGCGCTGCGTGCTAAAGGGGAAGTTGATGCGATACGCGCTAAAGGGGATGTTGATGCGATATGTGTCAAAGGGGAAGTTGGTGTGATGCTGAATCCTCCATTGTGTTGCCCCCCCCTACGAAGTTTACCAGATTTGCGACTCAGCTAACCCACAGTAAGTTAGAATGGGTCAGGTTTGGTTAGAAGCTGCGGGTCCAGGTCTGTTGAATTTTGGATGCAAGTTCGATCTTTATAAAAACCAGGCAATGCCGGGTACTCTGCTAGTTATTACTTTTAAAGAGTAGTCCCTAAACTGTTACCTACAATATGCTTAAGTCTACCCACTTTCCTATAGCTTGCTATTTAAATGAAGAAATCATACAGAATTTCTATGTATTTGAGTCTGCTTCTCTCTCTTTTGGGAATAATTACATTCATGATATTAAAGGGACAAGTCTACCCAGCTTCCCTTTCAGCACCATTTGCAAAAATCCCTTTATTCCCTTTTATTTCTACGTTTCACAGTATCTATAGCAGCCAACATTGGCTTTGTGACTGTCAGTGCTGGAGTGTTATCAGTAATACAATCCTGGGAAATAGCGGAAGCTAAATGTATACTAAACAAAGGCATAGTCTATAAACTAAGGTCACAAGTAGCAAATGGAGATGGAAAACATCACAAACTAGAAAACCAAAAATGTGGGTATGTAAAAAATTAAGGATGCAGACAGATGGAAGATTAACTGGTTACAATTGTTATTCACTGTTACCTTTGGCATACAAAACTATCAAATAGCTCCATAGAAGCTACCTTTTAAACTGAAAATCTCTCACCGATCGCTTCAAGGCACTGGACTGGTGAGGGCAAATGATAGGTGCTAAGCAAGGGGACCTCAGACTTATTCCCTTGATGACCTGTCTCTTACCTTTGTACCTCTGTTACCTCCAGCCTTTAGTCCCCTATCTGGACATACAGAATACAGTATAAAAACTGGTACTGAACAAAATGTAAAAAAAGTAATATAATGTCTGTAAGTCAGATAAAGTTTTAAAGTAAAAATTCCTTCAAATAATTGTATATTAGTTGGCATTTAGAGTACCCAGAACAGGATCATTATTTGTATTCCAAAAGCGACTAACATAAGATACAAATTCACAAAGGGTTTTGGTTTTTGGCAAAGGGTTTTGCACTTAATGACAGACTGAGAATTAACACACTGTATGAACTTACTAATGTGTCTGATTATGCCCTCTAGCAGATAAGGGTTGTTCTGAAGAATAAGAGCTCCATATAATCTTTCCTCTATGAAGACCTTTAGATTATTTCAGCTGAGTAAACTTGTCTCTTTTAACAGTTTGGAAATGATTAAATCTTTTTTTATTTCTACAAGCAATGATTGTTTTCCCTGTTAAAATGCAGTTTGTTATTGTTTCAGTGTAAGTAGTGACATTACTTTCTGTGTGACTTTACAGTTTATATTGCCTCCATAATTAGCAAGTTAATAAAATTCCATCAATGACATTAAAAACATCACAATCACCACGGTGGAAACTTTTTATAAGAAAGCATTACTACTTTTTGGGGAAACAGCAGATCCGTTAATGTGGGGCACTGATTATTATGCGGCTGGGACAATTTTGATGAGACTTGGTATAAATACCTTTTAGGATCTGGGAAAAAGAGATGGCCGAAACTACATAGTTCCGTTCCGTTTTCGGATTCCCAGATCTTGGGAAAATCCCGAAGATCTGAAAACGGAACAAATTTTTGTAGATTTTTGAATGTACGGAGCTATTTTCGATAATTTTCGAAAATTGCCGTAAATACGATCGGCGACAACTTTCGAGTTTCCGATCGTATTTTTGAAGATTTTCAAACGTTACAGGTTATTTTAGAAAACTATCGAATATAGCCTTGAACGCTCAATCTTCGAAAATAAGATCTGAAACTCGAAATTGGAAAATTATCGAAAATAGCTCCGTACATTTGAAAATCTTCGAAAATGTGTTCCGAAGTCTCGAAATCCGGACGATTCGTCCGGATTTGGACAGATCTTTTGGATTTAGGAATCGAGGGGTTCTGTGTCGAACCCAGATCCCATCTCTAGTGGTGAATCGAGTGTTTGCCTATGTCAGTGATGCCCAACATGTGACCCGTATTGCTATATAATACCCCCCAACTGTCCTAAGCAGAGAGACACAAGCTATCCTGAGATATGCAACCAAACTATGCATCCAGGAAATCAAATAGCAGATAACATTGAAGGGCAGCACAAATTTGGTAGGTGAGTGTGACTCCTGGAGAGACCTACACAGAGGCAGAGATTCTTATCTTTAGAGGAGCTCTGAGCCTTTCAGAGCTGCACAGTCAGGGCAAGAACCACTTCAGCTAACTCAGGACAGAGTCAAGCTTACACAATTTTAATGTATTTATCTGCTTTATATTAGGACTGAAGGAATAATGATTGTTACAGTAAAACACCCAGTGTGTGTTAAGTTCAAAAATCACCCAGTGTGACAGACAGCGGGTGCGGGTCGCTGCAGTTGCAGGTATGCTTTAATTTTGTGTGCAGTTACCGTAGGTGTGCAGGTCTGACTACTTGCAGGTTGGGTCGAGTGCCATTTCTTGGTGAATCAAGTGACCGCCCAATGAGAAACGACTGAGCCCAACAAGGTTTTGATTGGAAATAACAGGCAACACTGGGTTTCCCAGAAGCTTGAAAAACCCAATGAAATCCTTTAACATTGATTTTGAATTATAAATAAAGTTCCATTAAGATGGTATATTGATAAATTATAAGCAGGTTATCTACACCATTAATATTTTTAAAGACATTTATAAGAAAATAAGACCTTTACGCTGGGTACACACGACTGGGACAAATAACTTCCGGTCGTGGCAAATTCGGCCTTGGCTGAATTTGCGAACGATCGATCCACACCAGCCGATATTGTCAGCCAACCGGAAACCCAGCCTTAGAAATAGTAAAGTATAAACAGAAATGTTTTGCAGGTGCACATTGTACACACTGTATTCAAATGCAATATTCTCTGCCATGCTTATTGTCCTTTTTAATGTCTTCTGCTCTGACACTTCACAATTTCATTACCAGGCGGCAATACAACTGGCCACCACAATTCCTCTAATGTATGTATGTGTTTATTTATATAGCACCACTTGTGGACACAGCGCAGTACAATAATATATAAAAGCCATACATGGGGAACAACAAATACAAATAAATATATAAATAAGTATGTGCATGAAAAAGAATACAAGCGCTTGAACCATGTAACATGAGTCTGTACAGTCATGTCAATTGTGTAACAGAAGTGAGCTTAGCATACACCCAGGAAGCACACCCATGTTTATAATAGTAGAAGTAGAATCCAATCTATACTGATTGCCTATATAAGGGAAGCTCCAACACCCAGCCAGGATGAAGAACAGGAAATTACATCAGACCAGTTCGACCGATAATAGAACTGCTTTAGAAATACATGGTTTATCTATTACATAACCAGACGCTCCATATATAATTAAAATATTTGAGGTCAATCAGAGTAATTGAACAATAATCTTTAACATTTGTGCAGCATTGTTTTTTTGTTACAGGAATGATTGCATTTTTTAAACAATTAGCCATAATTCCTGGACTATGAGACAAATTAAACATATGAGTAAAACCTCCACTAACTGGTCTGCATGTTTCCTTCCCAGAATACGACAGCAACAATATATCTACAGTCGTATATTTGATAGTAATATAACCCTTGTGGGCAGGGCCAAATAAAATGTCTTGTAGTTCTAATCAGTGCATATATATCTCAGATGCTTTTATAGTATTAACCTTTAGAATGGCCTTAAGGCTCGTACACACGTGCGATTGCGGGTCCCGACACACGGGCCGATTATCGTCGAAAACGTTGGTACACAACATGCATCGTGGGTCGGGACAATTGCACGTGTGTACGAGCCTTGAGGTACCTTAACTCTAGATATCTGTAGCAAGTGATCATCCTTTTATGAATGCATAGCATTTAAACCTCAAACCTAGCTTATTAAAGGAACACTAAAGCCATAAAAAAAAACTATTTGCCATTCGTTTCTATTATTCACAGGGAGGTGAGAACACTTATTCTCACCTCCCTGTGAATAATATTACACTCGGGGACCTGGAACTTACCTTACTGCCGCTCCACTCACAGCCGCTCCTTCACTGAACTGCTTTTCTCTCCTGATCGCGCACCCTATCTTTTGTATTGCCGCACATGCGCCTAAGAAAGGGCATTCGGTCGGGACAGAGCAGCTGTCAGTCAAGGAGCGGCTGCGAGTGGATCTGCTGTAAGGTAAGTTCCAGGTCCCCCAAGCGTAATATTATTCACAGGGAGGTGAGAATAAGTGTTCTCACCTCCCTGTGAATAATACAAACGGATGGCAAATAGTTATTTTTCTGGCTTTAGGGGAGTTTAGTGTCCCTTTAACTTATGAACTAATAAATTGATGTAGTGAAAAAATGGCATTACAAGACCCTGAATCTTATAACTGATAGCATTAATACTGTGTTCCCAGTACAGTTAAAATTACTTTTACATTTTCTGTTCATAAGCATGTTTAGCTGCTTTAATTCCAAGGGACAATTTTGTCTTAGCTACTTTCAACCCATCCTTATCTTATAATAGATACACTCCATTCCTTCAGCAGCTTAAATACAATACTGGTAAACCATGGTTTCCCATTTTTTTATAACACATAGTAACATCCCCAATGCACTTATTTATATAACTGGTAACAGCCAAAGCACACTCTTCTAAATTAATTTTATTTCCATAAGTAGCTGCTCTTTTAAAAATCTTCCAGTCTGTGCTATGAAAAACAGCCTTGCAGAGCAGAAACAGCTCCAGCTGACTAATCTTCTTAAGCGCTGACTTCAGGCTATACTTAAAATATATACTCTATATGCAGTGGTGTGTTGTGGGTGGTTGTTTACTGGTGTCTGGCTGCTAAGTCCAGTCTGCTATTCTAGTTCTCCTGGTGCTCATAGTTCGTAACTTGTGTTGCTCCACAGATTGTTAATTGAGCTGCAGTGAGAAGAAGCATTTTTTTTGTTTCAAAAAAATATCCAGTCTGCTGTATAATTGACAGAATCATAGAGAACTGTATGATCATTAACCCTGCAGATGCTTGAGTGACTGCTGAGACTGGGTGGAAACATTGTTTTGAATCATGAATACAGGCGAAGTAACAGGCAATAACCTGCAAGTTAATAAAACGTGTAAGGCATTGCATTTCATTTGATCATTTCTAAATAAACCCATTGTTGACATAGGTATTGTGTGCCTCTTTTCTATAGATGGCCCAATATAATACTGCATCTTTATCTCTACAAAGAATAATTTTAGATAGTAAAAAAATAGTCCATCCAAAGTATGAAATTTAAGAAAGTTCGGAATATCTTACTTGATAAAGGGCCACTCAGTCCATTACATGTAGCTAGTAAACTGAGTAAAGATATCCTTGACAATCTTTTTGTTCCGGAACTGCCTTAAAGGGTATCTCCACTGGTAAAAAAAAATTGGTATTCAGTTTTATTGAAGAATGGGAGGTAAAGGAGCTGTCCAAATAATACTCATTTATTAAGTGCTGAAAAAAAGCCAAGTACACAATGTTTCGGGGGTCCAACCCCCTAACCACCCCCTGGGTCGAGTCCCAGACCAATTATCGCCCGCATACTTAACAGCAGAGACAGAGATGCACTGCTGAAGTTGGCGCGCAACAAGCAACACCTAAAGTATGAAAACTCCACCATAATGCTGTTCCCGGACTTTTCCCAAAAAATCCAGAAACAACGTGCCACATTTATGGCGGTCAAACAAAGACTCAGGAATGCAGGTGTGCCCTACTCGATGCTGTATGCAGCCCTCCTGAGGATCATACACCAGCAACGTACGATATTCTTCACGCCAGCAGTGGAGGCCCTTGACTGGCTGGAATGCATAGTTTTGAGGGTACTGGAAACACCTAGAGAGGAGTAACTGGCCACAATGGAGACCGGAGTCTGACACCCCTCACCGACCCTAAGGAACAACACACAGCCCTGATATTGTTGTCCCCCTGCCCTCTCCAAAGTTCCGCCTTGCTTTTTTTTTCCCCCTTCCCCTCCTTGCCTCCCAGACTGCAACCAACTATGAGTATTGAACTGTATTCAAGGCGTTCAGATCGATGGGTGAGTAACGAACATAAACTGAACAACTAATATATATTCGTGCCCCCTTAAATATGTCATAACCTTACTACGTGCACCCCCCCACTAAAACTTTGAACTACAAACAGTGCAGAGACATTGAACTGAACAATGGGGGGACTGCACAAATCACAACGCCCTATATACAAGGCGCTACATATCTCTACCCAATAACCCATACCACTGTGCTCTGATACACTAAAGCGACGCATAACCTGCAAGCTATAACCAAACTGATTGTATAAAATTAGGTTATGTTTATAAAAGATGGTATAACTAATATGTTAAAATATGTTAAAATTGTATACTAGAGTAAAGCAATCTCTTTCCTACTAAGCTACAACTGCAAACCTGTGAGAACTAAAAAAGATATGTATGGGAGAACATATTTTTTATTTATTTATTTTTTTAAATAGATAACGCCACTACTAGTGACCAATTAGTGATTATTATGTCTAAATGGAGGGGGAACGGAGTGTATCTTGGGACCAGAGAGGAGGGGCAGGGATAGGAGATGATGATCTACCCACTCAGAATCAAGTGGGAGGGGGGAGCGGCACTGCAAAGCAAAGCCACCACCTAGCTACCTTAACTATATACACCGCTAAAACGGGCTGGTGCAATCAGGGAAAATATATTTATTCATACCTTGTATATTTTTATTACTATCTTTCCCCCCCTACTATTATCTATTAAACTTAACCAAATGGCAAGAACAAAATTGCGGAGCAACACTACCCCATTCCCCAATAGGGTATATTGTTACAATGAGTAACCCCTATAAGAACCTTTTCCCACTGTTTTTAAATGTTAAAGACAAGTTATTGTTTTTCATAATGTTTGATAAGAATGTTTTTTTAAGCTGTGCTACAATGGAACCCATAAGGATATATATTAGATGGAAAATCAACAAATCGAATGACTTGAAATGCCTGTGCAACTTTCTTATTTCTCTGTTACTATCCTCTCTTGTATTAACCTTCTCTAATTCCTTGACTATCCCGGACAATAGTAAGGAACCTCCCAAGATACCATCACATCAAGTAACCACCACATGACCAACTCGTTGACAATACTGAGCTGGAACGTCAGAGGGACCCGTGAGCTACTCAAGCGTCTACAGATCCAAGAGGTACTCTCCAGACACAAACCAGATGTGGTTTGTCTCCAAGAAACCCACCTTACACAAACTGAAACACACTGGTTAACTAAATCATGGGTGATATACAATCTTGGTAATGTTCCCCGCACTCCTTAAGTCGTCTTATAGGTGCTGTTCCTCTTTACTGCTAACCACTAGCAGTTACTTTTCCAGTAGCTTGTGTTTGTTTGAAGAACGCACTCTAGAAGGCTTTATTCATTTTACTAGTTTATTAGTGACATACATGCACAACGTTTCGGGTAGTGTCCCCTTCCTCAGGTGCATAAATCATGGGTGACCTGGTCATCCCACAGTTGTCACTCCACTTACTCCAGAGGAGTCTCTATTCTGATCCGTTCCACACTACAGTTTAACATCCTCAAAACACGAACCGACAATACAGGAAAATTCACAATGGTGGCTCTAGAAATTGATCACACACAATACATTATAGCTGAACTGTACAACCCTCCACCAGCAACAACCAGTACACTTCAACACATGATTTTTCAGCGAATTCCCAAATGCATCCATAATATTTGTGGGAGATTTCAATATGACTTGCAACGAACAATGGGATCGTTTCCCTGCCAGACTGACTCCCCACAATGCCCCCATATATTCCTCTCACCAATGTTAATACAAAAAATGGAAACAATTGCTCCCCTACCGAGAGGCCCCTCAGATCACACCCTGATTCTACCCGGGGACTAGCCCACAGCCACATCAGATTCTGGAAATTTAACCCGTTCTGGCTTACTCTCTTCCCTCAGCCAGACAGAACAGAAAGACAGCTTAGGGAGTACCTTGAAGTAGCCCCCACAGTGGGACGCCCTAAAAGCTTACCTCTGTGGTTGCCTCTCCTCCACAATATCACACATTAAGAAACAAACCAGACTGGCAGAAAATGAAGCTGAGCAGCTAGCACAAACAATGGAGGAAGCATATATTCAAAAGGTATAACACTTGGTCTCCGCACATCCCTTTTAACAAATGGTATATAGTGCTGGGTGCTACTATAGGGCCATAGCCACTGGCCACTCAATCATATATAGTAGAAAAATGTATATAGCGCACTCCAGTCTTCAACAATATCCAGACACACACGCAGCTTGGATCATGGCGTCCAAAAATTATGCCATACTTCTAAAAGAAAAAGCCCATAGGAAAGCCTTCTTTTATAAACAAACACAATTCAAACAGGGCAACCAGTCAGCCAAGTTGCTGTCATACATGACCAAACGACAATGCCAGAACAACATCATCCTACAAATACAAGACCTGTCACCAGGAACAGTTAAAGATACCCCACAGATACTAGATAGTTTTCGCAACTACTATGCCAATCTATATAAATCCCAAAGTAACCATACCAACGAGGACATTTAGGAATACCTAAAAGACATTAACCTTCCCAGACTAAACGATGAACAAGAAAAGTCATTAGACCAAAAAATTACCCTGGACGAAATAAAGCAAGCAATACAGAACCTGAACCCAGGTAAAGCCCCAGGCCTAGACGGCCTTCCAACAGAAATCTATAAACAATATACTGTAACAAAATATGGCCCCTATTCATTGCTATACATTAATTGGACTAAGTCAACAATATACTCACTGGGCGACAACAAAAACATCAGCGAACAAATCCCTTACCCTATCCCCACAGTTCAATCATTCAAATATTTGGGCATCACCATAACAAAAGACCCCAAAACCTTCTACAATATGAACCTCCACCCACTGCTAGAGTGGACCAAAACAAGATCAATCTCTGGAAAAATCTACCACTAAACCTGACTGGAAAAGTTAATCTGATCAAAATATTCCTATTACCGAAAATCCTGTATATGCTACAACATACCCTAAGTTATGTACCGAACACATATTTTAAAACACTGAATAGTCTGGTGGCCGGATTTTTGTGGAGCTCTGGAAGGAGAAGAGTCAGAATGATACAACTAAAGCTACCCAAAGAAAAAGCCGGGCTAGCTCTACCTGATATTAAACTGTACTATCTGGAAAACCAGGCCAAACTGTTAAGATGCTGGATCAACGCCGAAGATACACCTAATCAATCCGATCTTATGCTTTTATTTAAAAGGCCCCTTCCTGGCATACCTATTCAACCCAAAGATACACATCATTGGTAAAGGAACAAAAATACACACACAAACTGTAAAAATATGGAAAGGTATAAACAAAATAATACAACCACAAGGCCTACCAAGTATCACTCCAATATGGCATAATAAAACATACCCGCAAATGGCTGCCTTTCCGGCCGCACAAGACTGGATCAGAGTTGGGATCACCACCCTGGGACAATTAATCCAGGACAACCACATCAGGGACTATGAGTCGCTAGCCAAGGACTACAAGCTACCTCTGATATATAAATTCAGATATCTACAAATTAAGCACTGTGTGAAAATGGAATTCCCGGAAGGCCTCCCAACAATAACCAGACATCCAATTGTGAAGATTCTACAAGACAATACACAACAAAAACTGACCTCCAAAATATATGATCTCCTGCTACATATATCATCTGGAAAAGAGATGGACACACTATTAACTAAATGGCAATGCTATATTCCCACAATAACTGCTGTACAGGATGCGGCGGAATCCCCAAGACTTGCATCCCCAGCCGCAAACAACAAACTCATTCAATTTTATGTCCTACACCAGGCCTACCTGTCATCAACACAACTGGCCCACATGAGACAGAATACAAACTCTCTATGCCCTAAATGCAAACCCAGAGACACTAACTATTGGCACCTGATCTGGGAATGCCCAGATCAAAACAAAATACTTATGTACTTAACTAATAATCTAAGTTTGCCTATACCACATAGGGCAGAGGAATGTATCCTGGGACTCCTGGATGAGGAAGAATGGCCAAACCATAAGAGGACACTAGTCCTGCAACTACTTTTCTACGTACGGAAAGCAATCGTCCTAAAATGGATGGCAACAGACCCTCCGAAACGCAGGCAATGGATGCAACTGGTAAATAATGACCTGGCCTACCATAGAATCCTATACATACACAGACGATGCCCAAGCAAATACGAAAAAATCTGGAAACCATGGATTGAACTGGGGAACAACTAAACAACTCTGAAAAGACAAAAAGCAACTCCGGGATACTTCTTTACCTTCTCTCCCCTCTCCAACTAACCTACCCATACTTCCCTGTACTGCAAGGGAAATTTCTCTTCTCTCTTTTTACCTCTCTAGGCAAATCAAGCACTAAAAAACTATAACAATAAATACTCACAGCAAATAAAACCAGTAGCACAAGTTGCTAAATGTTAATGTAAATAGTTTAATCCCAAAACCAAAACAAGAAATATATGCAAAGATATATAAAGTGTACAATGTACAGTGTTGACAAGAATTGAATGCAACAGAACAACATGCCAAGTGACTGAGCAATACATGTCATGACTATAAGTTTATATATAACGAATTTGAATGTGTCAGAATGTGATGATACATAAACCAATGTTGTATATGTTATTTATTTGATATAAATAAAACAAATTTAAAAAAAAAAGTCTGATTTGCCCAGCTTTCTCGTTCTCACTGGATATGGTCACTACAGGCAGCAGCCCTGGTTGCACCCAGCACAATTTTGATACAAATGCAAGTTGCATTGAAAATTAAAGGTGTACTCTCCTTTTCTATAAATGTATAATTTACAGTTTCTTGTTTAGTATTTGGCTCTATTATCGCTGCTGACATTATCAGGTCTGTATCAACTGGGCTGATTTAAAATCTGAGATGGCCACTAAACAAAACATTGTATTGAGAGCCCCTACAACCCTCTTCCTATGGTTTGAGGAGGCCCTTAGTACGGTAGTTTGTAGGCTGATCAAAACTGATTCAAAAGCAAATGATTTGGGGTAATGATTTGTAATTGCATCATGTTCATTGCATGTTCAGATCATAAGAACACAATCAATCCTAAATAAATCCCCTTCTTCAATTGCTGAAGTCCTGATTCAAACCAATGGGCAATTAATTGATAGCTCTAGCACTTTCCAAAGCATCAACTGTCAGCCTTAGTGACAAATCTGTGTGCTTCATCTGCACATGAAATTTGAATGTTTAATGCAGTTTCCTTTTCATTATACATTCAGTTCATGCTATGTTTTATGTTTAAAAATTGAAATGAGTTGTGAGCATTTTGTTCTGCTGCTCTTCACTGGAAACTGCTTAGAAGTGAATGCAGCTGCTATAACTCAGCAGTTTTATGAGGAATAAAGAACTTCGTGTAGTGCTTCCTAGAAGTTTTTTAATGGTTACTTAAATAAAGGCTTTTATGTGAAGGGCGTTGAGCCCACATATCTGGCATAAACACACCATAATTGTGGCACTTACTAAATCACATGTAATATATCAAGCAGAAATATTGCAAGGGCTCTTTATTATTTCATTTCAATACTTTAGAGTTAATAAATCTCATTTATGTGCATATGTTTGTACACAAGAGGTTGGAGTAAATAGTGTTTGCTACACAAAGTTTTGAGGTATCCAATATCTATAATATCAGGGCCTGCTGTCCCATATCTATAATATCAGGGCCTGCTGTCCCATATCTATAATATCAGTGCCTGCTGTCCAATATCTATAATATCAGTGCCTGCTGTCCAATATCTATAATATCAGTGCCTGCTGTCCAATATCTATAATATCAGGGCCTGCTGTCCAATACTATAATATCAGGGCCTGCTGTCCAATATCTATAATATCGGCCTGCTGTCCAACATCTATAATATCAGTGCCTGCTGTCCAACATCTATAATATCAGTGCCTGCTGTCCAACATCTATAATATCAGGGCCTGCTGTCCAATATCTATAATATCGGCCTGCTGTCCAATATCTATAATATCAGGGCCTGCTGTCCAATATCTATAATATCAGGGCCTGCTGTCCAATATCTATAATATCGGCCTGCTGTCCAACATCTATAATATCAGTGCCTGCTGTCCAACATCTATATATCAGTGCCTGCTGTCCAACATCTATATACAGGGCTGCTGTCCAATATCTATAATATCAGTGCCTGCTGTCCAATATCTATAATATCGGCCTGCTGTCCAATATCTATAATATCAGGGCCTGCAGTCCAATATCTATAATATCAGGGCCTGCTCTCCAATATCTATAATATCAGGGCCTGCTGTCCTTCAAACCAATTACTCACTTCAATGCTACTGGTTGTTGTCTTAGTATCTTGTTATCTAAACCTGAGGTAGAAGATCTCTCACATCACATCACATCACATGGCAACATGCAATAGTAACTGCACATACAACAGTTCCAGACTATATATTCAAATAAATGGGTGTGAGCCAATTGGTCACAATTTATTTAGGATCTGGGAGGGAGATGTAGCCTGTGTCTCTATCCATGATAGCTGATAAATCCTCTCATGCTTAACTACTTCAAGAATGGCCCTGAGGCTAATAACGATTAATAGCATTACCAGATCAAGGTACCTAGCATTACCAGATGTAGCCTGTGTCACTCTCCATGGTAGCTGATAACTCCACTCAAGCCCTGATGTTTGACAGTTGCTGGCTCCAGTTTTCCTTTTGTAACAAAAACAATGACATTTGTCTTTATTTAATGCTTTTTCATAATTGCAAAATACAGTGAAAAATATAGTAAATAATTAGCTATTTTCTGCTATCAAATTCTGTATTCCATCCTCATGATCAAATCTAGTATATGAGTACTGTAGATAACATGACGTGCATTTAGTCAACCCTACCTTCCATACCTCACAAATAGAATTGCAAGGTGCTTTCATTATATAGCACTGACAATGATGCACTCATTTAGGTTGATTTTTCCTTTTGCACAAAGGAAGAAATGGTACATAGGAACTCTTGAGATTTGGGCTTTATTTGGACAGGAACTTGTACTTGTAGGAGAAAAGTTTGGCTGCCTAATACAGATTTGATGCAGCCATAGCAAGGTAAGTTAAGCTTAACCACTCATTATATAGATAGAGTTTAAGGCACATTATTAAGATTTTTTTTGTATTGTATTTTGTGGAAGAGTTAAACACTGCCTACAATTAGCCTCTGAGAAATGTGTAGACTCTTCTCCCTCATTACAACGTATAACAAAAAAAAGCCAATGCTCTTAAGCCAGTATTTAAAAATAAACAGCAACAATCAGGGCTACCCAATAAAAGAACATTTTGTACCACATGTTAAAGGAAGTGATCTGTTTGCCAACTAACATATTTATTTACATTTGTGCCTGGTTTGTAGCTATTTTAGATGCATGATTCAAAATGTAGAAGCTTCTATGAAGCTCCATGTAAAAAGCTGAAAATTATATAAATACACTTTCAACATGGCCAATTAGTCATAACTGCGTACAGCATTTTTGTACAGAGGCCAGTGCGTAAACGTATTGCTAATTAGAAATGCAGCATCTGTATAGTTCTGTAAGCTGGGGGGATCAACCTATTATTCTTTTACACCTGAGAAATTAATCTTGCAAAGTAATGATGTGCCAGATCTGTCCCTTTTCGACCAAACTAAATCACCAAGCTACAGGATAAATAAAACAGTTAATTAGGATATGGACAACGCAGCTCTGCAAACTACAGTATGTATTAGAAATGTTTAGCATTCTGTATTTGCTCTATAGGAATACACAGGATAAGCTTTTCTACAGATGAGTAGTAGTAAAGCTGCTTTTTGCGTTTGACAATTTAGCCAATTAATCCTTATATTCTGATTATTGCATATCCTGCATTTTCTCTTATAATGTTTACAGTATGTCCCAACTTTTAAACCTGCTGATATTTAGAATGCTCCCCTCTGAAGTCTGATACCTTCTTGAATTTCTTTTAGATCTCATTTTTTTTTAAAGATTGTTGTGTTTTCTTACAATACAACAAAGAAGGGAGAGGTGCTGATAGCCCAATACCTACAAAAGTTGAAAGTTATTTGTGTGCTACAATATTTAACCAAGATTCAATATGAATGTTAACATTCTTATTGTTTTCATCTTGAAGAGCCCTGCTGACAATGGTCTTGTGGTATTGATTACAAGCTGAGTGAATTCATATTCCTGGTGATTTTGTTAGCTGCAAACTTGATATGACATGTCTAGATAAATTGAAGTGCCCCTGATAATTTTCAGTGTTAGATTTTTATGTTATTGTGTTTTCATTCTTCAGATGATAAAAAAAAAAACTGGTAATGCGCATCTGTTCTGCTTTTTACTTAAGTATTGGGTGATCATTGACATTTTTATAGACAGAGGTTATTTCATTTAATGGATATGTAAGGACAGATATAATTAATGATTTCCTTGTTGTTAATTCTTACTTTTCTTTATCTGTTGTATTCAGTTAGATCAACTGGACTTTAAGTTAAGTTCTTGAAAACTTTAAGAAATAAACTTTAAGTCCCGTTGATCTAACTGAATTCAACAGAAATACTACAACCTGGATGAATGAGAACCTTCACAAACATACAGGGTTATTCAATAAAATAAAAGTTCTTATCATTTAAAATGGTGCTAATTTTGCCCCAACCAATCAAATGTTAGCTTTCAAATGTTTAATAAGATCTGATTGATTGGGGCAAAATTAGCACCATTTTAAACGTTAAGAACTTTTATTGAATCTCCGTTACATTTGTTTGAAAGAATGGCATTGAATGATCAAGCACAAAAATCAACCAATGCATGGTCAGCCTTATGGCCACCCCCTCCTCTTCTCACCAGTAAAAGAACTCAGGGTAAGGACCATAAACTTCTAGGTCCTCGCTAGAGATTACTAAAATTGGGGAGTTTAATTCCTTTTTATTCCGAAAATACAATTAATGCAACATTTTTCAACCATGATTTTCGAATGGAATATTCTACCACATTTTTTGCCTTTTGACATGAATTTCACCTTTTCAATCTTGATTTTAGAAATTTTGTCTGGAGTTTTGAATTTTCGATAAGTTACAGCTTTCGGAATTTCCAAAAATTCCACCAGATCATTGGATTTTTGAAACCACCATTTCAGAAACTAAACCAAATTCTATTCCTAACTAGGTATCACCTCTGGATTTAGTCTAGATCAGCTGTTTTTCTCAACATTCCCTTGCCAGTCCTCTCCAGTTCTTTCCATCGGGGATCCGGCCAATGGTAAGACATGCTTCTTGCCTAGCGTCTTCCCATAAGCCTTGTTGCAGCTGTTAAATAAAACAGTTGATCCAGACTATACCTAGCGGTTTAGGTCATCACCCTGGATAATTTTAAAAAGAGGGTGTGGCTGGGTATCGTTCTCCTTTAAGTTCCTGTTTTGTTTGAATTTTTGTACTAGAAAATCTGCATTTTGTTAAAATGTTTTATACTGGCAGTAATATTTTTAGATTACTAACTTATTGCCTTACCTAATGTATACCTAATTAGGCTTTATGGCTCAGAAAAAAAGAACTGCTTGTATTTTATTTGTTATCTATATACCTATCCATAACTCACCTTTATGTTATGTTAGTCCTGTTTTTTTTTTTTTTTTTGTCTGATTTTTTCCCCTGCCAAAATGGGGTGACAATGGATTGGAAGTAGTGGGAATTTTCATCTAATCAAGTGATTTTAATTGGCCATGCCATTGGATGTGCTGAAATATTGGGAGCACCGCATTAACTCCCACTAGCAGACTACCAATCTTGTTTACTGATACACGACCTAAAGATTCTTGTATTGCTTGATAAAATTAATGCAGCAAGCCCTACAGAAGGTCATAGGATATAAATGAAAATGACCAGTAAGTTGCAATCATATCAAAGCAAATGTGTTAATTTAGAAAGGGTGAAATGAAAAGGGATTATGAGGAAATTCTCCTACAGAAGCATGTTGAATATAAATGGTAAAAATATGTGGTTACACAATAGGCGTTACAAATGTTTCTTTGTATATAGTAAATATTTATACTTAAAATAAATCATTTTAATGGAGTATGATCATTAAAAAGATGAAGATTGTAAAATTGTAAACATTGTATTTGAGGAATTCCATGCAGCTTTGATCAGCAAATATCAGTACCTAAGGGTCTATTTATTAACAGTTATTTGTTGGGTGTAGTTTGGGTAAGACATTTCAACATGTCTGGTCATGACACAACAACACTAATATTCATGTGTTAATTGTATCAGTAACATCACATCATATTTGTTTTATTCTGTTCCACATGGATAGCGACGATTGTCTTCGTTTGATTTGTTTTCACTTTTTAAAGTTTTTTTATTTTTATTTTACATCGTTCTATTTTATACTCTGCAACAATGTTCATATAGTAATAATCTACCTTGATGTGCAGGTTCCATTAATACCTTGCCCCCTACATCCCTGTTAAAAGTTCGTATAGACTAATGACTTGTGATAAACTGAAGTCTGTCTTCATGGTTAAATTGAACTCCTGATGAATCTGATTTGCACGTTTATTTATAGACTGAAGTAATGGTCAGACGTCCATATTACATAATTACAATTTTAACTAGTCAAAAAATGGCAATCCTATATATGTGAAATCAAAAAGATTTTTATCGCACTATAACTGTTTGCTCAGAATTAAAAAAAAATATATATATACATTTGAAAAGTTTTCCTGCTGCATAAAATAAAATTTTGCACATTAATATGTTTTTGGCAGATCTACAATTTAATTTCTTCTTGTTATTTCTAACAGTGTTAAGGAATCCGATCTATAAGTTTTACAGATTCCCATCATCTGATAACAAGTGGATATGTGTCCGGGAGCAGATGGCAGAAAGCAGTATGTCATTTCATATCCCTAGACAACTGCTTACACTGTACTTACAAGAAGACACCAGAAGGTATGAAAATCACAGAATATATCATTGTATGCCTCGCATACAGATGTGAGAAGCGACAGATCATTTTGCAAAAGCTTAATTAGAAATAACCACCAAGTTCATCTATGTCAAACAAACTGCAAGAGGTCTTAGTAAAATTACTTTAGATTCTAGGATAAACCAGGTGGTTAGGGCGTACTTCCAATGATAATCCTCCTGTTATTCATGCTTGTATAGAAAACACACAGAACATTGATTTCAAGAGCTGCGTAAAGATCATAGTGCTCTCTAATATTAAAAATATATCCTGTTTTCTATTGAGTAGTGAATCTAATGCATGGATATTTTTTTCTGGGTATTCCATTTTAGTGGTAACGTTTTATTGTGTAATGGGAAGGCCCCTCCAGTTTATAATGCACCAAGGATGTGAGAAGGCCTCTGCATGCAACAATGTTAAAACCATTTAAACAATAAACAATCCCTTTATCATTGTTTGCTGTGAATTGCTGTTATTTATGCTGTCATGCAAATATAATGCACTTTAGTCTTTGGTCATTAATCACAACTGATCTTTATACTCTTATAAGTAGTTAAAGAAAAAGGGCTGGCTTTAGGATAAATGCAAGATTTTCTCAAAAAAACCCACAGAATTCCAATTATTTTAAAACAGAAGACAATACATCCCACAAAGACTAGTGTAGTTTACTTATATCTGAAAACGAACACATTATAGACAGCTAGGGTTGCAACCTCACTGGAAGAAACATATTGTCCTGAGAGGCATGGCATGGGCAAGGCTCAGGAGCTGGCCCTGACCTCCGTTTGAATTATAGGAATCTGGATGGTATTACAGATTTCCCTTACCGGCACCATAATGGATTTCACAGCAATAAATATTACACCATAATAACAGACCTATCATCCCTCTCTGGCTTAAATTATTTGTTAGCTGTCGCAAGCACTTTCTACCCTCTGCTGTTAATTTACCTTTCCAATTAGCTCTTCATTGCAATGACCGTACTCCTAATTAGAGATGTACTGTGGGTTCTAATAGAACCCCGTTTCGAATCGAATCCTAAGGTTTAGAAGTCCCAACAAAACTTTTGGAACTCCCGGAATTTACGAAACACGAATTTTCTGATTTTTCGATCGAAAGTAGAGGATTATCAAAAATGAAAATTAGTAGAAAAAGTTTGTAATATCGGTAGCCCTCGAAAGTAGTGTTCGATTTCGGTAACCCTTGAATGTACAAGCTGATTTCGGTAACCCTCGAATTTGTAATATCGGTAGTCCTCGAAAGTAGGGTTCGATTTCGGTAACCCTCGAATGTACAAGCCGATTTCGGTAACCCTCGAATTTGTAATATCGGTAGCCCTCGAAAGTAGCGTTCGATTTCGGTAACCCTCGAAAATAGAATGCGGAAGCTTGAAAACAGCCCTATCGAGAGGAAATATAGTTTTAATATAAGTTTTGGTTATATTTCCCCAGACCATTCCCCAGGTCCCTGTGTTATTTATAGTAACCTACTATTACTATTTCATCCTTAAAATCAAAACTTTGGAATTTTTTTCGTCCATAGACTTCTATGGGTCCTTTTTCGAATTTACAATTAAATTCGAAAACGGGACGAAACTCATCAGTTTCACACATCTCTACTCCTAATTTGTCAACATTAGAACATATTTTTGGAACTGTTTATTATTTATGTAATTTTTGGTGTAATTTCTCTGTATACTTGCTAGCACTTAGCCACTTGTATGTATACTCTGCATTTCCATAAAGTCCAGCAGAGCATTCCCATGTGACAATTTATATATAAACATATACATACATGCATATCAACAAATGCCATGTTACACCAACTTACGCTAATAACCAGTTGGAACCGAAATTCTGTCAATATTCATCCAGCAGAATTAAACATGGTAGGTTCATGCATCCCTACTAGTATTTATAATTATAACATTAAATGCAAACAGATAAAGTTTTGTGTTAACTTCATGACTTTAGGGATACATGCTAACAATTCCTTTGGACTGGACTCCACATTTTTACAATGATCTTTGACAATTGAGAATGACAACCCTGACAGCTCTCATTCTCAGCTTTCCCATGGCATGGGCATGGAAGACTTGATAAGGATAATACCAATGAACTTCTTACGATCCAAGAAGTTACTGTCAACCTCCCATGACGTAAACTACTGTAGTTTTAACATTGCTATGGTGCTCTTCTCTGAATAAACAGTTAACCGGAACTTGTGGAATCTATCAGGATTCATCTATAAAGAAGAGCAGCTTTTAATACACAGACCTGGATAATTATTCACGATCACACAGCACCTAAAAATCTGCATTGGTGTAGATAAAATTCTTTTTACGACTGCCATGATTTTTATTTTTCATTCCTTCTTTAAAAAAATTTAAAAATGGGATTTATTCGTTCCAAACTACAGAGCATAGCTGTGTTCTACCTTTCAGTTGCTTTAAAAGGTTGATTCTCCCTGAAGGTAACAATGAATCACTTCATCTTAATTGTTCCTTGTGCACCGAACAGATAATGTATTACTGCTGAATAGGATAGTTCAGTTTTGTAATTCACTTTATGCACAGATGCATTTAGACATATTTACTTTGTCTGTAATGAGCACAAATGCTATTAGTACATTTCTTTTTACAATTGATTTCCTTTTTTCTATCAAGAGTGGAAAGTTTTACTGTTAATAACATATTAGTTGCCTGCAGATTCCCCACTTAATAATTGATACAAGGCTACTCTGTAATTAAATGCCACACACTGCAAAATGATTTACCTTGATTGATAAACTATTTATTTATATGCTTACCTGCTCTTTCTGTTCATACAATATTTAATAATAACCTGTAGGGTTTATATGTTTTAAGGCTACATGCATTAGAGTGATCATCAGACTTTCTGGTGTTCTGTTACCTAGCTTCCTGGTTCTTCCATTTAGCAACTGTCAGTCATGGATGTAACAGATGACATGACAGCCAATAACTAACCCTAGCTTCCTCCTTTGAGCATTTGGAAACTTGTAAAAATGTTTGGATATCTTGATAGCCTTATACAATTATATTAATGGGCCATAATGGGCAATACAATGAACTCTCTGGTGTATTGTTCATTAATAGGTCATATCAGGGGACTCGTGGACATTAAGGTTGGAAGAAAAGAAGTTTCATCTTCAGGTTAGGAAAGGTTTCTTTACAGTGAGAACGGTGAAACTGTGGAACTGTCTTCCAGCAGAAGTGGTAATGGCAAGTTCATTGAATAGCTTTAAAAAAGGCCTGGATAAGTTTCTAAAACTAAAAAATATTAAGAATTACTGGTATTAATGCATATAGATCTGGTCGATCCAGGGATACTTTCCGATTGCCGTTTGGAGTCAGGAAGGAATTCCCCCCCCCCCCCCCACCCCTTTTTGTTTTTGTTTTTTTGCCTTCCACTTGATCAACTGTTAGGTAGGGTTTAAAAAGAAAAAAAGGAGGGTGAATAGGTTGGATTTGAAGGACGTATGTGTTTATTCAACCTCTGTTACTATGTAAGAGCTGATGGAAATCTTTTAAAGGGGCAGAGGGAAGGGAAAAACATTATTTTGCTGAATAACATAAAGCTAACAGATGTAAGGCTAACCTAACTCTTGTAGTTATTATGATTTATCTATATATAATTTTTTGTTTTAAGGGATGAACATGCCTTTTAAGTTTAACACTAGAAATGCTGTCCCTGGATTGATATATGGGTCATACCAGCTGAAAAAAGTTGCTGCTATAATTCCTCTTGGAATCCTGTCTTATACATTAAAAGGGAAAAATGTTTTTCATTATTTTTCACTTGCCTTTATATTCAAAATCTTCCCTGAGGCAAAAAAAAATCTAATAGAATCATGCACTCAGTGAGTTCATATATGCATGCTGTCTTGCTTGTGTGACAAAAATATATATCCACTAGCCAAGATCAATTAAAAAATTTAATATTTGTCTGGAGGTCTTTCAGATTTCACAAACAGACAGTAGAGGCCCTCCACCAGTGTGCAAAGTGATATTTGTTTTTATTGGCTTGGCATGCTGGTTAGTAAGCAGTTACTAGCAGCTGTTAGTTTTTAAGCACAAGATCAGTGTGCACTTCTTGTACACCAGGAAAAATATTTTAAGGCATGCCCAAGGAAGAATCATTTTCATGTTTGCAACTACAACATTATAGAAAATATGCCAGATCTATTTCTACCCCACCCTCTCACAATTGTTGAATTCATATATTAGGGAAAATGACTTATTGCTGCAGAGAGGCAAGTCAATAAAGTATTTACCACATTGTGCTGCTTCCTTAGCAGATGTGTCTCATTTGTTTATGTAAAGATATGATTTTAAATTCCTGTGTACCTGTTGGTATAATTCCACCTTACCAGTGATCCCCTCCACAATGCTATTTAGTGGATTGGTTGAGCAACAGAGAAAGGATAACTTAGGAGAATGTTTAAGTGGCGGAGATAAACTTGTAAAGCACGTGATAAGATATGCACTTATGTACAGTAATAAGGAAGTAATGAAATAACAATACTTAATAAATTGTAATGTAAGTACATAGTTTATCTAATAATGTGTTTTAACTGAGATACAGCTTGGATATTTTGCCCATCCAGGTTGTGGTATATCTGTTGTATTGAGTTAGATCAATGGGACTTAAACTTTAGATATGTGGATGAAACCTGGGTTAAAATCCACCAGAAGGAAAAACAAGCCTTCTCAGAACACAATGCTGTAGACCGAAACATCAAATTTACAAGGGAAGAGGTACAAAACAACACAATGGCTTTTTGGACTGCTTGGTAGTAGTCAGGTAGAATGGTAGTAGAGGTTTACCACACACTCCCACCACCCTTTAGATCACAAGCTGGGTGTCATCGGAACCCTGCAACACAGAGCAGAGTACATCCTCACTAGCACAAAGGCGAAATTAAACATCTCAGAGGAGCCCTTTAAACTTGTGGATATCCGGACTGGGCCTTTTTCAAAAGGGGTAGAAGGAAAGAAAAAAACATGTATACCAACAGTGAAGGGGGAAAGCAAGACAGGAGAAAGAACATGTTCTTCCCATATGTAGCATTAAGAAGCAATTGGTACATCCGAAAGACTCAAAACCGAAACACAAGAAAAGCAACATCATATATGCAATGCAGTGAAGAGTGCTCTGTTTTTCATGTCGGGGGACCAAATAGCAACTGCACCAGCACAGAAGAGCCAGAAGAGCCATGTACCTGCATCTTAAGGAAAATGGACATACCTTTGAAGATTGTAATCTTGGCAAAGGAACAGGACTGGTTCAAGAGAGGTGTTCAGGAGGCCATTTATCTGAATATAAAAAAAACAAGCTGACACCAACTGTCTGCCATGTACAATGCTGTTTTGGCACCTTACCCTGGGCAGTTTCGATAACACCTCTAAGCCTCAATGCAACCACACCTTGCATTCAGATGGTTGCCAATCGCCTGGCTGTCATATGCTAATTGGGAATTTCCAGCGTACTTAAAAGGGCATGTCCACCCCATTTATAATTTTTTTCTGTACTGTAGGGCTCCCTCCCCAACCCTAAATGCCATATTTATTTGTCACAAAACTCCCCGATCATTACATACTTTGCCTCTCTTCTCCGACGTTCAGTCCCGGCACTCTGCTTGCATGAAACTGCAAGCAAGGGGCCGGACCGTCAGCCGCATCCATGATTGGCTGAGAGGCAGCCAATCACGGATGCAGCTTCCTGCTGTACTGAATGTAGGGGGAAAGAGGCAATGTAAGTATAGATTGGGGGAGCTTGGATTCAAATAACTATGGCATTTGGGGTTGGGGGAGGGAGCCCTACACTACAGAAAAGGAGATTTACACTAGGGGGAGGGGGAAAGAAATGTGAGGGAGGGGGGAGGACTGCAGTGCGCATGTCATTTTTCTTCCGGAGGAGAGACAGGAGGCAGAGTCCTATAAGGACTCGGCCAGGCTCCTGGTGGTCAGTTTTTTGGCCTTTGGAGGGACATTACAGGAGAACCATTTGGAGCAGGGGTGTGAGGTAAGGATTTTTCTACACTACACAGTGGGGCCAGTAGTGGGTTAAATTGTAGTTTTGGGAGTGGTCATCCCCTTTAATTGTTATCAGATTCTTGTACAATTCTTTCTGAATTGAGAAAGCCAGTAAGATAACTGGCGAAATGTCTTCAAGAACTAAACTTTAAGTCCAGTTGATCAAACTAAATACAACAGATAATTTGCCTATACAGAGTGACCATATACAGTAATCCCCCAATACAGAGTGTCCATATACGGTAATCCCCCAATTCAGTGTCTATATACAGTTATTCCCCAATACAGAGTGTTCATATAGAGTAATCCCCCAATACAGAGTCTTCATATGCAGTAATCCCCCAATAGAGTGTTCATATACAGTAATCCCCCAATTCAGTGTCCAATACAGGAATCCCCAATACAGTGTCCATATACATTAAGTCCCCAATATAGAGTGTTCAATACAGTAATCCCCCAATAAATTGTCCATATACAGTTACCCCCAATAGTGTGCAAATACAGTAACCCCCATACAGTGTCCATATACAGTAATCCCTAATACATTGTCCTATACAGTAATCCCCATACAGAGTCTTCATATGCAGTAATCCCCCAATGTATCCATATACAGTAATCCCCCAATACAGAGTGTTCATATACAGTAATCCCCCAATTCAGTTTCCATATACAGTAATCCCCAATACAGAGTGTAAAAAATACAGCAATCTCCCAACAAATTGTCCATATACAGTTATCCCCAATATAGTGTGCAAATACAGTAACCCCCAATACAGTGTCCATATACAGTAATCCCTAATACAGTGTCCATATACAGTAATCCCCAATACAGTGTCCATATACAGTTATCCCCCAATACAGATCTCATATGCATTTATGCATAACCCCAATAGTATCCATATACAGTAATCCCCAATACAGAGTGTTCATATACAGTAATCCCCCAATTCAGTTTCCATATACAGTAATCCCCAATACAGAGTGTAAAAAATACAGCAATCTCCCAACAAATTGTCCATATACAGTTATCCCCCAATATAGTGTGCAAATACAGTAACCCCCAATACAGTGTCCCATATACAGTAATCCCTAATACAGTGTCCATATACAGTAATCACCAATACAGTGTCCATATACAGTTATCCCCCAATACAGTGTCTATATACAGTTATCCCCAATACATCGTCCGAATACAGTTATCCCCCAATACAGTGTCCATATACAGTTATCCCCCAATACAGCTTCCATATAGTTATCCCCCAATACAGTGTCCATATACAGTACTCCCAATAGTGTCCATATACAGTAATCCTCTCCCCCCCCCCAATACAAAGAGAATGCCAACATAACTGTGTTGTGCTTCTGTTCCATGTACTTACAACACGCTAAAGTTTAGGCAAGCAGAGTTGTTCTCCATTCATTCCATAGTACAGTCCAGTAAAGTAAAGCACACGCCCATATCTCCTCTCTCTTGCTAGTAACTAAGTGCCGCAATTTGCACCATCCGGTCAAAGTGAGAGACTGCAGGGAGAAGAATATTTTTTTAAATGCAGGTAAAAAAAGTAGGTGGGGCTTCAGCTTGATTAATGGGTCCAGCATCCATGGAACACAACTTCGATTAATAAGATAACGCATTCCATATTGCAACATTTAAGGAGTTGGATTTGCGTGACCTGCGGAACTCCTTGTTAACTTCGAATATCATTTTATTTTATAATAGCTGATGCATTATTATTATTTAATATTTATTATGTATTATTTACAATATTTAATTTAACAGAAAATATCTCCTTTTTTATGATATATACTGTATATACAATAAAGCCATAATGCGTGTGCTGTGTTGGCATTTACTGATGAGACAGTCTCTCTTTTTTGATAGATAATTGATATAATTACTTTGAATGGTGCTCCTGGCATTTCTGACATTAATGTGCTTATTTAATTATCTGTGTTGTTATTTTTTGTATCAGTAACAGTGGAATAGTTTGATTTAACATGACATTTTAGCCAGGCTGCCTAATATTATTATTTCTAATATAGTAATTTACAATTTACCCTTCTTATAGCGACATTGTAATTGTGCATTATCTGTAAGATATTCTAAACTAATGTATTGTTTTGTGTGTCACTCAAAATGAAGTATTGTAGGCCATTTGACAGTGTCATAAGCAGAAATGTATATGTTGATCTGTAAAATAAGAATGATACTAAAGCAACAGTGTATTTCATTCGCAATTAAAGGGACAGTTCAGTGGAAATTATCAATCTTTGTTTAATTGTGAGTTTGTGTAATGCCTTCTTAGTTATTCCACTTATTCTCTGTCGTTTTGAAAAATCAGTTGAATTTATACCCCTTTCTATTCCCTGCTGTTGACATTACTGAGCTGACATTTCAGGTTCTAACAGTCCTTCTTCTTCCCAGTATGCACCACTTCCTTGGAATGTTCCTAACAGTCATTTCTACTGATTGGCCGTTGGATGGGTCAAACATGCTCAGATCTCTACTGAGCAACTGAATCAACCCAGGCGCTGGGTCAAGGGCAAGACCATAACGGTCTCTGCTAGGGGTCCTGCAAACAGGAAGTCAGTATTTCGGTTGCATTTATTTATACACAGACAAAATGCTGAATTGGCAGATTAGGGTCATTGGGATGAAAAAAATACTTTTTTTCTAAAAAGTACATGTATTTACACTGAACATGAACTTCCCCTTTAACTACATTGTTTTAGAGAATGCTTAAAAACGGATTAGGATCAGGTGGGGGTTTCCTGATTTTTTTTTTTTTTTTAAGTTGTTCACATCAAATTGAATTTGTACCAGAAGACCTTATACTACCTAATCATGGTCATTGTATCATAATTACATTCAGCAGTAGATGCACTAGAACCATTAGCTGCACCAATACAGAGAATAAGGTTTTTTGACCTAAGGAATAGATGAGTCTTGTAGAGGTGTTAAATATTTCTGTAAATTCATTTTATTTTTAGGATTTTTCTTCTGAATATGTGATCTGGAGAGAGTTTTTTTTTTTAGATTTTTAGTTTTAACTTGGCTTTTGTTGTACAAAACCTGTTGACAAAAACAGTCATGCTAAATCGACTTGCCGAAGACATAAAATCTTTAGGCTATTTAATTGGCCCTTAAGGTCTTTAACAATCTCACAAAGCAAGAAACTGAAAGAATAACTCTTACTTTGCCACATAAACATTTTTCAGAATATCTTTAGAGAAAAATAAAATGACAGAGACTGTGTTGTATTTATGTACTGTACAGGATGTAAAGTTTCTCAATGAGAGCTCAACATATCCTGTATGTGGCATAATAATTATATTTAAAGGAAAACTAAATCCAACGTTTTATACTTCATAGTTTAACCCCCCAATAAACAAACAAACAAAAACTATAAGATATGAAATGTCACTCCAGTAAATGCCATTAAAGATAACCATGTGTATGTGTACTGTCTAGCTACTATGTCTGACCTCAGTTCCCTTGCCTAATCTTCACTGTAATATAATTAGCAAGAGAATACTAGTGGACATGACCTTCTGTAACAAGATACTGTGGTAGCTTAGGACTAGACATATGGTATGCCTAGAACATGAACAGTGACCACACTGTGCTATCCTATACTAGTAAGGTATATTTTCAGCACCCACATCAAAACAAGTGGCGATAAACAGATCAATGCTCTTATGTCAATGCACTCTGATTCAGTGTTGTTCTAAGGATTTCATTGCCCTTTAATTAAGAGGGGTGATTTGGGTTCAATAGATAGGCAATAGATTTGCTTAGACAAACCTAAAGAAAATAATTGTTTATGCAATGGTAAGATATCCAAGAATCTGAACGATATACATGTATGGATTATTTATAGGAGAACAAATTCAGGAAGATGTAACAAAAGTTCTTATTGTTTAAAATGGTGCTAATTTTGCCCCAACTAATCAGATAATTCAGATGTTAGCTTTCAAATGGTAATTAAAATCTGATTGGTTGGGGCATTTTAAACAATAAGAACTTGTGTTACATCCTCCTGATTGAATTTTGCCTCATTTGCCTGTTTTTACCTGTTGTGTCTAAAAGTCATTATTTTTAACTATATTCTCTATTTAGAATTGAACAGCTAAAGGAACTTGGTGACCTTTCTCCACACTGGGACAATCTGCGTCAGAATGTACTTGCACACTATGAGGAAATGGTCACTGTCTACCAGGAAAACCTTACAGAGCTAGATAAACATACAGGTAAATGCCTTGTTAAATGGATATGTGAGACATCCCTTTTCTCCACTTCTTACAAAGAAAATCTCATATTATCTTCAGGCGTGCAGAGAGCATATTGGGATTAAAGGATATGTCCACCCTCCAAATTTTCATTTGGGAGTGGACATGCCCACTAAAGGGTAACTGTTGTCCAAAAATGACAAAAAATTACAGAAATTTACTTTCATTGTTTTTTTTTCCATTGACTGGTGGTAGTTACTGTATAAAATGGCAGAAAGGAATTGCACACTGAAAAAATGATTTTCAATCTATAAATGAATACATGTAAGGAGCACTTACTACTGTGTTTGTGTTGCTGCATGACTTCAATCCAGTACTTGATTTGCTCAAGCTCTGTCCCCCAGCCCCCTGCCAGACTTTCTGACTCTCTGTGAGGGCAAGCATACTCAGTAATCCCTGAGGCAATATTGAGAGAGGGAATTTCCCACCATGTAGTTCATGTACCAACCAGCTACAGCACAACAGAAAATATTGAAATACTAAGGCACTTGATTGACAGTTGAAATGTAACATGTTTCAGACTGGACATCTAAAGAAATAGGCGACAGTGATAGCTGGAAAAAATTAGAGTTTCCAGTAATGGGCAATTTAAAAAAAAAATCCCAGTGTACATATCTTTTAAAGGATAAGTGCACTGTAAAATCAAGTTATTTTCATTTGGAACCTGCAGCTTTAAAAATACTGTTGCTATATTTTTTTTACCTATGCTCCTTGTGAGGGATCAGCTGCAAATGGTGAGTACTCAGTAGGAGATAGCAGCACAGACAGGTGTGATTTCCAAAGCAAACAAGAGTTTATTTGTCAGCAGGCTTCATTAACAACGCTTGCCAGTTTGTCAAATACAGTTTATTCATAAAGCAAAAGAAAAGGCCAGAGACAGTAGTGTAGAGCCTCGAGTGCCCACTTAATGGCCAGACACTCCCACTCCAAAATACTATATCTTTCCTCGGCTGCCGTCAGACTTCGACTCAGATAAACAACAGTGTGTTCCTCTCCATTGACCACTTGGGATAGAACCGCACCTAACCCCACAGCTGAAGCATCTGTCTGTACCAGAAATTATTTTTTAAAATCAGGCGTGACCAAGACTGGACCCCTGCACAAAGCCTCCTTAAGGCCTTGAAATGCTTCTTCAGCCTCATGTCCCCATGAAATGAACTTTTCCCTTTGGTGAGGTTGGTAATGGGAGTGGCCAAAGTAGCAAAATTTGGAATGAATCTCCTATAATACCCCACCAAACCTAAGAAGGTCCTGACCTGTTTTTTCATGGTGGGCCAGGGGCAGTCCATAATGGTCTCCACTTTCCGCACTTGGGGCTTAATCAGACCTCTCCCAATTGTGTAGCGAGCCTCCTACAACCCCACTGTGCACACTTCTTGGGGTTTGCTGTCAGCTCCGCCTTTCTAATGGCATCCAGGATGGACTTTTGGAAGGTGGCTTTCCCAATCTGAACAACGTCATCGTCCAAATAAGGATCTTGTCCATCATGCTTTGAAAGGTAGCCGGGGCTCCTTGCAACCCAAAGGACATCCTGACATACTGAAACAGTCTTTGGGGAGTCGAGAAGTCTTCTCCTTGGCTGGTTCAGTTAAGAGTACCTGCCAGTATCCCCGGGTCAGATATAAGGTGGTGACATATCTCGCTGGACCCAGCCTTTCGATTAACTCATCTACCCTCAGCATAGGGTAGGCATCAAATTTTGACACCTCATTCAGTTTCCTGAAATCATTACAGAAACGAATGGAACCGTCATGCTTTGGAACTTGAACTATGGGGCTATTCCATTCACTATTGGATTCCTCTATTATCCCAAGTTCCAGCATTCGTTCCACTTCCCCTGCTATGGCCTGTCTACGAGCTTCAGGTATTCTATAAGGTTTAAGGCAGACCTGTACATGGGGCTCAGTCACTATGTCATGCCTGATGACTTGGGTACAACCCAGAAGTTCCGAGAACACCTCCCGATTCCGTAAAATGAATTCTCCAACCTCTTGTTTCTGTTTCATTTTTAGATTCCAGCTCTCTTGAGCCTCTAATGCTACCCCCTTCCCACAAGTTTCAGAACAGGGGAAAGTCCCTCCCCAGAATGACACTGTGTGCCAAGTTCGGGCTTGCCACTACCTCCTGAATGGCAGGTCCACAGTTCGTTTCAATGGTGAGAAGGGCAGTGGGGTATGGTTTAGAGTCCCCATGAACACATTGTACTGTGACCCGACGACTCCCAAGCGAGGAAGTGTCCACCAAACTGGCATGTACCAGGGTCACCAAGCTACCAGAGTCTTAAGAGTGCCTGGACAGTTTCTTCAGCAATTTTCACCACCGCCAAATGAGATCCAGTACTTGCGACATACACAGGTCATGCAAAGAAGGACCTGCGATGAGTGTACTCACACTCCATCGGTTCAACCGCCTGAGGACAGTTAGCAGCAATATGTACCCACTCTTAACATTGGCAACATTGTACCGGCAGTCTATTTCTTACCGTGGCGACTGGTTGGCCTCTGCCTGCAGTGCTTGGCTCACTGACCACACCCCCCACCAACTCGGCTTTTGTCTTATCAGTTCCCTGGGGTGCTACCAGCCCCTGGGTAGCAGAACACTGGCCAGGGCCCCAAGCCAAAGAGTCCCCCACAGCCAGATAATGTTCCAGCAGCCCAATGAGTTTATCAGCCGACTGTGGATCTTCATGACTCACCCACCTTCGCAAAGCCGGCGGTAGGGAGCGCAAGAAGCGGTCAACGGTAACTCTTTCAATGACCTGTGAAACTTCTCAGGTTCCAACCACTTCTTTACCAAGTGGATTAGATCGTGCATCTGTGACCTTGGAGTGCTTGTGGCTGAATAGGTCCACTAGTGAACACGCTGGACCCGCACGGCTGGGGTCACACCAAGTCGACGCAGGACCTCTTCCTTCAGCTTGCTGTAGTCTTTTGCGTCCTCTAGGGCAAGGTCAAAGTAGGCCTTTTGAGCATCCCCAGTCAGGAAGGGTGCTACCAAACCTTCCCACTGCACTTTAGGCCAGGCTTTCCTCTCAGATGTCCTCTCAAAGGTATGGAGGAAAGCCTCAACGTCATCATGTGGAGTCAGCTTTTGCAAGAAGCGGCTTGCACGGATGGTGCCTCCATTGCCAAGGACCAGCACCTGTCCCTCCTGGTTCTATGCCACGAGTTGCTGCACCAACTCACTCACTGCTTTCTGTTCGGCTTCAGCAGTGTGACGATCGGCCTCCCACACTCTCACACAGGGTAAGTACTTGCTGCTGTACTGCCTCTGTCGTTGCAGGGCTCTGTTAGTTTTCTGCTGCTCAGCATTAGCCTGTTGCAAAGCCGCATTCGCCAGTAACAACTACTTCACCAGCCTATCAATGCTGCTGTTCAAACTTTTGAATCTGGGGCCAAACACACTGTTGCTGTAGGCGTGCTAAGGTGACGCATCCAAACGCCAACTGTGAGGGATCAAATGGTGAGTACTCAGCGGGAGATAGCAGCACAGACAGGTGTCATTTCCCATCCACCACAACCTGCGACAAATCAAATGACTCCTGGATATCGAAAGTTGCTGACATCTTGTTACTGGTTTGCTGAATGTTAAGCTCCACCCCACTGCGATTTTCTCTGCTTTCTCCTGCGTGAGCCTCAAACAGTAATGCTTGTGAGTTCCGTGCGCACTCACGTGCAAAGAGCTCACAAGCAGGAAAGTGCATGGAACTCACAGGCATTACTGTTTGAGGCTCAAGCAGGACAGTGCATGAAACTCATAGGTATTACTTTTTGAGGCTCAAGCAGGAGAAAGCAGAAGAAATCTCAGAGGGGCGGAGCAAAGTAGTAACTAGATGTCAGCAACTTTCAAGGCACAAAGGTAGGCTCTGGAGGGGCACAGGTTAAAAAAAATGGCAACAGTATTTTTAAAGCTGTTACAGTGCACTTATCCTTTAAGTTTACCTTACTCTTCCCACTATTTTCTTATTCATTTGATTAATATTTACCCTTTGTACTGTATTAAAGTTGGTACCTCAAAATATTGGGTAATGTCATGCTGGAGTTAGTACTTGCTATATATTAGCCTGATGAGGTTGTTTTATACCAGAAGGTGTGGCTCATTCTTGAGCACAGTTTTATAAACTAGGCACATTTCTAAGGCATACTGTAAATGCATGATATGAAATAGTGAAATGCACATTAAGTTGAAATATGGAAAGAAGCAATCATTCTTATTCTGACAAGTTAATAAAAATGAATCGTATTTCAGGTTCTAGTTTTGTATACAGTTGTATTTTAAGTGAAGCCAAATAATGTCTGATATATGTAGCATCATTCTTGCCATACTGTGTCCCAGTCCTAGACAGCAGGAAATGTCTCTTACTTAAGATCCGTTACCAATTTTGCACATTAACTACTGTTCAGTAGATTAATTAGGAAAATTATAATGAGTACAGCTTAAAAAATCTTCACATCACATCAAAATCCTGAGATGAACTGGGAAGCTAACATTTGTGCATCAGAAATAAAAAAAATAAAAAAACAATAAAAAGGAAGAACCATCTGTTCACAGTACATAATATATTTCTTTTAAAATGTTTCATTTCTTATTTTCCTCAGGGTCCTCTTTCAAATCTAGCTGTAGTAAAGGAGAGAAGAGTCTAGAATTTGTTCCGATTAACCTGCATTTACAACGAATGCGTGTCCACAGCCAAAAGTTAAAAGGTAAGTTTGCTGAAATATTTTCATATCAATTAATTAAACAGTAGAACCATTTTATTGTAAATAGAAAAAAAAACTGTGATATTTTGCAAGCTACAGATTAAAATCTTTTTACCTACATAAAACAAGGTGGTGCCTTAATGTGTACATGTATAAATTAATTTTTGTACTCATTTTGCATTGGCTGAGGCATATTTAAATTTTTTTGGAATAAGCGCAGTGCAAGGGATGCAATAAATTTTGCAATGATTTTTCCATTCGTTTTTAGCACAAAAATGAAAGCCTTTTTAATTGTGACTTTAAAATCGTGCAAAAGATCCCGACTTGCCACTCGCATTCACATGATGTAATAATGGTCACAAAGTAGTTACTTTATGGGGGGAACAAGTTAAGGTAAGTTGCGATAGGGAAATTTATTGCATCTCCCCTTAATACTTTACTAGACAATACTTAAAGGGCATGTCCACCCGTTTTTAGAATTTTTCCCCCCAACACCAAACGCTATCGAGAGAGGCAGCCAATCACGGGCGCAGCTTCCGGCTGTACTGTACGTCGGGGGAAACAGGCAATGTAAGTACAGATCGGGAGAGTTTTGCTTCAAATAACTATGGCGTTTGGGGTTGGGGGAGGGAGCCCTCCACTACAGAAAAGGGGTTTGGAGCTAGGGGGATGATGAGAGAAACTGGGGGGGGGGGGTGCAGTGCGCATGGCAAAATTCTCCCGGAGGAGAGACAGGAGGCAGAGTCCTTTATGGACTCAGCCAGGCTCCTGGTGTCAGTTTTTTGAACTTTGGAGGGACATAGCAGGGCAGCCATTTGGAGCTATTATTACTAAGAAAGAAAAGCAAACAGTTTAATGGTCAGCATGGAAAAAAGGACATGTATCTAAGATATTCAAATGTAAATGATTTGGCCCTTGACAGCAATATCTGTTATCCTGATATACTCTGTGTCCTTGAAACGATGGTTCATTTATATGTAGCCATTTTTAGCAATCTGCTTTTTTATGTAGAATAAATAAGCCGGATAAATAAACAAAAAAGGCCTTCTGAATTTCTCTATGAAATTCAGAAGTTTAATCCTGGATGTAAAGAGAATGAACAGTCAACAATGAACAGAATGACAGCAATGCACAAACTATATGCAAATCCATTATAAAGATATCTAAAGTAATAAAGAAAAGGGGCTTATGTTGTTCTGTTCCCAGCTGACAAACAAAATAACCTCAAGTTAGCATAGTGTGACTTTAATTGTACTTTGCTATGCTACATCTTTATACATTATGCAAATTGCATAAAACAGAGAAGTAGCTTTCAGTGCCATAGCGATATGAATACTTTCAGTGGCAAATAACTTCATTTCCCTGGGAGAAGCAAGCACCTGTCAAACCAAAGATTTAATATTTACAATTCTTCACAATACATGATAAAATTGCTTGATAGTTACAATACTTTTCAAACTGTTTAATGTTGCGGTGTGCTTGTAATCTTTATAAACAAAAAAGACCATTGATTGAATTTGTTACATTGGTTTTGATTTTGCATTTATTCTGTATTTTCTTAGAAAGTCTTATCTAGGATAGCAATCTGATTGTAAGAGAAATGACTAGGGCATCAGGAGGAATACACTGATCAGGCTTTTTAGGCACAGCAGAACCACAATTAGGCTTTTGAGTAGGGTATAGTATTTGAGGTTGAATAATGCATTTATTCATCTAGTCTAACCTATACTTTATGTATCAATTCCAGTAACATGCAACATTCTTTGTTTTTTAGAAACTCATCCAGCTTTATTGTAAACTATCCAATAAATCTGGCATCACCACATTCAGTAGAAAACCGTGCCATAGTTTTACAGCTCTCACAGTAAAAAAAACCTTTCCGAAGGGGACTAACCTTCTTTTCTTCCAGTCTAAAGGGATGTCTGCTTGTCCGCTTTCATTTTCTATTGGTGAACATTACACTATTATATAGTCCTATCCCCACACAAGCGCCTTTTCTCGTGTGCATAATTGTAACTTATCCAATGTGTCTTCATAGTCAAGCTCTCCCAGTCCCCTTAATAATTTAATTTCCCTTCTCTTAATCCTTTCCATTTTCAAGATGTCCTTTTTGTACATAGCATTTCAATTGAGGACTTACCAGTGCTTTGTATAGAGGGAGAATATTAAAATATCTTGCTATCACTGCTTGCTACATCTAAGTCCACCAAAAAGCCAAGATCCTTTTACAACAGAGATTCACTTAACACCGAGCCATTTAAAGTATAAACAGCACAAGGAGTTTTAGTTCTTGTACCCTCCCCTGGCTGAATGTGTTTAGGCAAGTTTAATATGATTTACCCTGAGCATTTTCAGTCAGAAGGCTTGTATTTCCTGTGCTAATGGGAAGAAATGGTAGCTGGAGTGTGTTCTGTAGTAAAAGGTTTTATTTATTTCTATTAGGTATATTGGGGGTACAAAGTAACATACTGTAGAGTGACTAGTGATACATTATTTTAGTCATCTTTTTCTGGGCTCCTAAGAAAATAGCCTGTTTTAGGTGGTGATCATCTTTAATATGATGGGTGATATGGGTTGGCCCTGATCAAATAATTTGTATCATGCTTAAACACATAGAGGCTTTGTTGGAAACCCCTTTTTACATTAACTTGTAGGCTCATTTGTATTTTTGCAGTGTTGCACTGTAAACAAGATTAAAGTCATTCAGGGAGATGTAATAAAAGTTCTTATCGTTAAAAATGATGCAAATTTTGCCCCAACCAATCAGATTTTATTTGCCATTTGAAAACTAACATCTGATTGGTTGGGGCAAAATTAGCACCATTTTTAATAAGAACATTTAATACATATTACAGATTAAGTCTTACCTCCTTCATAAAACTTTATTTATTAATCACCATGTCCTATAACCCAATTAGACTGACAGTCAATCATCGGACACCATATACGAATCTGAAACCGTGTATCACCACTTTTACTCTATCTGCCTTAATTTTTAAAAATAAATTGTTAGAATAGTCAGGCAGGGAAATGACCTTTAACAATATTTATATAACAATTTTCTTTAAAGTAAGGCATGGAAGAGTGACAGCTGAGTGCTAGCTGTACAATTTCTAAAGCTGTTATTGACAGCAAAATGGTATGTAGGAATAATTGCTCCTACCTTAAATACAATGTATGTACTTTCTTCTTTTCAGCTAGGTTATACAATTTCAAACATTCACTTATTTCCCAAAGAAAAGAAAAGAGCTCAAGTATTGTAACTTTACTTTTGGCCTTAGGGGCATATTTATAGTGGTCCATTTTTTTCGGACTTTAATTACCACCACCCATCGCTGAGAAAAAATCGTTTAACTGCCACATTTATAAAGGTGATTATTTTTACAGAGAAAAGTCACGCCGATGTGCGGCGGTTATTTTAACTCTTTTCGTGGCACGGGGCATGCCACGAAAAGAGTTAAAATTACTGCCCAAGTCCCAAACACAAAAACCCACCCCACCCCCTGCTCGTCTCTCCTGGTGGCTCACAAGCTTGGCCGTTTCCACCAACCCAAAGTTCACGAATTGAAATGGCCAAACTTAACGTGAGAAAGCCATTACCGCGCTTTATAAATAGAAGCGAGCGGTATCTGCTGCGATGTGCGCAGTTTGCCGAAAAGCCAATTGCGCAAAAACTGTGTGAAAAACGGCGGCAGAAAGTTAAAGGACTTTTATCAATATGCCCCTTAGACTCCAAGAGCAACAGCCGGCAAATGGGGTTAAAGTCACACTAACTCAGTTAGCATTCAGTCCTTAATTGGAACGTTGTAATAAAAAATGTATATAAACCCTTTGTATTTTTAGATATCTGTTTGCTGATATGTTTCTGAAAGACTTATACTGGGGTATAGAGTTACACCTCATGAGCCTGTAGGCACAAAATCCTGGCACCCTTAGCCCCACCTGTAAACAGTCCACACCCCGAAACTCTACCCACTATTTTTTGGGAACAAAATAGACTATGAAGGGGTTGGAGGGGTAGGTAAAGATTGACAGCTGCCCCACCAACCACAGGCACCCCTTGTTGCATGTTGTGTCTAATGGTAGAAATAGTGCAATCAAAGCACTTTAAAGGGATCCATCTCCAATATGTAATAACAAGAGAACCCTGTTTCTTTAGTGTCATTTCTTTATTTTACAAAGAAATAAAACTCCCCTTTACTGCTCTGTAGTGTTAAGGTTTAAGTTATTAAAAAAATGCTTTAAAGAATTACTTCACCATTACAATAAGAGGTATCACAACAGTTCTAAGGCAATATGCTTGTGAAGGTTCTCATTCATCCAGGTCATGGTATATCTGTTGTATTCAATTAGATCAACTGGACTTGAAATGTAGTTCTTGAAGACGTTTCGCTAGTCATCCGACTGGCTTTCTCAATTCAGAATGACTTGTACAAGAATCTGTGGCAATTATGTACCCTGGAAAATCCCAATTAGCATATCACAGCCAGGTGTTAAGGGTGTGATTAGATAGTGGCTAAGAGGTGTTATAGGAACGCCCAGAGTAAGGTGTTAAAACAGCATTGTACATGGCAGACAGTTGGTGTCGAACCCCCCCACCTCTATTTAGGCTTGGTTTCTTTATTTTCACATAAATGGCCTCCTTAACACCTCTCTTGAACCAGTCACGTTCCTTCGCCAGTATGTTAACATTACAATCTTCAAAGGTATGTCCTTTATCCTTAAGATGCAGATACACGGCTGAGTCCTGACCCGAGGAATTGGCTCTTCTGTGCTGGGCCATACGTTGATGCAGTTGCTGTTTGGTCTCCCCCACATACAAATCAGAGCATTCTTCACTGCACTGCACTGCTCCCAGCGTGTATTTTAAGTGAAGCCAAATAATGTCTGATATATGTAGCATCATTCTTCTTGCCATACTGTGTCCCAGTCCTGACAGCAGGAAATGTCTCTTACTTAAGATCCGTTACCAATTTTGCACATTAACTACTGTTCAGTATTATTAGGAAAATTATAATGAGTCAGCTTAAAATACTTCACATCACATCAAAATCCTGAGATGAACTGGGAAGCTAACATTTGTGCATCAAAAATAAAAAAATAAAAAAACAATAAGGAAGAACCATCTGTTCACAGTACATAATATATTTCTTTTAAAATGTTTCATTTCTTATTTTCCTCAGGGTCCTCTTTCAAATCTAGCTGTATTAAAGGAGAGAAGAGTCTAGAATTTGTTCCGATTAACCTGCATTTACAACGAATCGTGTCCACAGCCAAAGTTAAAAGGTAAGTTTGCTGAAATATTTCATATCAATTAATTAAACAGTAGAACCATTTTTGTAAATGAAAAAAAAACTTGTGATATTTTGCAAGCACAGATTAAAATCTTTTTACCTACATAAACAAGGTGGTGCCTTAATGTGTACATGTAAAATTAATTTTTGTACTCATTTTGCATTGGCTGAGGCATATTTAAATTTTTTTGAATAAGCGCAGTGCAAGGTGCAATAAATTTTGCAATGATTTTTCCATTCGTTTTTAGCACAAAAATGAAAGCCTTTTTAATTGTGACTTTAAAATCGTGCAAAAGATCCCGATTTGCCACTCGCATTCACATGATGTAATAATGGTCACAAAGTAGTAGTACTTTATGGGGGGAAACAGTTAAGGTAAGTTGCGATAGGGAAATTTATTTATTGCATCTCCCCTTATACTTTACTAGACAATACTTAAAGGGCATGTCCACCCGTTTTTAGAATTTTTCCCCCAACACCAAACGCTATCGAGAAGGCAGCCAATCACGGGCGCAGCTTCCGGCTGTACTGAACGTCGGGGGAAACAGGCAATGTAAGTACAGATCGGGAGAGTTTTGCTTCAAATAACTATGGCGTTTGGGGTTGGGGAGGGAGCCCTCCACTACAAAGGGGTTTGGAGCTAGGGGGATGATGGAGAGAAACTGGGGGGGGGGTGCAGTGCGCATGGCAAAATTCTCCCGGAGGAGAGACGGAGGCAGAGTCCTTTATGGACTCAGCCAGGCTCCTGGTGTCAGTTTTTTGAACTTTGGAGGGACATAGCAGGGCAGCCATTGGAGCTATTATTAACTAAAAAGAAAAGCAAACAGTTTAATGGTCAGCATGGAAAAAGACATGTTCTAAGATATCAAATGTAAATGATTTGGCCCTTGACAGCAATATCTGTTATCCTGATAACTCTGTGTCCTGAAACATGGTTCATTTATATGTGCCATTTTTAGCAATCTGCTTTTTTATGTAGAATAAATAAGCCGATAAATAAACAAAAAAGGCCTTCTGAATTCTCTATGAAATTCAGAAGTTTATCCTGGATGTAAAGAGATGAACAGTCAACAATGAACAGAATGACAGCAATGCACAAACTATATGCAAATCCATTATAAAGATTCTAAAGTAATAAAAAGGGGCTTATGTTGCTGTTCCCAGCTGACAAACAAAATAACCTCAAGTTAGCATAGTGTGACTTTAATTGTACTTTGCTATGCTACATCTTTATACATTAGCAAATTGGCATAAAACAGAGAAGTAGCTTTCAGTGCCATAGCGATATGATACTTTCAGTGGCAAATAACTTCATTTCCCTGGGAGAAGCAAGCACCTGTCAAACCAAAGATTTAATATTTACAATTCTTCACAATACATTAAAAATTGCTTGATAGTTACAATACTTTCAAACTGTTTAATGTTGCGGTGTGCTTGTAATCTTTATAAACAAAAAAGACCATGATTGAATTTGTTACATTGGTTTTGATTTTGCTTTTTATCTGTATTTTCTTAGAAAGTCTTATCTAGGAAGCAATCTGATTGTAAGAGAAATGACTAGGGCATCAGGAGGAATACACTGATCAGGCTTTTTAGGCACAGCAGAACCACAATTAGGCTTTTGAGAGGGGTATAGTATTTGAGTGATTAATAATGCATTTATTCATCTAGTCTAACCTATACTTTATGTATCAATTCCATACATGCAACATTCTTTGTTTTTTGAACCTCATCCACTTTATTGTAAACTATCCAATAAATCTGGCATCACCACATCAGTAGACCCGTGCCATAGTTTTACAGCTCTCACAGTAAAAAAAACCTTTCCGAAGGGGCCTAACCTTCTTTTCTTCCAGTCTAAAGGGATGTCTGCTTGTCCGCTTTCATTTTCTATTGGTGAACATTACACTATTATATAGTCCTATCCCCACACAACGCCTTTTCTCGTGTGCATAATGTTAACTTATCCAAGTGGTCTTCATAGTCAACCTCTCCCAGTCCCCTTAATATTTAATTTCCCTTCTCTTAATCCTTTCCATTTTCAAGATGTCCTTTTTGTACATAGCATTTCAATGAGGACTTACCAGTGCTTTGTATAGAGGGAGAATATTAAATTCTTGCTATCACTGCTTGCTACATCTAAGTCCACCAAAAGCCAAGATCCTTTTACAACAGAGATTCACTTAACACCCGAGCCATTTAAAGTATAAAACACACAAGGAGTTTTAGTTCTTGTACCCTCCCCTGGCTGAATGTGTTTAGGCAAGTTTAATATGATTTACCCTGAGCATTTTCAGTCAGAAGGCTTGTATTTCCTGTGCTAATGGGAAGAAAATGGTAGCTGGAGTGTGTTCTGTAGTAAAAGGTTTTATTTATTTCTATTAGGTATATTGGGGGTACAAAGTAACATACTGTAGAGTGACTAGTGATACATTATTTAGTCATCTTTTTCTGGGCTCCTAAGAAAATAGCCTTTTTGTTAGGTGGTGATCATCTTTAATATGATGGGTGATATGGGTTGGCCCTGATCAAAATTTGTATCATGCTTAAACACATAGAGGCTTTGTTGGAAACCCCTTTTTACATTAACTTGTAGGCTCATTTGTATTTTGCAGTGTTGCACTGTAAACAAGATTAAAGTCATTCAGGAGATGTAATAAAAGTTCTTATCGTTAAAAATGATGCAAATTTTCCCCCAACCAATCAGATTTTATTTGCCATTGAAAACTAACATCTGATTGGTGGGGGGCAAAATTAGCACCATTTTTAATAAGAACATTTAATACATTTACAGATTAAGTCTTACCTCCTTCATAAACTTTATTTATTAATCACCATGTCCTATAACCCAATTACTGACAGTCAATCAGCGACACCATATACGAATCTGAAACCGTGTATCACCACTTTTACTCTATCTGCCTTAATTTTTAAAAATAATTGTTAGAATAGTCAGGCAGGGAAATGACCTTTAAACATATTTATATAACAATTTTCTTTAAAGTAAGGCATGGAAGAGTGACAGCTGAGTGCTAGCTGTACAATTCTAAAGCTTTTATTGACAGCAAAATGGTATGTAGGAATAATGGCTCCTACCTTAAATACAATGTTGTACTTTCTTCTTTTCAGCTGGGTTATACAATTTCAAACTTCACTTATTTCCCAAAGAAAAGAAAAGAGCTCAAGTATTGTAACTTTACTTTGGCCTTAGGGGCATATTTATAGTGGTCCATTTTTTTCGGACTTTAATTACCACCACCCATCGCTGAGAAAAATCGTTTAACTGCCACATTTATAAAGGTGATTATTTTTACAGAGAAAGTCACGCCGATGTGCGGCGGTTATTTTAACTCTTTTCGTGGCACGGGGCATGCCACGAAAGGTTAAAATTACTGCCAAGCCCCAAACACAAAAACCCACCCCACCCCCTGCTCGTCTCTCCTGGTGGCTCACAAGCTTGGCCGTTTCCACCAACCCAAATTCACGAATTAAAATGGCCAAACTTACGTGAGAAAGCCATTACCCCCGCTCTTTATAAATAGAAGCGAGCGGTATCTGCTGCGATGTGCGCAGTTTGCCGAAAAGCCAATTGCGCAAAAACTGTTGTGAAAAACGGCGGCAGAAAGTTAAAGGACTTTTATCAATTGCCCCTTAGACTCCAGAGCAACAGCCGGCAAATGGTTAGTCACACTAACTCAGTTAGCATTCAGTCCTTAATTGGAACGTTGTAATAAAAAATGTATATAAACCCTTTGTATTTTTAGATATCTGTTTGCTGATATGTTTCTGAAAGACTTATACTGGGGTATAGAGTTACACCTCATGAGCCTGTAGGCACAAAATCCTGGCACCCTTAGCCCCACCTGTAAACAGTCCACCCCCCGAACACTCTACCCACTATTTTTTGGGAACAAAATAGACTATGAAGGGGTTGGAGGGGTAGGTAAAGATTGACAGCTGCCCCACCAACCACAGGCACCCCTGTTGCATGTTGTGTCTAATGGTAGAAATAGTGCAATCAAGCACTTTAAAGGGATCCATCTCCAATATGTAATAACAAGAGAACCCGTTTCTTTAGTGTCATTTCTTTATTTTACAAAGAAATAAAACTCCCCTTTACTGCTCGTAGTGTTAAGGTTTAAGTTTTAAAAATGCTTTAAAGAATTACTTCACCATTACAATAAGAGGTATCACAACAGTTCTAAGGCAATATGCTTGTGAAGGTTCTCATTCATCCAGGTCATGGTAATCTGTTGTATTCAATTAGATCAACTGGACTTGAAAGTAGTTCTTGAAGACGTTTCGCTATTCTCCGACTGGCTTTCTCAATTCAGAATGACTTGTACAAGAATCTGTGGCAATTATGTACCCTGGAAAATCCCAATTAGCATATCACCAGCCAGGTGTTAAGGGTGTGATTGGATAGTGGCTAAGAGGTGTTATAGGAACGCAACAGATTCGGATTGGCAGAACTGGGGGGTCAGCCGGCACTGGCTGGGGCCAGTATAGAGGTGGGTGGAAGAGGGACAAGAAAGGATGAGGAAGGAGGGGTAGTTTTGTTAGGGTTTACTAGGGGAAGTGGGGGACGGAAAAGTAGGGGGGCTTCTTCCCAGATTGTCCATCCCAACAGATTTGCCGTCTTTAGCTAATGAAGTGGAGAGGAACCTCGGAATTAGCGTGTATGGAGGGGGCTAGTCCCTTGAGCACCCAGGGGCTGCAATCTCTGATACAAGGAGGGAGGAACGAAGGGTCAGGAATGCAAGGCAGGTGGTAGTGGTATGGGGACTCCATTATAAGGACGGTAGATAGGGTAATCTGCCGCCAGACCCTAACATGCCGAACTGTGTGTGTGCCTGCCTGGTGCTAGGGTTCGCATGTGGTGGATCGTGTAGACAGATTATTGGGTGGGGCTGGGTGTGACCCGGCGTGTCCCTTGGTTCACATTGGTGCCATGAAAAGTTAGAGGTGGAGGTGAGGGTCCTTAAACATGATTTCCGAGAATAGGGGCCAAGATAAAAGCAAGGACCCTGTTTTCAGAAATACTACCGCAGCCACGTGCTAACCAGGGAGACAGCGGGAGCTTAGGAGCATTAATGCGTGGCTAGAGAGTGGTGTAAGGAAGAGGTTTTGGGTTTATTGAGAAACTGGGCAGACTTTGCTGTCGGCTACAGGCTCTTTAGTAGGGATGGGTTGCACCTCACTGATGGTGGTGCAGCGCTGTTTTTAGGGAAGAAGATGGGCTAGAGTGGTGAGGAGATTTTTAAACTAGGTTTGGGGGGGAGGGTATTAGCAGTCTCATGGGATAGATTGTCCAGGAGAAAAGCAGGGTGTGTAGATAGGCCAGGGTGGGGTGGAAAAGGGGGGGTGGGGCTAGCATAGGGGAATGAGGGGAATGTGTATCAAAGTGTACGAATAAATTACAGGATCATATCTAAAATGTATGTTTGCAAATGCGAGAAGCCTGGCTGATAAAATGGGTGAATTGGAAATGATGGCATTGAATGAAAGTATGATGTAATAGTTATAGCAGAAACGTGGGTTGAACAGTTCTCACAAATGGGCTGTAATATAGAAGGATATGCCTTGTTTAGGCAGGACAGAAAAAAAAGGAAAAGGGGGAGGATATGTGTATATGTTATAAAAGAATTGAAAGCCAATTTAAAAGAGAAGATAGTCTGGTGATATGGATGATAAAGGGAGGCAATATGGGTGGAATTAGGCAACAGGAAGGGGGTGGTATGTCTTGTTTGGGTGTCTGCTATAAGCCGCCAAATGCTTAGCAGAGAGGCAAGGTGAGTCAACTTCATATGCAGTGGCAAGGGCTGCAGTTTTGGGAGTGTGCTCATTATGGGGGACTTCAATCCCTGACATTGATTGGTTGTGGGTGGAACTGCCATCACAGAAAAAGGCGATGAGTGCCTGAATTTGCTGCAGGATAATTTTTCTCACAAGGTGGTTGAGGTTCCTACTAGAAAAGGAGCTCTGTTGGATCTGGTATACTACATGTGTGGAGCGCATTATAGATATAAAGGTAACTGGAGGCTTAGGGAATAGTGGACCATGAATAGTGGCATTTGGACTTTGTTATCGAAGGAAAAGTGCGCTGGGTTAACAAAGAATTTAATTTCAGGAAAGAAATTTCCCAGGTTAAAGCAGCTCTTCAGAATGTCAACTGGGATAATGTATTATCAGGTAAAGGTACTGACAGAAGTGACTGGTGTTCAAGGGGATTTTAAGCCGTTCACATCTAAATTATACCCTTGGGAAATAAATGTAAAAAAAATAATCCGCGCCCATGTGGCTGAATTCTGATGTAAAGAGGCAATGGTAAGGAAGAAAAAGGCATTAAAAACCTTTAAGGCAGAGGGAACTGAAAGGGCCTTTAGGGAGTATAAAAAACTGTAACAAGGATGTAAGAAAAGCAATCAAACTGCTTAAAATTATAATGAAGTTAGGATAGCTGAAGAGAAAGCATCACTAAGCCTAAACCATTTTTTTAAGTATATTAATAGTAAGAAGATGAGGACTGAGAATGTGGCACATTAATAATGGGGATAAGTTAGTTACGGAGGATGGGCGATAAAGCAAATGTCTTGAATATTTTTTTTCCCTGTATACACTATAGAAGAATCCAAGTACAGATATCATAGAGTATAGTAGCAATAAAGGTATACCAGATTCAAGTTTACTTTGGTTAAACTGAGATTGGTACAGAAAGAACTAATAGGTTAATATTAATAAATCTCCTGGACCGGATAAAATAAATCCTCGGGTACTTAGGGAGCTAGTTCAGTTTTATCTAGGCCATTTTTCTTATTTTTGCTGATTCCCTCATGTCGGTGGTGTGCCTCTGGATTGGAAAAAGGCTGTATGTTATTCCAATATTCAAAAAGGGTAGTCGTTTCACAGCCGGTGTTAATTAACAAGGCCTGTAAGTTTAACTTCAGTGGTGGGGAAGATCCTGGAAGTTTAATAAGGGAACATGTTCTAGAGATGTTTCAAGACTGACATTATAGTAGTAACCACAATGGATTTAGAGGAATAGATCTTGTCCAAACAACTTGCTTCGGGCTTTTATGAGTGAAGTAAGTAGAAAATTTAGACTCTGGTATAGCAGTAGATGTGTTTACTTGGATTGTGCAAAGGCTTTGATAACAGTCCCCCCCATAGCGACTAATGAATAAGCTAAGTCTGTTGGTTGGGGAGTCTGGGGCGTCACCGTTTGTACATGGATAGAAAAATTGGTAAAGAATAGGATGCAAGAGAGGTATTGTTGTTAATGGGGCTTTCATCATATGGCAAAGTGCTAAGTGGGGTGCCACAGGTTCGTGTTGGGGCCGCTTCTATTTATCTATTTATAATGATTGGAAGTGGGTATTGTCACAAGGTTTCTGTTTTGCTGACGACACAAATGGTTTGCTGACCATTAAAAACTTCAGAGGATGTGCAATCGTTTGCAAGGGGATCTAGATAGATTATCACATTGGGCTGCTAAGTGCAGATGAAATTCAATGTTGATAAATGTAAGGTGATGCATTTTGGACTTAAAAAATACTTGTGCTACTTTTACTATAAAATGGCTCTGTGTTAAGTGAATCCCTGTTGGAAAGGATCTTGGAGTTTTGGTGGAACAAACTTAAAGGTAGCAAACAGTGCCGGGCGGCAACAGCCCAAGCCAGCATGGTATTGTCTTGTATAAAGCGAGGTATGGATTCAAGGGAGGAAAATGTAATTCTCCCCTTTACAAAGCATTGGTAAGGCCTCTTTGGAATATGCAGTGCAATTTTGGAATCCTGTGTACAAAAAGGACATCTTTGAAATGGAAAGGGTTCAGAGAAGGGCAACTAAATTAATAAGGGGATTGGGGGAGCTTGAATATGAAGAGAGACTGGAAAAGTTACAATTATGTACGCTGAGAAAGGCGCTTGCGTGGGGATATGATTACTGTGTTATAAATTACATTAACGGGCCATACAATAAACTATTTGGGGCATTGCTCACCAATAGAACATGTCAAGGACACGAGGGACATCCCTTAAGACTTGAAGAAAAAAGGTTGGCTTCAAGCTCGGAAAGGGTTTTTCACTGTGAGAACGGATAAGGCTATGGAACTGTCTTCCAGTGGACGTTGTTATGGCAGGTTCATTGGTCAGTTTCAAAAAAAGCTGGATGAGTCTTTCTGCAAACAGGAATGTTGCAAGTTACTGGTATACATAAAGTAGAGTTGATCCAGGGAATTTCCGATTGCCACTTGGAGGTCAGGAAGGAATTTTTTCCCCCTTCATAAATTTGGTGGGGGTTTTTTGCCTTCCTCTGGATCACAGTTAGGCAGGAAATGAGGATTTGCTAGATGGGTTGGACTAGATGGACGTATGTCTTTATTCAACCTCAAATACTATACTATACTATACTATACTTACTTAACCAGAACTATCCTGCACTATCCTTAATAGAATATACTTTCTTTTGACCTATCGAATTAACAAGCAAATTCTACATTCCTTATTGCTAGAAAAGTAATAGATTTCTGTTTAGATACTACTTAATGAACAACACTTCTACACCATTGTTTTTATTTAAAACACATAGTTTTACGTCAAGGATTGCTATACTGGGGACTTTTTTTCATTAAATACACACATTGGCACTTTAGATTGCATTAAGCTCCCATGAGCCTTTTAGCTTAAGATATATTGTATGTTTTGAAAGTTACCATGGTAATCATTAACAAGGGTAAAAATGTCATTAAGCAGTTTCTTAGCTTATACAAAAATGAGTGTGGTCTCTCTTTATTAATGTTTTACTTAAAAAATATTTCAACGTTAAAAGTCTCTAACATTACAAATGATGCTTTAAGGAAATATTACAGAATGTGTATTTTAAGGTTACAATGGCAGAAGTAAATAACCAATCAAATTACTGTTTTTTCAGTTATTATAATTGTACTTCTTTTAAATTGTTAAACACTTGTATAACAGGTACCAGTAGTTGGGGAACAAACCTCCCTAAACAAAGCAAGCTAATTGCTAGAATGCTGCAAACAAAGCTGTTATTTTCAAGAGTTTTCTTGTGAGACGGCACACAGACGGCACAACTAATTCTATAAATTAAAATGTTTAAAAGGTTCCTTATATCTAGTTACAATAACTGAATTCTTTGATGTAAAGTAGTGTTAATATAATACAACAGTTTCTTGTAAACTGCTGTTTGTATAGAAATGCAAAGCAGACATGGATATTAAAAACAAAAAAAACCCAACTCTGCTAAAATTAAAGGTCATGCTCTATTAAAGATGGGGCTTTAAAACACATAAACTCGTGTTTGGTGCCCTCCCACACAAAAAACAAATAGTCTATGTAGCGACGATAGATGATGATGTTCTTTTGGTACCTTCCAAGAATATGTCTCTCCTTGAAGGTTTGCATATACAAAAATCGCCATAGAAGGGGCTACATTAGAGCCCATGGCGTACCAGAGACTTGTTTGTAAAAAGTATTGCCAATCTAAAATAATTGTTGGTCAGGATTAGTTCCAGTAATTCCATGAGGCATTCAATCGGTGGATTTCTATGATGTGCCGTGATAAGTGCTGTCCGACAGGCATTAATGCCTTCATTTTGGGGGATCACTGTAATAGACTTGTGACATCGCACATCATAGAAAATCATATTGGGTGATATGACGATGTTTTGTATTGTTTCCCGTAAATGTGTGCTGTCTCTGATATATAAGGGCATCTTCTGAACCAAAGATCCAGTTAAAATAGCTTCACATTATCCCCATTTACAGCTGTCACATATGACCAAGTTAAAAACGACTCTAGATTATCTTATCATTTTCATCGACATATAGGTCGACATACTCAGTGGCTACCTATAGATATCTTGTGGACGGCTGCATTACCGAGGACACAGCCGTTGGCCCTCTTTACCATTTACCTCATGTATATATACCACCATATGTATCGTGCAGGGATCGTATGTTTAACATAAGTCCTCAAGTCCAGCCCCCTGTTCTATTTACCCATGTCCTGTTCCATATGTATTTATATATTTATCACCATTAGCACACAGCACTTTGTTGCACGTTAGATCTTATGATACATCGGGTTTTCGCGTGTATCCAGTTTATTCCATTGGATGTCTAGCATTCGCTAGACACTTGGTATTGCTAAGTTTACATGACAGGAGTGTGTTGCTCCTGAGCCGACTGAGTTTCGGCTCTTTCGTAACGCGCATTACTCGGACACACCCCTTTGTTGATTGGTCGTTGGGCCACACACCCCTCTATTCACATTGGCCAGCGTCACTAGAGCACGAACAATTCACAGTTCAGTATTGACACGGATTGGATGCCACAGGTATTTAAACTATGTATTATGATTCACATAGTTCTGAAGACGGCCCCAATTACGGGGCGGAAACATGTCAACCGGTATGTTTGAATAAACATTCACGCTATTCGAAAAGTCCTGTGAGTGCCTCCGTTTCTCTGTAAGCTGTATCTGTTTGGATCGTGCACCCAGGCTGCTAAATTTGTGGAGTGCCCGCTGCCACCAATATATATATATATATATTATATATATAATAATATTATAATAATATATATATATATATATATAATATATATATATATAAAATATCTGAGAAAGAAAGCAGTGTCTCTCGAAACGTCGCTGGTTTGTGGGCAGACGTCTATAAGATGATATAAAGCCTTGTTATCTGCATTATATAATGGTGTGCGACTCCTTCTTAACTGTATATATATGTTTAGGTACATAACGGAGTACCTTGGTGTGTGTGTGTGTATATGTGTATATGTATATTATATATATATATATATATATATATATATATAGTAGCAAAAGTGTGCCCGTTGGTGCACCGTGGGTTTTTATTGTGTTAATTTTATATAGTTAATTTGCTGGAGTGTTAGTTCATATATTTATTAAAATTTATAATATATAATAAGTGTAAGCTACCGCCACTTACAAGGCCCCCATAGGGTAGTCCTATCTAAGAATGACTTATTTTAAGTTATTTTGTAGTGTAATTATTATGTTTAAGATACGTTTTTACCCGCGGCACTTGGAGGCTTTCCCGGTAGTTCCGTCTTCCAGGGTTAGTTTGCGGCTGGTTGTGGCTGAAAACCAGGCCCCGCCTCCCCATGGACTTGGAGCCTTTCCCGGTAGTTCTGTCTTCCAGGGGGTATTTGCGGTTGTTCGCGGCCAAAAACCAGGCTCCCAGGCCCTGCCGCTGTGTTTGGGAGGCTCCGCGGGGTCCATCGGCACTTGGAGCCCCAGACCAGGTGCTGTCAAGTTGTATACATACAATACTGTACACACATTAACTCCCTCCTCCAGCTAATCCCCAGGGCTCTCAAGCAGGAAACAGGCAGCGTCTCAATACCTAGCAACAGCAGGGATCGCCCACCATTTCTATAGGCAATGCCTTCTCTCCCAGTTAAACGGAACACTATTGGCTTTTATCTGGATTAGACCCTGTGGAAGGGCTTGTTTGATGCTGTATTTAACACACATGCGGCAGTAATGAGGAACCTGGTGCTTGTTTAATATGGGGTATTCCTATTGGCTGCTAGAATAAAGTCGGCCACTATTAACAGTAATGGGACAATTTAAATATATTGTACTAACCTGGAAGCTGATCATTGTGAGCATGCTGCTAAAAGAATAGGAGAAAGAGACAGAGAAATTGACAGAGAGAGACGACAGACAGAGAGAGAGAGACAGACAGTGTCGTTTGGCCACGCCCACCCGCTTCATACACATTGCATCAGGATGTGAAGCACTCTCCCACAATGCAATACAGCTATATCATCTACACTTACTGGCAAAGCAAACTTTGTTTTGATTGGCATTAACTCGCACATGCTCAGTAAGTCTCTCCCACAATGCAATACAGCTGGATATCATCTAACTTACTGGGAAAGGAAACTTTGTTTTGATTGGCCATTAACTCGCACATGCTCAGTAAGTCTCTCCCACAATGCAATACAGCTGGTATCATCTACACTTACTGGGAAAGGAAACTTTGTTTTGAAAGAACTACATTTTAAGTCCAGTTGATCTAATTGAATACAACAGATATAATAAAGATAGTGCTGAAGCCAGGAGGAAGATTGGAAGAATCCGTTTTCTTTGGGCTTGTGCTCCTCACAGAAACAATATTGGTATTACCATGTCCCTGTCCCAAGTACTATACACACTATAGTCAGGGGAGTAGGAATCACTATAGCAGCCATAGCAGTTGCTATGGGGCCCAGAGCCAAAGGGGCCCTGTCCAGGTACCCTGCAGGCATGTCTACCCTCACCTCACAAAGTTCACCCATAAACCACCATTTTCAGTTTTCTTAAACCTTTCAAAGATTCCAACAGTTTAAAGGGTAATGTCCACCAGAAAAATAACTTTTAAATAAGATTCCCCTGGGCTCCCAGCCCCAACTGCTCTATTTTTATCTTTAGAAAGCGCCCCAAACTCTACTTACCTCCCCTCTTTCCAACCCGCCGCGCTCCCGGCCCTCTGTTGCGAGAAATGCAAGCAGAGGGGCGGGACCGGCAGCCGCATCTGTGATTGGCTGAGCTGCGCCAATCACGGACGCGGCTTGCGGCCGCTCCCTTCGGCGGAGGAAAGAGAAGAGGTAAGTAAAAACATAGCGGTTGGGGCTGGGAGCCGGGGGACTCTTATTATACAGATTTTACGCTAGGGGAGGGAATCGGGAGAGAGAGGGAGGGGGAGGGATGGGAGGGGGAGAAGGCTGCAGTATGCATGCAAACTTCTCCCGGAGGCCAGGTAGCAGGCAGAGTCCTATATGGACTCTGCTGCCTCCTGGTTGGCAGTTTTTGGGACTTTGGGGGGGGACTACAGGAGAACCCTATGGAGCTGGGATGTGAAGTAAGGATTAAACTACACTACATGGTGGGGGCCAGTATTGGGGGGATTATAGTTTTGGGGGTGGACATGCCCTTTAAGTAAAATGAAACAGGGTTTGTGGGGCTACTACGTAGGTAATTTTTTTTCTTAGTAGGGTGGACATGCCCTTTAAAAAAATTGCTGTTGTTTGGCAGGGTTAGTTTGAAAACTACACCAACTAATGTTTATGTGGGTGGGGGGGGCATCTAAAATCTTGCTATGGGCCCTGTGATATCTAGCTACGCCACTGACTATAGCTCTCACACAAAGCAAACCACACTTTGTCATCTGTGTATTAATGTATGTGAAGACCAGTTAGCCTACCTCCTGATCTAGTAAGCCTGTCTGGGGCACCCCAAAATATTTACCGTAAGTGCAGTTTTCATCCTCCATCGTAGGCACAAAATTTCGTGTTTTCATACAGTTTTTTCTAGTACCTCTAGTTCTATGTAATTGTTCTGAGAGATTGAACGAATGGTATTCTTAGTGCATTAATACAGTCTCAATTTTACTTCCACTTTATATTGTCAGCACAGTATTTCCATTGGATGCATAGAGACCGCATCCTGAAAAAGGCCCCCGTGAAGTTTTTTTTTTTTACTTATTTTATTCATTTTTTTTTCTCATCCAAAAGTGAATTGACAAATTGCCAGCTTGACGTCCCACTTGAAGGCACACAGTGATTTGGTCTCTTATATCTTCCTACTGTCTTGGAAACCAAGGTCAGTACCCCATGGGAGTCAGACGTAAGTCATAACTGAGGAGCTCGTCTTTGCACTATTATGAAGAAATTGTGAAGGTATATCCATCTGAATTGTGTTGCACACAACTGAACAGGTGTCATCCCTGTTAGTGGAGTCAACGAGGCAAACATGCTCTGCCAGTACTCCGCACCTTTCTAAAACCGCTGGTATAAATTTTGTGACTGCTGTATTGTGTTCTCACTGTGTTGCTCCATCCAGTGAGCAGTCCTGATGCCTCCATATTGTGCAGGACAAAGTCAATAGGATCTGTGTTGCACTTGTCTTAATTACGGAATCCCCATGATCTGTAATCTATGCCTAGCCGTAATGGACCCACCGCGCATGATTATGGAACAGAGCTTAGTTTTTTTTACCATGGCAACTCCACCGGATTGTCTGCTAGCCATGGACATACAATGACAGCACTGGCCGTAGGAGAATGCGGGACAGAGAGAAATCTGGCAATACCTGCTGCTTCGTCGGTAACTTATATTGATTAGCGATGTTTGCATCATAGTTCTGTAATTGTTGAGCTGAAATTCAAGAATAGACTTTTTGAGATTGTCATGTAAGCAATTAAACGCGGGTCTTATTTACGCTTGTGCACTCAGAGAAGTATAAGAAACAAAGGCGTATAAATAAAGAGCTTAGGTCTTTTAATCACAACAGCGCAGAGCATCCGCAAAAGGGACGTTGATATGATTTATACGGTGTTGCAGTTGCTTGATCCTGTTCTTGACAAATCACTCGCGGTTGTTTGGGAAAGATAGTCCACTCGAAATACACTAAATCCTGTCCATGACTCAACGCCACACTGAGTCCGTACACATTGTGGCTGACTTGTACATCTGCACTTTTTTGGTGAAGAGGATGCGCGTCTGAATCCATAAGATTTGTGTCCATTGCAGGCTATAAGCAGAAGAAATACAGTGTCAAACGTTATTTGAACAAATGGGTGAATAGAAGGTTCCAGGCTGACTGATTTTAAGAGTCTGGATGTTGTGTTTCATCCTCCATCCAACGACATAACTAATTAGAACCTGAGATAGCAGCTACCAAGCATTAGTCGTAGTGTCTGCACTTCCAGAGTATTATTCTAAACAAAAAGCATAAATAAAGGTACATCCCTTTACACAACAGCGCAGATACAGTTCCTGCAAAAGTACTTATCATGATTTATACCGGTGTTTATGGTTGAATTTTTAATCACTCCTTGTTCTATGTCCTCTCGAAAATACATAAGGATACTGTCCATCCCCATGGTCGCTCACTGTGGCTGGACCAATTGTCCCATCGCAACATTTTGGACAGGATCCTTAATCCTATTGTGGCCAAGTCCAGGTCCTATATAAAAGATACAGGAAACTTTTACACAAATTGGTGAATTAAAGGATATTCCACTGACTGATTATTATAGAGTCTGGATGTGTGTAGTTTTACAGTACTCCATTTCCCATACATCTGGAATGGAGGCTGTAGAGCGGGCACTCAGACACACTGAGATCTATTCAGACATGACCATCCAATTTTAATGGGCTTTCTGGATTTATTCTTTTTGACAATTACACCCAGTTTGATCAGCAATATTCCTTCAGTTAAAGTAGATGGCTCTGTGGCCCCCTCATATGCCAACACATTATGTGGGGCTTTGAGGAGCACTTCAAAAACCACCTTATTAGACCATGGTCTGGCCTGGTGGTGCTTCATTGATGATTGGTGTATAGGAAAGACAGTGAAATGGCCACTGAACTCTACAGGAAGAATACAGACTGCAATTCTATACTATCATATGAAAGTTTTCACCTTATTTATGTTAAATCCTTTATCCTCGCAGTCAGTTTACCCATATAAAAAGAAAGGTTAACAAGGTACACTATGTACAAAAAGATTGGTACCCTAGATTTCTCCTAGAGACAGAGAAACATAAGAAACATTAAAAATAAATTGGGAAGAGCTGAGATCAGAAAGAAAGCTAAAACAACACAAAGGGTATATATAATGCAAGAAGTGTGTGCAGTGCCCCCTTGTTAAGGAAGTCAAAACATTTATACATCCCAAAACACAGAGGGGGGTACACAAATATTGGACACTATGATTGTGATACTGATTATTGTTTTTTGGACTTCAATGTCCTTGTGGATTGACCTATGTTGAGGAGACCACTAGAAGGTGAAACTGCACTTTACTAACATAGATCATCCTTTAAAAAAGGTTATGTCTCTTTGCCTGTCCCCAAACATTACTTTAAAGCAGGTCATGGTCCGGAGGACATACAGTTTTTTTTATATTAGAAAAGTTTTATCAACCTAAAAGAAGAGGTGACACAAAAGAAAACTGAGACAATGTGAAGTATCCTGGATACATAGACTGGATAGTCTATGGCTTAAAGAGGTTTATAAAATTATGATCTTTATGTGTATTTATAGTCTGTCTCTAGATATTCCCTTTGATACCTCTATATGAATATACTGGAAGTTTGGATACTAATGATGTATAAAATGATGATGAATAGAGTTAACAATGTTTCACACTAAGTTATCACATGAATAATTGCCCATACCTGATTGGTGGGGAATATGATGTGATATTCTAAGGATTTATAAGGATGTACTAAGAATGTATGAATGTTTGTTGCTTGATGAAGGGAATGTATAAACCGAAATGTCGCCGACTGTGTCATTGTCTTGATGGGACCCTTGTTTGGGGAATAAAGCTTTTATAAAGAGAATGCTGTATCTATCTACTTTAACTATATTATCAAGGTTCCAGACTTGGATGAAAAGCCTTCCAACCATGTCAAGGTAACCCCAGTCTGGAAGATGTGGAAGCTTTTCATTCATGTGATCACTGAAATGTATAATAAAACCACTTTGTTTATAATGTATGTCAAGGTGCAGAAAATATGATATTGTATGGGGCCAGAAATGTGCATTAATTATATATTTTCTTGTTTGTATAAATGTTTGCACTTAACAAAATATAATTGTAATTTAGTCCTTCTATTGTATGTATTTATTAGGAAACATGGTTAAGCTTCCATGTGGTAATAGCACTCCAACACAGCCCTTCCTTCATTTTAAAAAGACAGTGGGCTGTGGAAGCAAGAAAGCCTTCTATATTGATAAGTATGAGATATGCACATGTTTGCTAATCATAATTAAAGTAAAAAAGGTTAGAAGTTAGGACCTTCCAGCTGGGGTTACCTTGGGTGGTTGAAAGACTTTTCATTCATGTGATCACAGTAAGTATACTAATACCCCTTGTTTATAAAGTATGCCAGTGTGCAGATAATATGATATTGTATGGGGCCTAGGAATGTGCATTGATTTCTGCTGTCCCCTCAAAATATCTAATATGCAGCAATCAATGTATTAACCTGTGACAAAAGTGGGTACAACCAAAGTGAAAAAAGTCCGAATTGTGCCCAAAGTGCAATTTTCCCTGTCTATGGTATGTGGCTCATTATGATTATAAGGTGTGAAAGGGGAGCAGGTGTGTTACATTTGGTGTTATCACTCTCACACTCTCTTATACTGGTCAATTAAAGTTAACTTCTGGCAAGAAAACCCTGATAATTTGAGTTGCCGCATGGTGGCCAAACGACAGCAGTTTAAAGGGTATCTGGACCACAGGACCATATTCCAACATGATAAAGACCCCAAACACGCCTCCAAGATGACTACTGCCTTGCTAAAGAAGCTGAGGGTAAAGCATCTGTGGGGCATCCTCAAATGAAGAAGGTGGATGAGTGCAGTTCTCTAACACCCACTTGCTCCGCAATGTCGGCATGGAGAAATAGAGGATTCCAGTGGGCAACCCGAAAAGCTCTAGTGAATTCCATGGGCAAAAGATTTCAGGCAGTGCTCAAAAATAACGGTCACTACACAAAATATTTTCACTTTGGTCACAATGGATATAAAAGGGTATGTACACTGGAAATAATTTTTTTTTAATTGCCCATTAGTTCATCCATAGTTCATTCCAACTATCACTGTACCGTTTTTTTCTTTTTGTTGTTGTTGATCTGACCCCTAATTCATTAGATATCCAATCTGAAACATCTTACGTTTTTAGCATTTCTGTAAGCAGTTTTGCTGTGTGGAATGGTTTGACAGTTGGTGTACTGTATGCAGTTTTGACAGTTGGTATGTGGAAAAATAGTTAGATACGTGGTATTTATTGTATGTATATCTGGTATATGTAAAGCATTGTATACCAGATATTATAGAATTTAGTTTATAATATCTTGACTTGGCAATTGACTATGGATTTGAATAAGGAATTAAATTTCTCTGTGTTATCATTGTGTATGAGGTCTAAAAATTATTTACTTAATTAAAAAAGAAACCCCTACTACCTCATTTCATTCTTTGTCAAATCTCTTAATTGTGTTCATGTTTCTTTATGCATTAAAATAGATTTTCAAATGTGTGGAACTGCAAATGTATTACATCTACTGGAATGAATCTGTCATCAGGGTGTTTCTAAAGTTGATGGTCCATTGAGCAGATAATAATATTAGTTTATGTATAGCAGAGTTTCATTTAAATACAACATACAGATGCTTAGTGAAGCATATTTATTAAAAAATTGAAAATACATTAAAAAATTTAAAACCGTCATCGAAAAAATAAAAACCAGTTTCGTTCATCTCTAGACTTCAAATTTCTCTTGAATGTACGCTATGAGAATGCCCCTTAACTTTGGTATTCACCTGTTTTGACTGATCGTTTTGTATACACATCTTCTCACCAAATGGAATATTTATATTATCTGAAATGGCATGTCCACATAAAATAGACAAGGGACACCCAACCCTATTTCCTTTTAATTACCTACCCCAAAGACGCCCCTGAAGAGACGACTTACCAGACCCAGTCCCTTGCCCTTCTGCCATGCTACCCCTTTCTGCTTCCTGGTCGCTGCTGTCAGTCAGAGTATGCCAGTGATGTCACGCCCATACCTGACAGCTGTGGCAGGAAGCTACTCACTGCTGCTGTTGTGCTCATAACGAGCTTGATACAGCAGAAGGCGGCACCCATTCAGTGAGGGACCGGTCTGGTAAGTCTTTTATTTTGCACCAATATTTTGGCATGAAAGCATGGATGTGATTACACCCCAATCAGCAAGTCTGGGACAGCCTATACCCGCCTTTTTATTTGATCTCATTTCTTAAAGGACAATTATACTCACCTTTCCCTGTATCCATGGCAGCATAATACCCAGGGTGAGGACCTAAAATTGCCTGAGTACTTTCACTAACAGAAGGGGAAGCGCAAACTTATCCTCAGAAAATCTATTTATTTAATAACACAAACAAACAATGTGTTATTACATAAACGATTATTCTAAGGGCAAGTGTGCGCTTCCACTTCAAAGCTTGTGCTATAGCTGGGAGTCCTGGAGGTAGAGGACGGACGGGAGCTGCACCTTTAACTTCAGTGGCGCATTGCAATAAGGAGTGCCTAGGCCCAAACCTACGGTATATGTACTTTCACTAACTTCTGACTACTTACTGAAAATCTGCTTCAGCAATCCGCTCGGTCCCTCTCTCTTCCACTGTCAGTGACATTGTGGTGCAGCCAATTGAAAGACACGTTCACTGAAGCAGGAAGAGCAGAGGAATGGAGCGATCGCCGAAGCAGATTTTCAGTAAGTAGTGTAGGAGTTAGAAAGTACCCAGGGTGAGGATTTAGGCCTCACACCTGGTACTATGCTGTGCATGATGAGAGGAAGAGGAGCAAGGGAGAGGTGAGTTTAATTGTCCTTTAATATAAAATGTTCTGTTGCATTTCTCAGCAGAAATTTGTCAGTGTAAGGAGCAAGGGAGACTGTATTTTTCATATTGTTGTTGATTGGGTGGAAGCTGCCATGGTGTTTTGGACTATAAAATAAATCATATTAATAGCAAACTTTCACATTGACTTAGGTTTGTTTTGAAACCCTCTTTAAATTTTTAAAGCTGGGTACAACAGTACCAATAAAGGGCCAATTCAGTTTGCAACGCCAACGAACGTTCAGCATCGTCATACTTCCCGAAAATTTCCCTTACCACGTCCAGCCCCCTATATTTATATAGGGAGAACATGGGGGAACATTTGGACTGTTTGTTGCCACATCTTTAAACGATTCTGTCTTGCATAGTCCTGGACTATAGCAGGTGGTCATGGAAAGATGATTGCCTTAAATCAAAAGATTGCAGTATTGTTTGTTAACCTACGTACACATTGCCGATTTGTCCAAGCAAGTAACACATGCACAAGTAAGTACTTATTCACTGGGTCTTGTTTGTTGATCCATCTGGACAAATTGACTAACAAAACACCCAAGGGAACACATGCAAAATTATTATTGAAACAGCTCATTGTTGTGTGTGTGCATGTCCTTGGGCATTAGCCCTAGCCCGTCAAATCGGAGGTGTAAACGGGACTTTAGAAACAAGAGGCATTGCTGTCAGAGCTGGTCTTGTATTGTTATCCTTCAACTGCATTTTTTCTCATTTTCTAAGCATGGTCGGGAAAATGTAATTTAGTGTGAGTCATGTTGGACTTTCACATGTATAAGGATGTAATCAAACATTATTGGAAGCCTCATGGTTCATAGCCACACCTATTTTACATAGATTTGGTATTGGCAGTCATCCATGCTTACGATACACCACTCCACATGGAAATCATTTTCATAGTATTAAATAAAAATCATAATTTCACAACTGAAAGTGACCATTTAATGTTAATATCTGCCAATGGCTACATCATTTAAATAAAAGTTTTGAATGATACTCACATTACTGAGTGCAATGACATTTGGAAAGTTTTGAGCTTTTTATGAAATCATCTACATTTACAAGTCTATCAGGGAGATGCAATAAAAGTTCTTATCGTTAAAAATGGCTAACTTTGCCCAACCAATCAGATTTTATTTAACATTTGAAAGCTAACATGTGATTGGTTGGGGCAAATTAGCACCATTTTAACGATAAGAACTTTTATGCATCTCCCTGTATATGTCAAAATCCAGTAAAATCCCATAGGTCTGTTCCAATCCTATTCCCTTCTCTTTAGTTTGTAAAGGTTTTTTGTTTTTACTCTTTGTGAGACTTGTTGGTATCAATTACGATACTGCAATTGTAAAAGTACTTGTTTTGCCGAGGGAAAGCGTTTTAGAGAGATAACAAATTTTAATCTCATTACATATGATCTAATTTACATAAAGCTGCATTGACCTTGTGCTATTTCAGTCGAATGTATTTTTAATGATCAGGCTTTGAACTGTTTGAATTTCTGTTGCATACAGTGGTGAAATGCAAATAATAATTCAGAAATGAATTAATTTATCAATTAATTACCCGCGATTTCCGATGCGCATGCGATTGCGGTCCGTTTGCGTTTATGGTAACGCATGCGTCACCATTTTTGGTGCGTTAAGCATGCGTGTCCATAACGTGAAAAGGCGAAAACGCATGCGCAAACGCGAATGCGAGCGCGAAACGCGCAAGAATTGCGCAAACAATCGCGTGCGATAACGCTCGCGATTTTGTGCGCGATTCCTGTGCGTTGCAGTGTGGCCTCACCCTTACCCTTCCACCCCCGTAGCCTCATTGGTCCCCAATCCCAAGGAGATTCACTGGGAGTTTGGGGTTGTGTTGCTGGTGGCGGAGGAGACCACTTCCAGAAACTACTTGGATGGGTACCTGGCATCATGAATCCCTGATGATGTCCTTTACTTAGATTAACTTGCACTTCATAATAGTAATAAGAGTTATAACATGGAAATCTCATAATTGTGTAAAGCTCAACCTGTTTAGCAAAAAGATTTTTTTTTATTGCAGCCTGCTGTGGAGGGTTCTATAGCCATGTCTTTGAGGTTTGGGTCCCTTAATATTTTTTAATTTTGTTTTGCAAACATAACATATGGAAGTAACGAAAGGGATCATAGGTGACAGAGCAAATGGGAATGCATGATGACATGCAATGTGAATGTTTAAGAAGCTCAGAGATGTACTTTTCTTGTTGTGAATGACTAAAAAATTGCTCGGTAATATGTTTAACAGAGCCAAAGGGGCCCTGTCCAGGTACCCTGCAGGCATGTCTACCCTCACCTCACAAAGTTCAGTCCCATAAACCACATTTTCAGTTTTCTTAATCCCAGCGTGTATTTTAGTGAAGCCAAATAATGTCTGTATATGTACATCATTCTTTCTTGCCATACTGTGTCCCAGTCCTGACAGCAGGAAATGTCTCTTACTTAAGATCCGTTACCAATTTTGCACATTAACTACTGTTCAGTATTATTAGGAAAATTATAATGAGTCAGCTTAAAATACTTCCACATCACATCAAAATCCTGAGATGAACTGGGAAGCTAACATTTGTGCATCAAAAATAAAAAAATAAAAAAACAATAAGGAAGAACATCTGTTCACAGTACATAATATATTTCTTTTAAAATGTTTCATTTCTTATTTTCCTCAGGGTCCTCTTTCAAATCTAGCTGTATGTAAAGGAGAGAAGAGTCTAGAATTTGTTCCGATTAACCTGCATTTACAACGAATCGTGTCCACAGCCAAAGTTAAAAGGTAAGTTTGCTGAAATATTTCATATCAATTAATTAAACAGTAGAACCATTTTTGTAAATGAAAAAAAAACTTGTGATATTTTGCAAGCACAGATTAAAATCTTTTTACCTACATAAACAAGGTGGTGCCTTAATGTGTACATGTAAAATTAATTTTTGTACTCATTTTGCATTGGCTGAGGCATATTTAAATTTTTTTGGAATAAGCGCAGTGCAAGGTTGCAATAAATTTTGCAATGATTTTTCCATTCGTTTTTAGCACAAAAATGAAAGCCTTTTTAATTGTGACTTTAAAATCGTGCAAAAGATCCCGATTTGCCACTCGCATTCACATGATGTAATAATGGTCACAAAGTAGTAGTAACTTTATGGGGGAAACAGTTAAGGTAAGTTGCGATAGGGAAATTTATTTATGCATCTCCCCTTATACTTTACTAGACAATACTTAAAGGGCATGTCCACCCGTTTTTAGAATTTTTCCCCCAACACCAAACGCTATCGAGAGAGGCAGCCAATCACGGGCGCAGCTTCCGGCTGTACTGAACGTCGGGGGAAACAGGCAATGTAAGTACAGATCGGGAGAGTTTTGCTTCAAATAACTATGGCGTTTGGGGTTGGGGAGGGAGCCCTCCACTACAAAGGGGTTTGGAGCTAGGGGGATATGAGAGAAACTGGGGGGGGGGTGCAGTGCGCATGGCAAAATTCTCCCGGAGGAGAGACGGAGGCAGAGTCCTTTATGACTCAGCCAGGCTCCTGGTGTCAGTTTTTTGAACTTTGGAGGGACATAGCAGGCAGCCATTTGGAGCTATTATTAACTAAAAAGAAAAGCAAACAGTTTAATGGTCAGCATGGAAAAAGACATGTTCTAAGATATCAAATGTAAATGATTTGGCCCTTGACAGCAATATCTGTTATCCTGATAACTCTGTGTCCTGAAACGATGGTTCATTTATATGTGCCATTTTTAGCAATCTGCTTTTTTATGTAGAATAAATAAGCCGATAAATAAACAAAAAAGGCCTTCTGAATTCTCTATGAAATTCAGAAGTTTATCCTGGATGTAAAGAGATGAACAGTCAACAATGAACAGAATGACAGCAATGCACAAACTATATGCAAATCCATTATAAAGATTCTAAAGTAATAAAAAGGGGCTTATGTTGTCTGTTCCCAGCTGACAAACAAAATAACCTCAAGTTAGCATAGTGTGACTTTAATTGTACTTTGCTATGCTACATCTTTATACATTATGCAAATTGGCATAAAACAGAGAAGTAGCTTTCAGTGCCATAGCGATATGATACTTCAGTGGCAAATAACTTCATTTCCCTGGGAGAAGCAAGCACCTGTCAAACCAAAGATTTAATATTTACAATTCTTCACAATACATATAAAATTGCTTGATAGTTACAATACTTTCAAACTGTTTAATGTTGCGGTGTGCTTGTAATCTTTATAAACAAAAAAGACCATGATTGAATTTGTTACATTGGTTTGATTTTGCTTATTTATCTGTATTTTCTTAGAAAGTCTTATCTAGGAGAGCAATCTGATTGTAAGAGAAATGACTAGGGCATCAGGAGGAATACACTGATCAGGCTTTTTAGGCACAGCAGAACCACAATTAGGCTTTTGAGTAGGGGTATAGTATTTGATGATTAATAATGCATTTATTCATCTAGTCTAACCTATACTTTATGTATCAATTCCAGTACATGCAACATTCTTTGTTTTTTGAGACCTCATCCCTTTATTGTAAACTATCCAATAAATCTGGCATCACCACATCAGTAGACCCGTGCCATAGTTTTACAGCTCTCACAGTAAAAAAAACCTTTCCGAAGGGGCTAACCTTCTTTTCTTCCAGTCTAAAGGGATGTCTGCTTGTCCGCTTTCATTTTCTATTGGTGAACATTACACTATTATATAGTCCTATCCCCACACAACGCCTTTTCTCGTGTGCATAATGTTAACTTATCCAAGTGGTCTTCATAGTCAACTCTCCCAGTCCCCTTAATATTTAATTTCCCTTCTCTTAATCCTTTCCATTTTCAAGATGTCCTTTTTGTACATAGCATTTCAATTGAGGACTTACCAGTGCTTTGTATAGAGGGAGAATATTAAATTCTTGCTATCACTGCTTGCTCACATCTAAGTCCACCAAAAGCCAAGATCCTTTTACAACAGAGATTCACTTAACACCCGAGCCATTTAAAGTATAAAACACACAAGGAGTTTTAGTTCTTGTACCCTCCCCTGGCTGAATGTGTTTAGGCAAGTTTAATATGATTTACCCTGAGCATTTTCAGTCAGAAGGCTTGTATTTCCTGTGCTAATGGGAAGAAATGGTAGCTGGAGTGTGTTCTGTAGTAAAAGGTTTTATTTATTTCTATTAGGTATATTGGGGGTACAAAGTAACATACTGTAGAGTGACTAGTGATACATTATTTAGTCATCTTTTTCTGGGCTCCTAAGAAAATAGCCTTTTTGTTAGGTGGTGATCATCTTTAATATGATGGGTGATATGGGTTGGCCCTGATCAAAATTTGTATCATGCTTAAACACATAGAGGCTTTGTTGGAAACCCCTTTTTACATTAACTTGTAGGCTCATTTGTATTTTTGCAGTGTTGCACTGTAAACAAGATTAAAGTCATTCAGGAGATGTAATAAAAGTTCTTATCGTTAAAAATGATGCAAATTTCCCCCAACCAATCAGATTTTATTTGCCATTGAAAACTAACATCTGATTGGTGGGGGGCAAAATTAGCACCATTTTTAATAAGAACATTTAATACATTTACAGATTAAGTCTTACCTCCTTCATAAACTTTATTTATTAATCACCATGTCCTATAACCCAATTACTGACAGTCAATCAGCGACACCATATACGAATCTGAAACCGTGTATCACCACTTTTACTCTATCTGCCTTAATTTTTAAAAATAATTGTTAGAATAGTCAGGCAGGGAAATGACCTTTAACATATTTATATAACAATTTTCTTTAAAGTAAGGCATGGAAGAGTGACAGCTGAGTGCTAGCTGTACAATTCTAAAGCTTTTATTGACAGCAAAATGGTATGTAGGAATAATGGCTCCTACCTTAAATACAATGTATGTACTTTCTTCTTTTCAGCTGGGTTATACAATTTCAAACATTCACTTATTTCCCAAAGAAAAGAAAAGAGCTCAAGTATTGTAACTTTACTTTGGCCTAGGGGCATATTTATAGTGGTCCATTTTTTTCGGACTTTAATTACCACCACCCATCGCTGAGAAAAATCGTTTAAACTGCCACATTTATAAAGGTGATTATTTTTACAGAGAAAAGTCACGCCGATGTGCGGCGGTTATTTTAACTCTTTTCGTGGCACGGGGCATGCCACGAAAGGTTAAAATTACTGCCAAGTCCCCAAACACACAAAACCCACCCCACCCCCTGCTCGTCTCTCCTGGTGGCTCACAAGCTTGGCCGTTTCCACCAACCCAAATTCACGAATTAAGAATGGCCAAACTTACGTGAGAAAGCCATTACCACCCGCTCTTTATAAATAGAAGCGAGCGGTATCTGCTGCGATGTGCGCAGTTTGCCGAAAAGCCAATTGCGCAAAAACTGTTGTGAAAAACGGCGGCAGAAAGTTAAAGGACTTTTATCAATGCCCCTTAGACTCCAGAGCAACAGCCGGCAAATGGTTTAGTCACACTAACTCAGTTAGCATTCAGTCCTTAATTGGAACGTTGTAATAAAAAATGTATATAAACCCTTTGTATTTTTAGATATCTGTTTGCTGATATGTTTCTGAAAGACTTATACTGGGGTATAGAGTTACACCTCATGAGCCTGTAGGCACAAAATCCTGGCACCCTTAGCCCCACCTGTAAACAGTCCACCCCCCGAACACTCTACCCACTATTTTTTGGGAACAAAATAGACTATGAAGGGGTTGGAGGGGTAGGTAAAGATTGACAGCTGCCCCACCAACCACAGGCACCCCTGTTGCATGTTGTGTCTAATGGTAGAAATAGTGCAATCAAGCACTTTAAAGGGATCCATCTCCAATATGTAATAACAAGAGAACCCGGTTTCTTTAGTGTCATTTCTTTATTTTACAAAGAAATAAAACTCCCCTTTACTGCTCTAGTGTTAAGGTTAAGTTTTAAAAATGCTTTAAAGAATTACTTCACCATTACAATAAGAGGTATCACAACAGTTCTAAGGCAATATGCTTGTGAAGGTTCTCATTCATCCAGGTCATGGTAATCTGTTGTATTCAATTAGATCAACTGGACTTGAAAGTAGTTCTTGAAGACGTTTCGCTATTCTCCGACTGGCTTTCTCAATTCAGAATGACTTGTACAAGAATCTGTGGCAATTATGTACCCTGGAAAATCCCAATTAGCATATCACAGCCAGGTGTTAAGGGTGTGATTGGATAGTGGCTAAGAGGTGTTATAGGAACGCCACAGATTCTTGTACAAGTCATTCTGAATTGAGAAAGCCAGTCGGATGACTAGCGAAACGTCTTCAAGAACTACATTTAAAGTCCAGTTGATCTAATTGAATACAACAGATAGTTCTAAGGCAAGTTGGGCCACATTCAAATCACTTTTAATGTAACAACTTCTAAATGTATAGCTTTGTATACTATCCTACAGAGAATAAGACCTACTGAAGTTTTAAACCATTTATACTTGGTATGCACATTTTATAAGTCATTTAGTGAAGCTTATTTTAATCTACCTTACTGAATAACAAGAAAGCTCTAGTGTAATACTTTACATTTTGACAGATGGCTATACTTATAACTAAATGAATGCCAGTTTTAAATCTTGATTGCATATTCCATTAGAAGCAACAGAGAAAACAATAACATATTGGTTCCCGCTTTGATAAAGATTAAAAATGTAAGCAGGGAATTTCTAAACATTAAAAATCCGTTAATTGTGCAGGTATATGTGTGGTTAAGTGAACTAGCTTTCTCTTTAGAATTCTGATTTCTTTTTTTAGCCTATATTAATTATTCAGTTTAAATGAATATAGAAATTTCCCATTATATTGGTCAAAAAGTTCTGGCAGCTCTATTCTCTGTATATTTAATTTATTTTTTCTTATAATCATAACAGATGTTTATTATGATGTAATCACAACTGGAGCCCCAGCAGCACATTCTCAGGGATTTAAAAATGGCGGCCTCAGGAGACTCCTCAGCAAATTTGAGGCAGATAAAAAAAAGTAAGTATTTGTGTGTGTAGAAATTTAAGCCTTTTTTTAGATTGCTATCATAGTATACTAGGCATACTGTATTAAGATGCTGTTCCACTTCTACCAAATATTAAGGCATGACCTGTGACATTAAGAGCAGTAGAGATGGCCATTTTTTTCATTACTCCTCCATAATTTTCCCTAAATGCTTGAAATGTATATATTTATTTATTTTAGCAGAATGAGCCACCATTATTTTCTATAAATCACTTTAATGCTACTGTTACTGCCAGTTAACTACTCTTTGTTTTTGGAAACTATTTGTGCCCAAAAATAAGTGTGGCCTGAAAACTCAGATGCAAGTTGCTCATTGGCAGTATGGATGAGGCCTATAAGAGGCTTCTACCTCTCTGTTTTCTCCTGTTGCCAAGCTACTTCTACTTTTAAATTCTCAATTCTTTTAAGATCCTAAAATGTTGCCTTAGGAACCATTCCTTTTACAGCAAAAGGTATTGTACTGTATATGTTGTCAAAAATATTCATTATCATACTGTAAGTCCGCTTGCCTATCTGGACAATAAAGTTGGTGTTTTATATATGTGTATACATTTTTATGTCTCCCACAAACAATGCGACAAAAATGTTAGACAGGTGTTTAAAAATGCTTTGAACTAAGAATACTTTCACTATATAGAATGCATCTAAATAAAATCAATATTAGGTTTGATCTCTTTTTGGCAAACAAAATGCCTTTTGCTAACGCTAAATATTTCCATATTTGACTCATTAGTCCAGAGCACTTGTTGTTATCCTTCTGCAACTCAGTCCTTTATGTTTTTATGCATAGTTAAGTTGGCCTTGTTTCCACGTATGGCTTTTTGAAGACCTACCAGACAGCAGATACGATGCCTTGTAGGTGTGCTTTGATCCCAATTTTTTTCTAAATTGATGGCTTTATTGGATATCTGCTGGTTCCGGATGTGCTAATGGCAAGTTCATTAAATAGCTTTCAAAGTGTGCTGGATATGTATCTAAAACTAAAAAAAATTAAAAATGACTGGGATTAATACATTTGGAATTGGAATTAGAATGGAATTATTTCCCCCTTTTTAACTGTTTTTTTTTGCATTCCTCTAGATCCACTGTTAGCTTGGGTTAATGAGTAGGCTATAACTTGTACAGCGTGCCCAGAGTATGTAAAATAATTCTTAAACCTATATTCTTATTTTACATACTCTGGGCACGCTGTACAAGTCAGGAATACCTAGAGATTTATCACTGTTGTGGGTTACATTTCCACAGTTGGATTATTGGTTTCCAAATTGTATCAGTCACTAAATGCGTTATTATAGTTACTTAGCTTCAGTCACTTATGAATTTGTAACATATGTAGATGTGTGAGACTGTCCTATCCTTTATTCTTTGGCACCTGATCTATTCTTATACAGCAGCGATATTATTCAGGCTTCTGGGAGCTCGCTGTACATACAGTATTTCAGTATTATAGTGTTTTAACTGTTTCCCATCGCAGCACTATATTTTAAGGTGGGATGTTCAGGGCTTTTATCTGAATTATTGTATGTAGCTTTGATGGTTCTTACTTACCTTCGTTCTTCCTGGCTTTCTTCTTCCTGTTCTGTCTATTTTTGGTTTCGCTTTTTGTTTTTTTCACGGCACTGTAGGTTTCCGCCATATTAACCTTTACCTTTAAGGTTTAAACACCGGGGGATACTCGCCTATAAAGTCTTAGGTCTGGTAGCTCCACCTAGCCTCTGAGGAAGTGGGTCCGCCCACGAAATGTGTCATGCGGGTTGGCTGTCCTTTTGTCTGCTGTGTTTGGTCCATGTATCTCCTACCTTTTTAAAATGATTCAAATAAAGTGAGTTTGTATTATTCGTATACCTGTGAGTAGCACATTCTTACTTTGAAGTTTACCACGTACAGTAGGAAAAGTAAGAACAAAATGTTTTTCATCTGCCACATTAAGTTTTCTTGGCTATGCACTGTCTAGGGTCATCATCGTTCCAGGTTTATTTAATGCTTCTTTAAAAGAGATTGAAACTCCAGTCTACTTTCTCTCCCAACTACCACTATGCTTATGCATGCTCTCATCCTATCGCGCCTGGACTATTGCAACCTACTACTTACAGGTCTTCCCACCTCTCTCCCCTTCAGTCTATACCAAACTCTGCTACACATTTTGTTTCGCTCTCTAATAAACAGGATCCCAAATCTCCTCTGCACCATACAACAACCTGGCTACCTGCGCATTGTATACAAAATCCTTCTCCTAACATTTAAATCCCTTTGCTCTGCTGCTCCTCATATTTCCTCTCTAGTGTCCGCATATGTTCCTGCCTGCACCCTTCGATCATCACAGAACCAGCTCCTGTTAAAGCCCCCCTATTCATACTGCTTCCTCTCGACTTAAAACCTTTTTCTGTTGTGGCTCCAATCCTCTGGAATTCTATTCCCCTCTCTTAATGTCAAGAAACCTCAATTAGCAGGTTTAAATCTAGCCTTACATCCTACCTATCTGGTAACCAGCAGTATATGATTGTTTTATTTGCACTGCATAAGTCTCACTCCAGCACTTATAGCCACTCCATTGTATCTGTATGTTACCCACCTAACTAGATTGTAAGCTCTATAGGGCAGGGACATCCTTTCCTCTTGTGGCAAATCTCTAGCATTTCTATTTATATATATATATATATATATATATATATATATATATATATATATATATATATTCAGTAGCAGCCAGGGAATGCTGTCAGTTAATGTTTACAACATCTTGAGGGCCACATACTCTTCTACAACCAGACCTTCATAGCAAAGATTGACAGTGTTTAAACCTCCATATGAGAATAAGCATCATTGGCACCTGTTTGGTAAAATTGGTTAAAGGAATAGTTCACTCCCAAAGTGAACTATTCCATTAAAGTATTGATTGAAGCCCAGGAGGTTAAGGAGCTATGCCTTACCCCCCATTCTTCAATCAATAGCTCAGGAACGAAGATTCAAGAAACTTACATTTTGCACGATCCACGTGGCTACAGTGACATGTCCCAACTGCTTCCTGGTTGCACAAATCAAATAATTTAAATAAGGTGTCTTTTAAATGGAAAATAAAAAAATTACTAGTTGTCTGTATGAACCCTAATGTAGTTTTTTATCTTGTTAGTGAATGTTTAATTCAAATCCAGCCTGCATACTCATACAGTGAATTCATAAACCTAAATGAAGACTCCCTGCTTTTTAACATAATGAAATCTGAGTGCCCCTTTAAATTATACAGGTAAAGGTAAATTGGGGGGATTAACTTGTATGTTAATTTGTAATTAATAGAATATTTTGAAATGTAATAATCTATAATTAAGTGATGGACCTTCCAGTAGTTTTTAAATCTTGATGTAAGAATATCTTTCTTTCAAATCCAGCTTACACTCACAAACTCACTAACCTAACCTCTATTTTTTTAACGTAGTAATAATAATAATTATTATAATTATAATCAAAATGCTGCCCTAATATATACAAGTACAGGTAAGGCGAGTGTGTGTGTATTTGACATGTACACTATATCCAAAATCTGTGATAACCCAGAATAAGTCAGTAATTAAATGATGTACATGTACGTTATAGTTGTCTTGAATGGCACAAACAAGACAGAATCTAAAGGAAAAATAAAAATTGCTTTGCAAAACAAATGACCTTTCACTAAATAACACTGTGGCTGACAACAGAATAATAACATTTTTAAATCAGTGTATGATATGCTTTTGTTTTTTAAAGGTTTGCACGAATTTCTGCTCAGTTTCTTGCATTGTGTTTTTCAGTACTGGCTACCAATGTATTTACTATTCACCTGAGAACACAGCTAAGGCAAAAGAAATTCTAAGTAATATCAATCACCTTAAGCCTCTTATGTCAAGCCATAGTGACCTCCTGCTTAATTCTGCAAGACAGCACTCTACGGAGAGCCTGACGAATTCTTTAAAGGCACTCTCAGAAACGGTAAGATTCCACATAAAGTGAGGGTTCATTACAAGTAAAGTGCAAAGGAAACCTCTAGAGATGCTCTGTTTGTTTCATGTTTGCGTGCATTGATTTTATAATAATGAGATGGGCAGGATAGAAATATAATTACATCTTATATTTCTAAAAAAAATGGATCTGCACTAAGCTTTGTGCAATGCTGTTAAAAGCCTCAGTGAAGGTAAAGCATTTGCTTAAAGGGCATGTCCACCCCCAAAACTATAATCCCCCCAACTACTGGCCCCACCATGTAGTGTAGTTTAATCCTTACCTCACATCCCAGCTCCATAGGGTTCTCCTGTAAACCCCCCCCCAAAGTCCCAAAACTAACCACCAGGAGGATAGCAGGGCTCTGCCTGCTATCTTGCCTCCGATAGATATTTGCCATGCGCACTGCAGTCCTTCTCCCCCCTCCCTCCCCCTCCCTTCTATCCCTCTCCCTCCTCCCCTCCTATCTACTATCCCTCCCCCTAGCGCAAAACCCCTTAATATGCTGCTCCCCCATGTCCCCCAGCCCCAACCGCATATTTTTTTTTTCAAAAAGCTCCCCAAACTCTTACTTCCTCTCCGCTTTCCCGCTGCACTGAATGACCGGCCGCGCGTCCGTGATTGGCTGCCGCTCAGCCAATCACAGACGCGACTGCCGGTCCCGCCCCTCTGCTTGCATTCTCGCAAGCAGAGGGCCGGCAGTGCGGCGGAGGAACAAGGGGAGGTAAGTAAGAGTTTGGGGGGCTTTCTGAAAAAAATATTTATGCGGTTGGGGCTGGGGGACATGGGGGAGCAGCATATTAAAAATCAGTTTATGGGGTGGACATACCCTTTAAGGGCTAACATGGAAATGACCCAGCAGACTTTTTATTTGCTTATGAGACCTCGACTCTCCCTAACTTACTTGTTGGTGATGTCTGTGAAAAGGCATTTCACTACAATATGCAGACTAGAGAGGCTTATGTTGTACTGATGGCTCAATAAAGGTGAAACCTGTCTGCAACTGGCACTCTGTTAGCAAAAAGAAGAAACACAGATGTTGAATTGACAGGTCATACCCAGATAGTACATAATAATAAAATCTTTATTAATCTAATGGCATTAGATAAATACATTGCAGAAAATATGATTAAAAACACAACCGGGAACATGTCACTGTCACCAAAACTTGTTAAAACACTTCTTAAACAGGCAATTGTCAGGTTTTGCACAAGCGGAAAAAGATCCAGAAATTCGAGGGTTACCGAAATCGAACGATACTTTCGAGGATTACCTACTTTCGAGGATTACCGAAAACGAACGATACTTTCGAGGGTTAGCGAACGATACATTCGAGGGTTACCGAAAACGAACAATACTTTCGAGAGTTAGCGAACCATACATTCTAGGGTTAGCGAACTGTCTGTAAATTCAATAATTATCGAATTTACGATAATTATCGAAAATACAGACGCAAGTATGGAAAAACAAACTAGTTTGAGCCCGAACTAGTTCGAATAGTTTGAGTTCGTCCGAACTCATAAAATTTGTCCTGAACTCGGGTTCGAGTTTGGTTTTGTGTCCATCTCTATTTACAGATATACATATATATGCACTTATGACTAGAGATGTCCGAACTTCGCAAAATCCGGTCCGCTCGAGGATCTGCGAATTTTCGAAAAAATTCCAAAATTCGAAAATCCCCTTGAAATAACGAGATTTTTCGTATTTTCGAAAATTTTCGAAATTCGAGTTTTCATGTATTTTCTAAAATATGTATTTTTTGAAATACAAGTAATCCTCGTATTTCGAAAATTTTCGAAAATACGTATGTATGGAATTAAGAGAAATCCTTGTATTTTCGAAAATTTTCGAAATTACGAGTTTTCATGTATTTTCTAAAATATGTATTTTTTGAAAATACAAGTAATCCTCGTAATTTCGAAAATTTTCGAAAATACGTATGTATGGAATTAAGAGAAATCCTTGTATTTTCGAAAATTCCCGAAAATACGTGAAAACTCGTAATTTCGAAAATACGAAAAATCCGCGAATCGGAGGTTCGGAAGGCAGAAAATCCGGAAAAATCCGCCGTTCGCGAACGGGATAAATCCGCGGCGGATCCGCGAACCGGCCATCCCTACTTTTGACCAGTTAAAGCACACAAAACACCAATACTCAACGAAATGAACATTTGAGCCCTGTATTGTCAATTCAATGCAAAGGTGTTGTCATGAATTCTCAGCAAACAGCAAAATTGTAATTGCTAATTTCATTTGCATATTTTGCTCATCTCTCTGTTGCACTACATGAAAATCAACGTAGAAATACTGTATAAGGCTTTACTGTGCTTTCATTTGTCTGTTGTAAATTTAAGCATTATCCTGACCTTTATAATAGCTCTGTCAGCAGTATTGATTTCCCTAAAAGTAGTATAAATATTTTCATGTATTAATTCCTTATTACTCCAGACAGTAGTTAAACATTTTAATTTATAGAATTAGTTGTGCCGTCTTGTGCCGTCTCACAAGAAAACTCTTGAAAATAACAGCTTTGTTTGCAGCATTCTAGCAATTAGCTTGCTTTGTTTAGGGAGGTTTGTTCCCCAACTACTGGTACCTGTTATACAAGTGTTCTAACAATTTAAAAGAAGTACAATTATAATAACTGAAAAAACAGTAATTTGATTGGTTATTTACTTCTGCCATTGTAACCTTAAAATACACATTCTGTAATATTTCCTTAAAGCATCATTTGTAATGTTAGAGACTTTTAACGTTGAAATATTTTTAAAGTAAAACATTAATAAAGAGAGACCACACTCATTTTTTGTATAAGCTAAGAAACTGCTTAATGACATTTTTACCCTTGTTAATGATTACCATGGTAACTTTCAAAACATACAATATATCTTAAGCTAAAAGGCTCATGGGAGCTTAATGCAATCTAAAGTGCCAATGGTGTATTTAATGAAAAAAAGTCCCAAGTATAGCAATCCTTGACGTAAACTATGTGTTTTAAATAAAAACAATGGTGTAGAAGTGTGTTCATTAAGTAGTATCTAAACAGAAATCTATTACGTTTCTAGCAATAAGGAATGTAGAATTTGCTTGTTATATCGATAGAGTCAAAAGAAAGTATATGCTATTAAAGGATAGTGCAGGATAGTTCTGGTTAGTATAGTATAGTATAGTATAGTATAGTATTTGAGGTTGAATAAAGACATACGTCCATCTAGTCCAACCCATCTAGCAATATCCTCATTTCCTGCCTAACTGTTGATCCAGAGGAAGGCAAAAAACCCCCACCAAATTTATGAAGGGGGAAAAAATTCCTTCCTGACTCCAAGTGGCAATCGGAAATTTCCCTGGATCAACTCTACTTTATGTATCAATACCAGTAACTTGCAACATTCCTTGTTTGCAGAAACTCATCCAGCTTTTTTTTGAAACTGACCAATGAACCTGCCATAACAACGTCCACTGGAAGACAGTTCCATAGCCTTACCGTTCTCACAGTGAAAAACCCTTTCCGAGCTTGAAGCCTAAACCTTTTTTCTTCAAGTCTTAAGGGATGTCCTCGTGTCCTTTGACATGTTCTATTGGTGAACAATGCCCCAGATAGTTTATTGTATGGCCCGTTAATGTATTTATACACAGTAATCATATCCCCACGCAAGCGCCTTTTCTCCAGCGTACATAATTGTAACTTTTCCAGTCTCTCTTCATATTCAAGCTCCCCCAATCCCCTTATTAATTTAGTTGCCCTTCTCTGAACCCTTTCCATTTCAAAGATGTCCTTTTTGTACACAGGATTCCAAAATTGCACTGCATATTCCAAATGAGGCCTTACCAATGCTTTGTAAAGAGGGAGAATTACATTTTCCTCCCTTGAATCCATACCTCGCTTTATACAAGACAATACCATGCTGGCTCTGGCTGTTGCCGCCTGGCACTGCTTGCTACCTTTAAGTTTGTTATCCACCAAAACTCCAAGATCCCTTTCCAACAGGGATTCACTTAACACAGAGCCATTTATAGTATAAGTAGCACAAGTATTTTTAAGTCCAAAATGCATCACCTTACATTTATCAACATTGAATTTCATCTGCCACTTAGCAGCCCAATGTGATAATCTATCTAGATCCCCTTGCAACGATTGCACATCCTCTGAAGTTTTTAATGGTCAGCAAACCATTTGTGTCGTCAGCAAACACAGAAACCTTGCTGACAATACCCACTTCCAAATCATTAATAAATAGATTAAATAGAAGCGGCCCCAACACAGAACCCTGTGGCACCCCACTTAGCACTTTAGTCCATAATGATGAAGCCCCATTAACAACTACTCTCTGCATCCTATTCTTTAACCAATTTTCTATCCATGTACAAATGTGACTCCCCAGACCAACAGACCTTAGCTTATTCATTAGTCGCCTATGGGGGACTGTATCAAAAGCCTTTGCAAAATCCAAGTAAACTACATCTACTGCTATACCAGAGTCTAAATTTCTACTTACTTCCTCATAAAAGCCAAGCAAGTTAGTTTGACAAGATCTATTCCTCCTAAATCCATGCTGGTTACTACTTATAATGTCAGTCCTTGAAACATACTCTAGAACATGTTCCCTTATTAAACTTTCCAGGATCTTCCCCACCACTGAAGTTAAACTTACAGGCCTGTAATTACCCGGCTGTGAACGACTACCCTTTTTGAATATTGGAATAACATCAGCCTTTTTCCAATCCAGAGGCACACCACCGGACATGAGGGAATCAGCAAAAATAAGAAACAATGGCCTAGATAAAACTGAACTTAGCTCCCTAAGTACCCGAGGATGTATTTTATCCGGTCCAGGAGATTTATTAATATTAACCTTATTTAGTTCTTTCTGTACCATATCCTCAGTTAACCAAAGTAAACTTGAATCTTGTATACCTTTATTGCTACTATACTCTATGATATCTGTACTTGGATCTTCTATAGTGTATACAGAGGAAAAAAAATTATTCAAGACATTTGCTTTATCGCCATCCTCCGTAACTAACTTATCCCCATTAATTAATGGTGCCACATTCTCAGTCCTCATCTTCTTACTATTAATATACTTAAAAAAATGTTTAGGCTTAGTGATGCTTTCTTCAGCTATCCTAACTTCATTATTAATTTTAGCTAGTTTGATTGCTTTCTTACACTCCTTGTTACAGTTTTTATACTCCCTAAAGGCCCTTTCAGTTCCCTCTGCCTTAAAGGTTTTAAATGCCTTTTTCTTCCTTACCATTTGCCTCTTTACATCAGAATTCAGCCACATGGGCGCGGATTATTTTTTTTACATTTATTTCCCAAGGGTATAAATTTAGATGTGAACTGGCTTAAAATCCCCTTGAACACAGTCCACTTCTGTTCAGTACCTTTACCTGATAATACATTATCCCAGTTGACATTCTGAAGAGCTGCTTTTAACCTGGGAAAATTTGCTTTCCTGAAATTAAATGTCTTTGTTAACCCAGCGCACTTTTCCTTTCGATAACAAAGTCCAAATGCCACTATTTCATGGTCACTATTCCCTAAGCCTCCAGTTACCTTTATATCTATAATGCGCTCCACAATGTTAGATATTACCAGATCCAACAGAGCTCCTTTTCTAGTAGGAACCTCAACCACCTGTGAGAGAAAATTATCCTGCAGCAAATTCAGGAACTCATCGCCTTTTTCTGTGATGGCAGTTCCACCACACCAATCAATGTCAGGGTAATTGAAGTCCCCCATAATGAGCACACTCCCCAAACTTGCAGCCCTTGCCAACTGCATATGAAGTTGACTCACCTCCTCTCTGCTAGCATTTGGCGGCTTATAGCAGACACCAACAATGACATTACCCCCTTTCCTGTTGCCTAATTCCACCCATATTGCCTCCACTTTATCATCCATATCACCAGCTATCTCTTCTTTTAAATTTGGCTTCAATTCTTTTATAACATATACACATACTCCTCCCCCTTTCCTTTTTTTTCTGTCCTGCCTAAACAAGGCATATCCTTCTATATTTACAGCCCAGTTGTGAGAACTGTTCAACCACGTTTCTGCTATACCTATTACATCATACTTTTCATTCAATGCCATCATTTCCAATTCACCCATTTTGTCAGCCAGGCTTCTCGCATTTGCAAACATACATTTTAGATTATGATCCTGTAATTTATTCGTACACTTTGATACACATTCCTCCATATCCCCTATGCTAGCCCCACCCCCCTTTCCACCCACCACTGGCCTATCTACACCCTGCTTTCCTCCTGGACAATCTATCCCAGTGAGACTGCTAATACCCTCCCCCCCCAAACCTAGTTTAAAATCTCCTCCAACCCTCTAGCCATCTTCTCCCCTAAAACAGCTGCACCACCATCAGTGAGGTGCAACCCATCCCTACTAAAGAGCCTGTAGCCGACAGCAAAGTCTGCCCAGTTCTCAATAAACCCAAACCCTTCTTCCTTACACCACTCTCTTAGCCACGCATTAATGCTCCTAAGCTCCCGCTGTCTCCCTGGCTTAGCACGTGGCTGCGGTAGTATTTCTGAAAACAGGTCCTTGCTTTTATCTTGGCCCCTAGTTCTCGGAAATCATGTTTAAGGACCTCACCTCCACCTCTAACTTTGTCATTGGCACCAATGTGAACCAAGACCGCCGGGTCACACCCAGCCCCACCCAATAATCTGTCTACACGATCCACCACATGCCGAACCCTAGCACCAGGCAGGCAACACACAGTTCGGCATGTAGGGTCTTGGCGGCAGATTACCCTATCTACCTTCCTTATAATGGAGTCCCCTACCACTACCACCTGCCTTGCATTCCTGACCCTTCGTTCCTCCTCCCTTGTATCAGAGATAGCAGTCCCCTGGGTGCTCAAGGGACTAGCCCCCTCCATACACGCTAATTCCGAGGTGTCCTCCTCCACTTCATTAGCTAAGACGGCAAATCTGTTGGGATGGACAATCTGGGAAGAAGCCCCCCTACTTTTCCGTCCCCCACTTCCCCTAGTAACCCTAACAAAACTACCTCCTTCCTCATCCTTTCTTGTCCCTCTTCCACCCACCTCTATACTGGCCCCAGCCAGTGCCGGCTGACCCCCCAGTTCTGCCAATCCCCTCAATGCTGCAAGCTGCCCCCTTAGACTCTCCACCTCAGCTTCCAAACGGGCAACCCACTCACACCTGACACAGACATAGGTTCCCCGGAACATCTGCTCCAGGTTCCTATACATGTGGCACGATGCACATTGCATGGTACTGACAAAACTGTCTCTTCTAATACACCACACCAACACAGTGACGCACAAACCTTGTTTAATTGCCCTTCTTGTTTCAATGTCCTTTTTATATGTCCTTGAGATCAAGGTCCTTAAGAGAAAGGGACACTCACAAGTTCGTTTCACTCACAGGAAACTTCCTTTTGTTAGGTCCAAACCACAGGCCCAACAACTGTGAATCCTATTTAACTAATAGGCCCCAGCCCCCACACCAATTAGTGCAAGAGCCAGAAAGAGAGGGAAAAAAAACACACTTACTAACCCTTTCACAGCCTGTTTGTGATTACAACAGATACAATACTAGAATATAGAAGTCCAGCACACCCCTTTAACTGGAAGAAGAAAGATTAGTCTGCTTACTGCACACTCAATCCTGCACACATAGTTTTTAACAGTACAAACAATCCTTATTTTCAAACTGTCAAACAATCCTTATTTTCAAACTTTCACACACACCATACAACCATCAAATGATTAAGTGTCCTTCTTTTTATATGTCCTTGAGATCAAGGTCCTTAAGAGAAAGGGCCACTCACAAGTTCGTTACACTCACAGGAAACTTCCTTTTGTTAGGTCCATCCTTTTGTTAGGTTGCATCAAAACCATCAACTGCTTATTCTGAGAAATATGATTATTTAGTAAATTGATTATAACTAGCAAGTATCATTTAAATCCAGTAATTTACAGTAATTTAATGCAGATTAAAATTAAAGTAATTTTAAAATAAAAATGCATTGTAACTTAAGACTAAAGCAATTGTCAAATATAATGCTACTGCTATTGGTTTATAAGTATACACTCAAAATATATAAAGATGGGATAGTATACATCCATTATAAAGTGCAACTAGTGACCAATTTAATATAATATAGTATACATACAAAATAGAAGCCTAGTGCACACCCTATTCAATTGCTTACATGCTTATTCCCTCTACGATGCTGCTTTAAAAGCCGGCCATTCTCTCTTGATAAATAAAAGCAATTAGTTCAATAACTTGGACAAATTATTTTAAGTTTATTAGTATACACTGTCTCTTCATAATATTGGCTAACCCTAAATGGTAATAGCAATTATATAGTTAAAATGTCTATTATTTTATATATTCATCTGTTATTATTTGTGATACAGGCTCGGTTTCTTCACATTAAAACAGTAAAAGGACTTTGCTTACTTAGTGGGTGCTTATTCAATCATTCATTTGTCAGAAACACCATTGATCCTAATCCCTATTAATGTACACTTTAATTGGCATTTTCTGGTATAAATGCATTTCATGAAGTGCATTGGATTGACAAGTACCATTAAACCGTAGCTTTTTGTACCATGGCGAGAGGTGTATTGCCTATTAAGTTGCCAGTCACTACAAGAGCATTTACAACTGGACAACAAAATTAAATACCATAATAAAAATAACTATTACCACTGATGACCCCTCCTCCTTTCCCCACTGATAACAAACAGACTTAGTTTATGATTAAAAGAATCTCTCTCCTGGCATCTCTTGCATGCGTCATCAACCCTCCTCCCACAGTGGAGTGCGCATGCGCAAGTAGGGGTCAGCTTCTCCAACAGCGCACGTACAGTGGGAGGAGTTTTGATGATGCGGTGCTCGAGCTTCTGCGTCCGTGGCCCATATGATTTACACCTCTTGGTTAGTATATAGAATCATTAATATAATGTATTATATAATATGTACATAATATGTATAATATGTACCCTTAGTATATGTATCCTTTATATTTTTATAATCGGCGGACTACCATGTCAATGGGCCATGTAGATTATACACAGTTTAGATAATTGCAGTTTGAAATAGAACTCTGCAGTATGACAATTAAAACAGTATAGTCTCCCTAAATCATGCCTTGCTGACTATTGGACATGATTGCATATATCATTTTTAGTGTCAAAACAACCCACAAAGAGAATTTTCTGTGTCAACAGATGTGTGTTTTTATATTAACCCTTTATTTAGACTTTGAAATATTACTATACCATATCAACCCTACTGTGTAATTTCTTACCTCCTCATAAAAATTAAATTAGCTTGGCAAGAACTGTTCCTTATTTAACAAGGCATGTAATTTCCCATAGACATCCATTGTATCATTCCCACTGACACACTTCTACCCGTTTATACAAAAAGTTTTGGAAATGGCACTGCCATTGCAAAATTAGTGTAAATCCTGCGCCAATAATACATGGGGTAGCGTGGGTTTTACACTAATTTGGATGAATAACAGCCAATATGTATGTAGAAAATGCAATGCACACAAACACGTGTAAAGCTCACTGCTCTTGTAAACCTTTTTTACACATTGTGTGAACGTGGCCTTACTGGATTATTCCTCAAATTAAATTACAAGATATTACAAATTGCATTACAATATAATTTCACAACATGCTTATACTGACGCCACGTGGAATAGAATTTGCTTGGTCACCTGTTTCAATAAGTTAATAAAATATGCCATGGAAGAAACTATTTTAATTTTTTGAGATTTCCAAATTAAACAGGATTTCTGGATATTATTTATAGCCTTAGTTTTACAAGTGGTTAAATTACCAAAACCATTTACCACTCAAACAGAGGACTAATGTGATCAAAATCATGTGCATTTCACATTGCTTACACTTGGTTTAAAATGTGCAGGCATATTTGCAACAACTGAAATGATTGAAAAGTAATGGAAATAAAGTTGAATGTGTGCTAATATTGGTTTATGTTTGCAGTTAATGGTTCTTTTTTTACTTATTTAAAGGGGAACTATCGCGTGAATGAATTTTTTTTTAAAATACAGTTAAAATGAAAAGTACATGGGACAGGGATATAGGATTGGTAATTCCTACCTCCCAATAATGTTTCTGTGAGGAGCACCAGCCCTAAGAAACTGATTCTGCCAGTCTTCTTCCTGGCTTCAGTACTATCTTTAATAAAGGAATAGTCCAGGACTAACCTGGCAAATTAAAACTATAAGTGCTGTAGCCCCTCAACAAAATAATATTGTGAGGCAGGAATAATCAATCCGACCTCCCAGCCCCAGGCACTTTCCATTTTTAAAGAATTACATTTTAGATTATAGTTATCATTTAATAAAGGGCCAGTCCCGATCAAAAATGAATACAAAGCTAAGTCAGCCCCCAAACCCCCCCATACTTACAGATCTACATGCTGTGCCATTAAGAAGACATTCAGTGCAATGTTCCTCTACCCCTCTAAAGGTTCCCATCTCATCTTTAAGCTGCACACTGTCATAATGAGCTTGCAAATTCTCAAAGGAGACAGTTTAGGAGCAGCAGAGTGTGAACATTTTTGATTGAAGAGGGAACATGTCCTTTAAATCCCCATAACAATTGGTCTGTGCAACTGCTGCTACACAGGGTCACAAGCATCTCTAAATAGTATTGCTAATACTGTAGGTAGTGCTACTGCTTTATTTATAGGTTCCATTTATACGTTATTAAAATAACATGCTTTAGGCATTTAGCTAGTAAAACTGAGGCTGACATTTTATTTCACTCCCAATGAACACAGTTTATTCTGCTCCATCTGGATAGTAAAACTGTTAAGTGATTCATTAATGACTTAAAACCAAAATGCTTTTATTATTTTTCAAGTAATGGTCCTTGTCTATAAAAAGAAGAATGGACTTTAATGTAACTGTAAAGTAAGACAATTAATAATTATGTCATGTTGATGGTAAATTCAATCCTGAATTTACCATCCGCAAATTATTTGCCACATTTCTGGTGTGTTTTTTTTTTTTTTAGAATATCTACAAGTTTATTGCTGTTCATATTTTCAGAAATGTATTAAAGGGCATGTCCACCCCTTTTTTTGAACTTTTGATATGTGGTAGGGCATGCTCCCCCAGCCCCAACCGCATTAATATTATTGTTAGAAAGTCCCCCAATCCTTACTTACCTTCCCTCTTTCATCCGCCGCACTGTACCGGCCCTCTGCTTGCATGGAATTGCAATCGGGGTGGGACCAGCAGCCGCGTCCGTGATTGGCTGAGAGGCATCCAATCACGGTCGTGGCTGCCGGGAGTTCTGTACAGCGGAGGAGAGAGGGAAGGTAAGTAAACATTGGGGGACTTTTTTTCAATAATATTAAAGGGGAACTGTGGTCCCAAAACAAGTAAGTATAAAAGGCCAGAAAATTACCTTTAAAACAAGCCCAAAACGAGCTTTCTAGCATAAATAGTCCTCATTCTGTCAGCAACAGCATTTGCAAATACTGAAGGGGCTGGATGACTCCATCAACATATCCATTCCCATGATCCCACCCCACGCTGCCGGCAAACGCATTCTCTAATAGGCACATTCGTGCCGAGTACCGGATCTGAAGCTCTGCATCAAAAAAGTGAGTGACGTTCGCGGCAACCAATAGTATTGCAGGAAACCGGGAACCAATCGGAACACGTACTTTCGGCAACCAATCGCTGTGTAGCTTTACAGACACACCACCCATCTCCTGCTCGTGCGCATTTTCTGAATGTAAGAGAAGACGTGTCCCGCCTCTACAAGATGCGTACCTGTTCCATAGTGCACGCCTACTCATCGGCCCACTATGAAGCCAAGCGGCCAATAGAAATTAGCTGTGATGCCACTAAAACTTTAGAACTGCATGCCGGGATTGTAACTTTTGTGAGGGAAAGGAAGTGTTGGTATCTAAGATGGCGGTGACTGAAAAAGGAGTTTGTAAGAAGATTTTAAAGTATATATTTTGATTTTTTATGTACAAGTTTGTGGAACTCTGAAAATCGGGGCAACATTTCCCCTTTAATGCGGTTGGGGCTGGGGGAGCATGCCCTACCGTATACTCAAAGGTTTTAACGTTAGAGGGAGGGAGAGAAAAACGTGAGGGGGGGAGAGGGCTGCACTGAGCATGCCCCAAACCTTGACAAGGTTGAGGCAGACTCAGGCACAGCATGAGTCACACACTGCTTCTACACAGCAGTTTCCTGGACGTTGGAGGGGCACAATAGGGGAACCATTTTGAGCAGAAATGTAAGGTAAGGCTTGTTTTAAACTTCTTAATGTGGCCAGTAAGGGGTTAAATTTCAGTTTTGGGGGTGGACATACCCTTTAAGTGGATCCTTAATGCAGACTGACATCTTACTCTCCTGACCCCATAGGTTATTGGGCTTGCCCTTTGTTCTTCACAAACTTTCTACTTAACACTGACAGCACTTCCTACCCTAATACTTGTATCTCTATGTAACTCACTTTAGGGTAGGGACCTCATTCCTCGTGTTTAAGGGCACAGCACATTCTATTTATGTGTACATTCCTTTTTCTATTTATGTTGATGTTTTTAATATTAAATGACTGTAATTTAATTCCTTGCACTTATTCCACTGCCTGCAGCACCTCTGAAGTTAAAATGTACAGCACATTGTACCTAGTTAAAAAATATAAAATGTGCTCAGAGCTGCATAAAATAGCAATAAATGTCAGGCATTATGTTATTACTCAGCAAAGCAACTGAAGTATGACTTTAGTCCGAAAATTCATTTTGTGAGTTGAGTTTAAATGACAGAGTTGGGAAAAAAACTGGAAAAATGATCAACCAATGGATAACAGTGAAAGTTCAGGTAAACTGTATTTTATACATAAAACAAATATCATAGGCCTGTTAATAAATGTCTTAAACAGTTCTTAAATAATCTTAGGGCATGGATTCAAACAGGAATCTAAAGATTTAAACTCTGTTCTGACAGAACTCTCACAGAAACTTTCCCCAGATTTATTATTAGATTTTCTTAATCAAATATTCCAGAATTATCGAATTTTAAAATTGAATATTTGGAAATTATCAAACATAGAGGCCAGTTTTAAGAAACAATCGAATACGTAAACCCTTGATTCTGAATATGGCAGAAATGCCAGCCCTCAGTTTTAAATATTTGAAAATTATTGAATATGTTATGTGAAAACTTGAAAAATAGCTCACCTATTATATGAATGTGTTCCGCAGACATTTCCCAGGTCCCCAAGCTAACTTACTGTTGTTGTTTATACCCTAAAATGAATCAGACCTTTCAGATTTTTATTGTCTGTTTTCAATATTCCGATATCATGAATGGAACTCTGCAGTAACGTTAATCTTTAGTCATGGTAGAACTGTAACAGGGATATCCCTGATACAATATGATATAGTATATATGATATACAATACGTCTTAGCCAGGTAGACGTAGGGATCCTGCAAGACCCATTACAGGTCACTGTGCTGTGTTGTATTTGTCATTTTGTCTAGTTCTTTGCTTTGAATATCATGATCATGGTCGCATTTAAGGGCATGTCCACCCCCCAAACTAAAATCTTACCAACTACTGGCCCCACTGTACAAAAAAAAAAAGCCCTGATTTACGTTTCAGTATATATATATATATATATATATATATATACACACACACACATACATTTTATATATATATATATATATATATATATACACACACACACATACATTTTATAAGTGCCGTAATCAAAAGTTTAGTGCACACATAGGTTTTCAAAAGTGCTATACAGTATTTAAACAAATGCAGATGCACTGAACTTTTGCTAATGCTTATAAAATAAATTATCGGTAGCAGCAGGACAGGCGAATTAGAGAGAATTTACAATATCATTGAATTAATTTACATTCTGCCGATTTGCATGACAATTGTGAATTGAGGTCTGCACATGGATCTCTTGGTGTCTGAAAAGCTGGGTACACACATTCGCTATAAAGGGCCAATACCATTGTTACCGACATCCGTAACAAATTAGTTAAATTCTTTTAAAAGGGATGTAAAGGCGAAATACAATAACGAAACATTTAATTTCCATTATTAGATTCATGTAATGGTATAGCACTTGTTTGTATATTCCAATAAATTTGTGACATACACACTGCTATTGTCCAAACAGATCAAGCCAGGGAGAAGCCTAGACACTTGTAGTCTTTTCTCTGTGACTCCCTCTCCCCTTAATTAATCATTTATTCGTTATTGGATTATTGTTATTCAATGTTGGATTATACCAAACTTAACAACCACTATAAAGATTCTGCATGTTTTACGCAGGGAGCAATAGCATCTGGGCAAAGGATTATCCTCACCTTTGGCCTTCTCCAAGGCTTAAGTGAGAAGGAAGGCTTCAATGTTATGTTAAAGAAATAGAATGGTGTTGACCAAAGTGTTTCCCCCCATTTTTTTTAACAAGTACAACTAGGACCTTATTCTTCTTCTTCTTTGATGTAGCAACATAATTAGGTTAGTGATGTAAAACTGTGATCATAAACTCAGCTTGGCATTCTTACATTAGCATTTTCACAGACTGAAAAGCCAACCCATAAAGTTACAAAGTAAATTAGTTTGGGGACTGCTGAAATGCCTGTTTAAATCATGCATGATTGTGGAAAATAATAATACCCTGGAGGAAGGTTGTTTTAAAGAGCAGCATGAAGGTGGGCGGACTAATTTTAGTGCTGGTAATTGAAGTTAGTATGATTCATTAGTACTTCCGCTGTGTAGGTAAACCACACTGGGATCTTTCCACTGCAGCTTTTTATTAGTACCTGTGTTATACATTACGTTGACACAATGTTTCATTCAAGTTACAAAAAATTTCATTTTTATTTACATATATTGTAATTTGCATAGGCATTTGTTTATTTTGTCTGCTTTGTTTGACTTAATACCAATTTTAGCTTATGTATTTATAACACAAAATCTGTAATGATATGTGGGAAAACTTTGTACATTAGGACCAGCAATAAAAAATGCATTTTCTATTAATCCCATCTCTTTTTTAAAGGATAAGTGCACTGTAAAATCAAGTTATGTTCATTTGAAAGCTGCAGCTTTAAAGGAGAACTAAACTTACATTTTCAAAAACCTAATGTGAAAGTTTTTCTCCCCAGAACACCTATACATTGTAAGATTCTTCTCTGGTACGTTGCATTTAGTATATGTGAGAAATAGATTCTGTAAATAAGAAGGCTTCCATGTTGTTGTCAGTACAACCCACAGCCCATGAAGTCATCTAAGAACCACGCCCCCTGACCCCAGTATTCACTGTCTCTATGCACAAAGTGTTTCCTATACAGATGTCTACAAACCAATATGGAATCCCTGATAAGACTTTTAAAGCTGCTTGTTACCCTGCAGTTTATTTACCAGTCAGTGTGAGTTGCTAGAAAATAAACTGCAGGGTAACAAGCAGCTTTCTAAGTTATCAGGGATTCCATATTCCATTTTTTAAATTATTCTTTTACTAGCAAAAGATAAAGTTACCAAATGTAGCTAGGCTCTCTGCTTATTCAGTGTTGGCGCACCAGGTAAGGCACCAGATTTAAAAAATACGCAGTTTAGAAGGTCACAAGTTCAATACCCCAGATGTAGCTTTTTTTGTTTCTATTATATTCCATGAGAAAGATAAAGCTTCTAATTGTACCCTTACATTCAGCTTGTGCAGTGGTGGCTCACCTTGTAAGACGCCAGGTTTAGACACATACAGTTCAGAAGATCACAAGTTCAATACCCTAGCTAAACCTTTTTTTTGTTTCTATTATATTCCATGCAAAAGATATGATTCTGTTCCTAGGCTTTAAGCTTATTCAGCGGTGGCTCACCTTGTAAGATGCCAGGTTTAGACACATACAGTTCAGAAGGTTATGAGTTTGATTCCCCCAATGTATTTTTATTTTTTGGTTCCATTATGTTCCTACTACAATATTCTATGTGTACCAACGGTTTATATAGTGTCTCTCTTAGCCTAGAGGTAAGACGTCTGCTTTTAGCAAGACAGGGTAAATTTACAATTTGCAGGTTCTATTCCCCACACTTACTTTTATTTTTGCTGAAATGTAAGTATTCTGTTTCTTACATCTATGCTATCTATGAAATACACTGCAAAGATTCATTTTTTTTTTGTATGAAAAGCAAAGGATTATATCATTGTTAGGACAGGAGCCTTGAATGTGTTTGAAAACAAAAAACTGAATTCCCTGTTCTGTGTCATGGAGAGGGAGGATCTCTGTGCTATAATGTGATTGGTTGTCAGCTTCTAGGAAGCAAGGCTGCAACTTCCTTGTTTTGCTCTGTTGAGCTTTATGGAGCATGTGCCTGTACGCAGACACTTAGCTGGGGGTTTACCCAGCTAAGGTGGATTGTGGGAGCTGACCCCTAGTACTCACAGGTTCTTTTCATAAATTACCCAATGGCCACAGCAAAGGGAGAGGTGAGACACAGCTTTTTGTATGTTTGTGAATGTGCTCTGTCTATTGGGACAATGTTGTCTGGAGACTTTAGTTCCCCTTTAAAAATACCGTTGCCATATTTTTTTTTACCTATACCCCTCCAGAGCCTAGCTTTGTGCCTTGAAAGTTGCTGACATCTTGTTACTGGTTTGCTGAATGTTAAGCTCCGCCCCTCTGAGATTTCCTCTGCTTTCTCCTGCTTGAGCCTCCAACCGTCATGCCTGTGAGTTCCGTGCACGTGCGTGTGCACGGAACTCACAAGCATTACTGTTTGAGGCTCAAGCAGGAGCAAGCAGAGGAAATCTCAGAGGGGCGGAGCTTAACATTCAGCAAACCAGTAACAAGATGTCGGCAACTTTCAAGGCACAAAGCTAGGCTCTGGAGGGGCATAGGAAAAAAAAAATATGGCAACAGTATTTTTAAAGCTGCAGCTTCCAAATGAACATAACTTGATTTTACAGCGCACTTATCCTTTAAATGCCTTAAATTACACTATTCTGCTCAGAAAGGGAAGTCTAAGATGTTGGAATTATTGGCATTTTGGCTATAGAATTTGGCTAGACCATTATTTTTAGATTTAATTAATAATACCGAGTGTGACTGGCAAAGAAAATACAGCAGTGCGTGAACATCTTATAGAGATGTACTTAAAGGACAATACCCAAAAACATCTCCCACATTACATGTCTACACTTCCAGCAGCTGAAATCACTTACTCTCATTTACAACCGTGCTGCACTCCCTTAGATATCACACAGCAAAGATGAGTGCTAACAGAACAAGATGTCGGCAACTTTCAAGGCACAAAGCTAGGCTCTGGAGGGGCATAGGAAAAAAAAAATATGGCAACAGTATTTTTAAAGCTGCAGCTTCCAAATGAACATAACTTGATTTTACAGCGCACTTATCCTTTAAATGCCTTAAATTACACTATTCTGCTCAGAAAGGGAAGTCTAAGATGTTGGAATTATTGGCATTTTGGCTATAGAATTTGGCTAGACCATTATTTTTAGATTTAATTAATAATACCGAGTGTGACTGGCAAAGAAAATACAGCAGTGCGTGAACATCTTATAGAGATGTACTTAAAGGACAATACCCAAAAACATCTCCCACATTACATGTCTACACTTCCAGCAGCTGAAATCACTTACTCTCATTTACAACCGTGCTGCACTCCCTTAGATATCACACAGCAAAGATGAGTGCTAACAGCCCGCCTCCTAGAAGGCCCAGGGCCATCATTAACATATCACTTGTCATTGGCTGGTGGGAATGTCTGTTACAACCTCTCTCCTCCTCCACTGCGAGTCAAACAAACTTGAACTGTCCTGTTGCTAAAATACAGCCTACATAATCAAGCTAATCAAGGGTAGGTACAGTAGTGTTTTCTTGCATACTAGCTCTGAGTGACAGTTACAGGCAGACAGAATCGTTATGCCCCCTTCACAGCATGGCTAAATGAAGGCAGAGAGAAGCTCGAAATCAGTAAAAAAATGTATAGGGAGGACTGCATCCCTTTACTCTTTTTAAAGCAGTTTTTTAAAAAAATACATTGAGGCAATAGAGATATCCTTTAACCAGATGGCACCCATAATCACTCCTGTTTGGTTTTTAGTTTACAATAACTGAATGTTGTTTTTAAACCCAATATCTCGTAGGTTTGGAATTGGGTGCACAAAATAAGTACTTATTAAATAAGTAAATAATCACTGATACAATTTGAATATTTGTTGTTATTGTTGTTTCTCATTTTCCCATATTATAACCATCTGTCTTTTTTATCTTTGTTGCCGGAATGGCCCGGCAGTTATGGCAATAACCATCTTTGGAAAGTGTTAATGTGTAGCTATGAAACACAAAATTGTACATAATGTTAAGTCAGTTTCGTAATGTTTCTTTTGTTAATGTTTCTATTAGTTCCGAATTTTATGGAACAAACCCTCTAATCACCAGATTTCAAAGATTCTGCTGTGTATGGGAGGAGGGAGCAGTTTTCATCCAAGTAGCCACTCTGCTCTTATAACTATAATCTAATATTGATTCTTAGCTCTGCATTCAGATTACATCACGGTACAAAGGTAACATAGCATTGTTTTCAGTTAATAACTGGAGTTGGATGTTCGCTTCAAATCACAGACATTGATCCCATAGTAATAGTAGAACTGTCTGGCTCTGAAGGGCTATAGATGGTCTGCTACATTGCTTCAGTTCGTTCAAAAAAACATTATTTTTTTTTTGCACTGCATAGTAGTTTGATTACCAGACTAAATTATCAGGTCTTATCTCAGTTTAACCAAATATGTTTTATACTTCTTCTTCAGTGTAAATAAACCAACCTGGAAAGGCTATTTATGGAGGGGGTGGGATACTTCCTTTATTTTATAAAATATAACATCAACTCTGTTTTTCCATTTGACTTTGCCTGTATTTTGTCTACGGTACGTTGTGGTTACTAAATTGAATCAAGATTTAGGAGAGTGTGAATGTAAATAGTTTTAACGAGCCCAAAATAATTTAGTTGTCAAAACAAAATAAATGAAAAGATTGTTTAAAAAATACTATGCTTCTACACCCTTGCCTAGCTGGATCTATGCCAGTCTGGGTATACTGGGTATGTAATTTTGCCTATCTACCGTACATATTGCAGCTTGGTAAGGATGTTAAATCTAGAATTTTTTGATGTGGATTTTTTTTTTATTTGCACACTGGAATCCTTCCCATCTAGTAATCCTCAAATATGGGCATTTTAAGTCAGTAACCGTAAGATGTGCTGATATGCGAATCCATTTTAGTATATTAAACCCCATGTAAACCTGGTAAAAATCCAACACTTTTGAATGCTGAATGAAAAAAAACCAAAACATGTTATTTACTCTGCATTAGTGACCATACTTACTAATTGTGTTATTTAAGTTAAATTATGGGTGAGTAACAAACAAATGAGCATGGTACTAATCAACCCACAACACAGCAATAATCCATTCACAGAGTACAGTACTAATCTGCTCCCAGAGCACAGCACTGATCTACTCGCAGAGCACAGCTCTAATCTGCTCCTAGAGCACTGCTCTGATCTGCTCCCAGAGCACAGCACTAATCTGCTCCCAGAGCAAAGCACGTATTTGCTCCCAGAGCACAGCACTAATCTACTCCCAGAGCACATCGCTAATCTGCTCCCAGAGCACAGCGCTAATCTGCTCCCAGAGCACAGCGCTAATCTACTCCCAGAGCAAAGCACTAATCTGCTCCCAGAGCACAGCACTAATCTAGTCCCAGAGCATAGCGCTAATCTGCTCCCAGAGCACAGCGCTCATCTGCTCCCAGAGCACATCGCTAATCTACTCCCAGAGCACAGCGCTAATCTGCTCCCAGAGCACAGCACAAATCTGCTCCCAGAGTGGACAGCATTATTCAGCTCCCAGAGCACAGCACTATACCACTTACAGGGCACTTTGCTATTATGCTCCCAGAGCACAGTGCTATTCCTCTGCTCCCAGAGCACAGTGCTATTCCTCCGCTCCCAGAGCACAGTGCTATTCCTCCGTTACCAGAGCACAGTGCTTTCCCTCTGCACCCAAGTGCACAGCACTATTCCTATGTTCCCAGAGCATATCACTATTTCTCTGCACCAAGAGCACAGTGCTATTCCTCCACTCCCAGAGCACAGTGCTTTCCCTCTGCACCCAAGAGCACAGCACTAGTCTTATGCTCCCAGAGCATATCACTATTTCTCTGCACCAAGAGCACAGTGCTATTCCTCTGCACACAGAGCACAGTAATATTCTGCTTTCAAAGCACAGCGATATATCCTTTGTCATTTAATCATCTTGAGTAAGGCAAGGCTTGATTAAAATAACAATCAGTGGGCTTTTTTGTAGAATTTTGAATGGCAAACCTTTTGTACTGTATTAAAAAAAAACTGAATGCCAGGAAAATTTAGAACTTGCAAGCCTTTCACCCCCCCCTTCTTAGCAGATATCCCGCGTAGGATAAAGCTGTACTTTTTTAGGTATCCAAGCCCATATGGAAGGCACTAGTTTATTGATATTCATTTATAAAGGTATTTAGCATAGAAATAACCTCTGATGACTTGTAAAAGTCTCATAAAAAGCCATTTATTCTTTGCTGTTTATGTCCCAGCAACATGAGATGATATTAAACAGATCTAAACTATTTATTCCTCCACCCTTACTTGATTTTTAAAGGGATACTATCATCCAAATAACAATTGCATAAAACAGTCAGTCCTTTACTGGAAGGGCTTATATAGTTAAGTTTTAAAACACAGCAGCATGTAAAACTGCAGCACTGAGGGCTGTAACATGGTTTGTCTACCATCAAAACGTCTTCTGATGTTATTGTTGAAAAGAAAAGCAATGTAATTCTTCTTCTCAGCTATTCTGCCTTGAGGTAAAAAAAAATTTATATGAAATCAGAGATGACAATTGCTTTCCACCAATATTAAATACCTTCTTGTTACCATGGAAACTCTCTTAAAAGGGTCTCTATATGGGCAGATACATACTGTATTGCAAAAGATTTTCCTCCAATTATACCAAAAAGTTACAATGTTTTACTACAATTAAAATCTTGTGTTGAAGAGCCATGTCATGCTCTGTCATATTATTTTGCAAATATATACGAAATTCTATAAATTATGTATTTACACGATATAATGTAAAAAATATAACATATTTCTTACAGACTTTTTCCTATTACAAGTTTAATTTGTACAACAGGTCCTTTTATATATGATTCTATAAACAAATTGGATCCAAGATGCATGATTACAAGATGCAATTTAATTAATCACTCTGGTTAATGATAATATAACCTACCTCTGTAGTGGATTTCTATGGGAGGAACTGTAAGATTATAGCCATATAATCTTACAGTTCCAGGAGGAGAAGGAAACCAGAAGCCAAAAAGGGGTAGGTTATAATAAATAATGCACCCTGAACTGTAAATTAAAGGGATATTAGAAGTCACCTTGGAGTTCCGTGCCCTGTATAAAACTATACTTTTATATGGTCATGGAACTCCTTGGTGACTTCTAATATCCCTATAATTTACAGTTGGGGATGCATTATCCATTATATAATACAAAATCCGGACTAGGTGAGTTCAAGCTCAGTTTATAAATTATACAGTATTTGACTTACAGTCATTTTCAACACATGGTCCGATATTTTGTCCCATTTGAATAAATCAGATGAGCGTTTGATTGGACAGAGTGGTAAAATTTGGCTGATCAATGGACCCCACAATAGTTCTCACCTAAATGTTGACCTGTTTAATTGGGGCCACATATTGCCCCGTGTGCACCCAACCTTAGATCCTGTTTCTGTGCTATTTTACTCATAACTGAATCCATTCAAAGATTTTTGTTTGTGACTTACTCATTTAAAAGATCTTTATTTTTATTTATGCCATAATCTTTGTATATGTTTTGATATTTATGTTCCTTTCAGGATAGGGTGTGGGCCAATGTGGGAAAAAGTTTAAACTGCATTATAGCCATGACGGACAGATTACTTGAACAAGGCAATAGCACAAAAGAAAACGAAACAGATTGTTCAGGCGAAGACCTCATCAACTCACAAATAAATGGTAAGATATCTTCTTAACACCATTCCCCAGCTGCACTGTACGAGAACATCTTGATAAAAAAAAATAGACATCTAAAAAAACATACAATGGCCTTTCCTAGAATAAATGCTGATAGAGAACTTTAGAACAGCCATGTGTTTTTCTGATGGAAAGCTATTTATCACATTATATCTCCCTTGTATTGCCAGAAATGCTACCTAGGTTCATTTTTATTCTAACACGGGTGATGTTTGCTTTTCAGTCTACGCTCTTAGTCACTAGGTTATTGTTTAATGTATAAAACATCTTGTTTCAAAAAGACAATGAATCTTCTGTGTTCATCTTGTAGAATTATTTTTTCTTAGAAGCTCTTCCTGATCTGTAATTTTTTTATGGACTCTGCTTGTTATCCACATTTATTCTTAAGTTAATTGTGATTTTTTATATATATATACATTACATATATATATATTACACAGAAGTCTCCAGCACTCAACTACACAATAGTCCAAATGCAAACAATGTAAAAGTTAAAACATACCTGCAAGCAATGAAGGGTTATCACCTACACTGAGGTTAAAATGGATACCTTTAGTTACATTGTTTGTACAAACATGCGTCAGCTGATGCGCCACTCCAAGGCAGGTATTGCTTGCAGGTATGTTTAACTTTTACATTTATTCATTTTTGAATATTGTGTAGTTGAGTGCTGGAGACTTCTGTGTAATGTTTAAATTGCCGTTCTCATTTGCACCGCACCTAAAAGTAATTATGAACTAAGGTATTGAGCTGCATATTTTTTATCTTGGTACTTTATATATATATATATATATATATATATATATATATATATATAGTCCATAAAGGACAGAATTCCTGTTCTATACAAGTTACAGACATATGGTCCTTAATTATATAGCACCTTTACAGTTATGCTTATCCATCACTAAATATAGCATTCTGGGATATATCTATAAAGCATAATGACCAAAAAAGGGACTTATTAGCTGAATAACCCTATAAAACCAGAAAAACGCACATAATAAGTGCGGGTGCTGTGGGTAAGACAAAACTGTACAAAACAAACAGGATTCAGGAATATCTGGACACCAGAAAAAGAAACCCACTTTACTCCCAGAGAAATGAGAGGCACTCACCCGGCATAAATAAGGGAAATAAATCTCCCAAACATCAATGGGGAAAGATAAATGGTAGAGTGCAAACACACCATCCAACCAACCATATATAGTAGCATATAAAAAGATGTTTAAAGGGCATGTCCACCCCCAAAACTATAATCCCCCCAACTACTGGCCCCACCATGTAGTGTAGTTTAATCCTTACCTCACATCCCAGCTCCATAGGGTTCTCCTGTAGTCCCCCCCCCAAAGTCCCAAAAAATGACTACCAGGAGCTAGCAGAGTCCATATAGGACACTGTCTGCTAGCTGGCCTCAGGTAGATTTTGCCATGCGTACTGCAGCCCTTCTCCCCCCTCCCTCCCCCTCCCTCTCCCTCCCTCTCCCTCCCTCTCCCTCCCGTTCTACTATCCCTCCCCCTAGCTCAAATCCCCCTTAATATTGTGCTCCCCCATGTCTCCCAGCCCCAACCGCATATTTTTTTTTTTTAGAAAGCTCCCCAAACTCTTACTTACTCTCTCCTCTTTCCTCCGGCGAAGTGAGCTGCCGGCAGCCGCGTCTGTGATTGGCTGCCGCTCAGCCAATCACAGACGCGGCTGCCGGTCCCGCCCCTCTGCTTGCATTTCCTTGCAAGCAGAGGGCCGGGAGCGCGGCGGAGGATCGAGGGGAGGTAAGTAGAGTTTGGGGGGCTTTCTAAAAAAAAAATTATAGCGGTTGGGGCTGGGAGCCCAGGGGGGACCATATATTAAAAAAAAATTTTCAGGGTGGACATAGCCTTTAATAACATATATCTAAATGTTTAATAACATGTAACATATATCTAAATGACTATACAACTCCACCTAGAATAACCCACACATAAAAACAGAGTACTCTGGGCATCCCCAGAAATAAATACACAAAAAGATTCTATAGCAGCAAAAGCAAAATTGAGCAGTTTTTAGTATGCCGTCAAGCAAGATGAATTAGCAGGTAAGGTAGAAATTGGGCACATCCGTGCAACCCCTGTATGTCCTAGGGGTTATATCCTTGATAAAGGAACAGTTAGATCCAAAACATGTTGTGCTGTTGATGGTACAATAAAGCACTTTTTGACATACCTTATGGTGGCTTGCAATCCATCAGGATCTTCACTTCTTTAGATTGCTATTTTCATACAGTAGAGTGATTGGAGTTCACAGATCAGAACAGTCAGACCCATTTCAGTGTTTGCTAAGTCTAGGGAGAAATGTAAACTAACAGGCAGCATTGCCGTTTTGGATTGTTTTAGCTCAAATGTTTAAAAGCAGAGCCTCACACACATTCATAGACTCCATATTGCTGAAATAGGCTTGATAAGTTTTAAAACTGAAATATTTAAGGAAGTAAAGTAATTCTTATTAAGTACATAAATCAATCAAAATATACTACTAAGTCAGTATTTTGGTTTCATTTGGTGAGATGTTTGCATAATATTTTTTATGCATTCAGTGTTTTCTCAGCACGTACCAGACGCTCCTTTCATGATGCCTACTCATTGATAGCTTTGATCAGTATCTTTTTTCTTGTCATGCAGAAGACTGGTACGAACAGCTGTACCCTCTGATAACGACACTACATGACTGCGTAGAAGAAGTGGTGGAGAGAGCAAGCAAATCTATGACTTTTGTTGTTTTGCAAGAGTTAGCGTGCGGCCTGCCACAGTGTTTATGTCTCACCTTTAGAAGAGATGTTGTTTTCTGCCAAGCTGTAAGTTATATTTTTAAACTAACCTACAATTCTTTCGGCTTTCATTAGTTAATATTAAATTTTTCCTTGTCTTAGTGCTGCTTTTTAAGTACTAAGTAGAGAACTACAGATTCAAGGAATTCCTTTAGACCTCTGCTATCCTATTGTACACAATATATTATAACAGAAAGCAATATTGCTGATAAAGACAGATATCAAATAAACTGTGTGTTTATTGCATGTACACACCATGCAATATTTCAGCCTGATCGACCTATAAATTAGTGTATCAGTCGATCGGGCCAAAATGAACGCATGGGCCGATCGTGCAGTCCTCAACTATTGAAGCGACTGACAGTTCTTTCTCCTGGCCGAATGGTCAGAAGTGCCGAACAGACAAAACAGATTGTCCAAAACGCACGGAAAACGCAACGCACATAGCACGACCTAACCTTTACATCTCATCAATCTTAATGTAGACTTGCTGATCTCTTTGACGTATGGTTTGCAACTAGCTGGTTAGTTTCCTACATTAAGGACTAGGCTACATGTGTGCTTTTAAGATCGATCCTATCACAATTGCGATCCGATCATGATCCGATCATGATCCGATTGCATTTTTAAAAGCACACAATACTGTTGGTCTATAGGACTTGCCGCATAATCTCTGTTGGTGTCCAATGCGATCTGCTTATCGGAACCCATGCAATCGCTATTTTTGCACGCACAAGCAGTAGTCTGGCCTCAGCCTTAATGAGGTGAAACTCAAATAAGTGTTTGTTTTGATAGTCTATCAATCTTTTGAGATCAACTTTAGGGGAACCACTTATGTAGAAGCTGATTCCACATCATAGACACTAGAGACGGACGAACTTCCTAAAGTTCGGTTCGATTTAGGATTTTAGAACTTCAGGGAAAGTTCGAATATTTTAAAGTTTGAAAACTTACCCATTAAAGTCAATGGGACAAATCCTTGGCTAAAACTTTATAGCAATGGTAACTTATTGTACATGGCTCTGGGACCTAGGGAACATAAACAAACATCCAGAGCTTGAAAAAAGTCACTTCCTTCACTCGCGTGCTACTTTTGAGCGTCCGCATTTGACATTTGATAATTATCCCGAAAATTCGAGATTTTCGAAAATGATAAAAATCAATAATTCTAGATTCTGTCTCTGTCTCTGAATCTCTTAGAAAGGGGTGTTCATTATTATACAAGAAGAATCATGTCCTGCATGAAGTTGTCCTTGTTGCATACCTTAAAGGGCAAGTCCACCCCCAAAACTATAATTTTATATGTTATTGGCCATGATTCTAGCTTTAAAACAAGCCATCCCCCATCAAAATCCGTTCAGCCAATTTGAAGATACATACGTTTTTCCAACATGCTTTTTGCAGACCAGGAGCATCTCGGTGTAATCTGACGTCTCCTTTCCCGTGCCTTTTGCCTCCCTTGGTGTCTCCTCCCTCCCACCATCCGGATCCATCCTCGGTCCCCCTGTATCCTATCGTTAAATCCTTTTAGGGTGTGATAGAGGACCCCTGCCCAGACCCAAACGCCAGATTATTTTTTTTTAAAAATGATTGCAGCCTTACTTCTGGCCCTTGTTCCCGCGGCGCTTTCTCATGACGTTAGCCGCGTCTGTGATTGGCACAGACGTGGCTGACATCACAAGAAAGCGCAGCGGGAACAAAGGGCTGTAAGTAAAATAGCAATGTTAACTTACTGTACATAGCTCTGGGACCTTGGAAATGGCCTAGGGAACACATACCATATATACTCGAGTATAAGTCGATCCGAGTTTAAGTCGAGGTACCTATTTTTACCTGAAAAATTTGTAAAAACTGATTGACTCAAGTATAAGCCGAGGGTAGAAATTAGTTGCCCTTTAAATGGACAGCAGAATTCCCATACATGAATCCCATACAGTAATAGCCAAATCCAGTACCGGTAATCCCCAATTCCATGGCACTTCAAACTACAACTCAGTTTCTAAACATGTGGAGTGGCAAGGTTCAGTAAACTTTTAATTATGCTTACCATCATTTACAATTCTCCTGAACCCCATATAGTAAAGGGCACTCTAACCCCATATAGTAAAGGGCCCTCTGACCCCCATATAGTAAAGTACTCTCTAATCCCAATAGTTAAAAGCTGTCATTTGCACTGTACTAGCAGCTGTTTTTTGCCCCAAACTGAGGAGACCATCAGATTTACAGCATCCAGATAAGCAGTGACCGTGCTGAGTGAGTCCAGCAGCTAGGCTACAGGAAGCAGGAACGATTGTAAAGGCAAGAACAGCTCCTGTAACTTTTTCTGCAGGTAAACACCGCACCACCTACAGGTTACTATCCGCAATTGCAGAATTTGGATCTAAATTAGGACTTATACTCAAGTATATACGGTATGTCCAACTTTCCTTAGTATTGGGATGATTTTATTGTCCATAGCCAAGGAGAAGTAAAGAAAAATGTATCTGTATTATCTCCTTCTATAGTTATTATATTCTGACATTGGAGTTTCGGGCACTTTTACTTGTGTCCTGTTTTTGCTCCTGGCGAATGGTCAGAAGTGCCGAACAGACAAACAGATTGTCCAAAACGCACGGAAAACGCAACGCACATAGCACGACCTAACCTTTACATCTCATCAATCTTAATGTAGACTTGCTGATCTCTTTGACGTATGGTTTGCAACTAGCTGGTTAGTTTCCTACATTAAGGACTAGCGACATGTGTGCTTTTAAGATCGATCCTATCACAATTGCGATCCGATCATGATCCGATCATGATCCGATTGCATTTTTAAAAGCACACAATACTGTTGGTCTATAGGACTTGCCGCATAATCTCTGTTGGTGTCCAATGCGATCTGCTTATCGAACCCATGCAATCGCTATTTTTGCACGCACAAGCAGTAGTCTGGCCTCAGCCTTAATGAGGTGAAACTCAAATAAGTGTTTGTTTTGATAGTCTATCAATCTTTTGAATCAACTTTAGGGAACCACTATGTAAAGCTGATTCCACATCATAGACACTAGAGACGGACGAACTTCCTAAAGTTCGGTTCGATTTAGAGTTTAGAACTTCAGGGAAAGTTCGAATATTTTAAATTTTGAAAACTTACCCATTAAAGTCAATGGGACAAATCATTTGGCTAAAATACGTTTATAGCAATGTGTAACTTTTGTACATGGCTCTGGCCTAGGGAACATAAACAAACATCCAGACTTGAAAAAAGTCTTCCTTCACTCGCCGCGTGCTACTTTTGAGCGTCCGCATTTACATTTGATAATTATCCCGAAAATTCGAGATTTTCGAAAATGATAAAACAATAATTCTAGATTCTGTCTCTGTCTCTGAATCTCTTAGAAAGGGGGTTCATTATTATACGAATCATGTCCTGCTGAAGTTTCTTGTTGCTTGCATACCTTAAAGGGCAAGTCCACCCCCAAACTATAATTTTATATGTTATTGGCCATGATTCTAGCTTTAAAACAAGCCATCCCCCATCAAAATCCGTTCAGCCCAATTTGAAGATACATACGTTTTTTCCAACATGCTTTTTGCAGACCAGGAGCATCTCGGTGTAATCTGACGTCTCCTTTCCCGTGCCTTTTGCCTCCCTTGGTGTCTCCTCCCCTCCCACCATCCGGATCCATCCTCGGTCCCCTCTGTATCCTATCGTTAAATCCTTTTAGGGTGTGATAAGGACCCCTGCCCAGACCCAAACGCCAGATTATTTTTTTTTAAAAATGATTGCACCTTACTTCTGGCCCTTGTTCCCCCCGGCGCTTCTCCATGACGTTAGCCGCGTCGGTGATTGGCACAGACGTGGCTGACATCACAAGAAAGCGCAGCGGGAACAAAGGGCTGTAAGTAAAATAGCAATGTAACTTACTTGTCATAGCTCTGGGACCTTGGAAATGGCCTAGGGAACACATACCATATATACTCGAGTATAAGTCGATCCGAGTTTAAGTCGAGGTACCTATTTTTACCTGAAAAATTTGTAAAAACTGATTGCCTCAAGTATAAGCCGAGGAGGTAGAAATTAGTTGCCCTTTAAATGGACAGCAGAATTCCCATACATGAATCCCATACAGTAATAGCCAAATCCAGTACCGGTAATCCCCAATTCCATGGCACTTCAAACTACAACTCAGTTTCTAACATGTGGAGTGGCAAGGTTCAGTAAACTTTTAATTATGCTTACCATCATTTACAATTCTCCTGAACCCCATATATTAAAGGGCACTCTAACCCCATATAGTAAAGGGCCCTCTGACCCCCTATAGTAAAGTACTCTCTAATCCCAATATTTAAAGCTGTCATTTGCACTGTACTAGCCAGCTGTTTTTTGCCCCAAACTGAGGAGACCATCAGATTTACAGCATCCAATAAGCAGTGACCGTGCTTGAGTGATCCAGCAGCTAGGCTACAGGAAGCAGGAACGATTGTAAAGGCAAGAACAGCTCCTGTAACTTTTTCTGCAGGTAAACACCGCACCACCTACGGTTACTATCCGCAATTGCAGAATTTGGATCTAAATTAGGACTTATACTCAAGTATATACGGTACATATATCCAGAACGTTCAAAAAAATCTTTTCTCACGATTGCACTGGTTTTCAAGCTTCCGCATTCTATTTTGAGCCACGGGCAAAAAGTTTTCAAAGAATTTTTGAATTTTGAAGAAATTTTCGAAACTTTTTGTAAAAATTATACAGTAACTTACTGTAAATGGCTCTGGGACCTCAGAAATGGTCTGGGAAACAGTCAATCAGATTCTTTCTAAAAGAATCTGATTGTAACCAATTCTGATAATATACCAATAAAACAAGCACAAAATGAATGAGGGGCACACTTGAATTCCAATCAAAGAATGTTTATTTCAATCACATACACAATGTTTCAGGGATCAATTTGTCGCTTTCATCACACCTGATGAAAGGGACAAAGTGATCCCTGAAACGTTGTGTATGTGATTGAAATAAACATCCTTTGATTGGAATTCAAGTGTGCCCCTCATATCATTTTGTGCTTGTGCTATAGCAGTGAGTCCTTGTTAGAGGACCTGGTGGGGAAGCACCTTGCTGGCTAATAGCCACAAGGAGTGTGCCTAGGCCCATAACCTACATTGCTTAATATACCAATAAGATGCTCTCTGAAATAATCTGATTATCTAATCCAAACAGAATTGGTTACAATCAGATTGGTATGCTTTCTGGAAGAATTTGATTGTATCTAAAGATTACTGAAAATCCATTCAACTTGAGGATTCGCCTATTATTGAAAACATTTTAGAATCCGCCAAGTCAATGGGGGAGAAAAAATTCTTACATTTCCGCCTAAAATAATGACTTAAATAGCAATGTTAACTTACTGTAAAAGGCTCAGGGTCCTAGGAAATGGTCTGGGGAAATCATATCAATGTCCATAATCTTTAGAAAATAAGATTTTAGAAAATACGGGATGTTTCGAAAATATACGATTTTAGAAAATGTGATTTTTCAAAAATATTCAAAAAGTGAACTATTCCTTTAATGTATTGATTGAAGACCGGGAGGTTAAGGAGTCATGCCTTACCTCCCGTTCTTAAATCAAATCACCTGGAGCGACGGTTAAAGAAAGAAGGAATTTACCCTTGCAGAAGCAGTGGAAATTCCCGACCACTTTCTGTTCAGAGTAACTCTAGTGCGCATTATTGTGCTTGCTCAATATAGTTACTCTGAACCGGAATGCGGTCGGGACCTGTCGCTGCTGCGGTGGATCGCATGTAAGGTAAGTTTCTTTTTTCCTTGTCCATCGCTCATGTTCAATTGATTGAAAAACAGGAGGTAATGCATAGCTCCTTAATGCATAGCTCCTCCAGGTCTTCAATCAATACATTAAAGGAATAGTTCACTTTTTGAGTAAAATATTCCTTTAAACCCGATTACTTAGCTGTTAGCAGGCTCTGTGCCGTTGCTTTTTTATGCTGTGATGAATTCATATAATAGTAGTGGTGTTCACTAAAAATTAGAATACAGTATACAAACACACCCACATAATCCTGGTAGAAATAGTTGGCATATGTTATTTTCTCAAAGGCCAATAGCTGGCAGCAACTGAAAATAAAAAAAAGTTGTTTTTATTATTAGCTTGGTTTCACATTGTATTTGGTTTCAAATTAAAAGAATTTTTACCCCTTTTTTAGTTTTTGTTGCTTAAAATAAAATTGTGATTTAGATTCTGAATGGATTATGAAGTGTGTTATCAACAAGTTTTTCCGTGCATGTTTGTTATAATATTGTACAATGTTAATTGTTTATTTTAAATGTTCATCTGTTTTAATTAACACAGCTGTGCATTTATTCCTAGTATAGCTAGACGCCATGTTCCCCCAAGTTCATATACTATAGAAGGAATTTAGTTTTAAACCATGACCTAGTTTGTATTATCTTTGTTAATTTACTCCTGTCCAAAGTTCCACTTAGTTCAGGGAGAAAGGGCTCAGATCATTACCAAGCACATCTACCTCCTTTAACCTCTGGTGCATGATTTCACATTATATAAGGGCCAGCAGGTACCAGCCTCTGCCTACCTAAAGGTCTTATGGTCTTATGGAGTAGGATGAAACCTGCCTTTTAATTAATGTACAGGGGGCTCACTGTCTTCATCTATACTCCACCACATTATTCTTGGCAGCTCTTCAGTCCCCTTCTAGAAGACAATTTTATACAAGCCAAACAGTTATTGCTCATTTTTTTTCCTTACCCTTTAATAAAAGTACTGTTTGGACATGTGGCTATTTTTCTGAGAGCAGACGGGAACACACATGCACCCCTTGAAAGAAAATGGTATTGTAGGAATTACATAGTACTTATTGTTTTGAGGGGGAAATATTGGTGTTGGCTAAAAGTCATTGATCGACTATGGGTAAACAGTTCACAGGTGTAAACTGAGCACTTCTTTTTTGTATCTTCCTCACCATCCTCTCTGAATTCTGACTGCCTGGCTCTGACACTCCTTTTGGAAATACGCTCTTGCTTCTCCTAGTCAAGATGGGATTTAGAAGAGGAATGGGAAGTGGGTGAAGATTGACAGGACAAGCACATTTTAATAGATAACTAGTCTGTCTACCTATTTGGGGTTTGTTTTCTGTGGTTCTACTGATTGTTTTGTATGATGACAGTGTCTAGAAGTACAGCATGCTTATATTATGGTTAAAAGAAAGTGTTAAAAATATATCTCACAAAGTGTTTTACTTGATTGATTCTACATTTTCCCTTGGGCAAAAAAACTCATACGCACATACAATAAATAAATAAAAAATGGTTCCCATGTTACTAATATATTTAATCGCTAGTGATTAAAGTAATTATGTAGTTAGGGATTAAAGGTGCAAAACAAAACGTGCATAGAATGAAGAGTAATGAAGATTTCTTTTAGTTATATACAGTAGACATCTGTTTTCAATTATGTACCAAATACAGTAACTGAATCAAACAGCAGAAAGCCATTTGATTTATTTCCTTATATATGCCATAGACTTACTGTACCTCTGTATTTAACCTTAACCTTTTATTGTTCTTCCATTCAAACTATTTCAATACATCAGTATGGTAGATTTAATTGTCATCATGCTGTTTTGGACATTAAATTCACTTTACTACGTTTCAAACAAGATTCACTTTTTTTTCTTCATATTTTTAGCTTTCCGGATTGACCTGTGGATTTATAATCAAGCTACATTCAAGTTTACACAATCAAGCTTTTCTACAGCAGCTTCATACTGTGGGGTTACTTGTTCAGTATGAAGGTCTACTAAGTACATACAGTAAGTGGGAACTTCCAGCAGCTGCTTACATTAGGATTAGTTATAGTTTATTCAACATAAATAGGAACTGTGAAAATAGATCATTTAGAAGTCCTCTTGTAAGAGCTTTCAATGGGACATGGGGAACAAATCAAATTCAAGGAATTCAATTATTATTGAAAGAGCAGCACATTGGTTAAGTTACTTAAATATGAGGCAAAGTTCACCCAAAAAACAACTTAAATCCTTTTGCTAGATTACAAAGACTTAAAACTAGCTTTGTTCCTGGAACATCTGCAGAAAGATGCATGCTGTTTATTTATAACCCGCACTTTACACTATTGAACACTCCCAGGATTTTATTTAAAGGAAGTGTTCTCTTCAGTATTATAAACCTCCCTGTGCCCCAGCCCCCAGGATCCCTTTCTTGTGAAATAATTCTGCTTGTAGCCTCTGCAATCAGCTTGTAAAGTTCTGCTGGTTTTTGGTGGGAGTGTCCTTCACTCTGCACTGCTTGTTGTCTATCTGCTGGGCTGACATGTTATAACCCCGCCCCTTTTGTCCCCATGACTAATAGACTTTCCCTCTCTTCACGTGCACTTTTTTTGCTGCATCAGATAGTTTACTGTACATAGAGAGTTTACTGAACTTAGTATTACTTACAGACAACTTACACCTCACTTGGTACTGAATAATGAATTAAAATATATGTTTATTAATGCTTATATTGATTTCATGTATTAGCATTTGTTACTTGAGTCTGAGTCAGTGTGTTTGTGTGCTTTGTAGTCTGTCAGTGTTTGTGTAACTGTAACTGTGTGAGTCTGTCAGTGGGTTTGTGTAGCTTTGTGAGTCTGTCAGTGTGTTTGTGTAACTGTGTGAGTCCTGTCATGTGTTTGTGTAACGTGTGAGTCTGTCATGTGTTTGTGTAACTGTGTGAGTATGTCAGTGTTTTGTGTAACTGTAACTGTGTGGTCTGTCAGTGTGTTTGTGTAGCTTTGTGGAGTCTGTCAGTGTTTGTGTAACTGTAACTGTGTGAGTCTGTCAGTGTGTTTGTGTAGCTGTGTGAGTCTGTCAGTGGTTTTGTTTAACTGTAACTGTGTGGTCTGTCAGTGTGTTTTGTGTAACTGTGTGAGTCTGTCAGTGTGTTTGTGTAACTGTGTGGAGTCTGTCAGTGTGTTTGTGTAACTGTGTGAGTCGTCATGTGTTTGTGTAACTGTGTGATTTCTGGTCAGTGGTTTTGTGTACTGTACTGTGTGAGTCTGTCAGTGTGTTGTGTAACTGTGTTGTAGTCTGTCGATCGTGTTTACTTTGTACTGAATGTGTACAGTCTGTCAGTGTGTTTGTGTAGCTTTGTGAGTCTGTCAGTGTTTGTGTAACTATGTGTGAGTCTGTCGTGTTGTGTTTGTGTATCTGTGTGAGTCTGTCAGTGTGTTTGTGTAACTGTGTGAGTCTGTCAGTGTGTTTGTGTATCTGTGTGTTTGTGTATCTGTGTGAGTCTGTCAGTGTGTTTGTGTAACTGTGTGAGTCTGTCAGTGTGTTTTGTTTTGTGTAACTGTAACTGTGTTGAGTCTGTCAGTGTGTTTGTGTAGCTTTGTGAGTCTGTCAGTGTTTTGTGTAACTGTAATGTGTGAGGTCTGTCAGTGGTTGTTTGTGTTAGCTGTGTGAGTCTGTCAGTGTTGTGTAACTGTAACTGTGTGAGTCTGTCAGTGTGTTTGTTGTTTGTAAGTGTGTGAGTCTGTCAGTGTGTTTGTGTAACTGTGTGGTACTGTCAGTGTGGTTTGTGTAACTGTTGAGTCTGTCTGCAGTGTGTTGTGTGTAACTGTGTGAGTCTGTCAGTGTTTGTGTAACTGTACGTGTGAGTCTGTCAGTGGTGTTTGTGTAGCTTTGTGAGTCTGGTCAGTGTTTGTGTAACTGTAACTGTGTGAGTCGTCAGTGTGTTTGTGTAGCTTTGTGAGTCTGTCAGTTGTTTGTGTAACTGTGTGAGTCTGTCAGTGTGTTTGTGAACTGTGTGTGTCTGTCGTGGTTGTGTAACTGTGTGTGTCGTCAGTGTTTTGTGTAACTGTGTGAGTCTGTCAGTGTGTTTTGTGTAGCTGGTGAGTCTGTCAGTGTGTTTGTGTAGCTGTGTGAGTCTGTCAGTGTGTTTGTGTAGCTTGGGAGTCTGTAGTGTGTTTTGTAGCTGTGTGAGTCTGTCAGTGTGTTTGTTGTAGCTGTGTGAGTCTGTCAGTGTTGTGTGTAACTGTATCTGTGTGAGTCTGTCAGTGTGTTTGTGTAACTGTGTGAGTCTGTATCTGTGTGAGTCTGTCAGTGTGTTTGTGTAACTGTGTGAGTCTGTCAGTGTGTTTGTGTAACTGTGTGAGTATGTCAGTGTTTGTGTAACTGTAACTGTGTGAGTCTGTCAGTGTGTTTGTGTAGCTTTGTGAGTCTGTCAGTGTTTGTGTAACTGTAACTGTGTGAGTCTGTCAGTGTGTTTGTGTAGCTGTGTGAGTCTGTCAGTGTTTGTGAACTGTAACTGTGTGAGTCTGTCAGTGTGTTTGTGTAACTGTGTGAGTCTGTCAGTGTGTTTGTGTAACTGTGTGAGTCTGTCAGTGTGTTTGTGTAACTGTGTGAGTCGTCAGTGTGTTTGTGTAACTGTGTGAGTCTGTCAGTGTGTTGTGTAACTGTGTGAGTCTGTCAGTGTTTGTGTAACTGTAACTGTGTGAGTCTGTCAGTGTGTTTGTGTAGCTTTGTGAGTCTGTCAGTGTTTGTGTAACTGTAACTGTGTGAGTCTGTCAGTGTGTTTGGTAGCTTTGTGAGTCTGTCAGTGTTGTGTAACTGTGTGAGTCTGTCAGTGTGTTTGTGTAACTGTGTGTGTCTGTCAGTGTGTTTGTGAACTGTGTGTGTCTGTCAGTGTGTTTGTGTAACTGTGTGAGTCTGTCAGTGTGTTTGTGTAGACTGTGTGAGTCTGTCAGTGTGTTTGTGTAGCTGTGTGAGTCTGTCAGTGTGTTTGTGTAGCTGTGTGAGTCTGTCAGTGTGTTTTGTGTAGCTGTGTGAGTCTGTCAGTGTTTGTGTAACTGTAACTGTGTGAGTCTGTCAGTGTGTTGTGTGTAACTGTGTGAGTCTGTCAGTGTGTTTGTGTAACTGTGTGAGTCTGTCAGTGTGTGTTTGTGTAACTGTGTGGTTGTCAGTGTGTTTGTGTAACTGTGTGAGTCTGTCAGTGTGTTTGTGTGAACTGTGTGAGTAGCTGTCAGTGTGTTTGTGTAGCTGTGTGAGTCTGTCAGTGTGTTTGTGTAACTGTTTGTGTACAGCCTTTTTCCCTTCCCATAGTGCCTGTGCATCGCTTTCAGTGTGGCATAGTAGTGTAGGTAGAAGAGAGCCACCCACCCATGATGCACAGCCCTTTCCCATAGTGTCTGTGCACAGGGCCGGACTTTGATATGTGCGACCGCATGGGTTGCATTACCAGGGGGCGACAGCTGTGAGTCTTAGGTCACAGACCTGTAGCTCAAAGTTGTGCATCAGTGCCACAGCCGCTCTAGTTAAGGTCCTCCAGATCCAGAGAGGCAGCCATCTATGATGCACAGCCCCATAGTGCATCGCTTTCTGTGTGGCATAGTAGTGTAGGTATGTGAGAGACAGCCACTGATGATGCACAGCCTTTTCCCATCCCCTATAGTGCCTGTGCCTCGCTTTCAATGTGGCATAGTAGTGTAGGTAGAAGTCACCCATGATGCACAGCCCTTTCCCATAGTGCCTGTGCATCGCTTTCAGTTCTTTAAGTGTGGAAAAGTAGTGTAGGTAGAGAGCGCTCTCTCTCTCCCCCTGACAGAGACGGAGAGAGAGAGGAGGGGACAAGGATGAGAAAAAGAGAAAGCGAGGGGAGAAAGAGAGAGACAGCACAACAAGAGTCAATAGGGGCTGTGAATACCGTACAGTGGGCGGGGGAAAAGAGGAGAGAGGAGAAAGAGAGCATAGAGAGAGGAGAAGAGAGAGAGAGAACAAGAGAGAAAAGAGAGGAGTGGGAGAAGAGAGAAAGAGAGAAGGAGAGAGAGAGGGAAAAGTGAGAGAAAGAGAGAGAGAGAGGAGGAAAGGAAGAAGAGAGAGGAGAGAAGAAAGAGAAAGAGAGAGAAAAGAAAAGAAGAGAAAGAGGAGAAAGAAGAAAAAGCAGAAAGGAGGAGAAAGAAGAAAGAGAGGAGGAGAAAGACAAAGAAGAGGAGAGAGAGAAGAAAAAGAAAGGAGAAAGAGAGAGAAGACAGGAAGAAACAGAGGCGGAGAGAGAGAAAGAGAAAGACGAGAAGAAAAGGAGAAAAGAGAGACGAGGAGAAGAGAGAGAGAGAGGAGAAGAGAAGGAGAAAAGGAGGAAAGAGAGGAGAGCAAGGAGGAAGAGAGAGGGAGAAAGGAGACAGCGAAGAGAGGCGAAGAGGAGAGAGAGAGAGAGAGGAGAAAGAAAGAAAAGAGAGAGGATAGGTGAGAAAAACAGAGGAGAGGAAAGAAAATAAAAGGGGCAAAAGAGAGTACTTTTTCCCTCGCCCCCCCCGTCTGTTCCCTATCTCGATCTAGGAGCCACAGCTAGAGCCCATCTATCTCTATTATCCCTCTCTCTTTCTCCTCTCTCTCCCAATCTCTATCTCTTCTCCATTTCTCCCCCCCCCCCCCCCCCGCGAAACTGAACTGGGTTTTCACAGCGTGCGCTTCCCTACTACTTCACAGGAGAAGTCCCATGAAACTGAACTGGCTTTTCACAGCGTGCACTGTTTGCATACATAAATCACTAAGTCCCGGCATTACTTTTTCTCTGCCGATGCACGCGCCGACCACCCAGCCTGCGCTTCGCTTCCTCACTCCTCCAGTTCACATGGCCATGTTCGCGCGCACGTATCTTCAGCACGCTCACAGCAGTCACTAATTCCCGACTGCATTACTTTCTCTCTGCGCACGGGCCGATGACCCTGCCTAGTCGCAGATCTGACAAGAGGCAGGCAGAAACATTAAGGTGCAACCACAATGTATATCACAACGGCCAAGATAACTGCCAAACAAAACATCACACAAAAAAACAGGTAGGAGGTCTTGGATAAACTTGAATTATAGATTATCAATATCAACATTTGTACTCAACACTGAACTATTCCTTTAAGAAAAAATAGGCAGAAAATCTGTATTTCTCAAATCACAAACCTACCTTTATCAGTACAGTTTGGTGTGCGGTGGATGTCTGCTGCTGATTTGGAATGGTATGTGTAGTCACACAGGCCACATAGTGACCAGTAGGGATGGCATAGAACTCGAACTCGAGTTCGAGCCGAACTGTTCGAGTTCGAACGGACCCGGACTTCTCGAACTATCTCGGACGCGGACTTTCGATATTTCCCGGACTTTCGATGATTTATCGAATGTTCGAACGTTCGAACGTTCGAATCCGCGAGTAAAATGTACATGTATCTAGGCGCGAACATCGAATCTGCGAGTAAAGTCTCCATTAAAGCCTATAGGCGAGCATCGAATCTGCGAGTAAAATGTCCATGTTACCTCGAACGTTCGAACGCGAAAGCTCGAAAGTAGCGCGTGTGAGAGTAAAATCGATTTTACTTAAGTCCTGGATATTGGAACATGCTCCCCAGACCATTTCCCAGGTCCCACAGCCATTTACATTAAGTTACCATTAATATTTTAGTTGTATTTGACTCGAACTTTTCGAACTATTTGCCTCCCATAGACTTTAATGGGTCCGTTTTCGAACTTTCGAACTTTTACAATAGTTCGAAAGTTCGAAAACGGACCGAACTTTCAATAGTTCGACCATCTCTAGTGACCAGCACAGATATGTATATGGATTCCGTAATATAATTTGGTATGAGTTGGGAAGATCTAAAACAGCTTGCTAGGTAGATTGTGGACAGTGGGACAGGTCCTCTGAGTTGGGACAGTTGGGAGGTTGGCTGGAAGGTTTGTTGCAGTTTTTTTGCAGAGCTCATTTTGGAGATGAAGGTAATGGGAAGCTTAGGGAATAGTGACCATGATATAGTGTCATTTAATATAGGTTGCAGAAAACTAAAGTGCACTGGCTTAACAAAAACTTTTAACTTTAGGAAAGCTAATTTTATGCTTTTAAAGGAATCGCTCCTGCTCATAGACTGGGGGGAACTGTTTCTAGGTAAAGATACTGAGCAGATGTGGACCACTTTTAAAGGGATATTAAACTATAACATTTCCAAATCGGTACCTTTAGGAAACAAGTGTAAAAAAATTAGGTCCACTCCTGCATGGCTTAATGCTCAGGTAAAAAGGGAAATGGAAAAAAAGAAAAGGGCTTTTAAAATTTTGAAAGCAGAAGGCACAGAACAGGCTTACAGGGACTTCAAAAGTTGTAATAAAGAGTGCAAGAAAGCAATTAAACTAGCTAAAATAGAAAATGAAATACGGATTGACGAACAAAGCAAGTCCAACCCAAGATGTTTTTTAAGTATATAAATGGTAAAAAAATGAGGACTGAGAATGTGGGACCATTAAATAATGGAGCTGAGGTGGTTGTAGAGGATGCCGAAAAGGCTAATCTGCTAAACCGTTTTTTTACATCGGTTTTTACTGTTGAGAATCCTTACAGTAGGGATTGTAACAATGTGCAGGGAGGAAATGAAGAGTTTTCACATTGGATAACAGAGGATATGGTACGGAATCAATTAGACAAAGTTAATATCAATAAAGCGCCAGGACCAGATGGATTGCATCCTAGGATTTTAAAAGAGCTTAGTTCAGTTCTAGCAAGACCACTGTGTCTCATATTTTCAGATTCGCTTTTGTCTGGGGATGTGCCGCTGGATTGGAAAAAAGCCAATGTAATACCAATATTCAAAAAAGGTAGTCGTTCACAGCCTGGTAACTATAGACCTGTAAGCCTAACATCAGTGGTAGGGAAGGTGATGGAAACTTTGTTAAGGGATCATATCCTTGACTTTGTCTCCAGAGATCATCTTATTAGTAGTAGTCAGCATGGATTTATGAGAAATAGATCATGCCAGACGAATTTAATTGGTTTTTATGAAGAAGTGAGTAAGAAGTTAGATTCAGGCACAGCTGTGGATGTGGTATATTTGGATTTTGCAAAAGCCTTTGATACTGTGCCACATAGGCGACTAATGTATAAACTGAGGACTGTTGGCCTTGAAGAAAACATTTGTTCATGGATAGAGAACTGGTTATTGGACCGCAAACAGAGAGTGGTGGTTAATGGAGCTACATCTATGTGGGCTAAAGTTCTAAGCGGAGTTCCTCAGGGTTCTGTACTGGGGCCGCTTCTGTTTAATCTGTTTATAAATGACTTAGAAGGGGGCATTGAGAGCAAGGTCTCTGTGTTTGCTGATGACACTAAATTATGCAGAGCTTTGGAAACTTCCAATGATGTGCAAGTGCTGCAAGCAGACCTAGATAGATTATCAAAATGGGCAGCAGAATGGCAGATGAGATTCAATGTTGATAAATGTAAGGTGATGCATTTGGGATTTAATAATCCCTGTGCCACCTACACCATAAATAACTCTGTGTTAAGTGCATCTGAAATGGAAAAAGATTTGGGGGTTCTGGTAGATAACAGACTTAGCTGTAGCAAACAATGCCAGGTAGCAACAGCTAGAGCTAGCAAGATATTGTCTTGTATAAAGAGGGGAATGGAATCAAGAGAGAAAAATATTATTCTCCCTCTTTACAAGGCACTGGTAAGGCCACATTTGGAATATGCGGTGCAGTTTTGGAATCCCATATACAAAAGGGACATCTTGGAAATTGAGGCAGTTCAGAGAAGGGCAACTAAATTAATAAGGGGAATGGAGGGGCTTGAATATGCAGGCAGATTAGACAAGTTAGGGCTGTTTACATTGGAGAAGCGGCGGTTGCGTGGGGACATGATAACCTTATACAAATATATTAATGGCCCATACAGTGAACTCTCTGGTGCATTGTTCACTAATAGGTCATATCAGAGGACTCGTGGACATCCTTTAAGGTTGGAAGAAAAGAAGTTTCATCTTCAGGTTAGGGAAGGTTTCTTTACAGTGAGAACGGTGAAACTGTGGAACTGTCTTCCAGCAGAGGTGGTAATGGCAAGTTCATTGAATAACTTTAAAAAAGGCCTGGATAAGTTTCTAAAACTAAAAAATATTGAGAATTACTGGTATTAATGCATATAGATCTGGTTGATCCAGGGATACTTTCCGATTGCCGTTTGGAGTCAGGAAGGAATTTTTTCCCCCCTTTTTTAGCTGGGGTTTTTTGCCTTCCTCTGGATCAACTGTTAGGTAGGGTTAAAAAAAAAAAAAAAAAAGGGAATAGGTTGGACTTGATGGACGAATGTCTTTATTCAACCTTAATTACTATGTTACTATGTTACTATGTTCTTAATACGAACCTGGAAATTATTGGGTAGAAACCACTTAAGAAGACAAGTGGTGCTTTAGACTAAAAGTACATTTCGGCAAACACGAAACAGTATAAATTCAATCAAGAGGCATGTCCACAATCTTAAAGCCCAAACTGGATACCATAAATGTTTTGTATTTTCTTCTAGATCAACTGGAAGTAAAATTAGAAATAAGTAAAGGGTTTCACTGTACAGTGTATTGGTATTACATTCTAAGTATGGCTTTCATTCCTGCTGCTAAAAAACACCTGTGTCCTCATTTACCAAGAGCTGCTATCACTGTTGTCAGCGGTCCATGTGTAGCGTCTCTCAGTAATACGTTTTCCCTTTGAGAAAGGTTTTAAAAAAAAAAGCAGCATAAAATCGATTTTAAGTCACGTTTGCTTCTGGAAACTGCTGCAAACCGTTTCACACTACCCATAGGGCCAGATTTTGGTTAGTTTTGGATATAATTTGATTCTTCAATTTGATTTTTCAATGCTCAATATTTTATAAATAGGGACATTTTCCATGGAGAGTATATTCACTTGTAACTGTTTAATAAATAGCTCCATAACATATTAATCTTCTACAGTAACATCATGCTTATATTCTAGTTATTTTAAAACCACTTTGAAAGTTCAGGTCACTACAATGCACATTCTGCTTCCTTAATTATACTTGCCTGTCACTATAAACTGCAGTTTCTATGCCTGCTATGTGTTTAATTTTGATGTTCAATTATACAGTAAGATAGGCAATGGGCTTTATAACTAATGTGACCATTTGACTTCCTCTCCTGCTTTCAGTTTCAAAGAAGGGTTCTTTACTATGAGAGCATTAAAAGTCATCTCTAACTAAACTTTACACACAGCTTTACACACTGCTTAAGGAAATCCCCAGACCCACTTCTTAGTATCCTTAATGTTTACAAGGATGCTTCTAAACTTAGTTATACAATGCAATCCCTCCCCAGCAGGTTTCCTACTTTACTGCTGCTACATGCAATTTAGGAGGCCCACAGCAGCAGCAGGAGGGAGTCAGGTGTTGGGCATGACTTTGGCTTTGGGGATTTGACCCAACACTAGGAAGCTGCAGAGATAAGGGGAGAGCCACAGTGTGGGATTGTGTTGGGAAAGTAAGTTTTAGATGCATCTTTGGAAAATGTGTTGGGGGGGGGGGTCCTTAACCTGTATTGTTGTTTAAGAGAGTGGATTAATGTTAAAGAATGTTAAAGAACATTTCTGCCAGAAAAGCTTTTGATTCTAGTAAAGTCATTTTAAAAATCCTCGTGTCTTTTGGGGTTTGCAAAATATTATTTTAATTGTTTAAAAAAAAAAGTGTCTTCAGACTAATATACTAGTTTTTTTAAATGGATTTCACATTTAGTTTTCTCTCTAATGAGAGCTAACTGGAATTTTATCAATTACTTTCTTCAAAAAAAGGGAAAGACAATAAATGATAGGTACTGTATGAAATATAAGATACACACTATATATAAAATGTAAAGCGTTGGTAGAACCGTCAGAAATCAGACTTTTATATATAATTTATATGTTTTGCATTTCTCTATTATTTTGTTATTATTTTTATTTTTCACTATGGATAACATATATATTTCCCTCTTTTTCTGTATATATAAAAGACTCTAGCACTCAACTACACATACAATTATAAATTAATGGGGTAAAAGAATTAGACATGTATGCAAGCAATGAAGGGTAATCACCTGCACTGTAGTTCAAATGGATACCTTTAGTTACATTACCAGTCCTCCGTTGCACCGAACCTAATAGTATTTTTGAATAAAGCTTTGAGCAGCATATCTCTGTATTTGTATTTAATTAAGGGCAGTGCGGCCAAAGCCCTATTATATGCTTTGCTCCCTGTGTAAATGTATTCTCCGCCCCTTTAAGGCAATCCAGATAGAAGGAAGGTATCGAAGCTCTGAAAGCTCACATGAGTCCATGGAATAGATCATGCTAAATAAAGAGAGAAGCAGGTATGGTCTTGTTGCCCCAGGAAATGTATATTTTTTTCACTAGGTTAGGACTGATGCTGGGATACTGCCTTGGAGTGGCACATTAGCTGACGCATGTTTGTACAAACAATGTAACTAAAGGTATCCATTTGAACTACAGTATATATATATATATATATATATATATATATATATATATGTGTGTGTGTGTGTCTGATTTCTGACTGTTTTATCTATGCATTATGTTTTATGTAAGTGTTCTCCCCAGAATTTTTTTCCAGCCGGGTGGCATAAAAAAGTAGCCAGGTAGGATGGGGAAATTTGGTGGTGGGGAAAATGTGCACTGCATTATGCTCATTATATAGATCAGGGATGTCTAACTTTCATACCACTAGATGTTTGAGAACTATGACTCCCAACATTCCGTGGTTGTAGAGTTGCAGGCAGTTGTAGTTCGACAACATCTCTATTTTCTCTTGTTACCATTTTTTATTTTCCCTATGTGTGCTTTCTGTGCCTTTCTGTGCCTTTTAAGAAAAAGTGGGTGTGCCCTTCACCCTTTTATTTTACAAATTGTATAAGAGGCTTTTCCTCCTCTAGGACTGCCTCTACCAATGATTAAGTGTCTTTCATGACATGAAATGCGTCAGGTTAACCTTTTGGGTCTGTGTATTTGTACTAAAGGTGTTTCAATAAAGTTACAAAGTTTTTATCTATCATGGAGGTTTGAATCGTTGCGATGTGCACGCTCCTTTTCTGTTCCTTAATTTGGTATCAAAATGACACAATATCTTACAATTGAAAGCTGAAGACACAAGTATCAATTCTAAGCGATTCTTTTACATATGACTTTGAGCCCAAGTTAATTAACTGTGGAAAATGCCAATTCTTCCCTGTTGGTTTTGGTAATCAGTAATAATCTCATAACTGCTCACAACATACTGAGTCATTTCTCTCTTCAAATAATTATTATAGCTCTCTTGCTTCAGAAATGATGCAAAGCCACTTAAAGAGCAAGGATGCATAATTTGCTCAATTCTTATACCTGCTTAAAGTCATTGCAGCTGTGATTTACCCACTCATCCAGTAACTATAAAAATTAGTCATCAACCTCTGGGTGCTGATGTGAGCAGTAAATCCATTCAGATTCTGCCCTGCTCCATTCCACACACTGTGCATTATTAATAAAGTATGAATCTGAGTGCTGATTAACTAACTTTGAAAGCGTGATGGAATTTTTAAACCCAGTCTTGGCTGAATTACAGGCTACTATCTCATCATAAATGGACAATGCATATAAGTGGTTCTCTGATCCTATCCCCTTTTTTTGTAACTTTAAAAATATCTTAGGGGGACAGTAGTAGAAAAGATTTATGCTGTGTAAAAAACATAACAAAAGCTCAAACATTTTAAGCAGAAAAGCTTGTATATAATAAATAAACAAGATGAGAGAGTCGCCCTCCAAATGAATTAATAATGAACCACCATCCTGGTGTGCTGTGTATTTGGGACTGTTTTATCACGATTGGGATTAAGATTAAATATACTAGGTATTCAGCACTAGCGATGTACTGTGGGTTGTAATAGAACCCAGTTTCGAATTGAATCCGAGGGTTTCGAAGTCCCGACGAAACTTTCAGAACTCCCGGAATTTACGAAACTCAAATTTTCCGAGTTTTCGAAAATTCGATTATCGAAATCAAAAGTAGAGGATTATCAAAATTGAAAGTAAACGATTATCGAAAGTAGATGATTTTCGAAAATCGAAAGTAGCCGATTTCGATAATCAAACTCGAATTTTAGAACTAAAATTCGAAAACGAAACTCAACAATTTCGAAACATCTCTATTCAGCACCTTTGTCCTTGGACAAACCAGTCTACAGGAACCTATTCCAAACCCTTGATTATTATTATAAGTTGGTTGTGGCCTTGGCTAATTAGACTATTTCCCCCCACCCCCAGAACTGACTCTATTGGTATTAATCTAAATTAACTGTAATCTAAATAAACTGTAATGGTATTGACATGTTTGCTGTCTGTTATTTTACAATTAAATGTTTTTATCTTTATGTTAAGATTAGCACATTCTTTCCAAACTTCACATGCCCATGTTAATTATACAACTCCGACCCTAAAGCTAGGTACACACCTAGCGATTTTTCCTCCTGACCGACCGTTCGATACTTTCAAACGGTCGGCCAGGAGGAAGGACTGTCGGTCGAGGCAAAAGCACCATAGAGGACCGCACGATCGGACGAGGTTTTCCGATTTGGACGAACTGTAGATCGGACATGGGCACATTCGAATGCGATAATTTCGGTCCGATCGACCGATACACTGAACTATCGGTCGATCGGACCGAAATATCTCATCGTGTGTACCCAGCTTAACAAAGGAATGCTGGAATTAGTTTTAAGAGAAACTTGATAATGCAGGATAAAAAAAGCATACAGTTTTTTTTACATTTAATTTTATTTGTAATTACTTAAAAGTATGATTTATTGTTGGCCTCTTTAACTAACAGACAATGTCTGTAACTTGGTCTTTGTAAAGAACAAGAGTTCTGTTTGCGGTTAGTGTTTTGCATGTGTAAAACAGGGCTACCAGATCATCTGGTGATTGGAGGGTAGTAAATGTAATTAACAGGGCTGTACTGATCACAATTAAACCGCATTCATTCTGACAAATATTGTTACTTAATAATAATAATAATAATGTTCATGTCTGGTAAGTTTAGAAGCCTAAATGTATGTTACAATGCAGTACCTCATATAATACCTTCTAATACATAGCAGCCTCTCTAAATACAGAAGGTGTAGGAATCAGAAAACACGGACATCCCTGCATTTACATATATTGCTGGAATCTCTATAGTACTAGTTCACTGCTCGATATATCAGAGATAGGGGAACTGGGTTCCTGCTCTCAATTATTATTCCTTCAGTTCCTCCTGGTGCCAATAAAGAACAGATTAATCCCATGATTTTTTTGCTGCAGTGCACAGAGTAGTCATAAAATATAGTTATTCATCGTCTATTTGGTACTACAGTGGGATTTTTCTCTAATAATTGTTATGGGATTATACATGTGCCATGCATAGAGAATATAAAACATAACTATTGCAAATAAACCAACATTTTCTGTAAGCAGCCAGAGACTGAATAATTGCATAAGCTTCATTCTCGTCTATAAATTAATATGGCGTAATCAGTCTAGGAACTTAACTAGATTGATTCATTTGCAGTGTGTCTTTATATGTCCAGTACGTCCATATTAATCCTCTTGTTTTATAGCTTGTTCTTTACAGTATATTAGCATATTGTACATAACCGGTTTAATTGGTTTAATCCTGATTTGGATGACCTGTGGTACCATCCTGAATCTGTTGGTCATGTTCTGGAATGGATGACCCTGGTGGATCAGTAGATCCAAATGACACAAATGGCAGGACATAGGAATAGAAGGGGTTGGAGTTAGGGCAGGTTGGAGTCAACCCTGTCCTGTCTGCCAATTTTAGAATATTGGGGAAAATGGGATTGTATCTTTTATTTGTTGCTAAGTTATGTTAAAAACAATGTTATTACTGATAATTGACAGTGTTTTGTTACTATCCCAATTCTACACCTATTTATGGTTATTTCTGTTTGTGTAATATTGATTTAACCAGCCTTTTTTTCCATTTTTTAATGTACATAGGTGAGGAAGTTGGCATGCTAGAAGATATGATTGTTGGCATATCTGATTTAAGGCATGTAGCATTTAAAATCACAGAGGCAAAATGTGAAGATTTTTTACCGGTTGTCTCTGGAAGAAGGTATGTGCAATTTTGTTTTACATTCAAACAACCCCCTCACCCCTTACAATAGATTTAGCATTTAATATGTTGTGTGTCATTAACTGTTTTACTGCCACAGAACTGTCAAATAAACTGTATTGCACTGTATACTGTATACTACATCTGCCATGAAGTTACCTTAGTACATTTAATGAAGAGTCACATGATTGGAGTAGAACTGAATAGAATTACTGTAAAAATTGACCAGTAAAAACAAAGTCACTAGCAAAAATGGGTCTGCAAACCAACAGTTTACAATGAACATATATACGGTGCACTACCCTGGACTTATACAATTTATTAGATGAAATCAATGTGTTTCAGCCTTATCCAGGCCACCATTTTGAAAACATTTACAATTGCATCACATCCATTAAAATCATACCCAAAAGACTCATTGAAGTGGTAATTTCCATTCTGCTTTAAATGTATCAGTATTGAAGGTTTTTGTATGAAAAAATTTTGTGTACAGACCTGTTTGGATGAGTTGATTGATCTTGCTAGCAGATAAAAAATGTAAGAGTAAATCTATTCTAATGCTTAAAACGATGTGACAAATGCAGTAAAAGTCAAATGGGACCTATGGAATGAACTGAGATCTGAATTAAGAATTGTAAAATCAATTTATATTAATCTACTTGTCCTTTTAAAGACCTTTCAGTAGAAGGTTAATTAATTTTACATTCAGTGGGTAATAAATGATGAATTATAATCAGTGTGTTACCAGTTATATCCTTTAAATGCCAGAGTCTGTGCTGACAACTAATATATGCAATATATATCATGTTAAATCATGTCTATAGGCCTTTAAATGTATGTCATGGCATTTTTTCTGATAGAAACAGATTAGCACAACCAAGTTTCCTGTGGTCACTAGTTGTTTGAGGGTTGACAGAAGCTGTTGTTTCTTGTTCCTTAGTAGATAAAGCCGATGAATGGTCTTAGCAGAAAAGTGCTGTGATGATTTGAGATGCTATTGTGATTAACAAAGCATAATGGTTGCCAAATGTTTGTTTTTTAATCTAGGGAGAATTTCATGGTAGAGATTAAGCTTCCAACAAAAATGTTTGAGTTACTGCCGCAAGAAATTAGAGATGGAAAAATGCTTTATGTCTATCCTGTGTTTTTTAATATTGGAATTAACGAGCAACAAACAATAGCAGAACGGTAAGAGAACACAACAACGCTTTTTCTAGTTCCACCTCTGGTTCTTAATGCCCATTTTCGCATTCTGCTTGTGCTTCAGTAAAATGTACTTTATGTTTAATACAGTATTGGTCGTTTAGTACTTATTGACATTTATTGAAAAAGAGGTTGTCATAGGCTTAGAATATTGAAAATTAGTGGTATTAATATATCTACTGGGAGATACTTTTTTTTTTTTTTTTCAACCTCCATTACTATGTTACTATGATGGGGGAAATTCCTTGCTATGTGAGCCACGGGAAAATATGGTCGTTTCCAATTAAGGCACTGCCAACTGTGAGTGAAATTAATTTAAATCTACTGAATTAATAAAAAACAAACAACCTTAGTCATTCTCTTAAAAATGAGAGACTATGGGGTCTATTTATAAACCCGTTGTATGTGTAATAACCACGTTCTGGTTCTGGAATTTCCCCCCCTTTTTTAGCTGGTTTGTTTTGCCTTCCCCTGGATCACCTGTTTGGTAGGCTTAAAAAGGAGGGTGAAAAGGACAGACTTGATAGACTCATGTTTATTCAACCTCAATTACTATGTTACTATTACTGATACTATGTATTTTACTATTGTAATATTAATATTGTTAGCATATTTTTATGACCGTGTTGTAAAATACCAAGTGCCCAATACAGCATTATACTAAACAATCACTATAAAGGTGCATTGTTGTAATTTAGTTTTAACAAGCCTGTATTAATAAGCCCATATAGGTACCACAGAAAAAGAGCAGATAATACGGACATCATACAGTACAGAGTTCAGTGTCTCCTAACATCACAGTTCAGTGGCCAAGCCCCCAGGGACTACAGAGTCCATTGGCCGTTTATACTGAGAGAAGAATTTGTTGACAATATACAGTTAGTGCATTAGAGACTTGCACGGTTTTCCTGTGGTGCTTATCTCTGTATGTAGGCTTTTAAAACAAAAAACTAGTAATTTATTTTTTCCAAACCCATACTGCTATTTTTAGCATGTTATTACATGCATTTCTAACCTGATATTTAATAATAAGTGTTGCCCCTGCTCCCTTTTTGAATTTGAGCATGTGCAGAGGAGTCAGCAGGGGAAAGTGCAGTAAATCAATGACTGTGATGTCACAATCTACAGCCTTGCCTTTGTGCAGGAAGGGAGGCTTCCTCTACCACAGGGGTGGACAATTAAACTTCACAGGGGGCCTTACTTGGATTCTTATGAAGGGCCGAACCAATAGGTTCAACTTAGTTCTCATTATAAAGATTGCAAAACTGCATTTTATAAAAAGCTAAGTAAGTAGGTAGGTAGGGTTAAAGTGTAGGGAGAAAAGGTTGGACTGGATAGAGGTACAGTATTTCTTTATTCAACCTCAATTACTATGTAATTATATTACCAGTTGCAATTTTAAATAGGTGTAGATCTATTCCCTCAAACTCAATGAATCAATTGATTAGGTAATTTTTAATAAAATAAACTTAATTAGGATAAATCAATTATCCAGCTTGATAAAATCAATCAATAAGGTTTTTGGGGTACAGGTATAATATTGAGGGGCCAGTCAGGAGCAGCCATGGATCGCGCATGCACATAGAAGACAGAGTCCGTCCGGACTTGTCAGACTACGAGCCGGGGAAGCGAGCAAGCGGGTAAGTTTTTTACCTTCTCTCCTGGCTCCTTTTTTTATTGAAGAACTGGGAGTTAGACACAACTCCTTTACCTCCAGTTCTTTGATAAAACTGAATTTACAAAATCTTTTAATATGAGTGGAGATGTTCGAAATTGGGCGGATTTTTCGGATTTTTGGACTTCAGAACGCATTTTTCGACGATTCTTGAACATTCAAGGCTACTTTGGATAATGCTCGAAAATAGCCGTGAACGTTTGATAATCTTTGAAAATATGATTGGAAACTCGAAAGTTGTTTTAGAAGTCCTGAAAGTACGTTCTGTTTTTGGGTCTTCGGGATTTTCCCGAGAGCTGTAAATCTGAAAAAGGAATAGATCTTACCAGGTTCGGCCATCTCTAGTAATTATGATGCATCCTTATTGAAAAGGTCAAAGGCTTCAAAAATCTTCTAATAGCAAGTTAAGGGTATTTCTATAAACTTTCCTTTTCACTACCAACAACATTGACCATTATTCTAAAATATTTATTTGGCTACTGTCACGGTAGAGACAGTAAATAAAAAGCAGGACATTGGCATATCCACATTAATTGTAATTCTTTTGTTACTAGGGCTACTGTATTACCAGGGTACAGGTAACATTACATAATTGTAACTAGTGGATAACTATAAGGCCAAAATGTTATTTCAGTACTTTTTTAATATGCACCGAGGGCATGCTGCTAATTATTAACCATGCAATAAAAGTACGATGGCCATCATGAGAACATTGTGGTAGTGCACTACACAGTCTGATAAATGTTTCCCATTACATGAAAAATACATACTGATTTGAATGCAGAGTGTATTGGCAAACTATTGGATAAAATGTTTTGCTCTTTGTTGCAATTTATATAAGAACTTTGCCTAAAGAAATAGTCAGAAAGAGGGACAAATGGACACATTATTAAAGCTGTTTAAGGTGATTATTTTGTAATGCCTTTCAGGTACTGTAGTTTTTATTTATTTATGGTAACTCTTTTTTTAGATTGAAACTTGAATTTTTCATTCTTACAGATTTGGTGATACTTCTTTGCAAGAAAGTATTAATCAGGAGAATGTGGAACATCTGAAAGAATATTATAGACTGTGTATTGATAAAAATCCTCCAGACTGTGAGTATGTCATAAAATCAAGCAAGAAAAGAAACTTCTATTTATATTAATCAAGCATTACTGCCTGCTTAAGAATGGGGGAACACAGGAGGGGCTGGGCGCAAGATTGTAGAATTTTAACTTTTTTTTTACTTTTCTTTCTTAAGGATTTTACACATGGTAGACAACTGTTAACTGAAGCAGCCAATAAAGGATCACTTTAGCTGACAAACTAGCATGTCTACATGCTTGTGAAGGTTCTCATTCATCCAGCCCATGATTAGAGATGTTTGAAACCCTTAAAGTTTCGTTCCATTTTTGGTTTTACGAATCTCGGAAGATCCGAGAATCCAAAAACAGAACTAATGTAAGGTTCTGAATGTATTTTTGAGGATTACCGAATGTACGGGGTTATTTCTGGTAACCCTCAAAAATGACTTTGTACTTTCGACTACTCTTGAAAATACGATCGGAAACTACTTTTGCATTTCCCGTCATATTTTGGGGGTTTTTCGAAAGTACAAGATCATTTTTGAGGGTTACTGAAAATAACCCCGTACATTCGGTAATCATTGAAAATATGATCGGAATTTTCAAAATCCAAACGGTCAGCTTGGTCCCGACCCAGTCATGGTATATCTGTTGTATTCAGTTAGATCAACTGGACTTGAAGTTTAATTCTTGAAGATGTTTCACTAGTCATTTGACTGGCTTTCTTAAAGGGGAACTGTGGTCTCCAAACAAGTTGAGTTTAACAGAAAGGCCAGTTTCCTACCTTTAAAACGAGCCATCAACCACCTCTCTACGTGCTCCGCAGCCCAAGATATACAGAAATGACTGACCAGAAAGTTAATGGGTGGGAGGCTGACATGTGACATTCTTGATGCTTCTTACCTTCTCTGCAGCTGCAGGTCCTTCACACAGCACAGCCTCAGACTCCCTCAGTTGGTGAGGAGACAGGAAGTCCCTCCTCTCTGCTGTGTGAAGGACCTGCAGCTGCAGAGAAGGTAAGGTACAGCCCTTCTCTCTCACAGTGTGAAAACAGCCTTTTCAGGCAGAGTTCTCACTCTGTTCTCACTCTGCCTGAAAAGGCTGATTCCACAGAGTTTATTTTTGGTGGGGGGGTTGAGTTGTGTTGTGTAAGGGGATGGGAGTTAGGGGGGTTGTTGTGTAGGGGGGGTTGTCAGAGTGGCCCACAGCACCTGTGAGGGGGGGCCCTTAGGCACGCGTGAGTGGGCGGGGCCACGGCACCCGCGAGTGGGCGGGGCCACATGGGGGAGTTGTGTTGTGTAAGGGGGGAGTTTTGGGGGGTGTTGTGCAGGGGGGGTCAGAGTGACCCACATCACCTGTGAGTGGGCAGGCCACGGCACCCGCGATTGGGTGGGGCCACATGGGGGGGAGTTGTGTGTGTAAGGGGGAGTGGGGGGGTGTTGTGCAGGGGGGTGTCAGAGTGGCCCACAGCACCTGTGAGGGGGGGCCTTAGGCACCCGTGAGTGGGCGGGGCGACATGGGGGGTTGTTTTGTGTAAAGGGGGTTTGGGGGGGTGTTGTGCAGGGGGGGGTCAGAGTGGCCCACAGCACCTGTGAGGGGGGCCCTTAGGCACCCACGAGTGGGTGGGGCCATGACACCTGCGAGTGTGCAGGGCCACATGGGGCTCTAAGGGAATGGGCCATGGGGGGCCTGCCACTGGAGGGACCATGGGGTCCATGAGTGGGAGGGACATGGGGGCTGCAAAAGGGAGGAGACACAGGGCAGATTGACTGACAGGTTTCAGAGCAGGAAGCAGGAAGTGCAGGGGACCTGGTGATGCTGCTGCCATATCACACTCAAAAATGTAAATATCTTCAAAACTAAAAAAATAAACAATTGAAATAAATTGCAAAAACTCTCAGGAGAGCAATTCCTATCAATTTACCTAAAGTCATTTTTGGACCACAGTTCCTCTTTAAATCAGAATGACTTGTACAAGAATGTCCAAATCAACACAACAAGGTGTTGAAGACCTCCTGAATGTAAGGTGTTGATTGCATTGTGGTTAAGAGGTGTTATTGAAACTGGAAACTAAGGCTTCAAAACAGCATTGTACATGGAAGACAATTGGTGTTGAACCCCCTCCACCTCATCGTAAAGTGTACACCGTATAAACAAATTGATGTTAGTGGCTATCTGTGGGATAACGTCATCAGGGTGCAGGGGCCAACGTGATCGGGCACACACAGTGTAAATCAAACTGATGTGATTTCTGGGGCCAAGTGTGTGATCCTGCTTAGCATATCTTGTGGGGGCAGTCCTTATAAAGGAATTAGATGAAAGAAGAGTGACAGCAACCTTCAAGCATGGGCAGGGAATGGGAGAGAAATAGGCAAAAATAACGACCACCACATTTTGATTTAAAGCCACAGCTAGCCACTAACTAACACTAAAACAAGTTGTTTATACATTGTACATACCCTTTAAGAGAAAAGGAGATTGAAATGTCATCATCTTGGCAAACTTGAATAGAGGTGTGTGTGAGAGGATTCAACACCAATTGTCTGGCATGTACAATGCTGTTTTGACGCCTTACCATGAGCAGGTCGATAAAACCTCTTAGCCACAATGCAATCAACACCTTGCATTCAGGAGGCTCTGAACACCTGGCTGTACAAGTCATTCTAAATTGAGAAAGCCAGTTGGATGACTAGCGAAACATCTGTAAGAACTAAACATCAAGTCCAGTTGATCTAACTGAATACAACAGATGTAGCATGTGTACAGGCTCACCCTAACTTTGTGTAGTTATTCTCCATGCCACATCACTAAACAAAAGAAAGTGATGTTTTTTTCTACTCTGCCGCCCTGTTATTATAGAGGCATTTGTTAGATAAATTATCACTGTAATGAAAGATCTTTTGGAGTATATGTGACAGCAGTCCCATGTGTATAGTGGGCTTTATAGTGCAATCTTTATCCTACCAGAGGTAGAACACAGCCTTCCTATACTGTATATCAAATTTGGTCTTCCATTGTAATAGTTTGGGGGCAATAATAGTGTCTATACTTTCTCTAACATAAATCAAAGTTTGTCTCTACAGTTTATATATCCACTTTATATATAGTTATATATATCCAAGGTTTATTTGTTCAAAATAATGATAATTTTGAAATAACTCCAGCACCACCACAAACCCTTATTTGTACTCTAATATTGAATATTGTTTTTGATCACTAACATTGTTTTGCAATCCTTTTTTTTCTATTCCAATTCATGGTTCTATTCTTGTCCTTTTATGTAGTGGTCACTTCATTTAATTCTAGGTACACAGAAGCAGATATTTTCAGTCCTCCTAATCAGATGAAAAGGCAAAAAGACATGTTGGTAAATCATAGCTTATCATGCAATCTGCTATGGTATATTTTGCCACAACCGGCGGCCTGGCCCACTAGACTAAGCTTCACCATTTTAGCTACACAGACTCAGCATTCAGTAAGCATCAGCCAATACTAAAAGTTTAGCTCATGAAGTTTTCTCAACTCCTGGAAGCTATTAATGCTGGCCATGCACTACAAACCTGCCTGCCAAGGTTCAAGCTATTTTCCAGCAATCGCCTGGCCCAGTCATTTTGCAATCAATATTATGATCTCAATTATGACCATAAACATGATCCAGCCAGGAAATACAGTTTGGTAAAACCGCTGCTCTACTTGACATTATAATTGATTCGACATTCATCTCAGATTAAATATTTAGATTTGTTTACAGTACACAATCTCAGGTTCTGCTCTAAACCAACAGTGCTAGATTGAAATTAAATCTGTTAGTATGCCAAGCATAAGTCTCCAGTGATGATTGTAATACAGATAACCGTAATCTACCAAATGGGTTTGGAGGCAGTGGGTGCATCTGTGATAAATGACTATTTATACTGAATTTGATCAAACCCTTTAGAATACCAGATATTTTTGCAATTAAATATTAATATCCGTTTTACTTGTGAAGGTTCTCATTCATCCAGGTCATGGTATATCTGTTGTATTCAGTTAGATCAACTGGACTTAAAATTTAGTTCTTGAAGACGTTTCGCTATCATCCAACTGGCTTTCTCAATTCAGAATGAAGCTTGTAAAGAATCTGTTGGCAATTATGTACCTGGAAAGTCCAAGTAGCTATTCATAGCTAGGTGTTATGACACTATGAATGCAAGGCGTGATTGCATTGTGGCTAAGAGGTGTTATAGGAACGCCCAGGCTAAGGCGTCAAAACAGCATTGTACATGGCAGACAGTTGGTGTCGAAACCCCCCACACCCACACCTCTATTCAGGCTTAGTTTCTTTATTTTCACATAAATGGCCTCCTTGACACCTCTTTTGAACCAGTCCTGTTCCTTTGAAAGGATGTTGACATTACAATCTTCAAAGGTATGTCCTTTTTCCTTAAGCTGCAGGTACACGGCTGAGTCCTGACCTGAGGAATTGGCTCTTCTGTGCTGCGCCATACGTTGGTGCAGTTGCTGTTTAGTCTCCCCGACATACAAATCAGAGCATTCTTCACTGCACTGCGTATATGATGTCGCTTTTCTTGGGTTTCGGTGCTCTGATTTGTATGTGAGAGAGACCAAACAGCAATTGCACCAATGTATGGTATAAGAAATCAAGCCTGAATAGAGGTGGGGTTTCGACACCAACTGTCTGCCATGAACAATGCTGTTTTGACGTCTTACCCTGGGCGTTCCTATAAAACCTCTTAATCACGCTTTGCATTCATAGTGTCATTAACACCTGGCTGTGATATGCTAATTGGGACTTTCCAGGGTACATAATTGCCAACAGATTCTTGTACAAGTCATTCTGAATTGAGAAAGCCAGTCGGATGACTAGCGAAACGTCTTCAAGAACTAAACATCAAGTCCAGTTGATCTAACTGAATACAACAGATATTAATATCTGTTCAGGTAGGATAATTTTATTATATAAGATACCTTTTTAATGTTAACCTGTTATTTTATCATTTGAAAGGCACGTCCAACCCTCACCCCATTAAAATTTATACTTCAGGATACCTCCCTCCAACCCTTAGATCATTATACATGTCCCAAAGGTCACCCATTCCCCATGTGCCAGTCCTCCTTACTGGTTGAAGCCATCAATGACATCCGTGATGTTAATGATGTCATGACCAGTGACTTGTGGCTGCATAATGCTGCACTTTCAAGCTCATTGAGCTTGCAGAGGGAGCAATAGCCAGTTAGCCCTTCACACCAGGAAAAATACCAGACTTTAGGGACAGGGAGGACAGATATAAGAATAACAATCTGAAGACAAGTATACATTTTAATAAATAATAAGCAGTTTGCCATAAGTAGGGGCAGTGACTCAGTGTATATATCTTTAAGATGTACCTAATATAAGACATAAAAACTTTTGTTTTGTTTGCTGCCAAAAAAAACCAAGGGACTGTATACAATAGAAATGAAGGTAAAAACATTGGCACATTAAATTCTTATATAAATAACTGTACACAACTTTGTCTAACAGTGTTTAGGAGATTTACTGGCCACCCCAGCTCTCTGGGATTCATTACATTTTATAAAACACTGCCAAACATGACTGTAGTTTAAAAGGTTGACACAAAACAAAATTAAAGTGTAAAATACAACTCGGCTCAATATTAATAGTGAAAAAAAACAACTAGTCCAAAAGAAAAGGGTTGTAGTTTATTGTTTTTATCTATAAAGCCATATAAATGTATAATAAACACAGACCTGAGTTATTGTATAAATATTAAAGAAAAACCTTCAACACGGCTCCTTGAGACAAATCATAGACTAATAAAGCTCTCATAAGTGTTTTTTCTTCTTATCCTTTGGCATTAAGCCACAAGCCTGCAGGGAAAATAAAATCTATGTCCATTGATTAATCAGGGATTGTTCGCCAAAGAAATGAAAGTAGCCATAATGATGCCTTTCTAGTGTCAACTCAAAGTATTGCAGAAGGTCATATAATATGACTGAAACATTACATCATCAATAAATGTTTCTCTTTGTTTTATGGCAAGTCCCGGCGTTGTTCTCATACCCCCTTTAAGACCAACTATTTTAATGTATATAGAACACTGCAGAATGCGGATAGACAATATATACATTCTCATTTTTAAATTCTGTCACCTTAGGAATACAGTACATACCCCAGCTTCCTTTTACTAGGGGATTTACTTGGTGTAATTTTTAGGTGGGAAAAGTCCAGTAACTACTAATTGTCAGATTTTTTTATTGGGATAAGTTACTATAGTATGATATAAACCTCATTTGTTAAAACACACTTTCAGAAAGGACATCCTATTTCCATTTCAGCAGTTTTTCTGTGGGCTTTTTTGTGGGCTATATGATGGCTTATAGTATATTATAGTTTAGTATTGGGTTACATTAAGACGTATGTCCATCTAGTCCAACCTTTTTATCCTTCCCATAAACCCTAACTAACAGTTCATCCAGAGAAAATTAAAAAAACCAAAACATCATAAAGCATGCGGACTCCTCCAAAACCATCGATCAGATGGTTTTTATTTTATTTTTTTTTTTATTTTATTATTTTTACTGTTGATATACTTAAAAGACATTTTGGGTTTAATCGGCTATCTGTAGGTTTATTTTAGCTAGATTAATTGCTTTCTTACAATCCTTATAGCTTGTATAATTTATGAATGATTTTTCTGAAATCCCCTTTACTCGTAGGAACTTCTACTATCTGAAAATGTTGCAAATTAAGGAATTTGGAACCTTTTAAGGTTTTGGCAGTTCCTTTACTCCAATAAATGTCTGTGCAATTAAAATCTTCTATTGCTAAAATGTGCACCATATTTGTTTCTTTTTCCATCTACATATGTAGGTGAATTTCTTCCTCTTCACTAGCATTTGGTGCTACAATTAATTTACCCTCCATCTTGCTTTACATGAAAAGCTCAAGTCATATTGATTTTAGATTTGGCTTCAACATACCCCCCCCACACTTTTATTATTATTTGTATCAATTTGCCACATTTGTACATTCATTTTAGATTATCATTTAATTTCGTTACACATGTTCATGAATCCCTCTCCTTTATGATCCTCACTCTCCCCCATTATTTTCTTTACGCCCTGTTTTCTTACTCCACTATTAATTGAGGTCCCCCATACCTAGTTTAAAATCTCCTGCAACTACAGTATCTAGCCATTTTCTCCCCAAAACAGCTGCATTATCAATGTGGTGCAACCCAACCCTCATAAAGAGCCTGTAGCCCACATAAATTTTGCCCTATGTCTGGGAGACCTCAACCCTCCTCTTTTGTACTAATATCTTTGCCACACATTAATACTCCTAAGCTCTTGTTACCTCTGTAATGTAGCACACAGCTGTGGTAGAATTTCTGAGAATACTACCCTGAAAGGGCATCTCCAACCTCTATTAAAAAAAATTAAGAAAATGTAGGGCTTCACTTTCCATCCCCAACCGCTAAATTAGATTTCTAAAAAAAAGAATCACAACTCTACTTACAGACCCTTACTCCAGCAGTGCTGGAACTACAAGCAGTGGGCCGGACCGGCTCCCACGGCTCTGATTGGCCGAGAGGCAATATAGAATGCCGCAGGAGCAAAGGTCTGCAAGTACAGTTTGAATTATTTTTTAATATTGGGGGTGGGAAGGGATGCCCTACATGATAAATAAACCATTATATGCTAGGTGATTGGCAGCCAGGGAGGGATCAGGAGGAAGGGAGGGGGGGGAAAGTGAGGACAAGGAGGAGACAGAAACCTTTAATACAGGAAGACAGCTCCTACTCTTCAGTTTTTTGGATTTTGCACAATTATTGCAGGAGAAATATAAGGAGCAGAGGTGTAAGGTAAGGATTTTTTTAAACTACACAGTGGGGACAGTAGTGGGTTAAATTTTAGTTTGGGGGGGTGGACATGCCCTTTAAAGTCTACCCTTGCTCTTAACTTGGCCCCTAACTCTCGGAGGGAAATTTTAAGCAACTCCTCTAACTTTGTAATTGGCTCCAATGTGAACCAAGACTGCTTGGTCACTCTCAGCTCCACCCAATCTTCTGTCTACATGTTCCGTCACTTTTTGAACTCTAGCACAGGATTGGCAACACACTGTTCAACATATATGCGAATGGCGGCAGATAACTAGAGATAGACTAGAACTCAAACCCGAGTTTGAATTCCCCCATTCCCCTCTACTTATTCACTTAAGAAAGAAAATCTGTTGGGCTGGACTAGCTAGGAAGAAGACTCCGTACTACCACAGACTGTCAGACTGGATAACCAGTACTGAACCAGCATTTCACTCTCGCACATTACTCAATTTGACGAATAACCTTCATTTTTAAAATAAAATGTATGTGGGCGAAGGGAGGTAGGATTGATTATTCCTACCCACAATATAATTTTGTTGATGAACACCAGCACATACAGATTTCATTTGCCAGGTTAATCCTGTGCTGAATCACAGAGAAATCCTGGCAAAAGCAGTTTCCTTTGTGCTGGCACTCCTCACAGAAACGATATTGGAAGATAGGAATTATCAATTTTACTTCCTTTCCACAGGCACTTTTCAATGTAACTTTTTTTTAACTTTATATACTTTAAATACGTTTTCTAAGTACAAATTGGATTTGCCTATGTTTATCCATTTAACAATAATTTTGCTAATTTTACTAGCTAGCATCTTCTGCTAAATAGCTTAATGTTAGATAAATAAATTAGCTGTCTTGTGCAAGTGATGACATCATTAATTCATTCTATGGTCATACCATATGACTACAGCAGCACCAACTAAGCCTTAAGTTGTGAATGCACAGTAAAGATATATAGAAGATGACAGACAGATTCCATTGGTAGCAGTCTATCATATATAAATTCCCCCTCATAAACTTTTCTGTTATGTATATATATGCTGCCTCATATGGATTACTGAGCATGCTTGCCCTCACAGAGAGTCAGATAGTCTGGCAGGGGGCTGGGAGACTGAGGGACTGAGCTTGAGAAAAACATGTACTGGATTGAAGTCACACAAACACATCAGAGTAAGTGCTGCATACATGTATTCATATATAAATTGAAATGAGGCATTTTTTCAGTGTACAATTCCTTTAAGTGGTCATGCCTTATGTAACATGGGAAAACATTGCTTACATATGGGTAAACTACAGACAGGAGTGATTGCTTATAGGAAAGAAAACCGTGTATTTTAAAGATTTTAGTTATTCAAACTACTTATGGAAAATGGTTATCATTCTTTAATTTTTTTTTCTTTTTTCAAGTTTTTTTGTTTTCAATTGCATTAACTAATAATAGAAATTATAGCTTCTTTTTTCACCTCAATGGACATGACCACTAAAATATTATAAATCTACCAGCCTTTCCTTGTACAATTCTAATAAAAACTTAAAACCGGTACACCACATAGCTGGTGTTGAAAGTTCACAAACTGAGAGGGGCAGTATTAATCAGCACAGATAGCACATCACACATCGATTGTGGCTCTCTGTAAATGTGGCTATATGTAACTTGAAGTTTATTTCTTGAAGACATTTTTCTAGTTGTCTGATTGGCTTTTTCAGTTTAGAATGACTTGTACAAGAATCTGTTGGCAATAAATATCCTGGAGTGTGCAAGATGTTAATTGTATTGTAACCAAGATGTGATGCATTCAGGAAGTCCCTGAATTAGTACATTTTCTGTACTTATATTCAGCTATTTTTTAAAACATCAAAAGTAAAACTAAGAAGAAATAACATTTAAATTCTGCGACAGTGAATGAAACCTGATTATACAGATACACTATGAAGAGTATGCTATTGCATTATAAAACAAAATTACATTTTGTTTGTTTTTTTTTTTTATTTAGGCCCTCCGTTCCAGGAGCACAACGATTTGAAAGAACTCTTGGAAAACCTGCATCAGAATACACAGGCCAAAAAGAGGAAAAATGTAGAAATTGTGTGGATGGCAGCCACTGTAAGTTCAATGCTAAAAATAAAATGTGAAGTTTTGTTACCAAAACATCTACTAGACTAGAACAATTTATACTGATATGAAAGTAATGTCATGGTTTATATAGTTTTAGATTTTTGAGGTTGAAAAAGGGGCATGTTGCCCTCTTGTTTGACCTCTTAGTTTAACCTAATCAGCCACTAATGCATATGTATCTAACAGTTGATACAGAGGATCAATTTAAAACTGAATAGAGAATTGACCAAGAATCACAATTCCTGCTTACCCCCTAGCAGCTACAATGCAGGAAGTAGTCCATTTCATTTAAAGGAGTAGTTCACTGCTAAAGTGAACTACAGTATTCCGTTAATGCATTGATTGAAGACCAGGAGGTTAAGGAGCTAGCTATGCCATTTTTAAAGGGCATATCCACCCTGAAATTAAACTTTTGGTATTATGCAGGTAGCAGCTGCCCACCCCCAACCGCTATAATATATTTTTAAAAAAATGCCCAGACGTTTACTTACAGCCCATTCTCTCCCGCGCCGTCTCCTATCCAGCTCCCTGCTTGCGGAAGTTGCAAGCAGGGGCTGGTCCGCCATCCGCGTCTGTGATTGGCTAAGACGCGGCCAATCACAGACGCGGCTGACGTCATTGAAGACGCTGCGGGAGAGAAGGGTCCGTAAGTAACTATCGGGGCAGTTTTTTTCAAAAATATTATGGCGGTTAAGGGTGGGCAGCTCTTACTTACCTTACCTGAAGAGGATTTCAAGCTAGGTGCCACAGCCTCAGAGGATGGATCCAGATGGTGGGTGGGAGGGGGGGGCAGGGCTTCCCTGCGCATGCCTCAGACCTTGATGAGGTTGAGGCAAAGACAGCCACAGGATAACTCACTGACAGCTTCTACACAACAGTTTCCTGGATTTTGGAGGGGCATAGCAGAAAAAACCATTTGGAGCAGAGATTTAAGGTAAGGATTTTTTTAAACTATAGAATGTGGCCAGTATGGGGTTAAATTACAGTTTTGGGGATGGACATGCCCTTTAAATCAATGCCTGTGAAGTCAGGGACATAGAACAAAGTTACCTTTTGTGCGATCTTCTGCAACAGCATTGATGGGTCCCGACCACTTCCTGGTTTTGATTATCTATAGTTAAACAGAACCAGGAAGAGGTTGGGAATTTCAGTGCTGCTGCAAAAACTAAGTTTGTTTTATCTTCGTTCCTGGCTCCACAGGCATTGATTAACCTCCTGGTTAATCAATGTATTAAAGGAATAGTTTACTTTTGCAATGAATTCTTCCTTTTATATTACACGCACATTGCATGAGTTTAAGACATCTGAAGACTTGCAGAAAATCTGAGATATTTGCAGCTCTATGTAAATCCCTCAGTATATGTGTATCTGTTGTATTCAATTAGATCAACTGGACTTGAAGTTTAGTTCTTGAAGACGTTTCGCTAGTCATCCGACTGGCTTTCTCAATTCAGAATGACTCAGTATATGTGCTAATATCTGTGACACTGTTTTTAAACATTCCTAAATGTATGCACCTCTTCTTCTGAATATACCCCCACAAATGCCCCCCTTTTCTCATGACGTATTTTTAATCTTGTGTATTTGTACACAATTATAAACATATTACATAGAATTAGTCCCCCGTGCAGAACCCTTGTTGTACTGCAACAACTCGTCTTACACTGACGGAGATTTATTTGTTTTCTTTGTGTAAAAAGGGTCTCTTTCATTTTGTAACTTTTTTTTTAGCTTTTATAGATTCGGTCATGGGTTACACATGCCCAGTGAATTCTCTAGATCCATTCTCCTTTCTGCCAGAACTGTCAGAACAGTGGATGATCACCTGTAATCCAGGTTTACCATACCCTAAACCGGGATTTACCTCGTTCATACACATTCATTTTTTCTTTTCCAAATGGTAGTGGTTGACTGATTCTCAAGTTGTCACTTGTTGATTAATTTCCAGACATCCAAAAGGCAAAGTTTTTCAGTTTCCATTTCTATGTATCCGCACAAATGATACGTACAGTGTATACACACACAGCGACACACACAGCAGATAAACATGAAGAGGAATATTGCAGCATGACATAATAGTTGGTTTGTGAAAGACAGAAACAAAGACCAAGCAAGTTGACTGCCCGCTTGTGACACTGCTTTGATATATTTTCATCTGTTATGAAGTCTCCCAAATAAACTAGTCTACTGAACGATCAAACCATAGTTGTTAAAAACTCAAAATTAACCCACAGAAGTTTCATCAAACAGAAAATTGTGGCCTGTTAAAAAGTAACCCACGGCGTTTACTGTCCATTTACACTGCACTTCAAAGCTTTTGCAAAACACATAAACTGGCCAGCAGAGATACCATTCATAATAGTATGACCTATAGAACAGAAACTCAATAGGAAAACATCAGCACTGCTTGAAAAAATAGAAGAAACTACTTAGAAAATAGTAAATATTTTGGTAGATAGAATCTTCTCTGCAAAGAGTTTTCAGTTTCTGCTAGTTGATTTTGCACTGTACATGGCACTGTGACAGTTCTGCAAATGAGATGATTTTCTGCACATTGTTTGCATGTTATTAGCAGTATGAGCTTACACATCAGTTTGTAGTCAACTAAAAGCATTTCTAAGGTTAGAAATATTTTGGGTTTTCATGATACAAAGCATTGCCTAAATTTAATTTATCATTCTTTTTAAATATCAGTAAGACATTCATGGGAATTCCAGTTTCCCAGTGACTACAACTAACGTGAGAAATTTAGCCTACAGTATATATCTCTGCTCAAATAAAATACAAATTCCTAACATTCATTCTTCTATGTAAGCAAAGCAGCAGCATGTAAAACAGTGGTGGCGAACCTATGGCACATGTGCCAGAGGTGGTACTCAGAGCCCTTTCTGTGGGCACTCATGCACAACAGAATTCACCAGAGTTTGTTACCAGAAAGGCAGAGAGACATGGCTTTTCTCGCAATAAGAGAGATCAAAACAAGTATAGATTCACTTCAGCACACCAAAGCTGGCAACTGCCAATAATCAGTAGGTTTAATCCTTCAAACACCCCCTACCCTGGGGCTGATCCAACCTCAAATCAAAGTGAGAGGAGCACACTATATCGGTGTATCAAAATGTATTGTGCAAACAACATTCAATGTTAATTTATAATCATTCTATTTACTGTTTGTCTATCTGTTTTAAGTTGTTTTTTTCTTCAGTAAAACCTCATTATTCATGTTAAACTATCTTGTTGGTACTATGCAATATGTAAGTGAGTTTTGGGCTGCAGTTTGGGCACTCAGTCTCTAAAAGGTTCGCCATCACTGATGTAGAATGCTGCAGGCAGACAACTGCCCGTTTGTTCTCCTGGTTGATTTTGGGGGAACTTTACTACGTTTTGCCATTATGATTTTAAGCCAAATAAAGTTAAAGTGCATGTCCACCCCCAAAACTATAATCCCCCCACTTCTGGCCCCATTGTGTAGTGTAGTTTAATCCTTACCTTGCATCCCAGCTCCATCTGGTTCTTCTGCTATCCCCCCCCTAAAGTCCAAAAAAAGCCCACCAGGAGTACTGCAGAGTCCATATAGGACTCTGTCTCCCCTCAGGGAGACGTTTGGCATGCGCACTGCAGCCCTTTTCCCTCTCCCTTCCCCTCCCTCGCCCTCCCGATTAGGATTCCCTCCCCCTAGCGTAAAATCCTTTAGATATAATATTCTTCCTGCCCCCCATCCCCAACCGCTATAGTTTTAAGTTCAGAAAGTGCCCCAAACATTACTTACCTTCCCTCTTTCCTGAACTACTGGCAGCAGCGTCTGTGATTGGCTTCCGCTCAGCCAATCATAGACGCGACTGCCGGTCCCGCCCCACTGCTTGCATTTTCTCGCAAGCAGAGGGCCTGGCAGTGCGGTGGAGGAAAGAGGGAAGGTAAGTAATGTTTGGGGAACTTTCTGAACTTAAAACTATAGCGGTTGGGGCTGGGGGGACCTGCCCTTTAACTTTTTTTTTTTTTTACTACAGATGCCTTTTACCACATATGCTTTACATGGGATCTTCTGCTTTACTTGGCCTATTGATAGTTTGGTAATGCAGCAAAATCATTTTACCTTTTTGTTGTTAGATTTGCCGGAAAATGAATGGGATTCGATTCACCTGTTGTAAAAGTGCAAAAGACAGAACCTCAATGTCCGTGACCTTGGAGCAGTGCCAGATCTTAAGAGATGAACATGAGCTACACAAAGATTTCTTTGTCCGGGCACTAGACTGTATGAGGAGGTACGTGGGAAATTGGTTTTACTAACATCGGTCTGCATAAATTTGCATCTTATTTATATATTAAAAATACTTGGCAGGAATTCATTAAATTGTTTAATTTAATTGTTTATAGGGTAGGAAAGTGGGAATGTTTTTTTTTTTTTTATTTAAAAAAACAAATTGTATAACTCAATGGGCAGTAGGAGTGATTACCTCCTGTTTCTATTTACATATCAAAAATTCCCTCCCCCTCTTTGCTTTCTCCAACTTATGCACACATGTGCCTATGTTAAAAGTTTATCTTAAAGGAGGGGTGGGTTGGAAGGTGAGCTAGGAGGAGCTGTCATCTACTCCATTAGCATTATATTGTTAATATCCGAACATGTAAATAGAAAAAAAGGGTAAAGCTGGGTACACACAGTAACGATAAAGCCCCGATACCGTCGAATCCGACGGTATCGGGTTTATCGTTACTGTGTGTACGTTCTTTCCCGAACGAGCGCGCGGCCGCGAACGTCGGGTCGGCCGTACGCTCGTTCGAGAAAGGCCGAAAATTTCCATCGGCCGCGCTAGACTCCTATAGGGAGTCTAGGCGGCCGATGGAAACACACAGTCCCGAGCGTTCTCCCTATAGGGAGAACGCTCGGGTGTGTGTGTATGCAGATCTTTGAAAGATGGCAGACAGGATCTTGCAGATCCTGTCTGTCATCTTTCAGAAATCGTTACTGTGTGTACCTAGCTTTAGGGTAATTACTTCTACCTCCCATTGAATTTTCAATTGATTTAAAATAGTTAAAAATAAATTACCCTTTAATTAGTTGATCTATGGTGTCTGGCAAACTGTCACATAGTGTATTTGTCTTTAAGTGTGTTTTTAAAACAGCACGGGAGCAAGTAGTCTAGTTCTGTGTAAAAATGTACACAGCTACTAAAATGTGGTCAAGCAGATAAATAAAACTTCTTTGTTTACAGTGTAGATTAATTGTTTCAAGTTAAAGCATTTTAGTATTGTAAAATATAATCCTGCTTTTTGTATCAAGGTGGGTACACAAAGTACCGATCTGTCAAAGTTGACAAGCGTTCTCCCTATATAAATTAACAGGAGAATATTTGTGACTGCCATAATCCCTACGATCGCGGCCGAGTCCCAATACATTAGTACAGGGAGCCGACTGTGAACGAGGGGAATTTTTCGGGCGAAACAACCGTTCCAGTTGCCAACGCAGAACGTTTGTCAGCGTCATAAACTGTTGTTTCGGCCATACACACTTTACCGATAAAGGGCCAATCCCGTCCCAGTTTGAGTGGGACAAACAACAAATAGAAGCTTAAAGGGACTGTCCACCCCTCTTTTCAAAAAGTGATATATTGTAGATTACCCCCCAAAACCTAAAGTTCGTTTTAGTCAAAAGTTAGAAATTGGCTCCCACATTGAGTTATTATACTCGCAAGCTCTTCTCACAGTCTCCACTGTGGCTGCTCTGTTCTTTTTGTGTTCTTGAGCAGCCGCAGTGGAGACTGGTCCGGGAATGGCAGTCAGTGATTGGCCGTCACTGCCGATCACTGACTGCCTTACCCGGAAGTGCAGAGCCGCGGCGGTGGAGCGAGGAGGAGCATGTAAGTATAATAGCTGTGTGTGGGAGCTGATTTCTAACTTTTGACTAAAACGAACTTTAGGTTTTGGGGGATTGTCTACAATATATCACTTTTTGAAAAGAGGGGTGGACATTCCCTTTAAAGCTACAAATGAAAACTAATTATTACCTTTTTATGTTATCCATTTTTTTTTAATGATTTGTCCTGGACCAGTCATATTTACCAACACCACCATTCAGGTGCCCCACAACTAAACCAAAAACATAAGCTATTTTTTTTACATCATTAAATGTTGCAGCACCCTATTTTCTTGCTACTAGAATTTTCCATTTTATGACGCCAAAGAGGGATTTACATAAAGCTGCAAAGAGCTAAAAGTAATCTTAAAGTAATGCAGCATTTCAAGCGATAGCGTGCCTTTAGGATAGGAATTAAGGGTTGTCTGAGAAGTCATGCATGCAGCAACCACAGCCAATTTGCCAATGTGATTGTCAGGGGAGGACTGGCCCAGTAGACTGAGGGGCAAATACCCCCCGGGCTGGTCTCCAATGAAAAATTTGGGCTGCCACAGAATCTTTTAATAAGTTACATGCATAAACAGCACTGCACTTTAATCTACCTCTAACATAGGCAAAAAACAGAAGTCCTCTCCTCTGTCAAATTAATAGCACAGTGTTAGTCAGCCCCCAGTTCGTTAGCCAGTGTTACATCAGCCCCCCAGATCATTAGCCAGTGTTAGTCAGCCCTCCAGATCATTAGCCAGTGTTAGTCAGCCTTCCAGATCATTAGCCAGTGTAAGTCGGCCCTTTTCATATCATTAGCAGTGTTAGTCAGCCCTCCAGATCATTAGCCAGTGTTAGTCAGCCCTCCAGATCAATAGCCAGTGTTAGTCAGCCCTCCAGTTTATTATCCAGTGCTATTCAGCACTCCAGTTCATTAGCCAGTGTAAGTTAGCCCTTCAGTTTATTAGCCAGTGCTAGTCAGCCCTCCAGTTCATTAGCCAGGCGTAACTGAAACAAAGTGTGTGTGACCTTAGTAAAGTGGGCGTGGCCAAATATTTTGTGATCTACCGTGAAAGGGCCACTTGGTTGTATTTGTTTCCCAGGCCAAAAGGTCCCAGTCCTCCCCTGGTGATTGTGGCACTTTTGCATGACTTTTGTGTTAAAGTTATGCAAAAGTTTAGACTATTTACTAAGAAAGCTTTTTTAAAGGGCATGTCCACCCCCAAAACTAAAATTTTCCCTAGTGCTGGCCCCACGGTGTAGTGTTAAAAAATCCTTACCATACATCTCACCTCCTTGGTTCTCCTGCCATGCTTGTCCAAAGTCCAGAAAAGTGAAGAGTAGGAGTTGTCTACCTGCCAAAATATTTCTGCCAAAATATTTCAAAAAACCTCTTTTGCAGCCTCTGGGAGGTAGTGTGACATGCGCAGGGTTGCCCTCCCCTACCCCTCCATCCCACTATCCAGATCTATCCATTGCTTGCTATCAACCTTGCTTTAAATCCTTTTAACATAATAGTTGAAACCCCCTGCCCACCCCTAACCAGTTATTTCTTCAAAAAACTATTAGAACTGTACTTACAGCCCTTTGTTACCGCAGTGCATTGACGGCAGCCGCGTCTGTGATTGGGAGCTGTAAGGGCCATAAGTACAGTTCTAACTGAAATTACATGGCAGTTGGGGGTGGGCAAGGGAGTATCTACCATATATTAACATTTTATTTTTAGGGTGGACATGCCCTTCAAATCTGAATTGTATCCAAAATACTGTGCAATATTGACTCTTTGTAAATTCCCCACTAAGGACCACACTGGCACATTTCTCACTTGCTATCCGTTACCACCTGAGAATTGCATGCCAGTGCTTTACAATGTGTGTGGCCACATTCTATGTGCTGCAATCCATTTTGATTATTATCTGAAGATAATGAAAGTTGCTTGTGTGATATTACATGAATATATCAGATATGTTTTCTTAATAAAACATATCCTATAGCACAAAAAAAAACCCATAACGGGTTCAATAAAATGTTCTTATCGTTAAAGATGGTGCTAATTTTGCCCCAACCAATCAGATGTTAGCTTTCAAATGTTAAATAAGATCTGATTGGTTGTAGCGCAAAAAGCATTGTGTCCAGGTAATGTGTATTTTTTTTATAATGAAAAGGGGCATGGCCTGGGGCAGATGGTAGACATTACTAATATTGTAAGAAGATTAATATAAAATTAACTTTGACTTCTAAATAAGTTTCCTAAAAAGAAGATTACTGGGACATTTCTATGTTTCCATGGCAAATTTTAAAGAATACTATGCCATATGTTGAGCTTTGTTGGACATGGAAATTACTTTTCTTTCGGAGACTAATTTTAATATCCCCTTTAAACTGAGAGTGCTGAAAGGTACAGTAAAGAGTAACACTACAAAGAACATAAGACACTGCAGCATTCTGTATTTAGAGGCAACAAGGGTTTCAGGCTTGATGTTGATGTTTTTAACCCATTGTTTGGTTTTGTATGTTTTCAGCTTCAAAAGCTAATCCAAACTAAGATTATAGTGAAATAGTATTTTGCTTTATGAATAAAACTAGGACTTAAGTTTGAGATAAAATGGCACTGTGCAGTGTAGTAGTGAGACTTAACTTATGATAAGTAATAAAATTTAGGGATGTCCAACCTGTCACCCTATGACTGATTGTCTTATGTAAAAGGACTACTAAATGTATTGCCAGTTTTGGGAATGCTGGAAGCACATTAACAACATCTGAAGGGCTCAGAACAGATTAATAAACCTTTCTGAGATTGTGAATAAACACCCTTATTGCATACCAAACCTCCACTAGGTATAGTATTCATACACAAGTTATACTTGATTCTTGCCTGTGCATTCCCAAATAGACTACAAACACTTTGCTTGGTGTTCTACATCTGGTAGTGGCCATTTTTAAGAGGTGAGAGTGACTCCTTTGTAGACTAGCCATGTGGTTGTGCACATTTCATTAGGAGTTAATTTGTTTGAAAGAGTTCGTACAGTGTTGGTTTTAGCAACCAGCTTGGTGCCAACTTTAATAGCACAAAGAAAAACCTCCCATTCTTTTATTGCTTATTAGTAATCATTGTGTCAACTACTGGTCTTTATGCAACTCTCAATCACATGTCAGAGACCAGCGATAGAGCCTGTAGATTTTATAATTGTTTAGTGGAAAGAGTTAGATTTCCAGATCATTGCTTTTAAAATGGCTGTACTAAGCAGATTTTGATGAAACATATTTATGTTGTTTGGTTGAACATGATGCTCTATTTATTTTAGTTAGTGGCACTGATATTTGATGAATATTTATTTTAAAGGGATGGTTTTAAATGTATTTAATTGGCTCGTTCACATTAGGTCTGATTTAGGTGCATTTTCCTGAACAAGCCGTTTTTAAAAACGCAAGCACACATAGAATTCAATAGTACCATTCACACATCCTACCCCCTCCCTGGGAACAGTGGCGTAACTAGGAATCACTGGGCCCCCAGCAAAACTATGATGGGGCCCCTATCCTTGCATCCACAGTGGTTTTGGAGGGAGGCTATATCTGTCATAGTAAACACAGGAAGATGGGCCCCCTTGACTCCTGGGCCTGCCTGCAGTTGCTCCCGCTGCTCCCCTGTAGTTATGCCCCTGCCTGAGAATTATTGATATAGCTGGAAGCTACATACGTTTTTCGGTTTAGTGTCCCTTTTAAGCACTATTTAATTTTGCAATTTGCTATGTGTTTTATTTTGCCTTTGTCTGTTCCATACAGCTAGACCAGTCATCCTCCAGGAAATGCTTTATTATTTCTATACACAGGTAGTGTAGTGAGGCCCTGTAAATCAGTAAGCTCAGACAAGTCTTTGTAGAGACATAACTGCTTAATAATTTACTACATTAATCATCAGTGACAGATTTACTACTAATAAAGTAAAAAAAAACACCTCAGTCCCCAAATTTACAGTAAGGAACTGATCACTAAGCAAAAATAAAGTCCCTAACTCTTGAAGGCTATAATAGGGTTTCATTGAGTCAACACTAGAGAAGGGCTGTTAAACTAGTCATAAAAACTAAAAAAGAAGACTAATTGAGCCGCACACAATATTTTTGAACAAGTATTTATAAATAAATTCCAGATACATTAAAGAAAAAGGACCGCTCCAGGCAAACGAGCGACACAAGGTATATGAAGTTGTGTCTATTCTCACAGCCTCCTTGTACTGGCTACGCTTTATCTCCACCCCAATCCCAGCTCTCGCGGGAAAAGAACCCTTAGCAGGGCAGGGAAAAGGAAGTGCTGGAGCAAGAGTCGTGTATATCCTCAAATTCCAATGATAAAGCAACACAAATACGATGTTCCGCACCTTCCAATCCTGATAAAAAAATACGATTTTTATTATGACATAGTAAAAGAGAGCATATCAGGATACAACTGCCTGACGAGTTTCATGCATGCGCCATTCATCATGTGTCTATGACATTTTTATTAGCCGATACACCTCTGATAGCTGAGAAATCTATAGAAGGAAGCCACATGTTGTTTGATTTTTCAGCCAATGTAAATTAATTGATGTTGCCAAAAAAATTGATCTGTGTACGACATCCCTTAAGATCACCTTAAGATCACCAATAAATGGTTTAATATGCCATCTGGCATTTGTTGTCTAACAATGTTGTTAGACCACTCAGAGTGCTTAGCTGAGTCCTTTCAGATAAACCTTTTGGAGTCTTTATGTGCCATGGGTATTATTAGTGCTTTTTATAAATGTATTTTTATACTTCTTTTAAAATAAAGTAAATGGAACATGAATAACATCTAATTGTTAGGGAATATATTAGCCCTATTTTCTAAATGACCTATCATTTCTAGAACACCATGTTCCCTATTCAAGTGCTGCGGCTTTACAAGAAAGTTTTAATGACACACCATAATAAAGCCTGTCTTCATGCAAACCTCAGCAAAGCAGTTCTACACAATAAAGTTTTAAAACTTTTAAGTTTAATTTAAAATGATTCTGTTTTTGTAGGTCACAAAAAATGCTACACTCATGCACAGTCTCATCAGGTTAATAAGAAAAGAAAGAAATCATTGTCAGGACTTTTGATGAAATAATAATCTGTCCTGTGATCCTCAGCAGGCAAGCGAATTGATATAATTCTAAAGAAGAAGGGGCATGAATTACTGTGAAAAAAGCTTCAGAGATTCTATGACCTGAGCTTAGCTGAGCATTAGGGGGCAACCGCATCTTAAAACATTTAGGTGCACATCCACAATACACAATCCTAGAAAACATTGTGTTACCTTGTTTATTATTTGTTTCTCTTGTTTTCTGCCAAAAATATAGAATTTTGTTTTAACCTCTAAGGATCACCAGTTTTTTAAACAGAAGAGTTCTGTTCTATGTCTAAACCAAGGAAACTGACTTTGGGGGTTTCGGTTTATTTGAAGAATGGGAGGTAAAGGAGCTGTGTCTTACCTCCCGTTCTTCAATAAAACCTGCAGGAGCCAGGAGAGAAGGTACAGAACTTACCCGGTCTCGTGCACCTCTGCAGTTGTTCTGACAGGTCCCAACGGAGTTCGTACTCTATGTGCAGCACATGTGCATAGAGTACAAATTGGGTCGGGACCTGACTGGATAAGTTCCATATCTTCTCTCCTGGCTCCTGCAGGTTTTATTGAAGAATGGGAGGTAAAACATTGCTTGTTTACCTCCAGTTCTTCAACTAAACCGAAATTCCCAAAGTCAGTTTCCCCAGTGTAGATACCCTTTAAATAATCCTACAGAAAAATTTGTTCTTAACAATTACATAGTTTGTTTTTTTTTTTGCTTTTTTCCACACACCAACAGCTGGTTGGTGTGGGTAACCAGTAGTGGAATTGTATCTAGTCACAGAATATAATACTGTAGATTTGGAATGTATTTCTAACGTTGTTGCAGAAGTCTTGTAATTGTAACATACTGTAGGTGACAATAGTTGTCCTTGATTGAAGTAAGAATCGTGGTGTTTAGATTGAATTGTCTTTTATCCCCATATTTGCTGTCTGCAGTTTCTTTGGACATTTTGTGATGGCTCTATAAGTTAAACACTGTGGGTCAGTGTACTTACAGTACAGAATGCCGTGTTTGTTAGTGCAAAACTAGAGGATTAAGTAAGTGATTGAGGAAAGGATTAATTTTACAGTCTAAAGAAAAGAATAGTTACCTAGTATGAGATGTCGGGTAATTTATTTACTGCAGTGAAGAAACAGGCAGAACCCAAGGCCAGTGAAATAATACATTACTATTTCACCACTGGATGCAGTGTTATGGAGGACTGAAAGGGAGAATATGGATGTATGTCTTTGTCTTTGTGGTTGTTTATTAAGCATGTTAAATAGGGTAGTTTTTAAAAATGAGTGCATATTAGTAATACAGAAAGATGTTTTGTGTTAGTAATCAAAATAAATTATAAAACAAAATAAATTATAAAAAATGTGCAAATATATGTTGGAAAACTTTATCATTATATGCCAGCCATTGCAAGTGATACATGTGTTTATAAGTGGGTCTAGCAAAATATTTGGAGCAAAGAAAATATATATGTACTGAAACTTATATCTGCCAGAACCAGCCAGATTGGTAAATCCATACTAGTACTGGTAGAAAAATTCTGACCTAGCTGCTATTTTTTAAATTGGTGTGAACTTGGGTAAGGTAAAGCTAGTAAGTTTATGTGTATTGGGAAAAATGTAGGGAACCCGAGAGATCATGTGTATAAAAGATTGTTGCAGAGGGAGATTGATATTTAAATAGATTTTTCGGTTTGGTCTCAAATAATCATTATGCATGTCCTGCTCATCTAACATTACTAAGAACAGTGTTTGTACTGTATGCTGCTAAATAGGGACTGTAAAAAGTTTTATAAACCATGACCAGAGAGGAGGATTAGTAGATTTCTCCAAGAAAAAGCCATAAGACAATTAATAAAGTAGGGGCAAAACATGCTTTGTTGTTATCTTTATAGCAAAACATTTATGTGCTCATGTTGTTTAACATGAAACAACAGCAAATTACCTGTTAGATAGAAAGGATGATTACTGGGCAGTAATTTGATTTCTAAAGATACAGGTTAAAGCAGTTTAGGATTTTGTAAAGATTGAAATTAAAGGTTTTAAATTATTACTGCTGCCAACTGACTTTTTTATGCCATATTTAACCAAAAGGCACCCTAACATTGTTGGATTCAGAAACCATTAACTGCACTATAGAGTGTAAAGACCTTTTCTCTTTGTACCAAGAACAGTGTTTCTGTATGATTTTACTGTACTTTATAATAAAACATATTGCTGTCTTTTCTAATTTCTATGAGGTGCGATGGAACATTATCCTCCTAGATAAAATGCAGCTCACTTTAGACTTTAGACTTCACCTTATACAGTGGCATACAAGTAAAATCCTCAATACTGCTCCTGCATTTTATTTGAAAGTAGTGCCCATGTGCTGATATGGCAGAAGCTTTCCAAATACAGTTATGGTAATCTAGGCATTTCTCCACATTTCATGCCTAAGAAAGTCTCTCAAAAATGTAAAAAAATAATAAACAGAGAGCTATCATGGTTAAGTGCTAGCACATGGAATAGAAAAAAATGTTTATAGCTTGATCATTAAACATCAGAACATCTGGAAATTTTTCTGAGATTGAGATTTTTCTGGTTCTACAAAATTAATTCCTTTGGAAATCCTTTGTATAAATAAAGGACAAGCAATGGCTGTTGCTGTCACTGCATATAGTACATTGTTACAGAAGCAGCATAAGCCCCATTTCTAGTAAATATTGTGTGTGGTACCTGTTGGTTTTTGTAGCAGCTTGCTGCATTCTATAAAACATTGTGAATATGGACACAAAACAATGAATTTCACATTATCTACAATTCTATTAATGGGTGTGAAGCTGCCCCTACCAACCCCTGCCCCAGAACCTGTATTTATTCCAGCAATTTGGTATCCCACCTTGTTGCATTCCATAAAACACTCCATGAATCTGGCCACAAAACAATTAAATCCAAAGTATCTTTATTAAGTTACTGACCCTTTTTCGATTCAAGTAATTTGGTTTATTGTTATTATTAAACTAAATTGAGCAAGGCTTACAAACTCCATCTCCATGCAGTGTTGACTAAACTGGGTATATATTTCAACTAGAAGATCTTCTTTAAGTCGAACGGTAAAGTTCATGAAACTACAACTGGGATCTCTTTGATATTTCTGCCAATAAACCCACTGGCCAATATGAAATAAAATATTTAACCCTGCTAGGAAACACAATAAGATTGTTAGCAAAATATTGTTCAAAATTACATTGGAGTCCAAAACTGTATTAATTGTTTAATGCTTTAGGGAAATAAACATTTTTTAAACAACCAGATGCATATGTGCTATGCTTATATATACTTGCCTATCTTCATTTATCAAATGCATATAAATTGAAATTTGGACTCAATACAGAATTGTGAGCACATAGAACCCTTTTAGACTGTAACAATGAATCTGCTGCCCAATGTTTCATACATCATTGATGATATATATCTGAAATAAATCATAGAAAAACTGGATGATTCTTTACACAAAGCTTCTGTTTTTGTTAAGGAAAAACTTAAATAAATAATATTCTAAATGCTCTTTTTTTTCACTATACCATTGTTAATGGGTATACTTAACAGGAAAAAATGATAGTGCCCACATTAAAGGAATGTTCTGGCAAAAAAAATACCGTAAAGCTATAATGGAATTATTTCATCTTCGGTATTAATTACTTATAAACACCTACCTAATTATGTCTTTTTGTTTTATATTGTTATTCCTATAAATTTAGAATTGTAAAGAGATCTATTCAGATTACATTCTATATTTTAAGTATCCCTGGGCAAATATGGAACTGTCCAAATAAAATTAAACAGCTTTAAAATCCTTGCACCTTGTTAAGATTTTAGACTGGTTTCTGGTAAAGGGCATGGACACCATTTTGTTCACTCACCTTATGTCTTTCTCCTTAAGTTTTTATTTCCCTTGTTAATTTTTTCCCTGTCATTTGTAAATAGATTTTATAACTTTTTCCAGTCTTACTTCCTCATATAGTAAAGCGCCTCACCACAGTGGATTTCAGTCATATCTCATTCCAGCTCCTTCATTGTGTCAGTAGTTGATTGGGGTATTGGCCAAAATGTGGAGGCAGATCGATCTTCTCTGAAGATTAATTCACCTTCAGGTACATTACTGGGAAATGTATTGCACAGATCTGTGCCAAGATTAGGTTCACTTATCCTCCTCCTGCAGCTCTGTACTGTGTAAATATAAAAAGGGTAACGTTAAAGCGTATGCAGATGGAATGCATCTCTCTGTGAAAGACTGGCAGTTTTAAAGCAATTTTTAGGAAATATGGGCAAATTGAAAGCAATATCTTTGAGACTGGCAGATTAAAATAATCTTATAGATCTTGCGCCAGATGGAGCTAGGGTTGCCACCTTTCCCTTTAAGACCCAAGCTCATATGAAATCTACATGCTGCAGTGTCATTGCATTAAATGCATGCTGTATGGCTACACTGAAATCAATGCAGCCTGTATCATGCTTCTAATGGAAATGCTAACCAGCCTTTCCTCATGTAGATTTCATACATGTTTGGGCCTTAATGGCAAAGGTAGCAACACTAGATGGAGCCTAAACACATATAAAATCTACATATTACAAGGCTTTATAGCAGTTTATTATGACATTATATATGGCTACATTAAATCTAATAGGGACACACTTAGGAGCTTTAATTCAAAGGGTTGCCCTGATTGCAAAGTGATTGCAGTTAAACAACTTTTATTCAACCATGCGACATGTGTTTTAATAGGTGTTCATACATGTCTTTAATGAACTGCTACATATCCCTGTAATATGTAGATTTCATGTGTTCAGGCTCAATCTATCACAAGCTCCACAATATTGCTTTTAATTCCACAGCATCCTATATATTACTTTCAGGGGTGTCTTTAGGCAAACTCCAATTGCCGCCTGTATGCGGCGCATGTAACAAGGTGGGAGTGGCTTGTGTGGGCGTGGCTTGTGTGTGGTTGTGCTGCTAGCCCTTTTGTCATTTTGAACTTGGCAACATTTATTTGTACACTTTCTTTAAATAGACATTTATCCACACCATAATTCCAGAGGAATAAAGAATTTTACCCAAAAGAACCTGCCTCCACGTCAAGGTTGATACTTTTAATAGGGCCCTAATTTACCTAAGTAGTCTAATCTAGCCTAACCTAACAAACTATCTAAAGCTAATCTAACTGTATGTAATGCCTTTTAACAATATCTAACACATTTAGTAAAAAAATATGAAAAAATAACATCTGCAGCAAAAATTATGTTTGGTTGAGCATTCTCATACAGTGAGAACAGATACAGAGAACAGATGATAAAGGTCCCATACAGTAAGAACAGACGGTAAAAGTCCCACACAGTGAGGACAGGCATTAAAGGTCCCATACAGTGAGAACAGACAGTAAAGGTCCAATACAGTGAGAACAGACGGTAAAGGTCCCATACAGGGAGAAGAGGCAGTAAAGGTCCCATACAGTGAGAACAGACAGTAAAGGTCCCATACAGTGAAAATAGACGGTAAAGGTCCCATACAGTGAAAACAGACGGTAAAGGTCCCATACAGTGAGAACAGACATTAAAGGTACCATACAGTGAGAACTAACCGTAAACGACCCATACAGTGAGAACAGACAGTAAAGGTCCCATACAATAAGAGCAGATAGTTATGGTCCCATAAAGTGAGAACTGACAGTAAAGGCCCCATACAGTAAAAACAGATAGTAAAGGTCCCATACAGTCAGAACAGACAGTAAGGGACCCATACAGTCAGAAAAGACAGTAAAGTTCCCATACACTGAGAACAGACAATAAAGGTCCCATACACTGAAAACAGACAGTAACGGTCTGCTACAGTGAGAACAGACAGTAAAGTTCCCAGTTAGAATAGACAGAAAAGGTCCCATACATATTCTATCCTCTATCTCTCACATTCTCTCTCTCCCTCTCCTACAGTCTCTGTCCTCTATCTCTCACACACTCTTCCTCTCCTTCAGTCTCTATTCTCTATCTCTCACACTCTTTCTCCTGCAGTGTATTAACTTTCTCACATAACATAACTCTCTAACATACACACTCTCACGCATACTCTACACACACTCTCACACATACTGTACATACACCCTCACTCACACATACTGTACATACACTCTCTTACACATTCTGTACATAAACCCTCTCACACACATACAATGGTTGGCACCAAATCTGGTAAAATCATTAGCACAAACTCTGATAAATGGTTGGCACCCAGACTCTAATAAATGGTTGGCACACAGATATTGGTTAAATCAGTGGCACAAGCTCTGATAAAGGGATGGCACCCAGACGCTAATAAATGGTTGGCGCACCGATACTGGTAAAATCATTGGCACAAACCCTGATAAATGCTTGGCACAAAGATACTGGTAAAATCATTGACAAAAACTCTGATAAATGGTTAATAATAGATATGAGTACACATTCACAGTTTGTGTACTTTTATGTTTTTTTCAGCATAGTTCTCTTTAATCACTCTCCAAAATCCTTTGTCCTTAACTGTTTAAACCCTTAGACTCCCTGTCCCCCATGCTGCATTAAAATTGTCGGTGTCTGCCCTTGCATTCAATAACAGGTCTTAAATGTGCCTCTGACATGGGGACAGAGGGTTCACTAGTAAGAAGCCAGTCTAACGCTGCTGATGGATCATCACAGGTCCTGGCTGCTGCCTTCCTCCGTGCCACGGTGGACGGCCCCAGGTAGTGATGTCAGACGTCGCTTCGTCAGACGCTGACGTCACGTGAGGGCCGTATGTGGTAGTGATTCCGCCCATATGGAGGGCTTCCTCCTTCTCTACCCGGCGCTGTTGCGCCGGTAAGTGATTTTTTTCCCCACATAAAATGCCGCTTCCTCAGCCACATTGAAACAATGCCACTCTGCTTCATTGTCTCAATGTGGCTCATTAGTGAGATGGCTCTGATTACTTTCAATCTGCCCATAAAAATGTCTTAATGCTTGCCAGTCTTACAGCTTGCATTCCATCTGCATAACCTTCAACATCACTCCTTTAATAATGAAGCACACCTGATCTTTTTAATGAGCTCCGTGCAATGCATTTCTCAATAGTGTATCTATCTTAAGATAAATGAAATCTTCACTATCTGAAGGTAAACGAAACCTTCAAAGCAGATCAATTCATCTCCACATTTTTCCTTACTATCGGATGAAGTTAAAGGATAAGTATACTCAAAAAAACAAATAAAGTTTAAATGGTAGCTGAATCCCTAACTAATCTTTTACCCCCCCCCCTCCTTTTTAGGTCCCTTCAGAGCCTACCTGTGCCCTTGTAAAGTGCTGGCCATCTTGGAACATGTATGCAGTCCGGTAAGCTCCACCCCCGAGACTTGCTGGACCTCGTTTCCAACTTTTGTCCAAATATCCAGTGGCAGTTCAATCCGTGCCCATGAGTGCGGGCATCATCACGCTGCACGCACGCGTCATGACGGCACTCTGGTTTGCACTGCCACACATGGTTTGCACTGCCACTGCATATTTGGACTCAAGTTGGAAACGAGGTCCAGCAAGTCTCTGGGGGCGGAGATTACCGGACTGCATACATGTTCCAAGATGGCCACCATTTAAAAGGGCCAAGGGAGGCCTTGAAGGGGGGGGAGGTTAGTTAGGGATTCAGCTTTATTTGTTTTTTGAGTATACTTATCCTTTAAGCAATATATCTACTATTTAGAAATTATACGAAAAAACAAACATTGAAAATGAAAACTTTGAAGTTAGGAGAAAGATATAAGGTGAGTGAAAAATGGGTGAAGACGTTTTTGAATTTATGATATTAACCTATTTTCATGTTGATTCAAGAATTTTACCAATTGCCATTTACAGTTGAGCGGGAATTTATTTCCTGATAGACTGGTTTTGTTTTTTTGCCTATACTGTTATGGTATGCATTATCAGTCTTTATTTAATTCAAATACTGTGTTGCTATGGTTGTGTTTCCATTCTACACAGCAACAGTGCAGTTGTTTTACAACAACAAAAGGATATCCTGATACCTGTCTGGAAACTGCAACATTTACTATTTGTCTTTAATTTATACAAACCATTCTTCATTGCAGTGGCGTAGCTACAGATTTATGGGCCCTGATGCAAAATTTGGGCATGGGCCCCCCAACAACCGCCGCAAACACAAATTGTCACCGCAAACCAATAATCATTGGTAAAATGCTTATATGTAACAACTGGTTAAAATAGTTGGCACAGACTGGTTAATGCTTGGCATGCAGACACTGATAAACTGGTGGTGGAAACTGGCACTGCACACAGCCAGACGCTGGTTAAAGGCTTGGCACACAGACAATGGTAAAAGCTTTGTACACAGACCACTGGTAAAACAGTTGGCACACAGACTGGTAGTTTTGGAACCTTAGCACAAATGGGGCCCCTTCTTGGCCAGGCCCTGGTGCGGTCGCATCCCCTGCACCCCGGTAGCTATGCCCCTACTTCATTGTTCATGCTATAGCTCACTACTTTTGTTCAATGCACCAAATCTGCCCAAAGACATCATTGATTTTGGAGTTCAGAAATAAGGCTATAGGGACAGCCTTATGGAAAGAGCTTGAATTAAGTTAACTGCATTCAGTAGGCAAATCTAAATTGTAAAAATTTTGCATACATTAGTTGCATCCCTAATTTAAGTGTGGTAGATGTTGTTAGAATGTAAATTACAAGGAGAGTTTGTGTTGAATGAGTAGCTTTTCTTTTTCCTTTTCCCTTTTGCAATGATTTCTTTTAATCCTCTTTAGTGCTAATGTTTGAGAATGTGATCTAACTTTCTATTTATAATACTATTCTGTTTGTTCCTAACTTCCTCTGTCTAACAGCGGACAAGCCCAGGGAGTACTGAATGAGTCGGATGACCCAGAGAAAGGCTGTGTAACAGATAACAAGCCAACTTCTCGTCACTTCTATCCTGTCGCCTTGCTTCTTGTCAGCTCTCACTTGTTGGTTGTGTGGCTTATTCTGAGTCTTGCATTGCTATTAGCCAAATATCAATGATATGCACTTAGTTTTTATTTTATTTTATAACAAATAGCAATGATTTTGATTTGGAAATAACTGTGTATGCATATATATATATTTTTTTTTTTTTTTTGCCCTCAAAATCATCCCTTAAACCAATATCTCAAGCAAAAAGGCTTCATATTTTTAAATCCAGTGCTTACTAATTAACATTTGTTCATATAGATAGGAAGTGGGCTTTGTTTTTCACTGTTCGTATATATTTTGATGCCCTATTTGAAAATCTCACTAATTAAGCCATTATTGGGAAGGAAATTCAAAAAGACCAAACACTTCAGGCTCAATCTATCACAAGCTCCACAATATTGCTTTTAATTCCACAGCATCCATATATTACTTTCAGGGGTGTCTTTAGGCAAACTCCAATTGCCGCCGTATGCGGCGCATGTAACAAGGTGGGAGTGGCTTGTGTGGGCGTGGCTTGTGTGTGGTTGTGCTGCTAGCCCTTTTGTCATTTTGAACTTGGCAACATTTATTTGTACACTTTCTTTAAATAGACATTTATCCACACCATAATTCCAGAGGAATAAAGAATTTTACCAAAAGAACTGCCTCCACGTCAAGGTTGATACTTTTAATAGGGCCCTAATTTACCTAAGTAGTCTAATCTAGCCTAACCTAACAAACTATCTAAAGCTAATCTAACTGTATGTAATGCTTTTAACAATATCTAACACTTTAGTTAAAAAAATATGAAAAAATAACTTGCAGCAAAAATTATGTTGGTTGAGCATTCCCATACAGTGAGAACAGATACAAGAGAACAGATGATAAAGGTCCATACAGTAAGAACAGACGGTAAAGTCCACACAGTGAGGGACAGGCATTAAAGGTCCATACCGTGAGAACAGACAGTAAAGGTCCAATACAGTGAGAACAGACGGTAAAGGTCCCATACAGGGAGGAGAGGCAGAGAGTAAAGGTCCCATACAGTGAGAACAGACAGTAAAGGTCCCATACAGTGAAAATAGACGTATACGAACGGTAAAGTCCCATACAGTGAAAACAGACGGTAAAGGTCCATACATGAGAACCGACATAAAGGTACCATACAGTGAGAACTAACCGTAAACGACCCATACAGTGAGAACAGACAGTAAAGGTCCCAACAATAAGAGCAGATAGTTATGGTCCCATAAAGTGAGAACTGACAGTAAAGGCCCCATACAGTAAAAACAGAATAGTAAAGGTCCCATACAGCAGACAGACAGTAAGGGACCCATACAGTCAGAAAAGACAGTAAAGTTCCCATACACTGAGAACAGACCATAAAGGTCCCATACATGAAAACAGACAGTAACGGTCTGCTACAGTGAGAACAGACAGTAAAGTTCCCAGTTAGAATAGACAGAAAAGGTCCCATACATATTTATCCTATCTCTCACATTCTCTCTCTCCCTCTCCTACAGTCTCTGTCCTCTATCTCTCACACACTCTCCTCTCCTTCAGTCTCTATTCTTCTCTCTCACACTTTTCTCTGCAGTGTATTAACTTCTCACATAACATAACTCTCTAACATACACACTCTCACGCATACTCTACACACACTCTCACACATACTGTACATACACCTCACTCACACATACTGTACATACATCTCTTTAACATTCTGTACATAAACCCTCTCACACACTACAATGGTTGGCACCAATCTGGTAAATCATTAGCACAAACTCTGATAAATGGTTGGCACCCAGACTCTAATAAATGGTTGGCACCACAGATATTGGTTTAATCAGTGGCACAAGCTCTGATAAAGGGATGGCACCCAGACGCTATAAATGGTTGGCGCACCGATACATGGTAAAATCATTGGCACAAACCCTGATAAATGCTTGGCACAAAGATACTGGTAAAATCATTGACAAAACTCTGATAATGGTTAATAATAGATATGAGTAACATTCACCGTTTGGTACTTATGTTTTTTTCAGCATAGTTCTCTTTAATCAATCTCAAAATCCTTTGTCCTTAACTGTTTAAACCCTTAGACTCCCTGTCCCCATGCTGCATTAAAATTGCGGTGTCTGCCCTTGCATTCAATAACAGGTCTTAAATGTGCCTCTGACATGGGGACAGAGGGTTCACTAGTAAGAAGCCAGTCTAACGCTGCTGATGGATCATCACAGGTCCTGGCTGCTGCCTTCCTCCGTGCCACGGTGGACGGCCCCAGGTAGTGATGTCAGACGTCGCTTCGTCAGACGCTGACGTCACGTGAGGGCCGTATGTGGTAGTGATTCCGCCCATATGAGGGCTCCTCTCTCTACCCGGCGCTGTTGCGCCGGTGCTCACTTTAGACTTTAGACTTCACCTTATACAGTGGCATACAAGTAAAATCCTCAATTGCTCCTGCATTTATTTGAAAGTAGTGCCCATGTGCTGATATGGCAGAAGCTTTCCAAATACAGTTATGGTAATCTAGGCATTTCTCCACATTTCATGCCTAAGAAAGTCTCTCAAAAATGTAAAAAAATAATAAACAGGAGCTATCATGGTTAAGTGCTAGCACATGGAATAGAAAAAATGTTTATAGCTTGATCATTAAACATCAGAACATCTGGAAATTTTTCTGAGATTGAGATTTTTCTGGTTCTACAAAATTAATTCCTTTGGAAACCTTTGTATAAATAAAGGACAAGCAATGGCTGTTGCTGTCACTGCATATAGTACATTGTTACAGAAGCAGCATAAGCCCCATTTCTAGTAAATATTGTGTGTGGTACCTGTTGGTTTTTGTAGCAGCTTGCTGCATTATATAACATTGTGAATATGGACACAAAACAATGAATTTCACATTATCTACAATCTATTAATGGGTGTGAAGCTGCCCTACCAACCCCTGCCCAGAACCTGTATTTATTCCAGCAATTTGGTATCCCACCTTGTGCATTCCATAAAACACTCCATGAATCTGGCCACAAAACAATTAAATCCAAGTATCTTTATTAAGTTACTGACCCTTTTTCGATTCAAGTAATTTGGTTTATTGTATTTATTAAACTAAATTGAGCAAGGCTTACAAACTCCATCTCCATGCAGTGTTGAATAAACGGGTAATATTTCACTAGAAGATCTTCTTTAAGTCGAACGGTAAAGTTCATGAAACTACAACTGGGATCTCTTGATATTTCTGCCATAAACCCACTGGCCAATATGAAATAAAATTTTAACCCTGCTAGGAAACACAATAAGATTGTTAGCAAAATATTGTTCAAAATTACATTGGAGTCCAAAACTGTTATAATTGTTTAATGCTTTAGGGAAATAAACATTTTTTAAACAACAGATGCATAGTGCTATGCTTATATATACTTGCTATCTTCATTTATCAAATGCATATAAATTGAATTTGGACTCAATACAGAATTGTGAGCACATAGAACCCTTTTAGACTGTAACATGAATTGCTGCCCAATGTTTCATACATTGATGATATATATGAAATAAATCATAGAAAAACTGGATGATTCTTTACACAAAGCTTCTGTTTTTGTTAAGGAAAAACTAAATAAATAATATTCTAAATGCTCTTTTTTTCACTATACCTGTTAATGGGTATACTTAACAGGAAAATGATAGTGCCCACATTAAAGGAATGTTCTGGCAAAAAAAATACCGTTAAGCTATAATGGAATTATTTCATCTTCGGTATTAATTACTTATAAACACTACCTAATTATGTCTTTTTGTTTTATATTGTTATTCCTATAAATTTAGAATTGTAAAGAGATCTATTCAGATTACATTCTATATTTTAAGTATCCCTGGGCAAATATGGAACTGTCCAAATAAAATTAAACAGCTTTAAACCTTGCACCTTGTTAAGATTTTAGACTGGTTTCTGGTAAAGGGCATGGACACCATTTTGTTCACTCACCTTATGTCTTTTCTTAAGTTTTTATTTCCCTTGTTAATTTTTTCCCTGTCATTTGTAAATAGATTTTATAACTTTTTCCAGTCTTACTTCCTCATATAGTAAAGCCCTCACCACAGTGGATTTCAGTCATATCTCATTCCAGCTCCTTCATTGTGTCAGTAGTTGATTGGGTGGTATTGGCCAAAATGTGAGGCAGATCGATCTTCTTGAGATTAATTCACCTTCAGGTACATACATGGGGAATGTATTGCCCAGATCTGTGCCAAGATTAGGTTCACTTATCCTCCTCTGAGCTCTGTACTGTGTAAATATAAAAGGGTAACGTTAAAGGGTATGCAGATGGAATGCATCTCTCTGTGAAAGACTGGCAGTTTTTAAAGCAATTTTTAGGAAATATGGGCAAATTGAAAGCAATATCTTTGAGACTGGCAGATAAAATAATTATAGATCTTGCGCCAGATGGAGCTAGGGTTGCCACCTTTCCCTTTAAGACCCAAGCTCATATGAAATCTACATGCTGCAGTGTCTTGCATTAAATGCATGCTGTATGGCTACACTGAAATCAATGCAGCCTGTATCATGCTTCTAATGGAAAAGCTAACCAGCCTTTCCTATGTAGATTTCAACATGTTTGGGCCTTAATGCAAAGGTAGCAACACTAGATGGAGCCTAAACACATATAAAATCTACATATTACAAGGCTTTATAGCAGTTTTATATGACATTATATATGGCTACATTAAATCTAATGGGACACACTTAGGAGCTTTAATTCAAAGGGTGCCCTGATTGCAAAGTGATTGCAGTTAAACAAATTTTATTCAACCATGCGACATGTTTTAATAGGTGTTCATACATGTCTTTAATGAACTGCTACATATCCCTGTAATATGTAGATTTCATGTGTTCAGGCTCAATCTATCACAAGCCCACAATATTGCTTTTAATTCCACAGCATCCTATATATTACTTCAGGGGTGTCTTTAGGCAAACTCCAATTGCCGCCTGTATGCGGCGCATGGTAACAAGGTGGGAGTGGCTTGTGTGGGCGTGGCTTGTGGTGGTTGTGCTGCTAGCCTTTTTGTCATTTTGAACTTGGCAACATTATTTGTACACTTTCTTTAAATAGACATTTATCCACACCATAATTCCAGAGGAAAAAGAATTTTACCCAAAAGAACCTGCCTCCACGTCAAGGTTGTTGTACTTTTAATAGGGCCCTAATTTACCTAAGTAGTCTAATCTAGCCTAACCTAACAAACTATCTAAAGCTAATCTAACTGTATGTAATGCCTTTTACAATATCTAACACATTTAGTAAAAAATATGAAAAAATAACACTGCAGCAAAAATTATGTTGGTTGAGCATTCTCATACAGTGGAACAGATACAGAGAACAGATGATAAAGGCCCATACAGTAAGAAAAGACGGTAAAAGTCCCACAGTGAGGACAGGCATTAAAGTCCCATACAGTGAGAACAGACAGTAAAGGTCCAATACAGTGAGAACAGACGGTAAAGGTCCCATACAGGGAGAAGAGGCAGTAAAGGTCCCATACAGTGAGAACAGACAGTAAAGGTCCATACAGTGAAAATAGACGGTAAAGGTCCCATACAGTGAAAACAGAAGGTAAAGGTCCCATACAGTGAGAACAGACATTAAAGGTACCATACAGTGAGAACTAACCGTAAACGACCCCTACAGTGAGAACAGACAGTAAAGGTCCATACATAAGAGCAGATAGTTATGGTCCATAAAGTGAGAACTGACAGTAAAGGCCCCATACAGTAAACAGATAGTAAAGGTCCCATACATCAGTCAGAACAGACAGTAAGGGACCCATACAGTCAGAAAAGACAGTAAAGTTCCCATACACTGAGAACAGACATAAAGGTCCCATACACTGAAAACAGACAGTAACGGTCTGCTACAGTGAGAACAGCAGTAAAGTTCCCCGTATAGAATAGACAGAAAAGGTCATACATATTCTATCCTCTATCTCTCACATTCTCTCTCTCCCTCTCCTACAGTCTCTGTCTCTATCTCTCACACACTCTTCCTCTCCTTCAGTCTCTATTCTTATCTCTCACACTCTTTCTCCTAGTGTATTAACTTTCTCACAAACATAACTCTCTAACATACACACTCTCACGCATACTCTACACACACTCTACACATACTGTACATACACCCTCACTCACACATACTGTACATACACTCTCTTACACATTCTGTACATAAACCCTCTCACACACATACAATGGTTGGCACCAAATCTGGTAAAATCATTAGCAAACTCTGATAAATGGTTGGCACCCAGACTCTAATAAATGGTTGGCACACAGATATTGGTTAAATCAGTGGCACAAGCTCTGATAAAGGGATGGCACCAGACGCTAATAAATGGTTGGCGCACCGATACTGGTAAAATCATTGGCACAAACCCTGATAAATGCTTGGCACAAAGATACTGGTAAAATCATTGACAAAAACTCTGATAAATGGTTAATATAGATATGAGTACACATTCACAGTTTGTGTACTTTATGTTTTTTTCAGCATAGTTCTCTTTAATCACTCTCCAAAATCCTTTGTCCTTAACTGTTTAACCCTTAGACCCCTGTCCCCCATGCTGCATTAAAATTGTCGGTGTCTGCCCTTGCATTCAATAAACAGGTCTTAAATGTGCCTCTGACATGGGGACAGAGGGTTCACTAGTAAGAAGCCAGTCTAACGCTGCTGATGGATCATCAACAGGTCCTGGCTGCTGCCTTCCTCGTGCCACGGTGGACGGCCCCAGGTAGTGATGTCAGACGTCGCTTCGTCAGACGCTGACGTCACGTGAGGGCCGTATGTGGTAGTGATTCCGCCCATATGGAGGGCTTCCTCTTCTCTACCCGGCGCTGTGCGCCGGTAAGTGATTTTTTCCCCACTAAAATGCCGCTTCCCAGCCACATTGAAACAATGCCACTCTGCTTCATTGTCTCAATGGGCTCATTAGTGAGATGGCTCTGATTACTTTCAATCTGCCCAAAAAATGTCTTAATGCTTGCAGTCTTACAGCTTGCATTCCATCTGCATAACCTTCAACATCACTCCTTTAATATGAAGCACACCTGATCTTTTTAATGAGCTCCTGCAATGCATTCTCAATAGTGTATCATCTTAAGATAATAAGAAAACTTCACTATCTGAAGGTAAACGAAACCTTCAAAGCAGATCAATTCATCTCCACATTTTTCCTACTATCGGATAGAGTTAAAGGATAAGTATACTCAAAAAAACAAATAAAGTTAAATGGTAGCTGAATCCCTAACTAATCTTTTACCCCCCCCCTCCTTTTTAGGTCCCTTCAGAGCCTACCTGTGCCCTTGTAAAGTGCTGGCCATCTTGGAACATGTATGCAGTCCGGTAAGCTCCACCCCGAGACTTGCTGGACTGTTTCCAACTTTTGTCCAAATATCCAGTGGCAGTTCAATCCGTGCCCATGAGTGCGGGCATCATCACGCTGCACGCACGCGTCATGACGGCACTCTGGTTTGCACTGCCACACATGGTGTTGCACTGCCACTGCATATTTGGACTCAAGTTGGAAACGAGGTCCAGCAAGTCTCTGGGGGGGAGATTACGGACTGCATACATTTCCAAGTGGCCAGCACTTTACAAGGGACACAGTAGGTCTGAAGGGGGGGAGGTTAGTTAGGGATTCAGCTTTATTTGTTTTTTGAGTATACTTATCCTTTAAGCAATATATCTACTATTTAGAAATTATACGAAAAAACAAACATTGAAAATGAAAACTTTGAAGTTAGGAGAAAGATATAAGGTGAGTGAAATGGGTGAAGACGTTTTTGAATTTATGATATTAACCTATTTTATGTTGATTCAAGAATTTTACCAATTGCCATTTACAGTTGAGCGGGAATTTATTTCTGATAGACTGGTTTTGTTTTTTTGCCTATCTGTTATGGTAGCATTATCAGTCTTTATTTAATTCAAATACTTGGTTGCTAAGTTGTGTTTCCATTCTACACAGCAACAGTGCAGTTGTTTTACAACAACAAAAGGATATCCTGATACCTGTCTGGAAACTGCAACATTTACTATTTGTCTTTAATTTATACAAACCATCTTCATTGCGTGGCGTAGCTACAGTTTATGGGCCCTGATGCAAAATTGGGCATGGGCCCCCCAACACCGCCGCAAACACAAATTGTCACCGCAAACCAATAATCATTGGTAAAATGCTTTATATGTAACAACTGGTAAAATAGTTGGCACAAAGACTGGTTAAATGCTTGGCATGCAGACACTGATAAACTGGTTGGGAAACTGGCACTGAACAAGCCAGACGCTGGTTAAAGGCTTGGCACACAGACAATGGTAAAAATGCTTTGTACACAGACCACTGGTAAAAACGTTGGCACACAGACTGGTAGTTTTGGAACCTTAGCACAAAATGGGGCCCTTCTTGGCCAAGGGCCCTGGTGCGGTCCATCCCCTGCACCCCTGGTAGCTATGCCCTACTTCATTGTTCATGCATTAGCTACTACACTTTGTTTCAATGCACCAAATCTGGCCAAAGACATCATTGATTTGGAGTTCAGAAATAAGGCTATAGGGACAGCCTTATGGAAAGAGCTTGAATTAAGTTAACTGCATTCAGTAGGCAAATCTAATTGTAAAAATTTTGCATACATTAGGTGCATCCCTAATTATTTAGTGTGGTAGATGTTGTTAGAATGTAAATTCAAGGAGAGTTTGTGTTGAATGAGTAGCTTTCTTTTTCCTTGTGTCCTTTGCATGATTTCTTTTAATCCTCTTTAGTGCTAATGTTTGAGAATGTGATCTAACTTTCTATTTATAATACTATTCTGTTTGTTCCTAACTTCCTCTGTCTAACAGCGGACAAGCCCAGGGAGTACTGAATGAGTCGGATGACCCGAGAAAGGTGTGTAACAGATAACAAGCCAACTTCTCGTCATCTATCTGTGCCTTGCTTCTTGTCAGCTCTCACTGTGTTTTGTGTGGCTTATTCTGAGTTTGCATTGCTATTAGCCAAATATCAATGATATGCACTTAGTTTTTATTTATTTTATAACAAATAGCAATGATTTGATTTGGAAATAACTGTGTATGCATATATATATATTTTTTTTTTTTTTGCCCTCAAAATCATCCCTTAAACCAATATCTCAAGCAAAAAGGCTCAATTTTAAATCAGTGCTACTAATTAACATTTGTTCATATAGATAGGAGTGGGCTTTGTTTTTCACTGTTCGTATATATTTGATGCCCTATTTGAAAATCTCACTAATTAAGCCATTATTGGGAAATCAAAAGACCAAACACACAACACCTTTTGTAACTAACAATATACTGTCTTTAAAAGGCATGTCTATATTTTTGAGAATAAATTGCATTTTGAATAAATAGAACGGCCAGGATGGAAATATATATATATATACCATAGAAAAATCTGTGTCCAATCATTTTTAATATAGAGACTTAAGATGTAATTGATGTTCACAGAAAAAAAAACCTCAGTCACATTTAATTTTTGATTTTCTTTGAACGTTGAAAGTTTCCAAGGCAACATATTATTTCCCTACATTTCAAAAACATCTTTTTTGTACAGTTTGCATTTTTACAGTTACTCTCAAGAAACCTCTGAAAAAACACAATATAGTGTAAATGACCCACATTGTGATAAAAGCAAGCAAGGCATTTTTAAAAAAATAAAATCACAATTCTATATTTCTATAGGCTATTACAAACATCAATGATTGAATAGGGCTAGCAATGAAAGAACCAAACTTACAAATGCAAATTATATAGGCCAAACCTAGACAGCCCATTTATCATGCAACCTTATCCCCCTAAACAACTAATACATATAATGGGTCTCTGGCCATGAGTACCTTACAATCCAGCGGTTGCCTTGAAGTTTAAGCAATTCGATCTGATATATTTGACCTACCATATCTTAATGATTAAATAATGGAATTTGTGCAGGTCTCACCAGATTAGGGGCTGATGCAAAAGGGTGCAAATGTTTACTCATGCTATTAATCTGCAGTACCCAATCTGATGTTATCTAGGCAGTATCCCAGTAGAAAGCTAACATCTGATTGGTTGTGGCAAATAAATAGCACATCTTACTGGATCGGCCCATAAATGTCTCATACCTACATACCTGGATTCATATGAATAATACTTGTTTGAAGAAGAGAAAAATAAAAATGTATATTTTTTTTACATGCCTCCAAAAATATTCCATTTCCATTCATCCTATAGTCAGATTTATTAATGTCCTTCATGGACTTTTTTTGGTTCCTATCAAAGGAAACCACAATAACCAAATGTTTTTACTGAAATGACGCAATAGCTTAAATTAGCACATTTTGAAATTGTATATTCCAAAAAGGATTAGGTAAATTATTAAATAGCGGGGGGAGGATAAAATGACAAAGACAGACAACAAAATGCTATAGAATCTTTTCTTGTTTTGTCCTTTGTAGGACCTGTAATATATGAATTCATTTGTGCCTATTTGTTAAGGCTATGTCCACCCCTAAAATAAAAATTTAATTATGCTCCCCAATGTCCCCCAGCCCAACCGCATGTTTTGTTTTTTAAAAAGGGGTGGTTCATAAAGTACTTTAAGGGATTACCGTGTGTCTCCGATGAATTGGGAGTGGTGCTCAAATGCTTACGTCTTGGAAGCCACTCCTCCTTCGTCCCGTCCCATCTCGTAGTCCGCCTCGCTTGCCGGCCCTCTGCTTGCGAGAATGCAAGCAGAGGGGCGGGACCGGCAGTCGCGTCTGTGATTGGCTGAGCGGCGCCATCACGGACGCGGCTGCCGTTCATTCAGTGCAGCGGAGGAAAGCGGGAGAGTAAGTAAGAGTTTGGGGAGCTTTTTAAAAAAACAAACATGCGGTTGGGGCTGGGGGACATGGGGGACAGCATGTTAAGGGGGTTTAACGCTAGGGGAGGGATAGTAGAACAGGAGGGGAGGGAGGGGGAGAAGGGCTGCAGCACGCATGGCAGGAATCTCGGAGGCCAGGTAGCAGGCAGTGTCCTATATGGACCTGCTAGCCTCCTGGTGGGCAGTTTTTGGAACTTTGGGGGACTACAGGAGAACCAGATGGAGTTGGGATGTGAGGTAAGGATTAAACTACCTACAACATGGTGGGGCCAGTAGTTGGGGGGATATGGTTTTTGGGGGTGGACATGCCCTTTAAGCAATGAGTATTGGGTATAGCAGCCATTGTTAGGGATCTTGCCAAGGGAATGAGATCATTTTGGAGTCAGGAAGGAATTTTTCCCTCCTTTTTAGCAGTTTTTTTTGCCTTCCTCTGGATCAACTGTTAGGTAGGGTAAAAAAAAAAAAAAAGGGGTGAATAGGTTGGACTTGATGGACGTATGTCTTTATTTAACCTCAAATACTATGTTACTATGGTAAATTGCAAGAATCACCATCACAATTACTATTGGTCTGCCCAATTTGGATACACACACGACCAACAGACACAATTTACTTTATAGTGGTTTTGTACACCTTGTGTTAAAGAGCAGTAGTACATGAAGTAGTCATTTATCATACAGCTGTATTCTTCATACAATTGTGGCACCTGCTGGATGGTGAATGACATATGTATGTACCACTGCCCATAAGATACGTGTAGTAACTGAAAACATTTATGGTAATTTCCAAACCACATTTTCAACTGGGACCTTGTAACACCTCCATCACTGGGGGGGGGGAGGAAATATCATTAAAGACTGGGGATGAACCAAACTGGCCAATTTCATTTCAAAATCGGATTTTTTGAAAAGTTTAAAAAAATAGGAATATAACCTAAAAGTCAGTGGGAAATTAACTTTGTACAAATGGCATAGGGACTTGGGAAATGGTCTGGGGGACATGTAACAGTGCCCACAACCTTTTTTAAAAAAACAAATCATTCAATAATGGAGTTTTCAGCAGTCTGCATTGTATTTTTGATATCTCGATATTTATGATAAAATATTAGAAAATTTAATAGAATTCTAAAAATACCATAGGATGAAATGTCAAAACTGTGAATGTTCTGAAAGTTCCATCGGAACCGGGTTTGTATCAAACCCAAAACCCATCCCTATTTTTGTGGTTAGAAATTCCCTTATAGAGGGGAATCACCTGAACATAATAAATGGCTAGATTTTAGTCATCCTTTAAACTTTATAGTGTTCGTAACATTTAGAATTTCCAACCACAATCTTATGCTAAAATCCGTTCCGCCTGGGGTTTCGTGGATTTTCGGAAAAATTAGAAAATTTGTGTAACAACACTGTAAAGTCAATGGGAGAAAAAAATCCGCACATATCCACTTAAATACAAGGTAAAATAGCAATGATAACTTACTGTACATGGCTCTGGGACCTAGGAAATGGTCTGGGGACACCTACATATATCCAGACCTAAAAAAAAATAACTTTCCTCACGATCACACTGTTTTTCGAGCTTCCACATTCTATTTTTAAGCCGCATTTCGAAAATTTCCGAAAATTCGAGTTTTCATGTAATTTTTGAGTTTTCAAGGAATTTTAAAACATTTTGCAAAGCGTGATACAGTAACTTACTGTAAATGGCTCTGGGATCTCGGAAATGGTCTGGGGAACAGACCAATCTGATTGTAACCAATTCTGATTGAAAAAGAATCTTATTGGTAAGTTATACCAATCAGATTCTTTCTAAAATAATTTAAATGTATCCAATCAGAATTGATTACAACTAAATGTGAAGTTTAAAAACCCTCCAGCTTGAAGCCTGTTGTTTGCAGTGTGGCACCATGCCGAAAGGCCACTGACGTGGAGATCCGCTAATGGAGTGGGTAGGTGAACACTCCCCTAAGTCTATTTTTTGTATAGGTTATTGAGCGAGGAACATCAATTCGAAAGTTGGATAATTAACGAAAATTCAATAATCATTAAAAGGTCAGAAGTTCAAAATCCGGAATAGTTTAGGTCCATTCAAACTGTTAAAGCTTGGATTCAGGTTCGGGTCCAGTCCATCTCTAGTCAGGAACTTCCTACTGTGCTTGTTCAAAAATCCCCCCCCCCCCTCTTAAAAATCCTGCACTTGCCCCTAGATTTGAAGCATTCCAATGGGCACCAGGCACGTACAGTGCCAGAAGTGCAATATAATGGAGGGGCTACATAGCTCTGTCTGGCACATTGTTTTGGCATCCAGACCACTGTTTTGGCCCTCCAGAATTGGTTCATTAATTGATGAACGTCCAGCGTAAATGTACAGCTGCGATCGTACATTATAACGCCATACCACGTATTTTTAAATAGGGCCCTTAGACCTCTAAACGGCCTAACACTAAATTTGTCCAAAAAACGTATAAGGGGATTAGTCCTTAAAAGGACTTTTGGGTCCCAAATTGTGTGAATACAGGAGTGGCTAACAACAAGTTCTAGTCCACCACACTGAAATTCACACACACAAAGCTCAAAAAGCCAAAAAAAACCTCTCTAACCCCTACACTGTCATTTCTCCACTAAACTCACTTTAACACACTGGAAAAATGGTGCCTGTCTAGCTGCCTTTTATACCCAGGGGGTTGGCATGGATAAAAATAGTTGCTGTTGGTGAATTTGATACATGAATATCTTTGAAAATTTTTGAATGTGGGTTCTTGAAATCCAGAAAGTGGAACTCCAGAAAGTGGAACTCCAGAAAATTCGAGAGTTACACGGATTTGCAGATCTCGGAGATCCGCCGTGGAACTGGGTTCTGATCCGTAGTGGAACTGGGTTCGGATCCGTGATCCGTGCCATCTCTAGTTGGTATGTCAATTATTTCTGAAGGAATCTGATCGTATCCAGTCAGAATTGGTTACAATCAGATTAGAATCTGATTGTCTGTTCTCCAGATCCAGGTCCCAGAACCATTTACAGTAAGTTTCTGTATAATTTTTACCACATTTTCGAAAACTCCTTGAAAAATCGAATTTTCTACAATTTTCAAAAATTTTGGACCACAGTTAGGAAAAAATTCAGAAAGCGGAATTCTGGAGAAGCCACAAGATCTGCAATTTGCGGATCTCGGAAATCAGACGCAGATCCGGGGTTCGGATCCGCGAACCTGCCATCTCTAGTCACCATAATAAAAATATGTAATATTGTGTATGGACACTATGAAGTCATTTTATAACCATCTATATACACATTACAGGGATAAGACAAGTTTATATTTAAATACATGTAACTATTATGCGAGCTTTACTTTCCATTAACTAAACTCACATTACATATATTCGCAGATTTACAAACAATGATTTGCAGAACAGAACAGAAATTAAGTGTTGGCTATTCAGTTTTACAATCTGCATTTAGGGCCAGAATGGAAAGTGTAGTGAAGCAGAACACAATGTAGTCACATACTGCTGAAGTCCTTACACACAGTAAACTTTCATTATTAAAAAGCTGCATTGATTTTAGGGGCTAATAAATGTACTTCATAGACTTTGTTTTACAAAATGCCATTATCAAACGAACGGTACAATTCAGTCAGCTGCAAAATATAGCCAGGGTCTTATTCTTGCATTACCATCACTTTTTAGCTGTTAAATTCCTGATTGAAAATAAAACAACTCATGCCTCTCAGATTTGTTGCCTTGGATGCTGTTCTTTGTGTATTAACTCTGGTAAGACCTCCAGCACTTACAGTAAAAAGTTCCATCAAAGTAGCTAGGGAATTTTGATAACATATATATGTTATTTGATAACATAATATGAAGGATCCTCCAGATTTGACACTCTCACTAAAAAACAGTATAATGTTTTAAACCTTTTATCAATATACTAATGTTGTTACATGTGTGCCAAGATAGGACACTAGGTCACTGCAAGTAAAATAATTGTCACGTGATATGTTTCATGAATGTTCCACTCTATTAAGTGTAGCAAGCAATACAGAAGTACAAGTCTTTGAAACCCTAGATAAGAAGTGACCTAGGAGGTGGGACAGTATTAGGACATTTCTTTAGTACCCTTACTGCAGAGACAGATGCATTGTAAGGTCCAAATTATTAAAAAACATGGGTCAGTTTTATAAAACCACTGTGTTCAGAACTTATCATTTAAATATGAAAAACGTACACATAATGGCAGTGGTGCTTGCTAAATACAGATCTAGATAAATACATTGGTTTTATACATACCCAACATTTTCTGTATAATCAGGAAATTGATTATACAGTATTATCTGTAAACAGGGCAAGAGATGAGGTGGTTTCTTACATAATAATTCTTTATTTTGCTTAAAAGCGTAACTGCAGATTTCAATTTTGAGCTGTTAGGTACAGATTAGGAGAACTTAAGCATAAGCTCTATACAGATGGAGCACACTGTACTAATAATTCTAGTGAGCGTGATTGTACATGTCCTAATGGGGGGGGGGATTGAGCGTGTTTGGGCCTAATTTATCTCAATTATCTAGCTCATGATTCTCTATTTTGTCCTTTTATAATAAAGTATAAATAATTTAAAGGAACATAAATCAAGTTTTAACTCCAGCAAACATTTTTGGTTGGTAATTGTATTTATTTGGTTGTCTAATTGTATTTATTCATTTCTTAAATGCATCATTTTAAGGAAGTGCAAGTTTTGTACTTTTGTGTATGCACTATTTGTATAATATTTTTTTAAAAAATTAAAAAAGATTGTTAAAACAAAGGCACAGATGGTATGTTGAGTAGAGAGTATAAAAGAAATGCTGAAGTTCGGATAAATTTAAAAAAGATGCAAGGGACCGTTTAGCCTGCGGTTCTCCATCAGGTTCTAAACTACATCTCCCAGCATTTCTAGTTCGTTTAGATATTGCTTATCAATGCTGAAGAAGTGCAATTTGGACACCCCTCAAGATAAAATCTAATTAAAGATTAACAATAATAATAATTTGTAATTTTTTTATTGTCTTTTTTTTTTTTACTTTATAAAGCTTTGGGTTCAAAAATGCTTGTGAGGTGTATGCCCTTTGTATGCTACCCCAAAACAAGACCAGGTTAAACAGAATTATAAAAGAGACCCAAACCCAATCTCCAGTTCTTTATGACCAGATTTAATAAATGCCTTATTTCTGTGTATATGATGTAAATATGTGGTGTATCAGAACTTATAATAAAATAAAATTGTAAAGTTACAATTAGATTTCTAATTTCAAACCAGAATTTTAAGATTATTGAAAAAGAACTTGAATGGAAAGCGAACACAAAACATTGTAAGAAATGTCTAAAGGTATTTACTATTTTATTCCTGACCTTTGGATTAAACCCTGTAAGATGTATCATCACTTGTGAAAAAAACCCCAAGAAAAATGTATAGTTGAAACCTTGTTATTTTTACTTGAAAACTTGCGGCACAGCAATGAACAAATAAATCATATTTCTGTAAAATTTGTTTCATGTGGTTGTCCTTTTTTTTTCTTTCCATTTTTACCAGAGAAGGATGCCGCATAGAGAATGTTCTGAAGAACATCAAATGCAGAAAATATGCATTCAACATGATACAACTGCTGACATTTCCAAAGCACTACAGGCCTCCTGATGGGACATATGGAAAAGTTCATAATTAAATTCATTGCTGTTATATTGGAAAATATGAGAACATTGCAGGGAACATTGCTCAGAGTCACAAATGTCACATTCTGCTAATAATGTTAATTGAGATTAGAAGTCATAATCATTGAGTTCTGGACCTTAGAAGACTCGCACAGAGGCAGTACACACTCCTTTAAGCCGAGGTCTGTTTGATAAAGTAGTTGTAGTTTATCAATGGCAAATAGATACATATGAATAATAATAACTCGCCCAAATAGAAAACAAAATGGTTTCCATGAAAACTTTTTTAAAAATTTAATAGTTTGACTAAAACCCACCCCTATCGGCTATCAACTGATACGTAAATTGAAAAATTAAAAGTAAAACTAAGAGTTGCATCAGGTTCAATCAAATACTAGAAAATAAACAATTGCATGTAATAACTAAATTGCCAAATTTTCTTTTTGATTGATAGCCAGCTCTTTTAAAATAAACTTGATAACTGGCAATCTGTAGTTTCAAAAGAAATCACACTGATGCCCAATGACAAGAGGACACATTTTATTTTCTGTAAAACAAGGCTGATAAAGTTGTTCCACGTAAACCTGTAATCAGACTGAAAGAGAATTTCATGCATCAAATACATAGTAGACAAGGGATTCAATCTGTCTTGCAAAAGAAATCAAATTGCTCTTCGTAGAGTTGTTTTTTTTTTTGTTTTTTTTTTAAATCATGCAACAAAAATTGACTGTTTGTAAAGCACAAGGATGACCAAGCCACAGCTTTGTCAACATCCGCTGGACGGAGACAGGTTTGACATCCCCGCACTAAAGTTTTCAACAAAACATTGTCAATTAGTAATCCTTATTTATAAACAATTGTATATAATTATTTATTGGTAACATGCCATAAATTAATTGTTTTTGTTTGTTTTTTTACGTTTTTTTTTACAATCAAGTGTTTTTTAAACTATTTTTCCTTATGCTCACCTAAAAGTGACAGTAGATGGGGGGCCTCAGAAATCAGAGACATAGTGAAAATACACATCTTATTTATTGTGTGCTCTGGTTAATGGCCAAAAAAGAGTTAAACCCATGCTACGCAATGTAATATCAGGCTAGTGTGGGATTTACCCTTCTTTCCAATCTGCACCATTTCCATTAACGTCAACCACCTGATGTAAAATGAACAGCGTTAGTTTTTGCGCTACACTGTAAACGGATGTGTTAGACCAGAGCTCTTTACCTTCCGGGTTCCCATGATGCAGTGAATCTTAAAGTGTTTACCGCATCTTGGGAAGCTGGAATGTAAGAGGAGCATCGAGGTAAGTATTAGATCTCCTGAACAATATACAAAGAAATATTAAATGTCGAATTAGGTTATTAGGTAGTGGCAGGTACTACTTTTTAAAAAAATGTTTTACACATTTAATGAATCTTTATATTTAATTGAATGTTGTTACTTTTGATATTACACAGGTTTTTTTTTAAGACTTGAGAATTTAATGTAGATTATTTTGTACTCTGTGAACATTTCATGTGTTGCATCAAATGTGGTGTTTCCATATTTTTGACTATTCTGTTTTGTTGCAGTGTTTTTGTGTATGTGTTACCATTCCCATTGTAAACCATGTGGACATAGTTTAATCTGAATAAATGAAGCTATTTTTAGTTTTTCTTTAATGTCAACTTTATTGTTAATATTACAGTTTAAAATAGATTCCTGCTCAGGTAAACTTGCATAACAATTAAAGGGTATCTATACTCTAATTTTCAAATTGTACTTATATTCAGCAACATCCCACTACTTTAAAACTTTTTTCGGATTTTAAATCTGAGCTGTAGATACTGAGAAATAATCATTTTAATCACAGCATTTACAGGGAAAGACCTGTCACTCCAGGAGCAGATATTGTAATATGTGACCCATTAATGACCTCTTACTAGGATCTTTAGCTGCCTGACAGCACATTTTCTGCACCAATTAAGAGAATCAGCAGAGAAAAGAAAGCAGGGGGGGAGGGGGAGATGTGTAAGCAGAGCAGTGTCTATGGTGAGGCTGTGCAGAAGTTATAAGTGTCGCAGACACTACAAGGAGGCAGTGAGTAAGGGAGGGTGGGGGCAATTAGGAGCACTCGCTAAACATTAATAATTTAATGACAATGCAAGCACAGATACATATGTGAGTACCACCATTTTACTTCTCTCACATTGTAGTTTCAGATAATGTAAAGTTGTTTGAGTGGGTATAGTGGGGAGGTGGGGATTTTTTTTTAAATAACTAAGCTCAAGCACTGCAATAAATTTTGATCAGTTTTTTGCGCTATTTATTTGCACGAAAATAAACGCCTTTTCAATTGTGTCTTTGAAGCCGTTTTCGCAATGTATTAACGGTTAAGGGGGTTAATACATTGCAGGAACAAGTATAAGAAGGTTGTGAATGCAAAATCTATTGCATCTCTCCCTTGAATTTTCTCTATTTTATTATTAGGATATAATAAATAGTGTAAAACTCAAAAGGCGAATTTTATTTTATTAATAGGACACATTTTTTAGTATTGTTTATTTTCAGCCAACTGCAGCTAATTATCAAACCATTTCCATTAATATGGGAACATCCCATAGTGCTGTGTAAGAAATAGTCATGTTAATGGAACATTCCAGTAAGTAATGATGTTGCTGATGCAAAAATTCTGGTAAAAATGCAAAAAATGCAACAAAAGGAAGAAATTGTATCTATTTATAAATGGCTTTAAATAAAAAAAATGCCAAAAACAGCTCTGAAATTACACAATAGAGAGCAATCTCTCTTTTCGCAGTGATACCACACTTAACGCAATGAATAAGGCAAAAACTATCGCCACACATCACCACAGCGATACTTTTCTGCAAAGGCGAATAGCGCTATTTGTCATTGCGATGTCCTGCGAAATGGGGAAAATAGCGATCATTTTATAAATATGCCCCAATGTTTTTCTTTTTTTGCAGTGATTTGTCTTAAGTAACAAATGCTTAAATAAAATCAGATGATTTTAATGTGAACCAAAATCGTTTACTGGACGCTCGAAACATCAGCTACGTTGATGTCTCCAGCACCAGACGTGTCACTTGAGCCCTTCACTGAAAATACTATACTTAGCACATTGCAGCAAAGACGGTTCAAAGTAATGGCGCACATCACCGGGATGTTGCTTTTCACCCCGATAATGAACGCCTTTATAAATATGGCAATAATAATGTTTTTCTGCAGCAATGTGCGGCGGTACTTTAAATCTGAAAATAACAGATTTTTATAAATATGCCCCAATGTTTCCTGATGTCACATTCTCAGTACTCAGTAGGTATGGGAATCAAGTTCAGAACCATCTGGTACTGAAATGGACTTTCAAATTACAAATTACTTTCAAATAAAAACAAGTTACTGTATTTATGCAACAATATGTGCAATTTGTGTAACTCTGAACCAGAGAAATAAAGGATTAGTGCACATCTGCAGAAAAGTTTAGAAAATCCGTGTGAAGGAAAATGTATGATTGATGGAATGGTATTACTGTTCAAGAAGGACTTTCCTCTCAGGACACTCGGTAACATCAATCATCTAGGTGACCTTTATTATAACTTGGCTCATCTTCAATACACTCTGTGTCCATTGGTATAAACTGAGCTGTGAAATATCGCTTTTGGTTCAAGGAAGCCCTTTCAGGGTAATCTTTTAGCTGACAGATACAGGAAAGTCATAGAATGCGGGCAATAAAATTCTAGAATAAATTGTACAGTCCATTTAGGATTTCCTTCATGTGTTTAAAGGGCATGTCCACCCCCATGTCTAAAATTTAACCCACTACTGGCCTAACTGTAAAGTTTTTTAAAAAATCATTACCATTCTCCTCTGCTCCTTATGGTTCTCCTGCAATGGCTGTCCAAAGTCCAGGAAGCTGAACAGAATGAGCAGTCTTCCTGCAAAACTGTCTCCTCTCTTGCCTCCAGGAGTTAGTGTGACATGCTCTGGAGAGCCCTTTAAAACCATACATTCACATAATACATAAATAACAGCAAACTGATGTAAATGATAAAACTAAAGCCTATACACATCTACAATTTATATCATTGTAAAAACGTTACAATTAAAAAGTACATGTCAATAAAACAAAACCATATTGATTATACCAGGCCCTTTTATAGCCCACAATGCTTTGCATTTGCTGTACAAGCTGATTTTGTTTAACCATAACCTGGAACACAAAATAGGAATGATTTCGGACTACTACTGGATGTATAAAAGGGGGTATTTGATTAAAAAGGGAATGTTCTCCTGAGAAGTAATTTTTTTAAAAGTGTTAAAGGACATGTCTACTCTTAAAGAGGTACTGTGGTCTCCATACAAGTGGCCTTTATTAAAAAGAGCACACTCCTACCTTTTAAAATGGCTCCAAGGTCATGGTTTTAGCTGCAGGCTATCCAAAGTTACAGCAGTATAAAAGGTGTTTTTTCTAGCCAGTGCTGTGATTTGTGACATCACCAGCACCATTACTATGCCCCCAAGTCTCAGCCTTGAAAATAGAAAACAATTGGCGGCTCAGGTCTCACCTCACAAAGGTTCCCAGATACGTCTGCCTGGTGTGCATATACAGCTTGGGGACATCCACTCCCTTCATGTATCAGCAAGTAAGAACCTGTTGCACTACACTAGCGATATTAGTATAAAACGTAATTTTTATTAATAGTTTAAAATTCACCAGCAGGATGCTGGCTTGTATACAAAAATGGGATTAACCTGACATGTTTTGGATGGAAGGTGCATCCTTAATTTTAGGCCTATGATTGGAGCTGCATCATAACCCTGAACCCCAAGCTTCTAAATAACTTTTAAAGCTAGCCCATAAAAATAAAGAATGGTTGTGGGTCTGTAACTAGCTTTAGAAAGTATGACTTACACAGCACATTATGTGACTCAGACAGTCAGGACAGACAAAGAAGTCTAACTTTACAAGCCTTTAACTTACAACATTGTCCCAACAGACAGAGCACATTCACAAAGATACAACAGCTGTGTCACACCGCTCCCTGAGCCGTGGCTGCTGGATGATTTATGAAATGAACCTTTGGATACTAGGGGTCAGCTCCCATAATCCATCTTTGCTGGGAGACACCTAGCTAAGTGTATGCAGTACACTTTACATGACAAGAAAGCTGCAGCCTTGCATTCTAGAAGCTGACAGCCAATCATTTAATTAAATAAAACAGACATTTCAGTGCAGTTTTTGTGTAAGCGTATTTAATTTCTCTTGTCTCTAACAATTATATATTCCTTTGCTTTTTATACAAAAAGACAAGTTATCATTGCAGTTTATTTCTATGCTAGCATTGATGTAAGAAATAGAATATTAACATTTCAGAAGAAAAAAAAATTAAGTCAATCTGCTCTGCCTTCTGATTGCTTGTGAAGGTTCTCATTCATCCAGGTCATGGTATATCTGTTGTATTCAATTAGATCAACTGGACTTGAAGTTTAGTTCTTGAAGACGTTTCGCTAGTCATCCGACTGGCTTTCTCAATTCAGAATGACTTGTACAAGAATCTGTGGCAATTATATACCCTGGAAAATCCCAATTAGCATATCACAGCCAAGTGTTAAGGGCGTGATTGGATAGTGGCTAAGAGGTGTTACAGGAACGCCCAGAGTAAGGTGTCAAAACAGCATTGTACATGGCAGACAGATGGTGTCGAACCCCCCCACCTCTATTTAGGCTTGGTTTCTTCATTTTCACATAAATGGCCTCCTTAACACCTCTCTTGAACCAGTCACGTTCCTTTGCCAATATGTTAACATTACAATCTTCAAAGGTGTGTCCTTTATCCTTAAGATGCAGGTACACGGCTGAGTCCTGACCCGAGGAATTGGCTCTTCTGTGCTGGGCCATACGTTGATGCAGTTGCTGTTTGGTCTCCCCCACATACAAATCAGAGGACAGAGTGGGGGTCTCTGGGCTTCTAGCGCCCATTAATGTAACAGGTTTAATGTCTTATTTAATGTCAAAATAAGTTATTTTTGAAAACATTTTTAGTTAATTCTTGCAAACTCTTCCCTAATGTTTAAATAATATTCAGTAACATAAACTAGTAAAATTAGGTTAGTTATGGATACCGTATTTTGGGGAAACCATATTTTTTTGTACATTCTGATTCAACATTTTTCTGAGGCTTTAGTTGCCTCCTTGCATGTAAATGTGACTGATTTGCATTAATCTAAATTTTAAAGGATGCCAGTTTGAATATTTCAGTATTGATTTAGAATTGGCAATGGCTGGCACTTAGCTAGTTTTTTTTTCACATAAGCAGATGTGACTTATATGCATTAATGAAATATGAAGTGATGAGCAGTGATTTGAAAGTGGTTTTGGTGGCTTATGAAACCATTACATCAAACAAAGTTAATAAGATTAGTACTGTGGTTGGTTGCTGAAGAGAGCCCTTGAAATCTCATGAATGGTTAATCACCTTTGGATACATTAAACTTATTTAAAATGATTTTCAAGGGGCTACTTTGGCTTCCTTATACAATTTAATGCTTTTTATATTTGGAATTGAAATATCATTACCTGTGCCTCCCTCTTTGTAAGTTAGTGCTTTGGCATTTTATATCCCAGAGACGCCAATGTTATCTTCTGCTTCACCTGCTATTCCTCACTTACTCAATATTAATTTTAAACAGATGTCCCCAGAGCAGTCATTGATAGGAATATTCTGTTTGATGCAGGTGATTAAAGCTTGTCCCTTGTTTTAATGTGAAACTGTTTATTTTAACCCAAGTGGATTGGGAATTTTTCAGTAACAGCAAATAATCACTGATAATTGTTTTACTGTGATTTTTTTTTAAAAAAGCAAAAGAAATATAGTTAAATAGGCTCCCACCGACCATTATCAACAGGCGGCAAAACCAGCTGGGATGTTGCTAATCCTGTTCAGCAGTATCTGTTCATTATACCTACATGACAGCCAGCGTCTGATCTGAAAGCCTGTTGGATTCAGATAGCATTGAATCCCGTCTGCTGTCCTCACGTTTGTAATGATGTGAAAGAAGAAACAGCTTCAAAGAGATTTCCTTTGCCATAACAGTCATGTTTTTGAAGAATAAGCAGAAATACCCAGTCAATTAAAAAAAATTAACCCTCCTGGATGTGCATGTCATATTAAATGGCAGCTGACAGTGGTACCTGGAATTCTGAATGGGCAACTACACCCTAAAATTACAGTAGGAGTATTCCTAATTAAACATAATTAGTTTAGGTTGTGAGGTTCTTGCTGTTTTTTCAGTTTCCCTGGCCGAAAAATTGTCTCACCTGAACTCAGACAGGCACAATAAAAGCTGCATGCATTCAGCGACAAAACATTTAAATTAAAGCAGAGAAGGAAGTAGGAAAACTTGCTACTGCCTTCCTAAAAAGATTTAGGGGGAAAGTTTGTTTATAGTTTGTGATTGCCCTTGAAATACCTGGGGAAAGACCCCTCTAAAATGCAAAAGTACAGAAGGACAAAGTTAGATACTAGTCTTGCAGTTCCTATGGACTCACCACTAGAGGTTGGGTGAGATAGTCCCTGCAGTTTCAATTGACTTACCACTAGAGGGAGAAGTAAGAAAGACACACGGAGGCATGGAGACCAACAGAAGATTAGTAGGGGGGGACTCTGGGACGAGTGGGGGTCTCTGGGATAGAGGGGGGACTCTGGTACAGGGGTGGACTCTGGGACAGAGGGGGGATTCTGGCCTTGGGGCACTTAGGGGGTCTCTGGGCTTGGGACACGGAGGGGGGTCTCTGGGCTTGGGACACTGAGGGGGGTCTCTGGGCTTGGGACACAGAGGGGGGGTCTCTGGGCTTCTAGCGCCCATTAATGTAACAGATTTAATGTCAAAATAAGTTATTTTTGAAAACATTTTTAGTGAATTCTTGCAAACTCTTCCCTAATGTTTAAATAATATTCAGTAACATAAACTAGTAAAATTAGGTTAGTTATGGATACCGTATTTTGGGGAAACCATATTTTTTAAGGAGATAATGTCACAATATATGATCTGGGACAAGCCCACAGTATATAAAGTATATACACAGTATACAAATATAACCACCACCCCACCCCCAGTGAGTCCCAGTAGATGCATCTTTTTCTGAGCAGTCTGCATGCATCCCACAGCCCATGGGTTTGGCATTCATTGACTACACCTCACAGTAAATGCTGCTTACAATTATTGGTTAATAGATTAGATTCCTGACTTGCAAATTGCTGAATATAAGAGGAAAGGCTGCAGTTTATAATATGTTATTATTTAATTTTTCCTATTTAAAATGGCAATAAAAAATACAGCTTTGAATAAGCAGTGAATGCCAAACAGCAGGATTTCCTCCCATAAGTAATATGTTTGGAAATACATTTGTGTTAATATATTTTCATAATAGTAATGTTTTGAAGAATTCCCATAGGGATAATGCATAAATAAATCTGACTCTTCTGATGCCTGTCTACAAATCAAAGGGTAAATGTCAATCCTTGAAAGAAAATAAAGCAGTACAATTGCATACTACATATGTATATCTGCAGAGTAACTGGTTCCCTAAAATGGTAACCATTGTGGGGATCTGACATTACTCATTCCCATTGGCGGCCATGACATATAAGCGGCGTATTACACAACATGGTGAAATGTTTCTAATTGTTAAAGGAACACTTTATCTGTGCATTAACAGACAGCTCTCCATCTCCACCTTTCTCTTCATTAACATATGCTTGCCTATGTCAGAGATTATAGAAGTTTCAATAACACTGCCTAGGGGAGGTGCCAGAGGACAGTGTTTTACTGAGTATTGGGCCCTATTTATAAAAAATCGTTATCGTTATCGTAAAATACCGATCGTTATCGTAAAATAACGACCGGGGTTTTACCAATAACGGTCGTTATTTACCGATAACGGTCGTTATTTACCGATAACGGTCGTTATTTACCGATAACGACCGTTATTTACCGATAACGACCAGTATTTAACGATATCGGTAAATAACGGTCGTTATCGGTAAATAACGGTCGTTATCGGTAAAAACCCGGTTGTTATTTTACGATAACGATCGGTATTTTACGATAACGATAACGATTTTTTATAAATAGGGCCCATAGTGTGCAATAAATTTAGATGTGAAATCCCCTTAAAAACTGTCCATTTCTGTTCAGTACCTTTACCTGATGATATATCATCACAGTTGACATGCTGAAGAGCTACCTGGGAACATTTTCTTACCTGAAATTAAAAGTCTTTGTTAACCCAGTACACTTTTCCTTTTGATAAAATGTGCTAAACGACACTATTTCATGGACACTATTTCCTAAGCCTCCAGTTACCTTTATATCTATGATGCGCTCCACAATGTTAGATATTACCAGATCCAACAGAGCTCCTTTTCTAGTAGGAACTTCAACCACCTGTGAGAGAAAGCAAATTCAGGAACTCATCGCCCTTTTCTGTGTTGGCAGTTCCACTCCACCAATCAATGTCATTATGATTATGTGCATTAGGGTATTTAGATTTCACATCAGGACAGGCAAAAAGGAGCACTTAATTGCTGCATATAACCGAAGGAAGAGCTCACATCCTTGTTTGAAATTATAATTATAATGGAGACTGGAACACTTGTGCAGATATAACTACTTACCGAACTGCAATCCTGCGGCATTGCAGTTTGTCTACTTTCTGTTCCCCTGTGCTCCTTCCTCTCACCCATGTGCCCCAGTGCGCCTCATTTGGCAAAGTCAGAGGAAGGGGGGAGCACTGGGGAACTAACAGGAGATACACTGACATGCGGCAGGATTATGGCTCGGTAAGTAGTCATATCTGGGCTTAGGGTCTGAAAGTTAGACACGTGCTCCTGTCTCCATTACAATTATTATTTCGAACAATGAAGGTTCTTTTTTTTTAAAGTGAACTATTCCTTTAAGTAACCAGTTGTGTTTATTATATAGCCTAACTGTAAATGGAATTAGCAGTAAAACAGTGCTATCCTCATTTTTCTCTTTTAGTTTTCACTGATCTGTTCTTCATTAAATAGTTTCAAGGACTTCAGGGCAAACTCTGTATTTGTTACCAAGACGGTAATTGTTTGTGGATATTTTCTTGCTATAAACACAATATTTTTTAATAACATTCATAACAGAAATGTGAAAGTGATAAATTCCCAAAACCACCAATGTTCTCTGTTGTATTTTACTTGTTTTGAAAAATAAAATTAAACATTTAATCTTCATTATGTGACTGTCTAGTGCAAAGATCGTCAGTGGTAAATTCTATAGGATTTGGACTTTTCCTGCTTGATGCCTAATAGTTCTAAAATGTTAATGTTATTTTCTATACATTAAGATTGTAAATAAAGCCATGTACATTCTCTTACTCTCTTCATAAGATCCCTTTTATTGTCAAATCACATCATCATAAGACATGGCTGCACCGTTTTCTGCGTGTCCATCCACTTTCTCAAGCAACAAACATTATTCCTGCCATAATATCATGTGATATCCGTCCACCAATCAGATGGCTTAGATAAATCATATTGTATGGATTTACATAATGTTACTCATTCAATTATCCTATCAATTTAATCAATTAGACACAATATGTAATAAACCTACATTACTGTACCTGTTTGAAATTTAAAGTATAGGTTCACACATAAGTTTTATTAAAGGGCATGTCCAGTTGTCCACTCCTCTTGCAAATTTTGCATTCAAGAGAACACCCCCCAAAACCCAGGTTTGGTTTTACTTACAGTTAGCAAAGCTGCCCCCAGATTGAGTAAAATAGCGTAACATTCCCATGATCCATCACCACTTAGTCCATGCCTCTGCTGCTGCTGCATGTGCCCTTAATGTGCACAAGCAGCAGTAGCAGAGGCTTGTTCGGTCACGGCCAGCCATTGGCCATGAAGTCACTGTGGCTGACGGCCATTACCAGGAAGTAGCTGGGAGCCGCAGCGCCAGATCGGGGCTTTGTAAGGATGGATTGTCGGATTTACACAGTCTGTGGACAGCTTTGCTAACTGTAAGTAAAACAGAACCTGGGTTTTTCGGGGTGTTACCTTGAATGCTATTTTTTTGTAAGAGGGGTGTACATGCCCTTTAATTGAAGAACAGTAGGTAAAGAAGATATAATACATAAGGCTCCTATACTTTCAATGGGGAGGTGCAGTGGCCCTGAGATACCCTCATGGCCAGCTCACTAGAGAGCTGGGACTGTTTTCAAACATAAGATGTCCTTAAATGGCCAGCTAACACAGGCAGACTTTTAAAGATGTGCACAACAAAAGCACATCACTTTTTTTTCTTTACCTAATCACCTGCCTGCTGCTTTTTCTCTTAGGGTCCAGGGATGCCGCCTGAGTCACATGATTCAGTGTGCCTAATGATAGATGCGGCCCTGAGGACGGTGTGACCAGTGACTGATTAGCCATATTTGCTATGTCCACATTATCTTCGCTCTGTGTTTGCCTATGTGCAGCCACCCTGTTGTCCATGTTGTTGTTGGTCAATTTTGTCGGTCCAGTTGGATCTATTCAATAGGCAGAGGCATTGGAAGGTTCCTGATCATAGATATGACAACTCCAGTTAAAGAGATGTCATCTATACTGGTATACTGGGTTGTTGATTTGCTCTCTCCATCCCACCGATTGCCACCAGTTGTCACGCACGTGCTGTGAGAGACAGAAAGAGCAGACACTAACTTCCAGTAAGCACAAACACCAGCAAATTCAAGTGAAAAAACTTTATTGGAGCCAAACTCAATGTGACTAAAAAGAATTTAACATACCACAGTCACAGGCTAGGGTTAGTATACCAAACCATTGGCAGAGGGCGACTGCCTATTCCACGCCCTGGAAAAGAACAGTTCTGTGGCAGGGGCCGCTTAGTCCAAGCCCCAGGGTAAATCAACACACCAAAGAAGGCCTCACAACAAGTTATAGGATACACTCCCCAGAGTGATAGGCAGAGTACAATAAATCTTGTCAGAGTTCCGATTTCCCCAGAGAAACCAAACAGCAAAACTACAGTAGGATCAACACAGATATGGGAGGCTGTAGGAACCAGACACCTTAGCTTGCCGATTCCTCAGACTAACTTCCCTCAGCTCCTCCTACTGACTTCCCTTCTGCTAAAAAAACCAAATCAAGAGGGGATCCTCCCCCTTTTTCTCTGCTATTGCCTGCTAGGAGGAAGGAATGTCTTCCAAAGTACATGTTGTGACATGGACAAGATGAATGTATGTCTTTATTCAACCTCCATTACTATGTTACTGTTGTTAAATGTGTGCAGATGTATGTTTTTATATGGAATGAATTGATCAGGTTGGTTTTAAAAAAGCTCATTGCTGCTGACTAGTGATGTACCTCGTTCGCGAATGGCGGATATCGCGGATTTTCCGGTTTTCCATCTTCCGAACCGCATTTTCAAAATTACGAAGATTTCTCGTATTTTCGAAAATATGGGAAAATACGAGAAATCCTCGTGAATTCAAAATTTTGCGGATTTTTCACCTTTTTGGGAGGAGCAACCCACATTTTCGTGTCCGTAGTTTCGAGGAATCCTCGTATTTTCGAAGAATCCACGTATTTTCGAAGAATCCTCGTATTTTCGTAGAACGGATTTTGCCGAACTTTCATTTTAATAGGTTTTAATGGGACCGCTCCCGGGTTTTCGAATTTTTTCGAAAATTCGCGGATCTTCGGGCGGAACGGATTTTGCGAAGTTCGGACATCTCTACTGCTGACATTTCTGTCCAAAAAATAACCAGTTTTTAGCCTAGACACAGGAAAAAACGTATGTAAGGTGTCGATGGTAGCTCAGAGGAGTTATTAAACTACCCAGGGTAGTTGGTACATTATACATGGCAGACCACTGGACAATATTTCTAAAATGTTGTTAATGTAACCGGTATTGATTAACTATCATTACACAGTCTGAAAATAATGTACTTTGTGATTTTACTATTTAACATGTGCTACTGGTTCCTTTTAAATATGCCATTTATTAACCAGATAACTTAGATTGTAATCTCTTTGGGGCAGGGATCTCATTCTTAATATGTCAAGGCACACCACACTTAATAGTAAAGGCCCATATCCCTGACCTCTTACTAGGATCTTTGTCTGCCTGCCGGCACACTTTCTGCTACAATTAAGAGAATCAGCAGAGAAAAGAAGGCAGGGGGGAGGGAGGGGGAGATGCATAAGCATAGCAGTGTCCATAATGAGGCTGCGCAGGACTTAGAATTGTCACAGACACTACAAGAAGGCTGTGAATAAGGAAGGATGGGTGGAATTAGGAGCACTCACTAACATTAATAATTTAACGACCAAGCAAGCACACATAAATATGCAAGTACCACCATTTTACTTTTTAATGACCATGCAAGCACAGATAAATATGTGAGTACCACCATTTTCAGTACTGCTCTGACCTGTGGACGAGGGTTGATCCCTCGAAAGCTTGTCTACTAAAATAAACTGTGAGGGCTAGGCCACACTAGCGCGTTTTTCGCGCGTTTGCGCACGCGTTTCGCGCTCGCGTTTGCGCCCGCGATTTTCACTAAAATGGAAATCGCGGGAACGCAAAAATTCCCGCGATTTCCTATGCGCATGCGATTGCGCATCCGTTCGCGTTTTGGTAACACATGCATCACCATTTTTGGTGCGTTAACGCATGCGTGTCCATAACGCGAAAAGGCGAAATCGCATGCGCGAAACGCGCAAGAATCGCGCACACAATCGCGTGCGATAACGCTCGCGATTTTATGCGCGATTCCTGTGCGTTGCAGTGTGGCCTCACCCTTAGTCCATTAAAAGTATCACAGTACTTTTTACAACATATATTTGACTAATACGGCAAAACAATTTTTATTTTTACCACCATTTTACTTCTCTCAAATTGTAGCTTCAGATAATGTAAAGTTGCCTCTCCCGTTCTTCTTTTGCGACATGCGACATGGGGTGAGACGAGACCACGCGATCATATGTCGTTGAAAGGTAAAACAGGAAAGGGGGTTCCAGGAATATTGAGAGGGTAATACATGTATGGGCATCTTTAGACATTTTATTGTCAACCAATCTGGTTATATGTGAGTCTTTTTTGTTAAGTACGATATTTTTCCCAAGCTAAATGGAAACCTGCCTAGTCATTTGTTTTTAATTAAAACTACTTAAATTGATTAAAATCGTCTATGCAAATTATTAGAAATGTGAATAAAACGCAGACATGTCCCTATTTTTTAATTTTTTCCACCAATGCACCGCAGATTTTACGGATAGGATTGACCCAGTCCGTTAAAAAAAAAAGCACCGCTGCATGCATTTCTGTCCTGAAATGGACACGTTTTAATTAAAAAGATAACTTCAAATGGATCAAAAAAACTTATTGTTCATTGTGGTCCTTTTTGTTCTGTTTCTAGTGTGAAAGATCCCTAATACTGGTGTACATCTTAATTCATTCAGGTTCATATTTGTGTTTCAACAATGTTCTCCTGCGCATTTGCCACAGTTGTAAAATACCATTATAAAATGACATGTATTCTGCACTGCAGTCGGAAAATAAAACCTGCATGGAAAATAATATTGTGTCATCATCTTCATTACACGCCCATAAAGTAACGATACCAATGGGTCATTTACATTATTCCGCTCATTACCATTATCAATAAAATACAAAGAATGCAATGCACGATCGCAAAGTTGGAAAAGTAGTGTTAAAGTCATGCTAATTGATGTCAAATTAGCACAACTGTAACTCAGGGGTTTGTGCCAGCTGTTCGGGTATCTCAAAAGACACCCATGCAGCTGCCACAAATAATGTAATATGCTGGTAGCAGCAACTTTTTAAATGTCGAAAAGAAACATTACTACCAAACTGTATACTAATATCGATCCATTATAAATACCAATCCATTACATGGCCTATAAAGATATCAGACTTGCATTTAAAACACAGCGACACATTACAACATCCCCTGCCTCCATGTAAATTCTCCTTTTTGGAGATAAGATACACACCATAGGAGTGTATTACAACACTGCCTCTTTAACAAATAGATTTAACAACAATATTTATAATTTGCACTGTAGTTATAAAATACCAGTATCTAAAGTAAACGGTATTACCCATAGATGCCTGCTTCGGTCTTCACCATTTTGTATTTTTACGGACTTGGTTAAAATTGGAAATGTATGCTTTGTGGAAATGTGTGCATTGTGCTGTGCTGAAAGATTGTATTCCATTTAAACATGTATATATATCTTTAGTAAGGATCTACATAGAAAACCAGTGATACATTATTTTGATCATCCATTAGACAAACATTTTTTAGGGTGGTATTCTCCTTGAAACTGTGAGAGACTGAATTTTCCATTCACGTAGAGACCAACACTCAATACTGTTCATACAGCCTCTGGCCCTCATTCACACAGAAACCCTCTATAGCCCCTTTAACCCCTTCATAGCGCCAACTGTGTGGGTCTTGCAAAAGACACCTGCACAGCCAAATTTAAAAGCTAGTTTGTGGTGGATTTACCGCTATTAATGCCAGCTAATAGCAATCTATATCCATGATTTGCCCAACCATCATTTTTATTTGGAATTGTGAATTGTGAATTTTGCATCAAAAAGATTCTGTGTAAACATTTTAAATTCATCTATAAATTCTGAGAATTTTCTTTCTTCAAACTGTTCACATTTTTTACAATCCCCTGATTGTTTCATCTGAAAGAAAAACATATACAGTAAATCGGTTGTTTAATGGGGAAACCTGTCTGTAGTGTGGGCAGGAGAAATGTATCACTTGTTCACAATACTATGTACAAAAAATGTTCCTGTTGCATAATCAAATATTTATTGCCCAGCAGCCATTGGTTACAGGATAGGCATTATATGACCCACAGCTGGACAGCTACAAATACACTTACCAGTTCACATGATTATATTTGGAATTTTACCTAGCATTCTTCATTATGCGTACAATACTAAGTATATGTACAAAATAATAAGCATGTGCTTTCCAGTGGCGTAACTACCCCACCCGCCACCCCTGAGACAGCGGGGGGCCTGGATGGTAGCAGGGCATGCCACAAGTTCATAACCTCTGATCGCGGAGCCTATAACCTACACAATCAGCTATTTTTAAACAGCTGATCGCTCTTATGAATGAAATATATGCTCAGTCAGCTGTTTAAAACATCGGACCCAAACTTCATTAACTATGTTGTGAATATATATATATATATATATATATATATATATATATATATATATATAAAATAAAGAACAGGAGCACTCCAGGGACTTTTCAAACTTTAATTAGATTAGTAACACAGCTCGACGCGTTTCAACCAACGGGTGCTTCCTACAGCAACAAGTAGGAAGTAAAGAACAGGAGCACTCCAGGGACTTTTCAAACTTTAATTAGATTAAGAGAGAGAGAGAGAGAGAGAGAGAGAGAGAGAGAGAGAGAGAGAGAAAAGAAACGGAGCAGCACTCTGTTTTAAATCATGCAATATATTTCAAAAATTCTATTCAAATATTCTCATAATAGTAACGTTTCGGGTCCATATTACCCTTCATCAGGCATGAGAACTAAAGAGTGAATGGCCTATCAAGACCATCCCTTTTATACGTTTCTCTTTTCTGGATTAAATTGGGGATACAGCTCCCTATTTTGGAGATTTGCACCAACCTGTATTAATATGGATTCTCACGGGGCTTAGTAAAACTTAACTTTTATTTAAACATAGTATAAGGCTATATCAATAGCGCTTATACTATGTTTAAATAAAAGTTAAGTTTTACTAAGCCCCGTGAGTGCCTTCGGATATATATATATATATATATATATACAGATGCAAGGAACAGGTAAGCACACCTTTCACTTTAAACAGCAGCCCGGGTGCCCATCAAAGAACCAGCATATATGAAAAGAAACAATGTCACTCTCGGGTCTTAGCAAACAAACGTCAGAGAGAGAGACAGAGACTAGAGAGAGACAGGTGTTACAGGTGTGCTCAGTTTCATGTTTCATGAAACTTCTGTATTTCAGACACAATGATTTACAGATACTGTCTAAATGGAAACAGTATGGCAGGTTCAACACATTTTCTACAAATAAAAAGAAAAGTGATGTTGGCAAGCTAGCAAGCTGATTGGTGCATTGTCTGACTGTTGGCATTCAAACAGCAATACACGGCATTTACTTGGCATTTACTATTGCTTGGTACCGCCCCTTGTAACAAAATATATTGGTGCCATTATAGCTCTGGGCGCCTTTCAATTCGTCTTGAAACTTTTACTGGAATTTAAAGACGGCTATTTGCCGGTTTAAGGTGCTGAAACCGCATTGGGACTCTGCTTATGGTGATTGTGTGTGGGTCTTTTTATGAACCCATCTTAAAACAGTGTACATAAGGTAATAATGTGCAATAAACGGCATGTGTTTTATAGCAGAAGGTATTGTTTGCAGGTACACACGTCCCATTTCCTTACTAGGTCAGGGAGTAACACTGTTGACATGAAACATAAACATAAAGGGATTAGATGATATATTCAGATTATAGAAAAGAGTTGGCATCTTCTTACATCTTGCTATCATTATTTATCATTAAGTTTATCCTATAATAGTATCATGCAGACATTACATTCCAACAGATCATATGAATCCACAAGGCGGTTACCATTTCTGGGAACAGTTTTCTGCCATAAACAGATCTGAAAAGTAAAAGACTTCACAAGCTGGACATCAAAGGAAATGTTTGAGATAAGAAAACTGATTACTTGTAATAGCTTGAATGTGATTTATTTATTAGAATGTGGCTGTGGACACCAATACGTAGGGAGAACTGGAAGAAAACTGAGAGGTAGAATACCAGTAGTGAACATATAAGAAATATACTGTAGAAAAGAACACCAACCATACAGTCCCGAAACATTGGAATACTTTCCTAAAAGGAAACAACTTTAAATGGTTTACAACAAATGACACCTGTGAAATGAAAGGGTGTCACACAAGCAGCCTTATCCAGACTAGAAACCAAATGGATTTACAAATTACAAACATTGGTACCAAAAAAGAACTGAACAAAGTCATTGACTTATGGAGTTTTATTTGACCCCACTGTTTTGGAAATTTGATTTTAAATCTGTTTTCCCCAGATGACCCCACTTACATGTATGTCAGAAGTCCTTTATATGCGTTTATGTGTTTTTATACTTTTATAGATGATGTTTTAGACATTTTATTATATACTTTTATAGTAAGGCTGCTCTTGTATGCTTTTTTTCATATGTAGCAATGTTTTTTTTAGATATAACACTATTACCAATACCGAAACACAACTTTTAATATACCGTATATACTCCCTCTATCAATTTTGGAGTGTGGAAACTATCTGCATGTAGCAGAGTGTTCCTATCCGTTTCCTTTCTGTATAGGGAGGTACATACCCTGTCTCCTTCTTTTCTGACTGTCACATCTAGAAAATGTATTTCCCTCTTACTATACTCAGGGTTGAATACGATCTTGGGACATATATTATTGAGGTATACAAGGAAATTGTCTAATTCGTCTCCAGTGCCATGCCAGATCATAAAGACGTCGTCTATATAGCGCCACCAACAGGTGGCCCAATTGACGAATGCCTCAGCTGAATAAATGCATTTTTCTTCCAGATACCCCACAAATAGATTGGCATACGTGGGTGCTACTGGGCTACCCATTGAGGTTCCTGATACCTGTAAATAGTATTCCTCCTCAAATTTAAACGTATTGTTTCCCAATACTAATTTCAATAGCTCAATCATATACTCTGTGGGTATCCTAATATCCGTTTTATTTATGGCATGTCTCACAGCTTCTATTCCAATATTTCCCGCAATATTGGTATATAGCGATGAGATGTCCGTCACCACCAGAAAATCTTCTTCTCTTACCATACCAGCCATTTTCAGCTTGTTCAGGAAGTCTTGTGTGTCCCTAATATATGATGGTAATTGAACTACCAGTGGTTTAAGAATCTCATCCAGAAACTGGGAAGTGGGTTCCAAGCATGAATCTATTGCTGCTACTATTGGTCGCATGGGCGGATCCACCGCATCCTTATGGACCTTGGGCAAGCCATAGATCACTGCTTCCTTGGGGTAGGTGGGTACAAGAAAACTTTGATGAAAAACTGATGAAGGTGCTCTGTGAAGCACCGAAACGTTAATAAAAACTTTTCGTGTGAAGGAGTGCTCAGAACCTTTTACTTTTTTTGACTTATTATTCTCTCCCGACCACTGCTATGCTTATGCATGCTCTCATCCTACCATGCCTGAACTATTGAAAACTACTACATACTTATCTTTGATCACCACAGCTCCCGTACAGACCCTCCACTTATATTGCTTCCTCTCGCCTTAAACCTTTCTTCCTGTTGCTCCTGTCCTCTGGAATTCTATTACCCTCGTCAAGAAACCTAAATTAGCAGGTTTAAATCTATCCTTACATCCTACCGATCTGGTAACTAGCACAGTATATGACTGGTTTATTTGCACTTCATACGTCTCACTCCAGCACTTTCCATTCCATTGTATCTGTATGTTACCCACCTAGCTAGATTGTAAGCTCTAAGGGGCAGGGACCACATTTCCTCTTGTGGCAAAGCTCTACCACTTTAATTTATATAATTTATATAGTTATGTACTGAACTATCTATGTATTTGTTCCCCTTGTATGGCTTTATTGTATTTTGTTACTGTACAGCTCTGCGTCCACAAGTGGTGCTTTATAAATAAACTATACATACATACATACATAAAAAAGACCTTCAAAGAGATCACTAAGTAAATAAATAGCAATGAATGCCCTTGGGTACCAGGTCAAAAATGAAAAGCAGATGGGTACAAAGTACTTGCACTTACTATCTGTTAAAAAGACAATTATCTATGCTCTTTCCTCCCACCCAGCATGAATGTTGTACTGTACCAGTGTATGGCCAGTATAACTGGGACAATTGGTGTGCAGTAGGCTTGCTAGTTCAAAATATACATTTAAACTACACAAGACTCATAAGTCATATACAGTAGGTTTATTGCAATAATTTTACAATCAGCGCAGCCCTGCTAATTGGATTTATTAGCACATAATCCAAACAGCAGATGATCTGGTAACCCACTGTATCCATGATGTTAGGCTGGGCACACACCAACAACCGTTCACTACTAGCAAGCAAGCAGTTGGGCGAGACAAACCGCTGTTGATTGCGACAAAAGTAAAAGCAGCCAACAGTTTGCCGCCACCAATCATGTGGTCCATAGGGAACTGCACAATTGAGCATGATTTTCTGACATACCCAATTGTTCGTTCGTTTGATTGGGAGAAAGGGTCAACAAAAATCGGTCGAGGCCGCTTGCAAAAACAACATTCAATTTTTAGGGCCAACCAAAGGATACATGGTAATAGTGGTCGGTTAGTCCAAGAATTGGATGGTGTGTACCCAGCCATAGCCTTATCTTTAAGCACAGTGACAATAAGTTTATACAATATATAATACATACCACATTTCCTTTAAAATTTTCCTTTAGGAAATCTATGTATAGATATAAACGATAATTATTTTTTAAAACACGCAGCACTTCTGCAACGGTTTCCATCTCAGAAAGATAACAATCCAGCACAGCTTTATAGCAAGTAGCCTGAAATTAAAAATAGATATAGTAATATTTCCTCCTCACAAATCCTTCTGATTATCCCAACATATTACGGTACCATCAATGTGCGATGTGTTGCATTTCGTTTTCCGTGTGCATGTCATTTGTGTAGTGGATTGCATGAACTTTTTTTTACAGATACAGTGACTAAGCAAACATAATATTGCACAACGCAAGGCAAAATGCATCATGCAAAGTACCAAATTTCACATTGCTGTTGTGATGGATTTCAGTAGGCCAAAACCTTGGTAAATTATCAACAATTTTTAAAAATAATATTATCTGATTAAGTTGATTTGGGGTGGATTTCAGCCTAAGATGCATTACACATGTTAACAGATTATTGTACCAAAGAATTAGTATTATTTTTTCAATATTGACAGTAATCTATCAAAATTTGTGAATCATTTTAAATTTTAAGTGGACTAGTGTATGGCCTGAATAGGAGTTGCATATAAACAACAGATGAACAAATAGTAGATTGTTGCCTTTTTATAAAGATCAAACAACCTTTATGCTTGAGCACCAGATGTCCATCTGCCTTGGTCCATCGCTCCAATTGGATTCCCTTTTACATGACTAAGAAATATATTCACACAAGAGCCAACGAGTGGTGCTCACAATGATTTATTGGAGATAACAGCTCATGGGCACCTGAGGAAAAACCACATGGTCTGAAACATGTTGTGCTGTTATCTCCAATAAATAACTGTGAGCACCGCTCGTTGGCTCTTGTGTGAATATATTTCTTAGTGACTGTACAAGTTATTGGGAGAGTCGTGAACCCCCTACACACAATTTGAGCCTTGTCAATCTACTCAAGGACCTGCTGCCTGGGTATCTACATTTATTTGATTCCCTTTATATATGAACCTACCCCTGAGCCGAACATTCGCCCAAAGTAACATCTTTTTTGCTTTCCAAAAAATGTCAGTCAGTAAGGTCAACATTCATTAATCTGCAGTATTGGAAACTTCGGATCGGAAATGTTTGGCCTGGCCATACAATACCAAATGGTAGCACATTACCACAAGCATATTGTATAAGTGATCGAACATATACAATTGTAATTGTATGACACCAATTGTAATTTTACGATCATGGACGTAAAAATTTGTGAGCGTTAAGGACGTTATCGCAAAATAGCAATACTGCGCCTTTATAAATATACCGGTAGCCCTAAATTACTACTGGTTGCAGTTGACTGATTATTTCCCCTTTAGCAGCATATGGGCCCTAACCTTACCATGCTGACCTTCTTTGGCTTAAGCTGCACAATCTTCACATATTGGGTTGTGTTTATGCAGGCTTAAAAAAATCTCTGCTGCTTCCAACATTGCAAGTGAATCAGCTGAAATAGCCTTTCCCTTTATAAGTAAATATTTCCATGAATTTGTAAGTGGGCAATCACTGATCCATTCATAAAAAGAAAGGACTGTAATAACTGGAGACACTGCTTGGGGAGAAAAGTATGAAAACAAAGATTTTTATAAAAGTGGCTTTACTTTTCCAACAGAGAAAGTGTAAATGTTGCCCAGCTCAGCCAGATAAGTGTAAGTTATAGGGAAGTGCAGGTTTGGACAATCTCATAAAAGATACTGCACTTACCAACATTAACAAACAATTTTCAAGGGACTGATCACACTATACAGCAAAATATTGGTGTGAGGAGACATTTTACAAAGGTGATAATGGAGGTGGAAGACTTATCCCAAAACGGAAATGATAAAGGAAATAACAATGCATCATACAGCAAAAATGTCAATCGGAGTAAAGGGTTTAAGTTTAAAAAATAGAATTTCTCGTTTGTAAAAGAGGAAAGTCTCAAAAACTCTATTTTGCTTTTTTACTTGGCAAACAAGTTGATTGTTAATATTTGTCTCCACTGACAAACCCGTTGCCACACAGCAAGGAGCTCAATCATACAAAGCTACTAATATCTTCCCTTAACTCTTCTATAATAATGTCATACCCAAGAAAAACAATCCAATTTCTTTGGTAAACCACTTACTGTAGGTCCTCGACCCTGGGTTTACCTCAGATTGGCAAGAATACTTCACTTGATCACTTTATTTATTGGAGAGAGCCTTTTTCCATATTCTAGGACCTAGACACAAGTAGCGGGCAGGCTAGACTGGAAACGACAATTGACAAGTATTCTTAACAATCTAAGGTAAATCTAGCAGTAATTTTAGGTGGGAAAGAAGTAGTTTGAAATGGTTTGTTGTCCTTGAAGAATTATTTTTCAGTATCTCCCAATATGATTTATTAAAGAACATATTTGAAGAAAAACTTTATGTAGAGCTATGATTATTCTATGCATAAAAAGTTAGGAGGTAGGCATATAGATGCTTCTTGCCTTATTTATTAGTGGAATGAGTTAAAATGTTGGGAGGTAGGCATATATATATATGCTTCTTGCCTTATTAATTAGTGGAATAAGTTCAAAATTGAGAGGTAGGCATATAGATGCTTCCTGCATCATTTATTAGTGGAATGAGTTAAACAGTTGGGAGGTAGGCATATAGATGCTTCCTGCTTTATTTATTTATTTAATGGGTTAAAGAGTTAACGAGGTAGGCACGAAAATGCTTCCTGCATGATTTATTATTGCAATGAGTTAGAGTTGGGAGGTAGGCATAGAAGAGAAGTAGAGCTGTGATACCTTTTATTGGCTAACTAAATAAAAAAAATTAAGCAAGATTTTGGGAGTCCTAAGCCCCCTTCATCAGGCTGGATGCATAGAGATGCTTCCTGCATCATTTATTATTGGAATGAGTTAGAGGTGGGAGGTAGGCATAAGGATGCTTCCTGCATCATTTATTAGAAGAAATGTTTTGCAGTATCTATTTTTATATTTGTCTCTGGTTAAATGAATGCATTCTGCCAAACATTTAAACATTTTTAACATGTTAATCGACACATTCATTCTAAAACACATTTTCCCCAAACTTAAAGCCCAGAAAGTTCTGATTAAAATGATAGATCCCTTTGTTATTATTAACCAAAAATATGTTAGACTTGTTCAGAATAAATACTATCTTTTACTACAGCAAGCTTTTTAATTCCTTTCACTATTTTGGACAGCTCCACTATCTGGATGAAATAAGATGAGCAAGGCTACATTAATGTCATAGGTGAAGGAGGTGTTAAGATTGACTTAAAGGCTACACACAAGGGGAGCTCCAGTTAGGAATTATATAGAAATACTTGCTGGTAGTCAGCTGTTTGTGAGCTGTAGTTATGGGGGAAATGTTTTGCCTACTAATACTACTTTAAATTTAACATATTGGCTGCTTAAGGTTCATTAATTTAGTATAGTACAGTTAGTCAGAATATTCTATCATATAAATTACTAAATGAATATATACTTACATTGACCGTTTGACCTGCAGTATAAAAGGCTAATTGTAAGCCCTAAAATAAAAAAATAAGTAATTTTTAAAAAACATGTCCAGTGCAAATACATAGGCTTTAAAGAAGGAAAGCAGTATTATCCCATTCCAGTGACTTTAATCTGTCCATCAAGCATTTTGTCTATTTATTGTAAAATTACTTCCTAATAATGTCTATTTTTTTGGAAAAGAATTTAAAGGGTAACTGTGCTCTCCATACAAGTGCCCTCTATTTAAAATAGCTTATCTCATACCTTTCAAGCCTAGGATGATAGCTCTTGTTTCTCTGGATTTTAATTTATAGGCTTCTAAAGTCTGTCCTGACTGTCTGCCCTGACTCAATCTTATCTGAAGCTAGTTAAGAATACGCAAGATCGTAATTTTGCACTCGATTGGAAATCGGATGGTAAGAACATCTGACAGTGTACGACTTGCTTTACAGACCTGCAACCACTATCTATCCTTTCCTTTCCCTGTGGGCACCTTAGGGAGAGAATTAAAAAATATTTTCAGGCTTGTGGCTAGCTTTAAAATGATTTAGAAATGATGGGGCCAGGCCTTTGATGCAGCAAATGATGCTTTGTCCCAGCAGTGGGCATGCTCAAGACTAATGATGGTCAGATGCTTAGATCCCAGTCGTACGATATACCTATAACGTAGGGCCATCGGATTGTGTGTGGACGATCATTGAAAGATCTTTCAATGATCTTCCAAAAATGTATCCATGGGCCGACCAGCAATCCAAACGTATGACTTGCAGATTGTGCGATTGGATTGTAGCATCTATGGCCACCATAAGACTTGGAGGAAGAGCAGTGGTGCTGGTAATGTCACAGCACCACAGCAAGAAAAAAAACACAATTTCTACTGCTATAACTTTGGATAGACTGCAGCTAGAAGTGTGATCCCAGAGTCATTTTAAAAGGTAGAAGTGTGATCTTTTAAGGGCAATTGTATGGTTTCTCTTTAACACATTGTATTGTCTCTGATAACTAATGGTCTTTATAAAAACCTCCAAATGGCTGAAATATTAATGGTCAAGGGCTCAAGGCTGTTAATTATTTGCTGTTTCTGGATGTTTTACAAATCAGATATTTTGGCCCAACTGATGTTGTGGCCTGTTGAAAGGAATTGTACAAAAAAAAACTTTGCCTCTTTTCGGTTTATAAAGAAATACATGTAGGTAGCACTTACTGTACTCTGATGTGTTTGTGTTGCTGAATGCCTCAAAAGGGGACAGTTTAACAAATAAATTTTATAGTGATACTTGGGAAGAATTGTAGTTTCCGGTAATGGCCAATTTAAAAAAACTGATTTCCAAGCATACATATCCTTTAAGGCTTTAAATGCTTGTTTGGTTTCAACTTAAAAGTTTCAACATATCTGATAGTTTGTCCTGACTGTTTTTGGAGGAATGTCAGTCAAGAGCAATTGGTCAATTCAAAATCAAAGCCAATTACTTGGTGATCAGACTGAAATATGAGCCCAGGTTATAAATTGTCCCAAAATATCATCTGTTGTTTACCATATATAGAAAAACAAAGTGTGATAGAGCTAAGGTTTCCAGATCACCTACTGATAGGACACTGCACTGATTGAAAACTGATTGCATTTAAACTGCATTAGTTGACTCTGCAAACCCCATATAAGGCATGAGTATCTTAAAGGAGAAATCACCTTTGGGTTTGAAGACTAGAAATGCTGCACTTAACACATTACATGGAATTTACTGACCTATAGATTGGTAGTGTCATAGTGACAATATATCCATCTGAAGTTTTTGAAGTTAAACAATTGGGGGCCTCCATTTTTAGCTATAGACTTGCTCAGTATCTCTAAATTCCCCATGGTGCTTTGTTCCTTAGGGACTGTGAAACATTTTCAATCCTTTACCAACTTTTGCAACTTTTCTAATGCTTTCTACAGACTGCATTCGATTTAATGCAAGTGATTAGTTTTTATTGATTAATTAAATACACCTGAGAGGGAGCTGCACAGACTGCAGGTTTTAAAGGGGAATATATGTATATAGTAGAATGCTATTTATTTTAACAAATCACTTTTGTTGGTTCATTTGTTCAGTTTAAAAGGTGCCTATATTTGAATAAAAATCTCTCAATGTAATGTTAATTAAACATAAACTTTAAATGCAAACTCCAACATTCCCCTTTAATAGTTACACTTATAGAAAAAACATAATACAAAGCTTGAGGGGGAGGGTAATAATGTGAACCTGATTTGTGTGGCCTAATCAAGTAATTAAATGGGTGGGCTAACCAAATTACAATAGAGAACATTAAATTTAAAAAGTTTAAAGCAAATAGTAAACTGGTTACAAATAGCAATAAAGAAGCACATTTCTGAATACCCTCCAACATTCCCTTTAATAAGATGAGAAATGCATTGCACTGAGCTGTGCTAAGATCAGTTTCACTTCATTACCCTCAACCTGCAGCTCTGCACAATGTTATCTATAAATGTCCCTTTTGAACGGAGAATGTTGGAGGGTATGTTTCTGCACAATTTATCTTTTAACATACTCATCCACACACACCCCTAAAAACTAAACAATGTGCTGTGAAGAGTGCATAAAATATTTACTATCCTGAAATACCATTTAAAGAGAGGAAATAAATTACAGGGCTACAGGCATTTCAGCACATTTTAAGGGTTTTTTGGAGGGTATGTATTAACCTGGGACACAGAAAACAAGTGCCTCAGACATTAATGTTTTCCAGAAAAAGATTGTTTTGTTGAGCTTACCTAGTAGAAAAAAACAAGTAACCATAACTAAAATTTTAAAATATTCAGTTTAAACAGGATTTACTGTAGCAAGTTTTCTATTTTAAAATCCATATGCAGTTTTAGTGCATGTAAAAAGTGCATTATTATATCTAATCTAATCCTCACACCATGACATGTAAGAAAGAAATAAATAAATAAATAAATACGTGATCAGTGGTAGTATAGCATTAATGTCAGTTTAAAGCCTTAATACATTATCCTTATCAAAAATATATAAAAATCTATAAAAGGACACTTACATAGTCCAGTAGTTTCAAAACAGCTTTATTCCTTTAAAAATGTTCACAGGTCAAAGCAAGTCAGTTAAAACCACCAGTAAAATCCCATTAAAACATCCAAAGCTTCTGGGTTTATTTAGAGGGGTGATACACTGCAATAAAAAACCCGGGTTCCTCCTCTGTCCAAGCTCCTTGCACAGAGCATGTGATTGACAGCAAGATAAAACCTCACTAAAACCTCCAAACCTTCTGTAATTCTTTAAAGTATGTAAAAATGCAGTATCAGATCTGGTTTCTATTCCTGACCTTGCTTCTTTAAAACTCAACACATTTCACGGTCATAAAACAGCTTTTTCAAGAGTGTATAGCTATCAAACGGATGTGTATCCTAATAAATGTCATTTTTGTGGGCCCGCGCCACTTCTGGGTCTTTCGCATGACATCATAAAATGGCATAGATAAAAGGTGTCTATATTTCCACAGGGTGGAAAAGATGGTGAATAAGTCTTTATAGAAAGCTCCATAAGTCTATATCTTTATTTAGTGTCCAATTTATAAATTAATTTGGCTCTAGAAAATCCAGCCTGAGGGTCTCCTTTTCATTCTGGGAGATTATAGATGTCTATTCCTCAAAACCTGAATTTTCCTATTTTGAATTTTCCAATCTCAATGCAATGTTTTGGCAATGTGAGATCTTTTTGCTTCCTAATATCATATAAATGTTCTCTTATCCTTGTTTTCAGTTTACGAGCTGTTCTTCCAATGTATTGCTTCTTACAGGCACATTCTATCACATAAATTACGTTAGTTCTATTACATGTTATAAAGTGATTAATTTAGAATGTTTCCATCGTAACATAGTAACATAGTAACATAGTAACATAGTAATTAAGGTTGAATAAAGACATTCGTCCATCAAGTCCAACCTATTCCCTTTTTTTTTTTTTTTTTTAACCCTACCTAACAGTTGATCCAGAGGAAGGCAAAAAACCCCAGCTAAAAAAGGGAGGAAAAAATTCCTTCCTGACTCCAAACGGCAATCGGAAAGTATCCCTGGATCAACCAGATCTATATGCATTAATACCAGTAATTCTCAATATTTTTTAGTTTTAGAAACTTATCCTTATCGTGCTTTGACTTTTGAACGTTTGAGTTTTTGTTTTTGAAGTACATTTACAGGCTAGACATTCACCACAACCAAAAAAGCCTTTTAAATTAGCTGTTTTCCATCTCTTATTATCTATTAGGTGGGTGGGTGCAACTAGTTCTTTTATGGATAATAGTGGGGTTTGATGGTAGAATGGGTAGAAGTATGGGTCTTGTTTGAGAATGTCCTAGTGCTTTTGTAGTATCTGTTTTATATTTTGGCTATTCCTGTTACAGCCTGTAATGAAAGTTAAGATTGGACTTTCTTGGTTTTTAATAGTTATGTTTTAAAATGAAGTCTATACTCCTTCTGAGAAACTCTATTTGTTTGTTTGTTCAAAACATAATTTTAAAACAAAATTATTTCATGTTTATAGGACAATTTCACTTCCAAATACAAGGAACAGCCAGGGGACAAAATTTGCCCCCAGCTATCCCAATCTTTTCATGTCCCAATGGGAAACAGAGATTATCTATGATGGAAAGTATAAAGAACATTTATACCTATGGAAAAGGTACATAGATTATATATTATTAATATGAAAAGACACCCAAGCCGAGCTAGAAGAATTCCTAAAATGGTAAATATAAATGACAGAAACCTACATTTTACGCAATCTTGGAGCAAAGAAAAAGTAATCTTTCTGGACCTAAAAATTTACATAGAGGCAAATAAAATCAAGACAAAACACATTTAAAAGAGGTGGACTGCAATTCCTATATATTATAAAATAGTTGCAATAAAAAGCAGTGGTTGGAAAATATCCCCCAAAAAAAAGAGAGTAAGATGCAACTGTATGGAACTAGAAAGTTACGAAGCACAATCTGTTGATATTGTGGCACAATCTGATGATACGAGGCACAATCTGAACGTTTTTTGAAAAAGGATACAACAAAATGAAGTAAGAGATATAGACAGAAACTCCCTACTAAAACCTAAAACAAAAAAAACAAAGAAAGCCCAATCATACATTTCATTCGGCTTTAACAGGAATAGCCAAAACAAAAAAAAGATGCTACAAAAGCACTGGGACATTCTCAAACAAAACCCATACTTGAGTCCCATTGTACCACAAAACCCCACTATTATCCATAAAAAAGTAAAAATATTAAAGAACAAGTTGCACTAAGCCACCTAAAAGATCATAAGAGATGGACTTTGAAAGGATTTTTTGGTTGTGGTGAATGTCTAGCCTGTACATTTACTTCAGTATTGATTTGAGACATATCTATGCGCTTTGAGTCCTTTAGGAGAAAAGCGCTTTACAAATGTTATTGTATTGTATAAACAAAAGCTCAAACATTCAAAAATCAAAACACAATGGAAACTTTTGAAATGAATCCGTTTATGTATGTATATGTATGTATACAGTAGTATATTTATAAAGCGCCACTTGGGGACGCAGCACTGTACAGAAAAAAATAAATAAAATAAGGTCATACAAGGGGAACAAATATATAAATAGTTCATTAAATAAATATATAAAATTATATGAATAGAAGTGCTAGAGCTTTGCCACAAGAGGAAAGGAGGTCCCTGCCCCATAAAGCTTACAATCTAGCTAGGTGGGTAACATACAGATACAATGGAATGGGTATACAGTAAGTGCTGGAGTGAGATGAATGCAGTGCAAATAAAACAATCTTATATTGTGCTGGTTTCCATATAGGTAGGACGTAAGGCTAGATTTAAACCTGCTAATTGAGGTTTCTTGACATAAAGAGAGGGGAATAGAATTCCAGAGAATGGGAGCCACAAGAAAAAAAAGGTTTAAGGAGAGAGGAAACAGTATGAGTGGGGGGTCTGTACAGGAGCTGGTTCTGCGATGAGCGAAGGGTACGGGCAGGAACATATGGGGAGACTAGAGAGGAAATATAATAAGGAGCACATGTAATACAACTAACGTAATTCATCATGATCTGATAGGATGTGCCTGTAAGAAACAATACATTGGAAGAACAGCTTGTAAACTGGAAACAAGGATAAGAGAATATTTATATGAAATTAGGAAACAAAAATATCTCACATTTCCAAAACATTGCAATGAGTGTGAACAGTTCAAAATAGGAAAATAGGAATCCCCTAGAACGAAAAGACGACCCTCAGGCTGGACTTTCTCGATCTAACCCAAATGGATTTATAAATTGGACACTTGAGATGTTCAAACTGTTAATTTCATTTCGTTTTCAAATTTTCGGAAGTTAGAAGTTCGAGTTTTTTCGGCTGCTTTCAATTTTCGAAAATCATCTACTTTCAATTTTTGAAAATTGTCAACTTTCGATTTTCGATAAAAATCAAAAATTTGGAAAATTTGGGTTCCGTGAAATTCGGGATTTCCGAAAGTTGTCAGGATTTCGAATTGACCTCAGATTCAATTCGAAACTAGGTTCTAATCGAACCCACATTACATCTCTATTGGACACTATGGCACCAAAAGGTCTAAATAAAGATATCATGGAGCTTTCTATAAAGACTATGGGGCTATTTATAAAGAACGATGTTAGCGCAAAAAAATTACCGCCGCACATCGCGGCTGCGAAAATAGCGCTATCGCGCGTATTTATAACGGCGAGCGCTATTCCCGCGACCTATCGCGGCCGCGATGTGCTGCGGTAATTTTAAGCCCCTTCGCGGCGATACTATATAGTATCGCCGCGAAGGGCCTTAAAATCCCTTCCCGACGCCGCTCCTAAGGGGCGGGCACACGCCCACACCCCCCGCGCGGCAGCGGCACCACCCGCCGCCGCCACTTCCCAGCAGCCCCTCCCAACCCGTTCCCCGTTCGCGCAATCTCGGAACGGGAGGCTAGAAGGGCTGCCGGGAAGGGGCCGCAGCAGGTGGTCGCGACCACCCCCGCGCACCCCCTCCCCGGCAACCCCTCCAAGCCCCCCGCCCCGGCCCTCCCGGGGAGGGGACGGGAGGGAGCCGCTGGGGGGTGGGGCTCCCTCCAGCGGGGCCCTGAGAAGGCCTTTTGGGGCTTAGGGGGTCCCGCAGCTCGAACCGGGACCCCCCCTCCCCGGCCCTTACAGGGCCCTTGCGGCACTGACAATTGCCTTTGGCGGGGTCCCGCAGCTGAACCGGGACCCCCATGCGGCTCTTAAAAGACCCTTGGGCGACGTCTTTCTTCTTCCAGTCCCGGCAACACCAGCTCCGCCGAGGCCGCCGACCCCCGAGAGGTACCCCTGCGGCCGCCAGGGGTACCCCCGCGGCGCCGGCGACCTCAACGAGGCCGATGTTGCCGGCGTCTTGATCCGACGCGACGTCTTCGGGCGGCGACACCAACCCCACTCAGGTCGCCGATGCCAGGCAGACTCACTGCGGCCGCCAGTGAGCCCGCTGGCACCGCCAGAAATCTGATTGGTTAATGTAAAGCAAGTATTAAAAATTGACCAATCAGAAACGGATTATGGATTTCTGCACACCTATATAAAGAGGAGCTTTCCGCCGCGGAACTCAGATGCCATCGCAGTAGATGGCTGAAGAAAGAAGAAAGAAGCGGCTGGCAACATCGGCTCCGCTGAGGCCGGCGGTGCCAGCAGGCTCACTGGCGGCCGCAGTGAGTCTGCCTGGCATCGGCGACCTGAGTGGGGTTGGTGTCGCCAGTCCGAAGACGTCGCGTCGGATCAAGACGCCGGCAACATCGGCCTCGTTGAGGTCGCCGGCGCCCGCCGGGGGTCCCCCTGGCGGCCGCAGGGGTACCTCTCGGGGGTCGGCGGCCTCGGCGGAGCTGGTGTCGCCGGGACTGGAAGAAAGAAGACGTCGCCCAAGGGCTCTTTTAAGAGCCGCACTGGGGGTCCCGGTTTCAGCTGCGGGACCCCCGCCAAAGGCACTTGTCAGTGCCGCAAGGGCCCTTATAAGGGCCGGGGAGGGGGGTCCCGGTTCGAGCTGCGGGAACCCCCTAAGCCCCAAAAGGCCTCTCAGGGCCCCGCTGGAGGGAGCCTCCACCCCCCAGCGGCTCCCTCCCGTCCCTCCCGGGGCGGGGGGCTTGGAGGGGTTGCCGGGGAGGGGGTGCGCGGCGGGTGGTCGCGACCACCTGCTGCGGCCCCTTCCCGGCAGCCCCTTCTAGCCTCCCGTTCCGAGATTGCCGCGAACGGGGAACGGGTTGGGAGGGGCTGCTGGGAAGTGGCGGCGGCGGCGGCGGGTGGTCGCCGCTGCCGCCGCGGGGGGTGTGGGCGGGGTGGGCGTGTCTCCCGGGGCGGGTGCGACCACCCGCCGCGGGTTGCCTGCCCATCCCCGCCGCGGGAGGTTAGTATCGGCTGACTTCGCCTCCTTCAAGGTGGCGAAGTAAAACAGCCGATACTAGCCGAGCGAAACCAGTACCGCCGCTTTATAAATAGAAGCGGCGGTAACGGGTAAGTATCGGCGCGAAAAGTTAACGAACCTTTATAAATATGCCCCTATGTCAAAAATGAGTTATCCATAACTAACAGGGAGATTCAATAAAAGTTCTTATCGTTTAAAATGGTGCTAATTTAGCCTAAGCCAATCAGATCTTACTATTTGATCTAACATTTGAAAGCTAATATCTGATTGGTTGGGGCAAAATTAGCACCATTTTAAACGATAAGAACTTTTATTGAATAACCTTGCTAATCTTTTCCACCCTGTGGAAATGTGGATGCCTTTATCTATGACATTTTATGCCTTTTAGGATTTTTTGCCTTTTTAGTTCTTTTATGCTCTTTTTACAATTTTGACATTCCGTTTATTTTCATGTATTTTTTATATATGCATGTTTTTACGCCTTTTATGTCTTTATATCTTGCCTTTTATATTATGCATTCATATAGCTTTGCATACCCCTGATAATAGTTTATGTAGATGAATAGAGCTAGCCTCTGTAGACCCATTGAAAAAAAAAACGCATCGAATTTGACCTAATATTTCCGATTCTACACTTAAACAGCTGGGCGTTCTGGACAAAAGGGCACTGGAACGCATAGAAGCCAAGAATGGAACGCATGAATTCATGACGTCATGTGGAAGACCCGGAAGCGGTGCGGACCCGTGAAAATCACATTTAAAAGGATACGCACATCCATTTGATATCTATACACTCTTTAAAAAGCTGTTTTATGACGGTGAAACATGTTGAAGAAGCAAGGTCAGGAATATATACCAGATCTGATACTACATTTTTACATACTTTTAAGTACTCCAGAAGGTTTGGAGGTTTTATTGAGGTTTTATCTTGCTGTCAAACACATGCACTGTGCAAGGAACTAAGACAGAAGAGAAACCCTTACCTCACATCCCAGCTCCATAAGGTTCTCCTGTATCCCCCCCCCCAAAGTCCCAAAACTGCCCACCAGGATGAGCAGAGTCCATATAGGACTCTGCCTCCTACCTGGCCTGCGGGAGAAGTTTGGCATGCGTACTGCAGCCCTCTCCCCCTCCTTCTCCCTCTCCCTCCCGATTAGGATTCCCTCCCCCTCGTGTAAAACCCTTTTCACCAAAGATTCCCCCTGTCCTTCCAGCCCCAACCGCTATGTTAGTATTATTAGAAAATGCCCAAAACATTACTTACCTTCCCTCTTGCCTCCGCCGCACTGAACTCCCAGCAGCCGCGTCTGTGATAAATTTATTTATTTATTACATGTCATGCTGTGAGGAAGTTTGCGCAGCCTATCCTTAAATAATTTGACCTTAAAGATTACTAGTGGAACCCAGGCTCTACTCCACTTGAAGGACTGGATGAAATAATTGTGTATATGTACAGTGACTAGCCACACCCCTAACCTCAGTCACATGCTCCCTTGCTTAATCTGTCCTGTAAAATGATTGGCTAGAGGCTACTAGTGGGTGTGACCAACTGTAAGAAATTCCTGCAGTATCTTAAGACTGATCATGTAAAAGAACATAATGGTCAGTGACCACTAATGGAATGCTGAGAAATAAACCACAAACCCTATGTTAAAAAGTTAAATTTCTCAACAACCGTATCAAAATGAAAGGAGAGATACAAATTACTGATTTTATATCAATGAGATCTACCATCTAAAACAATGTTGTTCCGAGGCTTAAGTTGTCCTAAAACCACTTATCTTCACTGTCATTGGGCTGATGTCACTCTAAGGCACAATATATACAATGTAACCCTTCCAAAGTGCATAAGGGCATAGGCTAAAAGGTATCAAATATATGTAAACCAAAACAATGAAAAACAGTGAAATCAGTATCTGCACATGCTAGACTTAAAATTATTAACATGGGAAACACATGTATTAGGCCATCAAAATGTATTAACAATCAACAAATCAAAGCCGACAATTACAGTAATATCCTGCACTTATATATCCCTCTAAATGTAAACATGTAATCTAGCAATGGTACATCTGCTGTGCCACATAATAATAGTTTGAAGGACTAGCATAACTAGAGTGTACTTGTGTACACTCTAGTGTACTCGGTCAAAGTAATGGACAGGCAGATAGGAAGGGAGTCCGAATTAAAGGATAAGTATACTGTAAAAAGTTTAGTTGTAAGCTGCTGCTTTAAAAAAAACCTTTGGGCCAGAGCTACACATTCAACTATACAGAATCAAGCTGTTAAAGGGCATGTCCACCCCCAAAACTATAATCCCCCCCAGTAATGGCCCCACCATGTAGTGTAGTGTAATCCTTACCTCACATCCCAGCTCCATAGGGTTCTCCTGTAGACCCCCCCTAAAGTCCCAAAAACTGTCCACCAGGAGGCTAGCAGGAATCTGCCTGCTACCTTGCCTCCGGTAGATATTGTCATGCGTACTGCAGCCCTTCTCCCCCTCCTCCCCCTCCTCTCCCTCCCGTTCTACTATCCCTCCCCCTAGCTTTAAACCCCTTAATATGATGTTCCCCCATGTCTGCCAGCCCCAACCGCAATTTTTTTATTTTCCAAAAGCTCCCCAAACTCTTACTTACCTCTCCTCTTTCCTCCGCTGCACTGACTGGCCGGCAGCCGCGTCCGTGATTGGCTGCCGCTCAGTCAATCACAGACGCGACTGACGGTCCCGCCCCTCTGTCCCGCCCCGCTGGTGCGTTTAAAAATGGACAGACAGTAAAACCCCATAGGATTTCATAATATCGTTCACACCTGCTGCGTTATAATCCGTTCAGTTCCAGTCCATTTAAAAAATGCACTGCATGCAGCATTTCTTTTCTTGCATTTTCTATAGAAATCTATGGAATACATTGTTAAAAAATGGATACAAATGTATGCAGAAAATGGATACAAACTGACAGAAACACATGCTGTGCATTTGTCAGTTTCTTGTGTGAACGTAGCCTCAACTTTTTTTACAGCATACTTATTCTTTAAGGATCTGTAAACTGTCATCCCATAAACAACCAGTGGATGGAGCTATACAGTAAACGAAGTAACAGCATAGGTTAAGGGTTGATTACAGGTTATATATTAGGTGCTTGGCATGCTTATGAAAAAGAACTATGCAGCAATACAGAATCTATGCAAAATATAAAATGCTAATTATAAAGTACAAAACTACTTTATACAAAACTTATAAAGTAATTATAAAGTACAAAAACATCCAACTCTGTGTCCCTCCCTTAATTAAGCTTTTCATATCCCATTAGTGTTCACTGCCGTGCAGGACCAGGGAAAAGCGAAAATTCTATCATTCTTACCGAAATTTTCTTTTCCTGGTCCGTAGCACGGCAGTGAACACTAATGGGTTAATCCCCCGTGATGTCACGCACACAGGCTCCTCCCCAAGCTAATAAAAGGCTCCCTCTCCATCCTACTCTGTCTTTGAATGACTGTCGAACATCTAGGTAGAATAGGATAAGAAGGGAGGGAAAAAGCACTGCCGTGCTACGGACCAGGAAAGAAAATTTTGGTAAGAATGATAGAATTTTCGTTTTCCCTGGTCCTGCACGGCAGTGAACACTAATGGGAATGAAAAGCTTAATGAAGGGAGGGACACAGAGTTGGATGCAAAGAGAAAATAAGTTTATTTCTGCGTGGCAGCCGAAAGGACTTTTGTGCCAAAAGCAGATTGATCAGATAAATATAAGTCTATTTTGTAGTGTCTGATGAAAGTAGTCAGAGAAGAACAGGTAGCTGCTCTACAGATCTCTTCTGGAGAAACTCTGGCTCTGAAGGCCCAGGAAGCCGCCATTGAGCTTGTAGAGTGAGCTGTGACCCGGACGGGTAGGGGTTCTGCTTTGCTTAGATGCCTGCTCTATAACCAATTTAAGCCAAGAAGTTTTGGTGGTTTTAGCCGGTCTGGAACCCCTTCTGTTGCTTGAAATAGAATGAACAGGCCATCTTCTTGCGAAAACTCTTTGACTTAGCGGGGTATATTTTAAGAACCCTGCCCACATCTAGTGAATGTGGGAATAGTTGAGTTCCCTCTTCAGTGTCTTCCAAAGTTTGGAGAATAATGTCCTGGTTCATGTGGAAATCCGACACTACCTTGGGAAGGAAGGTGTCATCTGGTCTTAGTATTACTCGATCCGGCAGGAACAGAGTAAAAGGTTCAGAGGCCCTCAGCACTCTAATTTTGGCTACTCTCCTAGCTGAGGTAATGGCTACCAGGAAGGTAGCTTTGAGAGTTAGGTGTTTAATGTCACATTGGTCAAGATGCTCAAATGGAGGACCTTGTAGGTAATCCAGGACCGTGGCGAGATCCCAGGGGGGGACCCTGGGTCTGATTTTTGGGCATAAGTGAGATACTCCCCTGAAAAAACGGATAATCAGAGGTTCTGCTGCAAGAGGAGAATTAGTGATGGCTGAAACCTGTGATTTCAATGTGGCCATGCTGAGTTTCATATCTAGGCCTGCTTGAAGAAACTCAGTGACTGCCTCCACGGACGGGAAACATAGGATTCCTATTTGTTGTTTTACAACCATTTGCAGAATGTTTCAGGTTTTATAGTAATTTTTAGAGGTGAGGTTTTTCTGGCCGCCATTAGGGTAGTTATGTAGGCTTGAGAGGCCTCTGTTTTTCATGCTGGAGGTCTCAATAACCATGCCGTCAAGTGAAGATGTTCTGGATGTTGAAGGGCCACTGGTCCCTGAAGTAGAAGGTCTCTCATCATCGGAAGCTTGATAGGAGGGGCTAGGCAAAGCTGAAGAGCCCAAGAGAACCACGCCCTTCTTGGCCACCAAGGAAGAATGGCTATTACTTTCGCTCTGTCCTCTCTGATTTTCTTTAGCACTTTGGGAATCATGGCTATTGGTGGAAACACTTAATCAGTGAAAAGGACCATTTTTATCGAGAAGGCGTCTGTTTTGAATGCCCTGTTGTCTGGGTATCTCAAGCAGAATCTCTCCAGCTGGGTGTTGTATCTGGTGGCCATCAGGTCTATGCATGGGGATCCCCAGGTCTGGGTGATCTGGTAGAAGATCCGTGGATTTAGTTTCCATTCTCCCTGAAGTAGTATATTCCTGCTGAGGTAGTCTGCCTGACTGTTGGTTACGCCAGGAATATGGGACGAGCTTAAATCTAACAGGTGATTCTCTGCCCAAGATAAGATTATCCGTGCTATTTCCCACAACTTGGGGCTCCGAGTCCCCCCTCTGTTGTTGATGTACGCTACGGTCGTTGAGTTGTCTGATCGGATAAGGATTGCTTTCCCTTCTATGAATGGCTGGAAATGAAAAAGTGTATGCAGGACAGCCATCAATTCCCTTTGATTTTGGGATGCTGGTGTGTCTGACTGACTCCAGGACCCCTGGGCTATTTTGTCTTGGTAAGTGGCTCCCCATCCCGAGGGGCTGGCATCTGTCGTGATAGTCTCCAACTGAGGTGAGATCAGATGGATTGGTCGGAAATGGTCGGCTGTTGTCCACCATTTTAGAGCTGTCCTGACAGAAGATTGAAGGCAGATCAGTTGGTTCGGGTTCCCCTGAGGGACAAATTGTGCTAAGAAAGTCATCTGGAGAGGTCTGATATGAGTCATAGCCCATTTCACTGCATCTAGAGTTGCCGTAAGTTTCCCTATGATATGCTGGCACATCCATGCTGTTGACGCCGGGAGTGCTATGAACTTCATTATTTCCTTGATGAGATCTTCCCTCTTGGTGTGTGGAAGGGACACTGTCATGTTCCGAGTGTCTATGTTGTTCCCTAGAAAGAGGATATTCTGGGATGGGTGAAGGCAAGACTTTTTTAGGTTCGGGATCCAACCTAGTTTCCTTAGACACTGAAGAGTAATCAGAGTATGAGTGTTGAGGGTTTGATGATTTTTTGCCTTGATCAACATATCGTCCAGGTAAGAGAATATCTGGATACTCTGGAGCCTGAGATGGGCAACCATGGGGCTGAGGACTTTGGAGAAAATCCTTGGAGCTGTGGCCAGGCCAAAAGGGAGGGCTTTGAATTGGAAGTGAGAGTTCCAAACACAGAATCTGAGGTATTTCCTGTGGCTCTCGTGGATGAGAATATGGAATGTCCACCTTCGTGGATGAGAATCCTGAATGTCCACCTTCGACATCCATTCTCCCTGAGATAGTTGAACTGTGACGGATTTCAGGGTCTCCATCTTGAACTTCTTTACCTGTAAGAATTGATTGAGGAATTTTAAGTTCAGTATGGGACGGAATTCTCCGGATGTCTTTCTCTTTAGAAATAAAGGAGAGTAAATCCCCTTGTTTATCTCCAAAGCAGGGACTTGTTCTATGATGTCTTTTTCCATCAGAGAAGACAAGACAGACCAGAGACTGTTTTGGACCTGGTGAGGTTTGGGGGTGGTGGAACAAAGGAATCTGTTTGCTGGAGGGGAAGATCGAAACTGGAGGCGATATCCTTGATCTATAATTCGAAGGACCCAAGAGTCGGTAGTAATTTGAGCCCAAGCCCTGTGGAAGAGGAATAGCCTGCCCCCTACCTTTGACAGGTGGGCTCCTTGACCTTCATAATTGTCGCGATCTGGGTTTAGTACCTCTTCCTCGAAAGGATTGGCTTGCGTTAGAGTTCCATGTCCCTCTTTGGGCAAATGGTCTTCCCGGTCGGTATTGCCTCGCGTCCCTGAGGTTGGCAGAGGATGATGGAAATACTCTTCTTTGTTGTCTGGCGGAAGGGAGGCTCCGTTTGGCGGAGTTTTTCTCAATCAATTCCTCCAGTTTGCTTCCAAAAAGCATATTGCCCTCAAATGGAATGGATGCTAGCCCCTGTTTGGATTGGGCATCCGCTTTCCATTGTTGGAGCCAGATCGCCCTCCTAGCTACGACTGAAGCTCCCATGGCTTTGGCAGTGAGTCTGATTGAATCTATCAAAGCTTCTGATATGAATTCGTTAGATAGTTTAATATCTTTCATCATGGTAGCAAGGATGTCTCTGGGAACTCCATTTTTGATACCTTCTTCCAACTCTTGGAGCTAGATCTTATTGGCTCTAGCCAAGCTGGTGATAGCTATAGATGGTCTGAGGGCCGCCCCTCCCAATAAATAGATCTTCTTTAAAGAAGACTCTTCTCTTTTGTCCATAGGATCTCTGAGAAAAGCTGATTCCTCAGAGACTAGAGATGATTGTTTGGATGCTTTTAAAATGGGTGTATCTACCTTGGGAATGCCGTCCCATAGCACAGAGTCATTCGGAGGCAATAGGTAAGTATTCCCGAAGTTCTGGGACATGGAGAATCTTCTGTCCGGTAGTTCCCATTGTTTGAGAATGATGTCCCTGATATGTTCATTAACGAAGAATGAGGTGGAGTCGTCTCTTTTGCTGGCAAACATCAAGTCAGATGTGCTTGGCGTAGATGGCTCCGTGATCTTTACGGACTTTCGCATTCTTTTGCTAAGTTGACCCAAAGCCTCATGAGTGAGGAAGGGGTCAGGAAGGATGTCAGGGAGAGGTGACTCTCCCCCTTGATCTGTGGTTTCCCCTGGTTTTAATTGTTCAATTGCTGGAAGATTAGGAGAGAGGGGGACCGACATGGAAGTAGAGGGCCCTTAGGCTGTTCCTGAAGGGCCTTGATGAATCATGGCCGATACTTGAGCCAACATGGATATGGAGAAAGACTGCAGTGAACTGTCAATTAGCTGTTTGACTGAAGACAGAATTTTTTCTGATCCTTGATCAGATTTTGATGCCATACAGGTGGAGCATAGTTTGTATCCTCTGATGGCTGGGTTATTGCAGGTAGCACATTCTCTAGTATGGTGTCTGTCTCTGGATGATCTGAAAACACAAAAAATTCTGGGTCATAAGTGACACAAAATATATAGTGCGCTCTCTCTTTAAGAATCCTGTTCACCCCCTGGAGTACAATCTGTCTTTTTTGCTTGAAGACATGAGGTGAGTACTGTGGAAACATATGGAAGATTTGGTAATCTCACAGGAGTTTGGAGCACAGAGGGGTGTTGAAATCCCCAGAGGGGAAGGTACTTGCAAAAAGCAGGCAGAACCCCTGCATACACAGCACTGATCTCAGTATCTGGCAGACGTCTAGTAGAGCTGCAGAGTAAACCACACGTCCAGTGTGCAAAACACAGGCTGGGACGCTTTGCCGCCCCGATTTAAAGTTCCCGCCACTTCCGGGTCTATGACGCGGAACGTAGCGTGCGTGTGCGTGATGACGTCACATCTCGCGAGAATCCCGGAACTATCATGGCGGTGCCCCTTACCCTTACGCGAGCGTGAGGTAAAGGCTTCACAGCGGAAGAGAGGCTGAGACCACTTGTGGCAATGAAGGGGGGAGCTGAAGATATCGATGATGCCTGTTGAGAGACAGGAGAGAAAAAGACAGAGGTAGGATGGAGAGGGAGCCTTTTTATTAGCTTGGGGAGGAGCCTGTGTGCGTGACATCACGGGGGATTAACCCATTAGTGTTCACTGCCATGCAGGACCAGGGAAAGAAGCATGACATGCACCTAAAATAAAACCTGTAATCAACCTCTGCACTTTATGACTATGCTGCTTTACTTAGTTTACCTAAGTAAGTTAGTTTACCTACTGGAACTCCACCCAAAGTTAGATCATGTGCTCGCTTGACCAAAGTATTTTAAACAAAAGAATCAGCTTCAAGCAAATGAGCGACACAGATGTCAGTTCATACAGCCAATAAGGCAACTAACAGCAGGTTAGGATCCAGCTACAGAAAGCAACCATTAGTTCAAATTGAACTAATGGTGTCACAAAGTCACACCATGCCAGTTCACTGGGCATGTAATCTGACCAATCAATCTGTAATTTACCACCCCACGTTTAAGGCCTTGGGGATACCACACAATTACTCTTGACTATCTCTGGCCATGCACACCCCGGTCCTGGCAGCTAAATGGTTAGCACTACACCATTCGCTCCATCAACCAAAGAAAAGTATTCTATAGACACCCAAACACGGGTAACTTTATCAGAGGCTGAGTTCTTTAGAGCACCAAGACAAAACTTATTAAATTTTAGATTAATATTCCAGGTGGGCAGTGCATAGAATAAAAAATAATAGAAAATTATGTAACAAATAAAGACATACAATAAAGGTACAAAACAGGTATATAAATTAAAAAAGATAAAATAACAGAGCTTACAGAATTCCAAATTATGGACACACTCCAAGCAGGTTGGACCTCAAAAGTATGACACCAGACCTTAGAACGTTTCCCTTCTTAAAAAGGCCTCCAGAGTAAATTTCCCCATCCCATCTGCTTGAGGGTGGGAGTACAACATTACAACATGTCCCAAACGTTCCTTTAATCCTCATTTTACACAGACCCTTGTAACTTTGATCTGTACATGGTAATATCTCAACAATTATTCTACGTGATTTATCCAAACAATCAATTTAAAACATCACTGGCCCTGGATACATATTATCAGAGTTACTAATATCTCCCCCAGTTCTGTCGTATGACCATCGTGTGTCTGTCGTATGACCATCGAATGTGGCTTTAAAGTTCTGGAAGAGCAGATTAACTATTTATGACCATACAGGTCCCCAACTGTTAACCCTTCCCGGCGTAAACATTATTCTGTGATGGCAAATGGCTTTTATTTATCCATGGTTTATGGCAGGCACTTTGAAGCAGCAAGATATAGCCAATATGCAACTAGAATTGTTTGTGCACTGGAATTCTATTCTCTGTATGTCGATTGCTAAGTACACTCTAGTTACAATAGTCTGCTGAACTATGTGGCATACCGCTACTAGATTACATGTTTACATTTAAAGGGATATATCTGTGCAGGTCATTATGTGTTGGTTATGATTTTTGTTTCAGTATCAGTAATGAATCCCAGTTTTAAAACAAACCCAATTTAAATTTAAATCTTTGAAACTAGTAAATTTTTATCAATGAATCGAAAACCAAAAACGACATTTGGAAAACCAGAAATTTTATTGCTATTGAAAATTAAAAATTTGTAATCAAAAATGACAAAATAATTGGATTTGAATTGGATTTTCAGAAATTCTCTAGGTTCTGGTGAACCACTATCAAACAAAACTTGACCGTTTTGTTCATTTCAATTAACTGCTGATGGTCTAGTACATGTGTTTCCCTTGTTAATAAAGAAATTTTAGGTCTTGTTAGCGTGTGCAGGATCTGATTTGAGATAGCTGTTTTCCTTTCCATTGATCTGTTATGTACTTGTGGTTTAGGGTGGTTTGACTATATCTTTACACTTTTAAAACCTTTTCTCAACAACCCATCTAAAGCTGTGATAATGAATAAATGTGTAAATAAACCTAACTCTCCCTCAACCCCATTCCCACACCTGAGGCTGGTGAATGCACACCAGTGCTCTACAAAATGTCTGGCATTACTCCCCATCACCCTGCTCTGAAACTGGTTTGGGAAGATTTACCCGCTCTGGGTAGATCCATTCCATGATTTACCCTAGTTAGAGCCGCAGACCTGCTAGCTTTTTAGTAGCTGCATTACCACGTAGCAAGGGGGAAAGTATCATGACTTTAACCCCTGTTTCCTGAACTACAACTGTTGGTGAAAAGGGCTGATTGTGTTTTAAATTGAGCTTTATTTATTTTTTTTTGGTACAGCATTTTCTCTCTGAGGGGGAAAGAAAGCATACTGCCCAACAAATTATTTGTAATCTACATGTAATATGCAATGACACACGCATACACTTACCCGACTAATCCCTATACTCTGTATAGGGATTGGTCGGCCTGGTGGATATTCACGCTATAATTGTATTGGCTCCCTCTACTTAAATTTAAAAAAAAGGCAGCCAGTAGTGACCAACAGAAGTTTTCCATCCGTACCAACCTGGTCATTTTTGTCCCATACACCTTGCCAATCTCAGGCAAATCCCATCATACCATGGGATTTTCCTAATTTTGGCAAAGTGCATGGGCCTTTCTCCTGATGGTCGTATTCCTTGTCCTTAGACTTGGTGTTAGTTGTATAACTATCCTGGTGGTGTTAGTTCTAATCATCTCTAGCTTCTGTTCTACTGAGTAATGAGAGTCAAACAATAAATAATGGTCAGGATGACTTCATCGTCCATATGAACCCTTCTGTGATGTACAGCACACAGCCTGAAAAGGTTATTTTGTTGTTCATCTTCATTTACTAAACAAGTCTTCATAGAACTCCTATTAGGTCCTAATTTCTCCTTATGCTGAAAGGAACATTAGTAATTTGATAGTTGGCTTAAAGTAAAGTAATAAACTATATAGAATAAGAATTAATCAACAGCCTTTTTTCCTAAAAATTGATTTCGTATAATTCAGCTGAAATAACATACAGTTGGGAAATCACTTGAATTTGAATGTGCATTTTGAAAACACTGTACTGATACATACACTATGCTCCATCATCAAATGTTTGTCTGCATCCTAGAAGAATAAAATAAAAAAGCAGATTGTTGTAACTGGTGGTTATCAACACTGTCAATTGGTTTATGAAACTTGTATATTATTGAAAATAATATTCCCTTTTGATTATGATTACCATATTGGATCCATATGGGGATACTGCCCAATTTACTTGTCTGATATTAGAGATGTTGTGGATTCCCAAAATACCAGTACATTTCAACTAGAGATTTTCGAAACTGTTGAATTTCGTTCCGTTTTCGAATTTCCCGAAAATTTCGAAATTCGAAAATTTGAAAAACGAACCCATGAGAGAAAAAAATGTGAACGTTTCTGTCCATTTTGAGGGACAAATAGTAATAGTAGGTTACTGTAAATGACACAGAGACCTGGGGAATGGTCTGGGGAACCCGTAAATAGAACCAAAACTTATTTTAAAACTATCTTTCCTCACAATTGGGCTGTTTTTGAACTTCCGCATTCTATTTTCAAGAGTTACTATTACTTTTGAGGATTACAGAAATCAAACATTTCTTTCGGTTTTCAATTTCGATAATCGTCTATTTTCGATAATCGTCAATTTTCGATAATCGGTTATTTACGATAAAAATCGAAAATTCAGCAAATCCGCATTCTGTGAAATCCGGGAGTTTCAAAAGTTGACGGGACTTCGAAATCCTCAGATTCGATTAGAAACCGGGTTCTATTTGAACCCACATTACATCTCTAATTTCAACTGGGAAATTTAATTTAGGTGCGAAATGAAAATTTCATCTAAGGTTCCACTTTCAAAATGTTGACATTGAAACCAAACAAATTTATGACAAAACTACAGGGAATCTCTACCTGACATAAAGAGCCTGGCACAGGGTGGCATTTATAATGGATCAATATTAGTTAATGTCAATCATTTTACCAGATGCAGAGTTATTTTATGCCACGCTGTAATATACTGGTATTCAAATACCACATTGGTATATCAACTGCAGCCAAAAATTGCAGACATGGTAGAAGACTAATTTTTGCTGCGAAAAAGGGTTTATATTGATTGTTTATAAATACCGTCCATAATACTAATGTGTGCAATATAGCCTGCTGACTCAAAATGAAGAAATGTTAATGGAACAGACTATATTTTTATTTTATTTTAATCTGACAGTAAAAGGAATATGGGGATGCAGGCGATAGGGGGATTACCATCCAGTAAAATACTTGCTAGATAGATAAAAACCATATACCAGGGATAGATGGCGCAAGGTGGTGTCGTTCAATGGGTACTTCCCAACTGGGAAATACCAATCAACTTCAACACCATCTTGCAGCCATCTGCTGAGATATGGGCTGCCTTAGGGTTCAAATTTCTGTAAAAAAAATTAACATTTGTATAAGGTACACTGCAAACATAAGCCAATAAAATAAAGAAGAATAAATATCTGTTGTATTCAATTAGATCAACTGGACTTGAAGTTTAGTTCTTGAAGACGTTTCGCTAGTCATCCGACTGGCTTTCTCAATTCAGAATGACTTGTACAAGAATCTGTGGCAATTATGTACCCTGGAAATTCCCAATTAGCATACCACAGCCAAGTGTTAAGGGCGTGATTGGATAGTGGCTAAGAGGTGTTATAGGAACGCCCAGAGTAAGGTGTCAAAACAGCATTGTACATGGCAGACAGATGGTGTCGAACCCCCCCCACCTCTATTTAGGCTTGGTTTCTTTATTTTCACATAAATGGCCTCCTTGACACCTCTCTTGAACCAGTATTGTTCCTTTGCCAATATGTTAACATTACAATCTTCAAAGGTATGTCCTTTATCCTTAAGATGCAGGTACACGGCTGAGTCCTGACCCGAGGAATTGGCTCTTCTGTGCTGGGCCATACGTTGATGCAGTTGTTGTTTGGTCTCCCCCACATACAAATCAGAGCATTCTTCACTGCACTGCACTGCGTATATGATGTCGCTTTTCTTGTGTTTCGGTATTGGGTCTTTCGGATGTACCAATTGCTGCCTCAGCGTGTTGCTCAGTTTAAAGCAGACAGGGATACGGTGTTTTTTAAAACTCTTCTTAATTTCTCGGAGACCCCTGCTACATAAGGGATGACCATGTTCTTTCTCCTGTCTTGCTTTTCCCCTTCACTGTTGATATTCGTGTTCTTTTCATTCCTTCTGCTTCTTTTGACAAAGGCCCAGTCTGGATATCCACAAGTTTTAAGGGCTCCTCTGAGATGTTTCATTTCTTTAGCCTTCGCCTCTGTGCTAGTGGGGATGTTCTCTGCTCTGTGTTGCAGGGTTCTGATGACCCCCAGCTTATGATCTAAAGGGTGGTGGGAGTCAAACATCAAATACTGATGTGTGTGTTGGTTTTCTGTAAAACTCTACTTCCAGTTTACCATTCTCCCTGACTTCTACCAAGCAGTCCAAGAAAGCCAGTCACCATCTGTCTGCCATGTACAATGTTGTTTTGACACCTTACTCTGGGCGTTCCTGTAACACCTCTTAGTCACAATCTAATCACGCCCTTAACACCTGGCTGTGATATGCTAATTGGGATTTTCCAGGGTACATAATTGCCACAGATTCTTGTACAAGTCATTCTGAATTGAGAAAGCCAGTCGGATGACTAGCGAAACGTCTTCAAGAACTAAACTTTAAGTCCAGTTGATCTAATTGAATACAACAGATATACCATGACCTGGATGAATGAGAACCTTCATAAGCATAAAGAAGAATAAATACTACAAAAATTATTTGCCTCCTTAAATTTCTCTATATCCATTCTAATTGCATTAGCTTTCCGAGTGTCTTGCAATGAAAACAGCCTGTAAGAAAGAAAAAAAGCAAATGTTTTATAAGAACAAAATACATATATTGATGTAGAAAACAGAGAAAACGGTAAGAAATTATAATAAACAATAGGAGTCAGTAGGAGTAAGATAGATATTTAAATGAGTCATAATAGGGATATGAAGTGTTAGGTGGGCCCCTAAACTCGTCATGGTGGGCCTCTGACCTCAGATTTCCGGGTGGGCCAAACCCCAGTTCAACACTGTTCCCCTGTGGCAGTTTAAGGAAACTTACCTTGGCCCTTCTCTTACCTTCTGGGTCCCGTGATGCAGTTATCACTTTGTAAGGTTTACTGCTTCATGGGAACCTGGAAGGTAAGGACCACTGGCTTAAAGGGCATCTATAGTGAAAAAACACATTGCCCCTTTGCAAAGCTAAATTCATGTACTCTGTGCTGCCTTAATCCTATCTCCGTCAGTCACTTTGTTTAACCATGGTGTCAGATCTCTGTGCAGAACTCCCCCCTTCCCCCTCCCCTCTGTTACCTCCTTCATGTCTCAACTCTGGCTAACCGACAAGCTTATCATGTGCAGTGGGAGTTAAAAGTTCAACATCCTGAAAAACACACCCACGCAGAGTGGCCAATAGAAAGCAAGCTGTCCTGGAGACACGGAAGAAGGAGGAGAACAGTACAGTTTATGATCTCTCACTTTGTGATCCATCATTAATGGAATTAATGAAAGCTATTAAGAAGGGGGGTCAAGTGCAGCCTTATATCTACCATTATCTCTATGTTTATTACAGAGCAGAGAGGGGGGGATCACATCACAGGGATTTGATTGACAGTCCAAGTAGAAGTAGAGGAATGCAATCATGTCTTCTTCTAACTGGTGTATCTCAGGACAGAGAGGGAATCTGAAAAAAGTGAAGACACTCTGTGGGTTGTGGGGAATTATAGAACACATGGAAAAGAAAAAAAAAGTTCATTTTCCCCACTATAGATGCCCTTTAATGACCCCGTTCAGAAGATGTTAATGGTTTGTATATTGTTTCTGGTACCTGGCGCCATTTATGTAAACTGCACAGGCCCTGCAGATATTACATTGGGTAGTGTGGTATTTACTCTTAATTGGCTGATAACAGACATTCCTTTATCACCCCCACTGTCTTAAATGTCTTGCAATAGAGTGAGCACCTCAGAGCATTATGGCCTTTCAGTACATGGCCTGTTTTCTCTGCAAATCTTTCAAATGGGGTGTATTAACCAAAGGTTTAAATTCTAACTTGGGTCTTTCTTGCTACTTAAATAATACACCAATAGTCTTTTTTAATGTCTGGTGGGTCCACATTCTTTTCTGTCTGTAACTTATTTAAAAAGTAATTCTGTTTACAAAAATATTACAAATCTTCACTGATATAAATGCATTTATAGTGCTTTTACAAAAACAGAAAATGCATTGTGTGGAAATACCACTGGAGTGTTCTCTCTAAATATACATACTGGGATGTATTTATTTGTGCTATTACTCATTAAACTGTTTTGAAAGTAGGTCAAGCAGTCATATTGTTGGATTGCTCGGATGACTATTGGTCTTAATCACTTTTGGTGAAAATCTAGAACATTTACATAATGTGTGTTTGATTGTGTGCTTTTAAAAGTAAGTTTATGAAAACGACAGTGTCTGTGTGTAGGAGAGCGTGCACATGTGTGCAAGCTTGCATTTTATAAAGTGTGTAAGAGAGAGAGTCATGGAAATTTACTAAGAGCCCATATAAATCCTCCTTGGCAGCCACATCAAGGATTAAAAAGCATGTCTGCTGAAAAAACAAGTTAGTTAAAAAATGTAAATTACCCCCCCAAACCCTTATTTTCGCGATATTCACACGTTCAAGTCAGGGGGAAAAATGCGTGAAAGAGTGTGTGTGTATTTGAGAGGGCGTGGGAGAGTACGTTCAGTATAAGAATATGTGTTTGTCTGAGTAAGACAGCTTGTCCTATATTTATAAAGGAGCAATACTGGAAAACAACAACATCTCTTCTTTATCTCCATGTCAAGTATTTTTCAACATAGCTGTAACAAACAAATGAATGGTGGCTATTTGGAAATGTGATTTAGTGTTGTGCATAGGATTTAGATCTCTTTAAGTTAATTAAAAGAAAAATTTAGATAATGAAATGTTTAATGGGGCGATGCAATATTATCTGCTGATGCAGATAACCAGCCCAAGTTCCCACAATGCAAAAATACCTGTGCAAGATTTAGAGCATATGGGGATCTCTGACCGGTATCTGCTCCGGGTTTACACCTCCAATTCAATGGTGTCAAGTTTTGTGCTACAAAAGCACAAAACTTTACTCCTGCGCCTCATTGTGGAAATGGCCCAGGCAATGCAAGCTCCATAGATAATACATCGGATAGTGTGGGTTTCACACTGACTTGGGCATTTAGCGCCCAATATTGCATCGCCCCCTATATTCCTTTAAATACAGATCTTCTGTTTAGTATAATTATTTACTGCAACTGTGTTTCAAGTAAAAATGATTTGCCTTTTTTGTCCTGATGAGGATATGGCTTATTATCACTAAAACTTTACAGAGAGGGTTAGTATATATATGATTCCTTTCTGCCTTAATAAAATGAGTTTGTTTACTGACAAACTGAATTATGATGCTGGCCATACACTACAAAGTTACCTCCAAATCACTGATTTGCCTTATATTTGATCACAAAACCAATGGGGCAAGGTTGGAAACTCCAGAGTCTAGCTTTTTACAGATAGATAGAAGAACTGCCTGGCCTGATCTTTCGTGCAAACAAATTGAATCTGACCTTGCACAAAAATCGGAGGAAGCATTTTGTTTTACTTACATTTGTGTTGCCAGGTAGCTATACACTAAAACCAGTTGTATCCCTTTGATGTTGTGCATGGCATCCTAGGATATGAGCAAGAACAATTCAGTTTTCTTCCCTGAAGAAGTTCAGCATCTATCATAATCCTAGGTACAAAAATTGTATATATTATTATTATTCATCATAGCTACACAAACAAAGCTACACAAAAAATGCACAACCAACCCAAACATGTATCCCTACAGTATAAAGTTGTAATACAGATTTGGGGTTCTCCCCAGGTTCAGTCTACAGCTTGGGAAAGAACTTTGGGATGGATGCCAAGGTTAGAAGACAAAAATGAAGAACTTTGTTGGGTTCTATATAGGAATAAAAAAATCTGATTTTGAATATTTTCAAAAAATAAAATTAGCAAAATGACATATTATTTGTAGAAATAACTGACAAATTAACTAAAATATATACCCTCATATTGTTATAAGTAGGGTCATTTTTGTTCAAAATGCAGATATCAGGGCACAGATGCTTTTTTCTCATATTTTCCTTTTTCTCCAAAAATAATAACTCAGAGACAAAATCAAGGGTAAAATTCACAGAAATACTGTAGCACAAATGTTGAAACCGACATAAATATGAAAGCCTAATCTCTCCTGAATAAAACAGTATGCCAAATACATGAGTGGACACAAATATGTGGCTCAAACTAACTCTAAAAGGACCAATGCATCAGTGCAATTAATGTACATAGAAAAACTCAACCAGATCTCTATGTTGACTAAACACCCTGAAATCTCCCAAATCTTGTCCAAACCCATATGACAAGGAAAACACCAACTGAACATAAATCTCCCACATGTTTTGAATCAAGATTACAGAGAAAATTTTCAACCAGTTTTCTTTCATACGTACATGGAAAATTTTGCACACAGTTCTTTTTATAAGAGTGCGATTTTAGCAGATTTTTAAAAGACGAGCAAAGACCAAACCTCCAGTGCACATAAAAATTCCTACTGATTATAGATCTTCTACATGTTTCTTATAAAACTGTACCTTACTTGCATTAGTCGACAAAGAGACAGGGTCAGTAAATCAAAGAAGCCAATACATAACTTTGGGGCTGTACACACTTGTATGTATATGTTTATTTATATAGCACCACTTGGAGATGCAGCGCTTTACAATATAGAATACAAAAAGGCGTACAAGAGGGACAATAAATAAATAATATATTAATAAGAGTGTGCATCATGAAATACACAAGTGCTTAAAACATGTAACATAAGGGAAAGAGGTCCCTGCCCCATAAAGCTTACAATCTAATTAGGTGGGTAACAAACAGATTTTTTTTTTTTAAATTGAAGTTTATTTGTTTAATTATTAAACAATAATAAATGATAATGTACATAGTAATATGCATTATTTCAATAAAATAATTTGACATGTATTAAATTTGTTGTTTCATTTACATACTATTTTAGTTAAGAATAACTTGGGAGTATCAGAGTTGTTAATACAGTTACTCAATGGTACAATGGTATTTCCATATATGATACAATTTGAGTACTACAGATATCTATTAACATAGAATAGGGTGTAAGTTAATTTTATATGGGCTATTTCTTACATTGTTGAGTTTCTCAAACCAGGGAACCTATATATGCAAACCATGGGTTCCATATTATATTTATCTAGATTACCTTGTCCCTTATATATAATTCTATTAAATGCAGATCTTGATGTCACTTTGGATTTCCACTGATTAATGGTAGCCACTGTGGAGGTCATACAATTTATTACAAGTGCATTCCTTACAAAAAATAAGGTTTCCCTCAGGAATATCAGGTTTGATCCAGACCAATTCCCTTCCATGTTTAAGCTAAGTAAACATATTGCCGCATCTAGTGTAATAAGATTTTAGTTAGGGTCTTGGTGACCTGTGTCCAGGATTTCTGTATCTGGGGGCATTGCCAAATAAGATGCCAAAAGTCAGCTGGAGAGTTCCGGCATTTAGGACATTCAGTTGAATTTCTGGGGGACATTCGGGACATACGGTAAGGTGTGAGATATACCTGGTGTATAATGTTAAACTGGATGAGTTTGTTATTCGCTGATCTGGGTGCCTGTGTTTGAGAGTTTGCCAGTGTTTCATAGTAATTTCAGGTACAAATTTGTACCATTTAGATAAAATTGTTGTGGCTTCTAGAGCCTAATGGGATTTGGAGATATAGTTATATTTCAAAGATAATATTCTTCTCTCTCCGTTGTTTTTTATGATTTGAATTATAAGATGTGGAGTTACAGGAATATGTGTACTGCCAAATTCAGTCTTTAGACAGTGACGGTTGCCAGTATCTGAATAGATATGAGTTAGGTATTTGTATTTGTGTTTGTAGTTTCCCATATGATATAATGTCGTAATTTTGTATGATCTGAGAAAAGTTTTGTATTCCTTCCCTCCCCCCAGATATCTGCATTGGCAAGGAAATATAACTTTGTGAATGTTAAGTTATGCCAAATAGGAGTTTCTTCAAATTGGCCCTTTAATTGTAATATTCGTTTATGTCTTTCCAAATTTTTTACTGTTGGGTATGTAATGTTGTGCCGTTTCCAGGTTGTGTGTTTGTTGAAGATTGAAGATTCCAGGAAAGATATTGGGAGCAAAGGGAGATATACATGTAGTAGAGATTCTGTATCGTATAATGATGGAGGGGATGTGTCTTGTGGATCTGGTGGAGGACGTATCACCCATGCATAGAAGTATTTAAGTTGGGTAACACACAGATACATAAGAAAGGGTGAAAGTGCCATAGTAATAACTGGTGGCGTGCCAAGTGCCAAACAGAAAAATGTTTAATAAGAGAGAAGGCAGTGTGGGTGGGGGGTCTGTTTAAGAAATGAGCAGAGGGTACGGCAGGGACATATGGGGACACATGAGAAGAAATATAAGAAGGAGCAGCAGCGCGAAGGGATTTAAATGTTAAGAGAAGAAATGTTAAGAGAAAGGTTTTGTAGATAATGAATTGTTTGTTTTTTCAAATTCAGTTTTATTTTGTATGATGCATATTAATATTCAGAGTTAAATCAATAGTGCATTGTAAATTGAGGTATTGTATCCAAGTTTTAGTTTTATAACAGTTGTGCATCTATAGATTTTGTAATTATTAGAAGAGAAAAACTATATATATAAAAATTCCCTTGTGCATTATTTGAAACACTTATTTTCTATTGGTTGTATTGAGAGTGGAATAGCAAGCAGAGGAGAGGAGGGTGGGAGAGGATCACCCTGGGCATTTCAGCACTGTCTATACTAGATACACTAGATATTGAGTTTGATTTGGTCTATGGGCTTCACACTTTGTAGTATTTGGAGGGGCAGCGCCTATGTTGGTAAAGAATTTTGTAGTATGCAAGGTCTGCATTTACCAAGTTGATAGATTTTTTTAAAGTGGGGATTATGGAGACATCCGTTTGAGGATGGAAAAATATATATTTGAGGATCATCGGCATACAGATGGTAGTTAAAACCAAATGAGCTAATAACATCTTCCAGGGAAACAGTATAGAGGAAGAACAACATGGGGTTAAAGAACCTGTGAAACTCCTACACTAAAAGTAACCGGGGAAGATGTTTTATTATCATATGACAGAGTAGGTTTTGTTAGAGAGGTAGGACACAGCCGTCTCTATAGAGTGTGTAGGAGGACACCCTGACTGCAAAGGGTCCAGTAGGTTATGAGAAAGAAGATAAATAGCGATATGGGAGAAGACAAGACGTACTTGCATTTTTTAGTCTAAACTTGAGATGGGATCCAGGTCTGACTCGGATCCGGATCTGACACGGAATCCCTTTGGTTCCGAAATACGAATGTTCCAGACGGATTGTTCGGATTTTGGAACTTCGGAGCGCATTTTGGATATTTATCGAACTTTCGTGCTATTTTCGAATATTCTGGAAAATAGGCTATTTTTGAGTTTCTGGTCGTATTTTCGAGGATTATCGAATTTTCGTGGCTATTTTCGAGAATCTTCGGAAATAACTTGAACTTTCGATAAAAAATCAAAAACGCGATCCAAAGTCCCAAATTTAAGTTTTCGGGATTTTCCCAAAGAAGGAACGAAACCCGGCAGTTTCGGACATCTCTAGTCTAAACATCCCCTTACCTGGGGAATAATCACAAAAACTTTACATTATTGGAATCTACACACCTTCAGCTACATAATGGTGCGATTCATTCACAAGTATATGCAGAATTCCAGATGCAATTCTTCATAGAACTACATGCTTTTAGGAGATTTTCTGAAAAAAAGTTTAAAATCTTCACAAAACCTCCATGACAAGTAAATAAAGGACTAAATATTAATCTCTTACTTGTCCTAAATTAAACGGTATGTCATATAAATTGGTTTACACTGAAACACAGCCAACAACAACCCCAAAGCACAAGTGCAATTACAGAAAAAAGAATGAACCAGCTCATTATTTTGAATAAAACTCGGAAATACACCCATCAACTATTTCAATATTTTTAGAAATGACAAGCCTTCAGCTTGTGAAGGTTCTCATTCATCCAGGTCATGGTATATCTGTTGTATTCAATTAGATCAACTGGACTTGAAATGTAGTTCTTGAAGACGTTTCGCTAGTCATCCGACTGGCTTTTTCAATTCACTCAGTTGGTGTCGAAGACGTGGGGGGTTCGACACCAACTGTCTGCCATGTACAATGCTGTTTTAACACCTTACTCTGGGCGTTCCTATAACACCTCTTAGCCACTATCCAATCACACCCTTAAAACCTGGCTGTGATGTGCTAATTGGGATTTTCCAGGGTACATAATTGCCACAGATTCTTGTACAAGTCATTCTGAATTGAGAAAGCCAGTCGGATGACTAGCGAAACGTCTTCAAGAACTACATTTCAAGTCCAGTTGATCTAATTGAATACAACAGACAAACCTTCAGCTACGTGACAATGCATTTGTTTTTATCCATAAGCATGCAAAAATCTGCAAACAGTTCTTTTTTGAAATTTGCAATTGTAGCAGATTTTCTGGAAAAAATAAATGTAAAACAAGGTTACATCGAGTAGCATTGGTTTTACAGTAATACGCCCTGATGACGGCCTATATAATGCTGTCCTGTTAGCTTGCGATAAATGCATGTCAGTGCATGACATTGTGGGTGGCCACATTGCTTTGCAATCTGTTTTCTCAGAGCGTTGGATCACCATTTCTTGTGAATCACAAGCGCTGCGACAACGCAATATTGAGCAAAATGTCATTGCGTATTTCATACATGTTACTGCGCATTCAGGGAGATTCAATAAAAGTTCTTATCGTTTAAAATGGTGCTAATTTTGCCCCAACCAATCAGATATCATTTAACATTTGAAAGCTAACATCTGCTTGGTTGGGGCAAAATTAGCACCATTGTAAACGATAAGAACTTTTATTGAATAACCCTGATTGTGGTGTGGCCTTTGCCTTAATACCGGTAATCCTCAAAAAATCTATTCTGTCTCTTATATTGCTACCTGTGCAAAATTGCTTGAACTTAGTTTACCTTGAAGGACTAATAATCTGCATTTACTTTTTCACCATATAATTTTATGGGACACTTTTTTTTTTAAATCACTTTTTTATGTGTTTCACTTTTTCCTATGGTTTTATGAATTCTAAGGGGTTAGTGCTTTGGTGACAAACCTATATTTAGTTGACCAAAAGAAATTCTGTGGGAACCAAATATACATTTAGTGAACAAAAAAAAATACACTTTTGGAGACAAAACTATATTTAGTCGACCAAAAGAAATTTGGTGTTTACAAAACATATTTAGTCATCAAAATAAAAACAATGTTTTGGTGACAAAACAATATTTAGTCAACCAAAGTATACATTTAATCAACAAAAAAGAACTGTAGCACCAAAATGTATATTTTGATGACCAAAATCTTTTTTGTGAACAAAATGTGCAGTGGATTGAAACAGAATAATTTTTGTATACAAAAAGTGGTAAAAAGAAACATTATGTTGGCAAAAAGAAAATTTGGTAGACCAAATTAATATTGTAGTAATATTGTGTATGCTTGTGAAGGTTCTCATTCATCCAGGTCATGGTATATCTGTTGTATTCAATTAGATCAACTGGACTTGAAATGTAGTTCTTGAAGACGTTTCGCTAGTCATCCGACTGGCTTTCTCAATTCAGAATGACTTGTACAAGAATCTGTGGCAATTATGTACCCTGGAGAATCCCAATTAGCATATCACAGCCAGGTGTTAAGGGTGTGATTAGATAGTGGCTAAGAGGTGTTATAGGAACGCCCAGAGTAAGGTGTTAAAACAGCATTGTACATGGCAGACAGTTGGTGTCGAACCCCCCCACCTCTATTTAGGCTTGGTTTCTTTATTTTCACATAAATGGCCTCCTTAACACCTCTCTTGAACCAGTCACGTTCCTTCGCCAGTATGTTAACATTACAATCTTCAAAGGTATGTCCTTTATCCTTAAGATGCAGATACACGGCTGAGTCCTGACCCGAGGAATTGGCTCTTCTGTGCTGGGCCATACGTTGATGCAGTTGCTGTTTGGTCTCCCCCACATACAAATCAGAGCATTCTTCACTGCACTGCACCGCACAAGTTTGTTCACCAAACAATTTCTGTTCACCAAATAAGTTCTGTGGAACGATTTTTTTTTCCGCCAAATAATTTCCGTGGAGCATGTCTGTCTTTTCTGTTCACCAAATTATTTATGTAAAACAAATTTGTGCACCAAATAATTTTTGTAAAACAAGTCTATCAATCCAGTTCACCAAATAATTTCTGTAGAGCAATTATGTTCACCAAATTATTTCTGTGGACCATATTTGTAAATTTTGTGTTTTTTTACATTTGGTCCATTTTTCACATTCGGTCAAAAGTTCAGTGAATTAGTTAAATGATACATTTATTAGTAACCTTCAAATGAACCCTTAGATTTTCCACATTAGGTTCCCCACCTGCCTGACTTTGTATCTTTTCCCCCTCTGTTCCCAGACAGAGGGGACTAATAAGGGCTAGGCCACACTAGCGTGTTTTTCGCGCGTTTGCGCACGCGTTTCGCGCTTTTCGCTAAAATGGAAATCGTGGGAGCGCAAAAATTCCCGCGCTTTCCGATGCGCATGCGATTGCGCATCCGTTAGCGTTTTGGTAACGCATGGGTTCACCATTTTTGGTGCGTTAATGCAGCGTTTCCATAACGCGAAATGGCAAAAACGCATGCGCAAAACACGAACGCAAAGGCGAACGCACAAGAAAAGTGCACACAATCGTGTGCGATAACGCTTGCGATTTTGTGCGCGATTCCTGTGCGTTGTAGTGTGGCCTCAGCCTAAAGGTTACAAATAAATGTATCATTTCACTAATTCACTGAACTTGTGTTCAGTGAATTATATAAAAAAATGGACCAATCGCTCATAAAAAATTCTGTGGGGCCTCACAGATAGGGGCCATATCAGGGAGGGTTCAGGGATTCCTAGTTACACTACTGGTTGGTTCTGTGGGATTCAGTTAGATCAACTGGACTTGAAGTTTAGTTCTTGAAGACGTTTCGCTAGTCATCCAACTGGCTTTCTCAATTCAGAATGACTTGTACAAGAATCTGTGTCAATTATACCATGACCTGGATGAATGAGAACCTTCACAAGCATAGACCAAATGTATAAAGCAAACAAAATTTACAAATTTGGTCTACAGAAATAATTTAGTGAATATAATTGCTCTACAGAAATTATTTGGTGAACCGAATTGATAGACTTGTTTTACTAAAATTATTGGGTTGATAATTTGTTTTGCATAAATAATTAGGTGAACAGAAAAGACAGACTTGTTCCACAGAAATTATTTGGTGGAAAAAATTGTTCCACAGGAATTATTATTATTATTAGGCAGAAATTATCGGGTGAACAAATTTGTTTTACAGAAATTATTTGGTGAACAGAATTAACAGTATTGTTCTACAGAAATTATTTGGTGAACATTATAAGATTGTTGTGTTTTATAAACATAGGGGCCAATTCAGAGCAAGAAGCTGCATTACTTACCTTTGCAAGATCCCACAATGTTGTAAATCCCTTTGCGAGATTTACTGAATCATGGCATCCCAGTCAGGTAAGAAGCACCGCTCTGTGCCTCTGCCTTAAAGGCGTTAAGTTCTGTACTACAAGGTAGCGCAAAACTAGGTTGCTCTGCCTTATTTTCAAGAATTTTTGAAAATAGCACAGTCAACACAAAATTAATCAGGTAGCATGGGTTTTGCACGCGGATGGGGTGTCACTGCTTTACATAGATAGTTGAGGCTGTAGTTGGTTTCTTATTTAGCTGGTTTCTTCAAGTGAAAATTTAACACAGAACATCTCTAAAGTCAGGTATCCAACCCCTCCCTCAGTGCACACCAATAGAAGAGGATGGGGATGGCCCTACTATCTCCGCTGCCCTACCCTGCCGACCCATTTTTGGTGCGCATTGCATGTTCTGCCATAGGGTAACATCAAAGCAACCGCAGCACACACGCAGGGTAGCCCACATGAATCGCGCAATGTTGCAATTTCACTGCGTAGCGCAATTCTTGCGTGCTGCCTAGTGGGGCGTTGCCCATAAAAAGAAAATAAGGACTGTGCCATTCAGTAGTATTTTCTTACAGCAGAGATTAAAGATTTACCAGAATCTATTTAGGTAATGCATGACAATTACCATTTTTAAAGGGGAAGTGTATCATATACCAGATAATTCTTATTAAAGAGTTTAAAGGGAAATATATTATGGGCAATAGAGTCATTAAGTGTACACATTTTTTCTGAAGGGAAAAAGGGAAAGCAAACTATTTACTAGTTTATATTTTTTTTTTTTTTACAAAAATTAAAGGGTAAGCATGCCATTTACCATTACCAAACATAACTCTTGGTGCACAAAATTGCATTTTTAAGACAAAAAGTATACTTGTTTTTCCTTAGTTTTGTGTACAAAAACCATACACTTATACTACAAAATGTATTTAGTCAACAACATTTTCTTTTTACCACTTTTGTATACAGAAAATATTCTGCTTCAATCCACTGTACATTTTGTTCACAAAAAATATATTGGTCATTAAAATATACATTTTGGTGCTACCGTTGTTTTTTGTTGACTAAATGTATGTTTTGTTACCACCAAATTTTTTTGGGTCGACTAAATATAGTTTTGTCCCCAGAATGTTAGTTTTTGTTCACTAAATGTTTTTTGTTATCACTGAATTTCTTTTGGTCACCGAAGTGCATTTTTTGTTACAAAATGATCTGGGAATAAACGGCACCCCATAAAGTAAAGCTATGTCCCACCAGCAACTCTTTTAATATTCTTTTTTAATTCATTAAACCAACAATGTTTTTATCTTGGAATTCAAAAACCTGTTCAGATGTCTAATGTGTATAATGTTTAGCTCTGGGAATGCTGCACTGTGACATTGTAAATACTGCAGCTTCTGAGAATTCCCTTGTTCCAATAACAGATGGTTGTGCTTTAAATCCAGCTTGATTTCAATTACATGTTTTCTGTTTTCTGATTTCTGTAATGCATCTTATCTAATTGTGAATAGGCAATACAACTACACCCAATTTTAAATTAAATATATTTATACATACACACAAACATAAAGAACTTGATTGAACTCCCAATCATAAAATCCAATATGACCAGGTGCTCTTCCTCAAAAACTACACCAATTCCAATGGAGGCTTAATATAAAAAACTCCATCAGGATCCAGGAATGGGCTAAAAAACATTGATTCATGTAAATAAAGAGTTGCCCTTTTCTATTAAGACACGTGAGGCTGATACAGTAAAAGCTAACATTGGACTGCTTGTGAAGGTTCTCATTCATCTAGGTCATGGTAATTATGTGGCATTCAGTTAGATCAAGTGATTATAAAGTTTAGTTTTTGAAGACGTTATGCTAGTTATCCCACTGGCTTTTTCAATTCAGAATAACTTGTACAGGGTAATAATAGATGTACCACCGCACACTAGTCTTATCAATTAGTCATTTATTGACCGATGTTTTGGTGCCCGTTAGTCACCTTTCTTGAGACACAATTAGACTTGTGACAATTTGACCAAGTCAAATTGTGTCTTGAGATAGGTGCCTTGCAGGCACTGAAATGTCGATAAATAAACAACTAATTGGTAAGACTGGTATGAGGTGGATTTATCTATTATTTTATACTACATTGAGTGGTGAATTTAGCAGCAATCACCACTACGCACCCAGCATGAAGATGTTACATATGGTGTGCAGACCTGCATTTGTTACTTGTACAGGAATCTCTTGGCAATATATACCCTGTTATGTCCTAATAAGCGTATAAAAGCAAGGTGTTAGGGACCTACTGAATGCAAGGTGTAGATTGCACTATGGCAACTAACAGAGGTGTTATCAAAACTGCCCAGGATAAGGCATCAAAACAGCATTGTTCGTAGCAGATAACTGATGCTGACCCCCCAACACACACACCTCCATTCAAACTTGGTTTCTTTATTTTGACATAAAAATGCCTTCTTGACACCTCTCTTGAACCAATCCTGTTCCTTGGCCAAGATGTTGACATTACAATCTTCATGCAAATGTCCCTTTTCCTATTTATGCAGGTGCACATCCTGACCCGGGGAATTCTTCTGTGATGTGCCATACGTTGGTCTCCTCTACATACAATTCAGAGCACTTTGGTTGTTGGATTTAAAGCAGACATTGTCTCTTGAAAATTCTTCTTAATTTCTCTGACACCCCCGCTACAAATGGGCTGACCATGTTCTCCTGTCTTGCTTTTTTCCCTTCTTTCAGTTTTAAAAAAGGCCCAGTCCGGATATCCACCTCTGAGGTGTTTAATTTCCTTAGCATTTTTCTCTGTGCTAGCGGGGATGTACTTTGCTCTGTGTTGCAGGGTTCTGATGACACCCAGCTTGTGATGTAAAGGGTGGTGGAAGTCAAACATCAAATGCTGGTCTGTGTGGGTTGGTTTTCTATAAACCTCTACTTCTAGTTTACCATTCTCCCTGACTTTACCAAGCAGTCCAGGAAATCCAGTGTGTTGTTTTTGCATTCAAAATGTTTCTAACACCTTGCTTTTATATGCTGATTGGGATACATACCAGTGTATTTCTTGTCATTCTGAATTGAGAAAGCCAGTTGGATGACTAGCGAAACATCTTCAAGAACTACCGTATATACTCGAGTATAAACCGAGTTTTTCAGGCTGTAAAATCAGCCTGAAAACTCGGACTCGGTTTATACTCGAGTCACTCACCATTGAAGATCAGCGTCCTCTCCATTCCAGCAGCCGCACAATCATTCCATGTACTGGCGCGCTGGCCGACGTCACTGCCCGGCGCCAAGCCCGGCGCGCCAGTACATGGAATTTGTAAATATGAGTCTGCAGTGATCTTAGCTCTGAATTTATGATGTCTATGTGCAAATTGCAAAAAAAGACGGATTTTGAGAGAGCAAAGCGATTTATTTAATAAATTGAAGAGACTATACATACTTTCCCAAATTCTTGTGGAAAAAGTGTACCTCTTCTACAACATGACAGACCTAAATCTGGGTACACATTCAAAGGCATGTTGAATCTTAGTATAAAGGGTTAATCTATTCTTTGCGGTGTATGCACATCTGTCTTGCTAACATGCCGGGCGATCATGTGGCTTCCGATGGACTGTGCAATTGGTTTCAGCAAACTGTTGGCTGCGGCTACTTTTGCAGCAATCAACACTAATTTGTCCCAGCTGAAGAGTCTATAGTGTTGAACGGTTAGCCAGGACTAATAATATTACTGTGTGGACCAGCCCTTCAACTCACACAAACTTTCACACACATACACACTCATGTACTGTACATCCAGTAGATTTATAGACTAACTATGCTTAAAGTATATATTTTTTTATCTTTTGTAGGCTGTCTCTAATCTGATTGACTGGCATATCACCTTGGTGACTTCATCGACTTCCTCATATGCAAGTCGATGCAACAAACAAATATACATATTTTTACAAGAAGTTTACAGAGAGATTCCATTAAAAACTGTTTGTCATCAGCTATAAAAATCCTGACACACATTCCCGGTACCTTCTCCCAATTGTTGGCCCTTTTTAGCTTTCTATGGTAAAGTTTACTGCAGACAGGAAATGCTGGGAGTTTGAAAACATTACGGAAGTTATCTAGAATAGGAATTCTCAAAAGGTGTGTCTCTGGATACTTGAAAAGTACAACTCCCAGCATTCCTTAATTACAGATGGAAGCCAGGGAATGCTGAGATTTATAGTATTCAAACATCTAGAGTCACACCATTTGAGAATACCTGGTCTAGAAGTTACTGCGGCCTTGTGCTTGTATTTTACAAAAGAACTCCTTGGCAGCTTGTAATATGCTTATATTTTACAATGGGGTACAATATTCATTGATATGCAATGGCTTTTTACTTTTATAAACATTTAATTTGCAGTATTTTTAGTGTTGTGCAGCTGAAGATTGTTCCAGGTTGATTTTTTTTTCTTTTTACGATATTTATTATTGTCCATGGGGATTGGTTACATTTGTAAGTACAGTTATAATTAAATTGCATCATACTGTTTAGGTCATGTCTGCACATGTATTAATTATTCCCAGTACCAAACTTCAACTAACAATACAAATGTACACACACATTCTTAAAAAAATAGCCCATTAGAACTGTTTTGTATAAGACCATTTACAACACAGAAGGTAAAACCTTTACATGCAACATTAAGTTTTGAATACGTTATAGAATATACAATGTTTTATATTTCAATCAGTTTATTATATCATAAATGATTTTTTTGTCGACTAGGTTCATTCACTGATTAGATTTTGTATTATGTACAGTATACATAGTTAAAAAACTGCCTTAACAGGAAACTGCACATTTGGAAATTGCATTGAGTATAGTTAGCCTTGTGTCACATACAAGATTTTGATTAATTGGGTCAAAATATCACTAGAACTTTTTGCTGTAATTCATTCTCACCGATTTTGATGGTATATTGGGTGAAATGGATAGGAGTTAGCACTGACTACTGACTACTGACTACTGTTCATCAATTGTTGTCTGTCTAAAAAAGTAGATCTGCGATACCTTTTATTGGCTAAATAAAACAATTAAGCAAGCTTTCGGGAGTCTAAGCCCCCTTCATCAGACTGGATGCTACAAAAGAAACGGAGAAATCATAAACTTATATATACACATGGAGACAGTTAACATCAAACTAACTGAACAGATGACCAGGTACAGATACAGACTGGGGGTGGGTGGGAAAAACAGTAGTGTAGGTGTGAAATGGGCACAAGTAGATAACTGTAAACCTGCACACACATCCACACAACAGACCAAATATATATACCACATTGAAACCGAATTCATCAAATTAAAGGATCATTCTCCTGTGGTTCCGCCCATGTGGTATATCTAATAATGTGCATGAAGTGCCCTACTACGGGATTCTATGTGGGAGAAACAGGACAAACACTGCACAAACGGATGAACTCTCATAGATTCAACATCATGCATGGATTAACGGATGCCCCTGTGGCAGAGCACTTTTGTAAAAGAGGCCACAGTATGAAAGACCTCAAGATCACCATTTTGATTGGCAATTTTCATAATCAAAAACAGCATAAGGAATGGGAATACAAATTCATTCAGAAATTAATTTCCCTGAATGATGGACTAAATAGGGACATGAGTTTTATGGCCAAATATCAATTTATTCTTCATCCCCACCCAGACTAAACCCACTCACCAGGACACTATCTTGTACTGTTTGATACATTTCAAAAGACACTTTCCATTTCAAAGGACACTGTTCTCACATTATTACAGCAATCTACTTGTGCCCATTTCACACCTCCACTACTTTTTCCCACATCCCCCCGAGTCTGTATTTGTACCTAGTCATCTGTTCAATTTGTTTGATGTTTACTGTCTCCATGTGTATATAAGTTTGTGATTTCTCAGTTTCTTTTGTAACATCCAGCCTGATGAAGGGGGCTTTTTTAATTTAAATTTTTTAAATTTAGTTAGCCAATAAAAGGTATCACAGACCTACTTCTCTTCTCTTACTTATGGCTAACACGGTACAAACCTCAACTATTAATTTGTCTGTCTAAAGGGAGTATCAGGCCAGGGTGGGTCAATGTGGGCCCTTCTTCCTATCAAATAATTCCCGAACTATAGGAGGTGGTGGGGCCAGACTGGGACTTTGAGCATAAATTGCAGGCTGGTACAAGGGATCTGAATAAAATCCAGGGGTAAGGTCCTCACCCTGGTTACTTGGGGGGGGGGGTCAGATTACAGGCATCCCACCTCTCCCTGAAGTTCAGGGGAGTCTCCATGATATTAATGACAGCTTTGTGAAAACTACTTGTTGTATGCATGTGTGTCTGACTATTTTCATGAGTGTGTGTCTGTTGGGATGCATGTTGTATGCATGTGTGTGTCTGTATTGGATTATGCGTTTTACTTGGGGTGGGGTTTTCGGAGGTGGGTACCCTCCATGAAATGGGTTTTGGCAGGGTGGGATGTCTGTATAATGTGTTTAAGGGCAGTGTAGGAAGAGGTGTATACAGTGTGTTCATAAGTTTCAACATGGGAACTAATGGTGTTTGAATTCTTTTTTTTACCAATAAAAGAGGACAACACACAAACTTACTATTAACTGAACTATAACAATGCTCCATTGCTACAGCCGCCATAGGTAGCTGAATCCTTCATTAATTAAAGCCTGCAATTCAATTTATCAATTATCAGCTGTGATATATGGTATTTCCTCAAATCCATATTTCACTTAGCACCGGATTGCAAGCAGCAGATCTAAAATACAACCAGTAAGCATTGCAGCAGATCTACAATCTTTGTTGACTTAAATATAATGGCAAACTACAAATTTCCTACAACCATAGCAGCCAATATGTAGAAATGACAAAGACAGACAGCTTTAGAAAAAGTGGGGGAAAGGCATAAAAATCAAAACTTACTTACATTCCTGGGGAACTTTTTCAGCAGCCAATATAAGTTATTTGCCCTGTAAACAGTGTCTTGTCAATAACACGAAATCCAAAGCGAGAGGGAAAACAAAAAAAATCTAGCTTTACTTCCTGTTACATTAGCAGGGATATATCCAAAGATCTGTTTATTGCATTTATGCACAAATGATTATCAAGCAGTTCCTTTTGTGAGCTGAAATACTGTGTTCTGTATGCAACACTATCTCCGCCTCTCTAGAAATTTGTTCTTGCCTTTATATAGAAGAATTGACATCTTAAAGGAGCAGTAACCGTCCAGGAATATTCAAAAATCTATGTTTTAGGAATTTAAATAACAGAATAGATAAGTAAAAAACAAAGAATCTAATTATAAAAACATGCATTTCTTTTTTAAAGGAGCTGTTAATGCTTAAACATTAATTCCAGATGTTCAGCCTTAAAACTGATGACTGGAACAATGTGGTACCCCTAAGGACTCGGATGCAGCCCAGTGATGTCGAACATCATGCATTCCAGATGTTTAAAAACAACAACATTCTGCAACCAAAGCATGCTGGGAGTTGTAGTTTCAAAACACCTTAAGTGCCATGGTTCTACATCACTGCGCCTACACAGTAGATTTGTCTGTAAAATCTTGCAGCAGAGCTAAAAATGGTGGAGAAATACGGTTACTCTTTTATGGCACTAATTAATAGATCTTAGCACAAGATGTGGATTAATGGCTTCTGGTCTGGGCTTGCAGTGCTGGGTCCAATCTTGCAGTCCTGAGTTCCAATCTTCTTTAGGACACATCTTCAAGGAGTTTGTATGTTCCCCTTTGTTTGCAAATGCTTGCTGCATAATATGTAGTGCAATATAAGAAATAAAATAAATACATTAGGTAGGACTTCTGACAGCAAGATGTCACATTGCTATAAACCAAAAAGCCTTCCATAGCCAAAAAAATGCAGCAGAACAAGTAGTGTTAATAGAGTTGGGGCTTGTGTATCCTGCACCAGTCCTCTTGCTATATAAAAACATGAGTTAATAGGTGATGCCAGTGGCATACGCTTGGGTCAAAGTGTTATACATAGATCACACATTGATCTTAGTGCTCTGAATGTCATGGCAGTGATAGTCCTATGGAAACTCCATTTGCCAATTACCTCTTAAATCAATGCCACCACCACCCCAAATTAACAACACATTCAACTTCTTGGATCAAAAAAGCCACAGCAAGTTTCTTTATTTAAAATTGTTTACAAACTTAGTGCAACAATTTCTTATTTCCGGTTAAGTGCAATATTAAAGATTCCTAGTTAAAAGTGCAAACAATTATTAAAACATTAGCATTCTTTAAAGGGCATGTCCACCCCCCAAACTACAATTTAATCCACTACTGGCCCCACCGTGTAGTGTAAAAAAAAAAAAAAAACTTACCTTACATCTCTGCTCTTTATGGTTCTCCTGCAATGCTTGTCCAGGAAACTGAAGTGTAGGAGCTGTATTCCTGTCCAAAAGGTTTCTGCCTCCTCCTTGTCCTCAGAGAGGACAGTGGCAAGTGCAGGGGAACCATTTCCTCTGCTTCCTCCCACCCTCCTGATCCCTCACCTAGCACCTGACCAACTCTGTTATCAACCTAGTACAGCTCATCAGCCATCCAAACACTGGCTCCATGAGTGTCCCCCCTGCCATTTTTTTATGACGAGAAGGACCTATCCATCTGTAACTCTCCTAGAAAAACAGTTTTTTTCCCCTATCCACTTAATCTCTCCTCTATGGACCCCCGCCTACTTCTGTGACTATACTGCCTGACTGCTTTAGATCTGCCCCTTTTCTTTCAACCCACCATGACAACTCCCTTTCATATAGGGTGGACGGATGGGTGAAGCTCCTCTTCCACCTGTGTAGACAAAAATTAAGTGTCTCCTACTCCCATGTGACCCTCTTTATATTCCTTTTTTTACCTCCCCGTGACATCTTAACCTAATCTAACAATCAGCTCTCTCCTGTACACCCTTTCAAACCTAACACTTCCTAGCAACCCCAGTTTACTTTCGTTTTACATTCCATGCCTGCCATGCCCTTCAGTCCCCATGTTCCTTGCATCTCTGGAAGTCCTGGACTGTCCCCGGGAGCTCCAATGCACAATATTTGTCCTCCTCTTTCTACCTCTGCCCTGCTGTCTAAGCTAATGCTGCCCAATGTCAGATTGGCCCACAGGGTTAAAGGGGAATTCCCCAGTGGGCCCACAGCCCATGGGCATGGTATGCCGTATTGCTAATTAACTAAATAAACACACGGACAACAGCATTGGGTGGAAAAAAGGCTGCAGCTATTTTATTTAAACAAATAACAAACCAGAAATACATATTTTTGCCTATACCATATTTCCGTGGCCCTGCCAATTTAACACCTGGCCGCGAGCCATATTTAAGTAAATTTTTCCATTCTTTCCATTCCCTTCCATGCCAATCACTTTTTATCCTTAAAAATGTGATTGGCCCCCATCCATTTTAAAACACTTCTTTCCATTGCATTCTGCAATCCGAGATTAAATATATCAAGTCCGATCTCAGAAAGATGGACTCTGTCATCCATATATAGGCCTTTTCCACCCAACTCTAAATCAATGTGTCTATATTGCAATTGCAACATTTAGTTTCTTTTTACAACTTTCCAAACGTTTTGTCTCAACTTTGTCAAACCATTTTAACCGTGAAACAACCTCAGACCAAATCAGAACGGTGTTTTCCAATGAAAATTGAAGCTGTGCCAAATCCTTCCGGATTGACCGAATTAAATCAATAGTTCTGATTTTTTCTAGGTCATTGCCGCCTAAATGTATCAGTATGATATTAGTTGGACCACTTTCCCTACGAAGCTTAGACAACATAGGCATCAAATCCGACCACATGGCACCCCTCCGCCCCAACCACTTTATTTTACACTCAGTCTCTGAAAGTGCTAAATTAGAACCATATGGGCGAATACGGGCTCTTCTGTGTGCCCAATAAATATACGAATGCCCGATAATCCATACTGATAAAGGGGGACCCCCTATGAGAAAAAACTTATACTAGACAGTCAGAATTTTATCTGGGCGAATGTACAATTTAAAGCGATCAGAGTCCCAGCGACCAAAAAGTCTTAATGAAATCTGTGGGTTTTCCCAACAAAAAGGCTTGGGTCGCTGCTCCTATTCTGAAAGAATGGGGTTTATAATCCTTAAATCGGGAGTCCTAACTTAAGTAACATAGTAACATAGTAATTAAGGTTGAATAAAGACATTCGTCCATCAAGTCCAACCTATTCACTTTTTTTTTTTTTTTTTTTTTTTTTTAACCCTACCTAACAGTTGATCCAGAGGAAGGCAAAAAACCCCAGCTAAAAAAGGGGGGAAAAAATTCCTTCCTGACTCCAAACGGCAATCGGAAAGTATCCCTGGATCAACCAGATCTATATGCATTAATACCAGTAATTCTCAATATTTTTTAGTTTTAGAAACTTATCCAGGCCTTTTTTAAAGTTATTCAATGAACTTGCCATTACCACCTCTGCTGGAAGACAGTTCCACAGTTTCACCGTTCTCACTGTAAAGAAACCTCTCCTAACTTGAAGATGAAACTTCTTTTCTTCCAACCTTAAAGGATGTCCACGAGTCCTCTGATATGACCTATTAGTGAACAATGCACCAGAGAGTTCACTGTATGGGCCATTAATATATTTGTATAAGGTTATCATGTCCCCACGCAACCGCCGCTTCTCCAATGTAAACAGCCCTAACTTGTCTAATCTGCCTGCATATTCAAGCCCCTCCATTCCCCTTATTAATTTAGTTGCCCTTCTCTGAACTGCCTCAATTTCCAAGATGTCCCTTTTGTATATGGGATTCCAAAACTGCACCGCATATTCCAAATGTGGCCTTACCAGTGCCTTGTAAAGAGGGAGAATAATATTTTTCTCTCTTGATTCCATTCCCCTCTTTATACAAGACAATATCTTGCTAGCTCTAGCTGTTGCTACCTGGCATTGTTTGCTACAGCTAAGTCTGTTATCTACCAGAACCCCCAAATCTTAAAACCATTTTAACCGTGAAACAACCTCAGACCAAATCAGAACGGTGTTTTCCAATGAAAATTGAAGCTGTGCCAAATCCTTCGGATTGACCGAATTAAATCAATAGTTCTGATTTTTTCTAGGTCATTGCCGCCTAAATGTATCAGTATGATATTAGTTGGACCACTTTCCCTACGAAGCTTAGACAACATAGGCATCAAATCCGACCACATGGCACCCCTCCCCCCAACCACTTTTTTACACTCAGTCTCTGAAAGTGCTAAATTAGAACCATATGGGCGAATACGGGCTTTCTGTGTGCCCAATAAATATACGAATGCCCGATAATCCATACTGATAAAGGGGGACCCCTATGAGAAAAAACTTATACTAGACAGTCAGAATTTTATCTGGGCGAATGTACATTTAAAGCGATCAGATCCCAGCGACCAAAAGTCTTAATGAAATCTGTGGTTTTCCCAACAAAAAGGCTTGGGTCGCTGCTCCTATTCTGAAAGAATGGGGTTTATAATCCTTAAATCGGGAGTCCTAACTTAAGTAATAGTAACATAGTAATTAAGGTTGAATAAAGACATTCGTCCATCAAGTCCAACCTATTCACTTTTTTTTTTTTTTTTTTTTTTTTTTTACCCTACCTAACAGTTGATCCAGAGGAAGGCAAAAAACCCCAGCTAAAAGGGGGAAAAAATTCCTTCCTGACTCCAAACGGCATCGGAAAGTATCCCTGGATCAACCAGATCTATATGCATTAATACCATAATTCTCTATTTTTTAGTTTTAGAAACTTATCCAGGCCTTTTTTAAAGTTATTCAATGAACTTGCCATTACCACCTCTGCTGGAAGACAGTTCCACAGTTTCACCGTTCTCACTGTAAAGAAACCTCTCCTCCTTGAGATGAAACTTCTTTTCTTCCAACCTTAAAGGATGTCCACGAGTCCTCTGATATGACCTATTGTGAACAATGCACCAGAGAGTTCACTGTGTGTGGCCATTAATTATTGGTATAAGGTTATCATGTCCCCACGCAACCGCCGCTTCTCCATGTAAACAGCCCTAACTTGTCTAATCTGCCTGCATATTCAAGCCCCTCCTTCCCCTTATTAATTTAGTTGCCCTTCTCTGAACTGCCTCAATTTCCAAGATGTCCCTTTTGTATATGGGATTCCAAAACTGCACCGCATATTCCAAATGTGGCCTTACCAGTGCCTTGTAAAGAGGGGGAATAATATTTTTCTCTCTTGATTCCATTCCCCTCTTTATACAAGACAATATCTTGCTAGCTCTAGCTGTTGCTACCTGGCATTGTTTGCTACAGCTAAGTCTGTTATCACCAGAACCCCCAAATCTTTTTCCATTTCAGATGCACTTAACAGAGTTATTTATGGTGTAGTGGCACAGGGATTATTAAATCCCAAATGCATCACCTTACATTTATCAACATTGAATCTCATCTGCCATTCTCTGCCCATTTTGATAATCTATCTAGGTCTGCTTGCAGCACTTGCACATCATTGGAAGTTTCCAAAGCTCTGCATAATTTAGTGTCATCAGCAAACACAGAGACCTTGCTCTCAATGCCCCCTTCTAAGTCATTTATAAACAGATTAACAGAAGCGGCCCCAGTACAGAACCCTGAGGAACTCCGCTTAGAACTTTAGCCCACATAGATGTAGCTCCATTAACCACCACTCTCTGTTTGCGGTCCAATAACCAGTTCTCTATCCATGAACAAATGTTTTCTTCAAGGCCAACAGTCCTCAGTTTATACATTAGTCGCCTATGTGGCACAGTACAAAGGCTTTTGCAAAATCCAAATATACCACATCCACAGCTGTGCCTGAATCTAACTTCTTACTCACTTCTTCATAAAACCAATTAATTTTTCTGGCATGATCTATTTCTCATAAATCCATGCTGACTACTACTATAAGATGATCTCTGGAGACAAAGTCAAGGATATGATCCCTTAACAAAGTTTCCATCACCTTCCCTACCACTGATGTTAGGCTTACAGGTCTATAGTTACCAGGCTGTGAACGACTACCTTTTTTGAATATTGGTATTACATTGGCTTTTTTCCAATCCAGCGGCACATCCCCAGACAAAAGCGAATCTGAAAAGATGAGCCACAGTGGTCTTGCTAGAACTGAACTAAGCTCTTTTAAAATCCTAGGATGCAATCCATCTGGTCCTGGCGCTTTATTGATATTAACTTTGTCTAATTGATTCCGTACCATATCCTCTGTTATCCAATGTGAAAACTCTTCATTTCCTCCCTGCACATTGTTACAATCCCTACTGTAAGGATTCTCAACAGTAAAAACCGATTGTAAAAAACGGTTTAGCAGATTAGCCTTTTCGGCATCCTCTACAACCACTCAGCTCCATTATTTAATGGTCCCACATTCTCAGTCCTCATTTTTTTACCATTTATATACTTAAAAAACATCTTGGGGTTGGACTTGCTTTGTTCGGCAATCCGTGTTTCATTTTCTATTTTAGCTAGTTAATTGCTTTCTTGCACTCTTTATTACAACTTTGAAGTCCCTGTAAGCCTGTTCTGTGCCTTCTGCTTTCAAAATTTTAAAAGCCCTTTTCTTTTTTTCATTTCCCTTTTACCTAAGCATTAAGCCATGCAGGAGTGGACCTAATTTTTTTACACTTGTTCCTAAAGGTACCGATTTGGAAATGTTATAGTTTAATATCCCTTTAAAAGTGGTCCACATCTGCTCAGTATCTTTACCTAGAAAGTTCCCCCCAGTCTATGAGCAGGAGCGATTCCTTTAAAAGCATAAAATTAGCTTTCCTAAAGTTAAAAGTTTTTGTTAAGCCGTGCACTTTAGTTTTCTGCAACCTATATTAAATGACACTATATCATGGTCACTATTCCCTAAGCTTCCCATTACCTTCATCTCCAAAATGAGCTCTGGGTTATTAGATATCACCAGATCCAACAACGCATTCTTTCTAGTAGGAACTTCTACCATCTGTGAAAGAAAATGTCATATAGGAAATTTAAGAACTTTATACCTTTTGAGGTGCTGGCAGTTCCATTACTCCAATCTATTTCAGGGTAGTTAAAATCCCCATAACCAGAAACTCCCATACCAGCAGCCTTCGCCAACTGCATATGGAGATCAGTTCCATCTCCACCTCTTCCCCGGCATTTGGCGGCTTATAACACACTCCAACAATTAATTTACCTACCTTCTTGCTTCCTGTACACAGTTCCACCCATAATGTTTCTGCCGCATCGTTTGCTCCCCCATCTATTCCATCTTTTAAATTTGGCTTCAAAAATTAGGCACAATTTAAAAATCTGTTCAAATTGAAATTTGGATAGAAACTCGCCGTTAGAATGAACAAACAAAGGGCCCATTGTCTGAGGTCTAATAGCCATAAAAGCACTATATGCAGCAATAGGGCATAAATTCATGTAAGGGAAAGGGCCTATCCAAAGTATAGTCCCATTGCCCTGTTGATCCGTTTTGGATTTTTCAATAAAAACTTTGAACCTATCAACAACCATTGTCAGTTCCTGGGCCTGTAAGCCGCCTGGTTTAAACTTAGAGACTGAAATAACTTCGCTTATATGCAGTGCTGCAAAAAAATAACATCAGATACACTAACTTAAATAACATACACTCAATCATCTTTACATACACTATGGAGGGATGTAATATGTTGTATTAAAATTTGAAATGTGATGGGTTTTCGGTTATCGCTGACAGGTTTTATCCTTAGCATGCCTTTTAATAGTAGTAATTACCGGCAGTTTCGTGAAATTCTCTGCATTGTACAAACGCAGGAAAAAGGAAATCCCACCCAGTTCTTTTTTAAGAGTACCTGCCGCTTGCTGAGCCTTACTACACTCCAACAAGTAAAGAAGCAAACAGTCTATGTCTGTAAGGGATGTATTTTGATCTTGCTGAAAAGAATGCCATCTTTCCACGACCGAGAGTAAGCTTGCCATGTCTTACTGGAAACCGACGCCTTAAAGTGTGCAGTCTGGCAACACTATGTCCCATATGTTGCAGGGGCATAACTGGCCTTGTAAATCCGCTTTCTCTGCCATCTGCCTGAACCTGTCTAGCTGAAAACGAGACAAGGAATCGGCTAAGATATTTTTAGAACCAGGGACATGTACAGCCTTTACCCACATATTTAGCTGCATAGATACAAGGACTATTTGTTGTACTACCTTAACCACTGGGGGGGGATTTTGCATATAATTTGTTCATAACTTGAACAACACCCATGTTGTCACAGTGTATAACAATTCTCCTGTTCCTTAAAACGTGTCCCCATATGACAAAAGCTACATAAATAGGAAATATTTCAAATAAAACCAGATTCTTTGTCAGACCTGAGTTTTTCCAAGATTTAGGCCATGCCTGTGCGCACCATTGACCATCCATATATATACCAAAGTCAGGTAATGCTGCAGTGTCTGTGAAAAAAATGAATGGCCGAGTTGTCAATAAATTCCTGTTGCATACAAGTTTTGCCATTAAAGGAATCTAGAAATTCCAGCCAAATGGCTAGATCTTCCTTTACCTCCAAAGGTATTCCGATATGCCAGTTAGGGTTGTTGATGTTTGACATTAAAGCACCCAGCCTCCTGCCAAAAATCCTTCCAGCTGGTATAACACGTGTTGCAAAATTTAAATGTCCGACCAAAGTCTGAATGTGCTTCAACTTGAGTTTTTTGGCTGCTAAGGCAGATCGCAGTAAAGCTTTTAGTTTTAACAATTTGTCTTTCTGCAATCTGAATTCAAAACTATTGCTGTCTATTTCAATACCCAAAAATTGTATTACCTCTGTGGGTTGGACGTTTTTTTCACGTGCAATGGGTATGCCGAATTTGTTTGCAACTGCTAAAAATGTATTAAGCAATTGTTCACAGCAATTTGAATCCCCAGGACCCACAAAGAAAAAATTGTCCAAATAGTGTATTATATGGATAGATCCTGACAAGAATTGCACAGTCCATTCAATAAACTTAGAAAATGTTTCAAAATAATGGCATGATATAGCACACCCCAAATGGTATGCATGAGGGTGAATTGGGAGGAGACAGAAAGCAGATTCTATATCGCTCTTGGCCATCTTAGCCCCCTTTCCGCAACTCCTAATCAACTCCACCGCTTGGTCAAATGATGTGTATTCCACTGAACACAAGTTAATATCAATGCTATCATTTACTGACAAACCGTCTGGGTATGATAAATAATGTATTAGTCTAAAACATCCTTTTTCTTTTTTGGGAACTAAGCCCAGGGGTGAAGCCCTAAAATTTGGAAGAGGGATGTCATCAAAAGGGCCCGCTATTCGGTTAAGTTGCAATTCCTTTCGGATCTTTTCCCTAACAATTGATGAGCTATCTCTATCTGATTTGAGATTATCTACTATAACAGGAAAATGTTTGTTTTTAACTTCTGGTATAACAAAACCATCTGAAAACCCAGCTTCAAGCAGAACTGCACTCTCCCTGTTTGGGAATATTCTTAAGTATGGGAGCATTGCGCTGAGGATCACCGGCATGATCCCCTTTTGCTGGAGCGTCCTTTGACTTACTGATAAATCGTTTTGCGCAATGAAATGCAGGTTGTTGTCCTGCACAAACTGTGCATTCATAGCGAAACCTACAACTGTTTTGCCATTTACAAAAATGTTGATTATATGACCAACAGGTGTTTTGTTTTGTCTGTTGTTTTTGGATACTGTGCATGCCGAGGGGGTGTGGCCTTGGTTGTTAGCATGCCCATCCACAAATCTATGACCTTATTGCCCCACTGTAATGATCCATGCACCGCCTTTTTCTGTCTAAATCGTTCTTCATAAATAAACCAGGCTATACCCCCATAGCTCCTAAAAGCTTCCAGGACTATATCTAAATGCTTAAACAGACCAGGAGCATATGATGGATGTTTCGGACACAAAATGTTAGCAAATATGCAATAAGCTTGCAACCAGTTAGTTAAAGTCCTAGGTATAGGTCTCCTACGATTTTCCTCTAAGTCACCCTTTTTTTTCCTTTGATGGTGCTAAGAATTCCTTAGTGGAGGGCAACAATGACAAAATATCTACGTACTCCTCCCTCTGAATTTTTTCCTTAATTGATGCATTAAGATGCATTCCTAAAGGAAGGGTAGGACAAGAAAATGCAGGCTTTCTGGAACACCTGCACCTAATTGCACTGGGGCCGCACCAGGCGTGGATTGCATATAAGAATAAACAATAGACTTAAAACCAGGAATAAAGTTCAGTACATTACCCAATACGCGCAACAGCTGTGTCCCTTGAACTGTATCAGGTTGTGGCTGCTGAACTACAAGACTCTGCTCTGTATTTTGTACAACCTGGGTCCCTAAGGTCCCAGTTACAGCAGTGGATGCAGCCACTCCTCCAGAAGTGACACTCCCTGATGTTGTAGGTTGCAGTTCAGCAGCAACTACTCCACTTACAGCATGTGGTGTAATAGCTGGCCATCCAGAGCTGCTACTCTCCTCTCTCACAGCCCTGAAATCTGCTGTGTCTCTCCTGCTCTTAGTCTGACGCTGAGCTGACACATCCCCAGGCCCTTTTCTCTTTCTCTGAAAGCTCCGGTTTCCCAGCTGTTCCAGAGGCTGCCATTTCAGAACCCCAGCTTCACACATCTCTCTCTTCCCACTCTGTCCAGCTGTCAGCCTGGATAACATGATGAAATGTTGCTGACCAGAGGAGCTGCCTTTGAAGACTCTGCTGCTGTTCAGAAAGCTGAGGTAACTGAATTTGGCGCGCTCCTATGTTTTTTTTAGCCCCTCCTCTCCCATCATGTCTTGCCATACTATTTAGCCAATAGAACGCCTCTGTCTTTTTACCTTTGCCCGGTAACCATTGTCCACCAATCATACTCTATACTCCCTGTCCCAAGGATACAAACATGGTCGCCCCAGCAACCAAGCCCATGAGGGATCCCAGTGTTAACCCCTGCTCTCCCACCATTCACCCAAGTAAACAGAAAACTGCTAAAATTTAAATACAAAGCCAAAAAGACAAGTGCATTTTAATAAACAATAGGAGTCAGTAGGAGTAAGATAGATATGTAAAGTGATTAGAAAGATATGAAATGGTGGGCCCCTAAACTCATCCTGCTGGGCCCCTGGTCTTATTTTCTGGTGGGCCCCAACAGTCAAGTCCAACACTGACGATGCCTGTCACAGGTGCACTGAATAGACTCGACATCCTGCTCTTAAATAGCTGCCCAACCTGTTCGATCACAAAGCTTTCTTTACTAAATACAGCACACAGAAGTGCAGGGTCAGATTTATTTGTTTTGTCCTGACAGATTACACCAATAAAAAACTGACAAATTCTAACAGGTGTCAAGAGGGATGGTAAAAGCATCTTCAGCTTCATTTGTATATTTGTAAATGGCTTTTCCTTTAAAGGATAAGTGCACTGTAAAATCAAGTTATGTTCATTTGGAAGCTGCAGCTTTAAAAATACTGTTGCCATATTTTTTTTTTTACCTATGCCCCTCCAGAGCCTAGCTTTGTGTCTTGAAAGTTGCTGACATCTTGTTACTGGTTCATTCATTGATGTACATGGATGTTCAATTTACTTATTTCTATATATTCAATATACACCTACATATGTTATGTGTTAAATGTGTCAGTATAATTTGGTTTGGTGTCTTTTAAAATATGTGCTTCAATTGTACATTGTTTTTTGTTAACATGTATGTTGTTTTTACTGTTTGCTCTTTTTTATGCTTTAATTAGGATGGCACTGTGAGGGGTTAATTACCTTCGAGCCCCTGAGGAAGTGGATGAGGTCCATGAAACGCGTAGGGCGGAGCCGTGTTAGTGTGTCCATTCATTAGCATTTGTTTGGATGTATCCATGCTGCTATGGCCAATGTGATTTTAGCATGCTATTTAGAAGAGGATTGCGACTTTACTGCATTTAAGCGTGGCTGCCGGCCTTATTGAACCTAGTAGGCTCCACCATTAGATTACATATACACATGATAATATATATTATATATATATATATATATATATTTATTTATTTTTTTTTGTTTTTTGTTTTTTTAAATTAAGACAAAGAATTCAAACATTTTTGTTTTTTGGTAAACGGTTGTCCACGGCTTTTATTAATAACTTATTTACATATGCACCGTAGCATATTACCAACACTGTACATCCTTGCATACTATAACCATACTTGTTGTTAGCGGTAGATCTCAACTTAAATGCCAGACTCTTTGTTACCAGAAGGCATGTAATGGCTCCATAAATATAACCAGCAAGGATGTACCTGGCCACCGTGACTCCAACAAGCTTCAAAAACATTCAAAACAAGGATGGATGAGAGAGATGAGTTGGTTCCTGGTCACCAGGAAACAAAAAAATGGTGTTGTGCATCTCCACATGGAGTCGTCCCTTTAAGGGACGTGACACAAATGTGACCTAGCATCTCACAAGATTCCCCTTGGATGTTCCGTTAGGGACCTTTCCACTCCATTGGGGCTGCCTACTATTCCATTATCCCCCCACAGTTAACCACCCCATCCCCTATGCATGGCAGGGCTCACAGGCTCATAAATGGCTCGATTTAACCTCTTCAGTAAAAGAAATCTGATAAATGGTACTATTTCCTTCTGTCTTCTTCTCACTTTAGAGCTTTCCCTCCTTTTGAAGCTGTTTTGTGATTGGCTGCTGCTTCTTCTTCTTCTTCGCTGCTAGATTGTTACTATTAAAATCCATCTTTGCATATTCATTTCTGGAGACTTCATAGATACAAAACAGCAACCAACCCCTTAACCTCCAGAAATAACAGAGACTCACTTTGCTCTGGCAGGACTGAGGAGATTTCTTCTTGCTCGGTTTGGTTTGGAAAAGCATTTGACAATGGTGGAAATATTTTAGCAAATAAACAAAACCTGGAACAGTAACATGCTTAACAGAACACACATTAAAACATATTTTAATAAAATACATAAAGTAACCTTGCATAAACTTACTGGTATAGACTGTGTGTGGCATGTCCATATGCTAAAAATCAGTGTAGTTGGTAGCATGCCTTGGGCAGGTTCTACTTAACCTCCAGCTGACCCCACCCATGGACTGCCCAGCCATGCTCCTGGACCATCCCAGCCAGGTCCCGTACCACGCAAACCACTCCTATGTGGGCAGTGTTTCATTATGCCATTATAAGTTTGTCATTCTCAGAAAAACTGGAACGGTTGGGGTTGTGTACCAAGTATAATATGCATAACCAATAACTACATACCAAAGTTATACTGGTAAATATATATATATTTAATTTAAGGCACATAGATAGATAATAGACAGACAGATGCTAGATAGACAGACCTCCCTGGTAAATTACCCAAAATAATTTTTTTTGATGAATCACACATGACATTTACACATTAGGAAAGATTTAACTTTTAGTCAAGTAAGTACAGCCACACAACCACTGCAATTGGTTACATCTGGCAGTGAAGTTTAGCATGATTTTAACCCAATTTTAACCCAATTTAATCAATGAAACCATTTTTCTAGCATGTTTTCTGTAAAAGGGTACTTTGTTATGAATGTGTTTTTCACTTTCCGGGGGGTAGTCTTGCAGCAGTGGTCTGTCTTCGAGGAGGGTGGTCTGAGTGGGTTGTCACTCCGGGATTAAAATGGTAACACAAGGTAACTCTATATAGGTAGATCAAGGGGGTAATAGATTGAAAGGAGGGTTGGTCTGCAATTGGTGACAGATACAGGAGTTGGTGATAGTGGCTAATAGTGGCAGTGATGAGGAAGGATTTTAAATGGTGTTGGTTTTAAGAAGGTGTTTTGTATGATATGCTTTAGACACACTGGGGTTAAGGCACTGGGGTGAGTGTCTCTCCTGGCCTTTAAAGATGTTGAAAGTAACTTGAATAGGTGATCCTGATGAACACATGCCAAAATGCATTGATTGAGTTCACACATGGAGTTGTTTATCGGATGAAGTCCCGGGAATGCGCCTGTGGTTGGTTCTAGGTGTATACATATATATAGATTTAGAGCTGTATTTATAAAGGACTGCTATCAGTTAATGTCCAATAGCACACCCAGATGCTTGAGTTCATTTTTGAGTACGGTGCAAATTATCTATGTGGTCGAAAAGCCGATACTGCTCAGAATTTCTATACCAATAGAAGTAGCAAAATAATGGCTTTGTGACTGCAGACTAAAATTAACACAGCGGAGACTCAGTAATGTCCAATAGCACACCCAGATGTGAGTTCATTTTTGAGTATGTGCAAATTATTATGTGGTCGAAAAGCCGATACTGCTCAGAATTTCTATACCAATAGAAGTAGCAAAATAATGGCTTTGTGACTGCAGACTAAAATTAACACAGCGGACAAAGCCAATACCGATACTATTATGTGAACATATTGAAGCCAACTCATTAATCAAGAGATACTGTTCTTTACTGAGTTAGGATTTAAAGGTGTTGATGAGCAACGAACAACCGTTTTGGACAATAGATGCTTGTGTGTATGCATTCAGGCTCATGCGTCAGCCCTTGTCCACACAATTGAACAGGTATACGAGGCCTAACAGCATTCTCTAATTAGTGCTTGCCTGGTTTTACTCCTAAATCTAGGGGAAAAAAAGGTTGAGCAGATGCCAAAAGCTGGGTACAAATAGATGTTTAGAAATGCCTTTTTATTGAATAGTGGATTGTAAACTTAAAGGGACACTTAATTGATTTTATGTACATCATTAACTACATGAATTCTTTATCTATTATTCACAGGGAGATGAGATTGCTTATTCCCGCCACCTCCCTGTGAATATAGAACGCACGGGTAACAGTGATAAATTGGTAGAGAAGGAGCGAGGGGGGAGGTAAGTATAAATCCAAAGATAAACTAACAGGGAGATTCAATAAAAGTTCTTATCACTTCAAATGGTGCTAATTTTGCCCTAACCAATCAGATCTTATTTAACATTTGAAAGCTAACATCTGATTGGTTGGGGGAAAATTAGCACCATTTTAAATGGTAAGAACTTTTATTGAATAAACCTGTAAGTGTTCTGGTTATATGGACTATTATTGCTATGGAATTCATACCTTTTTTGGGGATTATAATGGCTTGAGTAATTTCTGATGGAAAACATTCTTGTTCTACTGCTAAATTAAAAACTTCAAATAGATGCAAGTTATATAATTTTTATTAATAAAAACCATCTTGACCTGGTGCTTTGTTAGATTTTGGACCATGAGAGGCCATCAGCCGCAATATAAAGTTGAATTGGTTGGCCAACAATTAATAAGGCTATGGCCCCACTTCAACACACTAAATCGCGCATTCAATCTTGAGTGTTATCGCAAGCGGTTGTGTGCGCCATTCTTGTGCGTTTTCTGTTTGTGCTTGCGTTTTGCGCATGCGATTTTGCCATTTCCCGTTATGGCAACGCATGCCTTAACGCACCAAAAATGGTGAATGCATGCGTTACCAAAACGGAAACGGATGCGCAATCGCATGCGCATAGGAAATTGCAGGGATTTTTGCGTTCCCGTGATTTCAATTATAACCAAATCGCATGCACTTTCGTGAACGCGCGCGCAAACGCTTAAAAAACACGTAAGTGGGGCCTAGCCCTAACTGAGAAGGGGAAATCCAGTATATTGAATGTTAAAAAAGAATAACTTCAGGTGTGGGAGGATGTGAAGTATCATCTGAATTAAAATGATATAAAGAGGCTTCTTTGTTTAGGAAATGTAATTTGACGTGCTATCAATTTATTAGTTTATATAGCTGTCTTCTGTCTGAGCTCAGCATAAAAGAAATTTTAGATGGAGACATTTTTCTTTTATTTGTTTACTACGATCTTGTTTACTTTAGGTCACTGTGCTTAGTAAGGCAATTTCTCTCTGCGAATAAATTTGTTAACATATGTTGATGTCAAGACATTACGTTTGTGGATACAGTCAATCGGTAGTTGTTTGTAATTCTGCCCTGATCCTTATTTAATTACATAGTATAATTCTGAAAAGGCGATCTTTTGTTTTTTTTTTAAGAAGAAACCAAATTGATGAGGATCCCTGATGTATGGATCTTCATTGTATAGGGCATAAAAGTTTACCTATATGTAAGGTATGTTATTATTATCATTGAGGATTTATATAGAGACATCATCTTCCATGGCGCCATACAATTACATCTATATACTGTATTCACATCAGGCCCTAAATGAAGAGCTTAAAATCTAAGATTGTTAATTTTAACATATACAACCTATCAATGTGTATTTATGATTGAGGGGGAAACCGGGGTGTCTGGAGGAAACCCATGCAAACACAGGGAGAACATACAAACTCCTTACAGATGTGTCCAAGGGTGGAATTGAACTCAAGACTGCATTCTAAAATAATATATACCTCCACTCTAATGAGTTTAATTATTATCAAATCCTATTGAGTCATAGGATCGCTACATAAAGAATGAAAAATTTAATGAAAAAAAAGCAAATTTTCCACTTCTGAAAGTCAATGGAGCCTTGTGTATAAAGCATAGAAGCCTAGGTTAGGAAAGTATATTATAAGCATGTGCAAAGTCTATTCATGTTAGGTAGGCTGTAAAAGATTAATACATAATTAGAGTTTATCTGAAAAAGAACATAAATTATAGCAAAGGTCAATATGTGAACAGATGGGGTAGCATAACTTAGAATCCAATATGCGTTTTGATAGAGCTGTAATACATATCACACATCAAATAATATACCGTATATACTCGAGTATAAACCGACCCGAGTATAAACCGAGGTACCCAATTTCAGCAAAAATCCTAATAAAAGTTGTTGACCCGAGTATAAACCGAGGGTAGAAATGCCACCCTCACTTGGCATTCAAGATGTTTGGAAACTGCAACTCCCAGCTAATAAAGCATGCTGGGAGTTGTAGTTTCCAAACATCTTGAATGCCAAGTGAGGTGGCATTCAGATGTTTGGAAACTACAACTCCCAGCATGCTTTATTAGCTGGGAGTTGCAGTTTCCAAACATCTTGAATGCCAAGTGAGGGTGGCATTCAAGATGTTTGGAAACTACAACTCCCAGCATGCTTTATTAGCTGGAGTTGTAGTTTCCAAACATCTTGAATGCCACCCTCACTCGTGCATTCAAGATGTTTGGAAACTGCAACTCCCAGCTAATAAAGCATGCTGGGAGTTGTAGTTTCCAAACATCTTGAATGCCCCCCTCCCCCTCCCACCCAGTTCAGTTTGTACCTGTGGGCTCTTTCTTCTCCCTGTGGGCTCTCTTCCTCCTGTGGGCTCTCTTCTCCGTGGGCTCTCTCTCTGGGCTCTCTTTCCCTCTGGGCTCTCTCTCTCCTGTATCGGCATTCTGGCAGGCATTCCGGCAGCCGCGCCGCATTCCTGTCCTGGCGCGCCGCTGACGTCACTGCCCGCGCCGGGCTTGGCGCCGGGCAGTGACGTCAGACCGGCGCGCCAGTACAGAAAAGATTGCGCGGCTGCCGGAATGCCCAGGTAAGTGGTTGACTCGAGTATAAACCGAGTCCGAGTTTTCAGGCTGATTTTTCAGCCTGAAAAACTCGGTTTATACTCGAGTATATACGGTACATAGATGTTTAGGTTTATTCATGTAAAAGTGCCCTATTAAGTCAAGGATCAATGCCTAAAAAAAGGGTTAGGAACAAACACATTATTGTTGTTTTGTGAAGTATTGTAAAATTATTTAAAACTTACAGGCCTAGACCTCATTTCAAAACCCTGAACTGTAGCTGACTTTATCTGCCTCTCCAGGATCCTATGTGTGCCTAGGCTGCAAATTGCCCCATAACCATTCATTAAGTATTTCTTTGTTTGGGGGGAGAAGAGCACTTTATGCAAAATATTAAACTTGAAGTTGCTTCTTCCATTCCAGTTCTTCTGCATGACGCACTCTGCAAGAACACATCATCCTTTGATAGTAATCAGGAGCTGGCAACAAGGGCAGAGCAACACCAACATTACAAGCTGCCTTTCACTGATTTGAAAGAATGAAACTCTAATCATCATAAAAAATAATCTTATCCCACATAACAGTTTTATTATACTTTGTTATCTGTGATCTATAAAGTGTCTGAATTTCACTATTACCACATACATCCTTGTTTGTCTGGTTCAGAGAAGGGCAAATAAGTTAATAAGGAGATTTGAGAGCTTGAATATGAAGACAGATTGTATAAGTTACAATTATGCACACTAGAGAGAAAGCGTTTGCATAGGTATGTGATTACCTATGTATAAATACATTAACGGGCCATACAATAAACTGTCTGGTGCATTGTTCACCAATAAAACACATCAGAGGACACTCAGACATCCCTTAAGACTGGAAGAAAAGAAGTTTAGGCTTCAAGTTCAGACTGGGATCATGTTTTCCATTAGACATGGTGATGGCAGGTACATTGGATAATTTTTTTTAAAGTCTGGAAGAGTTTCTGAAAATAATCAACAAATAAGGGCTGTCCAGTCTTTAGAATGCAAATAGGGGTGCTCTCATTTATTGTGCAAACATAGCAGAAAATACACGCAACATTTCGACTTGCAGGCCTTTGTCAAGTGTTTGCAAGCCAAAACGTTGTGTGTATTTTCTGCTTTGTTTGCACAATAAATGGGAGCGCCCCTATTTTGCGTGTTACTGGTATTCATAAAATACCTCACAGCCTCGCAGCCAATCACAGATGCATCTGTCGGTCCCGCACCCTGCTTGCATTTCCATGCAAGCAGAGGGCCGGGGCAGTGTGGGGAAGGAGCGAGGCATGGTAAGTAATTATCTGGGGACTTTCTAAGAAAATTATTATAGCGGTTGGGGCTGGGGGCACATTTACTATTATATACTAAAAATGTAAATTAAGGGTGGACATACCCTTTAAAGTTGGTGCATTCGGGGCCATCCATTTGAGGACTATTGTTTTTCGTGCATAGAATAATGCTTCATGTAGAAAAATTTTCTGGTACTTGCCCCAGTGTTCTTCATCTAGGAAGCCCAATAAGCATGCCTCCCCATTAAATGGGATTGATATTGCACTGTTAGTTCTGTTAGGAGCGTAATTACTGGTCTCCAGAATTGTCGTATACGTGGACAGTTCCAAATCAGGTGCCAGAAATCGGCTTGGTCCTGCATACATTTTGGACATGTGTGTGATCTAGATTGTGATATTCGGTGTAATCTTTTCGGGTTGAAATAGTTTTGGTGCAATATATTGTACTGAATAAGTCTATTGTTGGCTGCAGGGGAGATTGTGATATGTGAGTATGCATATTCATCCCAAGAGTCAGACGGTAGTTGTGGTAGAAAAGCTTTCCATTTTGTGGTAATTGTCTCAATTTGGTGAGTTACTTGTTGTAATATCAGTTTGGTATATGCGGGAAATCAGGCCCTGTGGTCCTTGTGTCCGGAGTATTCCAATGATTGGGTGGTTAGAGAGTGCTATGGTTTGACTGTTAGGAGATTCAGCTTCCAGGCAGTGCTTTAGCTGTAGGTATCTATATTGCAACATAGCTGGGAGATTAAATTTTTGTTGTAATTGATCGAATGGTATGATTGTGTCATTTGAGATGATGTCAGATAAGAATTTTGTTATCTCACCATACGTTGCTTGGCATGGCTGCCAGTTGGGGAAAACTTTTATTGCTCCAGGGGGGGGGGGTCTCTGGGCGGGATTCCTTTATAATTAATAATACTATTTGCAATGTCCCAGGTTTTGTAGGCTAGCTTATGTATTGTTGTGCCCCGTCCAATTAGATGTATTTGGGGTTCTTGTAGAAATGCTAGTAGTGGGCCTTTTAAATATAACTTCAGCATTTTTTCGGGGAACCTTCCAGCTCCACATTAGGGCTAACCCAACCTTGTAGATGTTTGAGTTGTCCTGCTAGGTAGTACAAATAAAAATTTGGCATGGCGAGCCCCCCATGCGACTTGGGCCATTGTAGTATTGTTAATTTTGTTCTTGCCCTGCCATTGCCCCACAAGAAAGACGTTAACATACCATTCAATTTGAAATAAATATTTGGGAATCCAAGCCATGGAGTGTTGCAGTGTGTAAAGTAATTTGGGGAGAAGGTTTATTTTAACTAGGTTAATACGTCCCATTAGGTTTATCAGCAGTTGTTTCCAGATGGTAATTTTAGTGTGTGTGAAGTCCAGTAGGGGTTGGATATTTAGTCTATAGAAGTATGCAGGGGAGCTTGTTATATATATTCCCAGGTATTTGAAATGATCTGCTACTTGGATAGGGCACAGCAATTGAGGGAGATTTGCTATGGGAATGTCCAAGGGGAATAATAATGATTTATTCCAATTAATTTTAAGACCAGAGAAGGGAGCAAAAGTATCCAGCAATTGGACTACTGCATAAAGTATTTGTAACCATTTTATAAATTGGTGCCCAAAACCATATCGATATAAGCATGCCCAGAGAAACTCCCATTCTAAGGTACCAAATGCTTTTTGTATATCAAGGGAAATCATTATTCGTTGTCCGGTATTGTCATGGTTTACTTGTGACTGTATAATAGTACGGCGGAGATTAATTGACGTGGATTTTCCTGGACGAAAACCAGTTTGGTCTGGATGTATTATATCTAACATGACTTTTTGAAGTCTATTGGCTAACACTTTTGTGAGGATTTTATAATCACTATTTAGTAGTGATATTGGTCTATACGAACTTAAATCAGTTGGATCCTTTCCAGGTTTCAGTAGTACAATTATTGTTGCCTCATATAGTGAGGGAGGTAATTGGGAAGTCCTGAAGGAGGTATGCAGAATTTCAAGTAATTGGGGAGCTAGAGTATTTTTTATACACCTCGCCAGGTAAACTATCTGGTCCTGTGGCTTTACCGCTGCGTAGATCGTTAATGGCTTGTTGAATTTCTATAAGTGTAATTTCAGCATCCAGTCGGGTACTCTGTTCCTGGGTAAGTATGGGAAATTCTATATCTGCTAAATAGTCAAATATATCCGGTAGAGTGGAGTCTGATTGTGAGGTGTATAGTTTGGAATAGTAGGTAGTAAATGCTTGAAGTATTTCAGGCGTAGTAGTTACAGAGCCTTTAATGGGGTCTTGTATCCTTAGGATGCATCTTGAGGTCTGTTGTGTTTGAACCATATTTGTTAGGAGTTTGGCAGATTGGTTTCCCTCTTCGAATTATTTAGTATTTTGGAAGTAAATTTTCCACTTTGCCTTCTCTGTTTGGTAGATTTGCATGTGTCATTGTGTAATTTGGAATTCAGCATATGTTTCCGGATTGGGGGTTGATATGTATTGTTGTTCCATTATGTCGAGTTTTATTGATAGGGTTTCTTCTTCGATTTTTGATGTTTTTTTGATATTGTTGATGGTGGTGTGAAAATGTCCTCTGGCGTACGCCTTTAAGCAGTCCCAGATTTGGTGGATCTGATTGATTGATATTGAAATACTCTATGAATTTGTCTGTTGTCATATCAATTTAGGGGGGAAGTGTTAGCCAGTAGGGATTAAGTTTCCATATTTTCCGGGTGCTGTTGTTTTTGTGGCCCAGTTGAAGTAATATGATCTGATATTCCTCTCTGCAGGTGAATGATACTTTCTGTGCATATTGCTGCTGGTGCATTGAGAAACACATAGTCAATTCTTGACAAGGTATGGTGAGTTGCAGAATAGCAGGTGAATTCGGATTTGCAGGGGTTGCGTTTGCGACATATGTCTATCCATCAAATTTCGTTCATAAGTGCGTTTAGGGAAATGGGATAGTTGTTCAGCTTGGTTATATTGAGGTGATTCAACGAGGGTTGTTTCTGGAGTTTATCTTGTATTGGGTCCATCAACATATTAAAATCACCCATACATATTATTTTCGCATATGTGTAAGCAGTCGCAAAATCGGTTATCCTTTTGATAATTGTTATCTCTGATGGTGGCGGGTTATACACTGCTATTATGACCTACTGTTCATGGTTTAGTTCTAGTGCAGTGCATGTGAATCTGCCTTGGTCATCTTTTAAAATTTTTAGTATCTGGTGTCTGGTTGTATTACGGATTAGGAGGGATACTCCTTGAGAATAAGAGGTGTGACAGCTGTGGGCTGCCCATCCTATCCATGTTTTACGGAGGAGTTTTGTAGTTGCTCGTGTTAAGTGCGTTTCTTGAAGGCAAGTGACATAGGGTTTATATCGCACATTCCATGTTAAGAAACTTATCATCTGTGCTGTTGGGTTTATTGGATTATTTTTGGAAGTGACAGCAGTGCAGGATTAGAGAAGGGGGAGAAAGGGCAGTTTATGTTAGTTATAAGATAGCACATATAGTCATTTAACCATTGCATTGAAGTTAGACATTTCAACAAGTTCAAGTGGTAGTAGTTAACATTTCTAACATAGAAAAAACTATATACAATTATCAACAAGTTTTGTTGTATTCCCATTGGTTACACTTTTGTTTGTATGCTATAATCTATGGGATTAATAGTATAAGGGGCTGCACTATTAAAATAGAAGTACCAAATGACCGCAGGTCCCGTGTCCTAAATAAAGTTTGTGTTCATTTGCTTAGGTGCTTAATGGGTAAAAGTGTGTTCTATTGTTCTGCATGTTAATGGTATTTTAGTAGCGTGGATTGGATAGGCGTGTTGGTGGGGATAGGTGGAAATGGGCCTGTTTGGGTTATTACGTGTTTGTTACTTATGTTGGTGTTTAATTGTAAGCTCTGTTCTTGTTTAGAACGTACATAGTGAAATTAGGACTTGTCTATACTATGTTGGTAAATATATTATTGTGTTATCTGGGTTGTGTCTGTGCGGATATTATGTATATAGGTAGGTGTTTAACAGCGTCTGTGTTGTCAAGGCATATCAGGTGGCATATCAGGCCGTCAGCTCTGTATTCTGCCTTTTCATCATTTGCCCAGTATGCTTGAAGTGGTGTATCGCTTATGGGTGTAATTTGCTATTTGCTCTGCTATTGTGTATGGCGTTGTTATGTGGGGAATATACGTTGTATGATGTATTTGTAGTTGGTTTATAATTAGTGCTTTCCACTGTGGTTGTTACCTAAGTTTTAGAGTGGGGTGTTATATAGCAAGTGTATGTTGTTTACAGTAGGTTGTTGTATCTGGTATATATGTTGTTGGCGTGTGTATTTAAACCAAAGGAGAAATATGATTATCCAGGTGCATGTTCCTTATTAAATATAACACATAATACAAATTTCTAGGTTACCTCTATCAACAATAGAGTAGGGTGCTCTGGGTTTCTTTTAGTTGTAAATGGGACGCATATTATTCATGGTTAGTCCACACCAGCTGGAGGGTCGTGTTTAGGGTGGGCAATGTTTTTAATGTCCTCATGGTTTAGACATAGTTATGGTTAATCTATCGAGGGACAGGTCACTTATCTATAGCATGAAAGATATGGTAACAATGCGGATCTTTGTAATTGTGTTAGGCCGTGTATATGTTTTAGAATGCTCTCATAGATTAGATGTTTGAGGAAAACCTTGGTTCTATAGGACTTTCGCAATTTATCGTGGCTTCGTATCGCCTCCAGCTGGTGTTGGTCCAACGTTGTATATTTTAAACATTTTTAATATAGATTACTATAGCAGTTTTAGGAAGAGAAGGGAGACAGAAAGGCATGTTGATTAAGAAGAAAAACAGCAATTTAAAACATTTGCTTATCTTATCAATATATAAAACTGGTTTCACTTTTACTTTCATGCCTAGTAGTAGGCATTTATAACTTATAGTAACATAGAGAGCAGTACTATAGGCGGTAAAACATCTTGAAATTTTGTGTTATTAAAACATTCTAGAAATCGGTTTCTTGTGAGGCCCGGATTTGCACGGATGGTATTTTTTTGGTAGTTTTAAACAGTTACGTAGCTATCAACATTAGTTCCACTTCCTTGAGGTAGTTTAGTAGTGCTAAGTGGGGTATCGGGGGGGGAATCCTAGAGTCACGTAAATATCTTGCATAGGTCATGTAGCGTGGTGCCATCCCAGGAACAATGTTCCATTAAAAACAGAGAGCATGCTTGGCACAAACGGTAGGCACTGCGAGTTTAGAGTTTAACCTCTTAGTTACTTAATGCTTTTTAATAACTGAAGTATTGCAGGGGGCTTAGTGAGGATTGGGGGGCAAACACTGGCAGATGGAGGAGTTGCTGTTAAATTGTGGCATACACTTGGGCTAGGGCAGGGATAAGTAGTACTCGTGGTCCGGCGTATCAATTTAAACACTTACGCTGCATTAAGCCGATTCCATCAGGTGCGATAGTTGTGTCCTGTTGGTCGGCTTAGACGGCGTTATTCGGTTGATATGTACAAATCCATTCCATAACATCATCTGTATTGTTGAAGAATCGTGTAGTGGAGCCGCCAGCTATGCGGAGTTTGGCCACGTAGATCAATGAGTATCTTAGGCCTTTAAGTTGTAGCTGTTTCTTGGCTTCTTGGAAGGAGGCACACCACTTTTGGAGATCTGCAGAAAAATCAGCAAATATATGGACAGTGGTATTTTCGTAGGTGAGGTTGCCTTTCAGTTGTGATAGTCCCAGCACGGAGTCGCGGCCTCTTGCGTTCAGCAAACGCGCGATAAGAGGCCTCTGTCTTGCTCCAGGTAGCGGTGCGGCGGTTGGGATTCTGTGTCCAGTTCTGGGAACTGTGTGCGTAGTAGCTTTTCAACAAAGGCTTCAGGTAAATTACCCTCTGCTCCCTCTGGGACCCCTAGAAAGCGCAGGTTCTGCCGCCGTAGTCGGTTCTCTAAGTCATCAGATTTGTTTTGTAGTACTTTAAAGGACAACTCCACCCTCATAAGAACATCTTTTAGAAAGAATGGCCTCTTTAAAATATGTTGATATATCATAGTGTGTCCTATGAATTCATTACTGTATGCCTGCTAACTGGAAGAACCAGGAAGCAGAAACAGGGGAAACAGGACATTGTGCAGGATTTCAGGTTAGACTTATATATTTCAGATTTCAAACTATTACCGTTTAGGGTTTTGGGGGGTGATTTACCTGTATGTATGTTTTCATTTTAGGGCTGGACTTGCCCTTTAATTTGTTGTTGAAGTTGGGAGACATTAGACTGGACTGGTGTGAGGGCATCTTCAACCTGTGAGATTCTCCCCTCCGTTTCTCCCACTCTATGTCTCAGAAGATGCATGTCTTGGCGAAGCAGGCCTGTATCGATTTTAACTTCTTCGATCATAACTGCTAGGGAGGTTTTACACTCCTTTACTGCATTAAGAAGTTGTGTGTGCATCTGAGCCAAGGTGAGCCCTTCGGCTGGATATGCATTATCTGCTGTCCCGGCTCCAAGTTGCTCCTCTGATGGTGTAGCCGGTGTGGTGTCAGAGCTGCTGGTGCCATCTTTGGGAACTTGGCGTGCAAATTTGGCAAGTTTGTGTGCAGCCTCTTTACGTTTGGCTGCTGCATCTTCATGCTTCTCCTTAGGCTTGGTCATGCTTGGAGGTTATATCAGGTATTTTTGCTATATTCAGTAGTTTAATTAGTCATCAGGTAATATAGGACACGGGAGCTCTGCTTAGGTGCGTCCGTTCAGGAAGCCAGCTTAGCTCCGCCCCCATGCCAGACAACTTTAATTGTTTTTTATAAAGAAGTCAGGCACAGCAGTGGATGTGGTATATTTGGATTTTTCTAAAACTTCTAATACTGTGCCACATAGGCGACTAATGTATAAATTGAGGACTGTTGGCCTCGAAGAAAACATTTGTTCATAGACAGAGAATTGGTTATTGGATCGCAAACAGAGAAGTGCCTCTGTAATAGGGCCCCTTCTTTGTAACCTGTTTATAAATGACTTAGAAGGGGGCATTGAGAGCAAGGTCTCTGTATTTGCTGATGGCACTAAACTATGCAGAGCTTTGGAAAGTTCAAATGATGTGCAAGTGCTGCAAGCAGACCTAGATAGATTATCAAAATGGGCAGCAAAATGGCAGATGAGATTCAATGTTTATAAATGTAAGGTGATGCATTTGGGATTTAATAATCCCTGTGCCACCTACACCATAAATAACTCTGTGTTAAGGGATTCTCTAATGGAAAAAGATTTGGGGGTTCTGGTAGATAACAGACTTAGTTGTAGCAAACAATGCCAGGCAGCAACGGCTATAGCTAGCAAGATATTGTCTTGTATAAAGAGAGGAATATATTCAAGAGAGAAAAATATTATTCTCCCTCTTTCCAAGGAACTGGTAAGGCCGCATTTGGAATATGCTGTGCAGTTTTGGAATCCCATATACAAAAGGGACATCTTGGAAATGGAAGCAGTTCAGGGAAGGGCAACTAAATTAATAAGGGGAATGGAGGGGCTTGAATATGCAGGCAGATTAGACAAGTTAAGGCTGTTTACATTGGAGAAGCAATGTTTGCGTGTGGATATGATCACTTTATACAAATATATTAATGGGCCATACAATAAACTCTCTGGTGCATTGTTCACTAATAGGTCATATCAGAGGACACGTGGACATCCTGTAAGGTTGGAAGAAAAGAATTTTCATCTTCAGGTTAGGAAAGGTTTCTTTAGTCAGAATGGTGAAACTGTGGAACTGTCTTCCAGCAGATGCAGCAATGGCAAGTTCACTGAATAGCTTTAAAAATGGCCTGGATAAGTTTCTAAAACTAAAAAAAATTGAGAATTACTGGTATTAATGTATATAGTAATTGTAGTTCTGGTTGATCCAGGGATACTTTTTTTTGCCTTCCTTTGTATCAACTGTTAGGTAGGGTTAAAAAAGGAGGGTGAATAGGTTGGACTTGATGGACATATGTCTTTATTCAACCTCAATTACTATAAAAAGAAGTCCAGGGAATCTTTCAATATTGATATTTTGTCATGTGCATCACAAGGAAGATTCTTCACTTTACATTTTGATCTCCTTTAACATAGCCACTGTTTCTGTTACTGTATCAACAAAATCCCAAATGCACACTAGGCATGGTAGGGTGCAGACGTCTCAAACCCCCACCCCAAAGGGGCAAAGGAATACCATATATCAAAACAAGGTGAGCTAGTCACACTCCAAATGTGAGTTTATTAACCACAGAATCACTGAGGTAACTTTGGTTCACTAGTTAAACGCACATTTGGAGTGCAACTTTTTGTACCTCTGGAGAAAGTGAAATATAAAGCATTTGATATAAGAATACATTTCAAATTAAAGTAAATGTCTTGAAGGGGAACTTAAACCTCTATATTTTTAAAGGTGAAAATATCACCTTTCAATATCATTAATGGATATAAAGTCATACCTTTTATTGGCTAACTAAATTGATTGAAAATGCAAGCTTTCAAAGCACTTAGGCTACTTCCTCAGGCATGATACAATAGGAAGAAGCCTAAGTACTTCGAAAGCTTGCATTTTCAATCAATTTATTTAGCCAATAAAAGGTATGACTTTAAATCCAAGATGTCTTCACTTTCATCAATGGCTAACAAGGTACAATTCTCTACTACCAATATCATTAATGGCATTAAAGTAAATGTAATCTAAAAAACTTGATAAGCTATATATGTACATGTGTCTGGCTATGCCTGCTGACCGCAGTAACAATCTCCCTTGCTTTATCTTGTCTGTAACAGGATTGGCTAGAGAATACTAATGGGCATTTCCTGTTGTAATAAATTCGTGCAGTAGCTTATGACGGGGCAGGTGCGGAGGACATTACTGTCAGTGACCAAACTGTAGGTAAAAGCCAAATTCTGAAAAAGTAAAGCACAAACTCCATGTTAGTAAATTTCCCCGCACACACATCAAAATAAGATCTGAAACACAGATTATTGCTTTTATTTCAAAGCACTCTGATTAAGTGTTGTTCAAAGGGTTTAGTTATCCTTTAAGTTTATAAACACGAGTACATCATTAAAAAAAACACTGATTTTCTTGGCTCTGTGTGATGTTAGACCCATTTAATTCTATTGCGCTATATACTGTATACCTTAGAAGAAATTAAAACTTTCTTTAACAGGATGAGACAGATATTCTTATTACTGTTCAAGAAGTATGCTATGAAAGAGAAAATTGACAAAACACTATGTGGTAACACCATCACACTGACCACACTTTCTGCTTGGTCAGTGGCTCTGATATGTCCAGGTAGAGTGGTCATAATACATAATACAAATACCTGGGCACAGGATTCACAGTACACCTATCCCCTGTGGGTCAACGGAGTTCGAGGTGTTCCAGCTACTGACTTCCGGTACTGACTCCCGCTGAAGTTGTCAGTAGCTGGAAGAGCCGCTCTGTTTAACCTCACTTGCACGGACTGAACGAGGCAGAAGTTGAATCATGGCTGACAGGATTTAAAAGGTTACCGGGTGAGAGATACATTTGAGATGGAGGACTCAGAAGGATTTTCTACACAGTAAAAGGTCTGTGTGTTTTATCGGTGTTTTTTTCTTTGCTTGGTTTGACAGGGAAGGTGTGGAAGGAGGACGGCAACTGAATGGGGAGCAACAGTGGCATATATTCTTGTAAAAATCACTCAACTACGTAGTTGAGTGATTTTTATAAGGATATATTCCACTGTTGCTCCCCTTATAATCCAGGCCACTTATATATTATATACATATATACGGTGATTTCAGTAACTAACAGGTTAACTAAATAAGCGTTTAAAATGACACAGTTAAGAAGGGGTTTTCAGAGGAACCAACTAAGATAATGTCTTGGTCAAGGATAATTACAGATATTTTAGGAGGTCTGTTCCTGTTCTTTTCCTCTCTATGTTATTTTATATTGTTTTATATTTTTTATATTGGGTAATTATGAGTGTCCTGTTTTTCAAGATATTAATACCTCTATGTAACCGTTCTTATATTATAATTAATGTTGTGATGTAATTTTGCCTATATAACCCTGTAAGCAAACCTCTGTAATTTTTGGACTTGTAACGCACTGCACTGTACTGTGTGTTGCATGTCATTACATAAATATTCTGCATCTACCAATTTGGCCTCCGAGTGTTATTCTTTCAGGGTGACAAACCAGGGTACCCCCTTGTACGCCACAGAATAATAACAATAACTACTGTCAGTAGGAAAGTCACAAAATTGCCAAAAATACTGTGGAGCCAGGATCCAATGCCACTTAAAAGGATTCCATCCATCTTTGGAAATGTCCCTTGCTTTTTGTTGTAAACTGTCCACTTTAGCAAGGTGAGCTGGTACAGGGTCGTAGGAATCCTCAATCCAAGTGCAACATTCTGCACTGATCAGGGCATACACACCTCCTTGGGCTGCTAGGATATAGTCCAATGCCATTCTGTTCTGCAGGGCCACTTTCCTGACCTGTGAAAGTTCATCATTAATAACACGTATAGCACTTGTAGTTTCATTAACAATCCCATCCATTATTTCAGCATATTTATTTAACTGGTTAGCAAGTTCTATTCCCCAGCCTGTCCAAGTTGGAAACCAAATCCAAGCTTTATCAGCATCACCAAAAAGTTCCCTTTTTTACTCTGCCGTGCCTGTCAGTGTGGGTTGTTCCTCCTGAGAGGGTGTGTTGTATTATATTATAGTCGGGTGCAGAGGCTAATGATGTTACGTTATACCTTACTCTTATAGCAGGGCCTACGGTTCCTAATGTGCATTCTCCCCATCCCTTGTTTCAGTACTATCGGTGCCATGTCTGCATGTTGTGTTATGATATACTGAAACCATTGTATATTTGCCTGACATTTATCATTGCATGAATAGTTACCATATTGCTTTGTACGGACGTCAGTCAGTGTACTCACCATTACCTCTTCGCAATCACTTATTCCCAAATATACCTGGGATGTGAAAGGTTATGTTGTAGGTGTTTACAAACTCCTGTATGGGCTGACTGTTAGCATATGAAAACCTTAAACATACAGATGATTTATGTGCCTTCCCTGCTAGCTGTAGAGAAGTCCCATTAGAAATTCATTTAAGTACGAAATCTTTGTCTGACCTGACTGTGGAAGTTTGTTCATAGTTTACTGTGTTGAGATCTTGCCTCCTATCAAAGGTATTCCTTTATTATTGATTGGTACATGTGAACAGACCCAATAATCGCTTACATCCAGTGTTTTTGCTGTTTAGTGGTGTAATAGCCATACTGTGTTGGACTGCCACCCTGCCAGGGTTTCCTCTGGTTTTCTATGCTCAACTTGTGTACATCCCCCAGATCGACTAAGTGTATTATTACTGCACGTTCATTTGTGTATTCCCAGATCAATAGATATGTGATCGTAGGTATTACTTAATTTGTGTATCATGTAATAACCTTCATCCACTATTTTGCAATAGAATTGCTTGCTAATATATCTGGTATGTCAAGATCCAGGGTGTTTAGACATTTGGCTGTGGTATGTTCTGCGGCTGTACCCTTGTGGTGTACCTATTGAATGTATATCTGTAATGTTATAGGTAGATTTAAGGCGTGTGGTGGTAGGTGAACTTGTGTAGTACTTGAACCCCTAGTGTAAGATGTGATCAGCCTTGCAGGACCAAAGTCCTGCAGGTTGGTCGGTATCATAAATTACGTATTCCCCCCCCTAGAAGATAAGCTTCCTGTGAACGAGGGAAAGCTAGATCTTCTATTACGTAGCTTCCAATTATGCTAATGGGGTGAAGGAAATATGTATTTAAAAACAAACATGGAGATATTTGGGATAGGTGTTCTTCCTTTATAGTGTTAGTGTCTTGATCTATTATTCTAGACAGTGCATAGTCCTCTGATGGTGATGTGTACAGGTATATGTTTGTGATATACAAACTGGGCTCACTGCATGTTACACAACTGACTAAACAGGCAAATACAATGAAATAGAAAAAGCATAGACTTAGCGTTAGGATGGTTGGCGCTCTACAGGTGGGGCTGGCATATAGAGAGATGTTGGGTCGCCAAGGTGGGCTACAGGTCCTTGGAAGTTGGTGTTAACTGCCAGATCGTATTGAAACAGTGGGAAGCACTTGGTAAGGGCCTTCGAACTTAGGTCCAAGGGCGCGTTTTTGGAATACTTTGACCATCACCCAGTCGCCTGGCTTGATAGGGTGTTGTTGATGGTCCTCTGCATCTGGGTCTGGTAAACTGTCGTGCACACGACGATGCACAGTTGTAAGTTCTTTCTGTAATGCTATAACATAAGAACACAGATCATTGTGTATTGCCTCTATCTGATGTGGATAACACAACCCTGTCTTTCGCTTATAACCCAAAAATTTTATATGAACTAAGCCTTGGCGGTGCCTTTCTAGGCATGGTGCGTATGGTGTAAAGTACAATGGGGAGTAACTGAGGCCAAGGTTTACCCTTAAAATCTGCGCTTGCCATCATTTTACCCAACCGAGTTTTAATGATACCATTATACCTTTATACCTTCCCTGAACTCTGAGGGTGATAGGGAGTGTGGAAGGCCTGTGATATTCCCATTTGTTGACAGACATCCTTCATTATCTGTCCGGTGAAATGGGGGCCCCTATCACTTTCGATGGTCTCAGGCACACCATACCTGCACACTACCTCTTGCAATAGTTTGAGGGCTGTGTTTTTAGCATTTACAGTGGATACAGGCCAGGCTTCTACTCAACTTGAAAACATGTCCACACAGACCAGTGCATATTTTTACGTGCCGCTTTGTGGGAGTTGTATGTAATCAATTTGCAATCTTTGGAAAGGATATTGAGGCCTGACAAGATGTTTAGTGGGCAATCCATTACACACGCCATTGCATTGGCATTGCATACACTTATTTACATATTTCTGACATTGACTGTAGGCATCATACAGATACCAACTCTGTGCGAGCATCTGGGACATGGGCAGTGGTCCGATATGACCAGGGCCATGTGCCAAACGTAACATCATAAGTTCAGCATGGGGTGGGACACATGGTTTTCCCTCCTTCACTAGGATCCTTGTGGGTGTCTCCTGTGCACCTAATCTTTCCATATTGTGTCTCCATAAGGGAGGTGCCCCCCATGTAGTATTTTTAATCTGTCCTCCGCCGGCACCCAGAAGCATGTGTCTAGGACACAGAGCTCAGGAGGACCAACATTGGATGTTAGTGTGTCCAAATTATCCATTGCTGTCTGTTTGGCTACTGTATCTGCACTCTTATTCCCCCATATGTGCTTTAATCTTCAAGGTGGCCACCTTTGTTGGCAAGGTGAACCTCTCGAACAGGATTTTTACTTCTTTCCAATTTTTAATGGATTTACCCTGTGTAGTTTTGAACCCTCTGTTTTTCCATATTGGCCCAAATTCGTGTGCTATTCCATATGAATACCTGCTGTCAGTGTAAATGTTAGCAGTCTTACCTGTAGCGTGTACACAAGCCTTACCCAATGCGACCAGTTCTGCCTGCTGAGCTGAATAGGAAGATGGCAATTGGCCAGTATCTAATGTGGTGAAACCTTCATCTGTCAATGATATGATGGCATGGGAGGTGCGTGGAACTCCGTCTACATATATTCTGGAACCATCTACAAATAAGACAAGGTCTGGGGCTTGCAGCGGCTCCTCACTTACTGGAGACAACTGTCTGGTCTCCTCCTCCATCAGCTGTAGGCAGTCAGGGTCCTCCGCCACTGTTTCGGGATCACCGTCCTATGGCGGGAGGAAGCTGGGCTAGATTGAGGACCATGCAGCAACTGACCTCTATTTCTCCAGATTCTAGCAGGATAGATTCTTACTTGCCTAGGCGTTCCAAAGAGAGGTGCAGTGTTTGTGCTCGTTGGATAATTGCAGCTGCTGCATGTGAAGTGTATACAGTTAGTGATTGCCCTAGGCGACGCTGTTCCAAGTGTTTCCTGAAACAGCACAGAACAACTGGAAAGGTTTAGTTAAGTCAGGCAATTTCAATGCTGGTGTGTGGGCTATCAGGTGTTTGAGTTTTAAGAAGCAGGTCTGCATTTCCTCTGTCCACTGAAATGGATGTGACAGTGCAGCATACAGAGGTTTCAGCAGAGAATTTGTGTCAGGAATGTATTGGTGACAGTATGAAACTGTCCCAATGAAATTCCTGAGAGACTTAAGATTTGTAGGTGCATATAGATTGTCTATTTTCCTTTTCCTATTAGGATCGATAGGTTTTGTCCCAGGGCCAAGACAGTGGCCTAGAAAAATAACATGTGACTTACACCATTGTACTTTTTCTCTAGCAACCAGTAGATTGACCTGTGCAAGATTCTGTAGGAGGCTAAGGGACGCTGCCGCACATGTCTCCTCAGATTCTGCACAGACTAACAGGTTATCTACATATATTTTCAGCACAGTAGCCTCGTGAGGAGGTTTCCAATCCTCCATCACCTGGTTGAGGCACCTGCAGAAGACATTAGGAGTATTGTTCAGGCCTTGTGGTAATCGGGCCCAGGAATATTGTCTGTGATTAAACTGAAATGCAAACAGCTTTTGACTTTCTTTGTCAACTGGAAAGCTAAAATAAGCGTTTTTGACGTTGAAAACTGAATAACGGGTTGTAGTAGCAGGTATGTCATTCAACAGGGTGTGAGGATTAGCTACGATAGGTGTCTCCTCCTGAACAATTTTGTTAATTGCCCTTAAATCATGTACCATCCAGTACGTTTCTGGTTCTCTGCATGTACTCCTCGCACTGGAAAAAGAGGAGTACATGCAGGGGATTGGGTATACACTATGACTCCCCTATCCATCAGTTGTAAAATCTGTTCCCCCACTCCTTGGCTTTGTGCCATTGTAAGTGGGTATTGTGGAAGTCGCGGCAACACACTCCCTGGCTTTAGGGTAATGTGTACTGATGCAACATCCAACAGACCCACGTCATATTTGTCCTTAACCCATACCTTTTCTGGAATTTGATTATAGATATCATCTGTGATATCAGCTTGATTCCCCTGTGGGTCTTCTTCTAAATCAGCTATGGCTACAAGCATGCAATACATTTCCTCTGATAGTTCGTTAGCCAGCATACTTTGGGTCCCTCCTGGCATTTGTTCAGTAATGACCACCACACCTGTAGGTGTGTTTTGTATGCTAGCCTGTAATGTGCTGAGAATATCACTACCCAACAGGTTAATGGGCAGAGAGTCTGACATGAGAATTTTCTCGATGTCCGAATTCTGTCCTATCTTAACTGGGGTAGGGGGTGGTTCCAAAAGTGGGACTGTCCCCCCTAGCCCAGTTGCGTTAACCCCTTTAGTAAATGGTACTTTTGCCTGTGTAAAATGTTTGAGGTTAACAATAGTACGGGCTGCACCTGAATCCACTAAGCACACAAATTTCTGATCTGTTAGTTCCGGGAATATGAGTGATACGAACGCATCTCGTCCATCAGACACAGAAATAGCGGGAAGTATGATTTCTCTGCAATCCGAATCATGATTGGATCCAGAAGTGGTACATTCAGCGAGATCTTGCATTGTATAGTCAGAGTCAATTTGTGTTGTGTGCCTGTATGTGGACTCAGGTTGCCCTTCCAGTCATTCTGAAATAGGGGCTTGGCATAGTGTGAAGCTGGGAATGTAAGGGCTTAGTGTGAAGCTGGATGCGTAAGGGCATTGTGGGGGCATGTAATATTGTCCGTCAATACTGTTGTCCCGGTATCTGTTCAGTCTGTTGGGACCACCTAGCTGTTTCTGCCGTCTGCCTGCAATTAATTACCAAATCACCGGTACGGCCACAGTTAAAGCACGTACGAGTTTCCCTTACTCTCTCTTCTCCCGCTTTTGACCTTTGCTTTAGCAGTGTTGCTCTGTTCTATACTCGCACATTAATCCCTTAATGCTATCATTGTCATGCTTTTATAGTCAGGTCTTATTTCCTGCAACTTTTTAACTGTTGTCTCTTTTAGTCCAGTCACCCATGCCTGTCTGGCTGCATTCGACATGACATTAGCTAGATTATCCAAGTCCACTTCCAACTGTGCAAGACAAGAGAGCCTTGTTCTTGTGACTCCCACTCACGGACGACTGCCATGCAGGCATTCCATTTTCTTTGCAGTTGGTCAGCCTTATAGTCTGCTTCTGTAAATAGATGAGCCTGTGACCCACTAGGACACAAGCTATGTTGTGCTTCCCCTGTAGTCTGCTGTGCTATCACTTCCACATCAGCCGCACCTATCACCCGCTTAAGAATCATCACCATGTCTGACAAGTTATCTTTAATTTTTGTAACTTCTCTGAGGAAAAGCTCCTTGTTTTTCTTAGGATGAGGTATGTCTTTCACTAATTGTGTGACTTCAAATGGAGTGTACGGCACCCAAGTGTGTGTCTGTATAGCTGCCCCTTCATTATGTACTACAGTGGCTCTCCCTGGAAACCCATGAGTGCCTGAAGGGGGTCCTAACCAGGACTGATGTGTTGTATCAAAATACTCTTCCTGTTCCTTCAGAGCTTGGACAACTGTGTGGAGTGTTTGCTGTGATCGGGTGGTGTTATTGGTTCTTTAGCAGTAACTGTATGTAAAATGGGTTTGTCCTTTTTAGCAACATGTTCCTCATCAACAGCTTCACTTTCAGACGTAGTGTGTACATATTTCCCCTCTTCCTGTTTCTGCATTGGGTCTAGTGTAGTTGTCTCAGTTAATGATCTAAGTGCATACCCACTACGGCTAGGGCTAAAGGCCAAACTTTACCTTTTTTCTTTTTAAGGGAGGCTACTTCATCATAGTGTTGCTAATGTTTTTTAGAGACAGGCATGAACACACATTCCTTGCCTTATGTGATGATAGTGTGATCCCACTTATACTTTAACTTTTTCATTAATTCATTCATGTTGCAGGAAGTATAGTAATAGTGCTAGTTAAGCAACACTTGTGTACTATATCAATGGCTTCCTCATTCTGCTGTTCAGTGGGGCTTTGTGCTAGTCTGGCGAAACATATAGCAATGTGTTTCTTGTTTTGCAGTGCGCTGTGTACTCCCTAGTGTCCAAAGGTGGATTATATCTTTATCCTTTACTGTGAGTTGCTGTGCATATTTTTCTTCTAAGTGCACCCATATAAACAGATCAAATGTGCCTTGTGGTGGTACCTGATATAATGTCTAACCAGCCAGCCTAGTCATTTCACTCTAATCTGGTAGGGGGCGGATAGTCCATTCCCTATACTTTTGGGCCATTATTTCTGCAGGAGTTGCATTTGATTGTGTATTTCCCATGTCAAGTAGCTATAGGGGCTATTTTCCGTATGACTGTACAAGCACGTTCTCTTACCCGAAACCCAGAGAGTTCGTAGTCTCTCTCTTGGAGAGAGACCTCCAAAAACCTATGTGCTGGCCAGCAACTTTGTATATCCCTGGGTAATGAGACCTTATGCGCGTCTTCTCCACACCTACTATTGTGTTGGAATTAAACTAACAATTTAATGTCTTCTCCAAGCCTGTTTCGTCGTGGAGGGAAACTAGTGACTAATAATTTTAACCCCTAAGCTACGGGAGAACCAAGAGTGGTTGGCACCAACATGTTTTCAATGGACTGATGGTGATTGGAGATATCGCTGGATGAGGGTGGCACTATTCCTATGGGCGTAGTGGGCTCTGGTGTAGGTGGTGGTGCACGTGAGGTGCGTGTTTCCCTTCTCTGTGTGCACAAACGTCTAATAGCTGTACAGATGCAAGACACGCACCTTATTAAGGTGCATGCAATTAGTTCCCCACAGTATGATGATTCCCAACACTACACCTCCCACTGTGTGAGCTATTAGAACTGCTGTCAATGTAGAAATAAGGGCACTTGATTCATACATTAGTGGACGAGGTAAATGTCGTATCTGGATTTGACAGAGTAGGGACAGAGCTGCTACGTTTCAACTGGTTACTTATTGGTATATAATTCTCACACTGTGAGTGGGGGTACTGTGCAACAGCACTAGTTTCCCTGTCTCCCTCTCAAATCTGCCTTGGGAAAAAGTTGCGTGGAATAGCTCTCCACACACTACGGTTACAGTTAAGAAAAGTACACGATAGCTGTGTTCTATAACGTTTAGATGTCTGACCCTGTTCCCCTGTCCTGCCAGTCACTATTACATTTACTACAAGGTCCTCACGGGATATTACTCGTTTTTGATATGTGTTAGCATTACTAGACAAACAAGAAAGATACGCTTTTTGTCACAGAATCTTTTTCGAACCATACTTGTACAACAACCACACCTTTTAATGAGGGTATTCACGGGTATGCCTTCAGTGGTTTTACGCTCAGGCAATGTTTTAACACCTTGAATGGAGCCCTGCTTTTTGCAAACCTCTAGTCCGGGAACGTTCCTGCATTCAGGCACCCTTCGTCAGTGCTTAGCTGTTGGCTAGCCGATTGACTACTTCGGCGGTGTGGCACACATTCATACTTCAATCACGCAAGTTTGTTAGTATTATGACAGACAAAATGACAACATAAACTCCAGAGTGATATTCACCATTCGAGTCTCCAACAGGGGCACTCAGGCCAACGGAGATAGACTTTCAGACAAGCAAAGTCACTTAATAAGACACACAAAGAAGGTCTTACCAATGCATTGTGAGAGTTTGCCTACCAGTCCTTGCTCTATCTCCCCGCTGAGTATACAATATCTCCTGGACTAGAATCCTAACAGTAATCTCAGCAGTGCCTCCAGAAACTGTGGCGTACAAGGGGGTACCCTGGTTTGTCACCCTGAAAGAATATCACTCACAGGCCAAATTGGTAGATGCAGAATATTTATGTAATGACATGCAACACACAGTACAGTGCAGTGCGTTACAAGTTCAAAAATTACAGATGTTTGCTTACAGGGTTATATAGGCAAAATTACATCACAACATTAATTATAATATAAGAACGGTTACATAGATGTATTAATATCTTGAAAAACAGGACACTCATAATTTACCCAAATATGTCCTTGGGGCAACAATATAAAATAACAGAGAGGAAAAGAACAGGAACAGACCTCCCAAAATATCTCTAATTATCCTTGACCAAGACATTATCTTAGCTGGTTCCTCTGAAAATCCCTTCTTAACTGTGTCATTTTAAATGCTTATTTAGTTAACCTGTTAGTTACTGAAATCACCTTATTTATGTATATATTCTTAAATGCATTAGTTGCATTAGGGCCCCCAGGTGTCCACCTATCAGAGAGCAATTTCTCTTTTCACAGTGATACACACTTAACGCAATGAATAAGGTGAAAACTATCATCACACATCACCGCAGCGATACTTTTCCGCAAAGGCTAAAGCGAAAACAAGTGTTTTTATAGGTAAGGCGAAAATAGCGCTATTTGTCATTGCGATGTCCTGCGATAGCGGAATAGCAATCGTTTATACATATGCCCCTTAGTGTCATGCTTACAGATTAGCCTCTTGCCTCTCTCAGTATACCCATAGCTTGGAAGGCATAATTTTCATTAAACCACAGATTGAAAACAGACATAATTTGCAGCAAGAGAACTGGGACATTTGAAATCAAATGGATTAAGTTTATAGTTTACCTTTAAGCTACTGTTAAGGCATGCAATAAATTCATTATCATTTAGAAAAGAACACCAGGTTTCATGACATGCTTCAATGACTACAATCAAATGATTTGGCACAGGAAGAGGAAAACTGAAGAATGAAAATAATAGAGTCATTGTTTTTATTCAACAAAGTTTAAAGTTTAACATAGTTAAAACAGAACTGTATAAGTATGTGAACTGTGGTTAATGTTTTGGACACAGCAAGGTGCTCAGGTTTCCTTCAGTCTATTTAAGCTGAAAGAGAAAACATATTAGTGAAAGTAGTAAATGGCAATAATAACAAACAAACAATGTGCAACTGTCATTCATACCAAATCTGATTTACTGTGTATAACATAGCAGTACCATTAAACCTTTCATTTGTGTTGATATGCCTCTAATTACTGTATTACTTAATGTTAAATATTGCTTCTCAGAAAATGCAGTTCTAGCAAACCCAATATCCGATATTAGGGATCATTGTTGCTACTTGTATTTTTAATGTATATTTTTATATGTTGAATATATACCCAAATTACCTTTATTTTTAAGTTATTTATACAATGTATTACTCTGATTCACACAGTTTAAACTTTTCTAATGTTCTAGTAACTGTTTTAATAGTTAAAAGTAATAGATAGTAGTAAGATAGTGGCACTAGATGGACAGATAATGGAGTATGCATAGAGCTAACTCAATGCTGCCTGTCTGCCATCACATTTCCTGCCACAGTAAGATAAAACTTGTATTGCCAGTCACTGTGGGCAACTTATAAGTACCAGTCTGTGCAAGCAACTTGTATTAACCTGTCTGTGTGGGCAACTTGCATGTACAACTCACTGGGGGCAACATGAATGTACCAGTCACTGTGGGCAACTTGAATGTACCAGTCACTGTGGGCAAATTGTATGTAACAGTCACTGTGGGCAACTTGTATGTACTATTCACTGTGGGCAACTTGTATGTACCACTGTCACTATGGACAACTTGTATGCACTAGTCACTGTGGGCAACTTGTATGCATCAGTCACTGTGGGCAACTTGTATGTACCAATCTGTGTGAGCAACTTCTACTGGCCAGTTTGGGCAACTTGTATGTACCAATCAGTGTCTTGTGAACTAGAGGAGTTAGTGCAATCCTCCAGTTCAGCAGTCACTGAAAGGGCAGCCCTCCAGTTCACCAGCCAGTGTTGACTTAAAAGTGTCTGGTGAACAAGAGGGCTGATTTAACTGTGGATGTTTAACTGGAGGGCTGACCTAACAGTGGCTGCTAAACTGGAGGGTTCCGCAGGCACTGTTGGGCCAGCACTCCAGTTCACCAGCAAGTGCCCACCACCTCCACAAGCCATGCCCACTTTTTTCACTTTTGCATGCGCATGAAGATATAGGGGGTGGCTTTTAAAAATGTTTCTCAAGCGCCTTTGGCTGTTCTGTTTGTTACTACTGCTACAGGGATTAAAAGGTATGTACACTGTAAATCCATCTTAACGTTACTAGATAGCTTAGGCTTTAGATGTAATTTATTTTCCCTTCTAGCTCCCTCCCATACCCTACCTTTCCTCCTTCAAAGTTCTGTATTCCTCCTCCTGTCGCATTTTTATCTCCGCCCCAAACAAGATATGAAAATTCCTTTGCCAAGCGAATACTTTTTCCAGGCACAGGGCACACACCGAACGTCAGTGCGCATGCAACATGACGTCAGTGCGCACGTGTGTTTCCTCTACACCGCTGCACGTGCGGATGTGATGTCATCACACCATGCCATGTTTGGTCATGGTCTAATAACATCACATGCGCGCACACTCATGGTGACACCACCACGACGCGCATGCACACTGATGCCAGGCACGCCCCTTGTGGTCCTGTTTTATGCTTGAAAAATGTCATTAACCACGACCAGATAGATAGGTAGATAGATAGATAGACAAACAGGAACGTGTGCACTCTACCTTCTGTAGTTCGATTCGCCTAGGTGCTGCTGGCCATGATTCATATATATCCAATGAAATAGAAGAATCCAGGGCACTCTCAGGACTTGTGCAAAACAAATTTTTATTTGACGTGCAAAACACATAGATAGCCACGTTTCTGTCTCCTTCTAAGACCTTTTTCAAGCCATAAATGAGTGCAAGTACAAAGTGCACTAATATAACCTAAATCCCCCCCCCTACTAGTGACATCATAATTCAATTTATTAGATTAATTAGATTAATACCTCAAATTAAAGTGGTTAGTGTTACATCTTATCAGGAACCATACCTGCCTTTAATAAAGGTGCAATTATATAATAAATGCAATATTTCAATAAATAAATAAATAAATAAAGTGCTACATTTTCAAATTCATTTAGAGCAAGTGACACTACTTAAGTGTCTATAGTGCCAGTTTAAAATAGTGTATTAAAATAGTGCATATAAAAGGTGTTTCAATAAAACATATTTCTATACATCAATACATTAACCCTTTAAAATTGAATTGGAATTTTATTTCTTGCAAATTTATATAAATATATACGCTAACAATAACTGAATAATTTTGAATATCCATTAATAATCCAAGTTAGGTAAAGAATTTTTACTTTGTCGTTGATGTAAAACTGTTCCTATCTATAATTGGCCTCACAGACGACCTTATCCAGCAGATATATTTTAGCTCCTCCATCATTTGTGAGGGGGTTGTTCAGACGGTCGCCCCACCCCATGTTTTCTTCTATTGTAGACCATTGCTTCTCCAACATGGAGTGATCTAACCATTGTTCCCAGTTTGTTTGTTCTTTCAACTTTTTAATAGGGGAGACTACTGCTGGTTGGGTTGTGTAATGCTAGGTGTTCTAGTGGGGTGAGTGCTAGCATGGGAGATGTGTTTTTTTTGGCAAAATGTATAAGTTGGTTGATTCTGTTTTGGATAGATTCATTTGTTTTGTCGCCATTGCTCATGTAATTACTTAGTTTTGGTTGCATAATTGAGCTACCTCGATTATCTATTTTTCCTCCATTCAGACCATTCCTTTGCCTTGCATCCTGGTGGGAAAGAGGGATTGTCAAACAATGGGACCATTGTAATGTACTGATGTGATAATGTGCGGGATTTTTTAGTTCACCACCAAATCAAATCAAATCAAGGGTAGTGTCAATGATCAGGTTCCATGTTCGATCGGATTTATAGATTGGGGCCCATAAAAGGGTTGAAAGAGGAGTTTTACATGTCAGTCTTTGTTTGATCTCTACCCATCTTGTTTCTTGGATTCGGGAGTGGCAGTTTAGGGTTTGAGTTATTCTGGCTGCTAGGTAGTATAGGTATAGATCTGGAAGTGCTGCACTTAGTCTTAGGTCTTTGAAGTGTTGCTGGTCGAATTCTAGGGTTTGCCATATGAAGTTGGTTATTTGTTTTTGAAATTTAGTCTTTTTTATCTAGATGGGTAGGGAACGGAACAGGTATTATAGTTTTGAAATTATGGTCATTTTTATCTTGTGAATTCTATTGAATTGGGAAATGTGGTAGTTTGACTATTTCTGGAGCAGTATTTTGATTGTGTTATATATTGGTGTAAAGTTTAATGGGAAAAGTTCTTTTATATTATGGGTTACCAAGACTTCTAGATATGGTAGATGTGATGATGCCCATTTTAACTTGTGGATATCTGAAATATCTTGCTTTGCTTGGTCTGTAAGATTTAGTGTGTAGATAGCCTATTAGGTGTGTTGATTTTGAAGCCGGAAAGTCTTCCGAATTCATCAAACAGTTGGACAAGGTGTGGTATTGACTGGGTAGGCTTTCTAAGCAATAGCATGGTGTCATCGGCAAACAACACTTTATACTGCACACAGCCTATTGTGATGCCTTCTATTTCTGGTTGCTGGTGAATGGCTTAGGCTAATGGTTCTGCCAAGCTGATTTAGTAACAGTAAACAATGTAAGGATTCAAAGAATCCTAAGGGGGGGGGGGGGTAATTTAACCATTACAATTAAAAACACTGTCTATGGGGCCGGGTAACCCTGGGAGGAAGTTTGGCAAAGTTTCTGAGGCAGTGTAATGGTGTGCCAGGGGTTTCAGTTCTCCTTAAAGGGCAATTATAGTGAGAAAATTGTTTTTTTTTAATTTCTTCTAATGTAGCCTATAAGTCATCCCATCCACCAGGGTACCTTTAGTTTCTTTAAATTCTAAATAGTCCCCGAGATATAAGCCTTTGAATATGCTGTGATTTGTAGGAGCTGCTACACCTCATCTGTCACTCAAAGGCACACACCCACACAATCCAAAGCTCCCCTGCAGTACTGTCACACACTCTCTCACCCACACTATATGTACCATGTGCAACATATAGTCAAATGCTGTAGTGCTAAACACAATCAATAAACCATTAACCCAGCAATATGAGCATAACACACTATAAAACAGCCCCTTCCCCGCAAAAAAAATCTTATATGCATACAAAACCAGTGACTCAAATGGAACACTAATACAGTATATATAATACAGTAATACAGACTATATACCAAACAAGACACACAGTGCAATCTATGAAATATATAGGCTAAAGCAAATGAAATGTAACAGGACAACAAGCAGTGTCACTGTGTTTGTGAAGGTCTCACTACAAGCTGCTGTTACACTGACTCTCTCTTCAGTGATTATGATCTGAGCTAAGCAGGGGGAGAGATATGAACTTTAGGTAAAAAGTAAATAACAATAAGCAAAGTTAGAGAACAGGCAGAGTTCAGTAACTTACTTGTAAAGAATCTCAGCACCACTTGTCCTCCTCTCTCCCCCTCTGCCCCTCCCTTCAGCATATTGCTACTTTATTCCACACTTTGATTGCTTGCAGTCTAGCTCTGGAAGGGAGGGGTCAACAGGATGTCAGCACTTCATTTAAAGTCCTTTCAACTGACAATGCTCGGACTCTGTATACAGCCCGTCACTGCTTGAGGGGGAGTAGACAGAGAGGGGAGGGGGACTACACAGCTTGGTACAAACTTCTGCCAGTGTGAAGAAAAGAAGCCACACAGAAACATGAAAGTAAGGCAGCTTATACTAAGTGATCTATACATTGTATACAGACAAAGTTTTTTTTTCACTATAGTTGCCCTTTAAGGTTTTTGTTCTTGGTAGGGTATACCATGCAAAATACTTTAGTCTATGCTTCTGGAGTTCTGTTTTTATGATATAAAATTCCTTATGGTTGAGTGAGTCTCCTTGTGCTTAGTTCTGAGTTCAGCAGAGGGAGGCATGTGAGGCTTTGGGGAAAGAGAAAAAAGGTGGGAGGGCAAATGAGGTGGCTGAGTAGCCAGCCATGTATATTGGGTCTTATGGAGTTTTATGATGTCCGTTAATGTATTTATACACAGTAATCATATCCCCATGCCTTTTCTCTAGTGTACATGTACATAGTTGTAATCTCCCTTTATATTCAAGCTCTCCCTTATTAATTTAGTTGCCCTTCTCTAAAACCCTTTCCATTTCAAAGATGTCCTTTTTGTACACAGGATTCCAGATTTGCACTGCATATTCCAAATGAGGCCTTACCAATGCTTTGTAAAGAAGGAGAATAACATTTTCCTCCCTTGAATCCATACCTCTCTTTATACAAGACAATACCATGCTGGCTCTGGCTGTTGCCACTAGAGATGGGATCTGGGTCCGACGCAAACCCGGTCCGGATTTCGGGACTTCGGAGGATTTTCGAACATTCGAAAATTATCGAAAACTGCCTTATACATTTCGAGATTTTCTCGAGATCCTGGAATCTGAAAACGGAACGAAACTAGTGAGTTGCCGCCTGGCACTGCTTGTTATCCACCAAAACTCCAAGATCCCTTTCCAACAGGGATTCACTTAACATAGAGCCATTTATAGTATAAGCAGCACAAGGATTTTTAAGTCCAAAATGCATCACCTTACATTTCTCAACATTGAATCTCATCTGCCACTCATCAGCCCAATTTGACAATCTATCTAGAACCCCCTGCAACGATTGCACATCCTCTGAAGTTTTTAATGGTCGACAAAGTTTTGTGTCATCAGCAATCACAGAAACCTTGCTGACAATACCCATTTCCAAATCATTAATAAATAGATACAATTTTTAAAAATAGATTAATTTCTGTGTCTTACCGGAGCCATGGTGAGGTGTCTGTGCCTGGTCATCACAAAATCTCCCTCTTTCTGTCATTTTTAGTATCCTTCTTGGGACCCATTTTCTGCTTAGGGACCCGTGGAATGCTTTTGAAAAGTTTGTTTTTAATTTGTAGTGGTTAGGAACCCTGGATTTGCCGAAGATCTCTCAGCAAGTGGCCATTTCCATTCCCGGTCAGGCTCTGCCCCTAACTTGTAACCAATTTAATATAATACACACACAAAATAGATGCCTGGTGCAAGTCATTTCAAATTGCTAACATGCTTTAGGAATGGAACAGGACACAATTCAACACTGTAATCTTCCATCTATAAATCAGCAAAGATAAGCTGAATCTTAATAGAAACCTTAACAGCATGCTGCAAACATAAAATATAGGCCATGGAGCACATACAATGAATATAGAATTCAGTTACCAAGCAGAATAAATTAAATATCTGAGATCATGTTATGGATTTCTGCACTTTTATTTGGTCTGTTGGAATCACTTGGTTTCAGGATTTGTTATGAATGCTAATGAAACAACCATGTAGTATATTCACAGACCGTTTTATATTTGTAGGACTTACCCAGGGTCCCAGATTTCTCCATAGCAAGGTTAGCTGCTTTAATTGCATGTGGTGGTATATAATGTATAAATCTGTCTCAAATCACATGTGATTCTTGTTGGTTAACATAAAAGTTGCTTAGCAGCTTAAGTATTTATTATTTGTCCTTCAATGTAGATAATTTGGACTAGAAATCTGTATGGTCTATTTAGGGCTGGGCCACATTAGCGCATTTTTACAGCAGATGAGGGCAAGGGTGGTGTAGAGCAGGAGGTGAGGCAGGGCGAAGAGTGGGCAGGGTGGAGGCATAAAGTAAGTGGGCAGAGGCAGGGCTATGGGCATTCCGGGGTGTTTTGTTTTAGCCCTGACTGTCGGGACAATTCTGTCCAAATATGGACGTCTGGCAAATCTGATGCTACCTCGGGTTGAGTTATAGGACATATTTATAAATGGCCATTAACTTTCCGCCACTGGCTTTCCTGATGTTTTTTCCAAAATTGGAATTACCGAGACTTATAAAATGGCAAAACCAGGCGGCGGAAATTTAATATCGCCGTGATTGCTTTCCGCCAAATCGAGGATATTGCATCAGTTACCGCTTGCTTATATTTATAAAGCAGCGGTAACTGTATTCTCACATTAACTTCCGCCGTTTTAATTTGCCAACTTTGGGTTGGCGGAAACAGCCAAGCTTGCGAGAGCCTGCCCTATACGTGGGGATTTGAGCCCTTCGCCACGATATTATACTTAGCGCATTGTGCTAAGTACATTATTGTGGCAAAGAGCATTCAAATTACCGCCGCACATTTGGCTCCTATGGGTGTGGTGGTTATCTGCACGGAGGATCGTTCAGCTTGAGTAAGACATAACCTTGGTTAGGGTCTCATTATCTCAAAAATTTGGTCCTTGAAAATCATCCCAGTGTATATAACTTTATGGGTTTGGGGCATTCAGTTTGCTAACCATCAAATTAAACTTAATTGTGACAACCTAGAAGTAGAGTTTGTTAACACTTTGTCCTCCAAATCAAAGCTAGTCATAGCAATGGTCATGCAGTTAGTCTCTTTAGTACTGAGTTTTAACATATGGCTAAAATCGGCCAAAAATATGGCCAAAAATTGTTTTGGGGATAGTTTGCTTGTTTTAGATATTTGTCTATTGATTGTCAAGAGGAAGGGGAGATGATTCCACAAGACATCTGAGACATCTTTTGGACAGACTGACATGTTGGCTTCCTTGTCATTTAAATGTTGGCAAGATTATAACAAGAGTGGGTACTGCTGAGTGTGTTCCAAGAGTATTAATAACTGCAGCATCAGAGGATGTGACCCTGGTGCTACATGATCACACAAAACAGCACTTACTAAAACAAATACTTCAGGGCTATAATAGACCCAAGGCAGACCGTAGGAAATCTATTACGCTTACTATTCTAAAATGCTTGATAGGCAGGCTTGCAATCTAAGAAAACAGGGTTTTTTCTTGAAAAAATCCAAGACAGATCAGAAACAGGCTCCAGCAAGTGGTTGTGGCCCAGTGCTAGCTCTGGGGGAATATCTGCCATGTAGACCTAAGGCGAGTCAATTGCTCATGCATGAGGATGGATCCTTCCTTTGGAGGTTTCAGTTAAGAAACATCTAGAGGGATGTTTATAAGAGCTAGGTTATCAGATATAACTTATTGGTCCCGCTCATTTAGAACTGAAGCCACAACCCAGAGTCATGCATGGAGGTTTCAGCAGGGAAAAATTAAAGACATTGGTAGATGGTAATCCATTTTAAACTGTACATCCACAATAACCTTATTAAATTAATTCCATTACTTTTGTATTTAAGATCAAAGGCAGCTCAGTGTTGATCATTGGCCGCTTGTTTATATTTTGGCCAAAGAAAGGGTCTGTCCAGTGATACTACAGGAAAAACAATCTCACTGGACAAGGAAGAGATTTAGTAACAGTGACTGAAGGAGGACTGAAGGGGAGGAGGGGTGGGGGATAACAGCACAGCACGCAGCAGGGAGTGTGTAAGGTGTGTACATTTTTCTCTTTTTTTAAAGGAGGAGGAGGAGATACAGGGAAGAGGGATTGTCACATGGTTTCAGAGCAGGAAGTGGAGAGGATCTGGTGATGCTGCTACCATATCACACATAAAAATGTAAATATCTTCAAAACTAGTAAATTGCAAAAAAAAAGCAATTCCTGTAAATCTAACTAAAGTAATTTTTGGACCACAGTTACCCTATGCTTTTCCTGACTTTAACCTGATTGTACTGACAGATTTAAAGGAGAACTAAACTTTTTTTTTTATTCAAATGTGAAAGCTTTTCTCTCTAGATAACCTATACATTGCAATATTCTTCTCTAGTAAGGTGAGATGAATGTGAAAAAAGATTCTTTAACTAAGAAGGCTTCCATGTTGTTGCTAGTACACCTCACAGCCCATGTAGTCTTCTGTCACAGGACGCCCTGTGTGAGGTTGTAGGAAATAAGGCAAACCAAGCAACACACGCTCTTTTGCAATCTATGTGCTCCACTGTCTTGGCTCCAAACTGCTGGGCTGATGCTGGCATCTCCTGGGCTGCTGAATCCTTCCTTGATCCCTTGCTCTCAAGCTAAGGGACAGGGTAGTGTGTTACAGCTCTGAGCTGCTGGATACTGCCTAAGCATGTGTCCTAGCCCTGTTCTGATTTAGTGGGCTAAGGCTGCTCTTTTTATTCCCAAATTCCTTTTGAAATGTAAATGAATAACCTTCAACCAGCAGCCAATCATCAGGCTTGCTGAACAGAAGATCAAACAGAAGATCAATCAGCAAGATGGCACCATACTAATGATTTTACGACAGGCAGTCCCAGGAGTTTTACCCATTGAGCCATCTTGTGGACAAAGAACTTACTGCAGATCCCCAACAGTGTGCTTGGTACATTTTACATTAACATTATTTACATAAGATATAATACTGGGAGAGGTGGTGCCTGGATGAAATAATGTTGTATTATTTATGAAAGACTGCACCAGTTTCTCCCTTACATAGCATTCATTATTTAATGACATAGCAAACCCCCTGGTGCTCCTTCACATCTTCAAAGAGCCTTGTGAGCATGTGCACTTATTGGCCACGCACAAGTGTTTTCTATACAGATATCTTCACACCAAAGTGTTACCTGCAGGGTAACAACTGCCATAGCAAAAGCTTCTAAATGGTACCTGTAATTTTTTGGCAGCTCTGGTGGCTCAACATATAAATACTAAAAACGTCCCCTGGCTTTCTTGTGAAACTATACAAACTAGTCAACTGACTGCGTTTAGTGGGGTTTTTTTCTGTTTGTTTCCATTATGTTTCTAGGAGTACATGAGGTTGCAGGTTCATTTCTCCAGACTTCCTTTTAGGAATAAAACATTGCTAGGGATAGGAGCATTAAAATATGTTTAAATAAAAATGCACTGGAATTCCTGTTCTGTGTCAGGGGGAAGGATCTCTTAGCTGTAAAATGTTAAGCTATCAGCTTCTAGGAAGCAAGGCTGCAGCTTCCAGTGAATTGTACTGAATACATTTAACTGGGTGTCACCTAGTTAAGTGGATTTATGGGAGCTGACCCATAGAACCCACAGGTTAATTTCATAAATCACACAGCAGCCACAACAAAGGGAGAGGTGAGACACAGCTTTTTGTATCTTTGTGAATATGCTCTGTCTATCGCCTTTCCCTTACGGTGCCCATACACTGCATGCTATACATTTTCAGAAACATTCTTCCAACATTAGTAAAACCGCCTGACCCATTTTTTTTTTTGCCATTGCCTCATGATTGTAAAATGAATGGGCCAGACACGAATGAAGCAGAAAGATCAGAAGGTGAGAACATTTGGACCGAAAGTGTACTATTTAGACATTAGATCGATCTAATGTCCAAATAGTGTTTGGATGACACTCAACTAAATAAATTATTTGCTTTAATTGCTATTCTGCTGGTATTGTATTGTATTAGCAAAAGGGCATTTTATTAAATCTATATTTAGCATGGAGTTAGGAGACAGTTGTCCTAACCCTTATTGTGTTGCTACTAACAGCCCCACTGCTCTTCCACCTCCATTCTCTCTCTAAAAAAGTGGATGTATGTGACTCCATTAGACAGGAGAATTAGAACAGAGTAGAGCAGTGGTTAACCACAACGCATCCATCTTTTTGACAGTTAAAGGCAGAGGTGAGTTAGGGGCCAAGTTAAAAGTAAGTACCTCAAGGGCAGTGTTTTCAGAAATACTACTGCAGCCACGTGCTATGCTAGGGAGACAACGGGAGCTTAGGAGTATAAATGCGTGGCTAAGAGGGGGGTGTAAGGATATGGGGTTTGGGTTTTTAGAGAACTGGGCTGACTTCTCTGATGGCTGCAGGCTCTTTAGTAGAGATGGACTGCACCTTAATGTTGATGGTGCAGTTGTTTTGGGGGAGAAGATGGCTAGGGGGTTAGAGAAGATTTAACTAGGTATGGGGGGGAGGGTACATTGGACTACACAGGGGTAGGCAGGGGGAAGAGGGATCAGGGGGCTAATAAGATAATGGAGGGTGAAAATGGGGGAGGGGGGAGCATAGAGGATAAGGAGGCATGTATATCCAAGTTTGGAAGTAAATTGATTGATAATCTAAAATGTATTTTTACAAATGCAAGAAGTCTGTCTGGAAAAACTGGAGAAATAGAATTAATAGTTTTAGGTAAGGTATGATGTGATCAGTATAGCAGAAACATGGCTTAATGATTCACATGACTGGACAGTAAATATTGAAGGATACTCCTTATTTAGACATGGTATATCTAGGTCATGGTATATCTGTTGTATTCAGTTAGATCAACTGGACTTGATGTTTAGTTCTTGAAGACGTTTCGCTAGTCATCCGACTGGCTTTCTCAATTCAGAATAACTTGTACAAGAATCTGTTGGCAATTATGTACCCTGGAAAGTCCCAATTAGCATATCACAGCCAGGTGTTAAGGCCGTGATTGGATAGTGGCTAAGAGGTGTTATAGGAACGCCCAGGGTAAGGTGTCAAAACAGCATTGTACATGGCAGACAGTTGGTGTCGAACCCCCCCACCTATATTAAGGCTTGGTTTCTTTATTTTCACATAAATGCGAAACACAAGAAAAGCGACATCATATACGCATTGCAGTGCAGTGAAGAATGCTCTGATTTGTATGTGGGGGAGACCAAACAGCAACTGCACCAACGTATGGCCCAGCACAGAAGAGCCAATTCCTCGGTCAGGACTCAGCTGTGTACCTGTAATTGAGACTGCCCTGACCATGCTAGGGCCTTTGCTGGTGGCAGATATTGTAATATCCATTTGGCCTGGTCAGATAGATCTGGAGTATCTGGAAATAGAAAAGGAGGGCACTCATCCCTGGCAGGGAGATTCTGGTTTAAAAGTGTTACATTTGGGCCTGTTCCGTGTTTTAGGGACAGCCGGCATACTATGTTATTATTAAATAAATTATTAAATAAATTATTGTTTTTATGTTAATAAAGTTGTGGCCTGTTTAACCCCCAAAATAAATTTCAGTTGTTTTAATTGTACAAAAAATATGGTTTGGGGGGTTTTGGATCTTTTTTCCCTTGGTATGCTAATCCCAATTTGGCCCTTAGAGGCGATGCATCATTCTCTAAATGCTGCGGTATGAGCCAGAGCCTAAAGTAAGGCTCCTTGCAAAGCAGCTAGAACAAAATAAATAACTGGAAGTGCAGCTTTTTTAGTAGGAAAATTAAATGTTTATAAACAACCAAGAAAACAAACACAAAAGTGACCACAGTGACAAGGCCAAAACCAGCAAACAAAACCCTCACTATGTAATTAACTAGAGACACTATATACAAGACAATAACACACAAGAATAAATACAGATAGATTAGGAAAGACAAGGGCCAAGATGGAGGGGTACATGATAAACCAATGAAAAGGGCAAGGAAAAGTTAATGGAGATTAGGGCTACGAACTGAAACCAAAGCCAGGGTACTAGAGAGCAGAATCAGGGATCAAAGAAGGATACCGAGGAGCAGGAACAGGAACCAAAACAGGATACTCAAAAGCAGGGTCAGTAATACAATGAATCAGACAGCGGAGCCAAGTACAAATAAGGTTCTGGCAATGAATAAAGGAGGGCGGAGTAGCCACCCAGCAGCACAGAGGTGAGGATGATGATAATTGAGGAGGATGATAGTGGAAAGGACCTCAGCTGCTAGGCAAGAAATGTGCAGGAGGTGTTTAAGTAGCCCGTGCCACCAGCAGAGAGAAATGGGAAATTAAAACAGTTTAAGTTCTGTCCCCACCGATATTGGGGAAAACAATTTAATATCCACCCCTTCTATTTGCTACAATGGGACACAAACAGAAAAATAATGATGATTCTGTTAAGGCAAATTGAAATTTGAGGGGGATTACAAGGATATTAGTATCACCTCAGAGTTCCATGACTACTTGTAAATGGTCATGGAATTCCTTGGTGGCTTCTAATATCGTTATAATTTACAGTAGGGGGGCATATTATCCACTCTATATAGGGCACTATGAACCATCTCCATTAAAAGGAAAACCACAGTTTAAATGTTACATTTCTTTAAACCGAGAACATACTGGAAGAGGAGAAGGTACAAGTCCTTCCAATGTTTAAAGACAAAAAGGGGGAATAAAAGGGAGCATTATGCATGCAACTAAAAGTCTAGGGAAAAGGGCAATATAATGAAGGTATAATTTAAAGTGGGAGTGGATTTAAAATGATAACCCTTTTAGATCATCCACTTGGATATCTTGCGTTTGCCCCCATTTAACCCAACCCCACACCCACCCATTCTGGTGAAGAGATGGGCAGCTAGGATAGCTTGTAGAGAAACTGTCCTGCGTAGTATTATTACATTATGGACTGAAGGTTCAGCCCAATGTGTAAACTAAAAATATAAATCCACTTTTTTTAGTCAAGTGTTTTATTTACCTACCTATAGACTTCAGTGGTAAATAAATAAATGAATATCAATAGGTGGTAAAATAAATATAGGTAATGATGTGGAACTGCAAGTGCTTCAATTCATTGCTTTACCACAAAATATAAAAATCTCCTGAAATACAGATGTTACATCATATTATAGTTCTCTATTAATCATGTTCTGGGGTACTACAGCTGATTAATAGGACTACCACAACTATTTTATATCTCTGTGCTTTTCTATTTTTTTTATTTTCCTGTTGAAGCAGTAAATTGAGTAAAGTTCTACATCATTACCTGCTCTTCCATAGAAAACTGTTGCAGCATTAATATTTGCCTTGCAATAGTTCATCTTGTCATTGCCAAAACGCACAAACGGCAATATCACTTAAGGTCGATTAAACTAAATGAAAAATGGCTGTGTTACAATACATTTTTAGTGACCAACTTTTTACTTGAATGATTTCTTTAGTTTGTGGCTTTGCCATTTCATATATTTCCAAATATTTGTTTAAAAATCAGAGCTGTACAAAGTGGTATTGGAAGAACCATTATAACAGCTTTACAATCCAAACATCTGTTTACACAAAGCATTCTCATATCCCTGAACCTAAAGCTTGGAACAAAGAGGTTGATCGGGACCCAATATTTAGTAGTCTGTTGGTCAGGAATGAAAGCGGTACCACGCATAGTTAAGCCTGACCTATCTTCTGTGTAATGCCTAGTCACTCAGACAGACCAATTTTTCCTAAAAAAAATCTGTCAGAAGACATCAGTATTCAGTATGGTGAAGGTCAGAAATGATGGACAATCTTTTAACCAAAATATCTGTCTAGAAGTGGACTGGGGAGAAATATCAAACCATGTATACCAGTCTAAATATTAATAAAACACTCTGGTACCTGAACAAAAAAATTACTTTGTTGCTTAAATAAATTGATAAAGAAATTATCATGGAGCAGCATTTGCAACCATGCTAATTGTAGGCATTAACAGGTCTATATATTAACAGCTGGTATTGCTTGGTGCTATGCATTGTATTGCAATGCACAAACTTGAATGCAGCTGTTGATACTTTGAGAATAATGGTGGCCACAGACGCTACAATCTGACAGGATTAACTGGCAAAATATTTTTTCAAATTTTCAAAATGTTTCAAATTATTGTTGGTTGATAATCTATACAGGATCTGACGATCATACGTTATTGGGAAAACCGCGATTGTTGCGTCTATGGACGTCATTAGTCTTTTACTGTTGTCAGACTTTAACGCTTGCTATTTGCTGTTGTTTAAAAAGTTACACAATTACCTTGCTATGTTGCTTGTGGTGGTTGCAAACAGGTGTTTTTGTTTACTGCTGCAACCTTAGTTCCAACCTTAAGACAAAAATAGCAAATACTGGCTGCTCCTACATAGCCCTGTAATAGGTTTATTTAATAAGAAGTATAAAAACTTACCTGTGCTGTTAATTTCCATCAACCAATCAAATAATACATTTTTACTGGTCTACTACAGTTAGAAAATTTGAAAACATCTGGTTGGTGGCTGCAGATTAACACCATGGGACTATTTTTGCACCTCATAACCACAATGTCTCTAATTTGATAATAGTAACTCCAGCTGAGTTCAGGACAGTGCTATTTGTCAATACAGCCTTGTATTTAGGCTTTCCTACCTTTATTCAGCAGGCTAAACAGGTTCAAAAGCAAATACAGTGAACAGAGAGAATTTATACATTTAAAACTATAGTAGTAGAGAATTGTACTGTGTTAGCCATTGCTGAAAGTGAAGACATCTTGAATATAAAATAATACATTTTATTGGCTAACTAAAATGATTGAAATTGCAAGCTTTCAAAGCACTAGGCTTCTTCTTCAGACATAATACAATACTGAATCTTGTAAAGCACACTATTTTATACATACTAGAACAAAGACTTACTGACATTACACAGATGTTATCTTTTGCACCCATGCCTGACAGTGGCTGTTGTAAATAAAACAGTAAAAAGTTTGCATTTTCAATCATTTTAGTTAGCCAATCAAATATATTATTTTATATTCCAGATGTCTTCACATTTAAAACTAGACACCTTTAAAATTAGCCAGATGGCAACTAAAAGTAGCCATACACATAGAGCAGTCATTGCATATATTACATGGCAGATTCCACTGGAAGATAATGTGTGACACCTCACACTCAAACATTCATCCTTCTGAATACCCTTTATGGGGATCAGACTTACAGAGATCCTACATACAGTGATTGTTACCAGCTCGCTATACTTAACATAGGGATCTGATCATGACCCAATAAACATTTTCCCTTCGGAACAACCATTTCTGTAATTGACAGCAGTATTTTATCGGCTATGGGATCAGTTGCTTTTATGCCATACATGTGTCCAATAGTCAGCAAGTACTTTAGGCATATGTTAAAATAACTGATATTTTACATCATATTTTTAATAAAGTATCTCAATGGTAAAATGAATAATCTACATCAGTGTTTCTCAACCAGGGGTCCGGTGGCCCCTAGGGGGCCCTGAGAGGTTGCATGGGGGTCCTCAAGAAATTGCATAGATCCAACATTGTGATGAATACAGATATATTTTTCTATATATTTATCAATGTTCTGTATGAATTATGTTTGGTGTATTGATGTCTGAGAGATAAATAAAAATAAGTAAAGTTTTTATGTAAGAGTTCCCACCCTGGAGTGAATTCCCACCCTGCAGAGTGAATTCTTTTAAATAGAGACATATTTATAGATCTATCATTTATATTTGTATAAATTATGCATTTTCATGATTTGATGACTGACAAAGAAAAATAATCTATAATCATTATTTTATGTAGGGGTTCCCAGAGACTCAAAAATTGTTTCAAGGGTTCCCCACAGATAAAAAGGTTGTGAAACACTGATCTACATATCTGCTAACATTCCTGTTTTATACTTTTATAGTGATTTCTGACCTGCACGGATTTAAACCCAGTCATAGACTCCTAAGCAAATGTCACAAATGTATGTTTGTTTTTTCTTTCTTTTTTTAACTAAAAAGTTTACAGCATTGCACAGTATCTCTCACATGTGCAAGGACAAAATGTTTTTTTAAGGGCAGACGTTCCTAGCATGCAGTTGGAATACTGCGTTAGCTGAAATGGCCACCCATAGAACCACATATGTGCTTGACACAAAAAGGGTTAAAGAGGAACTTTCCGTGGGTACATCATTCCAAAGACTAGTCCAACAGGTAATACTACATAAAACATTCTGACACTAAAAATACATGATCTGCAGGTATGCAAACATGTAATACAATCACATAACTACTACAAATACTGTATATCAAGTTACAGAAGCAGTCTTATAATATTCACAACCTAAACATAAGGTCAGTCTTAAAAAAAAATCTACAGTTTAACAAGTTTTCATGGGGAGAGTTACCCGGAGCGATTGCGGCTCTGGGTAAATCTTCCTGTTCGTGTTTAAGAAATGTCAGGAAATAGACTTCCCAAATATCATGGAGTAGTTTCATACAACAAATATATGTCTTCAAGGGATCTCTAATTCAAAATTTGTTATTACAATTTAAGGGAAAGTTTCCTCAGAAAGGAATACTAACTGTCAATACTGCATACTGCACACCAACTGTCAAACCATTCCAGCTACAGCAAAATTGCTTACAGAAATGCTGAAATGTAGGATATTTCAGATTGGATATCTATAGAAATAGGGGGCAGATCAACAAAAAAATTATACAGTGATAGTTGGGATGAATTATAGTTTCCACTAATGGGCAATTAAAAAAAAACAATTTGCCAGTGTACAAATCCTTTAACAAATACCCAAAGACATACAAGCAGAGGATAGAATGCTATTTACTTAATATCTCTGCCATAATACTGTATTTTACCGGAAGTTTACCGGAAGGTGTATCATTTTACATTTTTTAATGTATGTTTGACTGTTTGATTTTTCACAAAGCTAATTGTAGGATTATGCTTTATTACTGGTAAAAAGAGCAGAAATGTTCTATTTGCAAATAAGCATCTTCTCAAAGTTTCCATCTCAAATACAGGAACGCATAGGACACTAACCAGACAGATAAAAAACTGTGGGGAAGATTCAATATGCCCCTTTTCCATCTAAAACCCACGTTAACCCTAAAAAAATTTGGGTTAACGTGGTTTTGGACGGATTTTCGAGCACAGCGACATTTCCGAATGTTTTTGGAAATAGCGCTGTGCTAACGATCCAAAACCCATAGTGTTAAGTTTTGTGCTACTTTGTAGCGTGAAACTTAACGCTTCGGGTTGTGGAGCGTTAAAGTCCCGCTCCTTACCTTTGCCCGACCCCGCGATGCAATAACTGACGTAATCTCGCTTACGTCAGTTATTGTATCGCGGGATCGGGCTAAGGTAAGTAACGGGAGACCCGATATTGAATCTCCCGGTGTATGTGTTGGTGCTCCTAAACAAAATGATAATGAGAGGTAGGAATAATCAATCTAAATTCCCTGCCCCAGGTACTTTTCATTTTTAAAAAGTAAATTTTAACATTGTACATTTTTTGGGAAATGGTAAGGATTCAAGGTCTGAATGTTTCTAATCTAAATGTCATGTAGAATTAATCAGACCAAATACCTCAAAAAGAGGTTATTGATGTTGATGTTGATTGATATTTCGGACCTGGTGGTTGTTGTGAAGTCCGGAGGTAACCTGGCTGAAGGAGGATTGAGTGCACTGTGGTGCGCTGTAGACGGGCGCGATTATTAAGGTACTGTTTGCACTTTACATCTTGTTATTCACGGACATTATATTAGACTATTGGAGCACTCGGTCCTAAAGTGGCCCTGTGACCTACTTATTTATATGGGATTCTTCACACATGTTTGATACTTTTTGTGGGATCTATGTTATGTCTAAATAGATTATTGTATGTGTATATATTGATTAAATGGAATATTCCAGTTTTATTTGTTTCAAAATTTTTAACACCTGATTACCTCTGTTGGATTTCTCATTATTTAAATCCAAGATGTTTTTATTTAAGAAATGTCAGGAGACAGATTTCCCTCCTAAAACAGGTGGCAAATACCTTCTGAGTAGTTTCATACAACAAATCTGTGTCTTCATGGGATCTTTAATTCAAACATTGTTATTACAATTTTTATATTTGCTATAATATACTTGTCTTTGCAATATGTATTGCCCATGTTTAACTGTGTAAAACAGTTTTCAAGGTAAGTATGCACACCTGATGTCAGAACCGTTTAGATAGGTATACACTTTCTTGCTGCTCTGTGCCGTGCAGTGTGAACGATACTCAACAAATGTAAGAAATGAAGGGGACACCACGCAGAAGTAGTGTGCAAAAACAACCACGCAGTTTCACTGCGATCCGATAGCATGCGCTCGGATCCCCGAAATGGCAGGGATTGCAGTGAAAGTGGGTACCAAAGAGTGTGCATGCAACATGCGCGCTCAGTTTGATCTCGGCCTTACTCCACAGCCAGTTCCAGTCTCCTGATCCAGTTTTAGTTTCCCATTCCTCCCCATCAAATCAGTGTTGTGCTGATAAGGTTTGTTTTGTGCAAATATTAAAGGGTCTCCCCCCTTAAACCCCCCCAACCAGGATGCCATAAAGCTACATTAACAACTAGAAAGGGAAAGTTTAAGTATAAAAAGTCTTAAAACTCAATAATGGGAATGATGAGTTTGTAGTGAACGCTTGTTTGGGACAAAAAAAACTTTTGTGTGTACCCAGCCCAAAGTGGTGCTAATTTTGACCCAATCAATCAGAAAGCTAACATCTAATTGGTTAGGGCAAAATTAGCGGCATTTTCAATGATAATGATTTTTGATCAAAATGTATTTTTTTGACCTTAGTTACCCTTTAAGTATGTCTGCCACAGTAATGGATAAGTAGATCAGTAGGTTTGTGTACCTGTGTCAGGTTGGGGGTTAAAAAAACTTTTTTGATAATTGGTCAAAAAACATTTTTGACTTTAGTTACCCTTTAGGTAAGGCTGCAACAGTAATGGAGGGGTAGGTCAGTAGATGTGTGTACCTGTGCCACGTGGGGGTTAAAAAAAACAAACTTTTTTGATGATTGGTCAAAAAAAATTTTTTCACTTTAGTTACCCTTTAAGTATGGCTCCAACAGTAATGGAGAGGTAGGTCAGTAGGTGTATGTGCCTGTGCCACGTGGGGGTTAAAAAAAAATAACTTTTTTGATTATTGATCAAAATAATTTTTTTTACTTTAGTTACCCTTTAAGTATGGCTGCCACAGTAATGGATAAGTAGATCAGTAGGTGTATGTACCTGTGTCGGGTTGGGGGTTAAAAAAACAAACTTTGTTCATCATTAGTCAAATTTGTATTTTGACTATAGTTACCCTTTAAATATGGTTGCCATGAAAATGGAAGGGTAGGTCAGTAAGCATGTGTACCTGGATCAGGTTGGGGGTTAAAAAAAACAATTTTTTTTGATGATTGGTCAAAATTTGTTTGTTTTTTTACTTTAGTTACCCTTTAAGTATGGCTGCAACAGTAATGAAGAGGTAGGTCAGTAGGTGTATGTACCTGTGCCACGTGGGGGTTAAAAAAACAATTTTTTTTGATTATTGATCAAAATTATTTTTTTTACTTTAGTTACCCTTTAAGTATGGCTGCCACAGTAATGGATAAGTAGATCAGTAGGTGTGTGTACCTGGGTCGGGTTGGGGGTTAAAAAAACAAACTTTTTAGATGATTGGTCAAAATTAGTTTTTTTTTTACTTTAGTTACCCTTTAAATATGGCTGCCACAGTAATGGAGGGATAGGTCAGTAGGTGTATGTACCTGTACCACGTAGGGGTTAAAAAAACAAACTTTTTTGATGATTGGTCAAAATTTGTTTTTTTGACTTTCGTTACCCTTTAAGTATGGCTATCACCATAATGAATTAGTAGATCAGTAGGTGTGTGTACCTGGGTCTGGTTGAGGGGTATGTCTTTTTTGTGTTTACAACCATAAAACTATCTTTTATTGAGAATAAATCTAAATTAGTTTTTTTTACTTTAGTTACCCTTTAAGTATGGCTTCCATGGGAATGGAAAGGTAGGTTAGTAGGTGGGTGTACCTGGGTCTGTGTGGGAGGTTGGGGGTATCACCATTTGTATTTATGACCATGAAACAAACTGTTTTGAAATATCCACATTTGAGGATTGTTACCATTATAGTCTATGGGAAAAAATGTCCGGAAATTCGCCGATAACGCCGTAACGCTTCCGCGGATTCCTTAGCTAGAAGATAGCACACTTCTCCTATATGCCCTGCACGTCTGTACCGAATTTCACGTCTCTAGCTCAAAAACTGTGGGAGGAGATACGGTCCAAAAAAGCGGAAGAATAAAACGGAAGAAAAAGAAGAAGAAGAAGAAATAGAAAAAACAGTAATTTGGCTTTTTCAAGCCAAATTAATAATTACCTTTCTCACCAGCACTCCTGAAAAGAGATAATTACCTATACGTCCAGTGGTCCCTTCCTCCTTTCTAGCTGTGACTAGTCGCCAGCACCTGGAAGAATGGTGGGGGACCAGCAGACTTTTAAAGGGCATGTCCACCCCCAAAACTATAATCCCCCCAACTACTGGCCCCACGATGTAGTGTAGTTTAATCCTTATCTCACATCCCAGCTCCATATGGTTCTCTTGTAGTCCCCCCCCCAAAGTCCCAAAAACTGCCCACCAGGAGGATAGCACAGTCCATATAGGACTCTGCCTCCTACCTGGCCTCCGGGAGAAGTTTGGCATGCGTATTGCAGCCCTTCTCCTCCATCCTCCCCCTCCCTCTCCCTCCCTCTCAGTATTCCCTCCCCCAGTGTAAAACCCGTAATGTATAAGATTCCCCCTGGTCTCCCAGCCCCAACCGCTATATTTATATGTTTAGAAAGCTCCCCAAACTTTACTTACCTCTCCTCTTTCCTCCGCCGAAGTGAGCTGCCAGCAGCCGCGTTCGTGATTGGCTGCCGCTCAGCCAATCACAGACGCGGCTGCCGGTCCCGCCCCTCTGCTTGCATTTTCTTGCAAGCAGAGGGCCGGGAGCGCGGCGGAGGAAAGAGGGGAGGTAAGTAGAGTTTGGGGAGCTTTCTTAAAATATAAATATAGCGGTTGGGGCTGGGAGACCAGGGGGAATCTTATATCAAATTTTTTTTTAGGGTGGACATACCCTTTAAGGTAAATATGTGGATTCAGAAGAAAGGTAATTATTGCAAAAATAACCTCATTAAATAAAAGTGCATCCCATATAAACTAGGCCAGCTCAAAAGAAAGAGATATGAGCTCTGATAAAAATATGTATTGGATTATAGTAATGCATGTGGTTCACTTAGTTCCTGTCCTACTTGAAATAACAAGCACAAATCAGCAAGGAATTCCCAATTGGCAGATGTTTTCCATGCATTAGTTTCTGAGCTCTAAAAATTCCAGGAAATGTTGAATGTAACTACAGCTTGTCCAGATTAACAGTAAAATAGTATTGACAAGAACATGGCTACATTATATAATCCCCTCTAATTTCACACCGGAAGGTCACTTTACTTGTGTACAGGCTAGAAATACTGGAGTAATATCTCGTGGACCATCACAAGATATTACTCCAAAGGGCACATTACCATGTATTTCTTCCTATATTATCCATCTTCTAACGTTTCTTCATTTTTTCTTCATTATTGTCTTTTCCCCGTTTTACTGGTAGGTTAGTTTAAATCTCCTTTGCTACTCTGACAAAAAGGTGGCTTTAAAAAGGGGCAATGGCATACAGATGCATCCATTTTAACAATATCAATTCAGGATATTTGGACTGATAGACCATAACCACAGACACCGAATGTTTATCATGTGTTGTTGTGCTGCTGTGTTTTATTCCTACATCATTCCAGCACTGGAAGATTTAGCTTTGTAATCAAACGCCATTCATTTACATGTACATATTCTGGAAATGTGCTAAATACACAGCTATCCAGAAAATCAGTTGCTGCCAGAAGAATTTTCCAATGCCATTGTTTCAGGCAAGAATGATTCAATATGTAGGAATTTCTGGTATTCTCAACATAACAGGACGTGAACCCCAACAAGACAGAACTAATTTTCTTTGGCACAAGGTTCACACATGTGGAGCTACCTACTGTAGTTGGTACATCTGATTCAAATGACTAATTTTTCAAAGTATCTCTAAGGGTTAAGTCATACTACAACACGCAGTATGGCACCGGAAACATGAATTAAATTGCCTGCATTTACATGCATGATTGTGAGCATGTTTCCGTTGCGAAATGGTGAGAGGTCGTGCCCTTGCAATGCAAATTTGAAATGTCATGCAATAGGAAAGCATGCACAAAAAAACACGATCGTGTGGGCTCTAAAAAGTGGATTGCAATGCAGCAACCCAACATCAGTGTGAGATTTTTAACACGTTGCATGTTAGAACTAATATACAGCAACCCTTTTTTAGAAAACGGGGTCATATTTATGGCAGAGATTAACCCACATCACACACACACCCCCATTTAAATAGTACCAAGGGTGAGGGCCTAATTTGCATGGTCCTGACCAATGGGTCTTACTTTACCATTGAGAATGAGACCTGGAAATTTGGCTTCATAACCCGCTTGCAGGGCACTCCTGGACTACTCAACTGCAGTTTTGCTCTGCACTCCTGGACTACAGCCCTGCCATAGTTCTGGACAAGGTATTTTTCTGAGTGATTAGGTTAGACCAAGGGGTGAGGACATAGCGGTTTAGGTCCTCACCCTGGGTACTGGTAGAGGGGAGTGTCTAAAGGCCATGTTTTACAAGCAGCATTTTTTATCTTGAAATGTTCCTAACTGACCCATTCATTTTGTGATCTCAAATTGATTACATGATGGATTACGACGGATTCTGTATGCTATGCCCATGCCCATCACATATGCGCATAGAATACTGAGTGCATTGGGACCAGACAAAGGGTGCGGTGGAGGAGCAAGATACCGGTTAAGTAGCTTAACTTCATTCTGGCTCCTGAACGTTTTATTGAAGAACAGGAGTAAGACACAACTACTTTACCTCCCGTTTTTCAATAAAAGTCAATAGCAAAAAGTGGTTTTAAAGGGCAAGTCCAGCCCCAAAATGAAAACTTACATACAGGTAAATGTAAGTTTTTTCAATAGTTTGAAATCTGAAATATAAAAAGTCTAACCTGAAATCCTGCACAATGTCCTTTTCCCCCTGTTTCTGCTTCCTGGTTCTTCCAGTTAGTAACTGTCAGTTATGGATTTGACAGTTGACATCACAGCCAATGACTGAATGTTAATCCCCTGTCTGCCTCTTCTGAGCATGCTCAGGCTCAGTACAGGCTCAGTACAGGTTTCTAAATTGCTCAGTTTCCATGAGGCATCCAGAAGCATAGCAGGCATACAGTAATGAATTCATAGGACAAAGTAGGATATAGCAACATATTTTAAAGAGGCCATTCTTTCTAAAAGATGTTATTGTGAGGGTGGAGTTGTCCTTTAACCACTGGAGATACCCTTTCCGTATACTGCGTACACTTAGCTGGGTTTAACCTAACTAAGGTGGATTATGGGAGCTAACCCCTACTACCCACAGGTTAATTAATTTCATAAATCCCCCAGCAGCAAGGGAAGAGATGAGACTCACACTTGTAGTATAAGTAATATTGTAGGATTTAAATGTGCTTTTTCAATTGGGACAATGTTGTCTGAAGACTTTAGTTTCCCTATAATTACTTTCTTGTATACCCCCCCATTCGCCCCCCTCCCTCACCATTCCCTCCCTTACCCAGCCTCCCCCCCATACTTCCTTCAACATCCCTTCCCATCCTCCCTTACCCAGCCTCCCCCATATATATTTCGGGTACATATACATTATACAATCTTCCCCTAAGCCAACAATACATACACCTTAAAATGGAGCAATAAATATAGAAAACATGTTTATCAAACTGTATGAATGTCCTATAATGTTCTGTTAAATACTCAAGTGTGATATTTGTAATACAATGGCTAATTATATTTTTTACAGTATACAATCTTACATCTCCCTGATGGTGAATAATTTTTTACATGATAAAATTAGTTGAATTTAATACTATACTATAGTACTATAAATTAAGTTTATGCTGAAAGGGTAGGTCCACCCCCAAAACTAAAATTTAACCCACTGCTGGCCCCACTGGTTCTCCTGCATTGACTAGTCAAAGTCCAGGAAACTGAAAAGTATGAGACTTCTACCCCTTCCCTGTCCTCTAGGACTCAGGCAAGTCCAGGAAACTGAAAAGTATGGGACTTCTGTCCCTTCCCTGTCCTCTTGGACTCAGGCATGCCCAGGGGAGCCCTCCCCCCAACCCACCCATTCCCCGGATCCCTTGTCTGTGCATTGATTGTTTAAAAAATAAACTGTTTTCTATAGTGTAGGGACCCCCTCCCAGCTCTAATCTCTAGTTTTTACTAACCAGGCCATGTTCCTTTGGCTTTTTCAAAAGACGCGGCTGCCAGTCCAGCCCCTAATGCTACTCCGTTCCCAGAAGTGGCAGAGGCCTAGGGAAAGAAGGCTGGTAAGTAATTTTCTGGGCACTTTTTTACAATTTAAACCTGGCGTTTAGGGTTGGATGAGGGATGCCTACACTATAGCAAAAGGGTTAACTTTGGGATGGACATACCCTTTAGCACAATTAGGGAGATTCAATAAAGGTTCAAAATGGTGCTAATTATGCCCCAACCAATCAGATGTTAGCTTTCAAATGTTAAGTAAGATCTGATTGGTTGGGGCAACATTAGCACCATTTTAAACAATAAGAACTTTTATTGAATCTACTTGAATATCTGTACAGTAAAAAAAGGACAATAATAATTCAAGTTTCCTGGGAATAATATGTTGATACACTCATCTATTTGCAGGAAATGCTATTGCTTGCATACAATATCGAGCTGTCTATTCATGTTTCAGCCAAAGAAGGAAATCTGCATTGATTTTTTGTCACACTGACAGAAAGTGTAACATTGTGTGCATAACATACACTGATAATGCCTTACGTTGTTGTAGAGAGATTTGACCTTTTCTTTATTTGTTCTACGAGAACTGGTTACAAGGTATTGTTTTTAACAGCTAATCATTTTCCTCCTGCCTTTATCTCTAGTTTGTAGAGAGGTTTGTGTCTCTATATATTAAAACATGTTCTGTAAAATTCCTTGTACTACTGTCACAGTCAACACATACTGTGATCCGCTAAGATCCAACGACATTAGAAAAAAGTCAGTGAGCACACTTAACTGTCAATTAAATATTTGGACCTATAAAGAGATAGCTTAAGATTTTATCTGTACCCCAAAGCTAACTCTTTATTATTCTTTGCTTATTCAGGTCTACACCAGCGGATCTTTTAAAGGGTACATTATGTCATATGTTAGTGGTGTGACGGATGTTACATCGTCCAGAGACAACTGTCAGATCTATTTTTAGAAGTGCAATTTGTGTGCAGTTTATATCCCCACAATCATAAGAGAAGTTTTCTGAACTTCAGGGACCACAGGGAGGTAATTCCCTATAACAATCTTGGGGTTTGAGGTGAGGAAGTGTGGAATTTTATTCTGAGGGGGGAAATGTCCCATAATTTGTGCTGCTGATGGATTTCACTAACCCAGTATTGCATCAGGTAGTGTGGGTTTTACACTGATTAAGGGGGCGATGCAATATTGGGCGCAAAATGCCCAAGTCAGTGTAAAACCCACGCAATCCGATGTATCATCAGGTTACCGTGGGTTTTACACTGAGTTTGCATTGCCTGCGCCATTTCCGAGAATGCTCGGAAATAGCGTGGCGCAGGCGATGCAAAACCGCCCTTAGTAAAGTTTTGCGCTACCATGTAGCGCAAAACTTTACGCCACTGAATAGGAGGCGTTAGCCGGCGCACTTACCTGGCAGAGATCCCGCGATGTACAAAATCTCGCACAGGGATTTTTGCATCGCGGGAACTCGGGCAGGTAAGCTGCGTCGGAAAAAAATATTGCATCGTCCCCTTAAACTCTTTATTGCATCTCCCTGTTTGTGCTTCTGGCTCTCTTCTATAACAGTACCTAGGGAGGGCTTTATCTCGATAGATTATACTTCCTAGCCCATTTTCCAATTTTTAAAAATGCTATGGAATGGACAAGGGTACTTTCAGAGTGAGTTATCTTGTTACATGTTTGTTATTTGCAATTATTCCAATAAACAGTAAAAGGCTTATGGCAACGAAAGCTGGTTATGTTTGAGAGAGACACATTAAAAAGAAAATGAAAGTTAAGTGAACATCTCCTCTTTTAACCACTGAACTTGAACTTCCTTAATGAATAACAGTACCATAACCTTCAACAAAATGTTCAGTATAAAAATGCAAATATTACATATACTGTGAGGGGCGAAACTGTCAAGTTCCATTCTGTTTTTTCGGATTTACGGATCTTGGGAAAATCCCGAAGAGCTGAAAACAGAACATACTTTTCGAAAATAGCCTCGAACGTTTGATGATCCTTGAAAATACACTCGGAAACTTTTGAGTTTCCGAGTGTATTTTCACTCTATAATCCTCAAAAGTTCAGTAATTATAGAAAATAGGCTCTGAAATCCTGAAATCCGAATGATCCATCCGGTTTCAGACAGAACATTCGGATTTCAGAACCAAGGGATCCCGGATTCCATCTCTACATATACATAATTCTTAATTATTCTTAATAATTTATCCAGTATTTGAAGGTTGAGTTATTTGTTTTATCTTTTTCTATTACTTCTACATACTAATAAATAAATCTATATAAATATTTTATTTTTATCCACACTTTGTCTCCTTACATACTTTATTGTCTCAAGCAAACACAACTAAATAGCTCCTTTAGTGCCATATTTATAAAGCCACGGTATGGCTTTTTAGGTATTGTAAATTTACGATCGTTAAACCGATCGTAGATTGACGATCGGGTTGACGATCGTAAATTTCCAATACCAATCATAAATTTCCGATACCGATCATAAATCTATGATAACGAAATCGTAGATTAACAATCCTCATAGAATACCATAGTGGTAGTTTACTATCGCATGGTATTCTACGGACGAACGTTCGATAATTAACGAATGTTCGGTCGTAAATGTACGATCGCCATTGTACATTTATGACTGTGATCGTAAATTAACTTTTTAGCGATACCGCAGGTTTATAAATATGGCCCTTAGCCTCCTACCTCATTCAAAGACTATCAGGCGTATTTATAAGGCATCGTTATTGGCAAATAATGCCATAACGATCACCACTGTTATTTAAATGGCATCTATACTGAAAAATAGGTTATTTTAATTTGACCATAACTGGAAACTATAATTCTTCCCAACCACCACTGCATCATTTTTTGTTGATCTGCCCCTATTTCTTTAGATATCCAATCTAAAACTTCTTATATTTCAGCTGTCAATCAAGTTCCTTGCTCTCAAAAATTATTCTGTGAGTAGTTTTACTGTAGCTGGAATGGTGACAGAGTTTTGACAGTTGGAATGCTGTATGCTGTGTTCAGGCTTGATAGTTGGTTTGTGGGAAAAAAGTCAGGTCAGATGGAAGTGGGAGTGGTTAAAAGAGGGAGGGGGAATACTGCTCCTAAACAAAATCTGTGCTGAATTTGAAGGCATGCAGCAATACACGCAAATCAGAGTAAGTGCTACTTACATGTATTCAATTTTGATTAAGATGAGGCATTTTTTCAGTATAGTGTCCCTTTAAGACTGTAGTTGGTAGTTAACATCATGCAGCCATTAATTAATGATTGTTACTTACCGATAACAATGTTATAAAAAGACAGCTAACAATCAATTCTAGTGCTGGTTTTCAGAAAGGTAAGATAAAAGTTTAGATTTAAAAGTACAAATAGGTGTCACGGGAGAGGAAAGGGCGTCTTGTGTCAATATTACGAAGGAGAAAACAACACGTCCTGGTGACACTATTGACATGATGACAAAAGACAAGGCAGCTTAAGCTATATAAGCTAAATAAGCTAAATATCGACATATTGTCAATAGAAATAGAGAAGAGTGGACTAGGTTCTAGTTTAGGGGGGAAATTGTTAATTCAGTTTTAGATAGATAGAGTTTAAGGCGGCGGTGTGCCATCAAGTAGGAACTATAGACCAGTCATTTAGAGATTTGAGATTGAACTTTATGGGTTAGTGCGGGGGGGACAAGTTGATTTGGGTATCATCAGCGTATAGGTGATACATAAAGCCAAATAAGCCCTGAGGGACCCCCACATGAAATGGAACCGGAAAGAAAGTCTTATTACTGTAACAAAAGGGGCAGAGACAGATTTTTAGAAAGACAAAAAAACAACCAGACAGCCACTTGATTTTTGTAGCCCAAACAATGCAGTATTTACATAGGAAGAGAATGAGCTGCCAGTCAGTTATGAAGTTTGTATTTAACCAAGGGGGGAAATGAGAGAGGGAGCTACCCTGTATGCTAGTCAGTTATGGGGTGTGTATAAAACCTGGGGAATAGGGTGGTGGAAGTCTGGGATCTGTAATAAAGAAGTAAGGAGGCTTCAGTGTGGAATCTGTTACAAAGAATGGGGGGTGCAGTTTTTCAGGTTGGCAATTTATTTATTTTTCAACTTTTTATTAAATAGTAACTCAATAGTGACTCATAGGGGTCCCGGTTTCGAGCTGTGGGACCCCTGAACATCCGGCCGCTTGATTGCCGGCCGTTAGGCAATCTACGAGCGTCCGATTTTCCGGAATCTCCAGCCGTTCGGGGAATTTCGGAAGCAGCTGTTCAAGTTTTACTGAATGTTCGGAAATCCTATTCGGATTACCGAAAGTATTGCGTGGAAACCGGAAGTAGCGCATGAGTTTTTTTGCTGTTACTCGCGCACGGACATGTTTCCCAGGTCCCAGAGGCCTGTAAGGTAAGTTTACACTGCAACATTTCTGAAAGTTCATTCAAACTTTCCGAACTATTTACCCCCTATTGACTTTAATGGGTCCGTTTTCGGACTTTCGAACTTTCTTACTTTTTAAGAAGTTCGAAAGTTGGAAGAAAATGGACCGAACTTTATGACATTTGGCCATCTCTAGCCAGAACAGAGGCCGAGACACTCACATAAGGTGAAATCCAATACCAGAGATCATCCAGTTTTCCACACTCAGGCACAATTAAAAAATATTGGCTGATAATACAGGGATATGTGGACCTGGGTGATAACAGATGCAACTGCCAGTCCGGCGCCCTGCTTGCAGTTCTGGCAAGCAGGGAGCTGAATCCGAGCACTGGGGGAATGAAGGCATGTAACCTACATAGGAAGGGCTAACCTACATAATATTATTTTTATAAAGGCTGGAGATGCCCTTTTTGACGATGCAACCTAAAGGGTTAAACAGTAATTTGGGTATGAAATTTTTTATTTTTTATTATTTTTGATAGATTAAAGATATTTTCACATATTAAATGACTCACCACCAAATATTGTCTTAAATACCCCTTTATATTCATAGAATATACACATGTTTTATAACAAAATGTTTTAATAGAATGTATACATGATTTTTAACAAATGTTTTTATGGGATAATTATTATAGTACAGTATAGTATTTGAGGTTGACTAAAGACATACGTCCATCCAGTCCAACCCATCTAGCAATATCCTCATTTCCTGCCTAACTGTTGATCCAGAGGAGGGCAAAAAAAACCCACCAAATTTATGAAGGGGAAAAATATTCCTTCTTTCCCAAGTGGCAATCGTAAATTTTCCTGGATCAACTCTACTTTATGTATCAATACCAGTAACCTGCAACATTCCTTGTTTGCAGAAACTCATCCAGCTTTTTTTTTAAACTGACCAATGAACCTGCCATAACAACGTCTACTGGAAGACAGTTCCATAGGTTTACCGTTCTCACAGTGAAAAACCCTTTCCGAACTTGAAGCCTAAACCTTTTTTCTTCAAGTCTTAAGGGATGTCCACGTGTCCCCTGATATGCTCTATTGGTGAACAATGCCATAGATAGTTTATTGTATGGCCTGTTAATGTATTTATACACAGTAATCATATCCCAACCCAAACTCCTTTTCTCTAGCGTACATAATTGTAACTTATCCAGTCTCTCTTCATATTCAAGCTCCTCCATTCCCCTTATTAATTTAGTTGCCCTTCTCTGAACCCTTTCCATTTCAAAGATGTCCTTTTTGTACACAGGATTCCAAAATTGCACTGCATATTCCAAATGAGGCCTTACCAATGCTTACCAAGACAATACCAGCTGGCTCTAGCTGTTGCTGCCTGGCACTGCTTGCTACCTTTAAGTTTGTTATCCACCAAAACTCCAAGATTCCTTTCCAACAGGGATTCACTTAACACAGAGCCATTTATAGTATAAGCAGCACAAGGATTTTTAAGTCTAAAATGCATCAACTTATATTTCTCAACATTGAATCTCATCTGCCACTTATCAGCCCAATGTGACAATCTATCTAGATCCCCCTGCAACGATTGCACATCCTCTGAAGTTTTTAATGGTCGACAAAGTTTTTTGAGTCATCAGCAAACACAGAAACCTTGCTGACAATACCCACTTCCAAATCATTAAACAGATTAAATAGAAGCGGTCCCAACACAGAACCCTGTGGAACCCCACTTATCACTTTAGCCCATATTGATGAAGCCCCATTAACAACTGCTCTCTGCATCCTATTCATTAACCAATTTTCTATCCATGTACAAATGTGCTTCCCCAGACCAACAGACCTTAGCTTATCCACTAGTCGGTTATAATTAGAGGTTAATTAGTTTGTATATATGGAGGTTGTCACATTTTGCTCCTCACTATTTAATTAACTCACTTTGCACTTTACAAGTTGGTCTCATGAAGGCGCATGTTGGATGCTGAAACATTATGTGTAGAATAAAACCACTTGTGTGATAAGACTGGTGTGCAATATTATTGGTACCTTAGATCCCTCGAATTAGCTCTCCGAAACCCTAGAATGCGGCATTCTGTAACCATCTAATTCGGGGATAACCCTCGACTTAAGCACTCCATCAAATGTGGTGTTCGTTAACCCTCGACTTACAGATAACCCTCAAATGTGGCGCTCAATTTCGGTAGCCCTCAAAAATAGCCTAATCATGGGGAAAGTTAATAATTTAACAAGTTTTGGTGATATGTACATGCTCCTCAGACGGTTTCCCAGGTCCCAGAGCCATGTACAGTAAGTTACCATTGCTATGTTTACAGTATTTAATCTAAGCTTTTCAAACTATTTGTCTCCATTGACTTTAATGGGTCTGTTTTTGAACTATTGAACTTCTGAAATTTTAGTGAAGTTCGGAAGTTCGAAGATGAACCAAACTTCGCCATTAGGCAGGGACAGTGATCTCATGGCTGCTAGTCACAGGGGCCCTGTTATAAAGTCTGCAGCAGCTTTTACCTGGCATTTTAGAACTGTTCTCCTCAGTTCTATTAGCTGAGCTCATCCTCCCCCCTCCTTCCTTCACCTTCAGTTATTATTATTATTATTGCTTGTGAAGGTTCTCATTCATCCAGGTCATGGTATATCTGTTGTATGCCTCACAGCTACCTGTGTCCATCTGGGAAAGAGTGATGGAGTTCACCAAACAAGCACAGCTTTCTCAGCACTGTAAGGGCAAACAAAGGCAACAGAACAAGTTCTCTATTCTGTCATCCCAGAACAGCCCCAAAGGAAAACAACTACCTTGGATACAAAAGGAGGGAAGTGTCACTTCATCAAACAAGGAGGAATGGGTGAGAAACTTGTCTAACAGGACCCTGACCCAGCCAGAAATGAAAGTCCTTGGTAAGGGCTTGAATTTTGCCATCTCCCCTAAAGCCATCCCTGTGGTGGATATTATAGCAGCCACAGAAGCCTCTATCCACAGTAATAAGTTATCACAGAGTGAGGCAGAACAACTTCGCCTTAAGGTATCTGCAGCCTTAGCCAGTGCTAAAACTCCTTCATCTAACCTGACCACACAGGAAAGAAGAGCCTTAACATCCCTCAAGAAAGATTCCAGTATCACCATTCTACCGGCAGACAAGGGAAGATGCACAGTGGTACCCAACACCTCAGACTACCATGATAAGGTGACCATGCTCCTGGCTGATAACAACACATATGAGGCTTTAACAAGGGATCCCACCAGCCGTTACAAGAAAAGAGTCATAGACTTACTACAACAGCTTCAAAAGGATAAAGCCATTGACCGAGCAATGTATCATCACCTCTACCCTGGTGAGGCACATCCATGCATATATGGACTCCCAAAGATACATAAGGAAGGGGCCCCACTAAGACCTATAGTCAGCAGCATCAACTCTGTAACATACAAGGTGGCAAAATATCTAGCTAACATCTTAGGACCTTTGGTGGGAAGTTCTAAGCATCACATCCAGAACTCTCAGGATTTCACCAACAAGATTGAAGATATAGTACTCGGTGTAGAAGAAACTATGGTGTCCTATGATGTGACATCTCTCTTCACTTGTATACCCACCAAGGAGGCTGTTGACATGGTGAGAAAACGGCTGGGCCAAGACAGCACTCTTACCAGCAGAACTGATCTCAACCCAGAACAGGTGTGTTCCTTGTTGGACTTGTGCCTGAATACCACCTATTTCAAATACAGGGATAAGTTCTATAAGCAAAAACATGGATGTGCTATGGGATCTCCAGTTTCACCTATTGTGGCCAACCTTTACATGGAGGAGGTAGAAACACAGGCGCTTAATACCTTTAAGGGCATAGCACCCAGCCACTGGTTCAGATATGTTGATGACACCTGGGTTAAAATCCACCAGAAGGAAGTACAAGCTTTCACAGAACACGTTAATGCGGTAGACCAAAACATTAAATTCACAAGGGAAGAGGTACAAAACAACAAACTGGCTTTCTTGGACTGCTTGGTAGAAGTCAGGGAGAATGGTAAACTGGAAGTAGAGGTTTACAGAAAACCAACACACACAGATCAGTATTTGATGTTTGACTCCCACCACCCTTTAGATCACAAGCTGGGGGTCATCAGAACCCTGCAACACAGAGCCGAGAACATCCCCACTAGCACAGAGGCGAAGGCTAAAGAAATGAAACATCTCAGAGGAGCCCTTAAAACTTGTGGATATCCAGACTGGGCCTTTGTCAAAAGAAGTAGAAGGAAAGAAAAGAACACGAATACCAACAGTGAAGGGGAAAAGCAAGACAGGAGGAAGAACATGGTCATCCCATATGTAGCAGGGGTCTCCGAGAAATTAAGAAGAATTTTCAAAAAACATCGTATCCCTGTCTGCTTTAAACCGAACAACACACTGAGGCAGCAATTGGTACATCCGAAAGACCCAATACCAAAACACAAGAAAAGCGACATCATATATGCAGTGCAGTGCAGTGAAGAATGCTCTGATTTGTATGTGGGGGAGACCAAACAGCAACTGCATCAACGTATGGCCCAGCACAGAAGAGCCAATTCCTCGGGTCAGGACTCAGCCGTGTATCTGCATCTTAAGGATAAAGGACATACCTTTGAAGATTGTAATGTTAACATACTGGCGAAGGAACGTGACTGGTTCAAGAGAGGTGTTAAGGAGGCCATTTATGTGAAAATAAAGAAACCAAGCCTAAATAGAGGTGGGGGGGTTCGACACCAACTGTCTGCCATGTACAATGCTGTTTTAACACCTTACTCTGGGCGTTCATAACGACCGTTATTTACCGATAACGACCGTTATTTAGCGATATCGTCGTTATCGTAGCGATATCGGTAAATAACGGTCTTTATCGGTAACTAACGGTCGTTATCGGTAAAAACGGTTGTTATTTTACGATAACGATCGGTATTTTACGATAACGATACCGATCTTTTATAAATAGGGCCCTTAATGTCATACCTGAGAGGTTGGGGGACAGCCAAGAGTGCAGAATCCTGGATACCTAGGGAGGATAAGCTGTGAAGCAGATGTGATATCCTGTCAAAATGATATAGTGGCCTTTATCACTCCTTATATAGTAATCTAGTGTGAAAGTTATTGTTTTATGTATTAAGATTGTGACCCCTGCTTTTTTGTTGGGGTCTTAAGTAATGAGATGTGTACTGCTTTTCTTGGGGACCTTGGAGCCTTCATTCTCGTATTGCTAGATAGCAATTCTACATTTCACTGGAGCATTAAGTCCCTTTACATTGTGTGTGACTAGCTGTAAAGATGGTAGTTTCGGGTTTACAGTTATAATCGGGTCAGAAGACATTGTATAATTTTGTTATTTCTAGCATTTTTATTAAGATTTTGACCTCTGCACTTGACCAAACATACATTATTAAAAGACAGATAACATAAATAACTTGAATCATAATAAAAAAAATGAATGAGGAGCTGACATTTCGTCTGAACTTAAATGTGAATAAAGCATAGCAAGATACTTCAACTACTATGGGGGGGCGAGTCTGCGTCAGAAAGGGTGTGTGAAGGTGAGGTTAACTCCTTTAATGGAGGTTAGGGGGATCCTCAATCTCTATTTAGCGTAAGATGGCCATACACATGCGATTCCACAGCAGTGTGCCAACAGATCACATTGGTATCTGTCGGCACACATGCTGTAGAACAGCACACATTGACCCGACCAATCCCCATTTCGGTTGACCAAGCAGCCATACACCGCACAATCGGATTGGCTTACTCCGATCGATCAGGAATGATGTAAATTTTCCGTCGGTCGGTATCGGCTCCCTTTAATTTAAGTAGAGGGAGCCGATATGATTGTGCGGTGTATGGCTGCATGGGACGCGTGCATGGAGTAGGGTAGTATAGTTGTGAATAACTAGACTCATATAGACATTTAATGCGTAATATTAATTTTGTCTCTATATATAGTAGTCAATATTATAGAACAAAATACTCTTCTCCGCTATTTGGAAGACCATCTTTTTTCACAGAGTAAAACAGCCAACACTAATTATGTTACCCATTACACTTCTTATATTTATAAATCTAATTTTACAGAACAGTTTAGTCTGTACAGTTTTGGTGCACGTGGTAAAACATTATCACTGAAACATTATCATTAACCAGTGTTAGTCAACCCTCAAGTTTATTAGCTAGTGTTGTAAGCCCCCCAATTCATAAGCCAGTGTTGTCAGCCCTCCAGTTCATTAGCCTGCATAGGAAGCCCTCCAGTTCATTGGCCAGTGTTAGTGAGTTCTCCAGTTTGTCAGCCCTCCAGTTCATTAGCCAATGTTTTCAGACCTCCAGTTCATTAGCCAGTGTTATCAGCCCTCCAGTTCGTTAGCCAGTGTAAGTCAGCCCCCCAGTGCATTATCTAGTATTGCCAGCCCTCCAGATCATTAGCCAGTATTAGTCAGCCCTCCGGTTCATTAGCCAGTGTCGTCAGCCCTCCAGTTCATTAGCCAGTGTTGTCATCCCTTTAGTTCATTGGCCAGTATAGTCACCTCTCCAATTCATTAGTCAGTTTTGTCAGCCCCCCAGTTCATTAGCCAGTATAGTCAGCCCTCAAATTCATTAGCCATTATAGCCAGCCATCCAGTTCATTAGCCAGAGTTGTCAGCCCCCCAGTTCATTAGCCAATATTTGTCAGCCCTCCAGTTCCTTAGCCAGTGTTGTCAGCCCTCCAGCTCCTTAGCCAGTGTTGTCAACCCTCCAGTTCATTAGCCAGTGTTGACAGCCCTGCAGTTTGTTAGACAGTGTTAGTCAGCCCTCCAGTTCATTACCCATTTTAGTCAGCCCTCCAGTTCATTGTTCATTAGCCAGTGTTCTCAGTCCTCCAGTTTATTAGCTAGTCTTGTCAAACTTCCAGTTCATTAGTGAGGGTAAGTAACCCCTCACAGTTTGTTAGCCAGTAAAGTCAGCCCTCCAGTTCATTTTCCAGTGTTAGTCAGCCCTCCAGTTTATTAGCCAGTGTTTTCAGTCCTCCCATTCATTAGCCAGTGTTTTCAGCCATCCAGTGCATTATCCAGTATTGCCAGCCCTCCAGTTCATTAGCCAGTATTAGTCAGCCCTCCAGTTCATTATCCAGTATTAGTCAGCTCTCAGTTCATTAACCAGTACAGTATAGTCAGCCCTCCAGTTCATTAGCCAGTATAGCCAGCCCTCCAGTTTATAAGCCAGTGTTGTCAGCCTTCCAGTTCATTAGTCAGTGTTGTCAGTTCTCCAGTTCATTAGTCAGTGTTTTCAGCCACCCAGTTAATTAGCCAGTGTTGTCAGCCCTACAGTTCATTAGCCAGGGTTGTCAGCCCTCCAGTTCATTAGCCAGTGTTGTCATCCCTCCAGTTCATTAGCCAGTGTTGTCAGCCCTCCAATTTATTAGCCAGTCTTGTCAAGTCTTGACATTTTATTAGCCCCAATAAGAGATGAAATTTGTTTCCCATGTTCTTAATCTGCAGCAACCAAACAGATGTTATCTAATGTTTTCTAACTGCAGTTGACCAGTAGAAAAGCAAATTACCGCACCTCTTATTAAATAAGCTTATAACATCTGGTGGAGTATAATCCACTGTAAAGCAATAAATCACCCTGTGTTGATAATAGGAAAATGCAAAATGGTGTAGACTTGGTTATAAGTAGAGCTGTTCCATGGATCCTATTTAAAAACTATACTCTGCAGTTTAGGGGACCCCCTCCTTACATCTTCCTCTATAGTAAAGCTGTCTGCTATCTATTCACATTCTATTTTCTAGTGTATTGCATCTCACTCCAATGTCCATGGTGGCCTTTCCAACCCTCTTCCTGGGTATAGGAAGGTATAAACCAGTAACACCTTGATTCTTATCCCACAGCGCAGCACACTACCCATACTATTATTATGGTGTTGATAGAACATTTGTCAATATTGGTAATCCTACTGGCCCAGCTTTCTGGTTCTAAGGTGGAATTCAGCTTTTCTTCCCAATGGGCCGTGTAAGAAGGTTTTTAGGGAAACTTCTGACAAGATCATTCGTGGGCATGATGGGGATTTAGTATAGTATTTGAGGTTGAATAAAAATATACGTCCACCCAATTCAACCCACTTGGCAATACCCACACTTCCTGCCTAACTGTGATCCAGAGGAAGGCAAAAAAACACCAGAAGAGGGGAAAATTCCTTTCTGACTCCAAGTGGCAATCGGAAATTTCCCTGGATCAACTCTACTTTATGTATCAATACCAGTAACCTGCAACATTCCTTGCTTTCAGAAACTCATCCAGCTTTCTTTTGAAACTATCCAATGAACCTGCCATCACAACTTCAAATTGAAGAAAGTTCCATAGTTTTACTGTTCTTAAAATGAAAAACCCTTTCCGAACGTAAAGACTAAATTCATTTTATTCAAGTCTTATGGGATGTCTGCGTGTCCTCTGACATGTTCCTTTGGTGAACAATGCCCCAGATAGTTTAATATAAGGCCCGTTAATGTATTTATACACAGTAATCATATCCCCACGCAAGCGCCTTTTCTCTAGTGTACATAATTGTAACTTATCCAGTCTCTCTTCATACTCAAGCTCCCCCATTTCCTTTGTTATTTTAGTTGCCCTTCTCTGAACCCTTTCCATTTCCAAGATGTCCTTTTTGTATACAGGATTCATTTGTATACACCAAAACTCCAAGATTCTTAAGGCAGAGGCTTTCTAATTGTGAAAGTGTTGGCTGGGAGATTCCCTCCAAAAGTTTAGATGCAAAGTGATATTCTGTACCAGATAAAACCTAAACCATTCCGATTGGGGAATTTCTAGAGTTGTTTGAGCAATAGGCCAGTGCAGGATTTGGTGAGTGGATATTACATGTGTTATTTGGGTAATTATGGGTGAGCTGGACCCACTAAGTAATGGGGTCCATTGTGTGCCACACTGCCATCTAAGCCAGTCTGGCTGCCAGGTAATAGGGTCAAAAAGAAGGGAGGTCCGCTCCTCCCATTGATCTTTGGTGTTGGATAGTAGATGCTGCTGTTCTTGGTTTCCTGTGATTCCGTACAAATTTATGGGTGGCTACTTGCAGAGATTTGAGATCTTCTAGTGGAACGGTATTAGGAAGGGCTTGAAAAAGAATTCGAGAGTTGGACTTACATGACTGTGATTTCATGCCCCTCCTACACTCTTTATTTGAATTGTACAAATAAAATTAAAAGCATGTACTTTTTTGCTGACTGCTCCTTTGGCAATGTCCATTCATGCTTGAAGGTACCAGGAATCAATATTTCTTATTGTTTTCTTTTTTAATTAGGTTGGCTTTATTAACAGACCTGTCAATATTCATTTTTAAAGTATAGTTTTCTTTGCAGAATCCATTCATTTTCATTCCTTTCATTGCATTATTGATTATAAATGGTACAACTATAAAATAACTTAGTGTTTGCAGAACTTTTGTGTAATTGTAGCACTTGATATTTTCCTTGTTTTTCTCATTGAAATATGACAATTATATTGTAGCTATTAAAGCCAACCTCAAAGATGGAATTATGGTCCCCAGAATCTAAATAATTACTCACCTCTTCATAAAAAACAAAGTTAGTCTGGCAAGATCTATCTTTCCCTCCCCTCCCTAGCACACCCAATTGGTTTTTTTTTTAAATTGCTGATGGCGTTTATCTTTACTGCATATGGGTGATTAGCTGTTCGGGGGCTGATCCAGCATATCATCATCATAACAGCGACAATGTCTTTCAATGATTGTATAATATTCTATTCATGTGTGCTAAAGTTTTTTTTAAATATTTTCTGTTTTATTGTCACCTTTTGTTTCTGTTTTGGCTAATAAGTAACCATAAACCCAAATAATGAGGCAGCACTTGTCTGTGTTTTGCAGGCCCTTTACATACAAAGGTAAATAAATACAAATTAAGATGACGACTTCCTGTGCTGTAGACACAATTTCATTATCAAGATGGGCAAAACATTTGGCTGATCATATTGCTGCGTCTATGGCCACCATAACTCACTTATTCTTCCCCTCTCTAAAGAAGCCCTGGCAACGAGTCCCAGTCTACAAACAAGTGGCACATGAGTGCATCTAACAATGCAGAATATGGTGAACCTCTCTCCCTTTATGGTGTTTGCTCAAACAAGCCTGAGACGGTGTGTAGAAACATTAGGGGTGTGTAAGAACAGACAATCCAAAAAACATAATTTCGTATGGAACAAAACTTTTTACATAGGAAAGCATAAGCAACTAGTGATTGCAATATAAAGATTTTCCACCGACATTTAAGGAGAGGTGAAAGTGCTTCCCTTGCTGTAATTTAATGGGGCGGTGCACAGAGAGATGCTATTGGCTCCCTGGTGAACTTGATAGCTTTCAACCTAAAGGGTTAAATAAGGAGTATAATGTAAGGTTTCTTGTATGAATAACAATGTTGTTGATTTTAAATATATATATGTATTTAAATGTATCTTTTTAAAGATGTGTAGCAATATGCATTCTAAAATGTTGCCACTATGTTATTTGTTCTACCACTAGATGGCATGTTATCTGATAAAAGGATAAAAGGAAGTACAGTATATGCGTTTGGTTTTTGTTGGCTTGACAAAGCGTCCAGGTAGATTTGAAACATTGCAGTGATCTGTTCTGTATAAAAGTGAGCCATGTAAAGTGGCAGATAATTTAATGGACTTTTTAATAAGAAATGAATAAAAGTTTATGTTTTAAGAGAGAGGCTCCTGTGTAAAATGCAGATTATACAGAAGGTGAATGCATGAGCTTGCACCTATTAACCCAGGAAAGACGAATGCTGGTAAAACATTTTAAGAATATTGGTTTATAACTATGCATGTGACTCAATTTGATTGAATGTAGCATTGCTTACCATAATTTTAATTCCACAGCAGTAGTGTTGCCCCTCTCAAGGAATTGCCCCGAAACTGCACCGCATATTCCAAACAAGGCCTTACCCATACTTTGTTAAGAGTGAGAATAATATTTTTCTCTCTTGAATCTATACCTCTATTTATAAAACACAATCAGGCATACAGACTTAGGTGCTCTGGGCAAAAACTCCAGCTGCGTCAGTTGTGCAAGTGTCTCAGCTGCCACAACCTAGGGGTTTGAGTCACGTTAACCGGCTTACGATTGGTTAGAGCAACTTTAAAGGAGCACTGCGCGTGGCAGCGTCTCCTCGTTAATCTTCCTGAATATCTTACTAGCTCTAGCCATTGCTGTCTGCCACTGCTTGCTACAGCTAAATCTATTATCAAATAGAACACCCTTATCTTTTTCCCAACAGAGATTCACTTAGCACAGAGACATTTATGGTGTAGATAGTACAAGAAGGATTATTAAACCCCAAATGTATCACCTAACATTTATCAATTGAATTAACTCTCATTTGCCACTTTACAGCACATTCTAGCAATCTATCTAGGTCTGCCAGTAGCAATTGCAGGTGAAAAATTGCTGCAGGCAGTCCTGCATCACACAAATGAGTGCTGGTAGCTTCAAATGAGTAAACACATGGCACCTCAACCAGAGCGAGACATACCAAGACTGACTTGCTGTGTTAAAAGCGTGATTTAAAAAGAAACACCAGGGTTTAACAACAGAACAATGCAAGTACAGCAAATTGTTTAAAAAGCTTGGTGCAGATGTTGTCTGTGTGTACATTAAAGTGGCATTTAATGTCAAAAATTTCTTCATAAAATGATTAATCATTATGAAACATTTTGGTTATGATTTATATATATAGAACTACAAGGAAGCCAATCATAGCAGTGGCTGCCAGCAATAGAAAAATGCAGCAGGAGTGAGGATCTGTAAGTACAGTTCGTATTCTATTTTTACACTTCCAATATAGTGGTTGGGGGTGGAAGTTAAACGCTACATGAAGGACAGCCAGGTCGGGATCAGGAAGGAGGGAGGGGGGAAAGGGTTCCCCTGTGCATGCCGCTGTACTCTCAGAGGACAAGGAGGAGGCAGAAACCTTTTGGACAGGAAGACAGCTACTACTACTGGCCAGTTTCCTGGACAGACACTACAGGGGAACCAGAAGGAGCAGCGATCTAAGGAAAGGATTTTTTTAAACTACTCAGTGGGGTCAGTAGTGGGTTACATTTTAGTTTGGGGGGGTGGACATGCTCTTTAAATCCCCAGTATCAGCTCCTACATGTATTAACCATTTCCTCAACTTCTTCATATAAAGATTAATTAATATGGAACATATATATATTAGAGTTGTACTGTGGGTTCTAATAGAACCCTTTTTTAAATCAAATCCGAGGGTTTCAAAGTCCCGACAAAACTTTCAGAACTCCCAGAATTCACAAAACCCGAATTTTCCGAGTTTTAGATAATTCGATAATTATCGAAATTGAAAGTAGATGATAATCAATATCAAATGTAGAGGATTATCGAAACCGAAAGTAGATAATTATCGAAAATCAAAAGTAGACAATTTTCGAAAATTTAAAGTAGATAATTTTCGAAAATCGAAAGTAGATGATTTCCGAAAATCGAAAATCGAAAGTAGATGATTTTCGAAAATCAAAAATCGAAAGTAGATGATTTTCGAAAATAGACGATTTTCGAAAATCAAAAGTAAAACTCTAACTTTCGAAATTTCCAAAAATTTTGAAAATTCGAAAACGAAACAAAACTCAACAATTTCGAACATCTCGAATATATATAATTGTTATTTCACAAATTACTGTCTATTAAATGTAGCTATGGCTATCACAAGTTCTGTAATGCTCCTTTTTCCCATGATGCACCACTGTCTAACAGTAGTTTAAACTGATTGGCTGTTGGATGGATCAAACATGTTCCGATCTCTACTGAGCAACTGAAGGAACTGCGACCATAAAAAGGGCACCATTAGGGTACCTGCAAATAGGAAGTCATTTGTTTGGAAACATTTATTTTTTCCTTAAGTAAAACACTAGCTAGAGTGAACAAGACTTGTATATCTCCCTCTGGGCAGGGGCGTAACTAACAGGGAGCAACCACAAGGAAGCCCAGAAGCCAAGGGGGCCCAATCTTCTCATTTTTCCTATGACAGATATAGGGCCATATTCATAAAGCTGCAGTATTGCTTTTTAGCGATACCGCACCCTTAACGATTAGTTAAACTGAACATTTCCAATCGGGTTAATGATCGTTCATTTACAATCGTTATCATTAATTTATGATAACAATCATAAATTACCGATACTGATCGTAAATCTACGATAACGTGGTTGGAGATATACGATCCCCATAGAATACCATTGCGGTACTAGTTACGTCACTGCTTCTGAGCAAGGCAGACAGTAGCACAAACAAGGAAAAATAAAAAACAGCTATAAAGACTAATGGCAATTTTTTTAGCTAAAACTACCAATCCTGTGGCCGAAAGCAATGGCTTATTGATGTCTTAATCTGTTGTTTTTCAAGGCAGCCCATAAAAGGAAAATCCAAAAAGTCTCTATGTATTATTAATCTTTTATGAAAAACCCTGAAAAAATGAATAAGAAAATATTTCAATCTAAGCAACATGTGATTTTAAGAATGTAATGTTTCTATATTTGCAGTGACCTACTTTCGAAATATGCTTGTTTTTCAGTGCCCATTACTGTTTTCATATACAGCCTTATGTTCAGTTTCTATTAAAATTCACATACTCTATGAGGTAAAGACCTTCCTACCTGTAACACTTACTTGCAAATATATTTTCTCCACTGTTCTAGGAGAGAACTTCAGTTGATAGGTCTGAAATACAGTATCATCCCGACATATCGGCCCATGTATACAATCCTTGGTGGTAGGATATGACGTGAACTGAAAAACATTTCCATGTTGCAGATGCTAAATTTAATTATGATTTAAATAACTTAAATTTATTATAAAGTTATAGACACTGCTAAATCCTCATCCTCCTCCAATTAATACCAAGGACTTAATTTTGGGATGTGATATATTAATAACAATCTAAACTATTGCATATAAAAATGTATAATGTACTATAATAATATTTATTTTTTATATTATTTATTTTTAAAACAATATAATTTGGGAGTGATAAAAAAATACCTTTAAAATCTAAGACCATAGTACTATATATTCCCTTTGTTCAACGCTTTGCATTTAAAATCAATTACGGTATTAGATCAATATATTTATATATAAATAGATTTTTATACTTTACTATTAAAAAAAACCTTTTAAACTATAGTCACTCTTCGATTTGGATTCCTGTTCTGTGATAATCCTCTGAAGTTTATTGCATTCTCCTATTTTACTTTTTAGGCACTGACAGTCTCAGGGTTCAGATGCTATAAATCCAAGGAACCAATTGAAGAATTTCACTGGACAAGTGGGATAGTGAGGATCATGCTCAATTTCAGAAGAAGATTACTACAGAATGAGACTCTGATTTAATAAGTTAAAAATGCAAACAGCCTCAGGTAGAATCTAATTTTTATTAGAGCTGAGGTTTTTTTTTTTATAATATAATTGTTTTTATATATCTGTTGTATTCAGTTATATCTACTCAACTTAAAAAGTTTAGTTTTTGAAGACGTTTCGCTAGTCATCCGACTGGCTTTCTCAATTCAGAATGACTTGTACAGAATCTGTTTAGCATAAGTTCTCTGGAAAGTCCCAAGTAGCATACAACAGCCAGGTGTTAGGGACTTTCTGAAGACAAGGTATAGATTGCATTGAGGTGTTATCAAAGCTGCCCAAGGTAAGATATCAAAACAGCATTGTAAATGGCAGACATTTGGTGTCAAACCCCCCACGTCTATTCAGGTGGGTTTCTTTATTTTCACATAAATGGCCTCCTTGACACCTCTCTTGAACCAATCCTGTTCTGTTGCCAAGATGTTGACATTACAATTTTCAAACGTATGCCCTTTTTCTTTAAGATGCAGGTACATGGCTGAGTCCTGGCCATAGGAATTGGCTCTTCTGTGCTGGACCATATATGTTGGGGCAGCTGCTGTTTGGTATTCCCCACATACAAATAAGAGCACTCTTCACTGCACTGCGCTGTGTATATGATGTTGCTCTTCTTATGTTTCGGTATTGGATCTTTCGGATGCACCAGTTGCTGTTTGGTTTAAAGCAGACAGGGATACAGTGTTTATTGAAAACCCTTGGTAAATAGGGGTTAACCATTTCTCCTGTCTTGCTTTACATCTATTAGGGTTCTGTTCTTTCCTTCTACCTGTTCTGAAAAAGGCCCAGTCTGGATATCCAAGGGCTCCTCTGAGAAGATTAATTTCTTTAGCCTTCGCCTCAAAAAACTGAAAGAAACTGGAAAAAAATATATTATTTTTCTTAACGTTTCCTTTTTACAGGTTGTTCAGTTTAGGAACCAGAAAATTACATATGAACAGGGTGTACCAGATGTAAGTCTTTTGCAAATTGCATAGGTTAGCCAGTTAAAAATGATGGGAGAATACATACAGATTGTAATCATTGAAAAATAAACTATGGCCTACAAAACACAGAGCTAGCCAAAAAGGTCTGTTGTTCATTTCATATTATGGCCTGGTTACCACCAATTGAAATAGTCTCCAGACTCACGCATCAGCTAAATTAAGATGCTGTAACTACTGTATCAAAATACTATGACCATATCTGGATTATTATCTGTAATCCCTACTGCCTGAACCATATAAACATCTCAAGAAATATTTAGAGATTAAATAGGTGAGTTTGTAGAAGAAGAGAGAACGTAAATAAATCATTTTACAGCATTTTTGGTAATTTACAATCCTGACATTTAAATATTATTATATTTAATATTTTTTTTACGTGGATGTCCTAGAAGCTAAAACACATGTTAAAAGTTATTAAACATCATCAACACAGTGTAACAGTGTAACATACTTCATATGTTAGAATAACTTGGGATATATGGTTATACGGAAATATGGAATAATGGGTATGTGCTCTTTAAAAAAAAAACGAGTGTTTTAATATTATATTTTCAGAGAATTAGGTAAATATTCTTCTTAAAATCTTCTCTATTATACTGTACCAGGCGCTAATAAACTTCATTTTAAAAGAAATGGACTGAAAATATTTGTTATGAAGAATTTTAGTTTAACATTAACATCTCGTTTTCTACTTGGGTAGTGATAATATCAGGGGATTTTCAAAATGAATTATTAACTCATTCACAATGAGTGTCTAGAAAATGGGAACTAGCTGTGCACACCCAGAATATATGGTATATATTAACAAATCTATATACTTTCAGCTCTGATTATATATACTTTATTCAGCATATGTTCCGTGCTTTTTTTTTAAATTAAATGTTATTTTTCATTTTCTACTTACATGATCAAAAGGTTGTAAAAACATAGCAGGTGCCTCTGCTGGAGCCTACAAACCAAATCTATTTTTAAAAAAAACTAAACTATCATACAAAGAAAATGAAAATCATATAACATGAATGGATTAAGGGGAAATGATGGTAGATCTTTGATAGTTGATTAGATGGGACTCCCAGTAATCTATCTGCCTTTAAAAAAAAAAAAAAAAATCGTGCATATAGAAATTGCCTTCTAAAAAGATACATTATAACAGAAAAACAACTATGTATATTCAGCGTAACCAAATGTATAACTATCCAATAGTATACAGTTAACTCTTTCAGCAAACATCTGTATATGGTTTATAGGGCATGTTCCCCGCCAATATTATGTAAAAAAATATACTATTTTTTAACATAAAACATAAATATAATTTGCATACAGTTAGAAGACCCCAAAAACCTAGGAGATTAATCCTGCACGCCTCAATCCCCTCCTTCACCTGAACAATGCGGAAGCTCTGAGTTTTGCAAAGGTTGATTAAGCATTTGAAGCATTCAGGAGCAAAAGCTCAGAGAATAAGCTGCACTCATTAGCCATGACATAATCCATCGCAACCATGACTTCTGCATGAACTCAGAAGAGCCTGGAACTGCTATCAAGGAATGAGGAGACATCACAGTGGATATCTACTTCTAGAAACAGGATTAAATAAGGTAAGTATAATGGATCCTAGGTTTTAGGGGGTCTTCTACCTCTGAAAATTTTAATATTGGGGAAGGACATGCCCTTTAAGAACCCCCAAACTTTATTTGTGTTATACTTATCCTTTCCAAAGATTCTTCTGGCCCTTGCCAGAAAATTATGCTCTGCGTACATGGCTGGGTGGTCTGCCTGACCAAATACAGCATGTATGCTCTACCTAATAGACATTTCCCCTAACAAAAAAAAAAATAAGATGCAATCAGCAGTCATTGGAGGGTACATTCTAAGTGCCCTCCCTCTCCCCTCATTCGCTCAATGGATTAATTGGAAACTCATGCGGGGACTGTGTAGGTAGATGGGATCACATTATTTAGCAGTGCCACAGTGGAAAGGGAATCAATCCCCTTGATGTCCCCAAAGGCATTGCCCATTCACCGGTGGTGGGATAGTGTAGCAATAAACTGACATAGGATATTAAGCTGGCATTGACCGAGAGATCCATTCACAAATACAGGTTTTTGCTAGTACGCAAAGACTCAGTACTAATAAGTATTGACTAGATGTGTTCGAAACTCTTAAGCTTTGTTCCGTTATCGGATTTATGGATCTCAGAAATAATCCGAAGATCCAAAAATCCAAACACTGAACATACTTTTGAGGATTCCAAATATATTTTCGAGGGTTACTGAATACAGTTTGTAGTGAATGCTTGTTTGGGACAAAAAAAACTTTTGTGTGTACCCAGCCCAAAGTGGTGCTAATTTTGATCCAATCAATCAGAAAGCAAACATCTGATTGGTTAGGGCAAAATTAGCACCATTTTAAATGATAAGAACTTTTATTGAATCTCTCTGTATCTTTTTGATGATTGGTCAAAATTTGTTTTTTTTACTTTAGTTACCCTTTAAGTATGGCTGCTACAGTAATGGATAAGTAGATCAGTAGGTGTGTGTAACTGTTCGGGTGGGGGTTAAAAAAACAAACTTTTTTGATGATTGGTCAAATTTTTTTTTTACTTTAGTTACCCTTTAGGTATGGCTGCCACAGTAATGGATAAGTAGATCAGTAGGTGTGTGTACCTGTGTCTGGTTGGGGGTTAAAAAAACAAACTTTTTTGGTGATTGGTCAAAATTAGTTTTTTTTACTTTAGTTACCCTTTAGGTATGGCTGCAACAGTAATGGATAAGTAAATCAGTAGGTGTGTGTACCTGGGTCTGGTTGAGGTTGTATGTCTTTTTTGTGTTTACAACCATAAAACTATATTTTATTGAGGATAAATCTAAATTTGTTTTTTGACTTTAGTTACCCTTTAAATATGGCTGCCACCGTAATGGACAAGTAGATCAGTAGGTGTGTGTACCTGGGTCTGGTTGAGGGGGTATGTCTTTTTTGTGTTTACAACCATAAAACTATCTTTTATTGAGAATAAATCTAAATTAGTTTTTTTTTAACTTTAGTTACCCTTTAAATATGGCTTCCATGGCAATGGAAAGGTAGGTCAGTAGGTGGGTGTACCTGGGTCTGTGTGCGGGGTTGGGGGTATCACCATTTGTATTTATGACCATGAAAAAAACTGTTTTGAAATATCCACATTTGAGCATTGTTACCATTATAGTCTATGGGAAAAAATGTCCGGAAATTCAGCGATTTTCACTTCCTTAGCTAGAAGATAGCACACTTCTCCTATATGCCCTGCACGTCTGTACCGAATTTCATGTCTCTAGCTCAAAAACTGTGGGAGGAGATACGGTCCAAAAAAGCGGAAGAAGAAAACGGAAGAAAAAAAGAAGAAGAAAAAGAAGAAGAAATAGAAAGAACAGTAATTTGGCTTTTTCAAGCCAAATTAATTATCATGCTCTAGGTCTCTGTATCTCAGGGCCACCCTTCCAAGTCACTATACAAAGGCGGAGACAGACTTATTGAGTTTGAGACAACAAACTTCTAGAGCTGGTACCCCACCAGTAAAGGTGGGAGACAATTTTAGACCAGATGATGATAGCATCTCCAAGGGCGGCATGGCAAAAAAACAAGTCCTGTTCTATTTGACTTGATAAGATCTACATTTCGATGAGAACCCAGATCATTTCCCCCCACGTGGATAAGCAGGGCCCTTCACATATCCCACTCTGCTGTAAAACCTCTGGGACTATTTGAGACCAATGAAGGCCCCTAATGCCCCTCCAATGGACTAACACCTGATGAGGCAGTAACACCAAGTTTCTACCTTCGCTGTCCAATTAACAGGTGAATGTTCCAAGATCCATGCCATCACGCACGCAGGGAGGGGGTAAATCTGCAAGTAAAGAAAGAAACCAATTAATACTGCCGCAAATGAGGTTGTATGTAACCCCTGACTTTGTTGGATAACCATCCGCAAATTCTTATAATGCACTCTTCAGTATACCCTAGCACATAGGACTCTGTAGCCCCACCTATCCGGAAAGAGTGAAAGGCAAACTGGGAAGTTGGGACCTTTAATGCCAGCAGCAATCGTTTTTTTACCAAACTAAATTTTCATTAAGCATAGATCTAGATTAGTAGACCATACAAGGGATATATTTGGTCTAAACGGTATCCAAAACCCTCTTGCAGAATTAATCCCTCACGTTTAAGTTGAGTATCTTTGTTAATTTCACTGGGCTCCTTCACTTTTGGAGTAGAGGGCTGTTTTCCCTTTTGAAGTATTAAAGGGCATGTCCACCCCCCAAACTAAAATTTAACCCACTACTGGCCCCACTGTACAATTTAAAAAACTCCTTACCTTACATCCCTGCTTCTTATGGTTCTACTGCAGTTATTGTTCAAAGTTCAGGAAACTTAAGGGTAGGAGCTGTCTTCCTGTGCAAACATATCTGCCTCTGCTCTGTCCTCTCAGATGCTGCTGGCATGCAAAGAGGAGCCCTCCCCCCTCCCTAAAATGTCATGCAGGTCACAAAGCGCAAATGGATTGCAAAAAGCAGCAAAAATGTTTCAGTGTTAAGGTGCATACACACGTGATCACAGGGGCTGATCTGCGATGCATGATGTGTATGCACGGCGGTTTTGGATGATAATTGTGCCATGTGTATAAGCCTTTAGAGTTCTGCTGTCCAGCACACCTCTGTTTGCAGTATTCAGGTTCACAAGTTTGACAATGAGTGAGCTTCTTCATTTACAGAGGTTTGCTGAACAGTGATTGGATAACAGTCTGGAGACTAAGCTACTTTCTGCTACAAATCAGGTTAGGAATTACTTAGAAAGACAAGTCCAATTTCTGGACTAAATACCTTTCAATATGTTATTATTGTGTTACTAGGGCCAGAGAAAACTCAGTAGAGGCTGTTGTGCTATACATAACGATTAAGGAAAGCAGCACACAGAATAAACCAAATATAATAGACATTCCAGAATATAGATATTGCAGGTGTCTCTGAACAACATAAGGATTCACATTTCACTCTGCAGGACATTGACAAGAAAATAAGACATCAGTCAATACTCTTCCCAAGAGGCCAACAGTATAAACAGAGGCATAAAATGAATTCTAAAACTCTCCAACAATTACATTAATGCTCAGGAATGTTAGGCCAGATTTTTGACATAGATTGTAAGCTCTCCGAGGCCGTGACCTCATTCATCACAAATCAAGGAAAGGTGCATAGATTGTGGAATCTGTATATATGATCTGCACACTTTATAAAATGAGCATATTGTTTATTTATATTTTCATCCTATTGTGGGTAATGTGTGCATTGTAAGATTATACAGTGCTACATACACAATGGCTCTTTCTATATATAAATATATCCTTACCAACCCTACACATTGAACATTGGTTGACTTCTAAGAACTGTGCAGTTTGTCCCTTAAGACATAACCTAGTAGCATAAATAATTCTCACACATAACCCAGCAGGTGCTTGATGCAGCTTGTGTAAAAGCTTTATTTCCAATTGTTACATAATAACAGATGGCCTGATTCTGAAGAAAATTTGCAAAATACAACCATAATTCAGCTACAGCACAGAGTTTTGTTTAGCTGCTGGGGGGCTACTGTTCCACTGGGAAATTTATCTAAGAAAAATATGTAAGAAAAACATTATACTTTAATTAAATCAGATTAAAAATGCTCAAGTTAAAGAACAGAAAGACCACTACAGAAATTTTCCCAATTCAAGTATTTTTGACTAGCATCCTTCCTGACTACTGATAAAACTGATCAGTGGCATAACTAGTAATCAATGCCCCCCCCCCCTGCAAAGCTATGATGGGGCCTCTATCTGTGCTTTATCCACAGTGGTTTTCTGGGAGGAGGCTATATCTAGCATAGGAAAAATAAAAAGACGGCCCCCCTGCAGTTGCTCCCCCCGTAGGTACACCCCTGAAACTGATCATAAAATGTGACATCCTTAGGCTTGCTTCACACCACGTTTTTTTTAAAGGACAATTACACTCACCTTCCCTCCGCTCCTCTTCCTTGTTCCTTAGCTTTTACCAAGGGTGAGGACCTGAACCGCTAAGTCCTCACCCCTGGGTTCGCGCAGCCTACAGCAGAATTTCAGAGCAACGCTGCTCTGGTAGGCTCCGCCCCCTCCTCCCCGTCGGCGACGAGGCCAATAGGAAGGCACGCTTGTTGCTTCAGGAGTGACAGGTCTTTGCCTGTAAATGCTGTGATTAAAATTATGATTTCTCAGAATCTACTGCTCAGATTTAAAATCTGAAAAAAGTTTTGGAGGAGTGGAATCTTGCTGTAGCTAAAGGTACTATTTTTGAAAATTCGAGTAAAGATACCCTTTAAGGAAATAATTTATCAAAAGAATGATTCAACACCAATTGTTTGTCATGTACAAAATGTTTTGATGCCTTATTATTTATTACCAACAGATTCTTGTAAAAGTCATTCTGAATTGAGAAAGACAGTTGGATGACTAAGTCCAGTTGATATACTGAATACAATAGATATACCACGACCTGGATGAATGTGAACCTTCACAAGCAAATCTATAGTGTGTTGGTTTAAAGTCACTGTCTATACTGTACATTATACCATTATTTGTAGCGATATGTAGTTATCCATTTGTAAAAGGGGGCACTGTCTTCCATTATGGCATTTAAGGAAGCAGAACTTCCCATGAAAATCATCAACCATGCCTCCCTTTATGTCCTATGTGTAAATGGAGTTGTTATAGTAAAAGATTTTCGCATAAATCCTTTTGCATCAGAGCATGACATCCCATATTGTGTGCAGTTTTTTTGTCTGGAAAGAAAGGAAATGTTCGACACAATACAGCTTTTCGAAGTAAGATTATTTTTACTTTTTCAATGTTGTGAAGTTAGCCCTCAGAAATCTGATGTAACAATAGCACCATCTGCTGGAATTTTAAAGGCACAAATGTTTATCACAAATGGATCACAAATTTATCACAAATTAATGGATTTAGGGTAGCAGACAGCAAAAAAATAGATACTACACAAGGGTAAAAGACAAATAACTAATGGGCAAGTCCACCCCCAAATAAAAATTTTAATCTAGCCTAATTACCCCTAAAACCTAGACTCCACTAGAAGTGTGAGGCTCCAAAATATACTTAACAATACTCGTTCCCTCAGCTGTCTTCTGCTGCTACCGGCAGCATCGTCAGTGATTGGAAAAGCATCGATTTCCTTTTCAAGTCCACTTATATTCGTATTAGTTCTATGTGCAAAAAAAAAGACAAGTTAGGCTGAGGCCACACTACAATGCACCAAATCATGCGTGCAATTGCGAGCGTTATGACACGCGATTGCATGCGCGATTTCTGTGCGTTAGCGTGCATGGTTTTGTGTTTGCTTTTCCGCTATTTTCAAATAGAAAACGCATCTGATTGCGCAAAAAAATGCTTGAACGGAAATGGATGCACAATCACACCTTCATCCGAAATCGCAGGAATGATCGCATTCCTGCGATTTCCATGTTAGCATGAATCGTGGGCGCAATCACAAGCGCAATTGTGCGAAAAACACACAAATGTGGCTTAGCCCTAAGAGTCAGAAGCCTGTCTGGTACTTTCATTTAATGAACAGGTTAGATGATGGTTCTGTAAGAAATCTTAAGGTATCATAGTAACATAGTAATTAAGGTTGAATAAAGACATACGTCCATCAAGTCCAACCTATTCACCCTATTTTTTTTTTATTTTTAACCCTACCTAACAGTTGATCCAGAGGAAGGCAAAAAAAAAAAAAAAACAGCAAAAAGGGGGGGGAAAAATCCTTCCTGACTCCAAACGGCAATCGGAAAGTATCCCTGGATCGACCAGATCTATATGCATTAATACCAGTAATTCTCAATATTTTTTAGTTTTAGAAACTTATCCAGGCCTTTTTTAAATCTATTCAATGAACTTGCCATTACCACATCTGCTGGAAGACAGTTCCACAGTTTCATCGTTCTCACTGTAAAGAAACCTTTCCTAACCTGAAGATGAAACTTCTTTTCTTCCAACCTTAAAGGATGTCCACAAGTCCTCTGATATGACCTATTAGTGAACAATGCACCAGAGAGTTTATTGTATAGCCCATTAATATATTTATATATACTGTATGTATCAGTCTAGAATGTGATATTTAACTTTAGGAAAGCAATATGTTCTTGGGTAAATAGAACTGGGCTGCTTTTGATGGGGTATTATGATTTAAACTTCTAAACGTATACCTTTAGGGAACAAATATAATGAAGTTAGGTCTGCCCCTGCGTGGCTTATTGCTCTGGTAAAAAGGGAATTTGAAAGAAAGGGAGGGGCATTTCAAATCTATAAGTTAGAACAACCCTTCATAAATTATAAAACATGAAATAAGGATTGCAAGAAAGCAATTAAGCTAACTAAAATGTAAAATTGTGTAAAGATAGCCAAAGAAAGCAAGACAAAACCCAAAATGTTTTAACAGATCCCAACCACCTCCGGCTTCAGTTTAACTATAGCGCTCATTAGCATGGTCGGGACTTGTCAGTGGAGCCAACGGTGGATCTTGCGCAAGGTAAATTTCCTTACCTTCATTCCTGGCTCCTTCTAAATTAAAGAACGGGAGGTAAGGCATTTATTTGTAAATAACTCTTGTGCATAGATTTACACTTGTGGTGTTTCGAGAAAATAAAGAAGCTTTTTAAAATACCAGAAGTTCTTGTGATAGATGGTGTGGAAGTAACTTACCGATGAAGATTTATGAGGCTAAACACCCCTCACAAACAATATATTTTCACACCTTTCTCACTTTCAAGTACGTAATGGTCAAAATCTTTCATGTATACATGCAGAATTCTGCACAGTTCTTTGTAGAAATTTGCACTTCCAGTAAATTTTCTTAAAGGAACTCTCTCTCCCGACCGCGAGCCCTATCTTAGGCGCATGCGCACCAATACAAAAGATAGGGCGCGCGATCGGGACAGAACAGCTGTGAGAGCTTGCGAGAGGAGCAGCAGTAAGGTAAGTTCCAGGTCCGCTGAGCGTACTATTATTCACAGGGAGGTGGGAATAAGCGTTCTCACCTCCCTGTGAATAATAGAAACGGATGGTTTAAGTTTAGTGTTCCTTTAAAGGGCATCTATAGTGGGAAAATGAACTTTTTTTTCTTTCTTTCCATGTGTTCTATAATTCCCCACAAACCCCAGAGTGTCATCACTTTGTTTAGATTCCCTCTCTGTCCTGAGATACACCAGTTAGAAGAATACGTGATTGCATTCCTCTCCTCCTACTTGGACTGTCAATCAAATCCCTGTGACGTGATCCCCCCTCCCTGCTCTGTAATAAACATAGAGATAACAGCATTAGCAGGAGGAGAGAGGTAGCTTTGATGGTAGCTAAAAGGCTGCACTTGACCCACCTTCTTGATAAACTTCACTGATTGATGATGGGTCACAAAGAGAGAGATCGTAAACTGTACTGTTCTCCTTCTTCTTCCGTTCTCCAGGACAGCTTGCTTTCTATTGGCCACTGTGCGTGGATGTGTTTTTCAGGATGTTGATCTTTTAACGCCTACTGATAAGCTTGTTGGTTAGCCGGAGTTGAGACATGAAGTAGGTAACAGAGGGGAGGGGGAATGGGGGAGTGCTGCACAGAGATCTTACACCATGGTTAAACAGAGTCACTGACATAGATAGGATTAAGGCAGCACAGAATTTAACTTTGCAAAGGGGCAATGTGTTTTTTTCACTATAGATGCCCTTTAAAGGGTATGTCCACCTTAAAATTCATTTTTTAATATAAGATTCCCCCTGCCAGCCCAGCCCCAACCGCTATATTTATATGTTTAGAAAGCTCCCCAAACACTACTTACCTCCCCTCTTTCCTCTGCCGCGCTCCCGGCCCTCTGCTTGCGAGAAAATGCAAGCAGAGGGGCGGGACCGGCAGTCGCGTCTGTGATTGGCTGAGCGGCAGTCAATCACGGACGCGGCTGCCGGCAGCTCATTTCAGCGGAGGAAAGAGGAGGAGAGGTATATGTGATTGGCCCAGCCCCAACCACATATAAATATAGCGGTTGGGGCTGGGCTGGCAGGGGGTATCTTATATATTAAGGGATTTACACTAGGGGGAGGGAATCCTGAGAGGGAGGGAGAGGGAGGGGGAGAAGGGCTGCAGTACGCATGCCAAAATTCTCCCGGAGGCCAGGTAGGAGGCCGAGTCCTATATGGACTCTGCTATCCTCCTGGTGGGCAGTTTTTGGGACTTTGGGGGGGACTACAGGAGAACCATATGGAGCTGGGATGTGAGGTAAGGATTAAACTACACTACATGATGGGGCCAGTAGTTGGGGGGATTATAGTTTTGGGGGTGGACATGCCCTTTAAAAATAAAAAGCATCAAAGAAGGTTTAAACTTAGACATCTTGTCCAAACCTCCAGTACAAAAAAAATTCCCACTAAATATTGATTTCTCATATGTCCCACATAAAACATTAACCTAGTTGCATCAGTACACACAGAGACACAGCCAGCAAGTAGCCTCATAGTGAACTTTTCCTTTACTGCATTTACTGAAGAACGGGAGGTAAAGGAGCTATGTCTTGTGCATTTCGGCGTGATGCCCTTACTCATAGATTCAAAATGTTCACATCCCTCCACTTAAAAGAAATCACCATATGGATTGGTTAATAAAAAGCTTACAAATTTTAACCCTTTGTACATTCTATTCAATTAAAGATATATAATGTCTCTCATATTTAAAGGGGAAATAAACCTTCCCAGATTTTTCACTTCTTAGCAGATATGGTACTTTTCATATTTAAAGGGATATATAATACCAAGTTATACCGGTTATTTTTTTAAAGGGATATCATATTCCCATTACATTTAAAAACTTACCTATATCATTCAAAAGCATCACATGATTTTTTTTTTCAATTTGTCACACTATACGAATATCTAATAGATGTAGGAGATCCCAACTCTCATTCAACCCTGATTCAGAAGAAATAAAGTACAAGGGACAGAAATGTAGGAGGGGGAGACAAACTACCTCTATAGAACAAAAGAGAGGCATTGCTTTTTATCCTAAATCTTCAAAGAAGGTTTCTAAAGGATCGAATTAGAGTTGAAATGTCTCCTACATCTATTAGATATCCATATAGTGTGAAAAACTGAAAAGTAATTTGAGCCCCCCTCCCAAAAAAAATCATGTCATGTAATACACTTATATGGATGCTTTTGAATAATATAGGTATACATTTTTAGATGTAATGGAAATAAGATATCCCTTTACAATAGCTCATACAGTTTTGGATTATGCTTGTGAAGGTTCTCATTCATCCAGCTCATGGTATACCTGTTGTATTCAGTTAGCAACTAGATATCCGTCTTGCATTCAGAAGGTCCCTAACACCTGGCTGTGATATGCTAATTGGGACTTTCCAGGGTACGTAATTGTCAACACATTCTAGTACTAGTCATTCTGAATTGAGAAAGCCAGTCGGATGACTAACGAAACGTCTTCAAGAACTAAACTTTAAGTCCAGTTGATCTAACTGAATACAACAGATACAATTTTGGATTATATGTTATTATTATTGTGGATTTATATAGCGCCAACTTCTTCCATATCGCTTTATTTTTAGATCCGCTTCTTATTTTCACACCATTTTTTTTTATTTACGGTATTCACATCCTTTTTTTTTATTTTCAGATCAGTTCTTCCATAGTGCTTTATTTTCACATTTATATTCACATCAGGAATATAAGAAATATATATGTTTGAGGAAAGGGATATTTCACCAGCAGCTATGGTACAGTAAGTACCAGTGCAATGAATGGTCAATAATGGGAAGACAAAGAATACAGTGTTCATAGAGACACTGAAAGTACCATTCTTAATTCATATCCCCTCAGGGAATGGGCACTCATGCTACTAAATAATGTCATAAGGACATAGGGTGACCGAATCAGTGGTACTCAGTGGTGGGTAGGACATGAAAGCTTTATTCAAAAAACAACCACTAAAAACATTGTTGCACCAAACACTGATACAAACACATAAATAACTTTATAAAAAAACAGTAGTCCGAGCCCTATAAAAGTCTGGAATAAATCGATAAATAGTACCTAAAAGACAGAAAGTCAGAGTGATAAATGTCTAAAGTGACCAATACTGCCATAAATAACAAACGGAGTTGGTTTCACCCATGATGGATCCTTGAAGAAGACTGTAGATCGCTATGTGGGGAAGACAGGTAAGTAAGTCACTCAATGGACTCCAAAGTTGATCCATCGGCTCGTAGGGCATTCGTCCGCCGAGACCCGTGTCCCAGTACTCCTCGTTACCCCCAGGCAAGTGCGACTTACTCCAATTTACCTCCGGTACTGAGCCAAAGAAGAGTCTCAAACTCTGAACTTCAATAATACCCCGTGACATCAGGGAAGTCAGGTTGTGAGTTCTGTCTGGGGGCAGGCTACAGCGCATCTCCCAACTGTTCCTATCCCCAATCCAGGAGGACTCAAAACCTCCTGAATCATGCAGACTCAAAACCTCCTGCTCCAGGCGTACGAGCCGAGAAGGGGACTATTCACGGGTGTAATAATATATACCAAATAGATCCAGACCATGTGTAAGCTTACTGCAAAGTTAGCATAAAGGAAAGGGCCGGCTACACGTGCACCAAACTAATTGACCGACGTACGTTTCAGGGCCATCTTGCCTCTTCCGGGTCACATGACCAGTGCTCCATTCAGGTTTAAATAGTCTTACTTGGATCCGTGTGGATCAAGGTTGATCCATCGGCTCGTAGGGCATTCGTCCGCCGAGACCCGTGTCCCGGTTACCCCCAGGCAAATGCGACTTACTCCAATTTACCTCCAGTACTGAGCCAAAGCAGAGTCTCAAACTCTGAACTTCAATAATACCCCCGTGACATCAGGGAAGTCAGGTTGTGAGTTCTGTCTGGGGGCAGGCTACAGCATATCTCCCAACTGTTCCTATCCCCAATCCAGGAGGACTCAAAACCTCCTGAACCATGCAGACTCAAAACCTCCTGCTCCAGGCGTAAGAGCCGAGGAGCGATCCATTCACGGGTGTAATAATATATACCAAATAGATCCAGACCATGTGTAAGCTTACTGCAAAGTAAGCATAAAGGAAAGGGCCGGCTACACGTGCACCAAACTAATTGACCGACGTACATTTCAGGGCCATCTTGCCTCTTCCGGGTCACATGACCAGTGCTCCATTCAGGTTTAAATAGTCTTACTTGGATCCGTGTGGATCATATGTAGAAATCCCGGTGGTTGTCATTTTATTCACCAGACCTCCCAGGGACAGCACAAGTGATGTATTTGGCAACAATGTACAGTATAAGCGTAAACAGTAACCATAAGATACTTTATATACAAAAAAGATCAACAGATACTTCATATAAAAAGACAAAGGGAACATGGTTTATCGATACAAAATAATCTACAGGAACATGTTAAACACTAACTCCTCATTCAAACCCTCAGGTGATCGCGAACCCATTATGTATATCCAATCCCAATCTCCTCCTCTTTTGGGTTTTTGAACCCTCTCAATTCCACTCACTTGTAGCATATTCTGATGAAATTCAGAGAAATGCCGAGCTACCGAGCTGAGTGGGTTAGCATTACGGATATCTCGAACATGTTCTAAGGTTCTTTCAGCCAAAGATCTTATTGTTTTACCAATATATACTTTCTGGCAACTGCAGGTTAACATATACACTGCCCCTTTGGTTTTGCAATTAATAAAATTACAGATTTTATATGTCTTATTTTATTTATTTGTGAAGGTATGTCTTTTATTCGCCATAAAGGGACAGGCTTTACACCTTCCACATTTGTACATACCTGTATCTTTTTCCAACCATGTAGGTAATTTTTTATCTTGAAAAAAACTACTGACCACCTTTAAAGGGATCCCTTTAAGGAGGTTGGTAGGGTGCATGCTGTCTGCAAGAAATAATTACTCGCAGTTTGTTTCCTATACATCTAAGTATGGAGTTTGTTCCCCAGTTTTTTGATAGTGAGATCTAGGAATGGGATTTGGTCCCTACTAGATTGACTTGATGGACGAATGTCTTTATTCAACCTTAATTACTATGTTACTATGTTACTATGTTACTATGTTACTATGTTACTATGATAAGTGAATCTAAGATTTAAATCATTCACATTCATTAAAGTAAAGAACCATTCCCATTTCTCCATTGGTCCATCCCACAATATAATTACATCATTGATGTATCTGGCCCACCGACTTATATGGTCTGTGGCCCATGCAATTCCTCCTCAGCAAACAGCTGCCTTTCCCATTCACCAAGGTACAGCCCCGCATATGTAGGTGTGCAGGCCGTAACCATGGCAGTGCCCTGCTTCTTGTGATAGAAACCATTCTCAAATACAAAATAATTGTTGGTGAGGATAGTATCCAACAATTCCATCACCAGACCAGAATTTAGCCTATATTTATCACCCCTAGACCTTAGATATTTTTCAATGGCCAACATTCCTTGGGAATGGGGAATGGAGGGGTATAAGGCTTCCACATCTAGTGTTATAAGGACCGTAGATTCCATAACTTGCATGGAGTCAAGACTCCTTAATAGTGATGGCCCAGTTCGGCGGATTTACCACGTTCGCGAACGGCGGGTATCGCAGATTTTCTGGTTTTCCGCCTTCCGAACTTTTCCGAACCGCATTTTCGAAAATTTTCGAAATTACGAGGATTTCTCGTATTTTTAAAAATACGTGAAAATACGAGAAACCCTTGTAAATTCAAAATTTCGCGGATTTTTCACATTTTTGGACGGAGCAAGCCACATTTTCGGGTCCGTATTTTCGAAGAATCCTCGTATTTTCGAAAAATCCCCGTATTTTCGAAAAATCCCCGTATTTTCGAAGAATCATCATATTTTCGAAGAATGGATTTTGCTGAACTTTCATTTTAATAGGTTTTAATACTTTTAGGGCCTTCGATAGAGTTTGCAAGATTTTTTCATTCACCTTAGCCATAGGGTTATCAGAAACTTTTTCAGATTGATTTATATCCATAAGTTGACGGTAAGGTTCCTTTTTGTAGTACTCTACTGACATGACCACTATCTTACCCCCCTTGTCTGCTTGTTTTATTATTAAATTGTCATTATTTGATAATTCCTGGAGTGCTTTTAACTCGTCAGCATTCAAGTTAGAAACACTATGGGACCCTTCAAACTTGGAGATTTCCTCCTCTACAAGACTCACTGCGGGAGCGGGAGGCACTGCGACTGTCTGGTTTGGGTTTAGTGTAGTTGGGTGCCAGGGGGCGCCTCTGCAATCTGCCCCCAGACGCGGTGTGGTGCTGGACCGAACCCTTCCTTGAGAGGACTGGATCCGGAGTACGGACCGGAAGTGCAGTACCGGGGCAGCAGTCCTATCTTGCTAAGGAGCCGCGTGTTCACCGAGGAATACCGTGTTGGGTTCACTGGCTGTAGGATGACATTTAAGGCTGGGTCGGCCGTCCATTATCTACATTCGTGAGATTGTTCCGTTTCACCTTACTCTTACTTAGTTCTATTGCTACAAACTGTAAACTGGGCTATTTAGTTTCCAGCTGGACTTGGCTATTGCTTGATGCTTTTTGCACAGGACTCAGAATATTGTGAACATTTATTCCAGGCTCCCTATTTGGTTTTATATGTGTGTACTATATGCATATTTATATACTTTTATCTCTTTATTTTTTAGAGTGTATGAATAAAGCTTACGTTTTAAATCTACCACAGATATTTGGGTTCATTTTAGTCCTTATGACAAGGTATAATTATTACAGCGTGAGTGTCCATATCAATATAATAATATTTGGTTGCAATTGGTTATTTTCTATTTTTTTAAGGGGTTATCTCCAACAGGGTCTCCAGATTATCCAGAGCAAATAGCTGGCGTTAAAATCCAGCAGTGGCTGATCCCTATTGGGATTTACTCACATTTGCAAACGCGATATTAAATCGCAAACAGGACTTTTACCCAGAGAGGTAGCGGCTCTGGGTAAATGAGCTTGATAGACTTTAAAGCTAAAAAACTTAACTGAATATTTCTTATATATAAATGTATTAGTATTCTGGAAAATATGTTATAAATGTCTTCAACATGCTTGATGGCATAAGCATACTCTCTTGGAATGTGGGTGGGCTGGGCGACCCCAGGAAGCGACTGATGGCTTTATCCTACATACAATCTGTAAAATCAGACATAATATGTTTACAGAAGACACATCTCTTTCCTGAGACCCTAAAATATATACACAAACCCTGGGTTTCCTGGGCCGCACACAGCATGCACTCTTCCTACTCCAGAGGAGTATCATTGCTTATTACTAAATCTGTAAGGTATAAAATGTATGAGGTTCTGTCTGATAAGACGGGAACCTATGTGTGTAGCTTTAAACATTGATTCTGTTTTATATGTATTGCTTGGTTTATACAACCCTCCTACCGCATCTCTACAACTACTTAGAACAGCAATGTCACCCCCCTGCATCTTTATAACAGCAATGTCATTCTTTCTTAAATACCCTCAAGCTAAATTACAAAGTAATTTAGCTTGAGGGTATTTAAGGATACAATTAACCCAAAATTAGACCGCTACCTACAGAGATACCCCCCAAAAAAAACTCATTTTGGAATTTGCATTACTAGATGCCTGGCGAGCCAATCATCCCTACACTAAAGAATTCACCTGCCACTCTACCAGCCATAATACTCTATTCATAAAAACTATTAGCCACTTGACACAGGGAATTTTTGACCATTCCCCATTAATCTGCACCCTAAGAAAGGACACCCCCCCAGGTATAAGACAAATGAGAATCCATCCCTTTTGGCTTCAGAATTTCCCTGATCCAGATCCAATCCCAACCCACATTGATTTTTACTTCTCCTTGAACCACGGAGAGGTCTCAGTTAACACCCAATGGGATGCATTTAAAGCTGTGCTCAGGGGCCATCTTAACTCTGTTATCACATAAAAAATACAACAGCTAAAGAAGAGAAACACTTATAATTGGCACTGCTAGCTGCTGAAACACAATATGTAAACACTCCCTCCATACAAACAAGTCCACGTGGAATTAAATATTTAATAATGACAGATATAATGACATGACATCTGAAAAAACAAACAGGTAAAGTTTTTTCCTAAAACAGACTTACTTTGAACATGGCAGTCAATCTGCCAAATTATTGACTAGCATAGCCCACAGGCCAACAGACCCAAACATTAGAAATGAATGATACGCAATTAGGTCTAATAAATAATCCAACAGACATTCTCCAGTCTTTTACGAATTTCTACTATGTGCATAGTTCAAGGTTTCACAACATCAACTACTCTATTACCTGGATGCTATGTGGATATCTTAAGAAGAAGTTGAAAAAGTTTTGGACTCTATGAGATCTGGTAAATCCCCAGGACCAGATGGCATTCCAGTGGATGTATATAAAAAGTTTTCCCACATCTATTGAAAACGCTACAATGCATCCTGCTCAGCAACTCCCTCCCCCAATCTATGTATGAAGCACACATTACCCTACTATTAAAATCAAACAAAGATCCCCAAGACTGCGTCTGATTTCACGTCTAAATATTGACTGCACGTTATTAGCTAAAATGATAGCACTGAGACCAAACTGGGTTCATGCCAGGCATGGTACACTGACAAATAGATCATAATAACGCTGGCCCCAGAATTATGTTACCTTTAGATGCACAGAAGGCTTTTGACTGTATTGTGGAATGGCCATATTTGTGGGCTTGCCTGGACAAATATGGATTTGGACCTGTATTTATTAAATGGGTCAAGCTGCTATATGTGCAACCCAAAGTGGACATAAAAGCTAACATCATATGTTCCTCTTTCTTTGACCTTAACAGGGGCACCAGAAAAGGCTGCCCATTATACCCATATTTATTTGCACTTGCCAACGAGCTTTTGGCCATTCAGATCAGATCCAGCCCAAGTATCAAAGGTCTCTCATTGGGAGCGCAAACATCCCTCGAGTCTTTACGCAGACAATTTAATAATATATTTTGCTGATCGCCAAGTCACACTGACAAATGTCTATAATATTATCTCTACCTATAGCCCCTACCCTGGACTATATATTAAATGGGAAAAGTCATGCCTATTCCCTTATAAATGACCAGCTAGTCATCCCCCCATATCAAAACTCTTATTCCAATAAAAACTGAATTCAGATATCTCGGCATCCAAATTACAACCCCTAAACCCCCCCCCCAGAATTTTTTTACAGATCAATATTATATCTCTATAGGACCTAGTCAGAACAAGAACTGGAATATGGAAAAAAGTACAGATCAATCTAATTGGGAAAATCTAATCAATCTAATTAAAATTAACATATTATCCAAATTATTATATGCGATACAGCATAGTATCGTTCACATTCCAATCTCATTCTTGTAACTACCTACCTGTGGTCAACTAGGGTCAAAACAACTGTCCTTCAATGCCCATATGTACGTATATGGCAGGCCTAGCTCTTTCAAATCTAGCGGGTAAACTGAAATATTTCAACAATGGGTCCTGGCTCCTACTCCCAAGCCACAGGACACACCACCACTAATACTACATGATGCTGAATGTTTATTTCAGGCATACTTGCCCCACTCCCCACTGTCCTATCTAGAGGCTCCCAATTATTCAATACTGGGAGGAGGCACTCATATGCATATTCAACAATATAAGATCTGGAAGAAGGAGGAACACATACTAAATCTAACGGGACTATGTGGAGACTCTCCACTCTGAAATAACAAAAGATTTCCTAGGTTAGCTGCCTTTCCTGCAGCACCTATTTGGGAAAAGGCATAATATCTATTTCACAAATAATGAAACAAGGGACTTTCTTTACATTTGCAGAGCTACAGGCACAATACAACTGACCTAATTCCTTTTTATTTAAATGTATACAACTACGCTACTGTATTACTGCTAAATTTCACTCTCTATCATTCAATACATATGCACACCCAATAATTACATTTTTTTCAAAACATAGGGTGAGAAAAGTGGGATCCCAAATTTATTCCTATCTAGACATAAGAGTGCCGAACAATCTATTAATATAATAAACAAATGGATGAGATACATCCCATCCCTCACTATGGAGGAGTGGGAAGAATTTGCTGAATCGCATACTAAGGTGTCAAAGGCTGCAAACAACAATTTGATACAATTTAATATAATGGACCAAATGTACCTGACTCCACATCGTCTCTCTCTCATGTCACCAACGGCATCTGTGGATTGCCCCAAGTGTCATTTTGTCCGGGATGACTTTTGGCACCTAGTTTGGAATTGCCTATATGTCAATATATTTTGGAAAGGTATACAACTAATAATGACTAAAGCAATACATGGACCAGTCCCCTTGTAGATTCCTGAAATAGACTCCTGGTCGACTGTCCCTATTACAATTACTCTTTTATGCCAGACGTACTATGGTTCTGGAGTGGATGTCTCCTAGGACCCCTAAACTTCGTAAATGGAGGGAAATGGTAACTTAAGCTATTGAGTTAAATTAATATATAAACACAGAGGGCGTATAGACAAATTAACAAAAATATGGAAACGATGGTATTAATATATCGGAAGTACGGCAGATGTCTGATCTCTCAAACCCTATATGAGTAAGAAACACAACTGATATATAAGACACATGTTACATATTATTATAAAATTGGAGCTAATGACTATTGTACTGTATTAAAATACCAAGCGAGGAATAAAATTTCCCCTCCCTATCCCTATTTAAATGTTTTAATCTAAATTGTTATGATTAATACCATCTATAAATAATGAAGCAGGTACACAGCAAAAGTTTGATATGTATCTTTATTACAAATGACTGATGATGCTGTAACCATACATGCTTTACTTAAATTAACAAGTTTTTAAAAATGTCTCATTTATGGGGATTTTTAGTTAATTTAGTACTAAAGCTGGGTACACACATTAACGATTAAGCCCCGATACCGTCGGATCCGACGGTATCGGGCTTAATCGTTACGTGTGTACGTTAGTTTCCCGAACGAGCGCGCGGCCGCCAAATGATCGGGTCGGCCGAACGCTCGTTCGGGAAAGGCCGAAAATTCCATCGGCCGCGCTAGACTCCCTATAGAGGAGTCTAGCGCGGCGATGGAAACACACAGTCCCGAGCGTTCTCACATAGGAGAACGCTCGGGACTGTGTTTATCGCATCTTTGAAAGATGACAGACAGGATCTTGCAGATCCTGTCTGTCATCTTTTCATAAATCTTTACAAGTGTGTACCTAGCTTTATTCTAATAATACACTTTTTTGTTTATGGGAGTCTCATTTGCAGGAAATTGTTGTCCTCAGGAGAATCAGAATTTAGAATTTTATTATATCTGTTGTATTCAATTAGATCAACTGGACTTGAAATGTAGTTCTTGAAGACGTTTCGCTAGTCATCCGACTGGCTTTCTCAATTCAGAATGACTTGTACAAGAATCTGTGGCAATTATGTACATTCTGAATTGAGAAAGCCAGTCGGATGACTACAGATACAGAATACAACAGATATACCATGACCTGGATGAATGAGAACCTTCACAAGCTTAGAATTTTATTGTTATAAAATTAGAATTTTGTGTGTGTTCCTAAGATTTCTACAAAACAAAATCATAGAATTAATGAAATCTTTTTAAAATGTAAAAGTTACAGAAGTCTGTTATATGTATCTGTACATGTTTGCTACTTATTGTGGGTTTTTCCAACCAGGACACTTTAATAAACCATGTGAGTGCAAAATTCTGAACATTATTCTGACAGAAAAAGGTAGACAATTTTCAAAACTGTCTGGCACGGAAACGGCTAATACATATAGTTCTTGTTGATCCAGGGATATTTTCTGATTGCCATTTGAAGTCAAGAATTACTTTTTTCCTCCCCTTCACACTGTTTTTTTTTTTTGCTTCCCTCTGGATCTGTTAAGTAGGGCTCTTGAGTAGGCTAAAAAGGTTGGACTTCAAGGACATATGACCTACAACTACAATACTGTGGTATTACCTTAACCATGTTCTGTACCACTCTGCCACATATTTAAAATGTCAAGTTGCAGCTGTCATGTAAATGTTAAACCTTCTGAAATGCAGTTCATTTATTTTGTTGAAATTCCAACCAATTTCAAAAATGTAATAAGTTCACTAATATTTATTTGAAAGTCTACAATGCTTAGTAACAACACATGTGCAATGAATCATGTGCAAGCTAAATATACTTACCTTCGATCCTGGATCCTGGTCAAGTGATTGAAGAACGGAAGGTAAGGAATAGGTCCGTTACCTCCAGGTCTTCAATCACTACTTTAAAGCAATAGTTCACTTTTTGTGTGAACTATTCCTTTAACTAGTGTCATTATCATTGTATGTTCATATCAATCCTCCATTTATTTATAATACATTAAAGGACCCACCCTCTAGAATAGTATCCCCACCCCAGACCCACCACTTTCTATGGAATAAAAGGTTTTTGCGAAAACATTTGTAAGCCTGCCACCATGTCAAGGTAGACATTTTCAGAAAGCAGGGCCCTAACTAACCTAACTAATCTAGCCTAGCTTAACCTAACAAACTCTATCTACTGGTAGCCATGGGAATTTTGTTACATATTGGTCGCCATCGGAATTTCATTACATAGTGGTAGCCATGGGATTTTCATTACATACTGGCAGCAAACTGGCAATTGCATCATAAACTGGTAATCATGGGAATTTCATCACATACTGGTAGCCATGGGAATTTCATTACGTACTGGTAGCAATGGGATTTTCATTACATACTGGCAGCAAACTGGCAATTGCATCATATACTGGTAGTCATGGGAATTTCTTCACATACTGGTAACCATGGGAAGATCATCTCATACTGGTGGCCATGAGAATTTCACTTCATACTAGTAGCCATAGGTTTTTCATTACATACTGGTAGCCATGGGTTTTTCACTACATACTGGTAGCCATGGGAATTTCATGGCCCATGGCTATCAGTAGTCCTTTTCCTTGTGCCAGCAGCTTGGCAGCCAGGAGTATTACACTTATGTATAGTAATAAGATAAAGTAATAAGTAGTTCTGGTATTTTTAAGACCAATTGGACAAACTATAGCAATACCCCAACTCCTATCCACTTAAAGTACCCAAGGTGAGGACCTGAACTGCTCAGTCATCATACATGGGCTTGCGATAGTTAAATAGAAGTACATACTAAACATACACACCTAAAATACTCTAGGTCCCAGTCCGCACCCACCTGTTTCCTGGGTCCAGACATGGGTAATGGTCCTTTTTGCAGAGTGTCTTCCCACAAGCCACAGACACTATTGAGAGGCAGATTGGAATGGACCTAACAATCTGAACTTTAGGTATGTATTACTCGTTTACTATTGTGATCCCAGGGGTGAGGACTGAATGGTTCAGGGTACTGTAATAGGGGTGAAGGTTTTGAGAGCGGAATTGTCCATTAAAAGTTATTAAATTATATTTTAAAACAAAGTAAAACATTCTATGAGTGATTCACCCTAACATGCCTGACCTAAAAATAACTAACAGCATCAAACAAATGATACAGACAATCTCCCTCTGATCATCAGGTGTTGTTATTATTTATCTCGTCTTGCTTACACAAAGCCATAATCACTAACCCCCCCCAGTATCAGAAATTTGCCGATACTGCAGGTTATTGTAAAAGTAAGATGGTGGCCATAGGCAAACGTAATTGCATGATCGCGAAGATAATTTTTTGACCACGTTCGTAATTGTAATGGTTGGCATAAAATTTTCATTCGCTAAAGGCGCACTATCGCTATTTTGTGATATTGTCTTTATACAGTAAATAAGGCTCACTATTTGAAAAGGAGTAGAGCAGGCAGCTGAGTTGTACAATAAGCAGTTATCAGAATGTATATATTTCTATTGTTTAAAATTTTACATCTAGAATTATTGAATGGCTGACGTGAAGTTTGGAGGTATAAAAAAAGGGGGGGCATATAACTAGACTACACTGTATAAGGCATTAATATAATGGTGAGTAAAACATACTTTTTGTAATTAGCTTTTTCTCCAAAAGGTGGCATACCACAATCAGCTCTAAAAAAAGATTGCTAATTAAATTCTGTATTTACATTTTGGATATGCATTACATTTTTAAACTCCTTGCAGATATATCCAAGGGTGGATTTGAAGTCAGTAACCAGTGAGCCAACGTGCTGCCTATTTTGAACACGTACATTATAAAAGGCACACTTCCTAAATATTTTTATTTGATCTTTTCAAGGATATTTCTCCTTGAATACAAAGATTATAGGGTAGAGCAGGGAGTGACCCAGTAGTCTTGGTTTACATTGGTGCCAATGACAAATTTAGAGGAGAGGTGATTAAAATTGACTTGGAGATAGGGGTCAAGTTAAAAGTAAGGACCTCCAGAGTAGTATATTCAGTAATACTACTGCAGCCACGCACTACGATAGGGAGACAACAAGAGCATAGGAATATTAATGTGTGGCTAAGATGTTGGTGTCAGAGATGTTCGAAACGGTTGAGTTTCGTTCCGTTTTCGAAATTTGCGGGAAATTCGAAAATTCTAAAAAAACAGACTCATAGAAGTCTATGGGAGAAATTTTTTGAAAGTTTCTGGCCATTTTGAGGGACAAATAGTAATAGTAGGTTACTGTAAATGACACAGAGACATGGGGAATGGTCTGGGGAACCCGTAAATATAACCAAAACAGTCCGCATTCTATTTTCGTGAGATACAAAAATCGATCATTACTTTCGAGGATTCAATTTTCAATAATCGTCTACGTTCGATTTTCGATAAAAATCAAAAATTCGAAAAGTCTGGGTTCCGTGAAATCCGAAGGTTCTGAAAGTTTCATCGGGACTTCGAAACCCTCAGATTCGGTTCGAAACTAGTTGGTGTAAAAAGGAGGGGTTTGGGTTTTTAGATAACTTGGCAGACTTTGTAACAGGCACTTCAGTTAGGGACAGGCTGCCCCTTGATGATGTTGGCATGGCTTTTGGGTTTAAGCGCATATCCACCCCCAAAAATAAATTTAACCTAGTACTGGTCCCACTGTGAAAAAAAAATTCTAACTTTACATCTCTACTCCTTATGGTTCTCCTGTAGTGTCTGTCCAAAGTTCCAAAAAGTGAAGAGTAGGAGGTGTCTGTGAGTTATCCAGTCCCTGCTGCTTTCTTAACCTTAGTAAGGACTGTGACATGCGCAGGGGAGCCCTTTCCTCCCACCATCCAGATCTATCCATGCTTCTTCTTCCAATTAGCGTTAATTCCTTTTAATATATGGTAGATATTTTTTGCACACACTTAATCGCCGAGTTATTTATATCACCCCAGTCTATGATTTTTTAATAGCATAACATTGGTTTCCTAAAGTTAAATGTCTTATTAATACTGTGTCTTTTTTTGCAACACATGAAATACAAAATATCAATATCTATTTAACAATTATAACAATACAACATATGATGATCACTATTCCCTAAGCTTCCCATTACATTAATCTCCATAATGAGATATTACTAAATCCAACAAAGCATCTTTCTTGTACTATCTGTGTCAGAAAATGCTTGTGCAGTAAGTTTAGGAACTTGATACCTATTGAGGTGCTGGCAGTTCCACTACTCATTGTATTTTTGTCAGGGTAAAAAAATCTTCCATGACTAGAATGAGCCCTAAACGTGTGCACCACCCTCCAACCCTAACTGCCATGTTTATAACTTAAAGGGTAACTGTGGTCTCAAATTTTTCCAAACTAGTAAGAATTATATAAAAAGCCTTCCATCACACCTTCAAAATAAAACCTAAATCACATCTCTAGATAAAATTTGTGAGAAGTTATTGCTGGAAAGGTTCATCAATGTAACTTCCTGGTTGAACTCTTCCTGTTTTTAGCCATGTGACCAGATTTTATTCATGTGACCAGCCTGTCTGCATTTATAGGCTTCCCTTCTCAACTGTCAATTTTTTCCTCAGGTACTTCCTGATTTCCCCAGCAAAAAGGATCGAGTGAGCATGCTTCTCCCCCGGAGGAAAAGGGCCGGCAGAGGTCAGGTGATGTCACTCAACCTACTGGAAGCAGGAAGTTTGAATATTCACCCCAATGTAATTTCTCACAGGCTCCAGCCAGAGATGTGATTGTTGGCTCAGTGTAAAGGAAATACTGCAGGCTTTCATTTAACCCTAATTTGTTTTGAGACCACAATTGCCCTTTAAAAAAGTACACAGAAACAGAGTTACCAACCTTAATTCCCTCTGCCTCTATTGCTACTTTTGGTAACAGAGTAGCAATAGGGGCCGGACCGGCAGCCGTATCTGTGATTGGCTGCTCCAAGGGAATGAAGGTGGGTAGGTTTGTTTCTGTGCACTTTTTAATGTTATAAAACTGGTGGTTAGGTTTTTTGTTTTTTTTAATAACATTAACTGCAGCGATAGATGGATATGGATGGAGGGGGGAGAGAGCTCCTTGCACTACAGAAAATGTTTTTTTTAACATTAACTGTACCGCCGAGGGAACAAGGTTAGGCAAGTCTATTTTGGCAACTTTTAAAAGGTAAAACTCTAGCGTTTAGGGGTTGTAGGGGGGTCCCCTACACTACAGAAAAAGGTATTTTTGCCACAAACATTCATGAAAAGTGGAGGGAGGGGGGCTCCCCTGCGCATGAGTCTTTCAAGAGGACACAGAAGTAGCAGGCACCGGATGACACACAGAGAAGCTCCTACTCCTCACTTTTTGGGACTTTCAGAAGGTACTGCAGGAGAACCATAAGCAGCTGAGGAGTAAAGGTAAGGATTTTTAAACACTACACAGTGGGGCCAGCAGTGGGTCAAATTTTAGTTTTGGGGTAGACATTCCCTTTAAACTATTACACTTCTAATATTATACCTTTGGAGAGCAAATGAAAAAACAAAAAGAGGTCCGCACCTGCGTGACTTAATGCTGAGGTGGAAAGGGAAATGGAAAGAAAGAAAATACATTTAAAATCTTTAATTCAGAGGGAACCAACCCCAGAAGACCAACCCAAAATATTTTTTAATTATATCAATAGCAAAAAGATGGGGGATCATTACATAATGAGGCTAAGATGGCTATAAGGGATGCAGAGAAGGCAAATGTGCTAAACCATTCCCCTCCCCTGTATACACTTTAATGCAACCTAGTCCTAATAATAGATAATTTAGTAATAAGAAGAGTTTAAAAGAATATTCATTGGCTAACAGAGGGTATGGTACAGAAACAATTAGGCAAAGTTCATCTTAAAAAGGCTCCTGGACTTTATAAAATACTTTCATGGCTTAGGCTCGGTAGATACAAGCAGATTTTTTGGACAAACAGACCGATATTTTTGTGTATTGGTTGGTCATCTGCGTTGTTGCTATCTGGATCATCCTAATGGGCGATCAGACATGTCAGTAAATCCCCACTGATCGTACAGTCTCCAATAGACTGCCCTTTTCAGTTGCGACCACAGACGGAGATGGTTGCCGCGACCAACAGTAATTTCTTCTGTCCGACAGTTTGCCCTGAATGACCAAAAATTTGTCTGCGTGTTCCAAGCCTTAAAAGACCCCCATAAGCCATTAAATCTGTGAAGTCGTTGTCACCAAGGCTGTCCTCAAAAGTATTGCTTTATGGGCCCCAGAAATGATGGGGTGGCCCTGGCAACACTAATGCTAAACTTCTTTCTATTGTTGGGTTGTGATAAAGGTAGCCAGAACTCTTTGTGTGGTCCACCAATTAATAGGGAAACCAGCCTGGCTGGACCCTGTGTAGCCCAGACCCCTCCCATGTAAACCATCTGCTGTGTGGGAGGAGAGAGGCAGGACCCAAACTAAAGCTGCAGTGATGTCTGACAACCTCCACCTCACCATGACACCTCCCGATGACAGCCATACACCCTCCGATAAACACCCCATGGAATAGAGAGGACACGAGACCTCCCAGTGACAGCCACACACCCTCCGATAAACAGCCCATGGAATAGAGGGGACACGAAACCTCCCCCAATAATAACGATAACCAGAGACAGGAGACACAGAGGAGGCGGCGGGAAGAGAGAGAGAGAGAGCAGATCCCGCGCTCCAGCCAATGAAAGTCCAGTCTCCGGCTGTGACATATGCAGCAGGCAGAGTGTAGCCGGAGAGAGCTGAGGGGGTGGGGGGGAGATAAAAATGGCAATGTCTCTCATTCAAACGTGCCGCAGCCTCGCTCTCTCCACCTGGCTCCTGTCTTTCTGCTTCGTCCATCTGCTGTGCTTGGACTTTACGGTGGCCGAGAAGGAGGAATGGTACACGGCCTTCGTCAACGTCACCTACGTGGAGCCGGCGAGCGGCCAATGGAGGAGCGAGAAGAGCGAATGCGGGAGATACGGGGAACAGTCGCTAAAACAGGATGCGTGGGGCTCGGCGGTGCTGCCCTCTTCCCCGCAGGACAGGCTGGCGTGTGACCCGTCCACGAAGTTCTCTGTGCCGGCAAATGGCAGCCGGTGGGTAGCACTGATCCCCAAAGGGAACTGTACGTTCAGGGATAAAATCAAACACGCCGCCTTGCAGAACGCCACGGCAGTGCTTATCTATAACGTGGGCTCCAGCAATGCCAATGACACCATCACCATGCCCCATCTAGGTGAGTTCTGCTTGGGCCAGTCACTGGCTACTTCCCCTTTCATTGCCCATTGACTGTCAGGCTTGGGAAGTCCTGTTTAGATTAGACCAGAGCTGCCTGTCTGAACAGAGATCCCAGGGATGTCCAACCTGTGGCCCTCCAGGAGTTTTGGAAACTAGAAAGGCTGCAACTCAGTATACCTTGGAAGCAGAATGCTGGAAGTTGTAGTTTCTATATATTACCTGTTATGGAACATGTGATGTCCAACCAGTGCCTCCCCAGTGTTAAAGGAAACTAAAGGTGGCCATACACCTGCACGCATGGAACCCCCCATACACAGCAGGCCGTGCGATTGGTATCGGCTCCCTCTATTAAAAGTAAAGGGAGCCAATAACGACAGATGGAAATTTTCCATCTTTCCCAATCGATCGGAGTGCTGACTACAGTCGTTCGTCGGCATCCCGATTGGTCGGGAATATCCCCTACACACAAGCGATAATAGGTAAATCCCGTTGTTCCCGCTCGTGTGTATGGCCACCTTTAAGCTAAAATGTAAATGAGCCTGAAGGGATTCTATAATCCCAAAGAAGCAACAACTTTTATCTCTGAATTTAGCAGCATTTTGGTAAAATCTAACATCATTCTTCAGTTATAGTCTTTCCAGGATTTAGCAGACCCTTCTTATGAGGAACAATTGTTTTTCTGACTGCATAATCTGCATAATAATGAAGTCACATGTTGCAACTGGGTGTCTGTGTTCCACCTTATTAGAAGGAAGGTAACAGAATGAGCTGTATGTAAACTACAGAATTAAAATGATTCCTCCACAATGCTGCTGATTTCAAAAGTGATACATATAACATTTATTAGAAATTCTGTAATATATATTTGAGAATCCACTGCATTTTAGTTCTCCTTTAAAACTCCAGCTATGGCCTTGGCACATAAATACACATACTTTTATAATCTGTCAGTATATGCCAAGGGTGTCCAACCCGTGGCTCGCAGAATGTTAGAAAACTACAACTCCCAGCATGCCTTCGTTTGTAGCACATCAGACAAGACTGGTGTATGCAATTGTTTTTTGTGTAGGTTCACTCCAGCTAGAGAGGAATAGGTTGGGAATATTTATTGGAGCCATTTATACAACTCTGGAAGCCAAAAAAACATTTTTGGTAGCTGGGCTCCAGTTTGACACTCTTGTCCTGATCTCCAACCTGTAGCATGTGGGTTGGACTGGAATACAGTTTGTTCTTTTGGAAACCATTTTGCCTTTTTAAAGATATTTAGAAGTGGAACAGTCTGCAGAAGTTTGGCACAGCTAAGAAAATTGCATCCTTCGATGGCATATGGTGCAGGGATCTGAAAAGGAGATATGATTAACTGCCAAAGTAGAACTGTTCTTTGAGGTGTTTAACCTTGGGTAGACTGTTCCACATTAATTGTGCAGCACCCAGGAAAGCACTTGGCTCTTTTAGTCATTATTTTCAAGGATTGTTTCACATTAATATTGATATGCTGTGTGAGAGCTGAATTGATTGGTCCATTGATTTATTTACATTTAATTCAACTTTTACCTTAAGTGTGGGTGCCTGCTATGTTTGCAAAGCAATTACCTTTTAATTGTGCAATAGTATGTTTTTTTCAGGCTGATCATATCATATGTAGTTGAAGGATGTCTTTTGTTATTGTGAACTGTCATATTTAAATGGTTGTGTTTCTAAAGGAATCTGTATCTCGAGGGTAGCAGCTACATGAGCTCAATATGGTACACTGGAAAAATTTGACATCCTTATTCCATATGTCTTAAGGCATGTGCAAGCTCTGACAGTTACTGCTATTATCCATTCATGAGTTATTTAGTAATATCATGCTGAATGAACATCATATAGACAGACTTTTCAAGGGTAAAGGGTCTAGGGTAGTTGTTTTTAATACTGACTAGTTTATTGCATATTTTGAAAACTAAATTTCTAGTAGTAATAGTCAATGAATTATAAACTTTACTGTTACGGTAATTTATAGACATTATAAGACATCTGTAGTGGAGAAGGCTGGATGCTGAGACTCTCAAGGGAATCTGGAAGGTTAGCAACACTGAGCTTCTGCCTGGAAACTATAAACATTTGGTGCAGTAAGGAACATCATATGAATTCCACTAATAATTAAGCATTTGAAAACTATGGTGTATTTTTTACCCCAAGATACAATAGATTTAATTACTTAACCTTAATCTCTGTATGTGATGTTTACAGAATTGGATTTATCCCACATTGTTTTTTCACAAAAGGAAAAATGAACTGTTATCAGGCAAACTGTTTCCAGTAGGTAATGAAAGAGATATATTGCTGAATGATAGGGACTGTTCACCTTCAGCAGTGGCATTTAAAGGCAAGATGATAAACATGGAAAAGGCTTCCAGCTTTTAAAAACATGTCATGTTTGTTACTATATTTAACAAGGATGAGACTGCCATTACTATAATTAAACCTAGAGGATATGGTCTACTTTTTAAAGGGATATATTTCACATTGAAATTAAGAGAAAACAAAAATATAACTTTTGTGATGATACATTTTTGTTATTTATATACTAGTAATAGAATTTTAAAAACCATGGCTTTAAAGTCTTCCTTGCCCTGTTTGGAAATGGCTTATTTTGATAAACTGCAGTTTATTTTAGAGTGACTAAAATGTAAATATTCCAATCTGTAGCATGTAGGCCACACCAGTGTGATTTCTCTTGCGCTAACATTCACGCTTGTGATTTGTTAGCATGTGAGAATCGCTGCACAGTGCATGTCATCCATTTTTGAAGTGCATGTGATCACAATTCTTTTTTGCAGATCGCATTCTCTATTTCATGGATTGTAGTGCAAACGGGTGGTAATAGTGTGGTCTCAGCCTTAGTGTGTGTATGTAGATAGGTAGATAGAAAGACTTGTAATGATGCACTCCATTTGACTTGGAAGTCAAATTTATACTTGAGTATAAACTTAGAAATTGTACCTTTTTAAAGTTATCCTGAAAGTCTCCCCTCAGCTTATACTCTGGGCTGATCTGGATGCTTGAAAGAGTAGCTGGACAAAATTTCTTAAAACCCTGGGAAAACAAAATCTGTACTCTGTGCAGAATGCTCTTGATTTTGGTGGGTTAGACAATTGTTGTCCTGCTCACTTATAGATCAGCCCAGACTGCAATGGAAAGCAAAAATAATGGGAGAAGTAACAGGATTCAACAAACAGGCTGCACAAAAAGTTATGCAGGGCACATATGTGTATGGGGCTGTGTATGGGGCTTTCTGTGGGTCTGGGCTGTGTATGGGGCTTTCTGTGGGTCTGTCTGTGAGAAAGTCAACCCTCGGCTTATACTAGAGTCAATCAGTTTTACTAGTTTTTCAGGTAAAAACAAGTACCTTGGTTTATACTCGGATGGGCTTATACTCATGTTCATATACACACACAAAGACAACATAACTATAATTATACACCATTAAATTGAATTGAAGCACTCAAAAGCATATACCAAAAGTGAAAATCAATCTATATATACCCAGCAAATTCCACCCCTAGAGCCATCAGGTGTTTGGTATATTGATCCAATTCTGTTCTCTTACTCTTAGAACATGATTGTTGATGATACGTTACTATTAGAGTATTCTGTGTGACAGTATCCTGTGTCTAGATTGATACACTGTCGTGATTATTTTAGATACTTGTTGCTGTTTATATGGTGAAAGAAACACTATGTGTATATTTCTATGACTGGCTTTCTTTATATGTGTGTTTTTTATATGGGCACTTTTTTGTACATGTTTAGTCCTGTCTCTGTGAGGTTTTCGGCGTATATAGGGATTTATTTCCTCTGTTAGTGTATTCCTAATGGCAGCCCAGTGGGCGTAAATGCGCTTGATAAACCCTGCTTTACTTAATCTCTTTACAAGTTATTTTGAGTGCTTCTTTGATTTATGGCATTTTATAGTTCTTTTAGATTGAACCAAGGCAATATTTACATTTAAAGAGAATTGCAGTCAATTGAATGTATGAAATATATAAGGATGTGATGTACAGTAACTTGTTACAATATGACTGCCCAATAGAGCTTGAAAAAGGGACTTTAGTCCAGAAACATCACTTGTGGAGCGTAGTGTATGAATAAAAAGCATTATAAAAATATTAATTGAGTGCTGCTGGTTAAAGGGCATCTCCACCCTTGGTAACAACTTTTAATATATTGTAGGGCATGTCGTCCCACCCCCAACCTCTATATTGGCACTACTTACAGCCCCTCATTCCAGAGTTGCTCTGGTCCAGAAATACAAGCAGGGGGCCGGACCAGCAGCCACGGCTGTGATTGGCTGAGAGGCTGCCAATCACAGCCGCGGCTGGCGGCAATAGAGAATGCCGTGGGAGCGAGGATCTGTAAGTAGAGTTTGGAATCTATTTTTAAAATGCCAATATAGCGGTTGGGGGTGGGAGGGCATGCCCTACAATAAACATAAAGGTTTTTACACTGCATGAACGGCAGCCAGGGAGGGATTGGGAGGGAGGGAGGAGGGGAAAGGGCTCCCCTGCCCATGTCATGCTATAGTTTAGTGTGTATGCAGTCGGGAGATGTCTGAGAAAGCAGCAGAGACATGCGATTGTGGGTAAGTTTTCCTCCATGTTCCTGAGGAACTGTGGTCCAAAAATGACTTTAGGTAAATTGATAGGAATTGCTCTACTGAGTTTTTGCAATTTATTTTCATTGTTTATTTTACATAGTTTTGAAGATATTTACATTTTTGTGTGTGATATGGCAGCAGCATTACCAGGTCCCGTGCACTTCCTGCTTCCTGCTCTGAAACACGTCAGTCAATCTGCCCTGTCTCCTCCCCTTTGCAGCCCCCCTGGTCCCTCCCACTCATGAACCCCATGGTCCCTCCAGTTGCAGGCCCCCCTTGGCCCATTCCCTTACAGCCCCATGTGGCCCCGCCCACTCGCGGGCGCCATGGCCCCGTCCGCTTACAGGTGCTGTTGGCCGCTCTGACCCCCCCCTACAACCCCCCCCCCCAAAAAAAACCTCTGTGGAAACAGCCTTTTCAGGCAGAGTGAGAACATAGTGAGAGAGAAGGGCTGTAGATTCCCTTACCTTCTCTGCAGCTGCAGGTCCTTCACACAGCAGAGAGGAGGAGGGACTTCCTGTCTCCCTCACACATTGAGGGAGTCTGAGGCTGTGCTCGCCGGCGGCACTGTGCAGGTGAAGCCTTAGGAAAGTCACATGTCAGCCTCCCACCCATTAACTTTCTGGTCAGTCATTTCTTAATATCTTGGGCTGTGGAGCACATAGAGAGGTGGTTGATGGCTCGTTATAAATAATCATTCACGCTATGATGGATTGTAGCATTTGTTGTGTATTGTTTTTAACCTGAATAAAATGATAAATTATTGAAAATGATTTTTATTATAAAACTATAAAATTTAAAGAGGGTGTGTACTTCCTGTTTCTCAAGACTGTATGGGTAACATTTGGTACCTTGCTTTTACAAAACATGTATTTTATCATTTTCACTGTAGATTTATTGCATTGGCTCTCATCCGCAAACGCAATTGTGAGTCACTTCTAAATTAAAGGGCATGTCCACCCCCCAAACTAATATTTTAACTACTGGCCCCACTGTACAAAAAAGAAAAAATCCTTACCTTACATCCATGCTCCTGTGGTTCTCCTGTTCTGCCTCTTTAGAAGTGCAGGAAACTGCTGGGTAGGAGTGTCAGTGCCCCTTCCTGTGCCTGTATCTTGGCTAGCCTCATCAAGGTATGAGCATGTCAGTTGAGCTTTTCCCCCCTTCACTCCTTCCCTCGATCACTCCATGCCAGGGAGTAATGTAGCTTTAAAAGCTTTTGGGACAAAGCAGGGGATACCCTCACCCCCAACTGCTATATTTGTTAATCTAAAATCATTGTCAATCTCTATACAACCCTCGATCCTGCGCTGTCTGCAGTGAAGTCAGTCGCGGCTGTGATTGGCTGCCTCTCAGCCAATCACAGCCGCGGCTGCCAGTCCGGCCCCTTGCTTGCAGTTCCGGCGGGCAGGGGAGCTGGACCAGAACAGCGGAGGATCGAGGAGTTGTAAGTAGAGATTCACAACGATTTTAGATTAATGAATATAGCGGTTGGGGGTGGGAGGGTATCCCCTGCTTTGTCCCAAAAGTTTTTATAAAGGGTGGACATGCCATTTAAATGCTAGTTCTTAACAATGTATAATACCTAGAAAGAGAAGAAAATAGCGCCACGTTGCCTAGACTATAAATACCCTGATTAGACTCATGTGGCATAAATCTTTTTAAGCTGTCGTACATGTGTAAACCAGCTGTACTCTTTAAAAAGAGTTTTGTAGAGATAAAAATTGGTGTCCTTGTCTATAGCATCTATTGCAACATTCATTTCCTGGATTGTTTCCATTACAGAATAAAGCTTGGAAAAAAAAATCACTTCTTATTATATGTTAAGTCTTGGCAGTAGCTGAGCAGCCTGTGATATACTAGGAAAAAGGGAAGCAATCGGGAGACCTTTTTTTTTTTTTTTTTTTTTTTTTTTTTAACACTGAAGAACATAATGCTCATTGCTCCCTACAGTTTTTAATTTATCTGCCAGGACAGATTACTTGACTATTTTGGCAGATGCCTCAGTTTATCTTGGGTTAAAACAGCTTGATCTAAAGAACATCAGTTTTCTGTACCACACTACGTGGTAGTAGAGTAACAGGTAAAATTACTGTACAGCTGCTAGTATGGACTAAGCATATTAGCTTCAAAAAGAGCAGTCTCAATATGAATTTTGGAACAATATTCGGTTGGCAGTAGCTACCGGTAAGTCTGGGGCCCCACTGCAATGCACAATAAACACATTACGACTTTTGTCGTATTTCACTGCGGTTGTATGCCCTTTTTTAACCTGTGCTTGCCTTTCCTACAATGGTCCTAATACCGAAACAGATCACCCAAAATGGTAATAGTATGCATTCTGATATTGAACAGTAATGCAGCGGGGCCAAGTGCATTGCCAGTTATTGGCATGCGGGTCACAAAACGCAACCCAAATCAAGGTAGTGTGGTCTAGAATAAGTACAGTGAGTGGATGATGTCAGCAGCCTTTGTTCCCACCTATGTTTCATTTTAATCTAAAAGGTTCAGTTATAGGGCATGTACCGTATGTATAATTTTATTTATAAAGCGCCACTTGGGTACGTAGCGCTGAACATTAAAAAATACAGAGTATACAAACAAGGGGATAAGTGAAAGCCATTATACAGATAGATAAAAATTAAATTAAATACAATTTCACACATCGGTGTTAAGAAAACATATATGTATAAATTGTCCCACTCACATGCCCCATGGCCCCACCCTCACTGGCACCTCAGACCCATACCCCTCCTACAGAAAACTGAGTTTAAACAGCCAGGATCAGCAATTTTAAACTTTCTGTCTGATTCTGCTTCTGCCTGAAAAGGTTGTTTTAACAGTTTTCTGTGTGTGTGGGTGGGGGGATGGGTATGAGGTGCGAGGAGCCACGGGGGCCCCATGTTGAGCATGGGCAATCCTGCAGATTCTGTCTGCCATCTTTGGCAGACAGTGTGTACCCACCTTTAGATTTATGGCAGGGATAAGAATCTCAGAGCTGACTAACAGGCTGCTTGTTATGTTAAAAGCCGGGCAGCAGCTTTTATTTACTTGCTTAGAACTGCTCTACTCTGTTTGTTTTAGCTGAGCTCCTATTCAACCTCCTTTTCAGTATGTTCAGAATTGTTGCAGAGTATGGAGCATTCCATGCAATGTTGTCCAGTGACAATGTTGCAAATTGCAGAAGCTTAACGTAATAAAGATGAGGGAAAAAGGAGCTCAGCTAAAACAAATATCATAGAGCATTTCTAAACAGTTAAAAAAAAGCGACTGCATGATTTTTTGCTCCAGGTTGCCAAGAACCATTTTTCAGTCACCATGGCTAACTGGTGGGATTTGTCCAGCCCTGTGTTAAAATGTCTTATTTCACAGGTGATCATAATAAAGCGCTTGGGTGGCGCTTTTTGTAATACGTCTGCTTCCTAACCAGTAGTTATTTAGTTTGCTCCCAAAAGCAGTCTCCATCATTAAATAGCTATAAAAAGTGTTACCACCACAAAACCACAATTGTTAAAACACTTAAGACTATGCAACCCGAAGTTACAAACCTCCTTTTTCTCCCTTTCAGTTTATTTCCATTAACAAAAGTCAGTCATGTCCATGACAGATTACATCATGGTCTCAGTTGCCCCCCTCTGCACATGTGCAAGTTTGTAAGGAGCGTGTACTGCATTACAGGTAGCCAGCAAATTTTCCCCGGCGGGGAAGTGGAACTTTGTTATTGTGTCCATTGATGTAGCTATATTATTAGTACCCAGTATTGGTCGATCATCACTACATGTAAGGAAGCACATTAGCTCTTTTATTAGATGATTTTATAAGGTCATTTTAAGATTTCTATTATTGATCTGTAACACAAGGGTTAATTTCATAATATTAAGACACTGCTTTTAATTGAGTTGATTGTTTGTATAATGTTATGTAAACGAAGTCCCACCCATTGTATAAAAAGGTGAATGTGGTCACTTGGATTTCAGGCGTGAGAAAGGGTGGGGTACTGTCTGAAATGTTGGCTTTTTTTTTTTTGCACTATGAGCGAATAAACTTGAACAATTCTTTTGCAACTATCTGTGAGTATCCCAGGTTTTTTTTTTCTTTTTTCATTTTATCTGTTGTATTCAATTAGATCAACTGGACTTGAAATGTAGTTCTTGAAGACGTTTCGCTAGTCATCCGACTGGCTTTCTCAATTCAGAATGACTTGTACAAGAATCTGTGGCAATTATGTACCCTGGAAAATCCCAATTAGCATATCACAGCCAGGTGTTAAGGGTGTGATTAGATAGTGGCTAAGAGGTGCATATATGGACTCCCAAAGATACATAAGGAAGGGGCCCCACTAAGACCTATAGTCAGCAGCATCAACTCGGTAACATACAAGGTGGCAAAATATCTAGCTAACATCTTAGGACCTTTGGTGGGAAGTTCTAAGCATCACATCCAGAACTCTCAGGATTTCACCAACAAGATTGAAGATATAGTACTCGGTGTAGAAGAAACTATGGTGTCCTATGATGTGACATCTCTCTTCACTTGTATACCCACCAAGGAGGCTGTTGACATGGTGAGAAAACGGCTGGGCCAAGACAGCACTCTTACCAGCAGAACTGATCTCAACCCAGAACAGGTGTGTTCCTTGTTGGACTTGTGCCTGAATACCACCTATTTCAAATACAGGGATAAGTTCTATAAGCAAAAACATGGATGTGCTATGGGATCTCCAGTTTCACCTATTGTGGCCAACCTTTACATGGAGGAGGTAGAAACACAGGCGCTTAATACCTTTAAGGGCATAGCACCCAGCCACTGGTTCAGATATGTTGATGACACCTGGGTTAAAATCCACCAGAAGGAAGTACAAGCTTTCACAGAACACATTAATGCGGTGGACCAAAACATTAAATTCACAAGGGAAGAGGTACAAAACAACAAACTGGCTTTCTTGGACTGCTTGGTAGAAGTTAAGGAAAATGGTAAACTGGAAGTAGAGGTTTACAGAAAACCAACACACACAGATCAGTATTTGATGTTTGACTCCCACCACCCTTTAGATCACAAGCTGGGGGTCATCAGAACCCTGCAACACAGAGCCGAGAACATCCCCACTAGCACAGAGGCGAAGGCTAAAGAAATGAAACATCTCAGAGGAGCCCTTAAAACTTGTGGATATCCAGACTGGGCCTTTGTCAAAAGAAGTAGAAGGAAAGAAAAGAACACGAATACCAACAGTGAAGGGGAAAAGCAAGACAGGAGGAAGAACATGGTCATCCCATATGTAGCAGGGGTCTCCGAGAAATTAAGAAGAATTTTCAAAAAACATCGTATCCCTGTCTGCTTTAAACCGAACAACACACTGAGGCAGCAATTGGTACATCCGAAAGACCCAATACCAAAACACAAGAAAAGCGACATCATATATGCAGTGCAGTGCAGTGAAGAATGCTCTGATTTGTATGTGGGGGAGACCAAACAGCAACTGCATCAACGTATGGCCCAGCACAGAAGAGCCAATTCCTCGGGTCAGGACTCAGCCGTGTATCTGCATCTTAAGGATAAAGGACATACCTTTGAAGATTGTAATGTTAACATACTGGCGAAGGAACGTGACTGGTTCAAGAGAGGTGGGGGGGTTCGACACCAACTGTCTGCCATGTACAATGCTGTGCAAAAACATGGATGTGCTATGGGATCTCCAGTTTCACCTATTGTGGCCAACCTTTACATGGAGGAGGTAGAAACACAGGCGCTTAATACTTTTAAGGGCATAGCACCCAGCCACTGGTTCAGATATGTTGATGACACTTGGGTTAAAATCCACCAGAAGGAAGTACAAGCTTTCACAGAACACATTAATGCGGTAGACCAAAACATTAAATTCACAAGGGAAGAGGTACAAAACAACAAACTGGCTTTCTTGGACTGCTTGGTAGAAGTTAAGGAAAATGGTAAACTGGAAGTAGAGGTTTACAGAAAACCAACACACACAGATCAGTATTTGATGTTTGACTCCCACCACCCTTTAGATCACAAGCTGGGGGTCATCAGAACCCTGCAACCCAGAGCCGAGAACTCTGTGTTGCACAGAGGCGAAGGCTAAAGAAATGAAACATCTCGGAGGAGCCCTTAAAACTTGTGGATATCCAGACTGGGCCTTTGTCAAAAGAAGTAGAAGGAAAGAAAAGAACACGAATACCAACAGTGAAGGGGAAAAGCAAGACAGGAGGAAGAACATGGTCATCCCATATGTAGCAGGGGTCTCCGAGAAATTAAGAAGAATTTTCAAAAAACATCGTATCCCTGTCTGCTTTAAACCGAACAACACACTGAGGCGGCAATTGGTACATCCGAAAGACCCAATACCAAAACACAAGAAAAGCGACATCATATATGCAGTGCAGTGCAGTGAAGAATGCTCTGATTTGTATGTGGGGGAGACCAAACAGCAACTGCATCAACGTATGGCCCAGCATAGAAGAGCCAATTCCTCGGGTCAGGACTCAGCCGTGTTTCTGCATCTTAAGGATAAAGGACATACCTTTGAAGATTGTAATGTTAACATACTGGCGAAGGAACGTGACTGGTTCAAGAGAGGTGTTAAGGAGGCCATTTATGTGAAAATAAAGAAACCAAGCCTAAATAGAGGTGGGGGGGTTCGACACCAACTGTCTGCCATGTACAATGCTGTTTTAACACCTTGCTCTGGGCATTCCTATAACACCTCTTAGCCACTATCTAATCACACCCTTAACACCTGGCTGTGATATGCTAATTGGGATTTTCCAGGGTACATAATTGCCACAGATTCTTGTACAAGTCATTCTGAATTGAGAAAGCCAGTCGGATGACTAGCGAAACGTCTTCAAGAACTACATTTCAAGTCCAGTTGATCTAATTGAATACAACAGATATACCATGACCTGGATGAATGAGAACCTTCACAAGCTTTTTTCATTTTACTTTTTTTGTTTTATATATAATTTTTTGGCTGGGAGCAATGCAGGCAAACCTGGGATACTCCAACACAGAGGGAGTATTGTAACAGCCCATTTGTGACATTTGTACAGATCTTTACAGATCTGTTGCGGGTTTGGGAGAGTAATCTGCATATGGGCAATTCATAGTTGGGAGGGTGGACAAGTGGGAGCCAGGATGATCCAAGGTAGTCCCACAAGTATTTCTTGCCTGGGACAGACTAAATCTGTTGAGGCCTCAAATAAATGTAAAGTAAGCAAAGTTTTCTGTCTGCATGGATCCTTGTCCTGCACAATCTCCTCTGTAACTAAGCAACTGATCATTTTAGAATTAGCCAGCCAAAGCTCTCAGCAGAAATAGAATAAAAAATATTTAATATAAGTACTGTTCTTGTACAAATATTAAAATGCATCCCCCAGTAAGTATTCCATTTAAAGGGCAGCTCCAGCCCCCAAACTAAATTTAGGAATCCTGCAGGGAATTGCTATAAACCTCGACCTTACGAGGTTTATAGCAATCCCTGCAGTCCCCTAATGTACTTACCAGCCTTCGTTCCCCCGACACCTTCTGCTTAACTTCCGTGCCTTTTCCAAGCACAGAAGTCAAGCAGGAGGTGCTCAACTGGTATCCGCCCCTGTGATTGACTAAAGGGCATGTTAACAACCCCCCAAAACCTCAACCTCACGCGGTTTTTAACTTTCTAAGATGCTGCTAACAAGCGCAAAAGCAAGCAGAAGCATGCCGAGAGAAAGAAGACTGGTATGTAATGTTAGCAGCTTCTTTGAAAGTTAAAAACCTTGCAAGGTCGAAGTTTTAGAGGGTTGTTAACAAAATATGATAAAAATAAGGTCCTATATGGAGTCGGCCAGGCTCCTGGTGGTCAGTTTTTTGGAGGGACATTACAGAAGAACCATTTGGAGCAGGGATGTGAGGTAAGGATTTTATTACACTACACAGTGGGACCAGTAGTGGGTTAAATTATAGTTTTGGGGGTGGACAGCCATTTAATGTGCGTCTCTCTTCCCTCCTGTGCTATGGGGTCAGGGCCAAAGGAAGTAACTAGACCACCTTCTATAGTGAAACATTTACTATCACTCCTGCTGGGTTTTTATGGAGCAACCTCTTTGAAAGGCATGTAATATAATTTTAATCATTTGTTTTTTGGGTTTTTTGTTGTTTTTATTAATGTAGAGCTCTCAATTTTTATTTCTAGAACTCAAAAACCAGTTAGTCCGATTAATAAAATTAATTATTTGTTCAGACAGCTGATTTGCCAATTGGTGAACTATTTGTCTGACACTGGCCTAATATGATAGTGGTGGGGGGGAAAAATAAGGCTTTCTATGAGAAGATTTATGCAAAGGAGATTGAGAATTAAAAGGAAACTGGTACAGTGCTCTTTTAGCTACAGCAATATAAAACTGCTTCACAACACAAATATAAACACCGATATAAAAAAGTAATATCATATGTCACTAGAAATGGCAAATATTGTCTCACTGGCAGATTTCATAAACTTCTTCAGTAACATTGGCAGTCAACGTACATATCATAAAGAAAGAATTCATTGTTTTTTTATCTACATAATCTGTATGCGCTTCAACAAGGAGACCTTTTATAGTTGTAACTACAGCTATTTAGTTTGCCTTCTTTGCCAAAGCCACGTGCTGCTTTGGAAGGTGCACAAATGCCTTGGCTACCTTGTTCTTGAAAAAATTGGGATGTTTGCCATGACCTCTATATTTACCATTATACTTTACTGCTATTCTCATTTTGTAATACATATTTGTGGTTCTTAGGAGCCACACACTGTTGAATCCCTTACAGGTCTTCATTGTTTAGTTCCTAGCATTACAAAGCAAACACTGCAGTTAGAAGCTTACTAAAATCTCAAAATGCTGTATTACCCCTAGTTCTGCCTCTTTGCATTTATAATGTACTTAGAGAGAGAAGTGTGTTTGTGTATATATTATGTCTGCATTTGTGACACAGCACTAAATCACTCACCCCCATTTTGTCACAAAAACCTATAGATTATTTTAAATAATAGGAAGGATATGTGTATTTTTATCAGAGTTAAATTCTAGCTGCAAAGTTACTCAGTTTGACATATACCTAAAAGAGTTTTTAGGTAAATTAACCAGACAACATTCTCTCAATAGACAGAGCGTGCACATTGCAAAGCCACGTCGGGACCTGTCAGAGGAACAGCGGAGGATCGAGATCATGGGTAAGTTCTTTGTCTTTGCTGCAGGTTAAATTGAAGAATGGGAGGCAAGACATATCTCCTTTACCTCCTGTTCTTCAGTTAAACTGAAAAAAGGAAGTCATATTTTAGTGTACGCAATGCATTTCACATTCTCTTTAGTGCACAGCAGATCAAAACGAAAAAGCTGCAGCATTGCCTCCAAGAAGCTGGCAACCAATCATACAGCTCAGAGTTACTTCTTCTCTCCGACAAAGAACAGGGATTTCAGTGTAGTGTCTTTGCAAATGCTTTTCAACACTCCTTTCCCTGATAATGATATATTCCTTTGCTTTTCTTACAACAAAGGAAAGTAATCTTTGCAGTTTATTTCTTGTAATAAACAGAATATTAAAAGTAAAAGTCTGTAGAAGTAACTCTGCAATTTATTTTTGTCTTTTACTTTTGTTTTTTTCAGATAAAATATAGAAAGTCTGTACATTTAGAAAATTTATTGTATCATAGGAACAGAATGTAAGCAAAAAAGGCAGTAAAAACAACTCTTTATCTTCCTGGTAGGCTGTTTATTGTGCTACTCATGCTGGCTAGAAAATAAACTGCAGGGGCTTCCATATTGGTGTGGAGACATCTGCTTAGAAAATACTTTTTTTATAGAGACACTGAATACTGGATAAGGGGGCATGGCCAATAGGAGCACATGCTCACAATGTTGTTTGAATAGTTCATGGACCGAGATATGTACTGGCAATAACATAGAAGGCCGTGTAGTTACTGAATGTAATACTTACAGTACATGTACAAAAATGCAGCTTACTGGAATATTGTCTTGCAATGCATAGATGTACTGGAGAGAAAAGCTTTCACATTAAAGGTAAGAAAAAAATGAGGGCTCCTTTTAAATACCCTTTGTCAGAAGACAGCCCTAAATTCAACTGCTGTGAATCTTTTCTCCTGATAATCCGCAGCAGCATTGAAAATTCCCAACTGCTTCCTGGTTTAGATTAATTATTGTCGTGCATGTACGCTATGTCACGCTCCCTGGATGAGCGCTGCTGCGAAGCAGCTGTGAAACATGGAAGAACTGAAGTGCAGCAGAGATAAAGGTTAACCAGTTTATTGTACATACCAAACACACAGTGAAATGGTAAATAATACTCTTTACAAAAGACTAATGAAAAGACTAGGCAAAACACAATGACTAAATACAGATGACTAGTACTAGATACGGATGATTAAGACTATGAACTGGAAAAGATAGCTGGGAACTGGAACAGGCAAAGGGGCAAGGGAACAGGACTGGAAGATGAAGCAAGACAAAGTCTGGAACAAGACAAGGCAAGGTCTGAAACTGGAAACTGGAGCAATGTATGGAATAATGAGAGCAGCAACAATAAGCAACGATCTGGCAAGGAATAGGAGTGGGTAAAATAGCAGAAGACTGATAACAAGTGAATGTGATGAGAAATAATGTCCAAAAGGTGAAACAGCCAGCTGCTGGTGGGAAGTGGTTGTTCATTGTTCTGTCCGCTGGCTCATGAACTGAGACATCTAGTGGTGAAGATTGGAACGACAGGAACAAAGAAACAGTGACAAATAGAGGTGATATCTGGAACACAAAACAGCGAAACCCAGAGGTAACATTCAGCACAGCAGGAGATCCTCACATGCTATAGTTAATCTGAACCTGGAAGCGATATGGACCTGTAGTGCTGCGGAGGATCGTGTGTAAGGTAAATATCTTTTATCTTTGTCCGTGGCTCCTGGTTAATTGATTGAAGAATGAAAGTTAAGGCATAGATCCTTAACCTGCTGGTTTTCAATCAATACATTAAAGGAATAGCTCACTTTTCAAGCTGATGAGAATGTCATTTATGATGCAACAACTGGTGTGTGTGTGTCTGGGTTTTCAAAGTCCTGCAGCTCACTTGAGCGTAACCTTGTAAAACTTGAGATCTGCGATTAAATAACATTTAAATTATCATATACTTTTTAGACTTACTGGCATATTTTTCACTTGTAAAGCTGGCCATACACCTTAATGATAAGGCAAATTCCGTTGGATCGCTCTGTCATGCCTTAGCTTACCATACACCCCAGATGCAGTAATAAACGTGCGACACTTACTGCATCGCGGGAATGCAATAAGGTAAGGAGCATCCTGTTGCAGGGGTTTTATGCCTGATATATATTGTGTAACGGTAACCAACGTAGTATAATACAGTCACAAAAATAAAAAGCCTAGTGCACATAAAATCAAATTCAAATTGTTTACATGCTTTATTCCCATTAAAATGCTGCTTTAATACACTGCTATTTCTCTATAGATAAATGCAAACAATTAGTCCAATAACTTGCTTAATAACATATATATACTGTAAATGGAATCAAGTACATCCATACATTCTAGAGTGCAACTGGTAACCAATTTAATATAGTTTTTGAAGTAAGTAGGTGTGGGAATTGAGTTAGAAAAAGAAGCAAATCTGTCGCATTTCCCACTTTATAAACTGAAATTTAAAAATGCCGTTAATTTATTTTCCAGTTTGCACAGACAATACAGCACAGACATCAGTATTTTGGGAGGTTAAGAATAATGTAAGGCAGATTACATTAAAGGGTATCTCCACTAAAAATTTATACTTCTCTTTTTCAGTTTAATTAAAGAAAGGGTGGTAAAGCTATATCTTACCTCCTGTTATTACCCGCAATCTCGCTCTGCTGCTTTCTCTGACAGATCCCGACGCTCCCTTGCACTGTTTGCACATGTCTTCTCTTTACATTTTTTTCTCATCCTTGGTAAAAAAACACAATGAAAATTAGCACACCAGTTGTAAGTAACTTATTATACACCACACATATTGTTTCGGAGGGAACCTCCCCCTCGAGCTGTTGGTTAATGTTACATACAAAAAACAGTGAATGGACAGAAGCAGGGACATCTGGGCGTGGCGTACCATAGACAGCATCCCTGATTACTGCACATGCAGACCACCCACCCTGCCCTTTCAGGCTTCTGGGCAGGGTGGAGAAAAGGGTGTGGCTAACGGGGCATAATGTCACATGGGGACGGGGTGTGATCGTGATGTCAGGCGGAGATGGGGACACCATTCTAGGTGTGGTGGGAGGCGGGGTTAGGATGGTTAGGGGCGTTCCTGGGGTATTCTGGGGGCATGGCCACTGAAAGGGGGCGTGGCCTGGTGAGGAGACTCAAGTCTCCTCTCACGTCCAGGAGTCTGGGGTGGTCTTGCAGGTGTGTGGGAGACCACCCCAGAATGAGGGAGACTCCTGCGAGGTGTGGGAGGGGTGGGATACCTGCACATGTTATGGGTGGAACCTGTTTATGTACACTGTCTGCTTTGTGCCAGACCACCAGAGTAACCCACTGTGTGCCATGCTACCCATAATCCTTCCATAAAGCAGTGATCTAGTACAAATTGGTGGCAGCGGTGGTGGTAATACCATTTAATTCTCCCTGTTTTTTTTCATGTATTTTTAAACCTGATCCATTTGATAGGGTAACTAGGAAGTAGACTGATTGGCTAGTACAATTTGAATTGGCAGCCACTATTAATGGTTGGGATGAAGGTGTTCGCTTGCAAGTCCTTAGCCTTTTGCTTAATGGTAAAGCCAGGATTTACTGTAATACTGAAATAAAAAGCAGTTATCAGTTATTAAAAATTGCTCTGAAGCAATTTTGTTTCAATTAGATCTGTATAAAAGAGTATATAAAGGATAAATCCATTTCTTCAGGTAAACTGGGAATGAGAAATGTTTGTTTATACGTTAGATTGCTATTGCTTATAATAACATGATGCTGTGAGGTACCTTCTGTTATAATATGAGGTACCATCACCACTTGCCATGGTGAATACTAATAAGTATAAACCTAGCATGTTTAGTTTCAACCACACAGTGTGGCAGTGTACCTGTGTAAAGAAAGATTCTATATCCACTATCTACACATAGCACCAACGGGCACACTTTTAAGAACAGGTTAGTCGGAGCACCCGTGGGATTTTCGAAAGAATCAAACTTTATTTTGCGTGCATCAATCAACGCGTTTTGGCCATATTGGATCTGGCCATCGTCAGGATTACAGAATCATGCAACAGGTGAGTTAAAATACAATCAATAAGGTAAGGCACAACCCCAGCCTTCCCTCCACCCCTTCCACAAACATGTTAACCCCCTAATTACCACCAAAATGAGAGGCAAATTCCAAAAAACAATGTCCACAGCCTGTACCCACTTGCACAGTGCCGAGTTAGATAAGAAAGAGTCTACTTTCTTATCTAAGATACAAAATAATGACAGTTGAAACAAAGTGTAGTTTAAAGTGACTAGTGTATACCACACAAAATTGATATGTCTAATGTAATATATGTGTATATAAATATCAAATGTATGCATATAAATGCATATAAATATTCTAAATATATTATTTATAATATTTATATACATACATTTGATATTTATATACAGCGCGTAGTCTGATAGGTCCCTACAAGACTGTCTTCTATGCGCATGGCAAAAATTTGTTATTACAAGTGGAGATAACTTTTTTTTTTTTTTTTTTTTAATGTAAGCATAACTGAATACGCCACTAAGTTTAAATTAGTGACTTTTTTAAGTGAATATAAGTTTTTAAAAGTACAGGCTTTACTTGAACCCTAAAAATACTGATTAACAAGGGTTATTACTTACCTTTCTAAGCATTTAAATGTCCAACAAAGCAATAAAAAAAAACTTCAAATTTCAAATATTTGTAGGCTCATTCAATTACCAAAAAAAACTATACTGTAGTATAGGGAGCCAGTAACAACCCGACAGAAAGGTTGCATTCGAGCCACTAGGTTGCGGCAGCTTGCTTTCAGATATGACAGGACTTACTTAATATCTCCAATGTGCATTGGCATAATACTGATCGCGCCCGATGCCCTATATTACAGTAACCACCGCTGAACGTCCATTGACGTTGAATAAGTACCGAAAAAGGACCAATCCCCTCAGAGCTTGTGTGAACCTAGCTTTAGGCCATAACAGCCATTACCGTATATACTCGAGTATAACCGACTCGAGTATAAGCCGAGGCACCCATTTTGACTAAAAAATTGGAAAAGATGATTGACCCGAGTATAAGCCGAGGGTATACAGTAACCCTAATACCTTTCCACGTAGATGTTTGGAAACTACAACTCCCAGCATGCTTGGTTGCTGGGAGTTGTAGTTTCCAACCACCTATAGTAAAAAGGTAATGTGGGTGTCTGCATGGCATACTGTCCCCCCAGTCCCCCCCAGCTCAATCCGTACCTGATCTTCAGTCTTCCTCTCTCTGCAATCCAGAGGCAGCCGCGAGTCCGGCCAGCAGTTCCCATTACTGCTTTGCGGCTGCGCGATGACGTCATCCCGCCAGCGTGCGTGATGACGTCATCGCGCAAACGCAAAGAAATACTGGGAACTGCCGGCCGACTCGCGGCTGCCTCTGGATTGCAGGTAAGTTCTTGTGACTCGAGTATAAGCCGAGTCAAGGTTTTTAGGTTAATTTTTAAACATAAAAACCTCGGCTTAGACTCGAGTATATACGGTAATAGTTGGTCATGCAAAAAGGAAGTGGGTATTTTGGAAGCATTGTTTATGCACAGAGAAATCAAAAGACTTTGGGTTTTTTTTTTGTTTTTTTTGCTTTTCAAACAAGCCAATTATGTGCAATAGCTATGCAGTGAAATCTACTAATAAATCCAATTAACACCTTTTACAAGTGCATAACAGTATGGCTTAAATAACAGGAATATTTATTCTCAAAATGAAACAGGAACTCTATAAATAAATGGTACCCTCTTGAGAATATTTTAATAGAACCTACTGAATATTTGCTAATTAAAACTTATATTTGCATATTTTTTCAGCGCAGCATTTTTCTATCCGTTAAACTACAGGTGTTGGAGATTTATTACAAATAATTTCTGCATAGCATTTTAGTTATTGACAAATTCTTAAAGCACCACAAGGTTCATGTCAAAGATAACAGGGAAGTGAGACAATGCTGCAGTCCGATGTGTGATTCATTCATAAGAAGCCAGCCTTGTTACTCAGGAAGCCCATAACAATGGGGTTTTCAGAAATGTTTCCTTCAAAAGTATAACTAAAAGTAAAAAATAAAATTTAAGAAAGATAAGAAAGCAACTCTGCTCCCCGGATATCTGTATTATTCAATACAATTTAGATTGCCTGAAAATTACCATCAAAAGTGCTAGTTCCTGAAAACTAATATAATCTAGCCCAATTATCAGTGCTTCCCTAAAAAGACAAATATTCCTTTCTGACAAATGTGATTTGTGATGAAACATTATAGGCAACTAAATGTGAATTTAGCAACTATTTCCTGCAGGCCACAGCTGAATAAATCATAATGAAACAATGCTTCAAATTGCACATCAAATTTGCACCACACATCAAAAGAACCCATAGCCCTCACTTCTCATTCTCTCTAATAGCACATACTTAGGAGATTTATGCAGAGACGCAGCTCTGGGTAAATCTGGGTGTATTCCACCCAATGTGAGCTAATAACGCCAGCTATAAACTTTGAGAGGAACAGAGAAGAAAGATATTTAACTGCATAGCGAGTTAGTCCTACATCTGTCAGCTTTCTAAGTATTGGAGTTTTGGAGGGGGGATTTACCTGTTAACCTCCCCCAACACTATTATCTTACCTTTACTAAAATGCTTCTATGGAGAATGGAAGTCAACGATTAATTGTGACTCAAGCATCACAACTAATTACTGACTGCCAGACCTGGAAGCTGCAGAAAAGACTGCAGAACCCTGGCGAGGGATAATGCTATGTAAATGATAGAAGCATTATTGGCAAAGGGAAAATTGTTCAAAGGCTGGTGCAAGCTACAGAAGCCCATTGGGTTTAAAACAGTTGAGCAGTCCAGTCTTACCTGGAAGAAAAAGATGGTCAAGTTAATATTTGCATGAGCTTACTCTTTTGCATGCATTACAGTTGAGATTTGTGTATTTTGTAATTGTAGACGTCCGTTATTAAATCCATGACTGATTTAATGTAGCATTTACATTTACATTCTAAATAACAACATGGCCATTAAATATTTTATGTACTGTACTGATTTTTTTTTCCTGCTGTATCTGATATATGCAAGTTATATTAGAAACCACCAATGTCTGTGATTTGTCACCATTTTGAATTATTCTATTTACACAAATTGAGATGTATGTACCGTATATACTCGAGGTACCTAATTTTGCCTGAAAAAGGAGAAAAAGTAATTGACTTGAGTATAAACTGAGGGTAGAAAATATGACCACTACTGCCTTTTGATTCTGCATTGTTTTGAGGCTTAAGTTGCCCTTTAAATGGCAGCAGAGTTCCCATACAGTACTCCCACACAGTAATAGCCAAATCCAGTATGGGACTACTGTATGGGAACTCTGCTGTCCATTTAAAGAGCAACTAAAGCCTCAAAAAATACAGAATCAGAAGGCAGTATTTAACAATAGATACCATCCTCTTGATTCTGTATTGTTTTTGGGTAGTTGCCCTTTAAATGCCACACAGTAACCCCTTGTACTATTTGCCACTTCAGATGTTTGGAAACTACATGTTTTAGTTGCTGGGAGTTGTAGTTTTCAAGCATCTGCAGTAGCCAATACTTGCAAATAGGGGTAAATCCTCCTTTATTTGTGCATACAGTATGTATGCATACAGTTACTCTTATTTGTAAGTATTGTGCACTGGGGTTCGCTCCTCCTGTTTTGTGGTATTCTCCTACCTTGTCTGGTGACTCCTCGCTCCACATCCTCTGCACATCTGGATGATGTCACTACTCAGCGCCACGTAGTGAGAGGCGCAGAGTAGTGACATCGTCCCAAAAAAAGCACGGAGGATGTGGAGCGAGCGGTCGCCGGACAAGGTAGGAGAAGGGATTGACTCGAGTATAAAACTTAAGCGTGAAAACCTCGGTTTATACTAGAGTATATACGATATATGTTTGTTTATATAGCGCCACTTGGGGAACCAGCACTGTACAATATTAGAATACAAAAAGCCGTACAAGGGGGCAATAAATAAATATATAAAATAAGTATGTGGATCGTGAATAATACAAGTGCTTCAAACATGTAACATTAGGAAAGAGGTCCCTGCCCTGTAGAGCTTACAATCTTATTATGTAGAGATGTATCTAGGCTGTGTTGATGCCTTGCAAAACTAAGTATTACATTTCATTCTCTAAACAGACAAATCAGGACTAGGTTTTGTAATGGTTTACGCACAATCCCCACAATAGATTTTAAGCTCTTCGTGTCAGGGCCTAATGTGAAAGTATACATGTAATTGTAAAGCGCTATGGAAGATCTATAAATCAACAATACGGTAATAATAAAAAGACGAGCTTTAGATGCAGTCTTGCAAGATGGAGTTTGGTTTTAGTTTATGCAAATAAAAACTTTTATTTCTTCACCATCTTTAACACATGGCCATGTGACCATGTCGATCCACTTGCATGCTTGTGCACTTGGTGTTGGTATCACAGAAAGCACAACCTCGAGCTTTCAATTAAAAACAAAAAACTGTGCTGTTTAGGTTGAACTGCATATTGTGGCAGTATCCACTGGGTCTATTCTCAGACCTACATACACTTTCCTGAAAGCAGAAACTTGCACCCAGATCTGGCAGGCCTAATTCCTGTTTTTACTGTAGCATGTAAAGTTTCTGACCTAATTTTATTTGGTGAGGTAGTTTCCAGCATTAGCTCAAAATGTGTCAGGAATAGGTGTAAATCTGTTGCATTGTGAATGTATTCAGATTTCATTTTGTGGTTTATTTATAGTTAAAATGTATGCATCCAACTCTGAAATGAGTGAGGGGGTAGAGCTACAACTGAGAACATAGAAGTAAGCACTTAATGCAAAGATAATATACCACTATATGAACTATTTGTAATTAAAGGGCATGTCCACCCTAAAATTGAACTTTGGCCATATGATAGATCCCCACCCATATTTTAAAAAAAACAAACATCCGATCACTACTTACAGACCCTTCTCTCCATCGGCGTTCTGTTACGGCTCCCTGCTTGCAAGCAGGGGCCGGACTGGCAGCCTCGTCTGTGAATGGCTGAGAGCCAGCAAATCACAGAAGTGGTTGTCAATGGAGACACCGTGGGAACGAAGGTCTGTAAGTAGAGATTGGATTTTTTTTAAAGAAAATATCTCAGTGGTTAGGGTGGGCAGGGGGATCTATCATATTGCCAAAGGATTACATGCTAGGTGCATCAGCTGCAGAGGATGGATCCGGATAGTGGGAGGGAGGGGGGAAAGGGCTCCTGAGCATGTAACCTTCCCCTCTGGAGGCAAGACAGGAGGCTTTTGGAAAGGAAAACAGACACTACTCTTCACTTTACTGGACCTTGTACTGGCATTCGAGGGTAATTATAAGGAGAAGAGATATGGATACTTTTAAAATACACAGTGGGGCCAGTATGGGGTTAAACTTTAGTTTTGAGGGTGGACATGCCCTTTAATAGGTAATAACACAATAACAACAATAATTCAGGTGCATGTGACTGAAGTTTGCAATTCAAGCTTACCACAGTCTCTAACAAATCCAATGCTTACCATTAGACATGTTGGTTACCTGTTCCCAATTCCAAACAATATATTTAACACATTATTACATGTATTACAAAGCTGATATTTAAGGCTACGGTAATTCTTGCAGTAAATCAAGGCTGTGACTGCTGATATCATGACTGCTTATCATTGAGGTAGAGTATAGGGGCAATACAGAGGCCACACTGGACCAGAAGGTAACGTCCGTGAAAAGTGTGCACGTTTCACATTTTATTTACTGACATTTTGCTCTGCAATTTGTACAAATTTGTGCAAGTGATTCGCAAAAAAATATTTTATTCCGAAAAGGGAGTGCAGATTTGTGCCTTGTTAGCCATTGATGAAAAGCAAAAACATCTTGGAAAGTAAATGGTTATGCTTCTTCTTTAGGCATGATACAATACTACATGTGATTCAGTATTGTATCTTGCTCAAAGAAGAAGCATAAGTGCTTAAAATGCTTCTTTTTTTCTTTTGCTTTCAGAGAATTTTGGGACATTATTTTCTATTGACTATAATGGGTAGAATCCCCAAACATGAAAATTCTGGGGTTTCACAGTAATCAAATCAAATACCAACTGTCTCTCTTTCTGTATGAAATGCACCTGGGTCCAAGGCTACACTAACTACACAGTGTGTACACACACACACTACGCAAACACAATTACACAAGTCCTAAAATGTATGCAATGAAAGCACAATAATCAATACATGTAAAGTATAGCTATCTGCTGTTGATGAATGCGGAGTGTTTTAGTTTTTAAAGGGACACTATACTGAAAAAATGACTTTGCCTCATCTTAATCTATAATTGAATACATGTAAGTAGAACTTACTCTGATTTGCGTGTATTGCTGCATGCCTTCAATCCAGCACACATTTTGTTTAGGAGCAGTGTACCCCTCCCTCTTTTAACCACTTCCATCCGACCTGACTTTTCCCACAAACCAACTGTCAAACCTGCATACAGCATTCCAACTCTCAAAACTCTGTCACCATTCCAGCTACAGTAAAACCACTCAAAGAAGAATAGTTTGAGAGCAAGGAACTTGATTGACAGCTGAAATATAAAAAAGTATTAGATTGGATATCTAAAGAAATAGGGGGCAGATCAACAAAAAATGATACAGTGGTGATTGGAAAGAATTATAGTTTTCAGTTATGGTCAATTTAAAAAAAACTTTTTTGGTATGGATGCCCTTTTAACATCTGCAGGGCCATAGGAAAGACATCTCACTCTTATGGTCGCAAACACCAAAACATACCCCTTAACACCACACAGATACAGGTACACACACAACCTACCTTCTGTTTCCATGGCTACCAACCATACACACAATAATAAAAATAGGTATTTTATCAGATTGGATTATGAAATAAATCTATCCTCTTTCATTGTATCGCCAGGTTGAGACATACACATTCCCTTCCAAAATGCAGCATTTCAAGCTAAATTTAAAGTTTAGACCTAAACTTTTCCTTTCTAGTTTAAAGTGATTGTATTGATTGAAGCCCAGAGGGTTAAGGAGCTATGCCTTACCTCCTGTTCTTTAATCAATTGCGCTGCAGAGCTTAAAATCTACAACCACTTCCTGGTTTTAATCCACTATAGCGCTATAGTGGATTAGAACCAGGAAGCGGTCAGAGATTTTCAGCTCTGTTGTGGTGGATCACGCAAAAGGTAAAAATATACTTACCTTTGTCCCTGGCTCCTGCTCAGTTGATTGAAGAACGGGAGGTAAGGCATAGCTCCTTAACCTCCCGGGCTTCAATCAATACAAAAATTAATACATTCCTTTAATATATTTTTTCCCCCAGGAATTCTCATTTCCTTGAAATGTTCTTAAAGGGTGTGTCCCACTCTTATTTAAAATTTTCTGTAGTGTAGGACTCCCTCTCCCACCCCCAACCGCTGTATTAGTTTGTAAAAAAAAAAAATACTTAGCCAAACTCTACTTACACAGCCTTGTTCCACCAGTGTTCAGATACGGCCCTCTGCTTGCATTAAACTGCAAGCTGGGGGCCAGACCGGCAGCCACGCCCGTGATTGGCTAACGCCGGGGGAACTAGGCTGTGTAAGTAGAGTTCGGCTTTAATGCAGGGCAATAGTATATGTACTGTAAAACATTGCCTGGAGACTGAAATTCTATTAGGTAGGACAGAAAAAGTAAATCCTAGACCTGAACTTAGGCTGCCATTGTCCCACATCTAAGACCTAGCTTTTATGTCAAAAAATAAAGAAATAAAACAAGGACTATATTTACCATTGAAAATATGTCCACCCCACAGACCAATGCCCTTTTTCCACCATTATGTGTCTGTCACATTCTTAATAGCCCTCTTATCTTGAAAATATTGACTGCCTCCAGTGGAAGATGGCAGTGAAATGTGCCTCTAACATTTTCTATACACATATTTCTGCATCTGTGTTAGAATCTTATGATCCTTTTATGGTTCAAAAAACAACCTTAAAGGGCATGTCCACCCCCAAAACTATACTTTAACCCACTACTGGCCCCACTGTGTAGTTTTGAAAAATCCTTACCTTACATCCCTGCTCCAAATGGCTGCCCTGCTATGTCTGTTCAAAGTCCAAAAAATTGGAGAGCAAGAGCCTGGCTGTGCCCCTAAAGGTATCTGCCTTGTAGCTCTCCTGCAGGAGAATTTTGACATGCGCAGTGAAGCTCTCCGTCCCATTTATTTCTCCCTTCTCCAAGCTCCTTTTCTGTAGTGTAGTGCTCCCTATCCCAGCCACTACCGCTATGTTTAATTGTAAAAAAAACAGATCCGAACATTACTTACTTTCCTTCATTCCCCCGGCGTTCTGTAATGCCTGCAGTCGCGTCCGTTATTTGCTGCCCCTCATTCAGCCTCTGCAGGTCCGGACCCCTGCTTGCAGTTCCAAAGCCGAGATTACAGCGTCAGCGTGAAGGAAAGTAAGTAATGTTAGGATCATTGTTTTTTTTTACAATTGAACATAGTGGTTGGGGGTGGGATAAGGGAGTGCTTTAACATACATGCCCTTTAATATAAAGTAATATTGATATGTTTTTGTTTGTGTGTGTTTTGAATACTAAACCTGTGTTACATTTACAAGACACTTGTCTGAAAGCTATTCTCATTAATCAGCTGTATGAATGTCATATTAATTATCCTGATATTTAACTTTAGTGTGTGGATGACAGTGGTTTAAGGGCTAGGCCCCACTAGGTGCAAGAATTGCGTGACTCTGCAAAATTGCAATGTTGCACAATTCATGTGCACTACATTGCGTGTGCACTGCAATTCCTTTGATGTAACCTTATCCCAGGACATGCTAACGCAGCGCACAGTGCATACCAAAATAGTCTAGTGGGGCCTAGCCCATAGTGTCTGGCATGTATACATTTTTTAACATAATAATAGTACAAATGTAAACAGAAAACATTAATAGCTTAAGAACAGATTTCTTACCATCCCTTTATAAAATAATAAAAGGAGAACTAAAGACTGAAAGCTAACTTCTGCTAAGCTAATCGTGTGTTTCCCGGATCAAATCAATCACTTGCCTTCCATCTGGTTCTTGGGTTACAGTCTGCCTGTATTTTTAGACTTTGTTTAGCACTGAGGTAACATTTTTAGTTGTGGGGAAAAATAGGGAAAATGAGGGTGGATAGAAGGCAGGCATGTCCGCAGTCACTTCTTCTAGAAGAATATATTAAATGTTTAAAAGAATGTTTTAGAATAGACAAGTTGTCGTTTTTTTTATATATTTTTTTGTTTAATTCATGTCTGTCTAGCAGCTTATACATAGAGTACTACTATTGAAATGTTTTGATTGGCAGACCTAGTAATCATCCAGTTTATACATACAGTACCTACAGTACTGCTACTACAATGTGTACGTTGGGAGACCTAGTAATCATGCAGCTTATATGCTTGTGAAGGTTCAGGAAAAGGTGGTGCACAGTGTTAGAGCACAAGCAAAGTAATTGTGAGGGGCACACTTAGATGGTGAAATCATAAAAAAGTCTTTATTGAATCACGCACACACAACGTTTCGAGGATCACTATGTCCTCTTTCACCTGAGGAAGAGGACATAGTGATCTTCAAAATTTTTTGTGTGCGTGATTCAATAAAGACTTTGTGATTTCACCATCTAAGTGTGCCCCTCACAATTACTTTGCTTGTGCTATAGCTAAAGGGTCTGTGGTAGAGGACCCAGTGAGGGAGCACCGTACAAACAACTGGCTAATAGCCACAGGGAGTGCCTAGGCCCGAAAACCCAAGTTGGTGTACAGTGTTAGCCATTCAAAATCTTTACAGGTAACCCTTTTGAAATAAGAAAATAACGAAAGTGGTAAAGGTGAAACCTTTATTGTTTAACTAAGATAATCATAGCAAGCTTTCAGAACATTCTAGTTCCTTTTTCAAAAGTTATTACCTTTATACCACTTTTGTTATTTTTTTTATTTAAAAATAGTTGGCAATAGTTTGTTGAATACAACAGATACACATTGGCAAACCTAGTAATAATCCAGCTTATACATACAGTACCTACAGTACTACCACTACTACAATGTTTACATTGGCTGACCTAGTAATCATCCAGCTTATACATATGGTAACTACAGTACTAATTCTACTAAATTGTGTACATTACAGACCTAGTAATCAGCACACACAAAAGTGACCTATTGGCCAAAATATACTAATCTAAATTTGGAAAAATAGGGCTGTTCAGTCCTTAGTTTCTTTCGAGGGGAAATCCCATTTTTATTGATGTAGAAACATGATCTATTAGCTTAGGCCTTTCTTAAGTGGCAAAATCTACAATCCAAATTTGTGATTATAGAATATTGTTATACCAGAAAACCTTCCCAAGAAGCTGTGGTATAATGATGCCCTGGAACCCATTTGTTTTAAAATACTTAAAGGGGAAGTTCAGTGCAAATACATATGCTTTTCTGAAAAAGTGGAGTCTCTTATGGTATTGCCCTTGACCCAGCGCCTGGGTTGATTCAGTTGCTCAGTAGAGATCTTAGCATCTTTGACCCATCCAACAGCCAATTAGTAGAAAAACTGTTAGGAGCATTCCAAGGATGTGGTGCATCCTGGGAAGAAGAAGGACCATTAGAACAAGAAATGTCAGCTCACTAATGTCAACAGCAGGGAAGAGAATATGTAGAATAACTAAGAAGGCATTACACAAACTAACAATTTAACGAATATTGATAATTTCCACTGAACTGTCCCTTTAAATTTTGTATATTCAGCACTACAAATGACACATTTGACGTATTACAGTTATGAGTCAGATTCCACAAAATTTAAAGGATATGTACACCGTAAAAAAAATTAATCTGTGGCTTTAAAAAACTGAAGTTGGCAAAAATTTTTATCTTTATTGCTTAATCTTGCTGCCTCCTCTCCTGAATAATGGCACCCAAGGAAGCAGGGAGCCAGGAGATCTCATTGGGCGGAGCTCTAGATACCATTATTCAGGAGGAGGAACAGCAAAATTGAAGTAATAAAGTTAGGCTCTGGGGGGGATAGAAAAAAAAAAAATGCCCAACTTTAGTTTTAAAGCCACAGCTTGCTTGCCACTAACCTAATGGTTGTTTTTTGTTTTTTTTTATGGTGTACATATCCTTTAAGTCTTTGGTCTCTCTCTGGTATATCTTTATGTAGAAAGCCATGTGATTTCTTGTTTGATGAGCAGTTTTAGTATTGTAAGTTTGTTATAATTCGTTTTAGCCAGCACCCATTCTATTAAATGTTGATTGAGATTCCACATAGAGCCAAAATATTATCAAGCAATGTATTGCCCTTACTGTCAATGTTTTTTTAACAAATGGCAAAATGGTCTACACAGACTGTAATACTATTAATATGCTTTGACTCACATTTTTCAACTTTTTGACAGGCATTGAAGATATTGTAGCAATCATGATTCCAGAGCCTAAAGGAAGAGAAATCGCAAGCCTACTTGAAAGGAACATTAATGTGACAATATACATTACCATTGGAACACGGAACTTGCAAAAATATGTCAGCCGGACCTCAGTGGTATTTGTTTCCATATCCTTTATTGTCCTGATGATTATTTCACTTGCTTGGCTAGTGTTCTACTACATCCAGAGATTTAGATACGCAAATGCACGGGACAGGAACCAGGTGAGTTGCACATTTTATTGGTTTGATTTGCATGGATATAATACATTTAAAGAGGATCTAAAGCTCTCCCTTCTCTTTTAAAGAACTACGGGTTAGGACTTAAATACTAGGTCCCTATCCCTGGGTTTACCATAGATCAAACACATAAAATATAATAAATTTTGGTTCCCTGGTCTGCTCCATCTTGCCCCCTTCAATAAAGGCACTGATGGGCCAACCAAAGGGAAGGCGTGCATTGCAAGATGTGCACCCTAATATAAGCTGCATATGTGCAGGTTTGCTAGACACAACACCTTCTATTTATTGACCTCAATGTAAAGTAAGCTCAGGGATGAGGATCTTGGTATCGCCACTCATTTTTTTTTTCAGTTTTATTGAAGAATGGGAGGTAAATGAGCTGTGCACTGCACCTGATGAAAGACCAACAGGTCTGAAACATGTTGTTCTGCATCCCCAATAAAAAGCAATACGTTTTTATTAAAGCTTATTAAAATCAATTAAAAGCAATTGAAATCTTGTGTGATCAATTGTTTGTTTAAAGGGCAACTGTGGTCTCAAAGCAAGTTAGGGTTGAATGAAAGTCTGCAGCATTTCCTTTAAAATGAGCCAACAATCACATCTCTGGCTGGAGCCTGTGAGAAATAACATTGGGGTGAATGTTCAAACTCCCTGCTTCCAGTAGGAAGAGTGACATCACCTGACCTCTGCCCCACCCATCCGCCCCAGGGGAGAAGCATGCTCAGTTAAGACTTAATGCTGGGGAAATCAGAAAGTACCTGGAGAAAAAATTGCCAGTTGAAAAGGGGAGCCTATTAATGCAGGCTGAGACTGATCACATGACTACAAGCTGGTCACATGGCAGAAAACAGGAAGTTCAAGCAGTTGCTGAACCTTTCCAGCAATAACTTCTCACAATTTTTTTCTAGAGTTGTGATTAAGGTTTTATTTTTGAATGTACGATGGAAGGCTTTTTATATAATTCTTAATAGTTTGAAAGAATTCGAGACCACAGTTACCCTTTAACACAGCGATCGCGCTGCAATGCTGGATTCTTTAGCAGGACCCAATGCTCCATTGCACTGTATGAGCATGCGATTGCGAAGCCAGTCCTGGAGCGCAATCGCAGGTAAGTTCTTTGTGTTCCCTGAGAAAATTGTTAAATTGAAGAACAGGAGGTAAGACATAGCCCCTTTACCTCCTGTTCTTCAATTAAACTGAAGAAAATAAAGTCTTATTTCAATTCTCTTGCAATTTATAGATAAGGTTAATGGGAATGTCCAGCCTAAATATAAGTAACGTTTAAAATGATTACCCCCCAAAACTTTCGCGAGGTTTCTAAACTTCAAAGATCGCCCAGAGCTTACTTACCTGACCTAGACCCTCGCCGCTGGAAGAGAAGCGGCTGTCAGCACAGAAGTCCCCTGCTCCTGTTTTTGCTCGAAACAGGAGCAGGGGCATGGAATAGCCGGCGAGGGTCCGGGTCAGGTAAATAAGCTCTGGGGCATCTTTGATCTTTAGGAACCTTGCGAAAGTGAGGTTTTGAGGGGGAAATAATCATTTTAAACAATTTTTTAGGCTGGACTTGCCCTTTAATGTTTAAATTCCAACACTTGCCTTCACCTTTAAATAGGTTTAGACAATCAGGTTCATAGTAACATAGTAATTGGGGTTGAATAAATTATAAGTCCAAAAGGAGGGGGGGAGGGGGATTCCTTCCTGACTCCAAATGGCAATCGGAAAGTATCCCTGGATCAATCAGACACTGCATTATATGGATTAATACTAGTAATTCTCAATATTTTTTAGTTTTAGAAACTTATGTAGCCCACTTTTAGAGCTATTCAGTGAACTTGCCATTACCACATCTGCTGGAAGACCGTTTCACAGTTCTCACTGTAAAGAAACCTTTCCTAATCGCAAGAGGAAACTTTTTCCAATCTTAAAGGATGTCCACGTGTTCTCTGATGTGACTGATTAGTAAACAATGCACGAGAGAGTTTACTGTATAACCCATTAATATATTTGTATGTGATCATATCCCCATGCAAATGTTGCTTCTCTAATGTAAACAGCCCTAACTTGTCTGACTGCACAGTCAAGCCCCTCCATTCCCCTTATTATTTTACTTGCCCTTAGCTGAACTGCTTCCATATATTATAATATTTTTTCTCTTAAATCTATTCCCCTCTTTATACAAGACAATATCTTGCTAGCTCTAACCATTGCTGTCTTGCATTGTTTGATACAGCCTGTAAAGTATGTTATCTACCAGAACCCCCAAATCTTTTTCATTAGAGATTCACTTAACACAGAGTTAGTGATGGTGTAGGTGGCACCAGGATTGTTAAACCCCAAATGCATCACCTTACATTTATCAACATTAAATCTCATCTGCCATTCTGCTGCCCATTTTGATAATCTGTCTAGGTCTTCTTGCAACAATTGCACATCATTTGAAGTTTCCAAAGCTCTGCAAAATTTGGTGTCATCAGCAAACACAGAGACTTTGCTCTCAATGCCCCCTTCTAAGTAATTTATAAACAGATTAAAAAGAAGTGGCCCCAGTACAGAACCCTGAGGCACTCCACTTAGAGCTTTAACCTACATAGATGTAGGTCCATTGAACTCCACTCTCTTTGCGATCCAATTTTTAATTCTCTATCCATGTACAAATGTTTTTCTCTAGGCCAACAGTCCTCGGTTTTTACATTAGTCGCCCATGTGGCACAGTATCAAAAGCTTTAGCAAAATTCAGGTATCCACTGCTACGCCTGAATTTAAATTCTTACTCAAATTTTTCTGGCACAATCTTTCTCATAAATGCATTCTGTCTACTACTAATAAGATTAGTTCTGGATTCAAGGATATGATCCCCTAACGGTTTCCAGCACCTTCCCTACTACTCATGTTAGGCTTACGGGTCTATAGTTACCAAGTTGGGAACGACTACCTTTTTTGAATATTGGTATTACATTCGGTTTCTTCCAATCCAGCGGCATATCACCCGACACAAAAGTGAAAGGGTATCTCCACTGAGGAAAAATATCTATCCTTACAACCCAGGTGACTTTTATCAGTGGAGATACCCTTGAATCTGAAAAGATAAGAAACCGTGGTCTAGATAAAACTTGACTAAGCTCTCTTAAGATCCGAGGATGTATTCCATTCGGTCCTGGGGCTTTGTTGATATTAACTTTGTCGAATTGTTTCTGTAAAATATCCTCTGTCAGCCAGAGTTAATATTCCTTATTTATACCCTTCATAGTATTACAGTCCCTACTGTAGGGACTAGGATTCTCTATAGTGAATACAGAGGGAAAAAAATGGTTTAGCACATTAGCCTTATCGGCATCAATCTACAACCATCTCTGCCCCATTCTTGACTCACATTCTTGATTTTACTATTGATATATTTAAAAAACATTTTGGGGTTAAAGGGACAGTTCAGTGGAAATAATTAATATTTTTTAAATTGTTCGTTTTTGTAATGCATACTTTTTCTACATATTCTCTTCCATTTTGAAAAATCTGTTTATTTCATACCCTTTGCTGTTCCCTGCTGTTCACATAAGTGAGCTGATATGAACTTAGAACTCAGAGCTCCATTCTGCTATGACTTGAGTATAAGCTGAAGTTAGCTTTGCAGGCTCATTTTAAAAAATAAAAACCTTGGCTTATATTCTAGTATATATGGTAAGCATGAGCACCAACTTGTGCAGTCAGCAGAAAAGATGTTATTATGAGATGCTATATATCCTCCTGTAGATGTTTTTTATTTTACACAGGACCATTTTTGGAGATGAATTACATGGAAAGATATTGTGTCAAACAGTAGTTTTACCTGTTCTAGATTAAACTTTTTAATGTGTCAAATAAATGTGCTTAGATTTTAAGCTCTTCGGGGCAGGGCCTGATGTGTATGTATACATGTAATAGTGAAAGCACTAAGGAAGACTGTTTCCACTATATAAATCCACAATAATAATAATTAAACCAGATGTAAGGTAAATTCAATTTACTGTGGTCTCCAGACAAGTTGCATTTCACAGCCCAAATTATAAAGAAATTACTGACCAGAAAGTTAATGGGTGGGAGGCTGACATGTGACATTCCTAAGGCTGCTCCTCCACCTCGCTGCCAGTGAGCACAGCCTCAGACTCAGGAGATAGGAATTCCTTTCCCTTACCTGCTGTGTGAAGATCCCCACAGAAAAGGTAAGGGAATCTACAGCCCTACTCTCCCACTATGTGAAAACAGCCTTTTCAGGCAGAGTTTTCACTTGGGACCAGGCCAAGAGGGGCCTGCAAATGGAGGGTCCATGGGGTCCATGAGTGGGTGGGACCAGGGAGGCTTGCAAGAGGAGGGGGGCTGCAAGAGGAGGAGGAGACACAGCACAGATTGACTGCCATCCACTGACATAGTTTCAGAGCCAGAAGCAGGAAGTGCAGGGGACCTGGTGATGCTGCTGCCATATCGCACACAAAAATATAGATATCTTCAAAACTATGCAAAACAAACAATGAAAATATATTGCAAAAATTCTCAGGAGAGCAATCCCTATCAATTTACCTTAAGTGATTTTTGGACCACAGTTCCCATTTAAAATCCGAAAGGATAATATAGACTCTCAGTGGTGCAAGTAGCGATTGATGTATCACCTTGTAAAAGAAATCTTAAGCAAATTCTAACTTATGTTCATTATTATAAATGCAGCTGTGGACGGGATCATCAGAACCTCTTCTTCTGATTCAATCACCTTTGTAACAAACTGTTTGAAATCATTTAAAAATCTATCAGTCAGAAAGGTGAATGGGGATTGTCCGAGCCTGATTCAATCAAAAATGATCTATCTATGTATGGCTAGCAAGCCCTACACTTTCAGATTACAGAGTTGAAACATTGATAATGACAACTTCTTATGTACAGCATTTAAATGTTACAGGTTTTCTTTTGTTCTAGTAGGGGCCATAATGGCAGTGGATATCAGTGATTGGATTACTCTGGGTAAGTATATTTCGGAGCCTCGTACACACATTTTAACCTAGTGAGGTCTAGGTATGGAGGGGGAATTAGATAAGATTTAACCCTTTGAGAGATGTAGATTGTAAATTTTGCGTTCTCAACCTCAAGGGGCCAGAGTGTCGCAGATCGTAAAATTTACGATCTTGGCACTTTTAGTGCATACTTACCCTTTAAAGCAACTATGGGTAATCGTTGGGGGGGAGCATTCAATTGCGCCCCTAGCCCCCTCGATATCCCATCGGTTTTGGGATTGGGAGATAGCCCCCCCTAAAGCCGTGGCCGCATAGCAATTGCAGGTCCCATGCTGATATATGAAGATCGCCAGTAAGGGAGACCCTGGTCACGTCATAGAACTTCCGTCTTCCCTGGGGTCTTCCCTTAGTGCTGTGCAATGCCCCTGGTGGTCTATTTGAGCTACTGCACTGCAATCTCCATTCAGGTAGCAGTGAATTACATGCTATAGTAAGCTGTCAATGTGTGACAGCTTGTTGTAGAATTTGTGAATGGAATTCAAAGCTCAGGACATGTGGGAGATTGACATTTAGTGGTTTTATTTACTTGTCAAGTGGATTTAGGAAGTAATTTAACCTTTTGAATCATCTTATTTTATTTTTTTACAAAATCTCCTAAAAGCACGGAGTTCTATGGATGACAGCGTCTGGAATTCTTCATGTATGTATAAAAACATGGCACCGGTATGTAGCTGAAGGTGTGTAGATTCCAAAAATATATAGTTTGTGTGGGTTATTTCCAAGTTTCGGGGGGCTCTTTCTTTTTGTAGGCTGTTCAAATTACAGAGCACTTTGATTTTTCTTGTACTTGCACTTGTGTATGCCTCCCATGTGAGTTTGCTGGTGGCATTGTCTCTGTGTGCACCTCCGCATATGGCATACCATTTGTTTCAGGGCATGTGGGATTTCTTTTACTTGTCAAGTAGGTTTAGGTAGGATTTCCGTCTATTCAACAAAAGTCCATATGCACACTAGCCTGGTGGGTGCAGACGTCCAGTTTCCCCACTTTAAGGTAACACATAGTTTAGCAATAAAGAGTAGAGTCACACTCCAAGTGAAGGTCCTGATGAAGGGGGATTGCACCTCCGAAATGTTGTTGTTGATGATCGGTTTTGATTAAACCCACCTTTCACAAATTATTCATGTATGTATGAAAGCATGGCACCGTTGCATAGCAGAAGGTGTTTAGTCTAACAAATCTGAAAGGTTGCATGATTTTTACCTTTTAAAGTAGAAAATTGCAAATTTCTATGAAGAACTGCGCCCACACCATTGATGGTATAAATAAACGAGCTACATCGTTACGTAGCTGAAGTTGTGTAGATTCCAGGAATAAATAATAGTTTGTTGGGGTTATTTCTGAGTTAGGGGGGTGTTTTGTGGTAATAACTGCCGACTGTTCAAATTTGGAGTTGGCTGAATAGTTTCGCTGTTCTTGAGCCACTGTGCATTGTCTCACTTCATGGCTAGTCGCTTCCACGTCCACATGTGTAACCATGTATATGGCATACCATTTGATTCAGAATATTTGGGAGATTAATATTTGGTAACTTTATTTGCATTCCATTGGGTTTTGGCATGATTTCTACCCTTTGTAGTTTTATGTACATTTTTTCAGAAAATCTGTGAAATTCTATGAAGAACTGTGCCCACACCATTGATGAAATTACGTAGCTGAAGGTGTGTAGATTTCAGGAATATATAGTTTTTCTTTTACTGACATTTGACATTGGTCCTCCTTTGGGTTAGTTGGTGGCCATGTCTCCGAGTACACCCATGAATATGGCATAAAGTTTTATTCTGGAGGGGGTAGGCTTTCAAATTTGAGATGCTTTTGAACTCTACAGGTTTTAGTTAAAATTAACATTTGCTTTTGTCTCTGATTTTACAGTTGAGGAAAAAAAGAAAATGTGAGAAAATAATTTACAATTGGAAGAAGAGCTATGCCTGTGTATCTGCATTGTGATCGAAACTTACCTCACACATAAAAACCTGCGGGTATTTAGTTTCTAAAAATATCTCCCTTGTGGGGATATTTTAGTTAATTTGGTAGATATTCTATGATAATTATCAGAAGTGTTATGTTAATCATCAGAAGTGGTTATACGTTTCAATTTGGTGTAATATTCTTAAAAGGGCTGTTTAAGTTTAGGAAAAGTTCAGGAAAAGTGGGGTACCTACATATATCTGGTATCGTTGTGCTCGGGAGTATTAAAGATTTTTGTGCATAAACCTTAAGATAACTATAAGTAAAAATGGGGAAAATCCTTAAAAATTGGCAAATGTAACTTTTTTTTTCTTCATATTTTACCCATAAATCCAGTAAAATCGCTAGGAAAGTTACGAAATTCTGTTACCATGTTAAAATACACATTGTGCTAAAAAAAAAACAATGTATACCGTATATACTCGAGTATAACAAAGAATACTGGGAGTTGTAGTTTCCAAACATCTGGAGTGCCAAGGAATTGGAGGTTACCGGTACTGGATGTGGCTATTACTGTATGGGATTCATGTATGGGAATTCTGCTGTCCATTTAAAGGACAACTAATTTCTACCCTCGGCTTATACTCGAGTCAATCAGTTTTATAAATTTTTCAGGTAAAAATAGGTACCTCGGATCTTTATTAAACAAAAATGAATGCAGATAGCTCCTCTTTCTCAATGGATGAAACACACTGAGCATGTTGGTAAAAAAAAATTGTTTCCCGGGGGGAACTAAATAAATTGTGAAATTTCAGACCCTGTTCTTTACAGCTATAGTGGGCACTATCACGCATGCACGATATAGCTGTACAGAACTCAGAAGTGGTCGGAAATTTCAGTGTGGCCGTAGTGAATCGCGCAAAAGTTAAGTTTCTTCTTACCTTCATTCCTGGACCCTGTGCTATTGATTGAAGAACGGGAGGTAATGCATAGCTCCTTAACCTCCCGGGCTTCAATCAATACAATAAAGTAATAGTTCACTTTGAGAGTGAACTATTCCTTTAAAGGAAATTTAAAGTCTAAAAGGCATTTTTCCCTATGGATATTTAAGAAATTGCTGATTGAAACAATGTATCACTTGCCATTTTCAGTATAAAGTATGTCACAACTTGCCAGTGTTCTCCCTAGGGTCTTTTAGCCGGGTGGCCCACCCGGCTACTTTTTCATGCCACCCGGCTGGAAAAAATTTCTTGAGAGAACGCTTGTGATTTAAAAGAATTAAGATGTAGGTTTAATAGGTATACCAAAAGGTCAGTAAAAACTCCCTCCAAAACTGCCCAGTCAAGACCCCTTTTTTACACTTGCAAGATTATTTTAGCACATGTTAACTAGCTTTTCCCTAAGGCCACAAAATGGTGGCACATGTGCTTGTGCTGCCATATTACATCTGGGTCACCTTCATATGTTGCCGAACTACAACTCTCTGAATTCTACAACCAAGGAATGCTGAGAGTCATAGTTTTCAAACATCTAATGGGATGAATGTTAGACATCCCTGACCTATATAATGGCCATAATGCAGTGCACATTTTCCCCCACCACCAAATTTCCCCGTCCTACCCCACCCGCTTACTTTTTCATGCCACCCGGCTAGAAACAAATTCTGGGGAAAACACTGCTTGCCATTTCTTTTTGCCATTTTATTTAAGATTTGTGTAGTTATTTTTGTTTTGTAAAATTGTAGATTGAAAAGGTTTGGGAACCCAAACACATTTGAGTATTCAGGTAAACTAACTTCAACAAAGGTTCAACTTTAGGTTTCATACTGAACTTACTTTCCTTAAAAACTAGAAAGTGTCAAGCACTGCTGTCAGTTAATTTCTACAGAGTGGGTTATGTGGTCAACATTGATCACACCCTCATGGCAGAGAAATACAGGCACAGGTAAGGACCATCGGGGTGGTATCTGAGTAGTCCCACCTTCATTCAGTAGGTATACATAGGTAGTGCAGCAATATTGAATCAATCTAAGACAATTTTCCAGGATGTCTGGAATGACCTGAAAAGTGAGCACCTTTTAATATCCAAAAGAGAATTGCGGCCATATAAGCAGGAGGATATTTATATAGTGAATAATGCACCCCCTACTGTAAATAAGGATATTAGAAGTCACCGAGGAGTTCCGTGACCATATAAAAGCACGAGGCCGCAGGCCGAGTGCCTTTTATACAGGGCGCGGAACTCCAAGGTGACTTCTAATATCCTTATAATTTACAGTAGGGGGTGCATTATTTAGTATAATCCACCCCTTCATATATAATCCAAACATTCCAGCAATCTTACAGTTGTTAGATCCCTATAGAGAGTAATGGCCAGCGTGGGACAATCCAGTATGACTGTAATGCAATTCATTAGCATGGGACCCTCCCTGCCTCTAGCTCCTTCCCTCTTATTGTCCCAGCCCCCTAATCAGTCTCCCTGATTTCCCCGACCACCTGCTGCTGCTTGCCATTGACCATCAGTCCAGTAAAGGTGCCGGTGACTGTGCGGACACAGTGGATAACAGTGAGCGCGTGCCCGGCCCTCCCCCTCTCCCTTAGATGCCCACGTGAGGTAGAAGCAGCGAACTCCAAGTCTTTGAGCATCAGACAGCGGCGGGGACGGACCCTCCCAGGGACGGCGCTTGGTTACCTTCCCTCATCAGCCCGGGTATTTCAACAGGCTGGTTGTTCGGAGGGCAGGTCCCTGTTAGCCTATTTACCAAGTAACACGGGGGTGAGCAGGGCCAGAGAGAAAGCGTGTCCGTCTTCGGCACCACTGTGTATGGCGCGGCTCCACCTCTTCCTTTTACATGTAAAAGGAAAAGGTGGAGCCGCGCCATACACAGTGGTGCCGAAGCCGCGTAACTGACTGATACACGGTTAATGTAAAGGGAAAAGTATACGGAGGTGGGGGAAGTGAGGCAGGGGGAGAGAAAAGGGTAAGGCAGTCCTGGAAAGTTATAATCGGCGCGCTACTACGTAGTAGCGCGCCGATTATAAGATTATTATTTACAGTTTGGCCCCATAGGAATCCATGGAAGGGGTGGATTATATTGATTTTATTTACATTTTCACTTACATCGTTTTAGTTCTAGTGTCCAATGTTCCTTCTCGTCATAACCATATAGTAATCCCCACAAGGTACGACCAATCCTCTTTACACCTGGCTTGTTATTTATAATGACGTTTATATCTCTGCATGCTGAAGGCTATAAATAATGTTGTGGTTTCTTACAATCTAACAGCTCTAGAGCAAAATATTCTGAGACTTAACACCTTAAAGTGATAAGATATGTGGAAATATAGCTGTGTACAAAAAAGTTGCTATTGTCTTTAGTGCCAATATGGTTTTGGTTACTGAGCACAAAAATGTATATATGTTAAAATCTGCAGTGTTTAAAAACAATATAAATTAATTTGATTATTTCTTTTGCAGAGGAGGCTTGGAGATGCTGCTAAAAAAGCTATCGGCAAGTTACAAGTCAGAACCATAAAGAAAGGTGATAAGGTTAGTTTATTTGTTTTAACATATAGGGGGACATGCAGGAAACTTAGCCATTGCAGCTTTTCTGACCACACATTGCAGCAGTTTCAGCACTATAGAGCACACCAGGTAAACTGAGACAGGGAATGCAGGTTGTTAAGATGTTACTATGTAGCTTGAAAGTTATCTTAAACTTTACTGTATCCAATTGTGCGGCGTAATTTCCAAAAAGTTTTGTTCTTCAATCAGGCTAGTGTAAATGAGAATAAAACCCACAGTAACCCAATATTACATCTGGTAGCATAGATTTTAGATTCATTTTTGCAGTCATTTACTGTGTCTCCACCATAGTGTTGTTTGTTTTGGAAAAGCCCCCAAAAAAGTCAATATTTTACTACAAAACACAAGCCAAAGTCAAATGTGCTTTTTAGTGGTGCACCGTGCTATTAATATGAATACCATATTAAAACTATTTGTTTTATTCAACATTTTGTTGCACAATTTCTGTTTTCTATGGTTCCTTATCAATGTTTATTCAAAGAAATCAACTAACATTTGTAGCATTCATTATGCTTTAAAGTTAGATTATGCAATATCAGGGTTTTCTAGGTTTTTAGCTAGAGGTATTTATTTTTTATGCTGTGTAATCTTCTGCATTACTGTTACGCATAACTCACAGTATATAATTTTAGATTAACAACTGGATTGTATGCATAGAACATGATACAGTTGTATTTTTAACAAATATGTCTACATTTTTGTGTGGAATTTGACTATTGCCCTTTTTTACAGGAAACAGAACCAGAGTTTGATAACTGTGCTGTTTGCATTGAAGGTTATAAGTCTAATGATGTTGTCCGAATCTTGCCATGCCGGTAAGTTAAAGTTGGCACAGCTTATAACATCTGCAAATCTTTAGCTTAATATTGACTTTTTTAACAGTTATTTAACAGTTTATTTATTAGCTGTCCCAAGAAATGATGTTGGCAATTTCTTTCAAATGGCACTTTGGTTGCAGTATATGAATAGTTTTAAAACGAAATCAGCTTTCTGAAAAAGTAATAGGCAATATATAAAATCATGTCTTAAAAGATAAAATTAATCTATAGTACAATTGCTAAATGCTAGGTAAGGTCTATTACATTGTAACATAGTAATTGAGGTTGAATAAAAACATACGTCCATCTAGTCCAACCTTTAAACATTATATTTCCATGTGACATTGCATTTAGAGCCATGAAGTGGGCCTCCAGATAGTTGTTCTAAGATAAAGACCTGATTTAATGAAATTTTTTAGACCTTCCCTCAAAGTAGAGACCCATAATCCAACCATCCACCTGTTTTGCTTTTGAGTCCTATAACTGCACTCACCCTGCTTGCATCTCTAACTTAAGGTTTATACACATGCTCAATATGGTCCCGATGCAGACAGCTACACGCGACGAATGGCTGTTTAGGCAGAGAATTGTCTGTGTGTATGCGTTCGGTCGGGGGTCAAGGTTTTGAAAAAGTTAAATGTAAATGTTACTCTGCTATCCACATCTGATTCAACTAACAGTACAATTTTTTTTGTTCTATTGGGGGGGGATGAGAGGTAATGAGATGAAGCAGTATTCAGTTTTAAAGAATTATTTCTACAAAATTAACTATAGGAAGGTAAATAGATTTGTAGTCAGTTTTTTATATATCAATTTAGTATGAAGGAGTAGGAATTTAATATATTTAATTTATACAAGGCAATTTTGTGCCTTGTATATATTCCATGGACCAGATGAATTTGACTCCACTCAGAATAGATGAGGTGGTGTGTCTTGGACATTTTTTAAAAATTTTCTATGATTGATTTTGTGGATAGTAGTACAACATTTGCAAGTTTTTGGTCTTGCACAAAAAACAGGTTATCAAATGGGGCGCCAAGCAGAAAAGTAAGGGGTCTAGTGGCAGTTGAGTATGAAAAAGGAATTGGAGAAGCTGTTAAGTGTCTTTCTATTAGGTCGTCACTGTAGAGAATGTCCACCACATATGCATGTATGGGCCCAGTTCTTTGCAGATCCGAAAGGATAATCACAATTTTTGCCATTTCGCTATCGCAATGACAAAGACCTCTTATTTATAAAACGCTTGTTTTCATGGAAAAGTAACGCTTGCGGGCCTTCGCGCAAGTCTGGCATCGTGGCAAAAAGAGAAATTGCTCTCTAGTGTCAGCCATTACCAGACCAGAGATAGTGAAATTTTAGAGCTATTTTTGTTATTTTAGGTGAAATTTTACCTTTTTGACACCTTTTGTTGCATTTTTTGCAGTTTTACCAGAATTTTCACAAAACATCATATATTTGCTGGAAAAAAACACCACATGTGCTATTTTTAAATAACAAAGAAAGGTGTTCAGTGTGTATTAACCAATTTAAGAATACTTTGAAAATCCACCAGGGAGAATTACCTATTTACCATCATATGTGCTAAACTCTTTCAGCATTGTTAGTGTTAGTTCTTGCTACATAATGTTCACATTTTTAATAACTTTATTAAAAAAAGTTGAAAGATTAAAAAATGGTCTGATGGTAAAAAACAGCAAAAATAATGCCCCTTTATAAATATGTCCCTTAGACCTCCATTTGGTAAATTTAAACGTTATTGGTAAATAAAGAAAATTGGAACCTTAAAAAAAAAGCAATCTAAAAAAGCCAAATGGACCCATTTGCAGGCTAAATAAATGGCCACTTATGCGTTTTTGCCACCTCAGACTTGGCGAATTGGAATGGCTGAACTTAACGCCATTTTAGAAATATGCTTGAGCAGTTACCGCAGTGATGTATGGCAAAAAGAGAAAAGTAGCGGTAATGACTTTTCGCCACTGGTCATCACTGCTTTATAAATAGCGAAAAGGATGCGAAAAGTTTAACGAACCTTTATAAATATGCCCCTATGCATTATTAACATCCCTAAAGAAATATCAGTAGATTGCAAAGCAAAATAACTAAGACAAACACAAACCTTTTTGTTTTTATATTATTATAATCACCAGACATTAAATGGCATCTATAGTGAAAAACACAAATTGCCCCATTGCAAGGTTAAATTCATTTACTCTGTGCTGCCTTTCTCCTACCACTGTCAGATCTCTCTGCAACACTCCCCCCTTTCCTCTCCCCCCTGTTACCTCCTCCATGTCTCAACTCCAGCTGCCCGACAAGATTCTCATGTGCAGCAGGAGTTAAAAGTTAAACATCCTGAAAAACACACCCACACACAGTGGCCAATAGAAAGCAAACTGTCCTGGAGTCACGGGAAAACACGGGAGAAGGGAAAACAGTAGTTTACTGCTGCAATACAATCTCTCTCTTTGTGACCCATCATCAACCAGTAAAAGCTATCAAGAAGGGGGGTCAAGTGTAGCCTTATCTCTGCAGTCAAAGCTACCTCTCTCCCCCTGCTAATGTTCTGTTTGTAAGGGAGGAGGGAGGGACTTGAGCAGGGTAGAGGGTGACATCACAAGGATTTCATTGACAGTAAAAATAGGAGTAGAGGAATGCAATCATGTCTTCTAAATTGTGTATCTTAGGACACAGAGGGAAACTGAAGAAAATGGAGGCACTCTGGGGGTTGGGGAGAATTCTAGAACACACGGAAGGAAAGAAAAAAAAGTTAATTTTCCCACTGTAGATGCCCTTTAAGCCTGTTACATTAACGGGTGCTAAAAGCCCAGAGTGCCCCCTCAGTCTCCCATGCCCAGAGTCACCTCTCAGTGTCCCTTGGCCATAGCCATATTCCAAGCCCAAAGTTCTCTCTTCTGGTCCCAAGCCCAAAGTTCTCTCCTAGTGTCCCGTGGCCAGGGTCCCCCCTCTGTCCCGCGGCCAGGGTCCCTCCCTCTGTCCCGCGGCCATGGTGCCCCCTCAGTCTCCCATGCCAAGAGTCACCTCTCGGTGTCCCTTGGCCATAGCCACCATCCTCCATTTCCCAAGCCAAAGTTCTCTCTTAGTGTCCCGCGGCCAGGTTCCCCCCTCTTTCCCGTGGCCAGGGTCCCCTCCCCTCTGTCCCACGGGCAGGGTCCCCTCCCCTCTGTCCCGCGGCCAGGGTCCCCCCCTCTGTCCCGCGGCCAGGGTCCCCCCTCTGTCCCGCGGCCAGGGTCCCCCCTCTGTGTTTAGAGGGAAACGGCCGGGGTTTCACAGCAGTGACATTCTAACGGGACACCTAGCTGCCAGAGGAGGTAATTGCACTGATACACACATGCACGGAGGCATGGACGCTGCAATTAGGGTTTTATTATATAGGATAATTGTACATTTTTGGCAACCTTGCTGTTTTTTTCAGATTTATTATTTTAACTCCAGGCATGCATCTTTCAAATCCTTCCAAGCAAACATATAAACAAACACATAATATTCCAGTACAATTCTAATCAATACTAAAATACAGATATGTTTGACTCTCTCCATGCGTAATGAACCATATATACTGGTATACACAACTTAACATTATATTCCTCTGAATGTGGGAAGTGTGTTCTACATACTGCAACCAATTGCATGATTGGCTGCCATTGGGTTTCTGTACTAAAGTCAGCGATGAAACTAATAAAGTCCTAAAGACTGTACCCAAATAAGTTAAAGGGCATGGCCACCCCAAAACTAAAATTTAACCCACTACTGGCCCCACTGTGTAGTTTAAAAAAAAACCTTAACATGCATTTCTGCTACAAATAGTTCTCCTGCAATGTCTGTGCAAAGTCAAGGAAACTGAGTGGGAGCATGGAGGAGATTTCTACCTCCTCCATGTCCTCCGGGAGGTACTCCAGAATGAGCAGGGGAGCCCCTCCCTCCTTCCCCTCCATACGGATCCCTTTTTGCTGCTTGATGCCCTACCTGCATTGCTGGCAGCCGTGTCTCTGATCAGCCAATCAAACACGCAGCTACCAGTCTGGCCCCTGCTTGCAACTTACGGCAAGCAGAGTGCCGAGATCAGAGTGTCGAATACACAAGCAAAAACTGTGGCTACTCACACAAAATTTGGCTATTTTATGGCTCCAATCCCACTCTGTCTCCGGCAAGCTGAATCATTAGAGATCTAAAAATGTAGGAGAGCTTGATAAAGGAGCACACTGGCTCTGAAACATGTTGCATTTAATTAAAATTATTGTTGCAGTTTAAACTCCTGCGTTTGGCTCTCCTACACTTTTATATCTCTGATGAATCAGAGTGTCGAAATCAGAGTGCCAGGGAAAACGAAGTAATATAGGTACATTTTATTTAACGAAATGAGTAGTATAGGTACATTTTATTTAACGAAATGAGTAGTATAGGTACATTTTATTTAACGAAATGAACATGACGGTTGGGGGTGGGCTAGGGTGCCATACACTACAGGGTGTAGATACCCTTTAATTATGCTTGTGAAGGTTCTCATTCATCCAGGTCATGGTATGTCTGTTGTATTCAGTTGGATCAGCTGGACTTGAAGTTAAGTTCTTGAATACCCTTTAAAGGGCATGTCCACCCCGAAATTTAACTTTTGATATGTGGTAGGGAATGCTCCCCCAGCCCCAACCGCATTAATATAATTGTTAGAAAGTCCCCCGATTCTTACTTACCTGCCCTCTCTCCTCCGCTGCAGTGTTCAGGCCCTCTGCTTGCATGGAATTGAAAGCAGGGGGCGGGACCGGCAGCCGCGTCCGTGATTGGCTGAGAGGCAGGGAGGGCTGCACTGAGCATGCCTCAACCTTGATGAGGTTGAGGAAGTCTCAGGCACAGCATGAGTCACACACTGCTCCTACACAGCAGTTTCTTGGACTTTGGAGGGGCACAGCAGGGGAACTATTTTGAGCAGGAATGTAAGGTAAGGATTGTTTTAAACTACTTGATGTGGCCAGTAATGGGTTAAATTTTAGTTTTGGGGGTGGACATGCCCTTTAACTGTTTTATGTGAAATGAATTAGGCTGGTATCTGGATTATTTCAAATATCGGTTTATCCATTCAGCTTCTTTTTCGGCACATAGCTGCTTTGTTTTGCTTTACATATTTTATAGTTCAAGGATATCTAGGAAAAGGAAAAATGCCAAATGTTGCACACTGCAAACATTTCACTCAAGATAAACAATGGTGGAGGTGCACCCTACCCAACTGTGGGTGACGTGGATATGTGTGGTTCACGATAAAATTTTCTAAAATAATTCGGAGTGCGACCCTCAGCTACCTTTTTTCCTGCAAACATTTCACTGCTTGGCTTGCATGCAAACAAAAAGGTAATACTTACATATTTAAAATAGAAGAAAGAAAATGGCAGAGCTGTTTCAATGCAAATCAGGCAGTGCTAGATGTTTTCATGGAAGCTTTGCTTGCAAAGTGTCCACAATGTCCACAGTTCTTCTAAAAGCAGAGATGTGCCTCTAAATATTGGTAATCAATATATTTTTGCCACTTTACTTTTCATATTGACACGTTTTCTAAATATAAATATATATTTATTAAAGGGCATGTCCACCCTTAATAATAACTTTTGCCCTATAATAGAACACAGTGCCCCAGCCCCAACCGCTATAAAAATAATTTAAGAAACTCCCCAGTTCTTCACTTACCTTCCCTCTCTCCTCCGACGCCCGGCCCAGCCTTCTGCTTGCGAGACACTGCAAGCAGGGGATGGGACCAGCAGCCGTGTCCGTGATTGGTTGAGAGGCAGCCAATCACGGACGCGGCTGCTGGCTTCTCAAAATGCCGGTGGAGAGAGGGAAGGTAAGTACAGTTCTGGGGACTTTCTTAAAATAATTTTTTTGTGGTTGGGGCTGGGGGAAGATATTCTATTATATAAGCAAGGGGTTTTATGCTAGGGGGAGGAATAGCAAAACGGGAGGGAAGGGGAGAAGGGCTGCAGTACGCATGCCAAACTTCTCCCGGAGGCCAGGTAGGAGGCAGAGTCCTATATGGACTCTGCTATCCTCCTGGTGGGCAGTTTTTGGGACTTTGGGGGGGGACTACAGGGGAACCTTATGGAGCTGGGATGTGAGGTAAAGATTTTACTACACTACATGGTGGGGCCAGTAGTGGGGGATTATAGTTTTGGGGGTGGACATGCCCTTTAACATTTGTGTCTTTATCTTGTGATGAATACGAAGCCAGATTACTACTGTGAAATTGGCTGTTAAATTGAAATCCAGCAGCCTGATTAAGAAGTCATCTGTGACTGAAGCTACAGTTGTGCAGCCACACTGTAGCTTTATAATTTAGGTGGTACTACTTTAAAGGAGTGGTTTCAGCACTATGTGTTACACTTGAAAAAGGGTGTTTGGACCCGAAACATGTTGTGTACCTTCTGCTATTAAAGCACCACTGCAACCTGCAATTTTGGTCCGGTCTCTACCTTCTTTTGTTGTTTTGGGAAAAATCAGTACCTATCTATCCATGCACAAGGTTTTACCAACTAATGTGTATATTTTTTTAGTGCCTGTTTGTACTTTGTGATCAGTTAAATTATGTGTTGATCAGTTAAATTATGTGTTGATCAGCACAGTAACACCGTTTAGTAGCAGTTTATTTTTTCTGCCCTGTTACATAGTGATGCAGTAGTGGGCAAGAATACTGATGTCTTGCAACCAAGACATCAGCATTCTGTTTCTATCATCTCCATATGCTTTTGCAAGTTTTCCTTGATGTTTTTGTTTACACCTACTGTGGTTGAAAAACATATAGCACGTTAACTGGCATGTGTTTTAAACTGATGTAAACTAGTGCATGCATATGGTATGAAAATTGTTAAATTGCTATTCATACCCCCTCAACCCTAAATGCTAGGGTTTCAACTTTAAAAAGTGCCCAGAAATATACTTACCCAATCTTGTTCCCATCGGCTCTCTCAATAATCAACGGCCACTGACCCTTGTCCAATAACAGACGCAGCTGCCGGTCCTTCCCCATACTTCATTCAAAGAAGTAGCAGTAAAAGGCAAAGGCAGAGGAAATGAAGGTAAGTAAGTCTATTTTTGGTTATTTGGGGGTGGCACTTTAGTCTAGCTTCCTCTTTGAGCCAGGGACCTGACGCACTCTGCAAGAAGTGCATCTTCTATTATCCAGGTCCTGAACTAATGCAGGGGGTTGGGGTAAATCCGTATTAGACCTTACCTATGGTAAAACATGGATGAGGACTTAGTGGTTTAGCTCCTCTCTCCGGGTACTATAGATGGGGTATTATTGACAATAATTGACCCTTATCGCAAATAAAATAACTATATAAATAATTACAAATATTCAAGATTTTTCCACATTGCTTAATGTTACTGTATTTTAATGTAATCTGAGAACATTCTAATAGAACTCTATTCATGTAACTATTACTTTTAGCTGTTGTGGTCCCCAAAAAATGGGGGAAACTACTGTAGTCTCTAGTTCACGTCCATCAGAATCTCTTATCTGAGCAATTGTTAAAACTTTGTTAGCAAATGTTAAGGTTTAAAAGTAATGGAATTATGATAAAACTAGAAAAAAAATACATTTTATAGTTATATTAGTAATAACCTTGAGAAACATTGATGATATTGCCAAGTGATCAGCAGACCTGTATAAAGACTTTTGCTAGAGGCAGACACATTCCTTATTCCCTCTCAAGGCAGCTAGACTCAGTGGTATAAATTAAAACCAGAAATCTTAATGGAACATTTACTGTAACCACCTTTGTACACATTAACAGCTTGGCTGGGAGACAGAAAGTGCCTACAAACACTTGGAATGTACTGTTTTAAAGAATGCATACGGTTTACTATTAACACGAGTAAAAGCAAATTAAGAAGGGCACCAAACTGTAAAACAAATTTTTATTCTTACCAACTGGAACTGATGAGTGAAAAATCTACACTTATTGTATGAATGGTGTTGGGAGAAATTTGCTTTTAAATTGAGAAGAAGCCTTTTTGAATGGTGTTGACAAGAAAGGGCACAAATCATTAAATGGCATGTCCACCCCCAAAACTATAATCCCCCCAACTACTGGCCCCACCATGTAGTGTAGTTTAATCCTTACCTCACATCCCAGCTCCATAGGGTTCTCCTGTAACCCCCCCCCCAAAGTCCCAAACTAACCACCAGGAGGATAGCAGGGCTCGGCCTGCTACTTGCCTCCGGTAGATATTTGCCATGCGCACTGCAGCCCTTCTCCCTCCCCCTCCCTCTCCCTCCCGTTCTACTATCCCTCCCCCTAGCATTAATCCCCCTTAATATTCTGCTCCCCCATGTCCCCCCCCCAACCGCATGTTTTTTTTTTTCAAAAAGCTCCCCAACCTTTACTTACCTCTCCGCTTTCCTCCGCTGCACTGAATGACCGGCAGCCGCGTCCGTGATTGGCTGCCGCTCAGCCAATCACAGACGCGACTCGGTCCCGCCCCTCTGCTTGCATTCTCGCAAGCAGAGGACCGGCAGTGCGGCGGAGGATCGAGGGGAGGTAAGTAAGAGTTTGGGGAGCTTTTTGAAAAAAAGAAACATGCGGTTGGGGCTGGGGGACATGGGGGAGCATAATATTAAAAAACGATTTTAGGGGTGGACATGCCCTTTAATAATTTCTAGCAATACCTTTTTGGCGATAAGAATGTCCCAGTTCATTGCTCTGTTATTTTTCTTTTTATTCTTGCTGTGTTTATTAATGGATTTAAAAGACTAAATACATTTTTTCATCACTGCATTTTTGACATTGGTTTGAGCTGTTTAATTACAGTAATCATTTTAGAATACCAGATTAAGCAAAAGCTTTAGACTAATATTATTACAATACGACTTGGTATTAAATCCACATTTCCTTTTAATGGAAATAAAGCTTTTAACTATTTTATTACAGTTTGTTTTAAATATAGTACACTAGATTTTGCTGTGGCCTGCTAATTATTTTAGTTTACAAACAAAGTTGATCAAAATCAGGACTTGAGTAGCCCGTCTTGTCACTGCTATTAATTCTCCCTGGATAAGCTAAATCCTTTTTGTGAATAGGATCATGGAATGTTTTTGTGTTTTTTTTTTTTTTTTTTTGAAACAAGGTTTGTAGTATTCAATTTACAGTGCGATTAATCTTGCTGCGCGTTGTGTATCAGCCATTAGTTTTATATATTTATATTGAGATAAACATTTACAGAATTAGAATGATATGATGCAGGGAAAAATTTATCACACCAAAGTAAAATGGAATATTTTAGGACAGGACAGTAGTCCTGTGTCCCCAAGTATTATTAGACCAGGGCGAATAGACAATTGGAAAACACAAAATGTAGTCTTCTCCATTCCTTGCTCATTTATACACTTACTGGCCACTTTTATTTGGTATACCTTGCCGGTGTCAGTTTGGAACCCCTTTGCCTTTAGCTTTAAATCTTTGTGGCATAGATTCAACAAGGCACTGCAAACATTCATCAGAGATTTTAATCAATTGTATCACGCAGTTGGTGCAGTTTTGTAGGCTGCACATCTGTGCAAATCACCCTTCCCAAAGGTTCTCTATTGGATTGAGATCTAGTGACTGTGGAGTTCATCATTCAAGAAACCCGGTTTGAGATGATGTGAGCTTTGTGACATGGTGCATTATCCTGCTGAAATTAGCCATCAGAAGGCAGGGTACACATGGTCATACAGGGATTGAAATGGCCAACAACAATACTCAGTCTGTGGCGTTTAAATAATGCTTAATCGATAATAAGTTGCCCTAAAGTGTGCCAAGATAATGCCCCACCACCACCATTCCACCTCAACCAGCAAACTGACACTAGGCTGAAAAGATCCATGGTTTTATGTTCTTTACACTAAATTCTAGTGTTACCATTTAATTGTTGAAGCTGTGTTCAGAGATAGTATTCTGCATACCATGATTGTAACAAGTGGTTGTTTGAGGTACTACTTTTTGATCTTCTTAAACCACTCTGATCTTTCTTAGAGATGGTTGTGTGTGAAAATCCCAGTATATGAGCTGTTTCATAAATACTCATTCTAGATATTCTGCCAACAACAACTATGCCACTTTAAAAGTCACTTAAATCTCCCTTTTTCCCCATTCTAATGTTCTATTTGAACCTCAGCAACTTGCCTTCACAATGTCTAGATGCCTTAATGCGTTTTCCTTTTTTGTATATTTGGGGGACTTTCTTTATTTATGAGTGTCCAGAAATGTGAGATCATAAGGGTCAGTGTTATTAGAGTAAGGATTAAAACTTTTTAGTATAGTTGCCTACAAAAGATGAAGATTGTAAAATTTTAACACCATCTTCCAGCCTTACTGCAGGATCCATTCCTTTTGCATTAATGATGCTTGTTTCCTATGGAGTAAGAAAACAGATTTTAAATTGCAATAATTTTTTCATAAATGATATTGCTGAGTCTCAATAAGATTTATAGCTTAAACACTGCATCACTGTCATCATTTTCTCCATGACGTCTGAAAACAACATCTGGACTCATAAAGGATTCTTCATAATCCGTAAATGGAAGATCAAATGTTGGACCTCCTTCCTAAACTTATAAGTGATGGCTTTATTTAATTAGCTCATTTACCTCATCATGGTCTATAAATAATTTTTCTTCATTAAACCTATCTTTTTTAAAACCAATTACATTTTTTTAGACCAAGACCTCTTTTAGCATTATGTCCGTCCAGCAAAACCCATTATATTTTTGACTTCTTACATTGCTTATTTTTTCAATTGTCTGAACTTGCCACAAGCTCTGCTAAAGTACTGTATGATTTTGATCATAGTAATTTAATTTGAAAAATGTGACTGGAGGAGTTCAGGTTAAAAAAAACATTTCCATGACTACTAGCCTTGAAATCTAGTCTGATATTAGATTGGTTTGACAATGAACAATCCTCATATCTATCCTGCAGGACTTGAACTGTTCATTTTCCATCTACATAAAAGCTTAATAACAATCCCAGAATGATAGTTCCAGGTGGTTGTTGGAATGCCACTGGAACATTGAGTAGTGTTTGCCAAGCATTAGTAATTTATAACCAAAGAAAGAGACTTACAAAGTAGTTAATTGGACACCTGCTCAGATATCCTGGGTGAAGCAAGCATACTGTAGCATGCCTTAGCCAGTGACTTGGGTGGTTTAGAAGTAACTGGGGTGGCATGACTTCTCTCTTCTAGTTAAGAATTACTTATATTAGTCAATATTTTCTGGATTTTGAGTATTAAATATTTTAGCGTGAACATTTTGTTAAATAATACTTTGTATTTTGTTCATGAACATTTTAATGATAATTTTCTCTGTTTTCTCAGTTTGTCTCCTGACAAAAGGTAGATTCTATTTTGCTTTCTGCCAAGTGATATTGGTCATTAAGTCATCTATATAGGTCCTTTGAGTCAGACCTGAAACAGCTATTAGTTAATTCCAGTCTAGATTCCTTGTCTAGTCAACTGCACCGTTTTTGAGTAATTACTTTGGGCCAATGCAAAATACTCAGACACATTAGATAAGTCAAGGAAAGAAACAGACCTGCACAGATCATTACTGATAGTGCTATTTAGCATGAAATGTATGTATACAAGGATCTGCTCCTGGACCCATGCAAGCCTAACTTTGAAGTATAATTTAACCTTACAGCTCCTGTATCTTCTCTAGTATTAAATTCAGTGCCTTTTCCAACCCTCTTAGTATAGACAATGGCACAAGCACTATATTTACCAGACAGTACTGTAGACAGTAGCAGACTGATTGTAAATACAAAGTTGTAATTACTTACGGTCACGAACGCCAGTTCACTGGGCACGTAATCCGAGTGATTGGTATTTCGCCACCATCACTCCACGTTTAAGGCCTCGGGGGACACCACACAATCACTCTTGACTCTCACTGGCTATGCACACCCAAAGGGTTAATCAGCTTCAGACATTCACAGCAGTAACAGAGTTGATTATCATTTACACAAGCAAAGCATTTAATACAAACATACAAGATTAAAATTTTAATCTTGTATGTTTGTTGCTTTTACATCACCAAATATTTACGCTTAAAGGGTAACTGTGGTCTCGAATTCTTCCAAACTAGTGAGGATTGTGTAAAAAGCCTTCTATCGTACCTTTTAAAATAAAACCTAAATCACATCACTAGATAAAATTGGTAAGAAGTTATTTCTGGAAAGGTTTAGCAATATTACTTCCTGCTTGAACACTTCCTGTTTTCAGCCATGTGACCAGCTTGTAGTCATGTGACCAGCCTCTGCCTGCATTAATAGACTCCCCTTCTCAACTGTCAGTTTTTCTCCAGGTACATGCTGGGTTTTTCCCAGCATTAAGCCTTAACTGAGCATGCTTCTCCCCCAGGCGGAGGGGTGGGGCAGAGGTCTGGTGATGTCACACAACCTACTGGAAGCAGGAAGTTTGAACATTCACCCCAAAGTAATTTCTCACAGGCTGCAGCTAGAGATGTGATTGTCAGCTCATTTTAAATTAAAAACTGCAGGCTTTCATTTAACCCTAACTTGTTTTGAGACCACAGTTGCCCTTTAAGTCAATAAAAAGACAATCCTGTAGTCTTCAATCTACCACAAAATAGGTTGTACCTCATTAATTCTCTAAACCTACAGGCTAACAATCCATTAAACGACCATTAGGTCTCTCGGTAAATTGTTTGATTAAGTTACTGTAGCAAATTGCTCTACTACTTTTCCTTTAACCATGTTAGAAATGAATTTGTTACATTCTGGATGGATTTTAACATATTAGCATTTCATATAATTGTTTTTTTTCTCTGTTTTTAAATATAGACACCTTTTTCACAAGTCTTGTGTAGATCCCTGGCTCCTAGATCATCGTACATGCCCAATGTGTAAGATGAATATACTGAAAGCTCTAGGAATACCAGTAAGTAAGCAGCTGAGGACTGATATTATTGTTGTTATATTATTGTTGTTATTATTATGGGTTTATAGAGTGCCAACCTATTCTGTGGCACTTTGCAGTTATGTTGAGATACATACGTTGAACCTATAAGCGCTATCCTTGTATGTAACCCGTAAAGTTAAATATCATATATTATATATATATATATATATATAATACTATATATATCTCTATATATATATCTATCATCTCACTATATATATATTATCTCTCTCTCTCTTCTCTTAATACTCATAATAGTCTCTCTTCTCGTGTGTGTGTGTGTGTGTGTGTGTGTTAATGTCCCTTACAGTTTAATCTCCTTATATTAAATTGGTATGGCGGATGGCGCACATGAAACATAAGGTTTGGAATAATAAGATTTTTTTATCGTTACATATACCCAATAAATGCTGCCTATTTTTTGTTTAAAAATGGCAATATTATTGTAGTTTTAAAGTATAGAAACAAACCAGAACAGCTATAAATCCTCTGTGATCCTCTGAGTGTAAAGCTGTCTTTTTCCACTGGTTGCACTGTGCAGGGAGAGAGCTTGTGCTGTAAGTCATCATAATGGACACACTCTCTGTTTAGTGAACCAGCTGGGAGAATTGTAAAGGTTTTACACATGGAGGATCACAGAGGATTTGTAGTTGTTCTTTATGTACCAGAGATTATCAGGGTTAGTCTGGATTGTGGATATACTTTAAAAAGTAAAGAGGTAATAACATTTTAGTTTGTTCTAGTAGGCAGGTAGAGGTTTAAATTGAATAGGAGAAACAGATTTATATATTCTTATCAAAAATCACTTAGCTACGTAGCCGAGTGATTTTTTTTTTGTAAAGAAATATTCCACTGTTGCTATCATTCAAATACCAAAGCCTTATGTATATTACAGTCTAGCAGAAAAGCTTGAAAAAGGTCATAAACCATGACCGAAACCTTGCTGACTGCACAAAATGTGTTAATAAAAATATTCCTTTTAAATTGTATAGTGAAGGTTCCTGCATTCATCATTTCCCTTCTCAGGTGCCACTAGGTTGTGTAACTCCATTTGTTACACCAAAGAGTTGCAGTGGATCATATACAAGTAAATCCCGGGCACACTGGATTCATATATGCGAGTTTATTTTCAACGACACGTAGACGACCTATGTGTCGTTGAAAATAACTCGCACTATATGAATCCAGTGTGCCCGGGATTTACTTGTATATGATCCACTGCAACTCTTTGGTGTAACAAATGGAGTTACACAACCTGGTGGCACCTGAGAAGGGAAATGATGGTTAGGATGTGTGCAGGAACCTTCACTATTCGGGACCTGTCAGACGAACAGTAGAGGAGCTGAAGTAAAGTAAAGTACTCTGACTTTCTTCCTGTGTCCTGATGATTTAATTGAAGAATGGGATATAGGACATAGCTCCTTTTACATCCTGTTCTTTAATTTAAACTAAAAAAAAGGTTAGCCTATTTAACAGTGGAGGTACCCTTTAAACATTATATATATTTAACCACATGAGTTTATTTATGTAGAGCAGAACTCCTTGGCATTTACGCAGAAAGCAATGATAAAAGTTATGACATACACTAAAAATTACAGTGCTCAATGTTTATATTTATAAGCACATCGTTTAATACCCCCTTAAGCACATTTGGGGGGGGGGGAAAAAGTAGGAGGACTGTTTTGTAATCCACATTGTGGTCATTAACCATGATTTACTGTAGTCCATGCCCAGGATAATGAATGAAAGGGTTTGCACAGTGTGAAACCATGAAATTGACTTTTACGAAGAGCCTTTTTTTTTTTTCATCTGTATGTGTCTTTGATTTATTCTACTGACATAACCTCTTCCTAAAATGTTAGTTATAAAACTATTACTGACGTGCTCAGTGTACAAGGGATGGATCACATGCCTTACTGTAGGTTGAAACGTTTAGAAGAAGGGGGGATGATCTGTTTTTTTTTTTTTTTTTTTTACGTCACACTTATTCATTGAATGACCTACGGTTACTTCCCTGAGCTGCTCTTTACAACTTTGTCACACTGTTATGAATGAAAGAAAACCAGTGGTGTTAACATGCAACCTGATGCATTCCCTTCAACATTTCAAAGACAAAAAAAGTACACTTGGGCATACCCCTTGCACCACCCAAACTCCTCCTACAACACCCCCCCCCCCAATCCTAATATTATAGACAATTAGTAAATAAATGGTTAAAAAATTTTGAGAGTTGCTGGCAGGTATGTATATTTGAAGCGATGTTTATGATAGCAGAGCTACTGGACCCCTATACATTTAGATACAGATAGATAGACAGGGAGATTGATAAAGATGCAGACATAGATAGATAAGATAGATAAGATAAGATAGTAGATAATGCACCCCCTACTGTAAATTATAAGGATATTAGATGTTACCGAAGAGTTCCATGACCATATAGAAGCTTTTTATAAAGCTTTTATAAAGGGCATGGAACTCCGAGGTGACATCTGATATCCATAAAATTTACAGTAGGGGGTGCATTATCTTCTATAATTTACCCCTTTTCTCTATGAATTTTACTGTCCCTACCCCCCTCAGCACCCCTAACTGCTTGTTTCTCTCCATTAATTTTACTGTCCCTACCACCACCCCCCTTCAAACCCGGCACTGTATTCAGCCCCCTGCTCGTACCTTCAATCCTGGCACTGTTTTCAGCCCCCTGCTGTACATTCAGCCCCCTGCTGTACATTCAGCCCCCTGCTGTACATTCAGCCCCCTGCTGTACATTCAGCCCCCTGCTGTACATTCAGCCCCCTGATCGTACCTTCAAACCCGGCACTGTATTCAGCCCCCTGCTCGTACCTTCAATCCTGGCACTGTTTTCAGCCCCCTGCTCGTACCTTTAAACCCGGCACTGTATTCAGCCCCCTGCTGAGCATTCAGCCCCCTGCTCGTACCTTCAATCCTGGCACTGTATTCAGTCCCCTGCTGTCCATTCAGCCCCCTGCTCGTACCTTTAAACCCGGCACTGTATTCAGCCCCCTGCTGAGCATTCAGCCCCTGCTCGTACCTTCAATCCGGCACTGTATTCAGTCCCCTGCTGTCCATTCAGCCCCCTGCTCGTACCTTTAAACCCGCACTGATTCAGCCCTGCTGAGCATTCCCCCCCTGCTGAGCATTCAGCCCCCTGCTCGTACCTTAAAAACGAAAAAAAAAAAAAAAATAAAAAAAAAAAAAAAAATAAAAAAAAAAAAAAACAAAAAAAAATAAAAACAAAATTAAAAAAAAAAAAAAAAAAAAAACACACTCCCCCCCCCCCCCCCCCCCCCCCCCCCCCCCCCCCCCCCCCCCCCCCCCCCCCCCCCCCCCCACCCCCCCCCCCCCCCCCCCCCACCCCCCCCCTACCCCCCCCCCCTCCCCCCCCCACTTCCCCCCACCCCCCCCCCCCTCACCCCCCCCCCCCCCCCCCCACCCCCACCCCCCCCTTCCCACCCTCCCCCCCCACTCCAACCCCCCCCAAAAACAAAAAAAAACAAAATAAAAAAAAAAAATCAAACAAAACAGAAAAAAACAAAACCACCCCACTTTCACTCCTTTACTTCCCCCCACCCCCCCCTCCCCCCAACCCCCCCCCGGCCCGCACCCTGTATTCAGTCCCCTGCTGTGCATTCAGCCCCCTGCTCGTACCTTCATCTCCCGGAACTGTTATTCTGGTAGCGCGATTAACTCCTCTTCCACATGCAGGAGATACCGCACTAAGAGTAAATGCAATAAAAGTAAACTTCCCCTCTATAGTTACATTGCCTTTGCTGATAGCACAATATCTTATGCATGTGGAAGAGGAAATGATAGCGTGAGAGGTGTGAGCATGTTTATAGTGCCGGGTGAGGAGAGGAGGAACGAGCGAACTGAGGTGAATGAGACTTCCAGAGTGTTATAATCGGCATGCTACTACATAGTAGCTCGCCGATTATAATGTTATTATCTTACAGGTTTCCCCATTGAAAAGGCCTAGGGTGGTAGATTATAGATAGATATAGACAGAGATCAGATAGATAGACAGGTAGGTAGATGGATGGACGGATAGATGGACAGATAGATACAGATATTGTATCCTATCTTTCTGTATCTATCCATCTGTCTGTCTATCTAATCTATCTCTGTATTTATTCTACAATGTGACTCACATGACATTATTACATAACTCTTGTAAGTGCTGCAGCTGAACCTCTTACTGTTTTTTAACAGGAGGTCTGACTCACGCAGGTTTTTAAGCTGGAGGGCTCACTGTTTACAGTAATTGCCAACTTGTGAACTGGAGCGCTGACCTGAGTAACAAACATAACTAGCTGGTAGAGGACTGACATTTTAAACCTAAAATGGGTTTGGGGTAGGGGCAAACAGATGACATTTGAGTTGCAGATTCAGCATCTTTGTGGTCTGTGTCACAACATTTCCAAACCTTTTTAAGCTTCCCCACACAGTTGCTGCAGCTATGCTTTTATTGCCATTCAGCCCAGCCACAGCCCCCTTACAGTGGCTGTCCGCCGCTGACTGACTCCAGTCCAGTGAGTTCCCCCACCCACTAACACACAGGCACTCACTAGACTCAGGCACTCACCGTGTGTCAGTGCCTCAGTAGAGAACCCACAGAATCACTGCCTCTTCTGACTGGGGGTGTGTACAGTGCCAGGTGGTGGTGGGAGGCAGGAAGCAGACAGGTATTGGACTTGATGGAAGCAGAGACTTGATAAAGCATTTTAGCATTATAATGTCATAGGTCAAAATGATTCTACAGGACTCCAGGAGCAACATGACAGTGGGGATTTTAAATTGAAAGTCTATTTTTTTTTTTTTTTTTTTTACGGACATCACCGACTTGGCAACCCCGAGTCTGGTATGGTACATTAGAATGAGGTTCAAAGTGGTATGTACCTTTTGCCTGGTACAGAATTTTAAAATTTGATAGTGTTGGGAAAACCGGTACAGCTGATGTAGGTTTCTCCCTCCCATTGTACTTCTGTGCATTCTGCCCCCTTTAGTTAACCTAACTAACTATGGAAAGCAAAGCCCTGCAGCTTACACATATGTCAGTCTCATCAGCCTTTATAAGGTATATATCAATTTAGGTGCTCCACGTGTTGCACAACTGGAGTATCCAGTATACTTCTTAAATCTTATATTAATCTTAATATTTTTTTTAAAAAATGTTTTTAAAAAAAAAAAAAACATTTTTTTCTGCATGTTCTACTTTCCAACAGCCAAATGCAGACTGCTTAGATGATATTCCTCCTGACTTTGAAGTTTCTATCGGTCCACCAACCAATCAAATCACAGGAGCCAGTGATGTAACTGTAAATGAAAGTTCTGTGGGAATAGATCCCTCTGTACGAATCATAGGTGTGCTACAAGTTATCCAAGATGCAGAAGCTGTACCGCAGGTCGGAGAAGTTAGCTTTACTGCAAGCGGTAAGTTTTTGTTCTGTCTTTCATAGCAACTAGGATAAAACCTGAAAAGGTAAAATAAAGAAGCAAAATATATAATTTGGGAGATTATTTAAGAGTTCTTTTTAGGCTTTTAGGGGGAGATATATTAGTTATTGGAAAAGTTAAAATGAGTTAAACCCCGATGTAATAGCAGGTTTGCATGGGTTCAACTCGTACTTTGCGTGGCCTACACCACTTTGTATTAATGACACAGGTGCCAGATGCAAAACCAATTTTTGCGCTACATTGTAACAAAGTGTACGTTTTAGACTGAAAATGCAACGATTGCAAGTGTTTCAGAACAGTAACTACACAAGCTATGTAAAATGACGATTACATCAGATCTGCATATAAACTCCAGCCAATGTGCTGGCAATAAAATCATACAGACAATAAAGCTTGGTACACACATTCCTGATAAAGGGTCAATCCTGTTAGTACCGATGGGACTGACCCGTGATTGTTTCTGATGCCGCCGACCATTCCACAAAACCACAGTGTGCCACTGAAAGGGAAAAGAAATGATAGAGAAAGAGACCTATATGTCCCTCAACATTAAATAAACTAGCTAGCCCTGGCATTGGTAAAGCCCTAAGCACTTGGTGCTCTCCTAGTATAATAAGTAAGATTTCCTAGATTCAATTCCTATTATAGATGGCACAACTGGGATGCACATAAATACCACATAACCCATGTTTATTTTTATGTGCATCCCAGTTATGCCACCTATATTAGGGATTGAATCTAGGGAATCTTTCTTAGTATACTAGGAGAGTATATTTTATTTTTTACTTATGACTATTTTTAATGAATACTTAGTATCCAGTATTAGCATCTTTCTTTGAAAATTTTAATTTACAGTTCAAACTATTTTTCAAACAGTTGAACTGTCAGTCATAAAAAGTTTCCTGTTACAAAATGGTGTGCTATTATGTCAGATTGCATACTAAAGACTATCGGGGAGATTCAATAAAAGTTCTTATCGTTAAAAGTGATGCTAGTTCTTATCGTATAAAAATGGTGCTAATTTTGTCCCCTCCGATCAGATGTTAGCATTCAAATGTTAAGTAAGATCTGATTGGTTGGGGCAAAATTAGAACCATTTTTAACGATAAGAACTTTTATTGAATCTCCCTGTGAAGATTATTAAAAACATATATATCACCCATATTATCATTCATATACAAGCCCAGTATCTGGGCTTGACACAATTTTTTGTAGCCATATATCTAAATTTGGTGTGAAGACTTGCCAAAAGAGTAGAGAAAAATAAAACCACCCCCTCCTATTTGGTGTACCCAGGCTGAGGACTAAAATCACTGGGTTCTCACCCCTGGGTTTACCTTAGATCGCCATCAATACTTGCCTAAATTTATGCTTGCCAGTGTAGTCCCACCCCTCCCATACTGATGCTTATGGTTTTTATATTAAATATTTAAATTGCAAACATTAATGTATAGATTTGGTGTTTTTACATACTTTTGGCTCTCCAGTGTATGTTAGTATAACGTTTCTATGTGAAAAGTTTTTCGTGAACTCATAAATGACTGAATGGTTTAATACCTTTCAATAGGTTCAAATGTGTATCTGTATTTGGGCCCCCTAATGTACCCCATGGTATATTAAAGAGAGGTGAGTTTGGGGGTATGTATGCCCTATAAATGGAACTATATTTTTTTGATTGAGGACTTTTCTGTTGGTTATAGGTAATTACCAGACTTTACAGCTGTGCATATTGCGAGTCATTATATCGGCAGAAATGTCTTATAATGTATAAAAAGGAGCAGAGTCAAAATAGGCAAAACTGCTGGTGTATGTTTGGCAATATTTAACAACTCCAGGTGGACTGCTTGATTGATAAAAGAATTGAAATTATTTGTTTCAAAGAAAGCTATGTATAATGATAGTACGCGATAATAGACAACTACCCCCCCCCACACACACACACAAACACACATCCTTCCATGCTTTTGTTTGTTTGTTTTAAAGATGAATCTTGTTTCTACTGTATTTTTTTTTACGTGTTTTGCTTCTGCACCCCTTGGTTATTAATAATACAACATGTTCCTGTAGAGATAGTCATCAATACAAAATGATTGCATGTGCTCTTCATGGTGAAAAGATTTAAGTCTGCCTTATTTGTTTTGGAAATCTGTTTACGGACAATAAATCTTTAAAAGTAAATTGGGGGGGTTGAGTTATTTCTTTTATGAAGTAGATGATACGAAATGGTATATAACTTGGTATTTATAGAATGTTATGGGTAGAATGTGATGAAAAATGACCTAGGATTTGTTAAAGACAACAGATGGAGTAATAGAGCTCAAAGCTGCAGCAGCTGCAAATACATCTAGCTAAGTAATTTTCATAGTCAAAGCAAGTTAATATTAATAACCCCGCTAGAATATGATTCTCTCCACATATGTAAAGCTAAATTTTAAAAAGGTAACAGAGTCAAATAAACGCAGTAGGGGTGTGGGGGGGAGGGAGTGGGCATGTGAGCAGTCTTTATTAAAGGATAACTGTATTGCCTCAATGCATTTTCTAAAAAAACTGCTTTCAAAAGAGTAAAGGTATGCAGCCTCCCCTATATGTTTTTTTCCTTATTTTGAGCTTCTCTCTGCCTTCAATTAGCCTCATTGTGAAGGGGGTGTAACAATTCTGTCTGCCTGTAACTGTCACTCAAAACTAGCAGTGAGAAAACACTACTCCACCCATCCTTGATCAGCTTTATTATGTAGTCTGTATCCTAGCAACCGAACAGTTCAAGTTTGTTTGACTGGCAGAGGAGGAGGAGAGAGGTTGTAACAGACATTCCCACCAGCCAATGACAAGTGATATGTTAATCATGGCCCTGGGCCATCTAAGAGGCGGGCTTTTAGCACTCATCTTTGCTGTGTGATATCTAAGGGAAAGCAGCATGGTTGTAAATGAGAGTAAGCGATTTCAGCTGTTGGAAGTGTGGACATGTAATGGGGAGATTTTGTTTTTTGGGGTATTGTTGTCCTTTAAAATGATTGTATGTTTTGTGATGTATGGAATTATTATTACAAAGGAGTCTGGTACTATATGGGGGGCATGCATACAGGGAGGATGGATTAATATAAAGTGTGCACAAGTATAATAGCGGGAGGATACAGGGATGGTATGAGGGTACAGAAGCGTGTATGAGGCACAGGAAAGCATGTTTAGATTAATTCCAGTTGTCTGTCTATTGTAAAAAATAATTTGTCCAGCTCTGTTATAAATACCACACTGCTTCGGGTATATTTTTTTGTGTGCACTATTTTAACCTGTTAACAAACAAGTGCTTAGGTTAAAGTGAATATTTATCAACTATATGAACACACGTCCTAAAGTCACAAATACAATCTAAAGTTACAATAAAATGAATTGCTTTAACATTAACTTCTATGTCTATCACAACTCGCAGTGGAAGCAGGATGTAGAAACAACCTTAAAGGAAATGATTGCCCAAAAAAAACAATTTCTCTTCTATTGGTAGGCCACAGAGAGGCTATTAAATAGAGACAACTCTCACCCTTCTATGTACTATGGTTCCAGAGATATATGCTGACAAATGTATTTTCTGTTTATGCTGTTTTTAATAAAAGCACCACCCATTTACACTACTGGCCAATCATACAACCGCACTAAATGTCCACTCTAAATATAATGTTTTTATATACTGTAAAGCAAGGGACATTCATGACACACGTTTCGCCCCTGGCACACATCCACGGACCTTCCCTAGGATGAGGAAGCTTCATGGACATGTGTCGGGAGCAAAACGTGTTTGTCGTATACGCCCCTTGCATTAGTCTCTGACCCAGACCAGTATTTATACACTTCCATGTATTATCTGTTCTGCATTTGTTGACCCATTGTGTACTTGCATTATATTACAGCTGTGCTATGCAAACTAATATTACTAACACGAGGTCAGGAATTTGTAAATATGTTCTTTTTAATTGTTTTTAAACTATGTCCCTATTTGTTATAATAAAGGACAGTTTTAGGTATCACCTTTAAGACAGTGTTGCAGTGCATGCTTTCTTTTTCTAAACTTAGTAACTTTATAGACTAGCACCTGCGTTATACTGATAGCTCTCAATAACATTTCAGTGCTCTGATCATCTTTCATATCTTTTCATTAAAGGGCACTTGTATGGAGATGACAGTTATCCTTCAATAGCACAGGCAAAAATTTTGCACCTGTTATTGCATCAGCCCCAAAGTCTCTGTAGATCTCTCACCATTCTATGAGGAATGGCTGTTTACTGATAATCATCTTTAAGTATTTAAAATTTAAGGGTCCTTCGAAAACATTTTTTTACTGCAAAATAGTAACAATAATGTCTTTAAAATGTTTTTGCTTTGAAATAACGCCTCATCGTCATATCATTTGGCACTTTTAGTGGTTCCCATGACCTGTATAGGTCTTGAAATAGTCTAGTGTCTCTTGTGCTAATCACCCATTCTTTATCTGTAGCTGTAGTGTAACAGAACAAAATGTCTACAGGCGCATGGGAATAAGTGCTCCAAGTCTAATTACAGTTTGTGTACAGTTGTGTAGAGCCGTGGAAGCATACTGATAAAATGCAATCGGCACAGATGTGTATGAATGGTTTTCTCTTTTTTAGAACAGTCAGTACATAACTCCCTTGACATACTGTATACCACATACAAAATGATACTGAAGCTGCTATCTGAAAGAGGAAGTTATTATGTAAACAGGAAACTAGAAGAGAGGGGGCTCCAATGAAAAGCATTACAAATCTCATATGACTGGGTTTTTCGTAAATTCCCAGTAACCCCTCACAATGCAGAACAATACGAACCTAGCAATATTACACAAAATCTAATGTGCATGCCAATCTATCCATGGTATCCTGAAAATGAATTCTTAATTTCCAAATAAAATAAACCAAAAGAGAGAGAGTAACCAAGAATTTGTGCTGTATGTTGTGTGTGTGTGTATAAATATATATGGGATAATATGCTACCTACAGTGTAATATAAGGATATTATGCCACCAAGGAAACCCCCGACTATATAGAAGCACAAGGCCGTACGTAGGCTGAGTGATTTTATACAGGGCAGGGAACTCCAAGTTGTAGGCAGTGTAGTATCCCATATAATATATAAGGCCAGCCTACCAAAAAAAAAATAGCACAGACACAGTACCCCCCCCGTCTCTCTCCCTCCCTGTGTAAGTCATGTAGATGTGATGTCTGTTTTTCTGAATATAAACAGTTAACTAAATAGTTAACTGACGTTTCTACTTGAAAGTAAAAGAAGGCACTGACCATCAGCTATCACCCTATCTCCATCAGGTTCTGGTTTTCTTCACTGATTGAATTACGGTGCAGATAAGGATGTGCGGAGCACATTCCTTTGAGTCAAAATTGACTCGGCTGCTCACTCCTCCTTATTTGCACCGAAATTCGAGTGTCTCTTTCAAAACTAATTTACCCTTGAGTTATGCCTCCAGCTTCTTCATTACCATCCCTCCTCCTGTCCATCAAACCCACTACTGTCCATCAAACCCCCTTCTTCTATTTTCAAAAATAGTCTACTTTTGATTTTCGGAAATCGGCTACTTTTGATTTTCGATATAAATCGAAAATTCGAAAAATCCGGGTTCTGTGAAATTCGGGAGTTCCGAAAGTTTCGTCGGGACTTCGAAACCCTCAGATTCGTTTCAAAACTGGGTTCTATTCGAACCCACATTACATCTCTACCAGCTCTTACATATCTCACGAATAGTGTACTGTCCTGTAAAGGAGTTCTTCTGCAGTTGCAGATTTTCTTGCATTCCAATTGGTTCAGTTTAAGCATTCCTATTGGTCCACATTTTAAATGTTTCGATTGGCTGCTGGCTATCTTGGTGTGGTCAAGGCAAAAACGTCTCTTCCTGGAAAGGAGGGGAGATCTCCTCATCTGAAAGGAGCCTGCATTCTTTTGCTTGCAACAGGCTCGAAACAGAAAAGGAGAGGAATGTGCTTGTTGTTGCTTAATTTCCCTCCTAGTCACTGAAATTGCGGAATTGCACAGGATTGTATAGGCAGTTTGAACCTAGAGATCGGGGTAATATCATTTAACTTATTTTTAAGGGGCCTTTCGTGTAAAACACTTTAATTTTTTGACTGGAAATGAGTTACCGTATATACTCGAGATTTTCATTTTCATAGTATAAACCGAGATTTTCAGGCTGAAAAATCAGCCTGAAAACTCGGACTCGGTTTATACTCGAGTCACTCACCATTGAAGATCAGCGTCCTCTCCATGTACTGGCGCGCCGGCTGACGTCACTAATTGGCGCCGGGCTTGGCGCCAATTAGTGACTTCATCCGGCACGCCAGTACATGGACTAATCGTCCGGCTGCCGGAATGGAGAGGACGCTGCTGCCGGAATGGAGAGGAACTTACCAGCACACAGTCCCAGGAAGCCCTTGGATGGAGGAGAGCCCACAGATCCTGGATGAAGAGAGCCCACAGGTACAAACTTAACTGGGTTTGAGGGTGAGTGGGGCATTCAAGATGTTTTGGAAACTACAACTCCCAGCATGCTTTATTAGCTGGGAGTTGTAGTTTCCAAATATCTTGAATGCCAAGTGAGGGTGGCATTCTAAATTGTTATGAAACTACAACTCCCAGCATGCTTTATTAGCTGGGAGTTGTAGTTTCCAAACATCTTGAATGCCAAGTTTCTACCCTCGGTTTATACTCGAGTCAACGACTTTTATTAGATTTTTAGGTGAAATTGGGTACCTCGGTTTATACTCGGGTCGGTTTATAGTCGAGTATATACTGTAAATTACTTTGCCTCATTTCAATCTATAAATGAATACTTGTAAGCAGCACTTACTCTGATGTGATGTAAGGAGTAATGCCACTGTCATCAGGTGATAAAATAATTATTGTTTCCAGTAATGGGCAATAAAATGTTTTTCTCAGTGTACATATCCTTTAAGTGCAGCATTTCTAGAATTCAAACCTAAAGGTGATTCTTCCACTGTAGTTCTCTTCCTTTAAGAACATAAAATATCAGTATTAGTGTTGTGCATTAATATAAGTTAACATTTTACATATTACATTTGATTCACTAACTTAAATTATTACAGTCATGTGAAAAAAAACTTACAGGAGTATCAATAGCGCACACCAGTTCTCCGGATCAGAAGCTTCTCAGGCAGTTAAAAGCAATTACTTTTATTTAACAACAAACAGTATTAACAACAAACAGTATTAACAACAAACATGTCTGCCTTACGCCATAAGGCTATTGATACTCCTGTTGGGACGGTGACTGTATGAACCTAAGCGAAGGGTTTGGGGCAAGTGGCACCCAGACCACTGTAGGGAAGCGGTTAGTAGAATTCCTCTGGTTTGTTAAATCATCTGTCCTGATATATGAGCAAGAGTTTAAGCAAAAATCTCTGGGTTTAATACACCTGGGCCCTCCTACTTGTCTTAATGAGTTAATGTTCCATATGCTACTAGGGACGGTACTTTTTGTCAATAAAAAAACTTAACCCTAAGATTTTACTTTCAGAATATCTTTTTCTGGCCATACACTGGCGATATTTGATTTACAGAAAATGTTACATAAAATATCAGGCAGTAAGCCAAATGCTTACAGGGCAATTATACATGTGACAAATTATTGAGTACCGGTAATGTGCTTTGAGTCCAATAGGAGAAATGCACTTTATGAAAGTTATTGTAATTGATATTGTTATACAAAACACTTTTCTTCATTTGCCTACAAATAATGTATCCAGATTGAGGACCTAAAATGCTAGGAATGCCTGGAATGCTGTACATAATTTTAGGATCTTTGGTCCAGTCCCAGCCTGTTTGCCAGTCAGTGTCCTGGCTTATGAGAATAATCTATCTGCAAAAAGCATGTTTTCCCATAGGCTAGGTACCAGACTGTGGAAGGGGACAGAGCAGTGATATCAACTCTAGATTAGGATTCTAGGGGATCCACAGGGGTAATGAGCTAGCATTTTTTGTCGTCACCTAAAGTTAAATAGGAATTGCAAAGTGAGTGTTCAATAAGTATAATTGCCTTTACAAAAACATCTTTCAGTAACAGAACTGTATTCCCCTCACCACCACCCCTAACACATTTGTATAGTACACCGGGTACTAAACTGCTAGGCCTTCACTCCTGGTTTATTTTTAGAATTACTAAATTATTTACCTAAAGTCTCCTTGCTGCTCCAGTCAGCTAGGCCCCTCTCAGGGCTAGGCCCCACTAGTGCATTTCAGATCCGATTTGCAATCCGATTGTGCTAGTGGAAGCGCAGGGCATGTAGAACCATATGGGACCAACCTCACTACATGTGCTGCGCTAACGTGCACTATCGTAGCGCATGCGATCACCATTGGGCAACAGCCTTAAAGGGTATCTATACTTCCAAAAATCAAATTTTCAAAAATCATATCTTTTAGATAGTGTAATGGTCCACTGCTTTTTTCAGATTTGAAATCCGGGCTGTAGATTCTCAGAAATCATCATTTTAAATAACTGCATCTACAGGAAAAGAACTGTCACTCAAACCAGGTATGCTAATTTGTGTCCCTCCAGTGACCTCTTACTAGGATTTCCCAAAATATGTCAAAACATTTATTAATGCAACCCCAAATATAATGAGCTGAATCATATTGGTCTATCTATCGGTCTTTCTGTCTAATCTATCTGTCTGTCTGATCTGTCTATTGCTCTGTCTATCTATTATATATCAATCTATATATCTGTCTTTCTATCTATTCTATATTAATCTATATATCTGTCTATCTGTCAGTCTGTATCTATGTGTCTGCCTGTCTGTGTGTCTATCTATCTGTCTCTATCTACAGGAGTGTATCACAGGAGGTCACTTACAGGACCCCCCAGCATGTCTGATTGCTTGTTAGAAGGGAGAAGTGACCCACACAGCAGCAGTCACCCCCCCCCCCCCCCCCCCCCCCCCCACACACACACTTTTTGGCAGCATGTACTAGCCTGTTAGAAGAGAGGGAGAAAGTGTCTAACAAAGCAGCATCCCCACCCACAATCAGCAGTGTCGGGAAGGGTGTGGTCTTCTGTTGCAAGATATTCTGGAGAATTGGTTAACTTTTGTATTTAAAATAATGAAAAGTGTTTTACAAAATACTGTAAATAGTAGACGTCAGGGTTGCCAATCTGTTTTCTATGGTTTATGGATATTATGGAATCTACTGCTGACTTGGCTCCCTGTCTACTTTTTGTACAGTCAGGGTATGAAATGTTTGTCATGTTTTCATCACTGATATTTAATGGCAATAGAATGCTGCAACGATAGAATGGGCAAGCTGACATTCTACCATTGGCTTTTCCCAGTGGTTGCCATCACACTCCCAATCCCTTCTGCATGGCAGCCATCCTGCTGGCAACTTAAAAAGTCTGTTTGTCAGTCTTTAATCCTGGTTGTGCCTATTCAGGGTGAAAAGCTTAAATTAAAAAAAAAACAAAAAAATGTTAATGACAAAGATAGTCATGTTACACATAAAAGTGGAATTAGCAAAACATCAGAACAAACAATGTAAACATATGTGTAGGTAGGTGCTCTGTCTATCTTGAAATCTTCCATCAGGTAGCTAGTAAAGGAACTAAAAAAAAGATGTAAAAGGTACAGTATGTATCAAAAATCATCTTAAAACTTCAATTTTGTGGTCAATGTGTTTGGCAAAGTAGTAGGGGTGGAAAATATGTTAAGGGATATCCTGCAAATTTTGGGATTAGTATGGTTCGATTCATTGGACAGTCATGGCCTTCTGCATCCCAGAAGATTATGTTGCTCAGATCCTGTATTAGTAGTTAAATACCATTATATGTTCTTATTGTCTAATGACTTAAATAAAACCATGCTTGTTACCTTGGTTAATGATTTGCATTAAATATAATTAATAAGTGAGTGGCTCCAAACTTTTACACCCTGTGTAGATTTTGTTTAACATATGTAGCATAATAAACTTCTTGTCAAATAAGTAATACAAAACTAAATCCTTTACAGATAGTTATTATTCAAAGGGAAGTCACTGACCAAATCATTGAGAAAACACATGCAGTAGTGATGACTAGAAAGGGCACTGCCATGTGTTAACCCAGGTCACTAATTCAGTCCAGTTGAATGCTGCAGCCAATGTTTTGAAAGATAGTCTGGTCATTCCTTGTGTGGTGGTTGACAGGTAAATCACCCCCCAAAACCCTAAACGGTAATAGTTTGAAATCTGAAATATATAAGTCTAACCTGAAATCCTGCACAATGTCCTGTTTCTGCTTCCTGGTTCTTCCAGTTAGCAACTGTCAGTTATGGATTTGACAGTTAACACCACAGCCAATGACTGAATGTTAATCCCCTGTCTGCCTCTACTGAGCATGCCCAGGCTTAGTAGAGGTTTCTAAATTGCTCAGTTTCCATGAGGCCTCCAGAAGCATAGCAGACATACAGTTATAAATTCATAGGACAAAGTATGATATATCAACATATTTTAAAGAGGCCATTCTTTCTAAAAGATGTTCTAAAAGATGAGGGTGGAGTTGTCCTTTAACCACTTTGTAGAACCACTTGTTGTTGCTCCTCTTTCCCCTTTCATAGAATAGAAAAAGCTGCTCAGCACTGGACAAGCAATCTGTCTTCAGGGGATATCTGGAATAACAAGATAAAGATTGTTGAACTAGTCATCTAACAATTTTATATTTAACGCATACAAGCCTTTTAAGGTGCCTATACAATGCACAGTTATCTTCCAATGCTAGCACATCTGAAAAACTGCCTGGCCCATTCTTTTTTCAAAATGAATAGGCCAGACAGGAATGTCTGGTAAGGTAAGTACCCCCTGAACCAAATAGCACTAATAGGTAAGCACCCCCTGAACCAAATAGCACTAATAGGTAAGAACCCCCTGACCCAAATAGCACTAATAGGTAAGAACCCCCTGACCCAAATAGCACTAATAGGTAAGAACCCCCTGACCCAAATAGCACTAATAGATAAGAACCCCCTGACCCAAATAGCACTAATAGGTAAGAACCCCTTGACCCAAATAGCACTAATAGGTAAGAACCCCCTGACCCAAATAGCACTAATAGGTAAGAACCCCTAACCCAAATAGCACTAATAGGTAAGAACCCCTAACATAGGTAGAAACCCCCTGACCCAAATAGCACTAATAGGAGTACCCCCTGACCCAAATAGCACTAATAAGTAAGCACCCCTGACCCAAATAGCACTAATAGGTAAGAACCCCCTGACCCAAATAGCACTAATAGGTAAGAACCCCCTGACCCAATAACACTAAGGTAACAGAACCCCTGACCCAAATGCACTAATAGTAAGAACCCTACATAGGTAGAACCCCCTGACCCAAATAGCACTAATAGGTAAGCCCCCCCTGACCCAAATAGCACTATAGAAAGCACCCCCTGACCCAAAATACCTAATAGGTAAGAACCCCCCCTGACCCAAATAGCACTAATAGGAAAGACCACCCCCTGACCCAAATAGCACTAATAGGAAAGAACCCCCTACCCAATAGCACTAATAGGTAAGCACCCCCTACCCAAATAGCACTAATAAGTATGAACCCCCTGACCCAAATAGCAATAATAAGTAAGCACCCCCTGACCCAAATAGCACTAATAGGTAAGAACCCCTGACCCAAATAGCACTAATAGGTAAGAACCCCCTGACCCAAATAGCACTAATAGGTAAGCACCCCCTGACCCAATAGCACTAATAGGTAACACCCCTGACCCAAATAGCACTAATACATACAATACAAAATTGTGGAAGCACTCCAATTAGGCTAATTTACAACTACATTTAGCGGAAGTGCTACTGATCTGGTCAAAACATTTATACAAACATAGAAAAGATACAATGCACATTCCTGGGCCCCATACAATATCATATTATCTGCACACTGGCATACTTTATAAACAAAGGGTTTTAGTATACATTACTGTGATCACATGAATGAAAAGCCCTCCAACCACGTCAAGGTAACCCCAGTCTGGAAGGTCCCAACGTCTAACCTTTTCAATTTCTTTTACTTCAATAACGATTAGCAAACTTTTGCATTTCTCTTCTTACACACTGTATCCATATAACGGCTCTCTCCCTTCCCCCTCAGCCCTTTGGCTTTTTAAAATAAGGGAAGAGGCCATCCAGTGCTTTATATTAAAGGCAGAGGACCCTCCCATTAAGGGGGCGTGTTGGGGGTGCTATTACCACATGGAGGCTTGACCAAGCCTCCCAATAAATACATACAAACAAGAATTGTGGAACACTCTAATTAGGCTAATTTACAACTACATTAGCAAAGTGCTACTGATCTGGTCAAAACATTTATACAAACATAAAAAGATATCAATGCACATTCCTGGGCCCCATACAATATCATATTATCTGCCACACTGGCATACTTTATAAACAAGGGGTTTTAGTATACATTACTGTGATCACATGAATGAAAGCCCTCCAACCACGTCGGTACCCCCAGTCTGGAAGGCCCAACGAGAGAGCCTGTTATATGGATCCAGTGTGTAAGAATGAGAAATGCAAAAGTTTGCTAATCTGAATTAAGTAAAAGAAATTGAAAGGTTAGATGTGGGGACCTTCCAGACTGGGTTACCTTGACGTGGTTGGGGGCTTTTCATTCATGTGATCACAGTAATGTATACTAAAACCCCTTTGTTTATAAAGTATGCCAGTGTGCAGATAATATGATATTGTATGGGGCCCAGGAATGTGCATTGATTATCTTTTCTATGTTTGTACAAATAGCACTAATAGGTAAGCACCCCCTGACCCAAATAGCACTAATAGGTAAGAACCCCTGACCCAAATAGCACTAATAGGTAAGAACCCCCGGACCCAAATACACTAATAGGTAAGAACCCCCTGACCCAAATAGCACTAATAGGTAAGAACCCCCTGACCCAAATAGCACTAATAGGTAAGAACCCCCTGACCCAAATAGCACTAATAGGTAAGAACCCCCTGACCCAAATAGCACTAATAGGAAAGAACCCCCTGAACCAAATAGCACTAATAGGTAAGCACCCCCTGACCCAAATAGCACTAATAAGTAAGAACCACCCCTGACCCAAATAGCAATAATAAGTAGGCACCCCCTGACCCAATAGCACTAATAGGTAAGCACCCCTGACCCAAATAGCAACTAAAGTTAGAACCCCCTGACCCAAATAGCACTAATAGGTAAGAACCCCCTGACCCAAATAGCAACTAAAGATGTAAGAACACCTGACCCAAATAGCAACTAATAGGTAAGAACCCCCTGACCCAAATAGCACTAATAGGTAAGAAACCCCCTGACCCAATAGCACATAGGTAAGAACCCCTAACCCATAGCACTAATAGGTAAGAACCCTAACATAAGGTAAGAACCCCTGACCCAAATAGCAATATAGGTAAGTACCCCCTGACCCAAATAGCACTAATAAGTAAGCACCCCTGACCCAAATAGCACTAATAGGTAAGAACCCCCTGACCCAAATAGCACTAATAGGTAAGAACCCCCTGACCCAAATAGCAAATAGGTAAGAACCCCCTGACCCAAATAGCACTAATAGGTAAGAACCCCTAACATAGGTAAGAACCCCTGACCCAAATAGCACTAATAGGTAAGCACCCCCTGACCCAAATAGCACTAATAGGTAAGCACCCCCTGACCCAAATAGCACTAATAGGTAAGAACCCCCTGCCCCCCATAGCACTAATAGGAAAGAACCCCCTGACCCAAATAGCACTAATAGGAAGACCCCTGACCCAAATAGCACTAATAGGTAAGCACCTGACCCAAATAGCACTAATAATGAACCCCCTGACCCAATAGCAATAAAAGTAAGCACACCCCTGACCAAATAGCACTAATAGGTAAGAACCCCTGACCCAAATAGCACTAATAGGTAAGAACCCCCTGACCCAAATAGCACTAATAGGTAAGCACCCCCTGACCCAAATAGCACTAATAGGTAAGCACCCCCTGACCCAAATAGCACTAATACATACAATACAAGAATTGTGGAAGCACTCCAATTAGGCTAATTTACAACTACATTTAGCGGAAGTGCTACTGATCTGGTCAAAACATTTATACAAACATAGAAAAGATAATCAATGCACATTCCTGGGCCCCATACAATATCATATTATCTGCACACTGGCATACTTTTAAACAAAGGGGTTTTAGTATACATACTGTGATCACATGAATGAAAAGCCCTCCAACCACGTCAAGGTAACCAGTCTGGAAGGTCCCAACGTCTAACCTTTTCAATTTCTTTTACTTCAATTACGATTAGCAAACTTTTGCATTTCTCATTCTTACACACTGTATCCATATAACAGGCTCTCTCCCTTCCCCCTCAGCCCTTTGGCTTTTTAAAATAAGGGAAGAGGCCATCCAGTGCTTTATATTAAAGGCAGAGGACCTCCCATTAAGGGGGCGTGTTGGGGGTGCTATTACCACATGGAGGCTTGACCAAGCCTCCCAATAAATACAACAATACAGAATTGTGGAAGCACTCTAATTAGGTAATTACAACTACATTTAGCAGAAGTGCTACTGATCTGGTCAAAACATTTATACAAACTAGAAAAGATAATCAATGCACATTCCTGGGCCCCATACAATATCATATTATCTGCACACTGGATACTTTATAAACAAAGGGGTTTAGTATACATTACTGTGATCACATGAATGAAAAGCCCTCCAAACCACGTCAAGGTAACCCCAGTCTGGAAGGCCCAACGAGAGAGCCTGTTATATGGATCCAGTGTGTAAGAATGAGAAATGCAAAAGTTTGCTAATCGTAATTGAAGTAAAAGAAATTGAAAAGGTTAGATGTTGGGACCTTCCAGACTGGGGTTACCTTGACGTGGTTGGAGGGCTTTTCATTCATGTGATCACAGTAATGTATACTAAAACCCCTTTGTTTATAAAGTATGCCAGTGTGCAGATAATATGATATTGTATGGGGCCCAGGAATGTGCATTGATTATCTTTTCTATGTTTGTACAAATAGCACTAATAGGTAAGCACCCCCTGACCCAAATAGCACTAATAGGTAAGAACCCCCTGACCCAAATAGCACTAATAGGTAAGAACCCCCTGACCCAAATAGCACTAATAGGTAAGAACCCCTGACCCAATAGCATAATAGGTAAGAACCCCTGACCCAAATAGCACTAATAGGTAAGAACCCCCTGAACCCATAGCACTAATAGGTAAGAACCCCTGACCCAAATAGCACTAATAGGAAAGAACCCCCTGAACCAAATAGCACTAATAGGTAAGCACCCCCTGACCCAAATAGCACTAATAAGTAAGAACCCCCTGACCCAAATAGCAATAATAAGTAAGCACCCCCTGACCCAAATAGCACTAATAGGTAAGCACCCCCTGACCCAAATAGCACTAATAGGTAAGAACCCCCTGACCCAAATAGCACTAATAGATAAGAACCCCCTGACCCAAATAGCACTAATAGGTAAGAACCCCTTGACCCAAATAGCACTAATAGGTAAGAACCCCCTGACCCAAATAGCACTAATAGGTAAGAACCCCTAACCCAAATAGCACTAATAGGTAAGAACCCCGACCCAATAGCACTAATAGGTAAGCACCCCCGACCCAATAGCACTAATAGGTAAGAACCCCCCTGACCCAAATAGCACTAATAGGAAGAACCCCCTGACCCAAATAGCACTAATAGGAAGAACCCCCTGACCCAAATAGCACTAATAGGTAAGCACCCCCTGACCCAAATAGCAATATAAGTATGAACCCCCTGACCCAAATAGCAAAATAAGTAAGCACCCCCTGACCAAATAGCACTAATAGGTAAGAAACCCCTGACCCAAATAGCACTAATAGGTAAGTAAGAACCCCCTGACCCAAATAGCCATAATAGGTAAAGCACCCCCCTGACCCAAAATAGCACTAATAGGTAAGCACCCCCTGACCCAAATAGCCCTAATACATAAACAATACAAGAATTGTGGAAGCACTCCAATTAGGCTAATTTACAAACATTTAGGGAAGTGCTACTGATCTGGTCAAAAATTTATACAAACATAGAAAAGATAATCAATGCACATTCCTGGGCCCCATACAATATCATATTATCTGCACACTGGCATACTTTATAAACAAAGGGGTTTTAGTATACATTACGTGATCACATGAATGAAAAGCCCTCCAACCACGTCAAGGTAACCCCAGTCTGGAAGGTCCCAACGTCAACTTTTCAATTTCTTTTACTTCAATTACGATTAGCAAACTTTTGCATTTCTCATTCTTACACACTGTATCATATAACAGGCTCTTCTCCCTTCCCCCTCAGCCCTTTGGCTTTTTAAAATAAGGGAAGAGGCCATCCAGTGCTTTATATTAAAGGCAGAGGACCTCCCATTAAGGGGGCGTGTTGGGGGTGCTATTACCACATGGAGGCTTGACCAAGCCTCCCAATAAATACATACAATACAAGAATTGTGGAAGCACTCTAATTAGGCTAATTTACAACTACATTTAGCAGAAGTGCTACTGATCTGGTCAAAACATTTATACAAACATAGAAAAGATAATCAATGCACATTCCTGGGCCCCATACAATATCATATTATCTGCACACTGGCATACTTTATAAACAAAGGGGTTTTAGTATACATTACTGTGATCACATGAATGAAAAGCCCTCCAACCACGTCAAGGTAACCCCAGTCTGGAAGGCCCAACGAGAGAGCCTGTTATATGGATCCAGTGTGTAAGAATGAGAAATGCAAAAGTTTGCTAATCGTAATTGAAGTAAAAGAAATTGAAAAGGTTAGATGTTGGGACCTTCCAGACTGGGGTTACCTTGACGTGGTTGGAGGGCTTTTCATTCATGTGATCACAGTAATGTATACTAAACCCCTTTGTTTATAAAGTATGCCAGTGTGCAGATATATGATATTGTATGGGGCCCAGGAATGTGCATTGATTATCTTTTCTATTGTTGTACAAATAGCACTAATAGGTAAGCACCCCCTGACCCAAATAGCACTAATAGGTAAGAACCCCCTGACCCAAATAGCACTAATAGGTAAGAACCCCCTGACCCAAATAGCACTAATAGGTAAGAACCCCCTGACCCAAATAGCACTAATAGGTAAGAACCCCTGACCCAAATAGCACTAATAGGTAAGAACCCCCTGACCAAATAGCACTAATAAGAAACCCCCTGACCAAATAGCACTAATAGGAAAGAACCCCCTGACCAAAAGCACTAATAGGTAAGCACCCCCTGACCCAAATAGCACTAATAGTAAGAACCCCTGACCCAAATAGCAATAATAAGTAAGCACCCCCCTGACCCAAATAGCACTAATAGGTAAGCACCCCTGACCCAAATAGCACTAATAGGTAAGAACCCCCTGACCCCAAATAGCACTAATAGGTAAGAACCCCCTGACCCAAATAACACGAATAGGTAAGAACCCCCTGACCCAAATAGCACTGATAAGTAAGAACCCTCTGACCCAAATAGCACTAATAGGTAAGTACCCCCTGACCCAAATAGCACTAATAGGTAAGTACCCCCTGACCCAAATAGCACTAATAGGTAAGAACCCCCTGTCCCAAATAGCACTAATAGGTAAGAACCCCCTGACCCAAAAAGCACTAATAGGTAAGAACCCCCTGACCCAAATAGCAATAATAGGTAAAAAAAAAAACCTGACCCAAATAGCACTAATAGGTAAGAAGCACTAATAGGTAAGAACCCCCTGACCCAAATAGCAATAATAGGTAAAAAAAACCTGACCCAAATAGCACTAATAGGTTAGAACCCCCTGACCCAAATAGCACTAATAGGTAAGAACCCCTGACCCAAATAGCACTAATAGGTAAGTACCCCCTGACCCAAATAGCACTAATAGGTAAGTACCCCCTGACCCAAATAGCACTAATAGGTAAGAACCCCAGACCCAAATTGCACTAACTAGTGAGAACCCCCTGACACAAATTGCATTATTTAGTAAGAACAGCCCCCCCAGCCAGATTTCACTATGTAGACATTTAATAGATTAGACAATGAACAGTTAATCTATCCAATGTCTAAATTAAGGATGGCTGGCTTTAGGCTTTGTACCTACCCAATGGACTCTCTGGTCGATTAGGTCAGTAAGTTGCGCAGAATTTTCGATGTTGCCAATTTCCAGGCGCATGGTCTTCAGATTTCAGGGCTAGAGTTTGAAGTTGATTACAGCTAATCATTTTATGACACTTCTGACTTTTGCTAAAATACTAATTTATTTTTCCATGTTAAGTGGACCCCCGAGACTGAAAATGGGCCTGGTGACTAAGTATGCCCAGCAATTGGCTGCCCTGCAGATACAATACTGTGTTGTATCTGGGGTTTGCCTATGGGAACAAACCAAAGAATTACTGGATTGGAAGTTCATGTATTTCTTTATATTGGCAATACAAACCTTTCACTGCCAATGTGATCATGTTTTGGTTTGAATAGCTACAACTTTGCATATGTCATGCCCAAATGTAAAAATATCTCAAATTAATTTTTTAAGAAGCCAAGAAAGGGATAATTACATGTTACACTAGATATTAAAGTACTAACTTGTGACTGTTATCTGTAAATTAGGGCATATTTCTTTTGTTCATTACAATTTAAACTTGGGAGTTGGTACAATTGGTTTTTTGATCCATAGTTCTTCTGAAGGAAATATCGGGCCAGGGTTTGCCCATGTGTACTCTGCCTTAGATTAGTGCTCTTAGGGACAAATATTTTGACTGATTTCAAAGCAATGACTGTAAATTTGTAGTTGAAAGACAAAACAGCAAAGGAATATCACCGCACCACATTTAGAAGGAGAGGAAAATCCAGCGGACTTAAAGTTATGTAAAAATCTTTATTTCACACATATACACCCAATGTGACATGGATATAAGTCCACAATCAATGGCTAATACATCGTCTAACGCGTTTCAGACCTAGATGGCCCTTACTCATAGACTGAAAAAAACACACTACCCTGCACCATTTTAAAAGACATTGGTCAATTAAATAATTAATTAAAAACTGCTTCGGTTAACTCAATGTGTTTTTTATCAAAAGAGGAAGTTAAACCCAAATTATCTTCTTATAAACTCCTATAGAGAAACATGTTTATCGCAATGGGTAAGGTTTCTGTAATGTCCTGTTACATTTTATCCAATCTCATGTTGCAATTTTTATGTGTTATATTTTTACTTTCTGTTCAGATTACTAATAAATACTTACAATATTCCAAAAATATCCACAAATTTCTATACTTTTTTTGTATTATTTATACATTGTAGAAAAGAAGGGAATTATCTATTCTTAGGAACTAATATATATAGGAAACATTCCACCTCTAATTCAAACCATTGGGACCCTAGTCTGGATCCAGAATCCAAAAGGCTTCTCGTTTTTTCAACAGAGGTAGCATGTCACCACCTCTAACATTTTTCCGGATTTTCTCTATCCCCTGGACTTTTTCCAGACTTTTTCTATCCCCTATCGCCCCTGTTAAATTGAATGAAGTGCCTTTTCTACAGGGGACCTAACATCTTTGTTATACTGTTGAGGTGTTCCCTCACTCACTCTTTTAGGGTAAGGATTGTCCCACATACTGTTTCCTAGACCTCAAACATTGCAATAAATAAACCTACTGATTTTGTATTACAATTTATATCATATTGCTTTTTATTGTTTTCAGAGACAAATGTTCTACTCACTGTCATTACTCCACGGGGACCACACTTGTAATTCCCCTTTGTATCCAACCAACTTTTGCTCTACAAAGCAATATCCATCCATGCTTATATAAAATGTAGGGGGGAAAGGGGAAAAGTGACACATAGGTTGACTGTCTGGATCATGAATTTGGAATAGTATTGGAAATTACATAGGATCTTTACTTTTGTCAATGGAAAAAAACAAAAAAGCTTTCATTATAAATAGAATCAATCATGCAGCTTTACAATGATCTGGCAGAAAGTTCTTGTCTCTGGAACAAAATTTTTTTGATTCATCTAAACCATGATTGTTGCTTTTTCCAGCTAACGCCTACTCAGACATCTGTCTTTGATAAGTAAAGAAGGATCCGCTATGTCACAGCTTCCATTTCTGATTTATTTTCCACACATGTTGGGTATTTTGTTATATTATGTTATTATGTGTGTTGAAATTATGAGCACTTTATCATTATGCACGTGGTTAGTTTCCATTACTAAATATGTGTAGAAATAATAATTATATATGTATGATGATAATATGTAGTAAGATCTCAAGAATGTGATATACAAGAACGTGTAAGCCATACAATTTATCATTTGTGCAGACATGGGGTATTGCATAACAGTCTGCAGCAGTGATTATTTCCCATTAAGTAGATGACTTCTAGCTACTTTCAGAGATACTTAAGATGGTAAATGCAAATTTACTTAAAGCTAATGGTAGCTAATGGTAACTCGCATCTCTGAAATAGAAATGTATCGGTATCTTTTATATATCAGCTTCAGTTCCTTTAAAGAATGTTGGGTTTTGTTTACATTGGTTATCAAAGTTACCACCAAAGTCAAGTTATAAAAGGTTTTTTTTAGTAAAATCTTTTCATTTTGAATCTACAAGAAAAATCTACATTATCATCCTATTGTTGCATGATGTTATTTTATGGTGAAACAATTTAATCTTTTATTGCTTTGTAACCTCGCATTAAATTCACCAGTGTGTTTTATTTTATGTTTTTATCCTGAAGGCGAACATGAGCCAGCCATCAGCAGTGATTCAGACATCTCTCTGATTATGGCAGTAGATGTTGGACTCTCAGATGTGGATCTTTCTACTGACCAGGACTGTGACGAGGTGAAGTCATGAGCAAGAGTATTGTTTCTGTCTGTAGGAAGAAATGGGAGACAATAAACCGAGATCAGCTCTCCTGGAGTTTGGGCAAGTCCAAAAATAAAATCATCACCATCATAAACCTCCAGTGTTCTCCATTCTGATCTGAATATGAAAAGCAATAGCGCCTGCTGTTTGCAGCATAGTTTCCTCCCGATGGGTAAAGTTCTGATATGGGAGCAAACACCTTCTTTTTTTCATCAGAAGTGCAAGGCTTCCAGCTGCAGGCTTACCCTATTGCAGATGGTAGACAAGAAATTCAAGTCTGTGATGCTGTTTCAAAAATGAGAGAGAAAGTGAAAAAAATACATACATATATATATATCTTGTTTCCACAGTTTTAAATAGTAAATCAACAACAGAGAAATGGACAGCTTATTCTACACTGCAAATTTTTTTAGTTTTTTTTCATTGGTTCCTGCCAAGTCAAAGAGAAGTCCTAAGTCAGCTCTATGCTCTTATCAGAAGATGGTTATGGTCACAGCTTGGGCTGCCATTGCAAATCTACTCAAGAGGAGCATCACTTTCAACATCCTTGCCAGCAGCTCCTGACCTGCCATTTTTATTGATTGCTTAAAGAATGTTCGGAACTTGAGACCCTTAGGTATCTCTGGCAAATAAGCATAAAGAGGTGTGTCTTCCTTCTCCATTGCCCAGCATATTTCCAATTTGGGCCAGAATAAGTGTCAATGTAGTTCTTAAAGTGTAACAATCCAGGGATATGCCATGGCAGGTAGTAACAATTAGGAAAATTGCATAATGTGAAGCAACATACAGTAGATTTCATCCTTTTCCTGATCATACTGATTTCTGGCATTCCTACTGTCCTAATGTACTCTGCATTCACAAATTAAAGTAAATTTTATTTTTTATTCCTTCCATTGCAGTTCAACAATCACTTACCAAGCATGGCACAATAACATATCAATGTGCTGGTTTGAAAAAAAAAATAGAAATTAAGAGTTTTAGATACTGGAAGTATCTAGAATTTTTATTACAAAATGGTTTGCAATTGCAGAATTTATTCTTAGTATTTTCAAATTTTACACATAGAACTTATTGTGAATATATTGGCTACATCGCATAAAAATCTTACGTCCTCCAATTTTTTTGTATTGTCACCTCTGTCTCTGTTCAATCTGTGCCTCCCTGAATTTAGAGTCATGTGACACAGCCACACTAAGCAGCTTTGCAGCTCTAAAATAACTAAACACCCAAGGGGTTGTAATTTATAAACAACACATATTTCAGTTTGAGATGTAGTATGGAAGTAAGACAACATTATGAATGTTGCAAATGTGGTTTTATACATAATATAGGGTGTACACTGAACTGGAAAACTAGTCTGAAGCAGATGCACAGAGAGTAGCAACATTCCATATTTCCTCTACACTGTGTTTTCCTGCTTTTGATTTTATACTGACGAAAAGGTACTGGAATGCTGGTTAGTAGGAAAGGCCTGGTTTATTAAAGGCACAGTCACTGTTACATAATGGAGCCGTTTGGTGAAAAATAGCATTCGGATCCATATTTGCCTTAGCTAAGCACATGATGTTTCAGTATATGAAATATAAGGACTGTTCTAGGGACAGGGGTTATTTGAGGTTACAGCAGAGAGTTATGTCCCAAACACAGAGCTCCCTTTGTCTGTAAAATGATTATACCTTATTATGTATCTGACACTAGCTGCTAGATTTTCTTTACTAATTACACAAGGCATTCTGTGTGGCAGGCTTCTAGTTGGTCATTGGATTGCAGGTCAGACATTTCCATATGTTTACCTTCGGCATTGCCTGTGCACTTGTACTCCAGGCCTGATGGTATATTAATAAGAATGTATGAAGTACCTGCGCCCTTAGTACTTAAAATATACATAATTATTGTAAGCATAGTGTGCATTCTAGCTACGATCTCCCCAGATTAAATTTGTATTTTCATCTTTTTTGTCTAGATACTAAATATAGCTGCCTGGTACCTGTAAGTTGGTAAAAAAATAATGAATCCCCCGTTTCCACTAGCGTAACAGTCCATTTAGAGTGCCTTAGATTACCTTTTCCAAATGGTATCTTCACCTGGTGTGCCCTAGTCAATGTGATATTTTAATACAGTCTTTTGTTTCCTGTTTGGATTTCAGAAGATAAAACAAGCTGTTAATATTACTGCTAGTATGTGAATAGGAACTTACAGTATTTTCTCACTAAAACTGCCATAGACTTATTTGATTTCTGTCCAATCTGTGGGTAAGTTATTTGTTTCAAACTGAAATTCCTAACTTAATTTTTTCTATTTTTAAGTGATCTGTTACATCATTCATTTATTTAAACAGTCAACTGTTTGAGTGTTGTTTTACATTTGTTAAGATGCTGGGGTACAAGCTCGACGAAACATTAAGAAATGTAGCATAAGCCCTAGCTAATTTGCATGCAAGTTACAAATTACGGTAATAGCATGGGCAAACTTTTGCACCACTTATCGCATCATCCCCAAGGTATCTTATTGGACAGCTTTTTAGTGTTACAAGTAAACTGGTTGGCTTGACTTTAACTAGTATATCTTTGTCTAGGAATTACAGTCTAAGCTGAGGTTTTCAGGCTTTAAAAATAGCCTGAAAACCGAACCTTGGCTTATACTCGGGTCAGTCTTTCACTTCAATCTGGCTGCTGCTCAGTCTGCATCAACTGATCTGCCAGCTGACGTCACTACACGGCACCTATCTCACTTCCCGGCACCGAGTAGTGACACCAGGTGACAGATCAGTGGATGCGGAGCGAACGGCAGCTGGATTGAAGACTAAGTGCCCAGGCAAGGGGGGGGGGGGGGGGGAGTTGTAGTTTCCAAACATCTGGATTGCCAAGAAATTGGGGGTTACTGTATGGGATTAGTGTCCATTTACAGGGCAAATGCCTCAAAACAATACAGAATCAGAAAGCTGGTATCTATTGTTAAAAAGATTGCCTTCCGATTCTGCATTGTTTTGAGGCTTTAGTTGCCCTTTAAATGGACAGAATAATTCTCATACTGTAGTCCCATACAGTAATAGCCATACTGGATTTGGCTATTACTGTAAGGGGCTACTGTATGGGAATTCTGCTGTCCATTTAAAGGGCAACTAAAGCCTCAAAACAATACAAATTTAGGAGGCAATTTAAGCCTCAAGACAATACAGAATCAGAAGGAAAATGGTCATAATTTCTACCTTCAACTTATACTCGAGTGAATCAGTTTTAACTTATGTTTCAGGTAAAAATAGGTACCTCGACTTATACTCGGATTGACTTATATTCAAGTATATACGGTAATTAGAAAGTGATACATCATTTTAATCCAGGGTTTCTGTGCTATATGTATACTTCTACCTTATTAAAATACTTTAGGCTAAGTTATAGGTAGAATCTGGTTTAGATGGGTCATTTATTTAACATTTTTATGCAATTATTAATGGTCAGAACCTGAAACTTCCATGGCTGTATGACATGTATATCCAGTTATTATTTATGATCACAAAACAGAATCCAATATATCAAAGGGGAGAAGAAAAAATCTAAATTGTAATAATTATGTATAACAATAATTTTGTCCAGTATTTAACTTTTGGTCTTTGTGACTTTCCAAACACATAGAAGTGCCATAAATGGTCAGTATGCATGTGGCGGGATTAGTGGCATTTGCTAAGAAAGTAGCATTTCCACCTCCTTCTGCAGGCCAAAGGGGGGTCTTCCTCAGCTGTGGATTTACAGACCATGTTTATAACTGGACCATTTATAGCAGTGATAGACTCTCTCTGTTAATTGTGTGTATCCTTTGTGTTTAATAAAGGGTTTAAACTTTTTTCTATACTAAAAAAAATACCTAGCAGCTCAGGCTAAATGAGCCCGAATGTTTTATGTTCGGTGTGCCCGGCCTTTTCTCTATTTATGGATATCCCCCTATTTATGGGGTACACTTTCTAGTGCCTGGTCTTTTATGAGTTGATATTAAATCAGATGATATTAACTATCATCTGATTTATGGCCATAACTATATGGCTTCTAAATGGTTTCTGGTATTTTTTAACACTACTAATTTACCTTGTAAAGCTAGATACACACATAGCGATTTTTCCTCCTGACCGACCATTCGATACTTTCGAACGGTCGGCCAGGAGGAAGGAAGGAGGAGGATCGTGATAGAGGCCCACACGATCGGACAAGGTTTTCCACCCTGTCCGATTTGGACGAACGGTCGATAGGACATGGGCACATTCGGATGCGATAATTTCGGTCCGATCGACCGATACACTGAACTATCGGTCGATCGGACCGAAATATCTCATCTTGTGTACCCAGGGTTTTATGGTACAATCACCATAGGTAGGTTTGCCCTTCAATAATCCCATGGACCACACAAGTATCCTTGGTTTGTGGTCCAGCAAGACATTGATTGTGATTCAGGTTTACGAGACTGAGTAAGGGGCGTATGTTTTACTATGCGAGATGACCTTTAATATAGTATAGTGAAGCTATCTAGTTCAGGAACTGCTAATTTAACACTTAAATAATTTTAATCACTTATCTATCACTTAAGTTATTTCTAGCAAGGCTTATTAAACAGCTCCTCTGTCTCCATTGGATGTGTTGTACTGACCAATCCTTTAACCACAGGGTGTGGAGCAGGAGGGGCTTTTACAGTGTGGAAACCACTGGCAAGTGATGATTTGTTTGAGTCAACTGTAACTTGGATAAAAGTCAAAGAAAATGTATTTAGTCTGAAGTTTTCCTTTTTAAAATAGCAAAGATATTTGTATCTGTAGTAGTGTGGAATCTTATTAAAGGAGAAGTCCACTCAAACAAATAAGGATATGAAACTGCTGATAAAAGTGATGTATCAATTGTAATTCCAAGTGTATGATTGGGGATTTTTTTTGGTAAGGGATTACATTAAAATACGAGTTATTAATTTAATCAGTCAATTATGATCTATAATTGAGTTTTTTGATAGATTTCTCCTTTTTTTCTGATTTTAGAATACAATTGTGGCCTTATCCAAGCAGTTGTGTAATAGTGTTTTTATTATAGATGCATTAATGAGACATTGCTGCTAGAAATCTCTCAGCTGTATGCCAGTGTCTAGTTTGATGCTGCATGTATAAATTATGTCTTGTGTAGGTAATCAATTTGAAGTGTCCCTTCAAAGGGTGCATAGAACCTTATTTTTCCCTTAATGCAATTTTTACATTTTACAGTATGATGTATAAAACATACTGTGTGTGTAAACAATCCAGGGTTCATTTCATGAATCTGAGGAGTTAATAAGATAAAAAGATGTTTCAAAGTTTGAATCCAGCACTTTTTAATTGCTATGGGTGCTGGGAATGAATGCTGGTTTTAATACACATACCATATACATGAATTGAGTGTATTATTCTTATTGATACTTGGATAAAATAGTTTATGTGCAGCTATAGCTCTTACTTCCAATTTTGGATAAATGCCATGTACCCCCAGTAAAATTGCTAGGAGAACTCAATAAAATATTATCAAATATTATCCATAAAAGGGCATGTCCACCCCCAAAACTCAAATTTAACCCCATACTGGCCCCACTCTGTAGTGTACAAAAATTCTTACCTTACATCCCAGCTCCTTATGGTTGCCATGCTGTGCCCCTCCAAAATCCAGGAAAGTGTAGTGGAGAAGGTCAGGGTGACTCATCCTGCGCCTGTCTCAGGCTCAACCTCGACAAGGTTGAGGCATGTGCAGGAGAGTCCTCCCCCCCCCTCCCTCTCCCTCCCGTTTTCTTCTCCCTCCCCCTAGTGTAAAATCCTCATTATATATATTGATCCCCCAGCCCCAACTGCTGTAACAGAATTCATAGAAAGTGCCCCGATAGTTACTTACCTTCCCTCTATCCTCCGGCGTTCTGAGCAGCCGGCAGCCGCGTCCTTGATTGGCTCCCTCTCAGCCAATCAGGGACGCGGCGGCCGGTCCCGTCCCCTGCTTGCATTTCCGTGCAAGCAGAGGGCCTGGAGACTGCCGCGGAGGATGGAGGGAAGGTAAGTACATATCGGGGCACTTTCTAAGAATTTTATTACGGTTGGGGCTGGGGGATCAATATGTATAATATATAAAAAGTTTAAAAAAGGGGTGGACATGCCTTTTAATTTAACAAGCTTCCTACTCATGTCCTATCTCCATTTCTAGATTCTTGTTTAGTTGTGCATTTGACCATTCAAACTGAACCAGCATGTGGTACAATTTGCATCATGCCTAGCAATGCTTGCTGTACTGTGCAAAACCAAGGAAGCTGATTTCTTTATTTGGAATGTTCCAACCTGCATTCTAAACCGTGCTATAACCTGCTCTGTAATACAATAAAATAAGGGTCATATCTGCAATGAGACAAACTGAGGTAGTCACTTCAGGTGGCAAAATAATGCCCCTGTTATGCTTTAAGGGTTATGCTTTAAGGGGGCTTTAGGCAGGGCCATACCAAAAACACCCCTGAGTATAATGCTTAAAGATATGCAGGGCAATGCAATATGTAAAGCCCATGCTACTTACCTGCCCGATATCACATAAATAATACCTGTGTGCGATTTAGTGGATCGCAAATAGGAATTCTGTGCTAGCTAATGCCTCCAGCAATTAGATGTTAATTTTCCATACATGGAAAGGTGGGGCCTACAAAATAAGTGAATAGAGCAAACATTTGAGTCATGATCAAAGATGCTATATATGTGACAAGTCTCTCAATTTCATAGAGGCACAGAGAGTTGCTATGATTGTGTATTCACAAAGAATGCGTGATATACATTTTGCAGTGAATATTTTTGCTATTATCAAGACAGGGCAACTGCAATGAAAAATGTGGGACCAGAAGTTCTGGGTTCCCCTGAAAGGATGTATTCCTTGTAAGCCTCATCATCTATGTGCAAACCAAAGAATGCTAAGAAATGCTGAATAATTAAGATAAAAGGATAGAAATAGAGATCTCTGCATGGAATGCGTGGTTCTTGTAACTGCACTCCTTACTGCATTGTTTATATAGGTTTTTCATACAGTTCCTATCATGCACCTCAGTGGAGTTTTATCTTAGGCAGTATTTCTTGTAAATAGTGCATATAGCTCAGATCAGATCTAAACTTTCCTACATTATACAGTATATACTGTATATTTTCCAAATTCCTAATGATGTCGTGGGATGTCTTTTGAGTTTACTGAATGTTTTCAGATTGCTGCCAGTCATAGAACTTGATTACCATCCAAAAATAGATGCTTAATGTCCCTTATTCAGTCCACTTTGGTCTAAAGGCTGAACTTTTTAGCAGTCTGTAAAGAATGTTTTGGTTTTAATACATTGTTAAGCCAGTTCTTACATAATATGCTAACCTGATTTTGGAATGTAGGGGGAAAAATGAATAATTAAAAAAGGGAGAGAAATGTATTTTCTTGTGGTGGTGAGCTATAGATCTCTGCTATCCGAGCCGGTTATGTGATTTGTAGAACTACTTAAAGGAGAACTATTCCACCCCCCTAGTTAAACTTTCCTTTGCCACTCTGGTCTCTCCTTCAGCTTTGCAGTGTGGCCATTAGGAAGAAATGCTCATTGTAAGGGGAGGTAAGTATAGTTCTCCCTAAAAAAATTTTTTATTCTATATAACCTGGCGTTCAAAATAATTGCATATAATGCCAAAGAGAAATAATGCAAAATTAATGTATGAAGGAACATGTACAGTTGTGAAATTATTATCCAATTGTACATAAAGCAGTTTTTTGTGTGTGGGAAAAAAACAAATGTGGCTAAAAAAAATCTGACATCACATTTAAACAGATTCAAAATTACTTAAACACATGAAAAGGAGTTAATTGAAAAGGTGTTAATCAGCCACAGCTAAAAATCATTACACAAACAACAGTGTTCCCAGTTTCTTTATTCATCTTGCAAATGGACTTTTATTTTCTTCTAAAAAGTGGAAATACTGTTACATTTATAATAGCACTTGTAAGGATGTGAGCAATCTTATTTCTACAGTGCAGTAAAGCAGCGATCAAAAGTACATCCATCATAGGAAGAGTCATATGTAAAAATTAAAATAATTAGTGTATTGCAGAAGTGATATAGTACATGTTTGCAATATGGCTATAGAGTCAAATAGAAACCAAAATGCTCTTAATCCTGGTAAAGAAATCCATTGGGCAGCTTTACTTGGTTATCGTTTAGACACTATAGTCATGCTCTGTTCACTCATGTTTGCAGAGTTTGTCATGTGGAAAAGATTTGCAGTAACCATAATTGTGGCTGATATGTTGTAAATAACACAACTATGTACTTCTGTTCCTGTGGGTATTGCTGTTCATGAATGCAGTCAGCAGGGTAGGGCTTAGCAGGCCTGGCAAGTTAGGAGGGAAGCCACCTCAGCAGATTTCTATAAAGGCAACATTGCTATTGTATCATAATGTCATTGCTCCAGTTGAGATTTAATATATCTTAAGTGATTGTGACACACCGAGCGCTGTTTTAATACGTGTGCTTTAAGCACATACATTACACATATTTATGCTTAGTTACAAACGATTGTGCCCAATTTTTATGTCTATTTTGAGTGTTGGGCTTATTCCACGAAGGAGAGTTTTTAAGTGAACCCTCATAGAACTTGGTATCAGGGATCCTAATTTTCTATATCTTCCCCTGTATACAATAAATGGCATCTTCCTCTGTAGCAGAAATTCATCTTTTTTAGATAATGTGGTTGATAAAGCAGTCCGTCTTTTACATTGCATTTGTATAAGGCTCCTTTCAGACGAATGGCTAATGCCATTCGCAGATAGTTTCCTGAGCAGTTCCCTGGCGGTCGCTGCTAGAGAAACGCTGGGTGAAAGTAGCTTAAAGAAAAGGTAAAATAATGTTTTCTACTGTACCAGACAGTTAGCAGAAATAGAAATACTGTTATTGTGTAGCTTTTTAGCAAAAGGCCAAAGAGATAATTGTCATGTTTTTATGTTTGATCTTTGTAAACAGGGAGCTATAAATAAACACTTGAATTTAGCAGACAGCTGGTAGTTTACCATTTACATTGTAACTAATAAGGGAGTAAAACAACACACCCAATAGAAGATGCTCACAATTCATCTGTTTTTACATTAGTTCCTTGTAGTTACAGTTAAGTAATAAATTGCTTCTTAAGAAGACTTCACTTTGTATCCATCTGTAGACATTGAAATTTCATTATATTGGTCCCACAAAATAAAAATAGTAAATTGAAATGTCTGGCTATCTAATAAAGGAACTGTATGATAAAACCCTAACCTGATGGATAGTTGATTGAGATGACCTTTTTGTATCACCTATACATTCCATTAATTGCTTGAACTAAGTTGTTTGTATGATGTTCTCCTCATAGGGGTGTTTTGTCTTCCATAATCAATGTATGCCATCTGACATCGCAATACGTTTATCGATAATATGGTTGGACATGGCAGAATGAATAGTGCAGTGGATATTTTACACCTATTGCAAAACACACCTACAAATGCTTATTTTTCAAATCTCTTTTGTGAAAAAAGTTTCACTTCACTTACAGATATATAATTTACTTACAGATTCATATTTCACATAACGGATACAAACTTCACTTACAGATACATACTTCACTTCAGATACATGCTTCACTTACAGGTACGTGCTTCACTTACAGGTACGTGCTTTACTTACAGGTACATGCTTCACTTACTGATACATACCTGGGGCCAGCTTAAAGTCTGTAAAGGCCTCGGCCATTTAAAACTTATGCCTTCTACATATCTTACAAAATATTACCAGCAGTTGCCAATGAAATGTGAGAGCCATTTTACACAAGCTTTTGTACATTAGTCCAGTTGAATTATTTGTGATATTAGTACAAAAATATTTTTGTGGGTTAAAAGCTCCTTTGCTTGGCTTCTGTTCTACATCATAACATTTTGTAGTTTACAATGAAGTGTATTTAAGAAGCACACATCCATGTCAAAGTTTATTTTTGATTGCGTGACTGGTAACAAAATGATAATTTCACATTTTTCAATTCACATAATTTCAATTTTCGATCTTACACATTTAGAGTTGAGAAATCCTTCTTTCAACTTCCCAGCAGTGTGATCTACAATAGAACGCTGGGAGTTTTGTTCAGCAGAAAAATATAGGGTAACAGATTGCCATGCGTGACTTAGAAGGTACAGCATGCCAGCCTAGAGTTGTGTATTTTTATCATCCACTGTGTGGTTTTTGTTATGTGCTTATTTAGACCTGCTTTGGTTTGTGAACAGGAAATCTCTAACTCCTTTTTATGTGCAAATGTTAAAATTTCTATTATATTTTGTATTATCCCGTCATATCCCTTAATGCACTTTATATTTGTTGAAGTTAGAGAATGACAAAAAGAAAACATTTGTATTGTTTTGTAAAGGGATCATTCTGAAGGCGCATTCATTTTCCTTAATATTAAACTTCCAAACTAATGGTTTCATGGCTGGTATTTAGATGCATTAGTCGATGAAACGACTACAGTATTTTTTGTTATATAGAGAACTATAATGTAAATATGTGCAAATGTGTTCCTATGTACTAGTAAAATAATGCAACCATAAAAGGATTGTGAATATGAGTACATTTTATTGCAAGTTTTTTGTTTTTTTAATAAAAAAAGATGAAACTAAATGCTTTATAAACCTTTTTATTGATGAAAACTGCTTTTTTATCAAACCAAATTTATCAACCATTTTATGATCTGATCTGCTTATTTTCATAATATAACAGATAAACATCGTAGAACCACAATGGTGTTTTGCACACAGACGTGATCCAGAGATATATATATATATATATATATTATATAATTACCTGGCCCAATATTTGGGTTAGATAGACCAGTTGAATGTTTAGGAACAATTTGCTGTGTCACAAATCACAACCAATTTTTGGCAAAAAAAAGTTACTCTAAACAATTGGACACGTCAAAAAAAGTTGGCCTTTTATGCTGTCCTCAGTAGACCACACAAAGAGCATATTGAAGACAACCTTCTGTTGGTCTGAATTTTCATGCCTAGTTACCAAATCTCTCTTGATAGTTCAATGAACAAAATGCAATCAGATGTCTTTTTAGTACGTTACTAGCAACCCCCCAATTCTGTTCAGAAGCGTCCCCACAGTGCATGCGCTCTTCCTCCCCGCACGTGCCCCGTGCTCACAACCTCTCCTGCTCGATGCACACCTGTGTCACGTGGCCAGCGCAAACAAATGGGTCCAACTCCCATTGCGGAAAAAAAATTGGTTTAGTATACAACATACAGGGCTAGGCCACACTATATGCGTTTGCACACTCGATCAAGCATGCGATTTTGATTTAATGGAAATCGTGGGAATGCAAAAAGTTCCTGCGATTTCTAATGCGTTGCGTTTGAGAATCTGATTCTGTTTTGGAAGTGCATGCGATCACCATTTTTAATCACAATCACTTCCATAATTGGAATTCAGGAAATGCAAACGCGTTGCAGTGCACGGAAAGTGCAATCGCTAGGCCACGCCAGCGTCTTTTTTGCGCTTGTGATTTTGGTTAGAATGGAAATTGTGGGAACGCGATTGTGCATCCATTTTGCTTGCTCCATTTTTTTTTTTATGCAATCGCATGCCTTTCCTCATTGAAAATAGCAAATGCGCATCAACGAACCTGAATCGCACACACAAACGTGCTTACATTTGTGCTTCGGTGCGTTGCAGTGTGGCCTCAGCCTAAAGGTATACCAGCCAGGCATTTCTATTGTCTACCACAATAATTCTAATCACCTGCAAGCAAACCTTACAAATAATCATTACAACTGATGCTTTGTTTTATTATTACCATTACAATTTATGTTTATTCATCAGCATTACATTATGATATTACATGGACATTATGTAGTCTGTAGGAAAATTGGGAGACAAAGCCCCAGGATAATTTTGATTTTTATTGCTTCAGTTATCAACCAAGGGAGAGGAAACCCTTACAACAGGGACACTGCATGTTGCAGATTCTCTGTAACCAGTATTAAATGTGTTCATTGCTCCTTCAAAGGACTTCAATTTCATTTAATTTGTCATATGACCAAGCCTATTGGTCTCTGTTATTTGAAAAGTATCATAAAACTTTTAGAAATTCCTAAGGCAGAGTACTAAATATCAGATTAGGATGAGCCCACTCCAACTTTTACCTACTTTACCTGCATGTTTATCATAAACCCGACCATGTAGAAAGGTTATAGTTATTGTTTTCTTTTTAGGGATAATACATTTTCTTTCACCATGCCAGTTAAATTACCTTGTATTTAATTAGGTCATCATTGGAGGTTTTTTTTCTCTTAATACCTTAATTTTTTCTATGTCCTGTCTTCTAGAGGATGCACCTGCAGCTTGGAAGTATGTGGTGTTATGTAGAGAAGGGAGTTTATCTGACCACAATTAAATTATCAGCTACACCAGCATTCCTTGTCTGAATAAGAACTACATAAAAAAAAAAAAAAACAGGAAAAAATTACAGAAGATTTTGATAGCAGTTAGTAGCTTCAAGGGACACTAAACTGAAAAAAATGACTTGCCTTTATCCATTTCTATATTTTTTGTGCTGCCAGGAACTTGATCCCTTTTTGCTCTTGGTGCTCCCTGTCACTAGATTCCCTCATGTCCTGTTCAGCTCACTCCTAGTTAGTATGCATGTCTCCTTTCTATGTATCCTCCCAAAACTGAGGCACAAATGGAATGTGGAGCATGTGCAGTAGAGATGATCTGTGCCCCACTACAGCCAATAGCATTCCCCCATGGGTTTTGTGTTATAGTGAAAGTGAAAGTAAAACTACTTTGCTATGGGAAGGTAAGCAGTGCTGGGAGCTGTAATCACTGCTTGAATCAAGTAAGATTTTCTTTTAGCTGTAGGAGTTTGAATGTGTGTGTGGGGGGGGAACGACTTTGTAATTGATTTCTTTAGCAGACATCCCACCCTGCCCTTTCAGGCTTCCGGGCTCCGTACAGGTCACTAAATTGCTCAGTTTCCATGAGGCATCCAGAAGCATAGCAGGCATACAGTAATGAATTCATAGGACAAAGTATGATATATCAACATATTTTAAAGAGGACATTCTTTCTAAAATATGTTCTTATGAGGGTGGAGTTGTCCTTTAAGTGTTGACCTAAAACAAGTTTACTGCTCAAATTATGATGTTCCAATTTCTTCAGGCAAAATTTGCATTTATTGTTTGTGTATAGCTGCTTTGGATGAAGATACACTACCTGTTAAAAAGACTTTATTACCACAGGTTATTTCTTACATTCCTTTGTAACAATCTTCTAGCAAATGCATCTACAGTATGAACACTCTTCTATTGTATGTCATCTGCGATTTGTAGCTGCACACAGGGCTTTATTGCTCAATGCTTGCACTGTCAAATCTTTCTTTACCCATTGTGGAACATTCTTGGTTTGTTCCTGGATTTAAAAAATATATTTTATCTTTTAACATCTTTTAACAAAGCCACTTATTCTTCCCCACAACAGAAAGCCTTCTGTATCCAATTTACAAGATAGGAAGGTATCATTTTTACAGGTGAGGCAAAATTATAGGAATCAAAAGATTTCTTTAAAGAAAGTATTTAGGAAGAAAGGAGGGTCATATTTAGGGGAAAGTAGAAGTCCTTCTGTAAAAAGACATCCAGGATAATAAGCTGTCTTTCTGAGAAATTGTGTGCCACATTTAAGCTGGATACATGATGAGATATTTCGATCGACCAATAGTTGTTTCCTCTATGGACTGCACGATCGATCGCGGTAACTTTCAGACGCGGCTGCTTTTGCCGCGACCGGCAGTCCTTCCTCCTGGCCGACCGGTCGAAAGTATCAAACTGTCGGTCAGGAGGAAAAATCGCTAGGTGTTTACCTAGCTTTAGTCTGAAGCCACACTACAACACAACAGAAATGCATTGTCACTTTAGTCAATAGTCCCTTGACGTAACACATGAGATTAGTCTAATGCCCCATTGTGATGCAAATGTACATATATCTCTGCTGGAAAAGGGCGTGTTATCAGAAACCATCTCACAAGGAATGCCGTGTCTCGCAAACAGTTTGGCAATGACACTTTGTGATGTTTTATCTGTGAAGCTAGGTACACACCTAGCGATTTTTCCTCCTGACCGACCGTTCGATACTTTCGAACGGTCGGCCAGGAGGAAGGACTGTCGGTCGCGGCAAAAGCAGCCGCGTCCGATAGTCACCACGACCGATCGTGCGGTCCATAGAGGACCGCACGATCGGACGAGGTTTTCCACCCTGTCCGATCGTCCTTTCGTCCGATTTGGACGAACGGTCGATCGGACATGGGCACATTCGAATGCGATAATTTCGGTCCGATCGACCGATACACTGAACTATCGGTCGATCGGACCGAAATATCTAATCGTGTGTACCCAGCTTAAGTCTCAGGATTTCTGGATATTTCAAAATTGTCCACAATCAGCAAAAATGCATGACCTTTAAAATCAAAAATATCAACAGCAAGTTTAAGCCAAGGAAGTTCTGGTATCTCATGTGACAATAATGTCTCTTTTTGGTTGGCTGGTTCTCTTGGCAAACTGAACAATGTTCCACCATTTGCTTAATGTCTTTGGACATGCCAGGCCAGCACATAATCTTTCTAGCTCTTGCTTTTGAGTGTTGTATTCCTTGGTGAGCAGTATGAAGTCTTTTTAGCATTTCAGACCTCAAACCTATGGGGATAGCAATTCCATCTCCACACATAAGGAGTTCTTCAGCTATGGAAAGGGAATGTCTCATTGACCAAAATGGATACAATGTAGAAGGTATTTGTTTCCTATGCTTTGTCCAACCATTCACATGCATATCCTGAACAGCTTTAAGAATATCATCTTTCTGAGTTTCTTTAAAATTTGTAGCAGGTCTTGACTTATTGATTTTGTGTACTGCATTGCATAAACCACTTTCTTCTCAAATATATCTTCACCAACATTGGTACTCGTGGCATCAACTGCTCTGGATTATATGAAATAGACAAGTCATGTTTTTGCAGCTGTAATAGTATTCTCTGTAATCTAGCTGGGGCTTGAGCAATGGGTTTTGATAGAATAGCTTGCAGAGGTTTATGATCTTAATGTACTTTTACATTAGCTCCATAGATGTACTGATGGAATTTCTTAGTGGCAAATACAATTGCCAGCAGTTCTTTTTCGATTTGTGCATAGTTTTGTTCAGCACGTGATAGTGCTCTTGTAGCATAAACTTTTGGTTTCCGTTCTTGCAGAAGACATGCTCCTAGCCCGTTTTTTGAGGCATCAGCTTGTATTTCAAGTTGTTTGGATGGATTAATAAAAGTGAGAGCTGGAGCTTTTGTCAGACAGAGTTTTAATGAATTTAGGGCTGTATCTTGTTCTGGCCCCCACTGCCACACAGTATCTTTCTTTAATAGCAGTCTCATTGGGAATATATTGCGCTAAGTACCTTATTATTCTGAGAAAACGCATCAGGCCTTTCTTATCCTGAGGTGTAGGCATGCGTAGGACTGCTGAGACTTCAGCATCATCTGGCTTGACACCTTCTGGGGTTATGATGTGTCCCATGTACTTAACTTGTTTCACCAAGTATTGTATTTTTTTTTTTTTGTTGAACTTCAGTTTTTTTGGCTCGCTCCATCACTTTGTCTCAGAGTGTTATCATGTTCCTCTTTAGTAGAAGCAGCTATGATCATGTCATCAGCTATAATGTGGATGCATTCAATGTCTCCAAAAGCCTCTGCATTTTTTTGTTGAAACTCTTCACTAGCAGACTTAATTCCAAATGGTAGCCGATTGAATTTGTAGCGGCCCCATGGTGTGTTAAAGGTACACAGTCGTGAAGATTGCTCATCCAGAACTACCTGCCAGTAGCCATCCTTTTCATCTAAAATAGTAAAGAATGGCTTCCCGCTCAGTTTAGCTAGGACATCCTCGGGTGTAGGTATGGAATAATGTTGCCGCTTTATTAAGATCTTTGGAATCCAGGCAGAGTCTGAGGTTTCCATTCTTTTTTTTTTTCAGTAATTACAAGACTGTTTACCCAAGCTGTAGGTACAGTCACTGGATACACAACTCCGGTTGCAGTTCATAAATGGTTTGCTTAAATTTGTCTAAAATGGTATAGGGAATTTTCCTGCACTCATGTATGATTGGTGGGAAAGTGAAATCAATGTGAATGGTATGTGTCCCAGGAAAACCACCAAGTCCTTCAAATACTTCAGGGTATTGTTATATTAGGTCCTGTTTGGTTACAAGTGGTTTGGTATCCAGCATATCTATTATATATATATATATATATATATATATATATATAAAAAGTTGAGAGGGAGAACGACAAGGAGAACGACAAGGATCACAGAGTGGAACAGGAGAGAAAGTTATTAGTGAGGGAGACAGAAAAATCTTTTGGAGAAATATGTCCTAAGTGTGGTTTCCAAGCAATAGACTTCCCGGTATTGGGGTGCCGATATTGCAGGCCATTTAGGGCCGATGCGGCTGAAAAGCAGATACCAGGTGAAAGTTTTATACCATCCTGTTTCGAAATAATGGTCAGTAACGACCTCATAGTGGGCAGTTATGCCATGAAGCGATATTGCTATTGGAAAAAAGGCTAGCTTTTAGCTATTTAGTTATTGGACTAACAGATCTTTATAATTACAGCCCTTAGGGCAGGGGTGCCCAACCTTGCCCATGCTGGGGGCTGCACTATTAGAGAGACAGTAGAGGTCAAGAGTGGCGGTCTTACGTAAGGGCTTGACATATCATATGAAAGCATCAGGAAAAATACCAGAGGGCAAGGAGGAATTAAAGATGCGGTCAAGAGCAGGGGTGAGGGCACTGTTTATGTAGCAAGAAAGACATAGGATCAAGGGTACTAGTTGTAAGCCACACCACAGATGACAAAGAATTCATCTTCCTTCCAGAAAACTTTTCATGATTTCTCCAACAATCTATATGTGAAAAATGTGCTCTTTTCAGATTGACCGTCAAAAGAAAAAACATGGGAAAAACAACTGGTTAACATTCACATATCTCTTTGGGGAAAAAAAAGAAATAAAAGATCCCAGGAACATTTACACTACTGAGCATTATTTTATACTACCCTGGAGATAAACGCTAGCAATCGTGGCAATACCGGGCCTTTTAAAAATACCATCTGGTAACTACTTCATGCCATTATGAACAGTTGTTTTTATGAATGCTATCTTTATCTTTTTCAGACAAAGCCTATAAATTTCATAAATATGTCCCTAAAGGAGATGGGACCAATCAGAAAACTTTCCGAAAATCCCATCCAGAATTGGTGAGATTGTTCCAGTAGAAAGCCCAACAGACTACAAAGACATTTAAATTACCTGCTAGCTATAGATACTGTAGCTGTAGATATACAATCGTCCATACAAATACCATTGCGGTATCTTGCTACCACATGGCTACTACCTGGCATTTAAACCTCCCATGATGTCACTTTCGCAAACTGGAGTATGGTCGGCATGGAGACACAGGAGATGGGCTGTGGGGAACAGGACTGTTACAGATGGCTAGGCAGAGATCATGGGGTGAGCAATGGACAAACTTCTTTACACATCTATGCAAGGGTCGAATATAACTGGTGAAGGGGCTTTTTATTCACAATTTCCTGTCATGCATTTGACATCTGGGATTAGCCCATTGCATGTGATGGGTCTTCTGACCGACATATCAATAACAAGTCAAAGGCATTTAAAAAAAAACAAACAGATTGATCATAATTAACCTGGTTTCCACATCTTTTTCTGAAGTCTGCAATTATTAAGAGATTTGTTTAAACAGAAGGAGACTGGGCAGGGTGTACTATATTGTGCAGGGTAAAATATATACTGTACACTATACTAAGGTACTTTGAGGGTTTGCCTCAAGAGTTCAACAACTGATAACTACTCTGATATTCTAAATGCTATTAAGTTAACTGTTTTATGCCAGATGACTTCCTATTCCTCCCTACCCTCTTTTCCTACCTTCCTTCTTCTCTTTCTCTCTGGGTTTTTTTTTTTCCTTTCCTCCCTCCAACCAAGGCAACAACATATTGCTTGCATAATAAAATAACAGAAGATCCACGAGCCAATACACTGTGGCTCTATGTATATATATGATTGTAATACAAATAATATACGACACAGTATTGGTTATACACATAATCACCTATATGATATGCATAATCAGTCTATATTAAAGGATACATCTCTAACATATTAGATCACCAGAGACCTACTTACCCTCCTAAATCATTTCATCTCTACTAGGCCAATCTCAATCTCATTCTTAGATCTTATGACTTCTACATTTTCTAAATCTGATTAGGACAAGAATAGCTGGTTGATGATTCACACATGCACCAGGCAAGTGCATGCCCTGTATTCGATTAACTACTATATAAAGCAGAAATCTTGTATGTATGTATGTATGTATGTATGTGCTCACCTCACAGCCACACCCCTGAATGCATCCAGATAAAGGGCCGACGCCCATGAAGTCCAGTTTGACCAATAAAAATCCTGCACGTCACTTACAGAGTGTGATTCCCAATTCAGTAACTCAGATGAAGGGCCTGGACTCTGTGTGCTGCCCGACTTCAACAACACAGACACTGTCCACTTCAGTGACACAACAACAGTGTAATGTACGGCTACACAACTCTGAGAGCTGCACACACAGAACAACAACAACAGGGGGAACCAGACATTTCCCTTAAGGTCTGTAACACATAACAGTTTGCTCCTGGAAGGTTTTAAAATAATAACCCTGGAAAGACTGTGTTACTATTGGTGATATGAATGACATTTATATACAAATATAAACCCTGGAAAGACTATGTTACTATTGGTGATATGAATGACATTTATATACAAATATAAACCCTGGACAGACTATGTTACTATTAGTGATATGAATGACATTTATATACAAATATTAACCCTGGAAAGACTATGTTACTATTGGTGATATGAACCACATTTATATACAAATATTAACCCTGGAAAGACTATGTTACTATTGGTGATATGAACCACATTTATATACAAATATAAACCCTGGAAAGACTATGTTACTATTGGTGATATGAACCACATTTATATACAAATATTAACCCTGGAAAGACTATGTTACTATTGGTGATATGAACCACATTTATATACAAATATAAACCCTGGAAAGACGAGTTCTATGGTTATATGAACCACATTTATATACAAATATTAACCCTGGAAAGACTATGTTACTATTGGTGATATGAACCACATTTATATACAAATATTAACCCTGGAAAGACTGTTACTATTGGTGATATAATTATTGTCATGCTAAGAAATTTAAAGCAGAGCCTCCTGCAATGTGACCATGCCCCCAGATATTTCTGTCACGGACACACCCCCAAACATGACTGTCACACTCATACCCCAACCATCGAAGCCACGCCCCAAACATCATGGTCACGCTCATACCCCAACCATCAAAGCTGCACCCCCAAACATCAAGGCCACGCCCCCCAAAGATAACTATCATGCATTGCAACCATGCCCCTAAATGTTATGACCACGCTACCAGATATTGTGGTCACACCCCCAAAAAAACCCAAAACATTATGGACCGCCCCCATACATCATTGCCATACCCCCAAACATCCTAGGTCTCTTCCCGAATCATACTCACATACACAAACATCCTGTCCATGCCCCCAAACATCAGGCACAGCCCAAAACCCACGCCCCTAAATGGCATGGCCATGCACTCGCTTTGAAACAGCATGGCCATGCCCCCAAATATCGCGACCACCGAATGTCACTTTCAAGTCTCCTGGACACCACAACATCACAGACATGAACCAGACTGTCCACACCCTAGAATGCCGTGCCCCCACCCTCCGCAACATCGCAGACATGCCCCATCCACCTAATCAAACCAGGGCGGTTGGGGGGTATGAACTACATGGGAATTACCTGCATTACCTGGACTTAAGCACCAGACACACACTGCCCACATGTCACACACTTCACAGACAGTTACAACTAAAAGAACAAAGACATCATGGCACTTTCAATTCAGACCAGAAAGTAACTTTATTGATTGGGATCTAATAGTCAATATAAAGTGGTCCTTCCGCAAGGATAAAGTGATAAAGTGCAAACAAGGTGACATACTCTAACTAATGTGCAAAAAATAGAGCACGCTTAATAAAAACACACAAAGGTCACAGGCAACGCAACAGAATGCAGCACGGCTTTAACAACACAGACAAAGAGCCGCACGTCACATGATCAGAGACACTGACGCCTGTCAGTCACTCCAGTGCTGCGATATTCAGTTGCAAATAGGTTTTCCCAATGGCAAATTCCATGTAGCATGTTCACGAGTGGGTTCACCACAACATTTGTATATTTACACTCATAACTATTAAATACATAACGTACATTACCAACTGTGCACTTCTTTTTCCGCCTGTCTCTTCCATCTAAGCCAAACACATACCTGCACGTAAAAAATACTTTACCCACAAGTGTACATGTGCAACGCGGGGTACAACTGCTAGTGTTTAATAAAGATTAAACTACTGACAATGTTATATGTTAAGTTGTTTGATATGTGTTGTGTTTTAAAATGTGTAGCTCAGTTTTGCTCCCTCTGCTCCCTTCCTTATGTCTCGCCCGCTCCTATATGCCTCCTGGGCCAGGGACAGCCCAATTCTAATATTACCTCACAAAAAACCCAAGATGACAACACCTCAAACAATTAAGTTGATCTCATGGAACATCAGGGGTCTAAATAATACATTAAAATGTATACAGGTATTCGAAAAGATACGGGAGAAGAAAGCAGACTTAATCTGCCTGCAAGAAACTCACCTCATAACCACTACACAAAGATGGTTACATAAACCCTGGGTAGCATGGGCAGCCCCTAGCACCCACTCGACATTATGTGGGAGTAGCACTAGAAATTGAAAATGTACTATTTCTCCTACTGGGCATATATAACCCCACACCACCCCCTGGCAACATCCCCTCTCCCACAACAGCTAATCCACTTCACTCTTAGTTACCCTACTGCCTGGATAATATGCATGGGCGATTTTAATATGCTTATGTGCCACTCACAAGACAAATTGCTAGCTCCCCAAAACTATTGGAAGTAGTGACACATCCCTGGCCCTGATGATGAAAGAACTAGGCTGGATTGATCTCTGGAGAAAGCGTAACCACACAGCATCCACTTAATTTTGCTACTTCCCAACCCATCACGTTCTCTCTAGAATAGACTTCTACTTTGGAAACTATCAAATGTGCAAACAGATTCAATACCTACAGACCACTCCCCCGTTTATATGGAACTTACTTGCCTATCAAAGGCAGAACGAACACGTACCCTACGAATACACCCATTCTGGCTACTACAAATACCTGAAGAAGACCCCATTGCTGATCACATCCAGTTCTACTTTGAACTAAATCTCGAAGACACAACTCAAGATATTATATGGGATGCTTTTAAGACATATACCAGGGGGTTATTAAACAACACAATAAGCGCTACCAAGAAACAAACCAGATCCAAAAAAGAGGTGCTCACCAATCACCTGAGAGAAGCAGAAAAGATATATTATGAAAATCCAAATGATGCCACACAAGAAACCTGGATGCAAACACAAAGACAATACAACATACTAATTAAAGAAAAAGCTCAACGTAAAATTTTTTTAAAAAACAGAACTTCTATGAACAAGGAAATATATATGACAAACTCCTGGCTCGACTAACCAAGACCAACCAACAACAACAAACAATACTAGAAATCCAAGACCCTTCAAAAGGCCATATTACAAACACCAAGGCAATTCTCGACTCATTTACTCAATATTTTCAGTCCCAATACCAAGCACAATCTACTCACTCAATACAGGACAACCTGAAATATCTTGATGATATCACAATCCCAAAACATAATAACAAATAAAACTACTAGAATCAGACCATTAGGAACAGCAAAATTGACAGGGAGACACAGGCAAACCACAGTCTGCAATTCAAAGGAAATTTTAATGCTGCTTGTTGAAGCAGCATTAAAATTTCACTTGAATTGCAGACTGTGGTTTGCCTGTTGTCCTCCCTGTCAATTTTGCTGTTCCTGTTGGATTGTTTGGTGTGTGAGCGGACACACTGCAGGGATTGATACTACTGAAAATTTAGCCACACTAAACAAACTCTTGACTATTTAGAAGCAGACCTTTCTATAGTAGAGATATCGAAAGCCATAGACGACCTGTCTACTGGAAAGGCACCCGGCCTGTACGGGCTACCAGCCGAATCCTATAAAAAATGTTAAAAAAATCTTACAAAACAACTCCTAACAACATATATGGAGTCCTACAAAAAGAGAAAACTACCCTACTCAATGTCGACAGCCACCATTGTACCACGACGCTTATAGACCTATCTTACTCCTTAACAAGCTACTGGCAAAAATACTGGCTAACAGAATTCAAAAAATAATAACAACAATAATTCATCCCGACCAGACGGGATTCATGCCCCAAAAGAGCACTTCTATCAACATCAGGAGAACACATATCCACATTCAGATAACACATGACACTATGGAAGACAGAGCGCTACTATCACTAGACACACGTAGTGCCTTCGATTCAGTGGAATGGAATATCCTATGGGCGTGCATGAAGAGCTTTGGATTTGGCCCTAAATATATAAATTGGATACAACTCCTCTATTCAAGCCCTTGTGCCACAATAGTAGTCAATGGTGCACAATCAGACCCATTCCCGCTACATAGAGGCACCAGGCAGGACTGCCCCCTTTCCCTTACTTGTTCTTACTAGCTATAGAAATACTTGCTATCAAACTAAGAAACTAATTAAAGGATTAGCCAGAAAACAATACACTGACCTGATCGGTCTATATGCTGATGACATGATCCTATATCTGGCTGATACCGGACAATCCTTAAACGGAGCAGCAGAAGTCATTAACCAATTCGGACCATTCTCTGGCCTGTATGTTAACTGGCAAAAGTCAGCCCTGTGTCCCTTAAATGCGGAAAACGTAACCTCTACCACCTTCCCATGGCAAATTTCTATAGTAGAGGAATTCAAATATCTTGGAATACGGATTACCAAATGCCCCCAAAAATTTAACGACTTAAATATTCAACCTTTGCTTACTACAATCAAGTCCAAAACACAGGCATGGTCTGCCCTACCAATTAACCTAATAGGTAGAGTAAATCTAATTAAAATAATTCTACTCCCCAAATTTCTGTACATAATAGAGCAGCCCCCCAATCTACCTCACCAAAAAACTTTTCTCCGACATCACAGGACTGCTTACTTCATTTCTATGGGCCAAAAAAAAAGCAAGACTTAAACTTAACAAATTGCAACAACCGAAAGACGAAGCAGGACTGGCATTACCAAATTTCAGATTATATTACTTAGCGAGCCAGCTTACATATATGACAACACAGGCTTGACACTCACCACAATAACATTAGCTAGACTGCATATAACAATAGCAGCCACCCCTCTACACATTCAAGCTAATAAAATATCGAAAGAAACCAATACTCTCCTTCAATATACTGGCACACCACCCAAAACTGACCTATGGCGAAATCAATTATATAAACATCTATCAAAATTACCTATATACAAAGATTGGGAAAATAAAGGAATCCAACGGTTTGAAAAATAAGCAAAAACAAGTTAAAAAGCTTTGAAGAACTACGCACTGAATTTGAACTACCGCACTCCTTCTTTCGCTACCTACAGTTACGTCACTATCTATATGCAGATTTCCCCAACCGAATCATTGAACTAACTAGGCACCCAATAATAGGCATCTTAAAAACCCAAGGATTACAAGGCCTAATTTCCAAACTATATACCTGCCTCATCACTACTAAAACAAATGCACAAACTGTATCAATTTTGAAACTGTGGCAACCAAACATCCCAGATCTCACAAATGAAGACTGGACAGATATTGGTTCGGCACATATCTACTCCTCACCTGCAGACAATAACAGACTAATTCAGATATATATAACCCACCAAGCCTACCTAACACCAAAAAAACTACACTGAATCTCACCGACCCGTCCGAAAACATGCCCAAAATGCTATCAGGATGACGCAGACTTCTGACATCTAATCTGGGATTGCCCACAAGTTAAACTGTTCTGGCACAAAATAATACAATTTCTATCTACTCTGCTGCCATGGCCACTCCCACTGGACCCTAAGGTCTGTCTCCTAGGAATAAATATACTGGAAATAGAAGACTCATATAAACTTTATAAGAGAAACCTTATTCTTCGCAAGAAAAGCGATCATTCTTAAATGGATGGCACCAGACTCGCCTCAACTTGACTTGGATAAACATGATCAATGATACACTCCCATTCCACTGGCACTGGGAGGTGTGCGGGAGTGAGTGGGAGACATAGCTCCTCCCACCTCCTCATATGTGAGCTACTTAGATACAAATATTACTGATACTAAAACTATATTGTAATATGTTATACCAATCTGAACTCAAACAATGGATACACATTTATTGGTATTGTACTGATCTATGCTGGGGGAGGCGGGGATGGAAGAGACATACAATGCCTACTATCCTAAAACCAATGTAAATGTACAAAGGGAAATGCTACACAAGATTTATATGTATTTATGATAATATGTTTATTTTATTTATCAATAAAACAAGTTTAAAAAAAAAAGATATTAAATGAAGTGTACAAATACTGATCCAGTTTGCAGTTCTGTTTTAGTTTAAAGACAAAATAATTCAGAAACCAAGCTACTCTGTGTGTTCGATCAACAAATATAGAATGATTGATGCAATTTCCCATTAATAAATTGCAAGCAATGTTTCTGGTCCTGGGTGTGAGTTTGAGTGATTGGCATGAGTTATAACGAGGAAACATTGTTTAAACGTCACATCATAATACTGTTAACGAAACATTCTGCTGATAAAAAATCAATATGTAACAAAGTCTGTGACCTTTCTGTTAGCCAATTATAATCCTCCACTTCTTACTCTGTCAGTATTGCATTTAACAGTAACCGGCTATGGACTTTTCTGGAACCCAGCCATCTTCCTGGTTGCTATGTGTACTATACACACAACACAGCTGCCACTGATCTTATAGATCTTTTGGGAGCATGTTCTGCAAAGTAATCCCAAGCCATTCGAACTACCATCGTTATTACACAAATAATGGGTATTGTGAATGTAATGTAAGAATAGTATAAATAACTGGGTGTTTACGTTTGCATGTTGATGTATGAAAACCACAAATCTCCAACTAGCATTTGCATAAATTCCACTCATCAACAGTCACCCTGTAGCTCAAGCACATTATAAATGCACCAGAAGTATGTATCGTTTGATATTGGATTGCAATGCAAAATACAGTATGTTTAAATACTGTACAGTGAGTGAGTCAGGGGATTTCTCAGCTGTGACGTCATGTTTGTAATTAGTCATATTTTCACACTTCTTAGGTCATTGCAGATTGAGTGTTGGGTGTTAAGAAATCTGAATAGACACTGAATTTCTTTCACCATCACTGTGTGAAGTATGTAGCCAGTTGGATCTAAACATAATGGTTTTCATCTCCAGTTTTTTTTTTCATTACATTTGGTTTTATCTCCTTTGAATATCTGGTATTTTTTAGTGTTATTGCCGGGCTAATTATTCTTTTATTAAGACTAATTTAAACTAGTTTAATCAAGCAGAGACTGCCAAAGTAACCTTTGCTACCAATAGTGTTTGTGAGAAATTATAGACCCAAATAGAGAAGAGCAGCATGAACAAAGTTTATTTTCAACGTTTCCCCTCCCTGCAGACATTAGATTGCTTCCCACTTTCCTGGACTGTACAATGGCAAACACTGAAATGGGTTTGGTAATTAAAAAAGCCAATTCTCTATATATAGCCAGACTAAAAAAAGCAAGTGTGGACTACATTACAAAGCTATAAACACTTATGGAATTTAGGCTATAACTGGCAAATTACATTAAAAATGACAAACTATCCTGATTAAAGGGAGTCTGTCTAAATTTTGTCTTCTTGACCTACTGTCTACAAACACTGCGTCTCAGTAAACAGAAAAAACAGGTTCATGATTTGCTTGACAATTTAATTTGGAACTAATTGGTCAAACTTCTTTGAAGAACAACAGAATGACTACTTGTTATCTATATATTTGCACATCAACTCTTCAGGCAGACAATAAAGTAATGAGAAGAGTGACATCTAGTGTACAAATAGATAATTACAAATTCAATGTTGAATGATCGCGGCCAGAAGTTTACAATAGCGGTCATAAATATCCAATTGCATTCGTACATTTACAATCACAATCCTTGAAAGTACGGAGCCACTTTAGAGGGTTAACGTATATACAAGGCTATTTTCAAAGCTTACCAAAAGTCCAAAAGTAGACTCGAATATAAATGCGGAACCTTGAAAATAGCTAGCATTAAGGAAATTTGATTTTTTCCCCATTGACTTCTACAGGTCCATTTTCGATTTTCTGATTTACCTTTTTTTCAGAATTCCAAATTTCCAAAGCTGTCTGTTTCAAACATCTCTAGTGAAGAAGTGGATTCTCTCAGAACCTATAACAGCAGGCCCAGAGGATCTTGTAACAGAAAACCATTTGTCTAGTACAATATGTTCATAGGCTTCAACTGTGATCATCCTTTAATATACATATACAATTTTATTTAGCACAAGAATACATTTATGTATATATAGCGCAGAACATTACAATTTTACAATGATTAAATCCATACAAATCAGGCCCTTCCCAGAGTAGCTTACAATATAAGTACACACAACCTACCAGTGTGATTGTGGGAAATGCACACAACCCCATGGAGAACATACAAACTTTTTTCGGGTGTAGCAAAGAGTGGATTAGAACCCAGGATGTTGCAAAACATCACTGCTAACCACTGATCCATGATTCTGCCTAAGGTGATCTGACCACCACAAAAAGTCACCCATTAAAGGGCATGTCCACCCCCAAAACTATAATTTACACTGTGTAGTGTAATAAAATCCTTACCTCACATCCCAGCTCCAAATGGTTCTCCTGTAATGTTCCCCCAAATTCAAAAAAAACTGGCCACCAGGAGCCTAGCAGAGTACATATTGGACTCTGCCTTCTGTCTCTCCTCTGGGAGAATTTTGCTATGCGCACTGCAAATTTTGATCTCTGTCCCCATTTTTTTCCTTAGTCTTTACTAAGTAGGTTTTAACAAAAATTAGACACTTTAAGACCTATAGCGAGAGAAAAGTCTATTTATAGCAAGCTTAGCTTAGGCACTTAAATGGCATCATTACTTTTAAAATTAGACAGATTAATTTAATAAAAAACATGGAAAATGCATCTCTTTATTGAGGTCAAAGGGTACCCAAGTTTTCAACCTGTAAATCCATTGAAGTTCACGCTGGAGGATGAGTTTGTCTAAATCACCCCCACGTATACCTAAAGACACCACTTCTAACCCCATAAAGGACCACTTCATGACCTTCCCATGGTGGGATTTTAGTATATGTTTGGCAACAGCCAATCTTTCACCATTATCATTTAGTATGGGCCTATTATGCTCCGTCTTTCATGGAACATAGGGTCCCACATATTTGTTACCCACATATTTGATGCCGCAAACACACTGAATTAAACAAACCACCACTTTGGTTTTACCAATGGACCCAATCGCCTATTTATCTAATTCAGGTGAATGGGTGACCAAACTCGGTCACGGCTGGCCACCCCATGCGATCAGATATTTCCAGCAGACCGACCGACGATCCACAGCACTATCGGTCAGTCAGCCAGAAATATCTCCTGGTGTGTACCCAGCAAAACACGTTGATGTTATATACTGACTAGACATTAAGCCCGTTACAATAACAAGCACTAGAAGCCCAGAGTGCCCCTTTAGTGTCCCAAGGACATAACCCCCATATCCCAAGACCAGAGTTCTGTCTTAGTGTCCCAAGGCCGGAGTCCCCCCTCTGTCCCAAATCTAGAGTCTCCCCTCTGTCCCAAATCCAGAGTCCCCCCTCTGTCCCAAATCCAGAGTCCCCCCTCTGTCCCAAATCTAGAGTCTCCCCTCTGTCCCAAATCCAGAGTGTCCCCTCTGTCCTAAATCCAGAGTCCCCCCTCTGTCCTAAATCCACCTAAATCCAGAGTCCCCCCTCTGTCCTAAATCCAGAGTCTCCCCTCTGTCCTAAATCCAGGGTCCCCCCTCTGTCCTAAATCCAGGGTCCCCCCTCTGTCCTAAATCCAGGGTCCCCCCTCTTTCCTAAATCCAGGGTCCCCCCTCTGTCCTAAATCCAGGGTCCCCCCTCTGTCTGAAATCTCTTCCCTCTGTCCCAAATCCAGGTCCCCCCTGTCCCAAACCCAGCCCCCCAGCCCAAATCCAGGGTCTCCACTCTGTCCCAAATCCAGGGTCACCCCTCTGTCCCAAATCCACCCCCCTCTGTCCCAAATCCAGGGTCCCACCCTCTGTCCCAAATGCAGGGTCCCCGCCTCTGTCCCTAATCCAGCCCCCTCTGTCCAAATCCAGGGTCTCCCCTCTGCCTCAAATCCAGGGTCCCTCCTCTGTCCCAAATCCAGGGCCCCCCATGTCCCCAATCCACCCCCCCCCCCTCTGTCCTGAATCCACCCACCCCCCTCTGTCCCAAATCCAGGATCACCCCTCCGTCCCAAATCCAGGGTCACCCTCTGTCCCAAGCAACCTGAGTAATTGCTTTGTTGTTCTGCCTTGCTTGTTTCCTGTGTTTCTCCCACTAGTGGTGAGTCCATAGGAATTATACATATACATGCATATACCATGCATCTTTCCAATGGGTAATGATCAATGGTGTTTTCTTTTCAAACCGCTATTATATAAGCTCAGGAACGCTGATGCTTTCAACATCTTGGTGTAAAAATCCAGTCCCAAAATAACAAACTAGAACATATTAAAGGCTAGTAAAAGGTAAAAGTGTATAATAGTAAATGAAAACCTGACAAAACAAACATATATGAAAAAGAATTTGAAAACATCCAAAAGCATAAGCTACTGTATATTTTTATACGCCAGGGGGCTGAGCACTTAGGCAGCCCATACACATAGTTCTATTATTGCACTATACCTTATATTGTATCATACAATAATCAGTTTGCGTGTGGTATCTTATGGCAAACATTTTTGGGAGCTCTTAAGTGGAATTTTTTTCTTGCTACAATATTTCAAGATCACTGGAAAATATTAAAGCTACATGTATGGCCTGCCTAAGAGGCATATAATCAGTGTATCTGCACAGTGCTCTTTTTTAGAGCAAGGGCACATCACAGGGAATTAGTCATTAATCTTGCACTGCCCCAACCACACCCTATTCTGCCTAATCATCCCATTAGACCAGTGATGGCGAACCTTTTAGTGGCCGAGTGCCTAAACAGCAACCCAAAACCCCACTTTTTATTGCATAGTGTTAACCTGAATACAGAGTTTTTACTTTAGAACGCAAATAGACACAGACCAATACAGTAGATAGAATTGATTAAAGATTATCTATTAACCTCTACATTACCACACAGGAGTTTTAGATCTAAAACAGTGACCATTAACCCCTACATTATTAGACAGGAGTTTGACATCCATAACAGGGACTTAAGCAGAGCTGAATGTTAAAGCATGTGACCTCTCTCTGCTGCAGACAGTCACTACACTTTCTCTCTAGCTTCCTGGTAACAAACTGGTGAACCCTGCTGTGCATGATTTCCCACAGAGAGGGCTCCGAGTGCCAACTCTGGTACGCGTACCATAGGTTCAACACCACTGCATTAGACCTACTACATATGTAGTTGGTAACTATATTCTCACAAAGCTACTGTACATTATAAAATTCAAGCAGATACAGATATAATTAGAATAATGGAATAATGAGTGAGGCACTAAGAACTATTAATAGGTAATCTAATATCTAACAAATACTTGTATGGGAAAGTTTAGATAAGAACAGGCACATGGAGGCACAAGCTGGCACTATTACCTTAAAACAATCAATTTCAAACAATTCAAAGTGATTTGATTTATAAAGGTTTTTAGATACTGCACAGATACAATCACAAATCATGGATACCATGCCTTTAGAAATACGGCCCATAGTTTTTTGGTGTTGGTTAAAACACGTCTACCCTAAAAATTATAATCAGCCCTTATGTCTATTTTGTCATAAAAATTGGAGGGCTGCTAGGGGGTCTGGTACCAGGAGCAGTTTGCCTCTGGTGCTGCTTCCCTTTTAATAGATGTCAATGGTGGCGTGCTCCTGATCACTGCTATTGACTTCTATTAGATGGGATCGCCACAACCTGAGCAGGATTTTCAACCCAAATGGGCGTGGCAGCCCTGTATACAAACATTACCTAAGTCTAATCTGCAGCATTATGCCACCTCAGCCCACCCCACTTATCAATCATGATGTCACAGCCATGCATTGGCATGCTTGTCCAGCTCCAGACAAAGCGGCAACATCAGGAAGACCAGGCATACGTGTACAGTTACACTTGAATGTTTAATAAAGGTTAAAAATGAAGCATTAGTATTTGTTATACAAGAGATATAAGCAGGTTATTATTTTTAGGGTGGACATGCCCTTTAAAATGTTTGTAAGAAAAATGCGCTAGCAATATAAAAGCGTGCTGTGTACCCATAATAATACATAGATAGACGTGCTTATACCCCTTAAACGTGAAGAAAGAGGTACCTGCTCCATAGAGTTATACAATTATGTACATGTCATGTAGTCACTACTATAAAATTAGTTGTTTCATAACTAGAAAAATCACCGGAGGGAAAAAATTAATAAGATTAACCAAAAGCTGCTGAATCATTCAACACTGCAGATGTGCTGCTGAACAATAGAGGGTGCCATTATACAATAAAATGTAATATTTGTTTATTTGCAAGTTATATACTGTTTACTGTGTACAATGTGGATATGAAAAGACAAGACATCTTGGATATAAATTAATACCTTTTAATGGCTAACCAAAATTACTGAAAATGCAAGCTTTTGAAGAACTTAAGCTTCTTCAGGCATGATACAATACTAAATCTTGTGAAGCACACTATTTTATACAGTGGGAAGTGCAGGATTTTCATGGGGGGGATTACTTAATGGGTTACCACTAAACAAGCCCAGTAGAAAGTCCATTGAAAAGTTAGAGAGTAAAAAGACAGATTGCAAAACTCTGTAAATATATAGTAATACCGTCCTTTATTATAATTATTTAATTGGGACACAATTTGAAAACATTTTAAAATACTAGTAATCTCACACCGGTCAAACACAATATAATGCAATGCTATAGACATAGTTCAACTGATATAAAGCAAATGCAAAAAAAGGTTTATACTTTTAAACGTTTGGGGGGGGGGGATACAAGCAAGGGGGGGGGGGGCCTCACAACGACGTGAGAGTTTTGCAGTCTGTCTTTTTGCTCTCTAACATTTCAATTATATTATCCAGACTAGCACTTGTACTAATCTGTGTACTTTATTGTATTTCAGTGCCCTGATCACTCTTTTCCAGTAGGAAGTTCATGACCAATTACATCCATATATTCTATTATATATGGATCATATAATAATATATAAATTCTCTAATTGCCATGATTATCATCACAGTTAGCCAACTTTTGAAAGTTCAGTCCGTTTTCAAAGTTTCGAACTATATGGAAAGTTCAAAAGTTCGAAAACGGACTCAATAAAGTCAATGGGAGTCAAACAATTTGAAAAGTTCGAATGAAATACAATTAAAATATCAATGGTAACTTAATGTAAATAGCTGTGGGACCTGGGAAATGGTCTGGGGAACATGCTTGATTTTACTCTCACGCTACTTTGAGCTCTCGCGTTCGAACATTTGCTTCAAACAATAAAGCTTCTCACTCACAGCTCAATTAACAATGTAACAATCTATGTAACAGTCAATGTAACAAACTATGTAACAATCTATGTAACAATCTATGGGCACCAGAAGTTTCCCAGTGTTAGTACCCAGGGATCAAAACTGCTAGGCCCTCCCCCTAGATCTTACCTTATCACTGGGAACGATCCTTCTAAAGGCCGGTTCCGCACACACCCACCTTCACCTCCACATTTTAACCAATGGGAATATGCTCTCCTTGCAGAGCATGCCTTCTCATTGACCAGTGGCAGGTTAGCCCTGCAAGCAGCTCAAAAAGCCAGTATGACTCAGTGTGGCCATGTGTAGGGTAGCTTCTAGACCTTTTGGCACCTGAGGCTGCTGAACCCTCCCACCCTCCAGTTCAGCACTGTTAGTTCAGCCCTTTCAGCTCAGCAGACACTGTTAGTTCAGCCCTTTCAGCTCAGCAGACACTGTTAGTTCAGCCCTTTCAGCGCAGCAGACACTGTTAGGTCAGGCCTCCAGCTCAGCAGACACTTTTAGGTCAGGCCTCCAGCTCAGCAGACACTGTTAGGTCAGGCCTCCAATTTAGCAGACACTGTTAGGTTAGTTCGACAGTTTAGCAGACACTGTTACGTCAACCCTCTAGTTCAGCAAACAGTGTTGGGTCATCCCTCCAGTTCACTAGCCAGTGTTAGGTCAGCCCTCCAGTTCACTAGCCAGTGTTGGGTCAGCCCTCCAGTTCACCAGTCATTGTTGACTTAACAGTGACTGATGAACACGGAGAGCTGACCTAGCAGTGGCTGGTGACTTGGTGGTCTGATCTAGCAGTGGCTGGTGAACTAGAGGGCTGACCTAACATTGGGTAGCATATATATGCCACATGTGGGAGGCAATGTGGCATATATATGTGGCTCACTGGGAAGCTCAAGTGTTATCAATACCATGAAATGAGAAAGAGCATTTGGAAAAAAACATCTGCAAATACATGAAAATAATATGAGACAAAATGGTGGTTATAAAACAAGATGGCTGCTATTAGGCTAATTTATTATAGTGATTATATAAAAACCTAACAAATGTAATATTAATCACAGTAATGTGCTATGCACAAAAGTAATTATTCCAGGTAGGCTACCGGCTAAGTTCCATAAAACGTTCAATCTTTATTCATCTTTTAAAAACATACGAGCAGCTCGGTACACAGGATTCAAAGAGAGCGCCAAACTCCGTCCTAAATGTTTCATGGCCATACTCGCCACTTCCTCAGGCCTATGGCAGAGTTTGGCGCTCTCTTGGAATCCTGTGTACTGAGCTGCTCGTGTTTTTAAAAGATTGAATAAAGATTGAGCGTTTTATGGAACTTAACCAGTAGCCTACCTGGAATAATTACTATTGTGCATGGAACTGTTCTGCTGAGGAGACAGACTTTTGTGTCTAGGCACCGGGCTGGAGAGGGTGTGCAGTGGGCTCCTGGGACGCAGGTACTACAAGCTTCTTCACAGTAATGTGCTGTTTATTATTATTACTGGATCTGAGCTCAACATCGCAATGTTGCCTGAAAGAGTGAAATTGAGGCTAAAAATAGAGAAATGTCAGCTGAATCAAACAGGGTCTGCCTAATAGACTCCTTATGTATTCACCACCCAAACAATGAGGCTGTCTGTTCTAAATTTTTAATAATAATTTATTTTGCCATTTTTAATTACTTATTTGAGACCCAGCAACTTCTTTGTGTGTATATTTATTTTAGCGTTAAAATGACAACCAAAAAATAATAAAATAATAATGTGCCTGTTGCTAATTCAGTACTACAATAAAATCCCTACATGGATATTTTTGTAGATATTGCCTTCGGTCAAGCTGAAAAAAGAGAATAAACGCTTCATGTACAGCATTTGGCTATATACAATCTCAGTCAAGGATGGTCCCGAAAAAAGAAGATCCAATAGCATGACAGTATATGGCACAAATTATAAAGTAAATAAACTTTCAAAGGTGCAAACCTAGGGATGTAATAACACAGCTACCACATGGTCCAACATCTGTTGCCTTATGTCAGCTAATTTAAAGGGCATGTCCACCCCAAAAATCAACTTTTAGGATAAGGTAGGTACCACCCTCAACCGCCGATATATTTCTTTAAAAAAATATTTAGATCACTACTTACAGCCCTTACACTCCCACGGCATCTCCTCCTGGCTCCCTGTTTGGAGGGACTGGACCGGCAGCCAATCACAGACGCGACTGCTTTCAATGGAGACACCATGGGAGAGAAGGGGCTGTAAGTATCAATCGAAACATTTCGGCGGTTGGATTTGGGCAGGGAGTACCTACCTTATCCCAAAAGCTTTTCATGCTAGGTGCCATGGCCGCAGATGATGGACCTGGATGGGGGGTGGGGGGAGGAGGGGGAAGGGCTCCCCTGCCCATGCCTCAGACCTTGTTGAGGAAGATACAGGCACCGGATGAATTACTGACAGCCTCTGCCCTTCACTTTCCTGGACTTTTCCTTTCCACTTTCCTGGACTGAACCATTTGGAGCAGAGATATGAGGAAAGTTTTTTTTATAAACTTCACAGTGGGGCCAGTATGGGGTTAAATTTTAGTTTTGGTGGTGGACATGCCCTTTAAAGGAAAATCAAATCATAAAAAAAAAACTAATTTTGAGTAGAAAAATATTTACCTCCGCATCCTTCTCAACGTGGAAGTTTCCACTCAGGTACCCTTCCTTTTCCTCTCTGAGCTCCCTTTAGGACTAAGACCACACTTTAACGCATGCAGATGCGCACGCGCAAGTGTGGGCAATTTGTGCGCATTGTTGTCTGCTTGTGCTGCAATCCCTGTTATACTCTGTTATCGGAGCACATGCGAATCACACAAAAATGGTGATTGTATGCACTTCGATATACGGATCACAGCACACCGGACACCAGCACTTTTAGTGTGGCTAGACCAATTGCGGATCTTGCATTCAGGGCACGGCCACACTGCACCGCAAACGCACGCGATTCAGTTGCGATTCCGTTGCGTTTGCGCATGTAATTTCTCCTTTTAAATTACAAAATCGCATGTCATTGCGCATAAAATGGCTATCACATGCGACTGCGCGCATTGGTCATTGGTGCGCATCGCACCCGAAAATGCGCTTTATATTCCTATATTCGGAAAAAACGCATGCACAAACACAGAAAAATCATGCACGTGTGGCCTAGCCCTTAGAAAGACTAGTGTGGCCCAGCCCTAAGTTCTGTTTTTTTTCGCTGAAGCTGCCGTTTCCCCTTCCCTGCCAGTACTTTTGACTTTATTAAATTTTCTGCACATGCGTAAGTTTAACCGCCACATCTTAACCCCTATGATGAAAAAAATCATCAATATTCAAATCACAGAAAACACTGGGAGGTACAGAGCTACATTGAGATTCACTGATTTGCACATTCCTAGGAGCGAAGGTCTTTACCTGTCAGCTTCTTATTAATTGAAAGTGTATCTTCTTAAAGGGCATGTTCACCCTTAAAACAAAAAACTGGTCAATTCTCAGTTACCTGCCCCCAACCCCAACTGATATATTTTGCACTTTATTACCTACATGATGTGAACAGCTCTGTGCAGTGTATTCCTTAATCGTATACCAAGCTATTTAAAGGGACACGGTTGCTAGATTAGGGGAACCTATTAAAAACACATGTAGCAAGGCCTTGTATACATATACTATAGGCCATATTTACCAATTAAAGCTAGGCCATCCTGGTGTGATTCTCATGTGCTTCGGATTGCATTTTGAGATCCGTTTGCATCACAGTGCATCGCAAATTTTGCAGACCACACTATATGCGCTGTGCTCTAACACGTTATCTGAGCACATGCGATCAACATTTTTTGCGATAAAAGAAATTTGGGGATATTGCAATTGTAGTGCAGTTGTGCTTTTCACACAAATCACCATTCATTTTAGTGTGGCCAGAGCCTAAAGGAGTACTGTTCTATAAAATTGATGCAGCAGGAGGGCTAACAATGAGAAGTTTTGCATTAAAATAATACACTCTTTCTACCATCCATCCTGGGTTGCCAGATTATTTGGTCTAGTAGGACAAACTTAGTGCTAGGTACCACTTATGTATTTCGGAGTATTTTTGTGCTCCAATAATGTTTCCGATTCGCATTGCCAATAAAATGCTTTTGGAGTATTCCCACTATGCCTTTAATGATCAGTTTAACCAATCATTAATTTCCGATTGAATTAACAATCACTATTGTAAATTAACAATAATGATCTAAATCTACGATAATGTAATTGTAGATTATCGATTGTTATAGAAGACCGTTGCGGTAGTTTACTACCGCATGGTATTCTAGGACCAAATGTTCATTAATTAACGAATGTATAGCATAAAAATTACGACCACCGCTGTACTTTTATGGCCGCTGTCGTACATTTTCAATAACTCGTGGTATCGCTAAATTGCAATACCGCGCGTTTATAAATATGTCTTTTACTGTAGTCTTATTTTAAATTTAGTGAATCACTATGACATCAGCAGACATTTTTGCCGAAATGTGGAATCTGACCATAAAAAGCATTGCACTTTGTTCAAATAATTATTCTACGTCTTTAAATAGCTTTTAAAATTTTAGTGATGTCACTATGACATCCCCATGACATAATAATTTTGCTCTGTTTTAAATTCTACTCACTTTCTACTCTTTCACTTTTTTTATCTTCTTCTTCTATATCATTTGATAACTTTCAAAAGTCTATGGGTTCAGTTTTTAGTGATATCACTATGACATCAGCATGACATAATAATTTTGCTCAGTTTTGAACTTTTAATCCAAAATCATTTAATAGCTTTTAAAAGTCTCAGGGTTCAATTTTTGTGATGTCACTATGACATCAGGATGACATCATAATGTTGCTTCCTTTTGCATTGAAACCCATAGTTGCACTTTGTGCAAATTCTTATTCTGTATCATTTAAAAGCTTTTGTTAGTGTCAATTTTTTAGTGATCTCTATGACACCAGCATGACATCATAAATTTGTCCCTAAAAATGCATTGCACTTTGTGCATCTTCTAATTCTAATTCATTTAATAGCCTTAAAATGTGTCAGGGTTTAAAGGATCGCTCGCTCCTCCACTGCGTAGTCTGACTCTGTCTTCTATGCGCATCGCATTTGGGCATGCACATAGACTGTTAAGTCCATTGGGACCTGTCAAATGAAGCTGCAGCGGAGGAACGAGCGATTGGTAAGTTCCTTCCCTTCCATCCTGGCTCCTGAAGGTTTTATTGAAGAACGGGAGGTAAGACACAGCTCCTTTATCTTATGTTCTTCAATAAAACTAAATTTAAAAAGGGGGGTTTTACCAGTGCAAATACCCTTTAATAATTTTTGAAAGACTCAGCGTTCAATCTTTAGTGATGGCACTATGACATCAGCATAACGTATTTTTGCTAATTTTTTCAATTCTGTAGCTCAAAAACATTGCACTCTTTTTGTTTTCTTATTCTATATTATTTGATAGCTTTAAAAAGTCTCAAGGGTCAGTTTTAGTGATGTCACTAAATTCTTATTCTGTACAATTTAATAGCTTTTGTCAGTGTTTATTTTTTAGTGGTCTCTATCTCATCAGCATGACATCATAAATTCTCTGAAAGTTGGATTCTGACCCTAAATGCATTGTATTTTGTGCATCTTCTAATTCTAAATCATTTAATACCTTTCAAATGTATCTGGGTTTAATATTTAGTGATACCTTTTTGACATCATAATTTTGCATTTAAACCCCCTAAAATGCACTTTGTACAACTTCTTTTTCTATATCATTTAATAGCTTTAAAAAGATTTGGTCACCATGACATAATTTTGTTCCCTTATATTTCCGGCCCTAAAAAACACTGCATTTCTGCTACTAATTACTTATTCTATATCATGTAAGAGCTTTTAAAACTCTCTGAGTTTGTTTTTGTGATGTCATAATGACAGCAGTAGGGAATTTTATTTCCCTTCGTTTTAGGTTCTGACCCTAAAATGTACTTTTTAGTGATGTCACTATGACATCAGTATGACATAATCTTTTTTCTTTGTTTCTGATTCTGATCCTAAAAAACAATGTACATTGTGCGACTTCTTATTCTATCTTTTAATAGCTTTCAGGGTTCAATCTTTAGTGATGGCACTCTTTTTGTTTTCTTATTCTATATCAATTGGTAACTTTCAAAAGTCTCAGGGTTTAGTTTTTTAGTGATGTCACTATGACATCTGCATGACATAATAATTTTGCTCAATTTTGAATTCTAATCCAAACATGAAATGCACTTGGTGCAGCTTCTTCTATATCATTTAACAGCCTCAGGGTTTGATTTTTAGTGATGTCTGTATGACATAAACATGACATCATAATTTTGCTTCCTTTAGCATTCTTACCAATAGATGCACTTTGTGCAAATTCTAATTCTATATCATTAAATACCTTTTGTCAGTGTTCATATTTTAAGTGGTCACTATGACACCAGCATGACATTATACATTCTCTGAAATTTGCAGGGAGATTCAATAAAAGTTCTTAATGTTAAAAATGGTGCTAATTTTGCCACAACCAATCAGATGTTAGCTTTCAAATGTTAAATAATATCGGATTGGTTGGGGCAAAATTAGCACCATTTTAAATGATAAGAACTTTTATTGTATATCGCTGTTGGATTCTTACCCTAAAAAACATTACACTTTGTGTGACTTTTTATTCTAAATCTGTTAATATATTTTAAATGTAATCAGTATGTGATCAAAATGTTGCTCTTTTTTAAATTCTGACCCTAAAATGCATTACATTTGTTGGACTTTTTATTCTATGTAATTTAATATCTTTAAAAGTGTCAGTGTTAATTTATTAGTGATGTTTTGTGACATCAGCATGATGTTTAAATGGGATTAAACCCCAGTGAGACTTTAGCTGGCATTAAATAGTCACGGTAAAAGTATCGTAAATCCCATATTGAATAACTTCCGACATCTGCGCTGGTGTCTTTTGGGATACCCGCACAGCCGTCGCAAACAATGGGTTAAATTTGCAAATGTGATCGAAAGCATGTGTGACCTAGCCCTAACAGCTTCCCCTAGTAGCACTCATGAACAGTAAATCAGCTGATAGCATTTGCTGCTGTCTCTGATGATTGGCTGGGAGACACTGGCAGGTGGAGACTCTGGGGTCAACTGTTACATGCAGCTTCGCATAAGGGGGTAGGGATACTAAAACAAGGTTACCCAGTTAACAAGTGCAGAAGGAGTTTGGTGTCCATGACCATCAGGAAGAGGCAACACTACAAAGCAGCAGTGGCATCATAGTTAGCCAGTACCCTGAAATATATTACAAATGATTTCTACAATAAGAGGCTCAGAGGTAAGAGACACATTATTTTGTCTGCTGATAGCTTACAGTAATGAAACTTTAAAAGGTACTTACCAAAACAACTTTTGCTTACTGCATTCCATAATTTACAAGCTTTTAAATGCTGCTACTCTCATATCTGTGTCTGTCTACATCATTTAGAAATATAATAATTTCTGTCTAAATACACCACTGGCCCCTCATTAGACAGTGTCTAAAGGTAGTGCCCCCGGCACTCAGAACTTCTAGGCATGCCCAGTTGCAGGCATTCCCTTGCATATCAGACCTCTGTGTTTCCCCTACCATGAGCTCCCTATGTGGCTGGGATTTAATGTCTCGTTTTAAAGGAGAATAAAAGACTTAAGGTGGCCATACACATGCACATGGTATCTGTCGACACATTGCCTTGGGAACCGCCACACATGTAAACGACCTATCCCCATACGCAGTATGGAGATCAGTCGGTCGTATGGCCATACATGTAAACGATTGTATTGGCTCCCTTTGCTAAAGTAAAGGGAGACGATAACGACTGATGGAAATTTTCAGTCTTTCCCGACCGACGGACGACGGTCATTCGTTGGCACTACGGTCGGCCGGGAAAACCCCTTACACTTGAACGATAATGGGTAAATCCCGTTATCGTTCAGACCTGGCTTGCATCTCTCCCCCTCTCACTAGTGTCTGTACACCATGATATATAGACATAGAGAGACAGAAATAAGACGAGACAGACAGATATTCAGAGATATACAGATGGAAATAGATAGACAGACAGAGACAGATGGATAGATAGAAAGAGATATATATACAGACATATAGACAGACAGACAGACAGACAGACAGACAGACAGACAGGAGACCAATATGATTAATCAGCTCATTATATTTGGGGTTGTATTACTGTAATAAAGTTTTGACATATTTTGGCAGATCCTAGAGGTCACTGGAGGGACACAAATTAGCATACCTAGTTTGAGTGACAGTTCTTTCCCTGTACATGCTGTTATTTAAAATGAAGATTTCTTAGAATCTACTGCTTGGATTCCAAATCTGAAAAATGTGTTGGAGTAGTGGACCTTTACACTATCTAAAGGTATGATTTTTGAAAATTCGATTTTTGAAAGTATAGATACAACTACATTTTCTGAAACTACAATTTGAGACAAGTAAAATGATGGTACTCACATATTTATCTGAGCATGGTTTGTCATTAAATTATTAATGTTTATTGAGTATTCCCAATTCCCCCACCATCCCTTACTCACTGCCTTCTTTTAGTGTCTGCGACACTTATGTGTTCTGCACAGCCTCACCATGGACACTGCTCTGATTACACATCTCCCCCTCCCTCCCCCCTGCTGTCTTTCCTCTGCTGATTCTCTTAAATGTTGTAGAAAATGTGCTTTCAGGCAGGCAAAGAAGTCAAGCATGTGTTACATATTACATCTGTTGTATTCAATTAGATCAACTGGACTTGAAGTTTAGTTCTTGAAGATGTTTCGCTAGTCATACGACTGGCTTTCTCAATTCAGAATGACTTGTACAAGAATCTGTGGCAATTATGTAACCTGGAAAATCCCAATTAGCATATCACAGCCAGGTGTTAAGGGAGTGATTGCATAGTGGCTAACATGCCCAGGGTAAGGTGTCAAAACAGCATTGTACATGGCAGACAGTTGGTATCGAACCCCCCACCTCTTGACCTCCTTGACACCTCTCTTGAACCAGTCACGTTCCTTTGCCAATATGTTAACATTACAATCTTCTGTGCTGGGCCATACGTTGATGCAGTTGCTGTTTAGTCTCCCCACATACAAATCAGAGCATTCTTCACTGTACTGCACTGCGTATATGATGTCGCTTTTCTTGTGTTTCGGTATTGGGTCCTTCGGATGTACCAATTGCTGCTGTGTTGTTTGGTTTAAAGCAGACAGGGATACGGTGTTTTTTGACAATTCTTCTTAATTTCTCGGAGACCCCTGCTTCATATGGGATGACCATGTTCTTACTCCTGTCTTGCTTTTCCCCTTCAGTGTTGATATTCGTGTTCTTTTCTTTCCTTCTACTTCTTTTGACAAAAGGCCCAGTCTGGATATCCACAAGTTTTAAGGGCTCCTCTGAGATGTTTAATTTCTTTAGCCTTCGCCTCTGTGCTAGTGGGGGTGTTCTCTGCTCTGTGTTGCATGGTACTGATGACACCCAGCTTGTGATCTAAAGGGTGGTGGGAGTCAAACATCAAATACTGATCTGAACTAAACTTCAAGTCCAGTTGATCTAATTGAATACAACAGATATACCATGACCTGGATGAATGAAAACCTTCACAAGCATATTACATATTATAATTTCTGCTTCTGGAGTGACAGGTCTTTCCCTGTAAATGCTGTGAAATGATGATTTCTCAGAATCTACTGCTCAGATTTGAAATCTGGAAAAGTTTTGGAAAAGTGGAATATTGCTGTATCTAAAGGTACTATTGAAAATTCAGTAAAGATACCCTTTAAAGTACCATTATTTTTACAAATGTTTTCTGTTTCACCACTGTAAGCACTGGAAAAGGTAACAGAGTAGCACATTAGATCTCCTAGCTTGCTGGGTGGCTCAGTGAGTAAGTTGTAGAACTATTTTAATAATTCACATTGGAAGATCATTGTATGAAAAACAACTAATTTTAAGTGGGTAAAAAAGTAAAAAAAAACTTTTCATATAAATGCAGAGCACACCCCCCCCAAACCCCAGTTTAAAATTATAAAGAAATGCCAAAGATGCCCCTGAAGGGACTTCCTTACCTGCCCCGGTCCCTTGCTGCCCCTGCTCCTGTTTCGAGCAAAAACAGGAACAGAGAGCCTCTGGGCTAACAGCTCCTCTACTTCCTGGTTGCGTCTGTCAGGTAATTTGCTGTGACATCACACCTTAACTGACAGTCCAACCACAAAGTAGAGCGGGTATCAGCCGCAGAGCAGAGGAGGAGTGGCGAGGGACCGGGTCAGGTAAGTCCATTACAAGTCCATTATAAGTCAGGTAAGTGTACAAAATGCATCTTTTGCATTTCTTTATAATGCGAAATAGGGTTTGGGGAAGTGCCCTGAATTTATATGAAAAGCTTTATTGGCTGGACGTGCCCTTTAAGGGTTTTTTTGTCCATTTTTGGATTTTTTTTTATCTGGATAAATATATTTATTTTTTTTGAGCTAACTCTAAATGTTAGACTTTAAAGATTTTGTTTCAAATTAGTGTTTTTGAGTGTTTAGAACAAATGAGAATTTTAGGGGGAGTACAAAATAGAAAGTAACCGTGGAAACCCAAAATGCGGACTTTAAGTACAAACAACAAAAAATTATTTTTATAATGGAGGAAAATTTAAAAAATCGTAACCATTTTAACCACATAAATGAGTAAACAGGAAGTTTAATCTTTGTTTAGGTTAATCTGCCAGATATTAACCACAGCTATTGGTCAACGTAGGTCTGTAGAGTTGCTCATAAAGCCACCATTTAAAATAGAACAAAATACAAAATTGTGAGTGCAATGTTAGATCCAGAGGTGTAACTACCACTGTACCTGAGGGTCCCTAACTACTTTCACAGATACAGCCCCCAGGCAACTGGTGTTGATGAAGCAGGGAAGGTGGTCCTATTATAGTTTGCTGGGGGTCTTATGGTTTCTAGTTACGTTACTGTAAAGACCAATTACTCCAGGGTCTATAGGAGTGCCCTATTTAAAGTCCTCCATTTTTAGGGAAAGGCGCAAAATTTAAGCAATGCAATCTATTTTCAAATTACATCTGCTTTACATGAAAAGGGCAACGCCATGTACATGCCCCACTATCTACGCTGCTTTTTGACAATGCACGTAAATGAAGAACAGAGGTGCTTACTGCATTGATAGTTGAGAGCAAATGTATCTCTTCAGACAGCCAGCCATGAAAAAGGGTAAAAGCAAGATAAAGCTGCAGAGGGATCAAAAAAGATACCAAAGTAACTAATCTTCCAACTGGTTACACTGTCACCGCCTTATGTACAGAGAAGAAAAGCAGCCTTGTATCTGCAGTGGTTGCCTCCCGCACTGCTATTTGTAGAAGTACAGTATATTAGTTTTTGCTGGGTGCTGCTATAGTGCACTGCCTACACATACAATGCCGACTGAATGCCTATACACTTACCGACATTCGGCCGAAACTGCAGTTTGTACACCATCTTGCGTTGCAGGTCGGTCCCACGATTGCATGCATGTACGAAACTTAAGAAAGAAAAATAAGTGGTAATAGAGACATATAATGTTAGGTGGGCCCCTAAACTTGTCCTGGTGGGCCCCTGGTCACAGATTTCCTGGTGGGCTCCAGCAGTTATGTGCATGTTGCCAATGCCTCCCTTTACATTATGAGTGGGTAACTGTTACTGCCAAAACAAGACAGTAGAACAGGAGCTGGAATAGAAAGTGATAACGTGATACATATTTCCCCTACCACAAAGCTCCTTCGTTTTCTGACTTCTGCAGATTTGATGTAGTTTTGGTCTATTGGTGTGATAACTGTGAATGAGGGGTTTGGTGAAAGAGGACTCGTTAGAAAGGGGATATCTGGTGCCTAGTGTAGCAAATGTATTCTTAAATGCTGTCAAAGAAACATGAAAAAAGTAAGAACATTTGCTTTCAAATGACCATCTATTTCTTCTACCTGAAGATCATAAAATGGCCTTCATTGACATGTCTGTGACACCAGCCTCCTTTAGAAGGAAAGGTTTATGGTCTCCCATTAGCTTTTATCTGGGGGTCTGGGGGTCTCTCATTAGCTGGGAGGGGGGTTCTTTTACTTCCCTGTGTGCATCTCAGTATGGTGTTCTGCCAATAACCTCCAATACCTTCCAAACTGCAGTCAACGTAAAATTACCTTTAAAACAGTATGTGCCATTGATTTGGTTTTGGTATATTTCTAAATGTTATAAAATTATTTGGTTTTGGTATGTTTATATAAGGTATACATCTAGAAGGATAAGATATCGTATTACTAATGTATAACATTGAATTTGCCAACTCAGCCATTTTACCTTGCTTTGCAGTTTTTATTATGCAGACAGAGGCATACAATACAGCAATCATTGCTTCCTGTAATTCAATAGATCACTGAAAGCAAAGAAAAGTTAAATACTGAACACAATGATCTAAGGGGGAGATACGAAGAGCTGCAATCTACCGTCCCCCCAGTAGTAATTACATTGCACCTCTTGTTGCATTCTGCACTTAAACGGTCATTCGTATTGTACTTAAAGGCCCACTGTACCCCCCAATTAACTATTTCCACTCTGAATATATAACTGAATGGGACGTAGGAGTGAATATTCCCACCTACTAATTTGCTGTTATTAAAGAGGTTATAGCTTTAAAAATCCTACTGTAACCACTCGTGGCTCTTTAGTCTGCCAGCCTGAATTCAATAAAAAATACTGTTACATATGTCAGGGGGCATAGCCAAAATTTAGTGGCTCTCCTCTTGCTCTCTTACAGAGGAGAGCCTCTTGCTTTAGCTATTGGTAGCGTCATAGATAAACGGAACGCAAAACCATATAACTAGCTATAGCAATTAGGAAACTTAATCACCCATATTTGTCTTGTTAAGGTGGTTTCTCATTGTAATTTCAGCTGACAGTGGGCAGCATACATAACTATTTCAAGTTTAGAAGCCTACCTTCTAGTGGTTTGTTACCACAAGGACAGTAATGTACATAAATAGATAACTCAGCAATGTGCAGAAAATAATGTCAAATGTCACCACAAGGGAAAGTTTCAGTATTTTTGTTTTTCACTGCATAGTTAACCTCAGACATTCTAATGTTGTGTTTCTGTTTCCAATGGGGTTATGTGTAGGTGTCTCTGCATTTAAAGATTTGGAATTATCAGCATAATGTCTGAGTAAAAATAAAACTTTAAAAATCTTTGTTGGTTTTCCACCTACAGAAGAATAATAACAGAACAATAATCTTCAATGTCCCCGCTGGTTTTGTTTTGTCTTGTTGTGTTCAACAAGCTGACACACTACAGGTGATCAATTTTTTATAGCTATAATATATTGAGCACGTTATTGTTATTTTTAGAGCAAAAGCAATAGTGACCGAGTTGGTCATTTACAGTATATATCCAGGGCTGGATTTACCATTAGGCACGAGACTTGGCTCACCTGAGGTCAATCTCCTCTCACCAATCGAACCCCTTTATAGTCTATTTTCTTCTCCAAAAAAGAGAAAGTGGGTGTGGTTTGGGGGTGTGGTCTGTATTTGGGGGTGGGGCTAAGGGCGCTAGGCTCTTTGGGCCTACTGGCTCCTGAAGTGTAAATCCGGCCCTGTATATATGTCGCCTCATTCTAACAGAGTCCTCTCTTTCTACCAGTATACACTAAGCTCTGTATGTATATTTGACAAGCAGGAGACATCTGGATGTACAACTTCCTTCTTTCTACATGCAGATTGATAAAGTGATACTGTTATTTAAAAATTAAACTGATTTTCATATATTCCATTTTTTTCTTTTAATATTATCTAAATGAAGCTTTAAAACACTAAAACAAACTATGGCGTATGGATATGTTTTTGGTTTCTTCTAATAAATCAAATTATGCATGACTTTTAGGGCTAGGCCCTACTGGCGCATTTTGCCCTCTGTCCACGCTTTGTGATCCGCAATGATATTGTATTTTTAAAGGAACACTAACTCACAGTGGGGCCTGCTTTCTGTGATTAACATTAAAGGAACACTATATCAGGAAATCAGGATTTTAAAGTACATAGAATCCGTTTCTATTATTCACAGGGAGGTGAGGACGCTTACTCCCACCTCCTTGTGAATAATAGGGTGCTCAGGGGACACTGGAACATCCTTACTGCGCTCCACTCGCAGCTGCTTCTGCACTGACAGCCGCGCTGCCCAAACGCGCGCCTATCTTTTGTATCTCTTGGTCGGGCAGCGCAGCTGTCAGTGCAGAAGCAGCTGCGAGTGGAGCTGCGGTAAGGTAAGTTCCAGTCTCCCCTGAGCATTCTATTATTCACAGGGAGGTGGGGATAAGCATCCTCACCTCCCTGTGAATAATAGAAACGGATTCTATGTACTTTAAAATCCTGATTTCCTGATATAGTGTTCCTTTAATGTTAATCACAGAAAGCAGGCCCCACTGTGTGAGCTATGATCCATTGCATTTTTTTAAAGGGTATGTCCAGCAAAAAAGTTAGTATGTTTCTAACTGATTTACTGAAGAACAGGAGGTAAATGCAATATCTCTTACCTCCCCAATGCGTCCTCACTCCTTCGCACTGTGCGCATGCGTGCACAATGCAAAAGACTGGAGATGCATTGGAGGCGTCTGGGATTTCGGCGCTGGAGCGGGTCCGCGGGTAAGTGTCTCCTCCTCTTCTGGAAGATTTACTGAAGAATGGGAGGTAAGAGATAGTGCATTTACCTCCTGTTTTTCAGTAAATTATTTAGAAACATACTTACTTTTTTGCTGGACATACCCTTTAACACACATGATTACCATTTTTTGTCAGTTTTTGCCAAAATTGCATTTCATACAAGTATATTGATCCACACAAAAAAGCAGACACAAGAGGACACAAATCAATAGGACATGTGATTTACCCATAAGCCCCTAGGAAATACAAACACACCTAAAAGCAGTTACAAGCAGACACAAGAGGATGGCAAAAGTGCACAAAAACGCACAGCACTCATTTATTTAATATCTCTAGTTTTCTATTGATTCTCTCTAATCGAAAAATATGACATATAAGGTACAAGCAGAATTATAGATCCGTTATTCTGATTTGCTTTTGAATGTACATTTGGATCTTACGTCTCCCAAGAAGGACAATAAAATACTAAAGCAATAGGGACAATATCAATATATTCATATTTGACCCAGTAAATAATAATATAGAGTACTATAACTATTAGTACAAATGCAAACCGTAATATACATTTTATTGAGCTTTTGATCTTTATGCCTGCAAACGGAACAATTCTCTTTAAATTGTTAGTATTAGAAAAAATAAAAACTGATTTGCAATTATTCTTCATTCATTATTGTTGTAGCATGATAAAATAAAAAAATCCCATCTTGTATTCAGCACCAGGCCATGTGCCAGAATATCAGATCATGATGCTCCCTGTAAACGGAAGCTGCCACCTTGCTGTATCTCCATGACTACAGAACCGTAGAGTGGATGGCAGGAAGGCAGCTGCACAGAAAATGAGCTAAAAAGAAACATGTAATTTAACTCTGCAAACCACTGCTTTATCTACTCTAGACTGGGCTTACTTCCCAACTGAGTTCTTGTCTCTAATTTCCATGGTATGATCCATGAAGTCTGACATTCCTAAGAGCTAGGCCACATAAGTGTGATCCGATTGCGCTTTAAAAAGTGGACACTAGTGTGTCGAATTGATGTAGCCACAGTAGTGCGCTGGCATGTGTTGCCACGTGCTCTGTGTGCAATACATATTTTTTGGTGCAATCGCATGCGCACGGCAATTCTTACAAAATGTTGACACGTGCGTTTGTGTGCCCGTCTCTTAAAAGTTACAAACATTTACTTACAATAAGGACCTCCTAATGAAGAGGGAAAAACTAAAAACACAAATACCCTGGGGCCCAACCTGCTGGGTTCTATTCCATCTGTGGGCTCATGGAATAAAGAAAAGTTTCAACAGTAAAAACTGTAACACAACATAAAAACTGCGATAATTCTGTGTCAAACCATGACAATACTTATTAATTTGGCTCGAAAAAGCCAAATTACTGTTCTTTCTATTTCTTCTTCTTCTTCTTTTTCTTCTTCTGTTTTATTCTTCCCACCGTTTGTGAGCTAGAGACATGAAATTCGGTACAGACGTGCGGGGCATATAGGAGAAGTGTGCTACCCCCAAGCCCCCACTGACCTACCTTTCCATTCCCATGGAAGCCATATTTAAAGGGTAACTAAAGTCAAAAAAATTAATTTAGATTTATCGTCAATAAAAGATAGTTTTATGGTTATAAACACAAAAAAGACATACCCCCCTCAACCAGACCCAGGTACACACACCTACTAATCTACTTATCCATTACTGTGGCAGCCATACTTAAAGGGTAACTAAAGTAAAAAAAAAAAAAAACTAATTTAGATTTATTCTCAATAAAAGATCGTTTTATGGTTGTAAACACAAAAAAGACATACCCACTCAACCAGACCCAGGTACACACACCTACTGATCTACTATCCATTACAGTGGCAGCCATACTTAAAGGGTAACTAAAGTAAAAAAACTAATTTAGATTTATCCACAATAAAAAATAGTTTTATGGTTGTAAACACAAAAAAGACATACCAATCAACCAGACCCATGTACACACACCTACTGATCTACTTATCCATTACTGTGGAAGCCATACTTTAAAGGGTAACTAAAGTCAAAAAAACAAATTTTGATCAATAATCAAATAACTTTGTTTTTTTAACCTTCATCGTGATACAGGTACACACACCTACTGATCTACTTATCCATTACTATGGCAGTCATACGTAAAGGGTAACTAAAGTCAAAAAAACTAATTTTGACCAATCATCAAAAAAGTTAGTATTTTATCCCCCAACCTGATATGAATACACACACACCAACTGACCTACCTTTAATGCATGTGACATATTTAAAGGGTAAGTAAAAAACAACAATGTCCTCTTCATTGACATTATTGAGTTTTAAAATCTGCAGCACAAACACACAAATTACTTCCAAAATGCAGTCTTTCAAGCCAAATTTAAAGTTTATACTTAAACTTTCCATTTCTAGTTTGCAGGTTGACATTTCAGTGGCAGTTGTGACCTTAGAAATTTTGATTTCTAAAACTCATTTGTTCCACACAAAACCAGGTTTGTCCCGAGTTTTCTTACCAGCGTTACAGGCATAGTGAGTTATTGGGACCTATATCAGGTCTTTTATTTCCTTTCTGTGAAATTTTTTAGTCTTGACAAAGAGTGGTGGGTGAACATACCCTTTATATGTTTTTCTTGCCTTTTTTGATGGCCCATCATTTCAGTTAGTTGGAAAAGGTATACAATGTATATACTAGGATAGCACGACAACTGTAAATATCGTCTGAGTTTACAAAGAAGCGCTAGTGATCATGGTTGTCGTTTTAGATAAAATAACTACCATAAGATATAACAATCGTCTATTATGGGTCTTTGGAAATGTATTGTGTGAGAAATAGAGAGGATTTTAATTACCAGTTATATGGATTTCTCAGCTAGAGAAAACAAAACTGCAATCATCTGTAAGGGTAAGGGAAACTTGGGGAAAAGGGACCTGTTAACCCTTGTAGATAAAGTAAGCAAGGAAATATCTTGTAATATGAGGAATAAGAGGATGGTAGGGGGGCATAGTACAGATGTTCCATCGATGTACCAATCATTACTCAGTGGAGCCCCGGACCGACCACAATTAGGGGAGGGGAGACATGACCTCGTGGGACAGGATGACCAGGATTGGCTAGTTTAAATGCAGCTGCCAGGGGATTGGCCCAATAAGTTATAAGAAGGGAGGGCAGCAGCACACGGTTACCTTTTCCTGTCGACAACCTGCAGGAGAGGATCATTCCACCCTCCCTTCCCCTTCTTTTCTCTGGGGGTACATGGTAGGGTAGACTTCATAATGGAAATTGGTCACAGATGCTCGCTAGCAGTGAAGGATGGATTACTAAAGGTTTTACTGGTCCAGTTTCTCAAGGGGAGTAAGTTCCCCTGTCAGGCATCGAACTCTGGCAAGAATAACTATAGGAAAATGTCACAAATATTGGGTTGAGTCCCAGCCTAACTCCTAAGGTGGGTGGCCAATGGTTGTTGTTATATTACTGCAATTCACTTCTGTAATGGGAGTTCACATGGCACATTTGTGTTAATTTGTAGGCCGAGCCAGGTTAGCTGGCTGGCTGGCATCAAGCTTAACTGGAAGGGCGGACTGGCAGGGTTTCTGATAACTGAGTATTATACTTTATTCTAACAAGTAGTCAATCAAGTTATGTCATTTATGATTGGTATTTAATGTATTCTTATTTGATTAAACAAAGTTCAATTGTTTTATGTGCAAAAAAGCTGTGGCCAATTATCCAAATTTATGTGTCTGTCATCATTATAAGGAGGGGTAGGTAGGGGATAAAAGGGAGTCGGACGTAAAGTTGTAAAAAGAAATTGACCCCACCAAGGTCATGTTGAAATTAAAGTGGTATATGTTTATATTTTGGCCTTTCCAATGATGCTATTTAAGATTGTTGATAATAATCGGAAGTCATATGTCTAGCCCTGTTTGTGCAGTTTTCCTAAACTATTGGCCTTTACTGCAGGTTGCCTTGTATTGGGAGGTGGCAGTCAGTCGGTTTGGAACGGTCTCACTTATCATCAAACAAATGAATGCATTATCAGTAGCAGAAGGAAAGTGATTGGTTCCACTAAAAATTTGCAGTAAGGATATTGGGACCATTTTAATAAATGGTGCAAAAGTTTGCCTGAGATATTAATCTAAAGTAATCTATCAGATAGCCCTAAAATATACCATACACCATACTGTATGAATGTCGGATATTCTTCTGTACAATATATTCTTTATCAGGGCTGGATTTACACCTGCACGCCCAAAAACCTGGTGCCCTTAGCCCCACCCTTAAACACAGACTACACCCCTAAACCACACCCATTTCACCTTTTTGGGGAAAGAAAATAGATTATAAAGGGGTTGGATTGGTGGGAGGAGATTGACAGCCACCCCTCCAACCTCAGGCACCCCTAGGCACGTTCCTACTGTGCCTAATGGTAAATCCAGCCCTGTTCTTTATTATACAATAATCATACCGAACACCAAGTTGGGCTAATTTGGTCTATTGTAGGTGGATTGTCCCATAACATCCCAATGCGTATTGGCCTCTTTACATCTGATTGGCTGTTTCAGGTTAATTACACAAAACTCTATATAATAAGCCCCTATATCTGTGTTTCCATGTCTGGGGGGTTCTGGTTAATTGGATAATTGGGGGTCAGGTGTCCTGTAGCTTTCCCCATAACTCAGTAGGTAACTGTGAGGGACAGGAAGTCATTACTTGCCCTCACCTCTGATTACATTGAGGTCTTTGTCGCTCCGCCTCCCAGTGTAAGGGAATTCCCTCCCCCACTACCCGCGTTGCTGAACAAAGCACCGGTGGGGGCTATAATCTGGAATGCGGACAGATCAGGCAGTGCAGACAGAAAGCAAGGCTGGACCTTCATCCTGGTTACTGTATACCGGGATCAGACATCACCCCGGTTACTCTGTACAGGAATCAGACATCACCCCGGTTACTCTGTACAGGGATCAGACATCACCCCGGTTACTCTGTACAGGGATCAGACATCACCCCGGTTACTCTGTACAGGGATCAGACATCACCCCGGTTACTCTGTACAGGGATCAGACATCACCCCGGTTACTCTGTACAGGGATCAGACATCACCCCGGTTACTCTGTACAGGGATCAGACATCACCCGGTTACTCTGTAACAGGGATCAGGACATCACCCCGGTTACTCTGTACAGGGATCAGACAATCACACCGGTTACTCTGTACAGGGATCAGACATCACCCGGTTACTCGTACGGATCAGACATCACCCGCTTACTGTTATACAGGGATCAGACATCACCCCGGTTACTTACAGGGATCAGACATCACCCCGGTTACTCTGTTACAGGGATCAGACATCACCCCGGTTACTCTGTACAGGGATCAGACATCACCCCGGTTACTCTGTACAGGGATCAGAACATCACCCGGTTACTCTGTACAGGGATCAGACAATCACCCCGGTTACTCTGTACAGGGATCAGACATCACCCGGTTACTCTGTACAGGGATCAGACATCACCCCGGTTACTCTGTACAGGGATCAGACATCACCCCGGTTACTCTGTACAGGGATCAGACATCACCCCGCTTACTGTATACAGGGATCAGACATCACCCCGGTTACTGTTACAGGATCAGACATCACCCCCGGTGTACTATACAGGGATCAGACATCACCCCGGTTACTCTGTACAGGGATCAGACATCACCCCGGTTACTCTGTACAGGATCAGACATCACCCCGGTTACTCTGTACAGGGATCAGACATCACCCGGTTACTCTGTACAGGGATCAGACATCACCCCGGTACTCTGTACAGGGATCAGACATCACCCCGGTTACTCTGTACAGGGGATCAGGACATCACCCCGTTACTTTACAGGGATCAGACATCACCCCGGTTACTCTGTACAGGGATCAGACATCACCCGGTTACTCGTACAGGGATCAGACATCACCCCGGTTACTCTGTACAGGGATCAGACATCACACCCGGTTACTGTACAGGATCAGAATCACCCGGTTACCTCTGTACAGGGATCAGACATCACCCCGGTTTACTCGTACAGGGATCGACATCACCCCGGTTACTCGTACAGGGATCAGACATCACCCCGGTTACTCTGTACAGGGATCAGACATCACCCCGGTTACTCTGTACAGGATCAGACATCACCCCGGTTATCGTGTACCAGGGATCAGACATCACCCCGGTTACTCTGTACAGGTATCAGACATCACCCTGGTTACTCTGCACAGGGATCAGACATCAGGGATCAGACATCACCCTGGTTACTCTGTACAGGGATCAGACATCACCCTGGTTACTCTGTAGGATCAGAATCCCTGGTATCGACAGGGATCAGACATCACACTGGTTACTCTGTACAGGGATCAGACATCACCCTGGTTACTCTGTACAGGGATCAGACATCACCTGGTTACTCTGTACAGGGATCAGACATCACCCCGGTTACTCTATACAGGGATCAGACATCACCCCGGTTACTCTGTACAGGGATCAGACATCACCCGGTTACTCTGTACAGGGATCAGACATCCCCCCGGTTACTCGTACAGGGATCAGACACACCCTGGTTATGTACGGGATCCAACATCACCCTGGTTACTCTGTACAGGGATCAACATCACCTGTTACTCTGTACAGGGATCAACATCACCCTGGTTACTCTGTACAGGGATCAACATCACCCTGGTTACTCTGTACAGGGATCAGAATCACCCTGTTACTGTATACAGGGATCAGACATCACCCTGGTTACACTGTACAGGGATCAGACATCACCCCGGTTAATATGTTATACAGGGATCAGACATCACCCTGGTACTTGTACAGGGATCAGACATCACCCTGGTTACTCTGTACAGGGATCAGACATCATCACCCTGGTTACTCTGTACAGGGATCAGACATCACCTCCGGACTCTCTTTGTACAGGGATCAGACATCACCCTGGTTACTCTGTACAGGGATCAGACATCACCCTGGTTACTCTTGTACAGGGATCAGACATCACCCCTGGTTACTCGTACAGGGATCAAACATCACCGGTTACTCTACCGGATCAACATCACTGGTTACTCTGTACAGGATCAGACATCACCCTGCTTACGTATACAGGGATCAGACATCACCCTGGTTAACTGTACAGGATCAGACATCACCCGGTTAGTACTATACAGGGATCAGACATCACCCGTTCTTGTACAGGGATCAGACATCACCCTGGTTACTCTGTACAGGGATCAGACATCACCCTGGTTACTCTGTACAGGGATCAGACATCACCCTGGTTACTCTGTACAGGGATCAGACATCACCCTGGTTATTCTGACAGGGCATCAGGACATCAGGGATCAGACATCACCCCGGTTAATCTGTACAGGGATTAGACATCACCCCGGTTACTCTGTACAGGGATCGAACATCACCCCGGTTTACTCTGACAGGATCAGACATCACCCCGGTACTCTGCACAGGGATCAGACATCACCTGGTTACTCTGTACGGGATCAGACATCACCCTGCTTACTGTATACAGGGATCAGACATCACCTGGTTAACTGTACAGGGATCAGAACATCACCCCGGTTACTATAACAGGGATCCGACATCACCCTGGTTACTGTATACAGGGATCAACGTCACACTGGTTCTGTATACAGGGATCAAACATCACCTGGTTACTCTGTACAGGGATCAAACATCAACCTGGTTACTGTACACGGGATCAAAAAATAACCCTGGTTACTGTATACAGGGATCAGACATCACCTTGGTTACACTTGTACAGGGATCAGACATCACCCCGGTTACTTGATACAGGGATCAGACATCACCCCAGTTACTCTGTACAGGGATCAGACATCACCCTGGTTACCTGTACGGGATCAGACACACCCTGGTTACTCTGTACAGGGATCAGACAACCACCTGTTACTCTGCTGGACAGGGATCTAAGGACATCCACCGGTACTCTGTACAGGGATCAGGACAGCACAACATCACCCTGGTTACTCTGTACAGGGATCAGACATCACCCTGGTTATTCTGCACAGGGATCAGACATCAGGGATCAGACATCACCCCGGTTAATCTGTACAGGGATTAGACATCACCCCGGTTACTCTGTACAGGGATCAGACATCACCCCGGTTACTCTGCACAGGGATCAGACATCACCCCGGTTACTCTGCACAGGGATCAGACATCACCCTGGTTACTCTGTACGGGGATCAGACATCACCCTGCTTACTGTATACAGGGATCAGACATCACCCTGGTTACACTGTACAGGGATCAGACATCACCCCGGTTACTATATACAGGGATCAGACATCACCCTGGTTACTGTATACAGGGATCAAACGTCACCCTGGTTACTGTATACAGGGATCAAACGTCACCCTGGTTACTGTATACAGGGATCAGACATCGCCCTGGTTACTCTGTACAGGGATCAGACAGGCTCAATCTGCAGCTAGAGATCAGAATAACCCGCTCTGTGAGCTGTGCTAGAGAGACTACATTGCCCAGTGCACCTACAATAGTCTGTCTCGGATTGTGGCTCCCTCTAGCTGTGCGATCCATAGGAAGACTGGTATTTCCATTTAGAGCCCCAGAATAAAGAACATTCCCAGTCCTCACCCAATGGCCGGAGTGTGATCAATTCTCCTCCCCCCACAAACCACTGTCTGTTACCGGGGATGTGCTGCTAGGAGGAGGCCCATCTCACACTGCAGTTTCCCCTCCCCTGAAGGGCGATCGGTCCCAGGCAGCGCTTGTTATTGTCTGATGCGGCGATCCCGGATCTGACCGCGTGCTGCTCTGTTCTGCCGATGGATTTGTGCTGAGCTGTTGGATCGAGCACATTACCCGTTACCATGTGGGTTAACCCCGAGGAAGTGTTGTTGGCAAACGCCCTGTGGATCACCGAGAGGGCCAATCCCTACTTTATACTGCAGAGGAGGAAGGGCCACGGGGCCCGAGGCGGTGGGGGTCTGGCAGGTAAGGCCCTGGTAATCAGTAACACCCAATATAGAGATAGTAAAGCATGGGGTGTCTATGGTCTCTGGATTGTCATTTGGATCAGGTACACTACATGTTAAATGTTATGTCATACAAACAGCAGGAGAAACATGAATGTACAATAATTGGTGACATCATAATGAAGCACGTGACCATGTGTATATATAACTTTAGTAATCATTGGGTGGTTGGTGACGGGACTCATCCCCTTTGCCAAGAATGCCAATCTTGCAGCTCTCTAGATGTTTGAAAAATGACAACTTCCATCAGGGAATGCTGGGAGTTGTAGTTTTGAATCATCTGGAGGGTTGCAAATTTGCCATCCCTTGTATAACTCTTATCCCATTCATGTAAGAAAGGTGGCTTGCATCACCATGCATCACTTCCTGAAGGAGGGAATTGATCAGTCATTCCTTTGTGTCAATAAACTAGTAAAACCCAAGGAAAGCCTTTCTCCCAGACACAATCTTTTAGGACATGGCCACACGGAATCGCACATGCAATCGCTTGTTTGCTCATGCAATTTCTCCTTTTGAGATATGCGATTGCACATAAAAATGGTGATCGCATGCGTTTGTGTATTTTATCAAATAACACCCGGAAATGCGCAAGTGTGACCTAGCTTTTACTGTGATTGCGAAAACAAGTAACAATTATGTAAATGGGGGGGAAATCAATTCCAATTAATGAATTGCACCTGAACCCTTAACAGGTGTCTACAAGCCCCACTGTTTATAGTTCATTACATCTCATGCACTCTGTGTCTGATTAGAAAGCAAACAGAGCTTTGCGTTTGGGCAGATTATTTGGAAATATGAGATGTTTTTGCACAGGGATAAGATTGCCTCAAACTGGTCAAAACAAGTAGAGGGTTATTATCTGTTTACATGGTAACTTTACAACTAAATTACCATCTAACATAATGAGCTAAAACATCACTTACTTTTGACAGTTAGGCTCCAGTAATCAGTGTCATTAGAATTACTGATGGATAAGAATTAGTATGTACGTGCCTCCTAACTAAATACAAACTATTAAGCCTATCTAATCAAATTAACGTTCTTACATTCCTGCTGAACCTGTTTTAAGGAAGACTTAACAGCTTAAACTTAGAACATGTTAAACTCCTGATAACCTATTCTAAAGAAACTGTAGTTAAAAGACTGATAATTTATCTAGTGGAAAGTTTAGATTTTAGGATTTACATTAGGAGATTGAATACCTGACTGGAGTGATAACTCCCCATGAGTTGCTTGTGAAGGTTCTCATTCATCCAGGTCATGGTATATCTGTTGTATTCAATTAGATCAACTGGACTTGAAATGTAGTTCTTGAAGACGTTTCGCTAGTCATCCGACTGGCTTTCTCAATTCAGAATGACTTGTACAAGAATCTGTGGCAATTATGTACCCTGGAAAATCCCAATGAGCATATCACAGCCAGGTGTTATGGGTGTGATTAGGATAGGGCTAAGAGGGGGCATAAGAGGTGTTATAGGAACGCCCAGAGTAAGGTGTTAAAACAGCATTGTACATGGCAGACAGTTGGTGAACATCCCCACTAGCACAGAGGCGAAGGCTAAAGAAATGAAACATCTCAGAGGAGCCCTTAAAACTTGTGGATATCCAGACTGGGCCTTTGTCAAAAGAGTAGAAGGAAAGAAAAGAAACCGAATACCAACAGTGAAGGGGAAAAGCAAGACAGGAGGAAGAACATGGTCATCCCATATGTAGCAGGGGGTCTCCGAGAAATTAAGAAGAATTTTCAAAAAACATCGTATCCCTGTTGCTTTAAACCGAACAACACACTGAGGCAGCAATTGGTACATCCGAAAGACCCACCCAATACCAAAACACAGAAAAGCGACATCATATATGCAGTGCAGTGCAGTGAGTGAAGAATGCTCTGATTGTATGTGGGGGAGACCAAACAGCAACTGCATCAAAGTATGGCCAGCACAGAAGAGCCAATTCCTCGGGTCAGGACTCAGCCGGTATCTGCATTTAAGGATAAAGGACATACCTTTGAAGATTGTAATGTTAACATACTGGCGAAGGAACGTGACTGGTTCAAGAGAGGTGTTAAGGAGGCCATTTATGTGAAAATAAAGAAACCAAGCTAAATAGAGGTGGGGGGGTTCGACACCAACTGTCTGCCATGTACAATGGCTGTTTTAAACCCTTACTCTGGGCGTCCTATAACACCTCTTAGCCCTATTAATCCAACCCATAAACACCTGGCTGTGATATGCTAATTGGGATTTTCCAGGGTACATAATTGCCACAGATTCTTGTACAAGTCATTCTGAATTGAGAAAGCCAGTCGGATGACTAGCGAAACGTCTTCAAGAACTACATTTCAAGTCCAGTTGATCTAATTGAATACAACAGATATCCCCATGAGTTATTTGAATTTCAAGTGTGTTTACTAATAGAGGCTGTAAATATAAAAACATTTATAGATCTTTATTGTGTCTAGTTTTCTACTGTGATAATCCAGTTCTGCTCTATTTTCCAAACACTGATTTACTTGTGCTACCAAAGTTATAAGTTCTATTTCTAAAACAGTGCCTTCATTGTTCGACCATACATTTCTTTTTAGGAGATATTTTAAAGAATGAGGGAAGTAAAAATACAGAGTGCTACTGTTTATTGTTTCTGCACAATATAAATCTGGTTAATGGTATTGAAACTGTAGGATACGTGTATTCTAAAGGTTCATACACACGTGCGATCGCGGGTCCCGACCCGCAACGCACGATGTGTATGAACGTTTGTTTCGGGCAATAATCGGCCTGTGTAGGGGCCCTTTATCGCCTGAAACGGCCGTTCGGTTGGGGATTGTTGCCCAACTGACTAGGTGGATCTCTGAACGACCGGCCATTTCGGGAGCGATAAAGGGCCCATACACAGGCCGATTATCGGGCGAAACGAACATTCGTACACATCGTGCATCGCTATTATTTTCCGTTATGGAAACAGATGCGATTGCACAAAAAATTGATGATTGCTTGCGTTACCAAAACGGACATGGATGCACAGTCGCACGTGCATCAAAAATCACAGGAATTTTTGCATTCCTGCGATTTCCATTATAATTGAAATTGCATGTGCAGTCGCATGCACAAATTTTGTTGGGGGGGTCCCAGTGATTGCTAGTTACGCCTCTGCTGTGAACAGTTCTGAATGCTGTGAATAATTAAATACCTTATTAACCAACAAAATCAAATATTCAATTGGCTGTCTATGATGAGTTTAAATGTCTCAGAAAACGAAATTACATTTCTGCATTTTAGATGTAAATAATATGTTTAAGAAGACACAATATAAATGCTAACATGTTTTTTATTAAAAAATGGGACAGTAAGCAGATTAAAACAACATCTAGAAATGGAAAAGTAAACAGGTCATTATATACCATCAGACTCAACCCAAATACAGGAGGAATACAAGTCGAATATAGAACACACAAAATAGCTGCCTACTCAGATGACCTGCTATTATTCATTACATCACCACACATATCCCTACCCAATATCTTACAAGAACTAGATACTTTTGCTAAGCTAAGCAATTTTAAGATTACCGTAATTTTCAAAAATCAGAGTGCCTCGATAACTACCACAAGACACTACCAACATTCTTAAATCAAATTTTCCATTTCGATGGCAACTTAAATCAATTACCTACCTTGGCACCAAAATATCTAACAACCTTTCAGATCTTCACAAACTTAACTACTAACCTTTACTCACACGATTGTCTTCCGACCTGTAGTCATGCAAAAAAAAGTGTTATTCATGGTTCGCCAGATTCATTATTATCAGGATAGATATCCTCCCCAGATTCCTGTACGTGTTTCAAATGATTCCTATCTCTCCCCCCAAAATAATTTTCTGACAAAACCAAACAATTACTACTCAAATTTGTATGGGCAGGCACCCTCACTGCCTAAAATATGCAACAATGACCCGCAGCAAGGGCTCAGGAGGACTAAGCCTCCCTGACTTCAAACTATACCACACATCATCCTTCCTAAGGGCTAGGCCACACTGCTGCGTTTTTTTTGCGTTTGCGATTGCGCTTGCGATTTTACAAAATCATTGAAAACGCGGCAACGGAAAAAAACGCGCGTTTTTCGGTGCGATTGCGTTTTGCATTCTGCATTTTTAATCGCAATCACATGCCTTTCCTATACTTATTGAAGAAATCGCAAACGCAACGAAAATCGCACATGAAATCGCATGCTATTGCGTTTGCGTTTGCATTGCAGTGTGGCCTTGCCCTAACTCAGATAATTAACTGCATATGCCACTCACAAGATAAACTCTGGGTAACACTAACAGACACCATCCTCCAAATACCCGCACAGAATTTACCATGGCTCACCCCCATGGACTGACCCAAATCTACTGAGAAGATCTTCTACCTCATGTCGACCCTAAAAATATGGGACAAAGTAAGAATAAAATACAATCTCTCAAGCAAACCTGGACTGTTCTCTCCCCTATTTCTAAACCCCTCGTTCCCCCCAGGATTTCACGCACAAAGAATCCTAATCTGGAACAGAAAAGACCATTCCAGATTGCTACATATTATGGACAGAGGCTCAATCATACCTTTAAATCAAATACTGCAGGATGAAAATCCTACAACTATGCATTACCTGGAATATAACCAAATATCACACTATACAAAAACTATAACAATGAAAAATACAAAAATAAAGGAAACTACAACCTTTGAAAAACTATGCAGCCTAAACCACGCCCCAGGACACACAATCTCCAAAATATATTCATCAATTAAAAATCAACAGTCCACAACTCCATCATTCACTCAGAAATGGGAAAAAGAACTTCAAACTACTTTCACCTCCCAACAATGGGAAAAATGCTTCAAAATTACACACAAAATGTCCCTGGCATCTAAAACCCAAGAAAAGAACTACAAAATCATCTCCAGATGGTACCACGGCCCTAAATTACTGAATAAAATGTATTCAACTACCCCATCAACGTGTTGGAGATGCCATAAACATGAAAGATAAACATGCCTAATAATCCAACCTTTCTGGACTTCAATTTTTGAAATATACAATAAGCTGACAGCTCAACCCGTAACCCCGCTAGCTCAATTCTTCCTACTATCTATGCTCCCTAACAGTGTCCAAAAAACAACTGCGAGCCCCCACTGTTCTAATGGTTTAAAACATCTTCAAAAAATTGAATAAATAGCCTGGAGTTTTTTCATTAAAAATTATGATAAATAGTGTAAAACTCACCCAGGCGAATTTTCTCTATTTTATTAGGATGTGATAAATAGTGTAAAACTCACCCAGGCGAATTTTCTCTATTTTATTAGGATATGATAAATAGTGTAAAACTCACCCAGGTGAATTTTCTCTATTTTATTAGGATATGATAAATAGTGTAAAACTCACCCAGGCAAATTTTCTCTATTTTATTAGGATATGATAAATAGTGTAAAACTCATCCAGGTGAATTTTCTCTATTTTATTAGGATGTGATAAATAGTGTAAAACTCACCCAGGCGAAATTTTTCTCTATTTTATTAGGTGTGATAATAGTGTAAAACTCACCAGGGCAATTTTCTCTATTTTATTAGGATATGATAAAATGTGTAAAACTACCGGTGAATTTTCTCTATTTTATTAGGATATGATAAATAGTGTTAAAAACTCAACCTGGTGAATTTTCTCTATTTTATAGGATATGATTAAATAGTGTAAAACTCACCCTGGTGAATTTTCTCTATTTTATTAGGATATGATAAATAGTGTAAAACTCACCCAGGCGAATTTTCTCTATTTTATTAGGATATGATAAATAGTATAAAACTCAACCTGGTGAATTTTCTCTTTCATTAGGATATGATAAATAGTGTAAAACTCACCCAGGCGAATTGTCTCTATTTTATTGGGATATGATAAATAGTGTAAAACTCATCCAGGTGAATTTTCTCTATTTTATTAGGATATGATAAATAGTGTAAAACTCATCCAGGTGAATTTTCTCTATTTTATTAGGATATGATAAATAGTGTAAAACTCATCCAGGTGAATTTTCTCTATTTTATTAGGATATGATAAATAGTGTAAAACTAACCCAGGTGAATTGTCTCTATTTTATTTGGATATGATAAATAGTGTAAAACTCACCCAGGTGAATTTTCTCTATTTTATTTGGATATGATAAATAGTGTAAAACTCACCCAGGTGAATTTTCTCTATTTTATTAGGATATGGTAAATAGTGTAAAACTCACCCAGGCAAATTTTCTCTATTTTATTAGGATATAATAAATAGTGTTAAACTTATCCAGGCGAATTTTCTCTTTTTTTTAATAAAAGGACTAATTTTTTAGTATTGTTTATTTTCAGAAAACTGCAGCTAATTATGAAACCAGTTCCATTAATATGGGAACATACCATAGTGCTGTGTAAGAAATAGTCATGTTAATGGAATTTTCCAGTTCCAATGATGTTTGGCAAAGTTCTGGTAAAACTGCAAAAAATGCAGGAAAAAGTCAGAAAAGGTGACGAAAAGGCGAAATTTCACCTACTGGTATTTATAAATAGCTTTAAAAAAAGACAAAATAGCAATAAATAAGGCAATATTACCATCACACATCACTGCAGCTTTACTTTCCCGCAAAAGCGAAAGCGAGTGTGAAAATATCGCTTTTTCTGTTACTAACTTAAGAAATTGTAACTTAATATGTTCTAGCTTTCTTTCCTATCTGTTGCACTTCTTATATAAGTAAGGAGTCCAGGAAAATAGCAGCAATGACAGGTGAGTTTTGTAGGGGCGTGCCTAAAGTAGGGCTTCGATGTCACTGCCTACATCACTGTCTGCTGCCTCATAAGGGATTTCAACATGGCGAGGCTCATGATTAAGGGCACAGTATATGCCCAAAACACGTCAGGTGAGCACCTGCCTTAAGGAAGCTGCATCCTTTTTAACCCGATGTTTTAATAAAGGCAATGTTTTAAGGTACCGTATATACTCGAGTATAAACCGAGTTTTTCAGGCTGAAAAATCAGCCTGAAAACTTGGATTCGGTTTATACTCGAGTCAGTAGCTTACCTGAGCATTCCGGCCAGCCGCACCAATCTTTCTGTATACTGGCGCGCCAGCCTGACGTCACTGCCCGGCGCCAAGCCCGGCGCCGGGCAGTGACGTCAGCCGGCGCGCCAGTACTGGAATAGCGCGCGGCTGCCGGAATGCTCAGGATACCGCTAAGGATACGGTACCTGCCAGGAAGCCCTTGGATGGAGGAAGCCCTTGGATGGAGGAGAGCCACAGGGAGAAGAGCCCACAGGTACAAACTGAACTGGGTGGGAGGGTGAGGGGGCATTTAAGATGTTTGGGAACTACAACTCCCAGCATGCTTATTAGCTGGGAGTTGTAGTTTCCAAAACATCTTGAATGCCAAGTGAGGGTGGCATTCAAGATGTTTGGAAACTACAACTCCCAGCTAATAAAGCATGCTGGGAGTTGTAGTTTCCAAACATCTTGAATGCCACCCTCACTTGGCATTCAAGATGTTTGGAAACTACAACTCCCAGCAATAAAGCATGCTGAGAGTTGTAGTTTCCAAACATCTTGAATGCCAAGTGAGGGTGGCATTCAAGATGTTTGGAAACTACAACTCCCAGCTAATAAAGCATGCTGGGAGTTGTAGTTTCAAACATCTTGAATGCCACCCTCATTGGCATTCAAGATGTTTGGAAACTACAACTCCCAGCTAATAAAGCAGCTGGGAGTTGTAGTTTCCAAACATCTTGAATGCCAAGTGAGGGTGGCATTCAAGATGTTTGGAAACTACAACTCCCAGCATGCTTATTAGCTGGGAGTGTAGTTTCCAAACATCTGAATGCCAAGTTTCTACTCGGTTTATACTCGAGTCAACAACTTTATTAGGATTTTTAGCTGAAATTGGGTACCTCTGGTTTATACTCGGGTTGGTTTATATATCGAGTATATACGGTATATGTGCTGTGGAGTTGTTAATTTCTTGGGGTGCGCCAAGTCTTTTCTACATGATACAGTTCAGACGGAAATAAGTGGGGTTTGGGGGCAGACCGCACCCGAACAACCAATGGGGAGCGGAGAGTGTGAGACTAATCATACGCTAATGAAATGTATGCATTTACATAAGAATTAAGGGGACAGTTACTAACTGACGGATTTGCTGTAGCGACGGGCCTGTGGGCTATAGCACCCGGGCCATTTATACACACAGGTGGGCTTTCTCTGGTTCCAAAGGGGAAAAAAAACTTTTGAGTGCATTAACACGTGTCACATTTTCCAACATTCACAGCCTCACACAGTGGCTGTAATTTAGGATATTCACTGGGGTGCCCTACACACAGAAATAAACGTTTAGTGTTAGTGATACAAGCAGCCGTAAGGGACCAGGAGGGAGGGGGCTCCCTTGCACATGCCAAAAACCTCCCAGAGGACAAGTAAGAAGCATGGAACTGGATGACTCACCGTCACCTCCTACTCTTCACTTTTTGCAACTTTGATCAGACACTGCAGGAGAACCGTAAGGAGCAGAGGAGTAAGGTAAGGATTTTTTAACACTATACAGTGGGCTCAGTAGTATAGTGGGTTAAATTTTAGTTTTGAGCGTGGACACGCCCTTTAATTGAAGAACAGAAGGTTAAGGAGCTAATTTTTACCACCCGTTCTTCAATTAATCACACAGGAGCAGATAGTAATGTCTTTGGTTTGTGGTAAACATTAAAAGCAGACAACAGGGTCCATATATTTGGGCACCTGCTGCATCTCAGCAACTGGAATAACAGCTATGTCATCCGTGGTACATTTCAAATCAACTAATAAAATCAAGCTAATATTGTCCAAGCTTAGTGACATGCAGAAATTCTACACTAGGGACACAGATACTCAGGTAGTTATGATGCTTTGATGTTCGTAGCCTGTTCTATTAAACGAGGTTGCAAAGGGGGTTGTTATGCCATACTCTGCATTTTAGTTTAGCATACTTTTCGGTCAATATGGTACTGTCCATTTGGGGAACTTTTTTATCTGACCATAACGTATTACTAAAATGGAGAGAGAATTAAATTCCAGTAAACTTGCAGTTAAATGGAATTTTTTTGTCTTGCTAAAAAGGAATTGCAAACTTTTCACATGACAGAACACATTTCACTCATTATTTCATTATTTTAAAAATACAGAACACTTAACTTCCCTATTTTTATAGAAAGTACTAGGAAGTTTATTGTACACATTAAGGGAAGTGGAATTTTATTATTGCAACCAAAATGAATGGTTCTCAACATTATATTCGTTTTCAAGGGAGGGGATTCCAGAATGGGTTACCACCAAATAAAAACACCCAAATATCCTATTTTATATGGATCATATAATATTATATATATATGCTCTACTTGACATGCTTATCATCACAGCCAATACACCTTTATGTCACTTTTATTAAAGTACTAGCAGTTGTACCCGGCGTGGCACATGTACACTTGTGGGTAAAGTATTTTTTCTGTGCAGGTGTGTGTTTGGCTTAGATGGAAGAGACAGGCAGAAAAAGAAGTGCACAGTTGGTAATGTACGTCATTGATTTAATAGTTATGAGTTGGGGAGGTGACATTGCTTGATGGACGTATAGCTTCCATGTTTATTGCAAAACCTTATATACAACGTTATCAGTTTTTCCACTGGGAGCGTAAATATACAAATGTTGTGGTGAACCTACTTGTGAACTTGCTACATGGAATTTGCCGTTGGGAAAACCTGTTGATTGCAACTGAATATCGCAGCACTGGAGTGACTGACAGGCGTCAATGTCTCTGAAGTGTGTGACGTGCTGGCTCTTTGTCTGTGTTGTTAAAGTCGGGCTTCATTCTGTTGCGCTGTCTGAGCTCTGTGTGTTTTTATAAAACATCCTCAATTTTTTGCACATTAGTTAGCAGTATGTTGCCTTGTTTGCACTTTATCCTTGCTCAAGGACCACTTTATACTGACTATTAGATCCCAATCAATAAAGTTACTTTCTGGTCCAAACTGAAAGTGCCATGATTCTTTTAGCTGTAACTGTTGTGAAGTGTGTTGACATGTGGGCCAGTGTGTATTAGGTAATTCCCATGTAATCCATTACCCCCCAACCGTCCTGGTTTGAATAGGTGGATGGGCATGTCTGCGATGTTGCGGTGGGTGGTGGGGGCAGGGCATTCTAGTCTGTGATGTTGTGGTGTCCAGGAGGCTGGGACGTGACATTTGGTGATCGTGATATTTGGGGGCATGGCCATCCTGTTTCAAAGCATGGGCGTGGCCGTGCCATTTAGGGGCGTGGGTGTGGTGTTTGGGGGTGTGCCTGTGATGTTTGGGGGCACGGACAGGATGTTTGTGTATGTGGGTTTGATTCGGGAAAAGACCTGGGATGTTTACATAGTAACATAGTCTTTCCAGGGTTAATATTTGTATATAAATTTCATTCATATCACCAATAGTAACATAGTCTTTCCAGGGTTAATATTTGTATATAAATGTCATTCATATCACCAATAGTAACATAGTCTTTCCAGGGTTTATATTTGTATATAAATGTCATTCATATCACCAATAGTAACATAGTCTTTCCAGGGTTTATATTTGCATATAAATGTCATTCATATCACCAATGTAACATAGTCTTCCAGGGTTTATATTATAGAAAAATGTCATTCATATCACCAATAGTAACATAGTCTTTCCAGGGTTTATATTTGCATATAAATGTCATTCATATCACCAATAGAACATCGTCTTCCAGGGTTTATATTTATAAAATGTCATTCATATCACCAATAGTAACATCGTCTTTCCAGGGTTTATATTTGTATATAAATGTCATTCATATCACTAATAGTAACATAGGTTTCCAGGGTTAATATTGTATATAAATGTGATTCATATCACCAATAGTAACTTCGTCTTTCCAGGGTTAATATTGATATAAATGTCATTCATATCACTAATAGTAACATAGTCTGTCCAGGGTTTATATTTGTATATAAATGTCATTCATACACCAATAGTAACATCGTCTTTCCAGGTTTATTTGTATATAAATGTCATTCATATCACCAATAGTAACATTGTCTCCAGGGTTTATATTTGTATATAAATATCATTCATATCACCAATAGTAACATAGTCTTTCCAGGGTTTATATTTGTATATAAATGCCATTCATATCACCAATAGTAACCTAGTCTTTCCAGGGTTTATATTTGTATATAAATGTCATTTATATCACTTATAGTAACATCGTCTTTCCAGGGTTTATATTTGCATATAAATGTCATTCATATCACTAATAGTAACATAGTCTTTCCAGGGTTAATATTTGTATATAAATGTCATTCATATCACCAACTGCCAGTACAACTCATAGCCCATCTTGGCTTCAAAGAGCCACGCCCCCTGACCCCAGGATTGCTGGTAGTGCACCATGTAAATGCCATGTTTTTAGGAACATACAGCCCAAGAAGTCACAAGTTCTAATCCCCTGGTTTACTTAAGATACAATACAACATAGTCTACTGCCTGAGTTCATTGCTTTTTTTTGTATGTTTCCCACATGTTTCTAGTAAAATATATACATATCTACATATGTACAAACTTTGTACATAGCAGCTATGTTTTTTATTTACCAACCAGCGCAAATTGCTGATAGCCTTACTGGAGCAATACAAATCTCTGAGCTGCAACATAATTGTCTGTCAGCTTCAAGCAAGCAAAGCTGAAGCTTCCTGTGAAGTGTACTGCATACACTGATTTATGGGAGCTGACCCCTAGTCCCCACAGGTTATTTTCCTAAATAAGGTGAGACACAGCTTTTTGTATCTTTGTGCTCTGTTTATTGGGGCAAAGTTGTATGGAGACTTTAGTTTATTACCATTAGTGTCAGAGATGTGACACTGACGGCCGATTTGACAGAATTTTAAATGTGTATCGATAGGTCCCATAGCCCACAAACTACCGTTATCAGCTACTGGTTTAGTAGAGGGAGCCAATAACATTTTGTATTGGCACATCAATCGATTGTTTTATATAAATAATATATGGAACGATCACTCCTGTGTATTTGATTGGTCAGCTTTACTTATACATTGCTACACATAAAATACACTACTATACACGCACACTCGGCACCGACACACTCATAACTGCTACACACATTCACATATACACTTCTACCTTACACATACAAACAGTGCTGCACGCTCATACATTGTTACACACAGCTCCGCACACTGTTATACACTCACAAATACACACAACACAGACATATTTATACTGTTGTACACTAGCTCAGTGTGTGTCCCTGACTATCTAATGCAATATTTCCAATCAGCTATACAACTACTTACAGGATTTCTCAATGTCCCTCTTCCTGTTCACTAAGCTCCATCACAGCTTAGCAGGTACAGTAAGTGCTGTATATAAACTAGTATCATCAATCACCTCAGGCAGCTGCAGGGTTAATGTTGATACAGTTCTGTATCAATTATTATTAGTTATGTTGCTGTCAATCACAGGCAGACTGGATACATTTTTGAAACAAAAAACTGCTGCTTCTAACTCACAGCTCAGTTAACAATGTAATAATCTTTGTAACAGTCTTACAAATCAATTGATTTTCTCATTGGACACCACACTCGGATCGGCTGATTACTGATATTGCTACATCTATAGCCACCTTTGACTCACCACTAGGAGAGAGAAACACTGGAAACACACACAGGCAGAACACAGCAGTTACACAGACTGCAGGTGAAGTTGGGACAGAGGGGGGGACTCCCTGGATTTGGGACAGAGAGGGCCCTGTATTTGGGACAGAGGGATGGGGCTGTATTTGGGACAGAGGGGGTGACCCTGGATTTGAGACAGAGGAGGTGACCCTGGATTTGGGAGGGGGGGGGGATTTGGGACAGGGGGGGGCTGGATTTGGGACATGGGGGGCCTGGATTTGGGACTGGAGGGCCCTGGATTTGAGACAAGGAGGTACCCTGGATTTTGGACAGAGGGGGGAACCTGGATTTGGGACAGAGGGTTGACCCTGGACTTTGGACAGGGGGAGCTGGATTTGGGACAGGAGGGACCCTGGATTGGGGACAGAGGGGGGACCTTGGATTTGGAACAGAGGAGGTGACCCTGGATTTGAGACAGGGGGGGGGCTGGATTTGGGACATGGGGGGGCCTGGATTTGGGACTGGAGGGCCCTGGATTTGAGACAAGGAGGGACCCTGGGTTTTAGACAGAGGGGGGACCCTGGATTTGGACTGGGGGGAGCTGGATTTGGGATGGGGGGGCTGGATTTGGGACAGGAGGGATCCTGGATTTGGGACAGAGGGGGGACCTTGGATTTGGGACAGAGTGGGGACCTTGGATTTGGGACAGGGGGGGACCTTGCATTTGGGACAGTGGGGGACTCTGGATTTGGGACAGTGGGGGACTCTGGATTTGGGACAGAGGGGGAACAACAAGGGGGGGACTCTGGCCTTGGGATATAGAGGAGGGGAGCTTTGGCCTTGGGACACTAAGGGGGCACTCTGGGATTCTAGCTTCCATTATTGTAACAGGCTTAATGCCTGTACACACAAATGCACCCAAATGACAGTGACGCCAACTGAAAGGGCCAACGCCCTTGAAGCCCAAATTGAGTAACAAAAAGACTTGCAGGCCTGCCGAGTGGGACACCCTGCTTCAGCAACTCAGATGAAGAGCTGGGCTCTGTGTGCCCGACTTTAACTACACAAAGAGTACCAACGTCACACACTTCAGTGACACAAAAAGCGGGATGCACCCATCTACAGCAGGCAAGAAACACAGCATTAACACCAGCTTCTACAACAGGGAACGAGACAATACCTTAAGTCTAAGACATTCCATTTTTCTCCTGGAAGGTTTCAAATATGAATCCTGGAAAAGCTGTTGCCATTGGTGATGTGAATCACATTTTCAATTATTGTCATGGTATAAATTGATAATTAAATTAATTTAAATGTCCAAGATGCCCTTTAACAGCATGGCCATTTCACAAAACATCACCGGCACGCCCCCAGCACAACATCCCCCCAAAAAATGGCCACACCCACAAACATCACGTGCACGCCTCCAAACATCACAGGTACTTCCCCAATTAAGTCCTCAAACATCATGCCCAGGCCCCCAAACATCACAGCCTGTTCATGTTTACATCTGTCGATTGTACAGGCTCAAAATATGTGCCACCACGTTCAAAAATCAGCCTGTTTGTGCAAGACATGATACCCTTTCTGTATGTTTTCTGCATAAGCTAAGGTGGCCATACACTAATACGATCGTAATTACGATCTTAAACCGACTGATACTTTGATAGAGAGGTGTACAATGTTAATTGTATCAAAAGTACAATAAATATGTTCGACATTCAATTTGTTGTGATTAATGTCGAATGTCTTCCATTGTGAGGTTAAATTACATTCCATTTAATCGGAACTTTAGAAAACACTACAATCATTTTACCAATCGACTTAAAAACCTTACTTTCCCGATCGTAATTCGACGATTTAACGATCTAATGTCGTGTGATAAGAAGGGAAAATGTAAAATTTCGGCCAATTGATGGAAATGTCGGATTGTATATTGGATTGTACATAAAATCGGCCTAATGTTGGCACCTTTACACTGATGAGTCAAATACAACTGAAATGTTCCTTTCAGTTTATTGGAACGCTAGATCCCACTGCAAACTTGCACTTAGACAAAAGTTAACTTTACACAGAGATCCTTTACAAACTCTATAGTGGAAACTACATTCCCTAAAGTAAACACTAGATAAGGAGAAGTTGGCATGTAATACGGCACATTTACTGTATTTGCAGCATGACATGCCACATTCACAAAAAAAAAAAATTATGTAACAAAATGCACATATTGTTTGACAGGGACAATTGAGACTGTACAAAATGCTTATACTTACAGAATGTACATGCAACTACCTTTATTCACGTGTGAGTACAGTTTAATAACTGTGGTTTTCAGAAAGGCATTACATTATGTTCTGGCATACTGAGTTATACTTATTGTTCTTTTGAGAAAGATAGATGAGGAGAAAAGGGAATAAGTCTGAACATGTTTAGTCAACACAATAGAAGCAGCAAACTGATCTTTTGTAAGCTAGATTAATCATGCTAGGTACATATGTAGGACCTACCGTTTCTGGATATCGCAGCAGTCATTTTGAGGACAGCAGCATAGATACCCTTTCCCATGGGGCTTACCTCTGCTAAGTGCTGAGGTACGAACAGGGACGGATGAGTATGGTCTAATTATGAATAGTGTATTGGCCACCCATGCCGTTTACTATAGTGTTCTTTCCATACCACTGCATTGTATGCACTAGCACTTTATAAATATTTAGCTGCTAGCCCAATATGCTGCTGCATGTACATAGTATGGCTTTTTTAATTATGTTTTAATATGTTATTGTTGCACACTGTTTATCCCGGATATGTATGTGTTAACATACTAGAATAAAGGATTATATTTGTTACTATTTTGAAACCAGTTGAGTGCTGCAGATCTTTTTCTCTTTATATACTTTTCATTATCTTCTGTCTATTCTGTTCAGCACCTTCCCAGCATTTGAGTTAATGCTGAGTTTGACTAGCCATACCAATTTTTCTATTTTCTGAAATAGGTACATATGTGTGACAAATGGGCATTTTGTATGTTAATTCGCTTTTTTTTAATGTTAATTTTCCCTTTAAACACACATTTTTGCCCACAAACATACATACAAAGAGATTCAATAAAAGTTTTTATCGTGCTAAATGGTTAAATGGTGCTAATTTTGCCCCAACCAATCACATGTTAGCTTTCAAGCGTTAAATAAGATCTGATTGGTTGGGGCAAAATTAGCACCATTTTTAACAATATGAACTTTTATTTAATCTCCCCGATAGTCTTTTACAGATGTGTCTTTAAATTAAAAAGTTTGTAGCCTTACTTACAGTCCTTCGTTCCAACCCTTTCCCATGACGTCAGCTGCGTCTGAGCCAATCACAGACGCGGCTGACGTCACGCAAAAAGCACCGCGGGAATGAAGGACTGTAAGTAAGGCTACAAACTTTTTTTAAAGAATAATCCAGCGTTTGGGTCTGGGCAGGGATCCTCTATCACACCCTAAAAGGATTTCACACTACAATGCAGGGGGACCGAGGATGGATCCGGATGGTGGGTGGGGGGCGCCAAGGGAGGCTGGTGGCATGGATTGGATTACAGTGAGCTGCTCCTTTTCTGTAAAAGGCATGTTGGAAAAACTTTATATATCTTCAAATTGGCTGAACGGATTTTGATAAGGGGATGACTTGTTTTAAAGATAGAATCGTGGCCAATACCATATAAAATTAGAGTTTTGGGGGTGGACATGCCCTTTAAGAGATGTAATACATAAGAATAAATAATAAGGATCATATTTTGATATCCTTTTTGATTATAAGGGGGGAATATGTAATGACTCTTCAGCAGGTAAATAGATGGTGCACAAAAGCTTAAAAGCTTCGGCCTTGGATTATGTCCAACATTAATGGCAGACAGGAAAATTGTTTGGGGAGTTAAGTAAGTCATTGTAAAAAAGACAGATTGGCTGCAGCCTCTTGTGGGAGTCAAACTTGCATTACGCTGTTCTTTTGGTTAAGCATCTGAAACCTCATTAAAGCTGCTTGTAGAAGCTATTGTATTTCTGATGTAGCACCACCAATAGGAGAAAGCCGTGAATGTTGACTACATGCTCTTCTAGTTGTACAGTGAATTTATGAATAAAATGGCGGTAAGTGCTGCCTCTAAAGACTGATATCAAATATTTATTGTTTTGGTATTAACTTCCTTTTCTCCTTTAGCCTCATCAAATAAAGGGAACAACAAAACTTAAGAAAGAAAGAGGCACAACACTTTTGTTTAGTTTACTAACCTTTTTCTTTGGGGCTTTATTGCAGGGCTGCTTGTGGGAACTCTGGATGTTGTTTTAGATTCCAGCGCAAGAGTGGCGCCCTATCGTATCCTGTATCAGACCCCTGATTCACTTGTATACTGGACCATTGCATGTGGTAAGTGATTCAACACCCAATGACCTTGATGTTTATGTTTTACTACTCTTTAATGCTATCATAGAAGGCAACAGGTTGTAACAGAGAATGGTAGGTATGCTGATAGAACTTTTCTCACACACGATCACCACTTTGGGACCTCATCAGACTGGAAAAGCAGAAGACAATTTTAAAAAGAGAAATAGCTGGAAAAATAACTATTTCCTAAACCCTCCTCATAGCGCACACAAAGTAAAGTCTGATTACATTACATTTACAAAATATATTGAGTATATTTGAACTTGTCAGGGGCGTTATGTAAAATAAATGCTATATAAACCTGGATCAATATTATTTACCTAAACAACTATGATTGTGAGATTCAGCAGCGATTTTCTTGTGTGGTTAATTTATATAAAGCCAGAGAACATGCTAAATTGATGTTACCACCAGAGCCCACAGGACTCTATTGGACTGCTGATTTATGTGAAATATTACATTTCTAATGGAATGATATACGGAGTGCTGTATACATTAAGGTTAGAGGCTTTACAGAAGAATACCTGGATGTGTGAATGGCCTCACCAGGAAAACAACAAAACTGCAATGTTACTGGATTCAGGGTAAATGTTTAACTTCTCGCATTTTTTTGGAAGTTACACACCCCATGTTTTTTTCATTGGCAGTCTGGTCTCAAACCTATTACATAGCCATGTAGGAAGATATGTTGCTTCTGCAAAAAGTTGTTAGTAATCCTTTTTTTCCCCATTTTTTACTAAACAATTTACCTGATAGGGAATGTAAAAGGTTACATTGGAATTGCAGCTAGCTGTAGCCTTTCATGTCAGGTCCTGGCTTAAGAGCTTACAATCTACTGTAAGTGCATTATCACATACACAAAATATCAGTATGTCTTAATGTTATTCATACCATCTTTGTGATGCACTCTTTCACATCTTGTTTATGTGGGGGGTTTCTGATTGGTGGTGAAAGAGTTTTATAAAGGGGGGAGGGGTTAATGCTGGTCCTGTGGTATATGTGCATTCATGTTAGGTTAGACCTGTTACAATTATCAGATTTTCCTGTCTTATCTGCTATTGCTTTTTGTTGTTTCTGATCCAACTTCACTTAATTGTCAGGCCTTGGTGCCTTTTAGCTGTTATTATATTATTTTCTGTTATATTATTATAGTGAGTTGCTATCATTAAAGGAGAACTGATTCTTTGCCTCAAAATCCCCACATCATGCCTTTAAAATCCATCTTGTAGTTACAGTCTAGCCCTGCCCCTTTACTAGTCCTGCTCTTATGGGAAAAGGCTTGACGCTGACAGAATGGTGTGGGGCATCTAGGGCAAACCTACCGGATAGGACCTAGCCATTAAGGGTGTCTTTAACTTTAATTCTTTGTGAAAATGAAATGTACAATGTGCTTTTTCTAGAAGAAATCTCTACCTTTCACAATTCTTTTATTTGACAATCAAATGTAACACTAATCTTAGAAAGTTTGTGAATTCCTTATAATAAAGTTTATGGTAATTAAAGGGCATGTCCACCCCCAAAACTATAATTTAACCCCTTACTGGCCACATCAAGTAGTTTAAAACAATCCTTACCTTACATTCCTGCTCAAAATAGTTCCCCTGCTGTGCCCCTCCAAAGTCCAGGAAACTGCTGTGTAGGAGCAGTGTGTGACTCATGCTGTACCTGAGACTTCCTCAACCTCATCAAGGTTGAGGCATGCTCAGTGCAGCCCTCCCTGCCTCTCAGCCAATCACGGACGCGGCTGCCGGTCCCGCCCCCTGCTTTCAATTCCATGCAAGCAGAGGGCCTTAACACTGCAGTGGAGGAGAGAGGGCAGGTAAGTAAGAATCGGGGGACTTTCTAACAATTATATTAATGCGGTTGGGGCTGGGGGAGCATGCCCTACCACATATCAAAAGTAAAATTTTGGGGTGGACATGCCCTTTAAGTTAACACTTCAATAACATTTTTAAAATTGTTTGATATTATACCAGATAACTCAGTTTCTAGACTTTGGAGTGGTAGTAATAATTCAGAGGTTTCATTGGGTGTCCATTTAAATCCAGGAAGCTGTCGACGGGAGGTGACCGAACACTGGGAGTGGCTGGAAGTTAACCTATTGCAGACACTCTCCATTTTTGAAAATGAAAATGATATCAGCACATTTGTGAAAGGAAAAATCCAGGTATTGGTTTGTCCCATTATTTTTCTTGGACCGAAAATCTGTAGCAAGCACTGAGATTGATTTTTATTATTTTCCTTGGGGAAAAAAGCAAATTTTCCCTTTAATTTGTCAAACATGCTATTGTTCAATATTTAATCAATAATAAAATGGGAGGTTATAGCTAATTATGTTGTGTCGAACTTTCCTTACATATAACATGAGCTTCCTCTATAAAAATGTTAACAATATCTACCAATTCATATGCTTCCTATGGCTGGGTACACAAATTGAAAACCTTCGTCCCAACCGACCATTCGACCCTTGTAAACGGTCAGGCAGGGCGAAGGACTGTTGGTTGCGGCAAAAATAGTAGATCCATAGAGTACCGCACAGTCGGCCATGGTTTTCCAAACCATCTGATTGGCCATTCATCTAATTCAGATGGACGAACGGTCGAACGTCGGTTACGCTGCCCAAAAGAAACCATCCAATTTTCGGCCTGATTAACCGATACACTAATGTCCAAGACACACACTTGTAGGAGGGATGCTAATCCCAGGACAAGCCTGAAACCTGCAGAATTAATTTCTCCAAAATGTTGCTGATTGGAGAGATAAAAAACAGCTTTATTTTATTTATTTACCGTATATACTCGAGTATAAGTTGACTCGAGTATAAGTCGAGGTACCCATTTTTACCTCAAAAATGAGTAAAACCAATTGACTCGAGTATAAGTCGAGGGTAGAGTAGTAGAAGGGAGTGGAAGTAGGGAGTAGAAACATCTGGAGTGGAACTGCACACACTAACCCCAAAACACACTACCCTGTCCCACACACTAACCCCAAAACACACTACCCTGTCCCTGACTCCTTACTCCCCCTCCAGCCCCAGGTCCACCCCAGGAATAAAACCTATTTCCCTGCACCCATCTTCTCACCCTGCCACTACACTACACTACTACAGTACACTACTCCCTGCACCCATCTTCTCACCCTGCCACTACACTACACTACTACAGTACACTACACACTCCTGCACCATCTTCTCACCCTGCCACTACACTACTACTAATGCTGCAACCTTACCTTTGCAGGAGAGTCCGGGCCCCCGACATCATGCACTTGATGGAGGAATCCGCTGCCGCGTCCACTGATGGTCGCATCCACTGACGTCACCGACTCGGCGCCGTCTAATTTCCCGGCGCCGAGTCGTGACGTCAGTGGATGCGACCATCAGTGGACGCGGCAGCCGGATTTCTCCATCAGTAAGTGACTGACTCGAGTATAAGTCGAGGTTCAGTTTTTCAGGCTGTTTTCACAGCCTGAAACCTCGACTTATACTCGAGTATATACGGTAACTATTTTGACACACATTTTAGATACTCTGTAACAAATTTTGTTGCAACTTGGACCTTTTCCTTCTGACCGACCGTTCGATACTTTCGACCGGTCGGCCAGGAGGAAGGACTGTCGGTCGCGCAGCAAAAAGCCGCTCCGACAGTTACTGCGACTGATTGTGCGGTCATAGAGGACCACACGATCGGACGAGGTTTTCCACCATGTCCGATCGTCCTTTCATCCGATTCGGACGAACGGTCGTTCGACATGGCTGCATTCGGATGCGATAATTTCGGTCCGATCGACCGATACACTGAACTATCGGCCGATCGACCAAAATATCTCATCGTGTGTACCCAGCTTTAATAATAGGGTTGGTTGGAGTTTATACCTTCTCCTATTTCATATAGTGTTTGTAACATTTAATTTGACACCTTTTAACCCATCCCTTTTTTCTGAACTGATACTCATCCCGTGTTTTCAATAGATGGAAATACTTACCAAAACCTGTGATCACAGTTCCAATCCAGCCTATCCCCTGCAGTGGTCGGGACTGGGCCCACGAGAAGTATCGCTTTGCAAGAAGTGTGGGGCAGAGTATTTCCAGTAACTAATTGCAGAGTGCCTAACCTGCACACTGAGGGCCATAATAGCGGACTTTTACTTTCTAGCTTGGCTCCTTCATGTAACTGGCCTGCCCTAACCACACCCAAACTCGCCCATTACCTTGCACCACCAGGTTGTCCCCAGTAGACTTGTCTTGAGCAGGCCTGGCGCTTGGCCTATGATCTACTAAATCAAAGGGTTAAAATAAGTTGTCCTTTAAGTCCTTCGATTAGTTTTAAATATAATGTAGATGCTGGAGGATTTACTAACTATACCGGATTGTGAAAAGCGGGTTTTTCTGGTCCCAGCCTTCCTATAACAGGTGCAAATTTTTACAGATTGGTAGGATCTTTATACTGCTCCTAACTTGTCCCCCCCATCCTGCAGGGTGTCATTGCAGAGTACAATAAAATAAATGGTGTAAAGGAGGATGATGACACAGACAGTTTAAGAAGCAATAGTGAAGTTCCACAAATTGTTTGGGATGCCAGAAGAGGAGAAACTAGTGAACTATTACTCCTGCAGCTACTGGAAAGGCGGTACCACGCCAGGGTGGATGTATCTCAGCATCAACCATTTAGTCCTACTCTTTTCTGCTGGGGAAAGAAGGTAAACAAGAACAGGGTTTGACTATATATTAAAATCAGCATAAATGTTAACAATCACATCTAGCGACTAGTAACTTCAATTCATGATGTGATCCTAGGTACCGCGTGGCATGTGTTTTATGGCACTTTGACACTCTACAAGTTATCTCAATGATTGTAATAAATGCATTGGACTGCACAAATAGACTCAACCAGGCTTAGTGTCCATTAGTACACATGTACAATAATAAGACGCCATCCAGTATTTGCCTGTGTATGGCTCCCAAACATTTGATCCTGTGTCTTACTGACCATCTTTGTTGGTTGGAGGATCTGTGGCCTGAAAATAACTTACGTTGCTTTTGCAGGTTAGTTAAAGGACAGCTAAACATCAAAAATATTAACAGCAAAAGTTATTTGCCTTTGTTGCTTTCCTATGGTGGTTGGAAAATTAACAGGTCCTGTACTTAACTATTCTTTTAGCCATGTGCACATTGTCTCTCTTCATTTTGCTGCACTGGGCACAATGCCCGAGGGGAGCCAGAACTTCCACTGATGTAACATAAGCTCTCCAAAGCACACACGGGTTCATTTTTACCCTTTTTTTTTATATTTTAACTTTTGGGGGTTTAATGCAGCAGTCCTGGGTACAGATTGTGGCCTTCTCTTGCTAAAAGTTAATATTTTGGTTTTTAGTTGTCCTTTAACTAGATCAGTTCTGTAGCATTACTTAGTGAGCAGCCAGTGCCATGAAAGGAGATGGGTAAGGGTCACTATACTCACTCAAACAAATTTACATTATCTGAAACTACAATTTGAGAGAAGTAAAATGGCTCACGTATGTATCAGTGTTTGCTTTGTCAATAAATTATTAATGTTTAGTGAGTGCTCCTAAATGCACCCACCCGCGCTTACTCACTGCCTCCTTGTAGTGTCTGCGCACTTATAGTTCGCCCAGCCTCACCATAGACCCTGCTCTGCTTATACATCTCTCCCTCCCTTCTTTTCCTCGCTGATTCTTTAATTGTTGCAGAAATGTGTTTGCAGCAGCCAAGATCTTAGTAAGAGTTCATTAATGGTCACAATTGTAATTTCTGTCCTGTACATGCTGTTATTTCAAATAATGATTTCTCAGATTTACAGCACAGATTTAAAATCCAAAAAAAAGTTTTTTAAGTTGGTGGATCATGCTGTATCTCAGGTTATCATTTTTGAAAATTATTTTTTTTTAGAATATAGATACCCTAACATGAATTATTGTTCAGTTGTAGTTCTGCTCCTGTTGACCCGTCTGATCCCGACAGGTACCATTCCTATCAAGCTGTATATGTTTTGCTTTATGGGCACTAACTTCTATTTCATATGTAAAGGATGAATGTGCTTTGCAAACTCAATGTTGAACACTGTCAATAAATATCTATGTCTCTAACATGTTCTACTAATGTTTCTTATAGCCAAATTGGTGATCCGATGGGTTGATATAACACAGCTAGAAAAGATGGCCACTCTTCTTCTCCTGACATGATTAATCAGTACAAGGTCCAATGAACATTTCTTTTCTGTCTTTCTGAACATTGGTGAGACATTCAAACTCATGGAAGCTGGCCAATATAGCCATTAGGCAGCTCCTCGATAACGAAGGCTTTGAACAGGACAGGTCCCTTCCAAAACTGAAAAAGAAGTCACCCAAAAAAGTGTCTGCCTTGAAACGGTGAGTTCACATATTAAATGACAAAATGCGGGTTGTGCCATTGGTTTTCATGGTTTGGTGAATTTGCAGATCTGATGCTTATGTATAGTTAAAAGCAATCTGATATTGATACTTCCTTTCCTTTTCCTGGTCCTACATAGCCACATAGTAATGGAGGTTAAATAGATATATGTCCATCTAGTCTATCCTTTATCCCTACTCCAAATGGTAATCGGAAGGTTCACTTGATCAACCAGAACTGCAGTTTATGTTTAATACCAGTAATTCTCAATATTATAGTATCTTTGTACCAACCAGAACTACAGTATATGCATTAATACCAGTAATTCTCAATATTATATAGTATCCCGTACCAACCAGAACTACAGTATATGTATTAAACCGTAATTCTCAATATGTTGTAGATTTAGAAACTTGTCCAGACCACTTTTAAAGCTATTCAATGAACTTGCCATTACCACGCTGCTAGAAAATGGTTCCACAGCTCTGTCCTCTGACATTGATGACATTTTGAGGCTGTAAAGTATTACCAACTGCAGAGAGGCTTGAACAGTAGAGAAGAAACATCAAACATTGCATCACGTGTTAACCTAGCCCTACACTGGCAGATGTTCTCCAATCAAGTGTAACAGTCAGAAATCCAATTCCGAAGAACCTCATGGGGTTGGCAGAAAACCTTCCAATAAACTGCTTGACGTTAAAACGGTTTTCTAGGTTTTTGAATGATCCCGATCAATTCATCAGGTCGCTCAAAATGTCTATTTTGTGTATGGGGGCTTTAGCATTTTTAATAGGTAAAATAGTAGTTGTAGTAATGGTAATCATTGTTTAAAAAGATAATGATACAAGAAGTTATGTACATTTTTTCTCGTGAAACTAGTTTACATTGCAACTTTGTCAATACACGCCCAAAGTCTATAATTTCAAACCTTCTCAAGAAAATGTACTTTTTAACGATTTACCACCCCACTCAATGTATATTACAGCTATATATATTTACCGTTATATATATTGTTCGAGTCTGTAAAGCGTTTTCTATGCAATAGTGCTCTATGATATTGAAACAGGTCAAAAGTTAGGATGAGCGCCCTCATTGAGTAAACTTCTGTAAACATGTCTTTGCAGTGACTTAGATGCCAGAGCTAAGAGCGAACAGTACAGAGCATTGTTCCGCCTACCAAAAGATGAGAAGCTGGACGGGCACACTGACTGTACCTCTGCCACCTTTAGTAAAGGCATATTATGGGGCAAATGTTTGTTTCCACAAATTACATATGCTTTAACAGTAAAGAAGAGAACCTTGTCAGCCTCATCATTCCACTGCGAGAGGTGGGAATCGTTTGGTTGCATATGGAATGTTTTTTGTATTGATTATATTAGAAAAATATTTGTTTTGAGGAATCCTTTTTACATGTTCTTTGCAGGTATTTGCATTCCCTAGATTTGGTTATTACTGATTTTCAGGATCCACATAATAAAAGTACAGTGATGTTTCCTAGATGACAAGGAATTAACTTTCCAAACTGGCTATACTATCGCATTACAGTTTTATAAAATCTACAGACAAAGCTTGGGGCACTCCTCTATTTAAAATAAAGGAAATATCTGAGTGCGACATAATAGGTTTTTATACTAGTAGAAAACATGGTGATCTTCATTCATCTGCTGTTTTAATTGTTTAGAAGAAACAGTCTCCATTTGTCCAACATTACTCTCTGGGTAATTCGATACTTGGGTTTGCATTAACCGTACAACAGGCCTGGTGGAGCCTAGATCTTTTTTTATAAAGGATATGAAATTTTTTTCAATAAATGCTCATATTATAATAGCAACGTTTCGAGATCAAGTTGTCTCTTGTCAAGCTGTGAGATGCTCACAGCTTGACAAAGAACAACTTGATCTTGAAACATTGCTTTATAATATGAGCATTATTGATAAAAATTTCATATCCTTTATAAAAATTGGTGTCGGCTCTAATTGTCTTTTGTTTAGATATTGGGAGATCTGGCAATCCCTACGAGAGCTTTCCCACCAATCCTCCCTTAAAAAACCTTTAATATTGTAAGTGCGTGCTCTTTGTTTTGTTAGACAATTCTATCTTATTCTAAGTTGTGAATGGGCCCATAAGCCTCGTACACACGTCCAATTTTGGCACGACCCACAACCTGAAGCACACCTGCACCGAACAATCGTATCTGCCGATAATCGCACGTGTGTGTATGTATTCAATCGGGGATGGCGGATCAACAAACGACCCCCGACTGAATGCATACACGTGTGCGATTATCGACAGAAACGGCTGTTCGTCGTGGTCGGTGCCAAGATCTGATGTTGGTGCGAAGCTTTAGATTACATTTACATGGCATGTGAGGTGCTAAAACCTCAGTATTATAAATTCAATTTTAATCTTCCTGTTTCTTTTCTGTACAATAATGGCTTTTTATTGTTTTTAGCAGCTGGTCAACTCCAGTGTGGGTTTATCCGAATGCTGGCACTTGAGAATGCTTGTTTTTTGCAGTGGTGACAATGTCTGTGACATAGCTGAGGTGACGGTTTTTCTTCCTATTATAGTCACTTGGCTAAATCACGGTCTTTGTGAAATTGCACTCCATTATAAACATAGTCACTTTCGTACTTTGAATCATACTATATGTGTCGGTCATTCAATGTTGTATCTTAATTAAATCCTTATTTCAGGTGACAATAGTTTGAAAAGGCAGACAGCTCCAGTGTGTTGCCAAGTCCACTTTCAATCAGTACTAAAACAGAATGACATTTCTGTTTGCCAACCTGAAGGACAGAGACTTTCTGTGCAGAGGATCTGATTTCCTCAGCAAACTACGCTGAAAATGTATTTTGACAAAGACATTTCAGAATGATCATAGCCTAGATGAAGAGGTATGTGCAGAGCACAGTAAGTTTATTATTGTCATATACTACAGGATAAGCTACCATCTGTGGACATTTTAGGAGAATTAAGCTCTGTTTCGATATTATATACCCTGATATCAAACAAAGGATTCTATATTGGAATAAAATGAGGAGTTAATTATCTCTCTGATGTACAAGTTCTGTACATTCACACAACATGGAGGTCAGCTATCAACCTAAAATCTTACTAAAGCAAATATTAAAGCATGCCCACTTTAGTTTGCGATCTGTGTATATTACAATTATATGGTAAATCTCAGCCTGATAAGGTCTCCCAATCTTGCTATATTTTTTTTTTGTTGTCTAGTTCCCAATAAAAGGTATCACAGCTCTACTTCTCTTGTTTATGGCTAACACAGTACAAACCTCAAATAATATTATTGGCAGTATTGTAGCCTACAAATTAAATTCAGCTGCAATGTCCTTTTGCCTTATATGCTAAATCCTTATGAGCTGAAAGTTGCTGTTTCATGTCTTGTAGACTAAAATTCATTTTTGATTTACGTACCTTTATGAGTTCAATGTTCTCGCGCCACATTAACAGGTTTACTCCAGAGCCAGTGGTTTTGTTTGCTGCAACCCTCCGCAAAACATTGGCAGTGAAACAGATGGGGAGCAACAGTTCAATCTTAACTGCAATAATGCACCAACTGCAACCCGACATTAATGACTATGTATCGTAGGCGGTCACCAGAGGAGTTCAACCCTAAACTGGTAAAAATTCTAGTACATTGATGTCATGTGGCTAATGTTTGGATTTTGAATTTCTTTCATGCCTGTTTTGCTAGTTGGACTGTTTATTACAGGACTGATCTATGCCTTAGCCATTTTTTCAATAACATACGGTAGGTAGCTATACAATAGTGGGGCGCCATAAAGGACCACTCATGACCTTACCAAGGTGGGATTTTAGTATATGTATTGGCAACCGCCAACTTTCAAACCCATTATCATTTTTAGTAGGGTGGGCCTATTGACTCCCGTATTTCATGGAACATAGGGTCCCACATATGTTACCCACATATTTGATGCCGCAAACACACTGAATTAAACAACAAACCACCACTTTGGTTTACCAATGACCCAATCGCCTATTTATTTATCTAATTCAGGTGAATGGGTGACCAAACTCGGTCACGGCTGGCCACCATGCGATCAGATATTCCAGCAGAACCGACCGACGATCCAACAGCACTATCGGTCAGTCAGCCAGAAATATCTCCTGGTGTGTACCAGCAAACACGTTGATGGTATATTACTGAATAGATAGACATTAAGCCCGTCCGTTACAATAACAAGCACTAGAAGCCCAGAGTGGCCCTTTAGTGTCCCAAGGACATAACCCCCATATCCCCAAGGACCAGGAGTCGCTTCTTCTTAGTGTCCCAAGGCCGAGAGTACCCCACCTGTGCCCAAATCTAGAGTCTCCCCTCTGTTCCCAAATCCAGAGTCCCCCTACTGTCCCATAACAGAGTCCCCCTCTGTCCCAAATCTAGAGTTCCCCTCTGTCCCCAAATCCAGAGTGTCCCCGTCTGTCCTAAATCCAGAGTCCCCCCTCTGTCCTAAATCCCACCTAAATCAGATCCACCCTCTGTCTAAATCAGAGTTCTCCCTCGTCCTAAATCCAGGGTCCCCCTCTGTCCTAAATCCAGGGTCCCCCCTTCGTGTCCTAATCCAGGGTCCCCCTCTTTCCAAATCCCGGGTCCCCCCCTCGTCCTAAATCAGGGGTCCCCCCTCTGTCCTTAAATCCAGGCTCCCCCTCTGTCTGAAATTACTTCCCTCTGTCCCAAATCCAGGATCCCCCTGTCCCAAACCCAGCCCCCCAGGCCCAAATCCAGGGTCTCCACTCTGTCCCAAATCCAGGGTCACCCCTCTGTCCCAAATCCACCCCCCTTGGCCCAAATCCAGGGTCCCACCCTCTGTCCCAAATGCAGGGTCCCGCCTTCTAGTCCCTAATCCAGCCCCTCTGTCCAAATCCAGGGTCTCCCCTCTGCCTCAAATCCAGGGTCCCTCCTCTGTCCCAAATCAAGGGCCCCCCATGTCCAAATCCACCCCCCTCTGTCCCAAACCGGTCCCCCCTGTCCCAAATCCAGGGTCCCCCTCTCGTATCCAGTACCCCCTGTCCTAATCAAGGTCTCCCCTCTGTCCCAAAATCCAGGGTTCCCCCCTCTGTCCCCAAAGGCCAGGGTCCCCCACTCAGTCATAATCCACCCCCCCGTCCCAAATCCAGGGTCCCTCTCTGTCCCCAAGTCCAGGGCCCTCTCTGTCCAAATCAGGGCCCCCCCTCTGTCCTGAATCCACACCACCCCCCTCTGTCCCAAATCCAGGATCACCCCTCCGTCCCAAATCCAGGGCACCTCTGTCCAAGCCAACCTGAGTAATGCTTGTGTTGTTCTGCCTTGCTTGTTTCCTGTGTTTCTCCCACTAGTGGTGAGTCCTAGGAATTATACATATACATGCATATACCAGCATCTTTCAATGGGTAATGATCAATGGTGTTTTCTTCAAACCGCTATTTATATAAGCTCCGGAACGCTGATGCTTTCAACATCTTGGTGTAAAAAATCCAGTCCAAAAAAAACAAACTAGAACATATTAAGGCTAGTAAAAGGTAAAAGGTATAATAGTAAATGAAAACCTGACAAAAAAAACATATATGAAAAAGAATTTGAAAACATCCAAAAGCATAAGCTAACTGTAATTTTTAACGCCAGGGGTGCGTGAGCACTTAGGCAGCCCATACACATAGTTCTATTATTGCACTATACCTTATATTGTATCATACCATAATCAGTTTGGCGTGTGGTATCTTATGGCAAACATTTTTGGGAGCTCTTAAGTGGAATTTTTTTCTTGCTACAATATTTCAAGATCAATGGAAAATTTAAAGCTACATGTATGCCTGCCTAAGAGGCATATAATCAGTGTATCTGCATCAGTGCTCTTTTTTAGAGCAAGGGCACATCACAGGGAATTAGTCATTAATCTTGCCACTGCCCCAACCACACCCTATTCTGCCTAATCATCTCCATTAGACCAGTGATGGCGAACCTTTTAGTGGCCGAGTGCCTAAACAGCAACCCAAAACCCCACTTTTTATTGCATGTGTTGAACCTGAATACAGAGTTTTTACTTATAGAACGCAAATAGACCACAGACCACAGTAGATAGAATTGATTAAAGATTATCTATTAACCTCTACATTACCACACAGGAGTTTTAGATCTAAAACAGTGGACCATTAACCCCTACATTATTAGGCAGGAGTTTGACATCACATAAACAGGGACTTAAGCGAGCTGAATGTTAAAGCATGTGACCTCTCTCTGCTGCAGACAGTCACTACACTTTCTCTAGCTTCCTGGTAACAAATGGTGAACCCTGCTGTGCATGATTTCCCACAGAGAGGGCTCCGAGTGCCAACTCGGTACGCGTACATAGGTTCAACACCACTGCATTAGACCTACTACATTGTAGTGGTAACTATATTCTCACAAAGCGTACTGTACATTATAAAATTCAAGCAGATACAGATATAATTAGATAATGGAATAAGAGTGAGGGCACTAAGAACTATTAATAGGAATCTAATATCTAACAAATACTTGTTATGGGAAAGTTTAGATAAGAACAGCACATGGAGGCACAGACTGGCACTATTACCTTAAAACAATCCATTTCAAACAATTCAAAGTGATTGATTTATAAAGGTTTTTAGATACTGCACAAGATACAATCACAAATACAGGATACCATGCCTTTAGAAATACGGCCCATAGTTTTTGGTGTTGGTTAAACACGTCTACCTAAAAAATTATAACAGCCCTTAGTCTATTTTGTCATAAAAAATTGGAGGGCTGCTAGGGGGTCTGGTACCAGGAGCAGTTTGCCTCGGTGCTGCTTCCCTTTTAAATAGATGTCAATGGTGGCGTGCTCTGATCACTGCTATGACTTCTATTAGATGGGATCGCCACAAACCTGAGCAGGATTTTTTCAACCAAAATGGGCGTGGCAGCCCTGTTGTATACAAACATTACCTAAGTCTAATCTGCAGCATTATGCACCTCAGCCCACCCCACTATTCAATCATGATGTCACAGCCAATGCATGGCATGCTTGTCCAGCTCCAGACAAAGCGGCAACATCAGGAAGACAGCATACGTGTACAGTTACCTGAATGTTTAATAAAGGTTAAAAATGACGCATTAGTATTGTATATACAAGAGAATAAGCAGGTTATATTTTTAGGGTGGTACATGCCCTTTAAAATGTTTGTAAGAAAAAATGCGCTAGCAATATAAAAGCGTGCGTGTGTACCCATATAATACATAGATAGACGTGCTTATACCCCTTAAACGTGAGAAGAAGAAAGATGGTACCTGCTCCATAGAGTTATACAATTATGACATGTCATGTAGTCACTACTATAAAATTAGTGTTCATAACTAGAAAAATCACGGGATGGGAAAAAATTAATAAGATTAACCAAAAGCTGCTGAATAATTAAACACTGCAGATGTGCTGACTGAACAATAGAGGGTGCCATTATACATAAAATGTAATATTTGTTTTTGCAAGTTATATACTGTTTACTGTGTACAAGTGGGATATGAAAAGACCAGACATCTTGGATATAAATTAATACCTTTAATGGCTACACCCAAAATTACTGAAAATGCAAGCTTTTGAAGAACTTAAGCTTCTTCAGGCATGATACAATACTAAATCTTGTGAAGCACAATATTTATACAGTGGGAAGTGCAGGATTTTCATGGGGGGGATTACTCTAATGGGTTACACTAAACAAGCCCAGTAGAAAGTCCATTGAAAAGTTTAGAGAGTAAAAAGACAGATTGCAAAAACTCTGTAAAATATATAGTAATACCGTCCTTTATTATAATTATTTTGGGACACAATTTGAAAACATTTTAAAATACTAGTAATCTCACACCGGTCAAACACAATATAATGCAATGCTATAGACAGTAGTTAACTGTATAAAGCAAATGCAAAAAAAGGTTTATACTTTTAACAGTCTGGTGAGAGGGGATACAAGCAGAGGGGGGGGGGCCTCACAACGAACGTTGAAGTTTTGACAGTCTGTCTGTTTGCTCTCTTAACATTTCACATTATATTATCCAGACTAGCACTTGTACTAATCTGGTACTTTATTATTTCAGTGCCCCTGATCACTTTTCAGTAGGAAGTTCATGACCAATTACATTCCATATATTCTATTATATATGGATCATATAAATAATATATAATTCTGCTAATTGCCATTGATACATCACAGTTAGCCAACTTTTGAAAAGTTCAGTCCGTTTTCAAAGTTTCGAACTATATGGAAAGTTCAAACAGTTCGAAAACGGACTCAATAAAGTCAATGGGGTCAAACAATTTGAAAAGTTCGAAATGAAATACAATAAATATCAATGGTAACTTAATGTAAATAGCTGTGGGACCTGGGAAAATGGTCTGGGGGGAACATGCTTGATTTTACTCTCACGCTACTTTGAGCTCTCGCGTTCGAACATTTGCTTCAAACAATAAAGCTCTCACTCACAGCTCAATAACAATGTAACAATCTATGAACAGTCAATGTAACAAAAACTATGTAACAATCTATGTAACACATCTATGGGCACCAGAAGTTCCCAGGTTAGTACACGGGATCAAAAACTGTAGGCCCTCCCCCTAGATCTTACCTATCCACTGGGAACGACGACTTCTAAAGGCCGGTTCCGCACACACCCACCTTCACTCCACATTTTAAACCAATGGGAATATGCTCTCCTTGCAGAGCATGCCTTCTCATTGACCAGTGGCAGGTTAGCCCTGCAAGCAGCTCAAAAAGCCAGTATGACTCAGTGTGGCCAATGTGTAGGGTAGCTTCTAACGCTTTTGGCACCTGAGTGCTGTGAAACCCTCCCACCCTCAGTTCAGCCACTGTTAGTTCAGCCCTTTCAGCTCAGCAGACACTGTTAGTTCGCCTTCAGCTCAGCAGAACTGTTAGTTCAGCCCTTTCAGCGCAGCAGACACTGTTTGGCTATGGTCAGGCTCCAGCTCAGCAGACACTTTAGGTCAGGGCTCAGCTCAGCAGACACTGTTAGGTCAGGCCTCCAATTTAGCAGACACTGTTAGGTTAGTCGACAGTTTTAGCAGACACTGTTACGTCAACCTCTAGTTCAGCAAAACAGTGTTGGTCATCCCTCCAGTTCACTAGCCAGTGTTAGGTCAGCCCTCCAGTTCACATAGCCAGTGTTGGGTCAGCCTCCAGTTCACCAGTCATTGTGACTACAGTGACGATGAACACGGAGAGTGACCTAGGCGAGTGGTGGATTGGTGGTCTGATCTAGCAGTGGTGGTGAACTAGAGGCTGACCTAACATTGGGTAGCATATATATGCCACTGTGGGAGGCAATGTGGCATATAATGTGGTCACTGGGAAGCTCAAGTGTTATCAATACCATGAAATGAGAAAGAGCATTTGGAAAAAAAACATCTGCAATACATGAAAATAATATGAGACAAAATGGTGGTTTATAAAACAAGATGGCTGCTATTAGGCTAATTTATTATAGTGATTATATAAAAAACCTAACAAATGTAATATTAATCACAGTAATGTGCTATGCACAAAAGTAATTATTCCAGGTAGGCTACCGGCTAAGTTCCATAAAACGTTCAATCTTTATTCATCTTTTAAAAACATCGAGCAGCTCGGTACACAGGATTCAAAGAGCGCGCCAAATCTCCTGCCTAAAGTGTTTCATGGCCATACTCGCCACTTCCTCAGGCCTAGGCAGAGTTTGGCGCTCTCTTGGAATCCTGTGTACTGAGCTGCTCGTGTTTTTAAAAGATTGAATAAAGATTGGCGTTTTATGGAACTTAACCAGTAGCCTACCTGGAATAATTACTATTGTGCATGGAACTGTTTGCTGAGGAGACAGATCTTTGTGTCTAGGCACCGGGCTGGAGAGGGTGTGCAGTGGGCTCTGGGACGCAGGTACTACAAGCTTTCTTCACAGTAATGTGCTGTTTATTATATACTGGATCTGAGCTCAACATCGCAATGTTGCCTGAAAGAGTGAAATTGAGGCTAAAAATAGAGAAAGTCAGCTGAATCAAACAGGGTCTGCTAATAGACTCCTTATGTATTCACCACCCAAACAAATGAGGCTGTCTGTTCTAAATTTTTAATAATAATTTATTTTGCCATTTTTAATTACTTATTTGAGACCCGCAACTTCTTTTGTGTATATTTATTTTAGCGTTTATTAAAATGACACAACCAAAAAATAATAAAATAATAAGTGCCTGTTGCTAATTCAGTATACAATAAAATCCCTACATGGATATTTTGTAGATATTGCCTTCGGTCAAGCTGAAAAAAGAGAATAAACGCTTCAGTACAGCATTGGTATATACAATCTCAGTCAAGGATGGTCCCGAAAAAAAGAAGATCCAATAGCATGACAGTTATGGCACAAATTATAAGTAAATAAACTTTCAAAGGTGCAAACTAGGGATGTAATAACACAGCTACCACAGTGGTCCAAATCTGTTGCCTTATGTCAGCTAATTTAAAGGGCATGTCCACCCCAAAAATCAACTTTTAGGATAGGGAGGTACACCCTCAACCGCCGATATATTTCTTTAAAAAAATATTTAGATCACTACTTACAGCCCTTACACTCCCACGGCATCTCCTCCTGGCTCCCTGTTTGGAGGGACTGGACGGCAGCCAATCACAGACGCGACTGCTTTCAATGGAGACACCATGGGAGAGAAGGGCTGTAAGTATCAATCGAAACATTTCGGCGGTTGGATTTGGGCAGGGAGTACCTACCTTATCCAAAAGCTTTTCATGCTAGTGATGTCCTGCCGCAGATGATGGACCTGGATGGGGGGTGGGGGGGGAGGGGGAGGGCTCCCCTGCCCATGCCTCAGACCTGTTGAGAAGATACAGGCACCGGATGAATTACTGACAGCCTCTGCCCTTCACTTTCCTGGACTTTTCCTTTCCACTTTCCTGAGTGAACCATTTGGAGCAGAGATATGAGGAAAGTTTTTTTTAAACTTCACAGTTGGGCCAGTATGGGGTTAAATTTTAGTTTGGTGGTGGACATGCCCTTAAAGGAAAATCAATCATAAAAAAAAAAAATAATGAGTAGAAAAATATTTACCTCCGCATCCTTCTCAACGTGGAAGTTTCCACTCAGGTACCCTTCCTTCCTCTCTGAGCTCCCTTTAGGACTAAGACCACACTTAACGCATGCAGATGCGCACGCGCAAGTGTGGGCAATTTGTGCGCATTGTTGTCTGCTTGTGCTGCAATCCCTGTTATACTCTGTTATCGGAGCACATCGACGAATCACACAAAAATGGTGATTGTATGCACTTCGATATACGGATCACAGCACACGGACACCAGCACTTTAGTGTGGCTAGACCAATGCGGATCTTGCATTCAGGGCACGGCCACACTGCACCGCAAAGCACGCGATTCAGTTGCGATTCCGGCGTGCGTTGCCGCATGTAATTCTCCTTTTAAATTACAAAATCGCATGCATGCGCATAAAATGGCTACACATGCGACTGCGCGCATTGGTCATTGGTGCGGCATCGCACCCGAAAATGCGCTTTATATTCCTATATTCGGAAAAAACGCATGCACAAAACACAGAAAATCATGCACGTGTGGCCTAGCCCTTAGAAGACTAGTGTGGCCCAGCCTAAGTTCTGTTTTTTTTCGCTGAAGCTGCCGTTCCCCTTACCCTGCCAGTACTTTTGACTTATTTAAATTTCTGCACATGCGTAAGTTTAACGCCACATCTTAAACCCTATGATGAAAAAATCATCAATATTCAAATCACAGAAAAACACTGGGAGGGTACAGAGCTACATTGAGATTCACTGATTTGCACATTCCTAGGAGCGAAGGTCTTACCTGTCAGCTTCTTATTAATGAATGAAAGTGTATCTTCTTAAAGGGCATGTTCACCTTAAACAAAAAAACTGGTCAATTCTCAGTTACCTGCCCCCAACCCAACTGATATATTTTGCACTTTATACCTACATGATGTGAACAGCTCTGTGCAGTGTATTCCTTAATCGTATACCAAGCTATTTAAAGGGACACGGTTGCTAGATTAGGGGAACCTATTAAAAACACATGTAGCAAGGCCTTGTATACATATCTATAGGCCATATTACCAATTAAAAGCTAGGCCATCCTGGTGATGTTGATTCTATGTGCTTCGGATGCATTTTGAGATCCGTTTGCATTCAGTGCATCGCAAATTTTGCAGACCACACTTATGCGCTGTGTCTCTAACACGTATCTGAGCACATGCGATCAACATTTTTTGCGATAAAAGAAATTTGGGGATATTGCAATTGTAGTGCAGTTGTGCTTTTCACACAAATCACCATTATTTTAGGTGGCCAGGAGCCTAAAGGAGTACTGTTCTATAAAATTGATGCAGCAGGAGGGCTAACATGAGAAGGTTGCATTTAAAATAATACACTCTTTCTACCATCCATCTGGGTTGGCAGATTATTTGGTCTAGTAGGACAACTTAGTGCTAGGTACCCTTATGTATTCGGAGTATTTGTGCTCCATAATGTTTCCGATTCGCATTGCCATAAATGCTTTTGGAGTATTCCCACTATGCCTTTAATGATCAGTTTTAACCAATCATTAATTCCGATTGAATTAACAATCACTATTGTAAATTAACAATAATGATCTAAATCTACGATAAGTATTGTTAGATTATCGATTGTTATAGAAGACCGTTGCGGTAGTTTACTACCGCATGGTATCTAGGACCAAATGTTCATTAATTAACGAATGTATAGCATAAAAATTACGACCACGCTGTACTTTATGGCCGCTGTCGTACATTTTCAATAACTCGTGGTATCGCTAAATTGCAATACCGCAGCGTTATAAATATGTCTTTACTGTAGTCTTATTTTAAATTTAGTGATCACTATGACATCAGCAGACATTTTTGCCGAAATGTGGAATCTGACCATAAAAAGCATTGCACTTTGTTCAAATAATTATTCTACGTCTTTAAATAGCTTTTAAAAATTTAGTGTGTCACTAGACATCCCATGACATAATAATTTTGCTCTGTTTTAAATTCTACTCACTTTCTACTCTTTCACTTTTTTATCTTCTTCTTCTATATCATTTGATAACTTTCAAAAGTCTATGGGTTCAGTTTTTTAGTGATATCACTATGACATCAGCATGACATAATAATTTTGCTCAGTTTTGAACTTTTAATCCAAAATCATTAATAGCTTTAAAAGTCTCAGGGTTCATTTTGTGATGTCACTATGACATCAGGATGGACATTCATAATGTTGCTTCCTTTGCATTGAAACCCATAGTTGCACTTTGTGCAAATTCTTTCTGTATCATTTAAAAGCTTTTGTTAGTGTCAATTTTTAGTGATCTCTATGACACCAGCATGACATCATAAATTTGTCCCTAAAAATGCATTGCACTTTGTGCATCTTTAATTCTAATTCATTAATAGCCTTAAATGTGTAGGTTTAAAGGAATCGCTCGCTCTCCACTGCGTAGTCTGACTCTGTCTTCATGCGCATCGCATTTTGGCATGCACATAGACTGTTAAGTCCATTGGGACCTGTCAAATGAAGCGCAGGAGGAGGAACGAGCGATGGTAAGTTCCTTTCCTCTCATCTGCTCCTGAGGTTTTATGAAGAAGGGAGGTAAGACACAGCTCCTTATCTTATGTTCTTCAATAAAACTAAATTTAAAAAGGGGGTTTTACCAGTGCAAAATACCCTTAATAATTTTGAAAGACTCAGCGTTCAATCTTTAGTGATGGCACTATGACATCAGCATAACGGATTTTGCTAATTTTTTCAATTCTGTAGCTCAAAAAATTGCATCTTTTTGTTTTTATTCTATATATTTGATAGCTTTTAAAAGTCTCAAGGGTCGTTTTAGTGAGAGTCACTAAATCTTATTCTGTACAATTAATAGCTTTTGTCAGTGTTATTTTTAGTGGTCTCTATCCATCAGCAGTGACATCATAAATTCTCTGAAAGTTGGATTCTGACCCTAAATGCGATTGTATTTTGTGCATCTTCTAATTCTAAATCATTAATACCTTTCAAAGTATCTGGGTTTTAATATTTAGTGATACCTTTTTGAACATCATAATTTTGCATTTAAACCCCTAAAATGCACTTTGTACAACTTCTTTTTCTATATATTACATTAGTTAAAAAGATTTGGTCACCATGACAAATTTTGTTCCCTTATAGTTCCGGCCCTAAAAAACACTGCATTTCTGCTACTAATATACTTATTCTATATCATGTAAGAGCTTTTAAAACTCTCTGAGTTTGTTTTGTGATGTCATAATGACAGCAGTAGGGAAATTTATTTCCCTTGTTAGGTTCTGACCCTAAAATGTACTTTTAGTGATGTCACTATGACATCAGTATGACATAATCTTTTTTCTTTGTTTCTGATTCTGATCCTAAAAAACAAGTACATTGTGCGACTTCTTATCTATCTTTTAAAAGCTTTCAGGTTCAATCTTTAGTGATGGCACTCTTTTTGTTTTCTTATCTATATCAATTGGTAACTTTCAAAAGTCTCAGGGTTTAGTTTGTTAGTGATTCACTATGCCATCTGCATGAAATAATAATTTGCTCAATTTTGGAATTCTAACCAAACATGAAATGCACTTGGTGCAGTCTTCTATTATCATTTAACAGCCTCAGGGTTTGATTTTTAGTATGTCTGTATGACATAACAATGAAATCATAATTTGCTTCCTTTAGCATTTTACCAATAGATGCACTTTGTGCAAATTCTAATTCTATACATTAAATACCTTTTGTCAGTGTCATATTTTAAGTGGTCACTATGACACCAGCATGACATTATAACATTCTCTGAAATTTGCAGGGAGATTCAATAAAAGTTCTAATGTTAAAAATGGTGCTATTTGCCACAACCAATCAGATGTTAGCTTTCAAATGTTAAATAATATCGGATTGGTTGGGGCAAAATTAGCACCATTTTAAATGATAAGAACTTTTATTGTATATCGCTGTTGGATTTTACCCTAAAAAACATTAACACTTTGTGTGACTTTTTATTCTAAATCTGTTAATATATTTTTAATGTAATCAGTATGTGATCAAAATGTTGCTCTTTTTAAATTCTGACCCTAAAATGCATTACATTTGTTGGACTTTTTATTCTATGTAATTTAATATCTTAAAAGTGTCAGTGTTAATTTATTAGTGATGTTTTGTGACATCAGCATGATGTTTAAATGGGATTAAACCCCAGTGAGACTTTAGCTGGCATTAAATAGTCACGGTAAAGTATCGTAATCCCATAGAATAACTTCCGACATTGCGCTGGTGTCTTTTGGATACCCCACAGCCGTCGCAAACAATGGGTTAAATTGCAAATGTGATCGAAGCATGTGTGACCTAGCCCTAACAGCTTTCCTAGTAGCACTCATGAACAGTAATCAGCTGATGCATTGTGCTGTGCTCTGATGATTGGCTGGGAGACACTGGCAGGTGGAGACTCTGGGGTCAACTTTAACATGCAGCTTCGCATAGGGGGTAGGGATACTAAAACAAGGTTACCCAGTTAACAAGTGCAGAAGGAGTTTGGTGTCCATGACCATAGGAAGAGGCAACAACACAAAGCAGCAGTGGCATCATAGTTAGCCAGTACCCTGAAATATATTACAAATGATTTCTACATAAGGGCTCAGAGGTAAGAGACACATTATTTGTCTGCTGATAGCTTTACGTAATGAAACTTTAAAAGGTACTTACCAAACAACTTTGCTTACTGCATTCCAAATTTACAAGTTTTAAATGCTGCTACTCTCATATCTGTGTCTGTCTACATCATTTAGAAATATATAATTTCTGTCTAAATACACCATGGCCCCTCATTGACAGTGTCTAAAGGTAGTGCCCGGCACTCAGAAACTTCTAGCGGCCCCAGTTGCAGGCATTGCATATCAGACCTCTGTGTTTCCCTACCATGAGCCCCTATTGTGGCTGGGATTTAATGTCTGTTTTAAAGGAGAATAAAAGACTTAAGGTGGCCATACACATGCACATGGTATCTGTCGACACATTGCCTTGGGAACCGCCACACATGGAAACGACCTATCCCCATACGCAGTATGGAGATCAGGTCGTATGGCCATAATGAAACGATTGTATGGCTCCCTTTGCTAAAGTAAAGGGAGACGAAACGACTGATGGAAATTTTCAGTCTTTCCGACCGACGGACGACGGTCATTCGTTGGCACTACGGTCGGCCGGAAAACCCCCTTACACTTGAACGATAATGGGTAAATCCCGTTATCGTTCAGGACCTGGCTTGCATTCTCCCCTCTCACTAGTGTCTGACACCATGATATATAGACATATAGAGACAGAAATAAGACGAGACAGACAGATATTCAGAGATATACAGATGAAATAGATAGACAGACAGAGCATGGATAGATAGAAAGAGATATATATACAGACATATAGACAGACAGACAGACAGACAGACAGACAGACAGACAGGAGACCAATATGATTAATCAGCTCATATATTTGGGGTTGATTACTGTAATAAGTTTTTGACATATTTGGCAGATCCTAGAGGTCACTGGGGACACAAATTAGCATACCTAGTTTGAGTGACAGTTCTTTCCCTGACATGCTGATTATTTAAAATGAAGATTTCTTAGAATCTACTGCTTGGATATCCAAATCTGAAAAATGGTGTTGGTAGTAGTGGACCTTACACTATCTAAAGGTATGATTTTTGAAAATTCGATTTTTGAAATATAGTAACAACTACATTTTCTGAAACTACAATTTGAGACAAGTAAAATGATGGTCTCACATATTTATCTGAGCATGGTTTGTCATTAAATTATAATGTTATTGAGTATTCCCATTCCCCCACCATCCCTTACTCACTGCCTTCTTTAGTGTCTGCGACACTTATGGTGTCTGCACAGCCTCACCATGGACACTGCTTGATTACACATCTCCCCCTCCCTCCCCCTGCTGTCTTTCCTCTGCTGATTCTCTTAAATGTTGTAGAAAATGTGCTTTCAGGCAGGCAAAGAAGTCAAGCATGTGTGTACATATTACATCTGTTGTATTCAAATAGATCAATGGACTTGAGGTTAGTTCTTGAAGTGTTTCGCTAGTCATACGACTGGGCTTTCTCATTCAGAATGACTTGTACAGAATCTTGGGATGTACATTATGTAACCTGGAAAATCCCAATTAGCATATCACAGCAGGGTGTTAGGGAGTGCTGATAGTGGCTAACAGTGCCCAGGGTAAGGTGTCAAAACAGCATTGTACAGGCAGACAGTTGGTAACGACCCCCCACTCTTTGACATCCTTGACACCTCTCTTGAACCAGTCACGTTCCTTTGCCAATTGAACATTACAATCTTCTGTGCTGGGCCATACGTTGATTAGTTGCTGTTTAGTCTCCCCACATCAAAATCAGAGCATTTTCACTGTACGCACTGCGTATATGATGTCGCTTTTCTTGTGTTTCGGTATTGGGTCTTCGGATGTACCAATTGCTGCTGTGTGTTTGGTTTAAAGCAGACAGGATACGGTGTTTTTTGACAATTCTTCTTAATTTCTCGGAGACCCTGCTTCATATGGGATGACCATGTTCTTACTCCTGTCTTGCTTTCCCCTTCAGTGTTGATATTGTGGTCTTTTTCTTTCCTTTCCTTCTTTTGACAAAAGGCCAGTCTGGATATCCACAAGTTTTAAGGGCTCCTCTGAGATGTTAATTTCTTTAGCCTTCGCCTCTGTGCTAGTGGGGGTGTTCTCTGCTCTGTGTTGCATGGTTACTGATGCACCCAGTGTGATCTAAAGGGTGGTGGAAGTCAAACATCAAATACTGATTGACTAATAAACTTCAAGTCCAGTTGATTCTAATTGAATACAACGATATAACATGACCTGGAGATGAATGAAAACCTTCACAGCATATTACATATTTATATTTCTGCTTCTGGAGTGACAGGTCTTTCCCTGTAAATCTGTGAAATTGATTTTCTCAGAATCTACTGCTCAGATTTGAAATCTGGAAAAGTTTTGGAAAAGTGGAATATGCTGCTGTATCTAAAGGTACTATTGAAAATTCAGTAAAGATACCCTTTAAAGTACCATTATTTTACAAATGTTTCTGTGTCACCACTGTAAGCACTGGAAAAGGTAACAGAGTAGCACATTAGATCTCCTAGCTTGCTGGGGGGCTCAGTGAGTAAGTTGTAGAACTATTTTAATAATTCCACATTGGAAGATCATTGTATGAAAAAACAACTAATTTAAGTGGGTAAAAAAGTTAAAAAAAACTTTTCATATAAATGCAGAGCACACCCCCCCCAAACCCCAGTTTAAATTATAAAGAAATGCCAAAGATGCCCCTGAAGGGACTTCCTTACCTGCCCGGTCCTTGCTGCCCCTGCTCCGTTTCGAGCAAAACAGGAACAGAGAGCCTCTGGGCTAACAGCTCTCTCTACTTCCTGGTTGCGTCTGTCAGGTAATTGCTGTGACATCACACCTTAACTGACAGTCCAACCACAAAGTAGAGGGGTATCAGCCGCAGAGCAGAGGAGGAGTGGGAGGACCGGGTCAGGTAGTCCATTACAAGTCCATTATAAGTCAGGTAAGTGTCAAACATGCATCTTTTGCATTTCTTATAATGCGAAATAGGGTTGGGGAAGTGCCTGAATTTATATAAAAGCTTTATTGGCTGGACGTGCCCTTAAGGGTTTTTTTGTCCATTTTGGATTTTTTTTATCTGGATAAAATATTTATTTTTTTGAGCTAACTCTAAATGTAGACTTTAAAGATTTTGTTTCAAATTAGTGTTTTTGAGGTTTAGAACAAATGAGAATTTTAGGGGGAGTACAAAATAGAAAGTAACGTGGAAACCCAAAATGCGGACTTTAAGTACAAACACAAAAAATTATTTTTTAATGGAGGAAAATTTAAAAAATCGTAACCATTAACCACATAAATGAGTAAACAGGAGTTTAATCTTTGTTTAGGTTAATCTGCCCGATATTAACCACAGCTATTGGTCAAGTACAGGTCTGTAGAGTTGCTCATAAAGCACCATTTAAAATAGAACAAAATACAAAATTGGAGTGCAATGTTAGATCCAGAGTGTGTAACTACCACTGTACCTGAGGGTCCCTAACTACTTTCACAGTACAGCCCCAGGCAACTGGTGTTGATGAAGCAGGGAAGGTGGTCCTATATAGTTTGCTGGGGTCTTATGGTTTCTAGTTACGTTACTGTAAAGACCAATTACTCCAGGGTCTATAGGAGTGCCCTATTTTAAAGTCCTCCATTTTTAGGGAAAGGCGCAAAATTTAAGCAATGCAATCTATTTTCAAATTACATCTGCTTTACATGAAAAGGGCAACGCCATGTACATGCCCCACATCTACGCTGCTTTTTGACAATGCACGTAAATGAAGAACAGAGGTGCTTACTGCATTGTTGAGAGCAATGTATCTTTTCAGCAGCCAGCCATGAAAAAGGGTAAAAGCAATAAAGCTGCAGAGGGATCAAAAAAGAACCAAAGTAACTAATCTTCCAACTGGTTACACTGTCACCGCCTATGTACAAGAGAGAAGAAAAGCAGCCTTGTATCTGCAGTGGTTGCCTCCCGCACTGCTATTGTAGAAGTACAGTATATAGTTTTTGCTGGGTGCTGCATAGTGCACTGCTACACATACAATGCCGACTGAATGCCTATACACTTACCGACATTCGGCCGAACGAAACTGCAGTTTGTACACCATCTTGCGTTGCAGGTCGGTCCCACGATTGCATGCATGTACGAAACTTAAGAAAGAAAAATAAGTGGTAATAGAGACATATAATGTTAGGTGGGCCCCTAAACTTGTTCTGGTGGGCCCCTGGTCACAGATTTCCTGGTGGGCTCCAGCAGTTATGTGCATGTTGCCAATGCCTCCCTTTACATTATGAGTGGGTAACTGTTACTGCCAAAACAAGACAGTAGAACAGGAGCTGGAATAGAAAGTGATAACGTGATACATATTTCCCTACCACAAAGCTCCTTCGTTTTCTGACTTCTGCAGATTTGTGTAGTTTTGTGTCTATTGGTGTGATAAATGTGAATGAGGGTTTGGTGAAAGAGGATCGTTAGAAAGGGGAATCTGGGTGCCTAGGGTAGCAAATGTATCTTAAATGCTGTCAAAGAACATGAAAAAAGTAAGAACATTTGCTTTCAAATGACCATCTATTTCTTCTACCTGAAGATCATAAATGGCCTTATTGACATGTTGTGACACCAGCTCCTTTAGAAGGAAAGGTTATGGTCTCCCATTAGCTTTTTCTTGGGGGTCTGGGGGTCTCTCATTAGCTGGGAGGGGGGTTCTTTAATTCCCTGTGGCATCTCAGTATGGTGTTCTGCCAATAACCTCCAATCCTTCCAAACTGCAGTCAACGTAAAATTACCTTTAAAACAGTATGTGCCATTGATTTGGTTTTGGTATATTTCTAAATGTTTAAAATTATTTGGTTTGTATGTTTATATAAGGATACATCTAGAAGGATAAGATTCGTATTACTAATGTATAACATTGAATTTGCCAACTCAGCCAATTTACCTTGCTTTGCAGTTTTTTATATGCAGACAGAGGCATACAATACAGCAATCATTGCTTCCTGTAATTCAATAGATCACTGAAAGCAAAGAAAAGTTAAATACTGAACACAATGATCTAAGGGGGAGATACGAAGAGCTGCAATCTACCGTCCCCCCAGTAGTAATTACATTGCACCTCTTGTTGCATTCTGCACTAAACGGTCATTCGTATTGTACTTAAAGGCCCACTGGACCCCCCAATTAACTTTCCACTCTGAATTATATACTGAATGGGACGTAGGAGTGATATTCCCACCTACTAATTGTGTTATTAAAGAGGTTATAGCTTTAAAAACCTACTGTAACCACTCGTGGCTCTTTAGTCTGCAGCCTGAATTCAATAAAAAATACTGTTACATAGTGAGGGGGCATAGCCAAAATTTAGTGGCTCTCCTCTTGCTCTCTTAAGAGGGAGAGCCTCTTGCTTTAGCTATTGGTAGCGTCATAGATAAACGGAACGCAAAACCATAAAACTAGCTATAGCAATTAGGAAACTTAATCACCCATATTGTCTTGTTAAGGTGGTTTCTCATTGAATTTCAGCTGCAGTGGGCAGCATACATAACTATTTCAAGTTTAGAAGCCTACCTTCTAGTGGTTTGTTACCACAAGGACGTAATGTCAAAATAGAAACTCAGAATGTGCAGAAAATAATGTCAAATGTCACCACAGGGAAAGTTTCAGTATTTTGTTTTTCACTGCATAGTTAACCTCAGACACTTCTAATGTTGTGTTTCTGTTTCCAATGGGGTTATGTGTAGGTGTCTCTGCATTTAAAGTTTGGAATTATCAGCATAATGTCTGAGTAAAAATAAAACTTTAAAATCTTTGTTGGTTTTCCACCTACAGAAGAATAATAAAACAGAACAATAATCTTCAATGTCCCCGCTGGTTTTGTTTTGTTGTTGTGTTCAACAAGCTGACACACTAACAGGGATCAATTTTTTATAGCTATAATATATTGAGCACGTTTATTATTTTTAGAGCAAAAGCAATAGTGACCGAGTTGGTCATTTACAGTATATAATCCAGGGTGGATACCATTAGGCACGAGACTTGGCTCACCTGGGTCAATCTCCTCTCACCAAACGAACCCCTTATTAGTCTATTTCTTCTCCAAAAAAGAGAAAGTGGGTGTGGTTTTGGGGGTGTGGTCTGTATTTGGGGGTGGGCTAAGGGCGCTAGGCTCTTTGGGCCTACTGGCTCCTGAAGTGTAAATCGGCCCTGTATATATGTCGCCCATTCTAACAGAGTCCTCTCTTTCTACCAGTATACACTAAGCTCTGTATGTATATTTGAAAGCAGGAGACATCTGGATGTACAACTCCTTCTTTTCTACATGCAGATTGATAAAGTGATACTGTTATTTAAAAATTAAACTGATTTTCATATATTCCATTTTTTTTCTTAATATTATCTAAATGAAGCTTTAAAACACTAAAACAAACTATGGCGTATGGATATGTTTTTGGTTTCTTCTAATAAATCAAATTATGCATGACTTTTAGGGCTAGGCCCTACTGGGGCATTTTGCCCTCTGTCCACGCTTTGTGATCCGCAATGATATTGTATTTTTAAGGAACACTAAACTCACAGTGGGGCCTGCTTTCTGTGATAACATTAAAGGAACACTATATCAGGAAATCAGGATTTTAAAGTACATAGAATCCGTTTATATCACAGGGAGGTGAGGACGCTTACTCCCACCTCCTTGTGAATAATAGGGTGCTCAGGGGACACGGAACTCTTACTGCGCTCCACTCGCAGCTGCTTTTGCACTGACAGCCGCGTGCCCAAACCGCGCCTATCTTGTATCTCTTGGTCGGGCAGCGCAGCTGCTGCAGTGCAGAGCAGCTGCGAGTGGAGCTGCGGGTAAGGTAAGTCCAGTCTCCCCTGAGCTTCTATTATCACAGGGAGGTGGGGATAAGCCTCCTCACCTCCCTGTGAATAATAGAAACGGATTCTATGTACTTTAAAATCCTGATTTCCTGATATTAGGTTTTAATGTTAATCACAGAAAGCAGGCCCCACTGTGTGAGCTATGATCCATTGCATTTTTTAAAGGGTATGTCCAGCAAAAAGTTAGTATGTTTCTAACTGATTTACTGAAGAACAGGAGGTAAATGCAATATCTCTTACCTCCCCAATGCGTCCTCCACTCCTCGCACTGTGCGCATGCGTGACAATGCAAAAGACTGGAGATGCATTGGAGGCGTCTGGGATTCGGCGCTGGAGCGGGTCCGCGGGTAAGTGTCTCCTCCTCTTCTGGAAGATTTACTGAAGAATGGGAGGTAAGAGATAGTGCATTACCTCCTGTTTTTCAGTAAATATTTAGAAACATACTTACTTTTGCTGGACATACCCTTTAACACACATGATTACCATTTTTTGTCAGTTTTTGCCAAAATTGCATTTCATACAAGTATATTGATCCACACAAAAAAGCAGACACAAGAGGACACAAATCAATAGGACATGTGATTTACCCATAAGCCCCTAGGAAATACAACACACCTAAAAGCAGTTACAAGCAGACACAAGAGGATGGCAAAAGTGCACAAAAACGCAAGCACTCATTTATTTAATATCTCTAGTTTTCTATGTGATCTCTCTAATCGAAAAATATGACATAACGGTACAAGCAGAATTATAGATCCGTTATTCTGATTTGCTTTTGAATGTACATTTGGATCTTACGTCTCCCAAGAAGGACAATAAAATACTAAAGCAATAGGGACAATATCAATAATTCATATTTGACCCAGTAAATAATAATATAGAGTACTATACTATTGTACAAATGCAAACCGTAATATACATTTTATTGAGCTTTTGATCTTTATGCCTGCAAACGGAACAATTCTCTTTAAATTGTTAGTATTAGAAAAAATAAAAACTGATTTGCAATTATTCTTCTCATTATTGTTGTAGCCTGATAAAATAAAAAAATCCCATCTTGTATTCAGCACCAGGCCATGTGCCAGAATATCAGATCATGATGCTCCCTGTAAACGGAAGCTGCCACCTTGCTGTATCTCCATGACTACAGAACCGTAGAGTGGATGGCAGGAAGGCAGCTGCACAGAAAATGAGCTAAAAAGAAACAGTAATTTAACTCTGCAACCACTGCTTTACTTACTCTAGACTGGGCTTACTTCCCAACTGAGTTCTTGTCTTAATTTCCATGGTATGATCCATGAAGTCGACATTCCTAAGAGCTAGGCCACATAAGTGTGATCCGATTGCGCTTTAAAAAGTGGACACTAGTGTGTCGAATTGATGTAGCCACAGTAGTGCGCTGGCATGTGTTGCCACGTGCTCTGTGTGCAATACATATTTTTTGGTGCAATCGCATGCGCACGGCAATTCTTAAAAATGTTGCCGTGCGTTGTGTGCCCGTCTCTTAAAGTTACAACACTTTACTTCAATAAGGACCTCCTATGAAGAGGGAAAAACTAAAACACAAATCCCTGGGGCCCCCACCTGCTGGGTTCTATTCCATCTGTGGGCTCTGGAATAAAGAAAAGTTTCACACGTAAAAACTGTAACACAACATAAAAACTGCGATAATTCTGTGTCAAACCATGACAATACTTATTAATTTGGCTCGAAAAGCCAAATTACTGTTCTATTCTATTTCTTCTTCTTCTTTTCTTCTTGTTTTATTCTTCCCACCGTTTGTGAGCTAGAGACATGAAATTCGGTACAGACGTGCGGGGCATATAGGAGAAGTGTGCTACCCCCAAGCCCCCACTGACCTACCTTTCCATTCCCATGGAAGCCATATTTAAAGGGTAACTAAAGTCAAAAAAATTAATTTAGATTTATCGTCAATAAAAGATAGTTTTATGGTTATAAACACAAAAAAGACATACCCCCCTCAACCAGACCCGGTACACACACCTACTAATCTACTTATCCATTACTGTGGCAGCCATATTAAAGGGTAACTAAAGTAAAAAAAAAAAAAAACTAATTTAGATTTATTCTCATAAAAGATCGTTTTATGGTTGTAAACACAAAAAAGACATACCCACTCAACCAGACCCAGGTACACACACCTACTGATCTACTATCCATTACAGTGCAGCCATACTTAAAGGGAACTAAAGTAAAAAAAACTAATTTAGATTTATCCACAATAAAAAAATGTTTTATGGTTGTAAACACAAAAAAGACATACCAATCAACCAGACCCATGTACACACACCTAACTGATCATCTATTACCATTACTGTGGAAGCCATACTTTAAAGGTAACTAAAGTCAAAAAAACAAATTTTGATCAATAATCAAATAACTTTGTTTTTTAACCTTCATCGTGATACAGGTACACACACCTACTGATCTACTTATCCAACTATGGCAGTCCATACGTAAAGGGTAACTAAAGTCAAAAAAACTAATTTTACCAATCATCAAAAAAGTTAGTATTTTATCCCCCAACCTGAATGAATACACACACACCAACTGACCTACCTTTATGCATGTGACATATTTAAAGGGTAAGTAAAAAACAACAATGTCCTCTTCATTGACATTATTGAGTTTTAAAATCTGCAGCACAAACACACAAATTACTTCCAAAATGCAGTCTTTCAAGCCAAATTTAAAGTTTTAACTTAAACTTTCCATTTCTAGTTGCAGGGACATTTCAGTGGCAGTTGTGACCTTAGAAATTTTGATTTCTAAACATCATTTGTTCCACACCAAAACCAGGTTTGTCCCGGTTTTCTTACCAGCGTTACAGGCATAGTGAGTTATTGGGACCTATATCAGGTCTTTATTTCCTTTCTGTGAAATTTTTAGTCTTGACAAAGAGGGTGGGTGAAACTCCCTTTATATGTTTTTCTTGCCTTTTTTGATGCCCATCATTTCAGTTATGGAAAAGGTATACAATGTTATACTAGGTATAGCCCGACAACTGTAAATTCGTCTGAGTTTACAAAGAAGCGCTAGTGATCATGGTTGTGTTTTTAGATAAATAACTACCATAAGATATAACATCGTCTATTATGGGTCTTTGGAAATGTATTGTGTGAGAAATAGAGAGGATTTAATTACCAGTTATATGGATTTCTCAGCTAGAGAAAACAAACTGCACATCTGTAAGGGTAAGGGAAATTGGGGAAAAGGGACCTGTAACCCTTGTAGATAAAGTAAGCAAGGAAATATCTTGTAATATGAGGAATAAGAGGATGGTAGGGGGGCATAGTACAGATGTTCATCGATGTGTACCAATCATTACTCAGTGGAGCCCCGGACCGACCACATTAGGGGAGGGGGAGACATGACCTCGGTGGGACAGGATGACCAGGATTGGCTAGTTTAAATGCAGCTGCCAGGGGATGGCCCAATAAGTTATAAGAAGGGAGGGCAGCAGCACACGGTTACCTTTTCCTGTCGACAACCTGCAGGAGAGGATCATTCCACCCTCCCTTCCCCTTCTTCTCTGGGGGTACATGGTAGGGTAGACTTCATAATGGAAATTGGTCACAGATGCTCGCTAGCAGTGAAGGATGGATTACTAAAGGTTTTACTGGTCCAGTTTCTCAAGGGGAGTAAAGTTCCCCTGTCAGGCATCGAACTCGGCAAGAATAACTATAGGAAAATGTCACAATATTGGGTTGAGTCCCAGCCTAACTCCTAAGGTGGGTGGCCAATGGTTGTGTTGTTATATTACTGCAATTCACTTCTGTAATGGGAGTTCACATGGCACATTTGTGTTAATTTGTAGGCCGAGCCAGGTTAGCTGGCTGGCTGGCATCAAGCTTAACTGGAAGGGCGGGACTGGCAGGTTGTTCGATAACTGAGTATTTATACTTTATTCTACAAGTAGTCATCAAGTATGTCATATGATTGGTATTTAATGTATTCTTATTTGATTAAACAAAGTTCAATTGTTTTATGTGCAAAAAAGCTGTGGCCAATTATCAAATTTATGTGTCTGTCATATATAAGGAGGGGTAGTAGGGGATAAAAGGGTCGGACGTAAGTTGTAAAAGAAATTGACCCCACCAAGGTCATGTTGAATTAAAGTGGTATATGGTTATATTTTGGCCTTTCCAATGATGCTATTAAGGTGTTGATAATAATCGGAAGTCATATGTCTAGCCCTGTTTGTGCAGTTTTCCTAAACTATTGGCCTTTACTGCAGGTTGCCTTGTATTGGGAGGGTGCAGTCAGTCGGTTTGGAACGGTTCACTTATCATCAAACAAATGAATGCATTATCAGTAGCAGAAGGAAAGTGATTGGTTCCACTAAAAAATTTGCAGTAAGGATATTGGGACCATTTTAATAAATGGTGCAAAAGTTGCCTGAGATATTAATCTAAAGTAATCTATCAGATAGCTAAAATAACCATACACCATACTGTATGAATGTCGGATATTCTTCTGTACAATATATTCTTTATCAGGGCTGGATTACACCTGCACGCCCCCAAAAACCTGGTGCCCTTAGCCCCACCCTTAAACACAGACTACACCCCTAAACCACACCCATTTCACCTTTTTGGGGAAAGAAATAGATTTAAAGGGGTTGGATTGGTGGGAGGAGATGACAGCCAACCCTCCAACCTCAGGCACCCCTAGGCACGTTCCTACTGTGCCTATGGTAAATCCAGCCCTGTTCTTTATTATACAATAATCATACCGAAACCAAGTTGGGCTAATTTGGTCTATTGTAGGTGGATTGTCCCATAAACTACCCAAGCGTATTGGCTCTTTACATCTGATTGGCTGTTTCAGGTAATTACACAAAACTCTATATAATAAGCCCCTATCTGTGTTTCATGTCTGGGGGGTTCTGGTAATGGATAATTGGGGGTCAGGTGTCCTGTAGCTTTCCCCAAAACTCAGTAGGTAACTGTGAGGGACAGAGTCATAATTGCCCTCACCTCTGATTACATTGAGGTCTTTGTCGCTCCGCCTCCCAGTGTAGGGAATTCCCTCCCCCACTACCGCGTTGCTGAACAAAGCACCGGTGGGGGCTATAATCTGGAATGCGGACAGATCAGGCAGTGCAGACAGAAGCAAAGGCTGGACCTTCATCCTGGTTACTGTATACCGGGATCGAGATCACCCCGGTTACTCTGTACAGGAATCAGACATCACCCGGTTACTCTGTACAGGATCAGACATCACCCCGGTTACTCTGTACAGGGATCAGACATCACCCCGGTTACTCTGTACAGGGATCAGACATCACCCCGGTTACTCTGTTCAGGATCAGACATCACCCCGGTTACTCTGTTCGGGATCAGACCATCACCCCCGGTTACTCTGTACAGGGATCAGACATCACCCCGGTTACTCTGTACAGGGATCAGACATCACCCCGGTTACTTGTACCAGGGATCAGACATCACCCCGGTTACTGTACAGGGATCATACATCACCCCGGTTACTCTTGTACAGGGATCAGACATCACCCCCGTTACTCTGTACAGGGATCAGACCATCACCCCCGGTTACTCATATACAGGGATAGACAGATCATCCACCCACCGGTTACTCTGTACAGGGATCAGACATCACCCCGGTTACTCTGTTACAGGGATCAGACATCACCCCGGTTACTCTGTACAGGGATCAGACATCACCCGGTTACTTGTACAGGATCAGACATCACCCCGGTTACTCTGTACAGGGATCAGACATCACCCCGGTTACTCTGTACAGGGATCAGACATCACCCCGGTTACTCTGTACAGGGATCAGACAATCACCCCGGTTACTCTGTACAGGGATCAGACATCACCCCGGTTACTCTGTACAGGGATCAGACACACCCTGGTACTCTGTACAGGGATCAACATCACCCGCTTACTGTATACAGGGATCAGACATCACCCCGGTACTATATACAGGGATCAACATCACACCCGGTTACTCTGTACAGGGATCAGACATCACCCCGGACTCTGTACAGGGATCAGACATCACCCCGGTTTACTGGTACCAGGGATCAGACATATCACCCCGGTTACTCTGTACAGGATCAGACATCACACCGGTTACTCTGTACAGGGATCAGACATCACCCGGTTACTCTGTAAAGGTGATCAGACATCACCCCGGTTACTCTGTACAGGGATCAGACATCACCCGCGTACTCTGTACAGGGATCAGACATCACCCCGCGTTACTCGGTATACAGGGATCAGACATCACCCCGGTTACGGTAACAGGGATCAGAACATCCACCCGGTTACTGTATAAAGGGATCAGACATCACCCCGGTACTCTGTACAGGGATCAGACATCATCACCGGTTACTCTGTACAGGGATCAGACATACACCCGGGTTACTTCTGTACAGGGATCAGAACTCACCCGGTTACTCTGTACAGGGATCAGAATCACCCGGTTACTCTGTACAGGGTCAGACATCACCCAGGTTTACTCTGTACAGGATCAGACATCACCCGCTTATGTATACAGGGATCAGACATTACCCGGTTACTCTGTACAGGATCAGACATCACCCCGGTTACTCTGTTACAGGGATCAGACATCACCCCGGTTACTCGTACAGGGATCAGACATCACCCCCTGTTAATCTGTACAGGGATCAGACATCACCCCGGTTACTTCTGTCAGGATCAGACATCACCCCGGGTGTTACTTCTGTACAGGGATCAGACATCACCCGGTTACTCTACAGGGAAAGACATCACCCCGGTTATCGTACAGGGGATCAGACATCACCCGGTTATCTGTACAGGGATCAGACATCACCCCCGGTACTCTGTACAGGGATCAGACATCACCCCGGTTACTCTGTACAAGGATCAGACATCACCTGGTTACTACTGAACAGGGATCAGACATCAGGGATCAGACATCACCCTGGTTACATCTGTTACAGGGAATCAGACACACCCTGGTTACTCTGTACAGGGAATCAGACATCACCCTGGTACTCGGCACAGGGAGTCAGACATCACCCTGGTTACTCGGCACAGGGATCAGACATCACCCTGGTACTCTGTACAGGGATCAGACATCACCCTGGTTACTCTGTACAGGGATCAGACATCACCCCCGGTGACTATATACAGGGATCCAGACATCACCCCGGTTACTCTGTACAGGGATCAGACATCACCCGGTTACTCTGTACAGGGATCAGACATCACCCGTTACCTGTACAGGATCGACATTCACCCTGTTACTGTATACAGGGATCAAACATCACCCTGGTTACTCTGAAAGGGATCAGACATCACCCTGTTTACTCTGTACAGGGATCAAACATCACTGGTTTTCCTGTACAGGGATCAAAACATCACCCTGGTTACTCTGTACAGGGATCAGACATCACCCTGCTTACTGTTACAGGGATCAGACATCACCCTGGTACTACTGTACAGGGATCAGACACTCACCCGGTTACTGTATACAGGGATCAGACATCACCCCAGTTATCTGCTACGGGATCAGACATCACCCTGGTTACTCTGTACAGGCGGATCAGGACATCACCCTGGTTACCTGATACAGGGATCAGACATCACCTGGTTACTACTGTACAGGGATCAGACATCACCCCAGTACTCTGTACAGGGATTCAGACATCACCCTGGTACTCTGTACAGGGATCAACACACTGGTTACTACTAGACAGGGATCAGACATACACCTGGTTACTCGTATACAGGGATCAAACATCACCCTGGTTACTCTGTACAGGGATCAAGACATCACCCTGGTTACTCTCTGTACAGGGATCAGACATCACCCTGACTTACTGTATACAGGGGTCAGACATCACTGGTTACACTGTACAGCGGATCAGACATCACCCCGGTTACATATACAGGGATCAGACATCACCCTCAGTTACTCTGTACAGGGATCAGACACACCCTGGTTACTTGTACAGGGATCCAGACCCACCTGGTTACTCTTACAGGGATCAGACATCACCCCTGGTTACTCAGTCAGGGATCAGACATCACCCCTGGTTATTCTTGCACAGGGATCAGACATCAGGGACAGACATCACCCGGTAATCTGTACAGGGATTAGACATCACCCCGGTTACTCTGTACAGGGATCAGACAATCACCCCGGTTAATCGCTGACAGGATCAGACATCACCCCGGTTCTCTGACACAGGGATCAGACATCACCCTGGTTACTCTTGACGGGTGATCAGAATCACCTGTTACTGTATAACAGGGATCAGACATCCCTGGTTACTCTGTACAGGGATCAGACATCACCCCGGTTACCTATATACAGGGATCAGACATCAAACCCTGGTTACGTAATACAGGGATCAAACATCACCCTGGTTACTCTGTACAGGGATCAAACATCACCCTGGTTACTCTGTACAGGGATCAAACATCACCCTGGTTACTCTGTACAGGGATCAGACATCACCCTGCTTACTGTATACAGGGATCAGACATCACCCTGGTTACACTGTACAGGGATCAGACATCACCCCGGTTACTATATACAGGGATCAGACATCACCCCAGTTACTCTGTACAGGGATCAGACATCACCCTGGTTACTCTGTACAGGGATCAGACATCACCCTGGTTACTCTGTACAGGGATCAGACATCACCCTGGTTACTCTGTACAGGGATCAGACATCACCCGTCGTTACTGTACAGGGATCAGACATCACCCCGGTTACTTATACAGGGATCAGACATCACCCGGTTACTCTGTACAGGGATCATACATCACCGTCACCCCGTTACTCTGTAACTAATAACCTGTATAGTAATATAAGTAATAAATAACTAATAATAAACATATATGTCGGCCCACCGTGTGACTGGTACATAAAAGTTTTCCCCCAGTGAGTGTGACTGGTACATATATGTCTAAGCAAGGAAAAAAGGTAGAGGAGCACACTACTAGGGTGAATGCTTCTTTATTAGTGCAAAAAACAACAAACAACGTTTCGGGACTCAAGGCCCCTTCCTCAGGTAGGAGCAACTGACACATACATGTTTTCCCCCAGTAATCACCTAGTGAGTGTAACTGGCAAATACAAGTTTTTCCCCAGTGATTGTGACTGGCAAAAACAAGTTTGCCCCTGTGACTCTGGCTAGACCATACAAGTTTGCCCCAAGTGATTGAGACTGGCACATACAAGTCTACCCCCAGTAAGTGTGAGGGGGGCACATACATGTTTGCTTCCAATGACTGCCAAATACAATTTAACCCCCATTAATGGCACATTAAAGTTTACCCCCAGAGAGTGTGACTGGCACATATATGTCTGCCCACTGTGAGTGTGACTGGCACATAACAGTTTGCGCCTAGTGAGTGTGACTGACACATATATGTCTGCCCACTGTAAGTGTGACTGGCACATAAAACTTTTCCCCCAGTGAGTGTAACTGGTACATACATGTCTGTCCCCAGTGACTGGTACATACATGTTTGCCACCAGTGAGTGTGATTGGCACATGCACGTTACCCCCCAGTGACTCTGACTGGAACATACAAGTTCTCCCCCAATGATTGTGACTCGTACATACATGTCTGCCCCCAGTGAGTTTAACTGGTGGATCACATACATCTTTGCTCCAGAATTCACCAAACTATGGGACATTCGCAACTAGTGTAACACATGGTATTTCCTTGTAGTCAAACTCACATTCCCTTTAACATTAAAAATTAAATATGATCATTTGAGAACTCACAGTTTCCTGAGTCAAAGCAGAGTGTCTTGCCAGCTTCAGTTTCCTCTCCATCTCTGATCAGTCCATATAGAAAATAATCATCACGAGGAAAGTCAAAGTTTTCAAAGTCATATAATGGTAATCCGGAAGGTTGAAATCCTGCAGATTGAAATCCAAGGGTTTGGATAGTTTATATTCCAAACATCTATAATCCAACTAACCCCCCCCCATAAAATAAAATGTCCCCAAAGTATAAATGAAAATACTCCTATAATAAAATGTCCCCAAAAGTATAAAAGACACAGACATAAAATAAAATATCCCACATAGTAGAAATGACAAACACACACACCCATATAACAAAATCTCCCCCATAGTATAAATGACACACACACACACACACACACACACACACTCCCCCATATAATAAAATATCCCACATAGTATAAATGACACACACACACACCATTGTAATAAAATACTCTTTATACAAGTTTGCCCATATGAAGTGTGATTGGTACATACAAGGATTTATTGCCCACGGGCCCTATGTAGAGGGGGGGCCATGCTGCCCACACTTACTCCCCACAGTCCATGCCTATGGGGAGGACTTACTGCCCACAGGCCCTATGTAGAGGGGGGGCATGCTGCCCACACCTACTGCCCACAGTCCATGCTAATGGGGGGACATACTGCCCATGGGCCCTATGTAGAGGGGGGGCATGCTGCCCACACTTACTGCCCACGGTCCATGCGTATGAGGGGGACTTACTGCCCATGGGCCCTATGTAGAGGGGAGGCATGCTGCCCACACTTACTGCCCACGGTCCATGAGTATTGGGGGACTTACTGCCCACGGGCCCTATGTAGAGGGGAGGCATGCTGCCCACAATTACTGCCCATGGTCCATGCATATGGGGGGGACTAACTGCCCACGGGCCCTATGTAGAGGGGAGGCATGCTGCCCACACTTACTGCCCACTGTCCATGCGTATGGGGGGGACTTACTGCCCACAGGCCCTGCAAATGGGGGGGGCTTACTGTCCAAGGGCCCTGCATATAGGGGGGCTACTGCTCAAGGGCCCTGCATATAGGGGGTGTTTACAGGGGTGTCTCTAGGGTTTTTGCCATCTGAGCAAAACTGTATCTGCAGCCTCAACATAATTAATGAAGAATAAAATATTTTGGCCAAAAGATTTGTAAGACCTGCTTACCACGTGAAGGTAGACTATTTCAGCAGGGACCTTACTAACTTTATTAGTCTAACCTAGCCTAACCTAACAAATGCTAGCTAAAGCTAACCTAACCATAGGAAATGCCTTTTTACAACATCTAGCTCAATAAAGAGAAATATGAAAAAAAAAATGTAATCTGAAGCAAAGTATGTTTGATTAAGAAATCCAGGAAAGTCATTTAGTTAAATCTTTTAGTCAAAAGCTTTCAATACTATGAAATAAAAGTAAAGTGCAAACAATTAAAACCTATAAACTATAATAAAACAGTATAACACTATTCTAACTATATCACATTATGCTTATGGGAGGGGCTTACTGCCCACGGGCCCTATGTAGAGGGGGGGCATGCTGCCCACACTTACTGCCCAAAGGTCCATGCGTATGGGGGGGACTTACTGCCCACGGCCATATGTAGAGGGGGGGCATGCTGCCCACACTTACTGCCCACGGTCCATGCTAATGGGGGGGACTTACTTCCTACGGGCCCTATGTAGAGGGGAGGCATGCTGCCCACACTTACTGCCCATGGTCCATGCGTGTGGGGGGGACTTACTGCCCACGGCCCTATGTAGAGGGGGGCATGCTGCCAACAATTACTGCCCACGGTCCATGCATATGGTTGGGGCTTACTGCCCACGGGCCCTATGTAGAGGGAAGGCATGCTGCCCACACTTACTGCCCACGGTCCATGCGTATGGGGGGACTTACTGCCCACGGGCCCTATGTAGAGGGGAGGCATGCTGCCCACACTTACTGCCCACGGTCGATGCGTATGGTGGGGACTTACTGCCCACGGGCCCTGCATATGGGGGGGCTTACTGTCCAAGGGCCCTGCATATGGGGGGGCTACTGCCCAAGGGCCCTGCATATAGGGGGGGGTTTACAAGGGTGTCTCTAGGGTTTTTGCCTTCTGAGCAAAACTGTATCTGCAGCCTCAACATAATTAATGAAGAATAAAATATTTTGCCCAAAAGATTTGTGAGCCCTGCTACCACATCAAGGTAGACTCTTTCAGCAGGGACCTAACTAACCTAACTAGTCTAACCTAGCCTAACCTAACAAATGCTAGCTAAAGCTAACCTAACCATAGGAAATGCCTTTTTACAACATCTGGCTCAATAAAGAGAAATATGGAAAAAAAATTAAATCTGAAGCAAAGTATGTTTGGTTAAGATATCCAGGCAAATTTAATAAGTCATTTAGTTAAATCTTTTAGTCAAAAGCTTTCAACATTATGAAATCGGACTGAAATATCTCATCGTGTGTACCCAGCTTTACAGTGAAGTCCTAAATTCAGCAGGTCAACGTACAGTAACTGGGCATCTGCTACAATCATAAGTGTTTAATTCAGCCTAAAGATAGTGTGAATGAATTCCAGCTCACTGGATAAAGGTGGGCTGTGAGAGCAGATGTCACACCCAGCAAACACTTTAATTCTGAGGTGGGGGGGTTTGCAGGGGTCCTATTTGTTTACATTGTCCCATAATTCATGAAGTAGGATTGTAGTAGGAAGTAGGGATAACGGATAGTTTCTACATGAATGAAATATCCAAGGGAAAGGGAAAAAATCGGAGGTGCGTACTCTAACTTGCAGCAGCCTAATCAATTTATGCCGCAATATATGTAACAGCCTAATTTTCATATGCTGAGTGTATATAGCAAACAGTAATTGCACATATATAATGCTTACTCCATATGGGTTGGTCGTCCGGGGCATAAGCCCCGGGCCCCTCGCTTCAGTGTAGTCCAGACAACTTTATTCTATGCGCACATATCACTTGCACTTATATATGTATATAACACATAAGAGGGTGATTAGGTTCACTCACCGCTACTCTATGTTGGTCCGGTGCAGCCCGCCCAGACCCTTTGCTGGATCTGGCTAAAATTCTTCTCCCTTGATCAGATTCAAAAGTTTGACTCTCAGAATGGACGCCACTGTCCTCTTATGTGTGTCAGTATACCACGATGTATGGGATGCAAATAAATAGCTTTTTAACCGCAAGGTACCAGGTGGCGTCTTCCTTTATTCTCGGGAGTCGCGTCAACTTTTGATTTTGATTGAGTGTATTTCTACTCCCCAATTTCATCATTTCCAGTGTGGCAACATGGGGAACATTGATCTGTGGTTTCTGCCAGGCTTCTATCCTGTTCTTTAAGGAGCATGTCAGTGACTGAGACCTGGGAAGTCTAATGGGAGCAATTTTGCTTGTTGTTCCATTTTGTTCTTATGACTGTACATGTACTGTATGGCTAGTTTTAGGAATAAGTACATTTGTCAATTTTTATTGCTGAATTTAGAAACAAAATGGGATTTTTTATGTGTAATTTTACAAATGGGTCTGGGCATCACGATTTTGGGGTTTGTGGCAAAGCCAAAACATCAGAACGGTACTTTTTAAGTACTACTTAAATGATATTCTCATAGCTTTACTTTCTTATAGACAGATTGGTGTCTATAAAATACGGCCTTCAATTGAACGCAGGGAAATGGATTGAAGAAGACGTACTCTAAGCAGAGCATACATCTGTCAGACAAACAAAGGTACAAACTAGGAAATGATACCAGTGATCTGATCTGTTCACCTCCTGATATATCTGCAGGTTGGTTAGAAGAAGAACCACACGTAAAGGATAGGTGCATGTACTTTTTTCTACAGACCCCTGCTTTGCCTTCAGCCCCAACACAGGCCTCTACAGATAATACTTTATAATTGGTGGCGAAACCTTAAAAATTGTTACTACCAAAATGAAATGGGAGAGGCAAGAAGGAAATGCAGATCAGAAGATTCACAACCTGGTCAGCATAGTAGATGAATACACACAGTCTTTCTTAAGGATTTACATCAAAACTATCATGAACCTTTCTGGATTGGTCTTAATAGTAACATGGTAAGATAACTGAGGACACGGTGGGTATAATGTGCAATCAATTGATATTTTCTAGTTACATTTAGATATATAGCATTGGAGGTGGAATAATCTAGTCCAGCCTTTATAGCATACCTCATGATCCCAGCCTTACAGTAAATCCAGAAGGAGGGGTGGAAACCCAGTATAAAACTGATGCCACATTAGGATGGATGGAAACTCTTGTGAAAAGTGTACCCATTACTGTTAGCTTGCCATTTGATCCATGCAGTGTTTCACAATCAGGATTGCATGCACTCTAAAAATGGATTGCAGATGCAATGTGGCCAGCCAAGGTGAAATGCAGTGCTCTGCGTTTCTCATTTGCAAATGGATCACAAAACGCGATCAGAAACGTGTGAGAAATGGGTTAGTGTGTTCTAGCCCTAAAGGGGAAAATAAATCCTTCCTGACTCCAAATGGCAATTGGTAAGGATCCCTGGATCAAAAAGATTTATTAACAACATTCACAGACAGCCGAATCACTGTAAAGAGGGGATCAGGTCACACTAACCGGTTCAATAGCCATTAGTGTGACTTTATCCTTTATCTTTGCAGAGAGGCTCCTACTCTTCACTCTCTGGGACTTTGAACAGTCACTGCAGGAGAACCATTTGGAGCAGAGGTTTTAGTTTTGGGGGTGGACATGTCCTTTAAAAGTGGTCCACTTCTATTCACTATACTTACCTAGAATCAAATCCCCCAGTTTATGAGCTGGGGATTTTAATAGCATACAATTTGCTTTTCTAAAGTAAATGTCTTTTTTAATGCAGTGCATTTTTGTTTTTTTTAAATCATATTTTAAATGACAATTATTAGTGATTCCGGTCCTAATCTTCCCATTACTTTCATTTCCTTAAAGGGTATCTCCACTCGTTTTTAGAAGTTTTGGGAATCCAGTTCTATTGAAGAAACGGGAGGTAAAGGAGCTGTGCTTACCTTCCGTTCCTCATATAGAACAAAACAGGAAGCCAGGAGAGAAGGTAAGAAACTTACCCGCTCGTTCGCTCCCCCGGCGCGTAGTCTGCACAGGTCCCGACAGACCTTGTCTTCTATGGCATCATGCCGCATAGAAGACAAGGTCCGATCGGGACACCTGTCAGACCAAGCGACAGGGGAGCGAGCGAGGGCGGGTAGATTGTGCGGTCCATAGAGGACCACACGATCGGACGAGGTTTTCCACCATGTCCGATCGTCCTTTCATCCGATTCGGACGAACGGTCGGTCGGACATGGCTGCATTCGGATGCGATAATTTCGGTCCGATCGACCGATACACTGAACTATCGGCCGATCGGACCAAAATATCTCATCGTGTGTACCCAGCTTTAATAATAGGGTTGGTTGGAGTTTATACCTTCTCCTATTTCATATAGTGTTGTAACATTTAATTTGACACCTTTTAACCCATCCCTTTTTTCTGAACTGATACTCATCCCGTGTTTTCAATAGATGGAAATACTTACCAAAACCTGTGATCAGCAGTTCCAATCCAGCCTATCCCCTGCAGGTGTCTGGGACTGGGCCCACGAGAAGTATCGCTTTGCAAGAAGTGGGGGCAGAGTATTTCCAGTAACTAATTGCAGAGTGCCTAACCTGCACACTGAGGGCCATAATAGCGGACTTTTACTTTCTAGCTTGGCTCCTTCATGTAACTGGCCTGCCCTAACCACACCCAAACTCGCCCATTACCTTGCACCACCAGGTTGTCCCCAGTAGACTTGTCTTGAGCAGGCTGCGCTTTGGGCACCTATGATCTACTGAAAATCAAAGGGGTTAAAATAAGTTGTCCTTTAAGTCCTTCGATTAGTTTTAAATATAATGTAGATGCTGGAGGATTTACTAACTATACCGGATTGTGAAAAGCGGGTTTTTCTGTGTCCCAGCCTTCCTATAACAGGTGCAAATATTTTACAGATTGGTAGGATCTTTATACTGCTCCTAACTTGTCCCCCCCATCCTGCAGGGTGTCATTGCAGAGTACAATAAAATAAATGGTGTAAAGGAGGATGATGACACAGACAAGTTTAAAGAAGCAATAGTGAAGTTCCACAAATTGTTTGGGATGCCAGAAGAGGAGAAACTAGTGAACTATTACTCCTGCAGCTACTGGAAAGGCAGGGTACCACGGCAAGGGTGGATGTATCTCAGCATCAACCATTTATGTTTCTACTCTTTTCTGCTGGGGAAAGAAGGTAAACAAGACAAGGGTTTGACTATATATTAAAATCAGCATAAATGTTAACAAATCACATCTAGCGATCTAGTAACAGTCAATTCATGATGTGATCCTAGGTACCTGCGTGGCAGTGTGTTTATGGCACTTTGACAACTTACAAGTTATCTCAATGATTGTAAATAAATGCATTGGACTGCACAAATAAGACTCAACCATGCTTAGTGTCCATTAGTACACATGTACAATAATAAAGACGCCATCCAGTATTTGCCTGTGTATGGCTCCCAAACATTTGATCCTGTGTCTTACTGACCATCTTTGTTGGTTGGAGGATCTGTGGCCTGAAAATAACTTACAGTTGCTTTTGCAGGTTAGTTAAAGGACAGCTAAACATCAAAAATATTAACAGCAAAAGTTATTTGCCTTTGTTGCTTTCCTATGGTGGTTAAGGAAAATTAACAGGTCCTGTACTTTACTATTCATTTTAGCCATGTGCACATTGTCTCTCTTCATTTTGCTGCACTGGGCACAATGCCCGAGGGGAGCCAGAACTTCCACTGATGTAACATAAGCTCTCCAAAGCACAACAAAGGGTTCATATTTTACCCTTTTTTTTTATATTTTAACTTTTGGGGAGTTTAATGCAGCAGTCCTGGGTACAGGATTGTGGCCTTCTCTTTGCTAAAAGTTAATATTTTGGTTTTTAGTTGTCCTTTAACTAGATCAGTTCTGTAGCATTACTTAGTGAGCAGCCAGTGCCAATGAAAGGAGATGGGTAAAGGGTCACTATACTCACTCAAACAAATTTACATTATCTGAAACTACAATTTGAGAGAAGTAAAATGGCTCACGTATGTATCAGTGTTTGCTTTGTCAATAAATTATTAATGTTTAGTGAGTGCTCCTAAATGCACCCACCCGCGCTTACTCACTGCCTCCTTGTAGTGTCTGCGACACTTATAAGTTCTGCACAGCCTCACCATAGACCCTGCTCTGCTTATACATCTCTCCCTCCCTTCTTTTCTCTGCTGATTCTTTAAATTGTTGCAGAAAGTGTTGTGGCAGGCAGCCAAAGATCTTAGTAAGAGTTCATTAATGGGTCACATATTGTAATTTCTGTCCTGTACATGCTGTTATTTCAAATAATGATTTCTCAGAATTTACAGCACAGATTTAAAATCCAAAAAAAAAGTTTTTTAAGTTGGTGGATCATGCTGTATCTCAAGGTTATCATTTTTGAAAATTATTTTTTTTTAGAATATAGATACCCTAACATGAATTATTGTTCAGTTGTAGTTCTGCTCCTGTTGACCCGTCTGATCCCGACAGGTACCATTCCTATCAAGCTGTATATGTTTTGCTTTATGGGCACTAACTTCTATTTCATATGTAAAGGATGAATGTGCTTTGCAAACTCAATGTTGAACACTGTCAATAAATATCTATGTCTCTAACATGTTCTACTAATGTTTCTTATAGCCAAATTGGTGATCCGATGGGTTGATATAACACAGCTAGAAAAGATGGCCACTCTTCTTCTCCCTGACATGATTAAAGTCAGTACAAGGTCCAATGAACATTTCTTTTCTGTCTTTCTGAACATTGGTGAGACATTCAAACTCATGGAACAGTTGGCCAATATAGCCATTAGGCAGCTCCTCGATAACGAAGGCTTTGAACAGGACAGGTCCCTTCCAAAACTGAAAAAGAAGTCACCCAAAAAAGTGTCTGCCTTGAAACGGTGAGTTCACATATTAAATGACAAAAATGCGGGTTGTGCCATTGGTTTTCATGGTTTGGTGAATTTGCAGATCTGATGCTTATGTATAGTTTAAAAGCAATCTGATAATTGATACTTCCTTTCCTTTTCCTTGGTCCTACATAGCCACATAGTAATGGAGGTTAAATAGAGATATATGTCCATCTAGTCTATCCTTTATACCCTACTCCAAATGGTAATCGGAAGGTTCACTTGATCAACCAGAACTGCAGTTTATGTATTAATACCAGTAATTCTCAATATTATATAGTATCTTTGTACCAACCAGAACTACAGTATATGCATTAATACCAGTAATTCTCAATATTATATAGTATCCCTGTACCAACCAGAACTACAGTATATGTATTAATACCAGTAATTCTCAATATGTTGTAGATTTAGAAACTTGTCCAGACCACTTTTAAAGCTATTCAATGAACTTGCCATTACCACAGCTGCTAGAAAATGGTTCCACAGCTCTGTCCTCTGACATTGATGACATTTTGAGGCTGTAAAGTATTACCAACTGCAGAGAGGCTTGAACAGTAGAGAAGAAACATCAAACATTGCATCACGTGTTAACCTAGCCCTACACTGGCAGATGTTCTCCAATCAAGTGTAACAGTCAGAAATCCAATTCCGAAGAACCTCATGGGGTTGGCAGAAAACCTTCCAATAAACTGCTTGACGTTAAAACGGTTTTCTAGGTTTTGAATGATCCGATCAAATTCATCAGGTCGCTCAAAATGTCTATTTTGTGTATGGGGGCTTTAGCATTTTTAATAGGTAAAATAGTAGTTGTAGTAATGGTAATCATTGTTTAAAAAGATAATGATACAAGAAGTTATGTACATTTTTTCTCAGTGAAACTAGTTTACATTGCAACTTTGTCAATACACGCCCAAAGTCTATAAATTTCAAAACCTTCTCAAGAAAATGTACTGTTTAACAGATTTACCACCCCACTCAATGTATATTACAGCTATATATATTTACCGGTATATATATATTGTTCGAGTCTGTAATAGCGTTTTCTATGCAATAGTGCTCTATGATATTGAAACAGGTCAAAAGTTAGGATGAGCGCCCTCATTGAGTAAACTTCTGTAAACATGTCTTTGCAGTGACTTAGATGCCAGAGCTAAGAGCGAACAGTACAGAGCATTGTTCCGCCTACCAAAAGATGAGAAGCTGGACGGGCACACTGACTGTACCCTCTGGACACCTTTTAGTAAAAGGCATATTATGGGGCAAATGTTTGTTTCCACAAATTACATATGCTTTAACAGTAAAGAAGAGAACCTGTGCAGCCTCATCATTCCACTGCGAGAGGTGGGAATCGTTTGGTTGCATATGGAATGTTTTGTATTGATTATATTAGAAAAATATTTGTTTTGAGGAATCCTTTTTAACATGTTCTTTGCAGGTATTTGCATTCCCTAGATTTGGTTATTACTGATTTTCAGGATCCACATAAGTAAAAGTACAGTGATGTTTCCTAGATGACAAGGAATTAACTTTCCAAACTGGCTATAGACTATCGCATTACAGTTATTATAAAAATCTACAGACAAAGCTTGGGGCACTCCTCTATTTAATAATAAAAGGAAATATCTGAGTGCGACATAATAGGTTTTTATACTGTAGAAAAACATGGTGATCTTCATTCATCTGCTGTTTTAATTGTTTAGAAAGTAACAGTCTCCATTTGTCCAAGCATTACTCTCTGGGTAATTCGATACTTGGGTTTGCATTAACCGTACAACAGGCCTGGTGAGCCTAGATCTTTTTTTATAAAGGATATGAAATTTTTTATCAATAAATGCTCATATTATAATAGCAACGTTTCGAGATCAAGTTGTCTCTTTGTCAAGCTGTGAGATGCTCACAGCTTGACAAAGAGACAACTTGATCTTGAAACATTGCTATTATAATATGAGCATTTATTGATAAAAAATTTCATATCCTTTATAAAAATTGGTGTGCGGCTCTAATTTGTCTTTTGTTTAGATATTGGGAGATCTGGCAATCCCTACGAGAGCTTTCCCACCAATCCTCCCTTAAAAAACTCTTTAATATTGTAAGTGCGTGCTCTTTGTTTGTTAGACAATTCTATCTTATATCTAAGTTGTGAATGGGCACCATAAAGCCTCGTACACACGTCCAATTTTGGCACGACCCACAACCTGAAGCACACCTGCACCGAACAATCGTATCTGCCGATAATCGCACGTGTGTGTATGTATTCAATCGGGGATGGCGGATCAACAAACGACCCCCGACTGAATGCATACACGTGTGCGATTATCGACAGAAACGGCTGTTCGTCGTGGGTCGGTGCCAAGATCTGATGTGTGTGCGAAGCTTTAGATTAACATTTACATGGCATGTGAGGTGCTAAAACCTCAGTATTATAAATTCATATTTTAATCTTCCTGTTTCTTTTTCTGTACAATAATGGCTTTTTATTGTTTTTAGCAGCTGGTCAACTCCAGTGTGTGGGTTTATCCGAATGCTGGCACTTGAGAATGCTTGTTTTTTGGCAGTGGTGACAATGTCTGTGACATAGCTGAGGTGACGGTTTCTTCCTTATTATAGTCACTTGGCTAAATCACGGTCTTTGTGAAATTGCACTCCATTATAAACATAGTCACTTTCGTACTTTGAATGCATACTATATGTGTCGGTCATTCAATGTTGTAGATCTTAATTAAATCCTTATTTCAGGTGACAATAGTTGAAAAGGCAGACAGCTCCAGTGTGTTGCCAAGTCCACTTTCAATCAGTACTAAAAACAGAATGACATTTCTGTTTGCCAACCTGAAGGACAGAGACTTTCTTGTGCAGAGGATATCTGATTTCCTGCAGCAAACTACGCTGAAAATGTATTTTGACAAAGACATTTCAGGAAGTGATCATAGCCTAGATGAAGAGGTATGTGCAGAGCACAGTAAGTTTATTATTGTCATATACTTACAGGATGAGCTACCATCTGTGGACATTTTAAGGAGAATTAAGCTCTGTTTCGAATATTATATACCCTGATATCAAACAAAGGATTCTATATTGGAATAAAATGAGGAGTTAATTATCTCTCTGATGTACAAGTTCTGTACATTCACACAACATGGAGGTCAGCTATCAACCTAAAATCTTACTAAAAGCAAATATTAAAGCATGTCCACTTTAGTTTGCGATCTGTGTATATTACAATTATATGGTAAATCTAGCCTGATGAAGGTCTCCCGAAATCTTGCTATATTTTTTTTTTTGTTGTCTAGTTACCCAATAAAAGGTATCACAGCTCTACTTCTCTTGTTTATGGCTAACACAGTACAAACCTCAAATAATATTATATGGCAGTATTGTAGCCTACAAATTAAATTCAGCTGCAATGTCATCTTTTGCCTTATTATGCTAAATCCTTATGAGCTGAAAGTTGCTGTTTCATGTCTTGTAGACTAAAATTCATTTTTTGATTTACGTACCATTTATGAGTCAATGTTCTCGCGCCACATTAACAGGTTTACTCCAGAGCCAGTGGTTTTGTTTGCTGCAACCCTCCGCAAAACATTGGCAGTGAAACAGATGGGGAGCAACAGTTCAATCTTAACTGCAATAATGCACCAACTGCAACCCAGACATTAATGACTATGTATCGTAGGCGGTCACCAGAGGAGTTCAACCCTAAACTGGTAAAAATTCTAGTACATTGATGTCATGTGGCTAATGTTTGGATTTTGAATTTCTTTCATGCCTGTTTTGCTAGTTGGACTGTTTATTACAGGACTGATCTATGCCTTAGCCATTTTTTCAATAACATACGGTAGGTAGCTATACAATAGTGGGGCAATTCACGAATGAGTCCATGTGATCAATTTCTCTTCCCTCGTATTATCCATGAATTCACTACAGAATCAACCATACAACGATTCTTGTGCTGTTCTGTGAGCAGCAGACAAAGTTTTATTGAGCAAAGCAATGGAAAGTAAATAAACATGCAGAACATCAATTCATTTATGACTTGCCCCCACTTGGTATTTTTGCATCATTTTGTGATCTGTTTCCACTTCAGAATCCGCATGACATTTTATTTATTATGTAAATCGTGGGAAGTAGGCCCCACTGGGTTATTTAGATCTGTTGTGATCAATGTTTTTGGTCCATTTTTATCAAAATCACACTTAATACAAGTCTATTGAAGCGGATAGAAAAACGGGCACAATCAACATGACATGCAATTTTTTTTTACCCATAATCCTCTGTGAAACACATGTAAAAGCAGATACAAAGGATGGCAAAAGCGCACAGGAATGCGCAGCATTTTTACAAGTGGGGCCTATTAACTAAAATAAGCTGTTTTAAGTAACGCTATGCTTTTTAGGAAATTACTCTGTACAATTATTTTCTTTCCTTCCCTGCTAGTTTTAATATTCCTATAAAACATAAGTGTGATATTTTATAATGGGAGCTGCAGTGGTATATATCCTTATAAAAATCACTCAGCTATGTCACTAAGTGACTTATTTCTTATATCCCACTGCTCCGCCCATTCCAGTGCTTATGCCTGAACAATGACTCGGCATTTTTTGCCTTGTTTAACTTCACTAACAGAACCTGCTGGAGCTGCTTCCTGTCACTTCTTAACCTATGTCTCTCTCCTCCTCCACAAAGATTTGTTTAACTGCATAGATGCTGGGCTGGGATGGTTCTTTCTACTAGGTTTAAGTTACAGAAGGTAGCTTGGGGGATTTAAGGTGGAAATAGGGACAAGGCTAACATTTAAAATGTGAATGGGGTGAAGGAATCCGATACTTATGTATTATAAGAAATAATGCGGCCCTTCACATTATAATATAAGGACATTATGCCACCTCGGAGGTCCCTGTCCTGTATATGGTCAGGGAACTCCTCGGTGGCGTAATATCCTTATATTACACTGTAAGGGGCGCATTATCCCTTATATTATGTGTGGATTAAATTGCAGTGTACTCCCTTCTCTCCATTTACACTGTGAACACTATTATTGCTTGGTTTTTACTGGTATTTCATTGCTTGGGAATCACTGGAAAAAACAGAAGTTGGTGAGCGTAAAGTTAATGGGATGTTTATACATCTTGTATGCTGGTATAGAAATGCTTGGAACTAGGTCAGGGGTTAAAAAAACCAAAAGCAAACAACATGTGAAATGTGATGTAAGGTTGTGAGATGAAGTTATGGTTATGGCACAAGATACAATGAGGTTCAATAAAAGTTCTTATCGTTAAAGGGAAACTTTGGTGAAAAATGAAATTTAGACATAAGCTTAGCCATTACATAACCTGTGTAACTATCCAACTCCGATGCTTCTAGCTTCAGCAGTCACTGAGCGATCCTGTTAGGACCACCCTTAAAAGACACACCCACAAGGCTGACATTTAACAGTTTAACAGTTTTAACAGTGTAATTATGCAGTCCACTAACCACAATTCTTGTACATAGGTACTCATAAAATGACCCTTTACAGGAGAACTAAATAATAATGAATGCTCAAATGTAGTCAATAAAGAGGGCCATCAAAATGTCTTCTGGTTCCTATAATGTTGATTTCTGCCTGGATGTGGGAACAATTGAAGCTGATATCTGTGTTCTGTAGGTGCTATATCTATGTTACTGACAACACCCTGCAATTCATTAATACTTCAAACTGATTTAGAGATGCACACGATACAGACTTAATAATATGTGACATAACGGACAACAAAACATTGCTTAGTTACACGTTTATCATTATCTTTACTTCAACTGATCTAACACCTACAAACCAAAACTCTTTATAGTAACATAGTGACATAGTAGTGGAGGTTGAATAAAGACATATGTATATCTAGTCCAACCTTTATAGCCTACTTGTTAACCCTACCCAACAGTTAATCCAAAGGATGGCAAAAAAGCCCAGCTGAAAAAGGGAAAAAATTCCTTCCTTTCAATTGGAAAGGATCCCTGGATAAACCAGAACTACAGTATATGAATACCAGTAATTCTCAATATTTAAGAAATGTATTACAGCCCACTCTTAAAGCTATATAATTGCCATTACCACATCTGCTGGTAGACGGTTTCACCGTTCTTACTGTAAAGAAACCTTTCCTAACCTGAAGATAAAAATTATTTTACTTTAATCTGAAAGGATGTCTGCGAGTCTTCTGAAATGACCTATTATTTACATAAGGGATCATTTACAGAAAGTTGCAATCGCTGTGATTTTACATAAATGTCACCCACAGGCAAAAAACAACTGCATAGTTAAAAGTCAAAAACTGACAAAAGTTGGATCAATGACATATGACTTTATGTTCTTTGTTCAGTTCCAACACCTGTTTTTTTTAAGTTGAATGGAAAAACATTATCATTGTAATATGTTCTTGGCGTATGCCTGTAAAGGTTCTCATTCATCCAGTTCATGGTAAATTTGTGGTATTCAGTTAGGTAAACTGGACTTGAAGTTTAGTTCTTAATGTTTTGCTAGTCATTCAACTGGCTTTCTCAATTGAGATAGCCAATCGGGTGACTGAATTGAGAATGAATTGAATTGAGATAACCAGTAGGATGACTGAATTGAGAATGAATTGAACTGAGATAACTAGTCGGATGTCTGAATTGAGAATAAATTGAATTGAGAAAGCCTGATAGATGACTGAATTGAGAATGAATTGAATTGAGAAAGCCAGTCGGATGACTGAATTGAGAATGAATTGAATAGATATAGCCTGTCGAACGACTGAATTGAGAATGAATTGAATTGAGAGAGCCTGTCGGATGACTGAATTGAGAATGAATTGAATTGAGAAAGCCAGTCGGATGACTGAATTGAGAATGAATTGAATAGATATAGCCTGTCGAACGACTGAATTGAGAATGAATTGAATTGAGAGAGCCTGTCGGATGACTGAATTGAGAATGAATTGAATTGAGAGAGCCTGTCGGATGACTAAATATTTGAACTTAAAATGTTGCGCTTTTCCTAAGGCCAAGGAGTTTTTGAAGGAGCAAGCATGGAAAATACACTTCACAGAATATGGCCAAGGTGTGTGCATGTACCGTACTGAGAAAACAAGAGACCTTGTTCTAAAGGGTATCCCCGAAGTCATGCGTGGTGAACTATGGCTGCTTTTTTCAGGTTTGTGTTATTATGATTCCTATTAAAGACAGCATCAACGTATGTACCATATGGAATGTGATACTTTGCATGTGCACAAGGCAACAATGAAACTTTAAAGTTTGGTCGGGATAAACAAGAAGGGCAAAAAATAGGTGGGGTAACTGAAAGCAAGTCAATGAAAGGGTGTATACAGGGCAGTAGAAAGTATATTACTAATGTTGCCCTGCTACCTATGTATTGGGTTATTCTATTTTATTGGTGCTATCATCAGCAGGGGTAATATGCAGGACATTTTCCCCTGCATGTGTGGTGTTTCTGGCAATGTTGTTCCAGGTTAAAATATCCCGTAATTATATGGTACAACGCATTAAAAGAAGATGAAGTACTTTGTACAACTCTTATCTAAATGACATTGAGAATATACAAAATACTTAATGGTATTGGCTTTTTCTTAGGCTGCTCTTTTTCAAAAAGTAATCCTAGAAATTCTGAACTTGTTTTCATTTTACAGCTATAAAGACCTAAATCTTTTTGTCATTGAACAGGAGCAATTAATGAGATGGCTACCCATCCTGGGTATTATGAAGAGCTAGTTGAGAAATCCATGGGCAAATATAACCTTGCAACAGAAGAGATTGAACGGGACTTGCACCGTTCTCTACCAGAGCATCCGGCATTTCAAAATGAAATCGGGATTTCGGCTCTGAGGAGAGTGCTCACTGCTTATGCGTTCAGAAACCCAAACATTGGTTACTGCCAGGTTAGTGAACTAGGCTTGCATGAAACATATAGATGGCTGTCTTAGCTAATTCACATTAAAATCTTTATTACAATAGTTTATGGGAGAAAAAATCATCAGAAATTGACAAGTGAATGGTTCTATATATGATTTTGTCTTCACTGTTCTTACATGTACAATTCAATTTAATGGGATTTACAATATATGTAAAATGGGGCTGTTGTACATCCATATTTTAAGGATATGTACACCGTAAATAAAAATTAGGCTAGTGGAAAGCTGTGGCTTTAAAACTAAAGTTGGCAAATAAAATTATTCTACCCCCCAGAGTCTGTCTTTATTGCTTCAATATTGCTGACTTCCTCCTCCTGAATAATGGCACCTGGAGCTCCGACCCAATGAGATATCCTGGCTCCTCCTGCTTCCTTGGCCCCCAAATGTAAGTCTTGGTCACACCACACTCGCGACGTCAGTGTGCATGCGGCATCATGTCAATGCGCGTCTGTGTGATGTTATCGTGCCACGGGCACGCAGATGTGCATGCAAATTGACATCATGTCCCGTGCGCACTGACGTCACATGCACGTGGTGCAAACAAAACTTACATTTGGGGCCCAAGGAAGCCAGCAAGACTGAAGTAATAAAGTTAGGCTCTGGGGGGGATAGAAACAAAAAAAATTTGCCAAATTTAATTTTAAAGCCACAGCTTGCCACTAACCTAATGTCTTTTTTATGGTGTACATATCCTTTAAAGTGCAACAAGAGACCAAAAATAGAAAACAAACTATAATTCTAGTGCAAAAACAATTCTAATTGCATATTGGCTATATCTCCATATGGTTGCTGCTACAAAGAGCCTGCCATAAACTTGGATAAATAAAAGCAATTAGTTCAGTAAATTGGCCAAATTATTTTAAAGCCCAGTCACCACGTAAAAGGTTGCTTTATATAATTGGGTCCTAACCTACTGGTACTTGCCTTTTTGGCAGCTTCTCCTGTGTGGCCTGGATGCTTGAAATTGACTCTTGTTTAAAGAGATTTGTAAACATGGGAATTTCACATTAATAAATCTGTATATGTTGCTTTTTTGTCCGGTTACGAAAATAAAGACCTTCACAATATGGTGTTTAATTCCTAGAAGTTCTAAAGGGAACACCACCACTTTCCAAAGAGTTGTCAACCTCCGATCTTAATGTTTTTCACATTAAAGCTATAGAAAGGGTAACATTAGGTAATATTTGTTCTTTTTGTATATGGGTACATTAAATAGGTCAATGAAGTAGTTTATACACTATGTAAAGAAAACAGTGCGCAGTGCTGAAAGAGAAAAGTGCAGTCTTTTATACTAATCCATCTGATTTAGTCATGCAACAAAAAAAATCATCCTCACCACTAAAATAATGTGCCCTATGTTTTCTCCAATATTTACAACTAATACTTTATGCCAACAAATATCTATTCCACAATAAGATGAAATTCCCTCCTCTGTAGAGTATTGGTGCAAAAATTGCTATAGTTTGTATTGAAATAGAAATATAGCTGCACAAAGCAGAAGCAAAAGAAAGAGGGGAAGCAAAAGAAATAAAAACTTCTGATTGTTGAGCTCTATATATAGTTAAACTATCCATGACCTGCTACTTCCTTGTCCTTGTTGAGGTGTCTGGCATGCCATCCCTTTGGACCCATCTTGGCTTCTTCATCCCCTTACTAAAAAAGCTCTTTCTGTAGTGTAGCCCAACCCCAACTGCCAAGTTTGTTTTGTAACAGAAGCAGCACAAATGTACTTACGATCCTTCCTTCCGCTGGAACTCTGCATTCAGGCAGCCGAATCTGTGATTGGCGGCTGCCGTTCCCTTCCGGCAATGGGAGAGCTGGGAACAGAGCACGGGAGGAACAAAGGAGTGTAAGTACATTTGTGCTGCTTCTTTTACAAAACAAACTTGGTGGGTTGGGGGTAGGCTATACTACAGAAAGAGCTTTTTTAGTAAGGGGATGAAGAAGAGAAAGATGGGTCCAAAGGGATGGCATGCCAGACACCTCAACAAGGACAAGGAACTAGCAGGTCATGGATAGTTTAACTATATATAGAGCTCAACAATCAGAAGTTTTTATTTCTTTTGCTTCCCCTCTGGAACTTTGTGCAGCTATATTTCTATTTCAATACAAACTATAGCAATTTTTGCACCAATACTCTACAGAGGAGGGAATTTCATCTTATTGTGGAATAGATATTTGTTATTTTCAAGCATACAGAAAATGTTTTGTTTGTGTGGAGATGCCCTTTAAGTTTCTAAACCACCCCATACATGGGATCGACATTTCAAGCGATTTTAACATTTTGCTTGGATCCCTTGAAATGTCAAGGGACAAACCACAATGTCAAACAGTTTATCGGAAAAACGAAGATTGGGCCAGGTGGAAAGTTTCTGCCCATCCCATCTTCTGTCGCAATCTCTCCGCAAGTTTCAAGCTGAAATCTGCAGAAAGATTAAGGGCCCAAGGTGGAGAATTTCAAGCATTTACCTCAATCAGAAATCCAATTGGAGGATCGACTGCCCGTGTATGGCTATCTTAACATTACAGGTACTGATTAGTATGGAAAGTTAACACATTTAAGTCCCATTGTCCCATTTATTACTTAATAATTATTTTATAGGACAATGGGACACAGTTGTTTAAGGTTGCCTTATTGTCTTTTTAAAGAGCAGGTCAAGCCCCCACATAAAATTCATACCTAACTCCCCCATTCCAAACCCCCCAAGAACACAATTCTAACATACTTACCTGACATCCTTTTCTGTAGTTGTTGCCATCTCCTCTTAAGGTTTGTACACACGTGCGATTGCGGGTGCTGACCCACGATGCACGATGTGTACAAACGGGCATTTCAGCTGATAATCGGCCCGTGTACAGGCACTTTATCGGCCAAAAAGGCCATACGATCGGGGATCGTTGCCCGATCCGGTGGGAGCGGAGCTCCGAAACAGCAGCCGTTTCGCCCGAGTACCCATACACAGGCCGATTATCAGCCAAAACGGCCGTTCGTACACATCATGTGTAGCGGGTCGGCACCCCCTATCGCACGTGTGTACGAACCTTTAAAGCTTAAAGAGCTTTTAAAGAGAACAGTTACATGTAAAAAATGTTATATCCTTATAAATTAAAGGAAATGTAACAAACCCAATTATTTTGCAGGCAATGAATATAGTGACTTCGGTGCTTCTTTTATACGCCAAAGAAGAAGAGGCGTTTTGGCTGCTTGTTGCTCTGTGTGAACGAATGCTTCCTGATTACTATAACACCAGAGTGGTTGGTACGTTTCTAAAGAAAACATACTATTACATTCTACACAGTACAGTATGTAAAATCTTTCAATGAATAAATGTGTACTTGGATCACAGATCAGTATAAGGGATAACTACACAGTATAAATTTAAGTTTATTTTTTCCAGTTTTATTTTTCAAAAATTTGAACCTCTCTCAGTCATGGTAATGGCTCCCTTCCCTAAAGCCTTCTTAGTGGATTATTTGTGGTTGCTGTTGTGTCTTTTTTGGTGCCCATGGGGACATAGAAGTGTGGGACAAAAAGGTCCCTGTAGCCTTCTCTTACCAAACAAATTGCAGTATTTCACCTCATAGCAACCATAGGAAAGAAAAGGCAGATTTAAAAGAAAAACAGCATAGATTCACATCTGCATAGGTATACATTGTGCAAGTTTCTGCAGACACCAGCAGGGTTATTAAATAAAAGTTCTTATCGATTAAAATGGTGCAATTTTTGCCCCAACCAATCAGATATTATTTAACATTTGAAAGCTAACATCTGATTGGATGGGGCAAAATTAGCACCATTTTAAACTATAAGAACTTTTATTGAATAACCCTGCAGGTTTGTTTCTATTCTAATAAAAATGTAATAGATGACATATATTTTATCGTAACTTTTTCTACACAAATATAACATTGAAAAGATACAGTTCAGTGGTGTTATTTTTTTGCCTTTGTTTTCTGAAGGTGCTCTTGTGGACCAAGGTGTCTTTGAGGAATTGGCCAGGGATTATGTGCCACAGCTTTATGACTGCATGCAGGACCTTGGTGTTATCTCCACTATCTCGCTCTCATGGTTCCTCACACTGTTCCTTAGCGTAATGCCATTTGAAAGTGCAGTTGTGGTTGTAGATTGTTTCTTCTGTGAAGGCATTAAGGTGATATTCCAGCTAGCCCTTGCTGTACTGGAGGCAAATGTTGACAAGCTTTTGTCTTGTAAAGATGATGGAGAAGCAATGACGGTTCTGGGAAGGTATATTATTATTTTATGTTCATTATCTTGCCTTTTTGGAGGGAGTTTTTGAAAAGTTCCTGTTTTATATTTAAGTAAATATTGGCAGAAATAACATGTATTACATCTGCATCTGATACCACCTTGTGTGTGATTTGTGTTTCATTTAGGTATTTAGATAGTGTTACAAACAAAGACAGCACCTTGCCTCCAATTCCACATCTCCACTCTTTACTCACGGACGATATTGATCCCTATCCAGAAGTGGACATCTTTAAACTGATCAGCACTTGTTATCAGGTACATTAGTGATTATCATTTTAAGTTTTTAGCACGATGTGCATGAACGGCCATTTCGAGCGATAATCAAGCCGTGTATGGGCACTTTATTGGTCAAAACGTCCGCTCGTTCGGAGATCCGCATGGCCGGCTAGGCCACGATCCCTGTGCTCATACATGACACGATTATCTGCCGTTCATACACATCGTGCAGCACCCGCAATTGCACTTGTGTGTGCACTTGTTATAGTCTTCAGATGAGATGAGAATACAATTACAGAAAACATAAATGTTATTAAAATAATCAATGGGCTAACAATGAATGGTGGCAAACTGATTTTGTACAAATATTTTTAACCGCTTTTCCCCCAGAAATTTGGAACAATAAGAGCAGACACGATAGAACAGATGAGATTTAAACAAAGACTGAAAGTGATACAGATACTTGAAGATACTACAAAAAGAAATGTGGTAAGGTGTTTACACAGCTCTGCACGCCATTTGTGTTCATTCAAGCCAGACACGGGAAGATATTGAGTGAACCAAGCCACTAGAGAATGGCTGTTCTCTGGAAATAGTTGTTCCATAAAATACCCATAAAAAGAAGAGAATATGGGGGGCTTTTATTGTGGGACTTTCTGAAGATACACTTCCACTTTCTCATTCGGTCTTTTCAATGTGCACAAAATCTGCAAACACATGTAATAAGATTATTCCAGGTAATAGTGTTATATAATGGAGAGATACTGATATTACTCCTCTAAAGCATATAGTAGAAGCGCACAAAGATAGTTAATAGTATATTACAGAGACATAGCACTTGCGGAGGAAGCCCATGTGTGTGTGTTGGGACAGAACATGTCCAGCTGTTTCTTGATGTAGACCCACACAGATATTGACTTTGTGATCTGGCAGGCTCCTTAAGTATACCTTTCTTGATATATGTTTCCCTCTTGTATATTTTACAACCCTCTGGCTATGTCTCTGTAATATACTATTGACTATCTTTGTGTGCTTCTTCTATACGCTTTAGGGGAGTCAAACTCTGTGGGTGATATACTCATACTGTATATAGGGGGAAGGAAGAGGTGTTAGGGGTGTATAGATTTTCCCCTTTTTAGACTTAGTGATTGAGTCCTGCCTTTACCTATTGATTTAAGATTTGGGCAATATATTTATACACTTGTATTTATACCAATGTTTTGCACATTATCAGGGAGATTCAATAAAAGTTCTTATAATTTAAAATGTTGCTAATTTAGCCCCAACCAATCAGATGTTAGCTTTCAAATGTTAAATAAGATCTGATTGGTTGGGGCAAAATTAGCACCATTTTAAACGATAAGAATTTTTATTGAACAACCCTGAATATATCTAAACCTATACCAATATAGTTTGTTCCAGGATGAGGTTCTATATGGATGTTTTGTGTGTTTTTATTCTACACTGTGTCACTTATTTGCCCTTGTTCACTAGGATCACTTCATACATTTGGTCAGATTACCTAATCAGGGGCGTACCTGCTGGGTCCCGGCTGGGCCCCTGCAGGTATGCCCCTCTCTGCTGGTCGCTGCAGAGATTGTTGGCTTGTGGCGGGCCCTACTACCGTCCGGGCCCCCCGTGTGGGTGGCGTGGTGGTAGTTATGCCACTGTCCCTAATAATAAAGATATTGATGTTTTTGTCTCCTTGGTTTTTGAAAAATAGAAAGCTAAACACTGTAGCATTCTGGAACCAAGGCATGCTGGAGTGCCGCTGGTTTGAGGTCACTGCACAATTAAGGTCACCTTTACCTTTTCAAACTAATGTTGTTCCATGGATCATAAACATTTCTAGTGCAATGTCCTAATTGGTAATAGTTATTATATAAGTGATATTATTATATATAAAATATAAATAGAACTGCAGCTCTAAAGGTATCTAGACCAGGTTTTCTCAAAGGGTGTTCTTGGGAACACTGGTCTACCTTCCCATAGCAAAGAGGTGCACCTCAACATATCGGTAGTTTAAATATTTTCACCAGCGTAACCTATATTTATATTATACTTGACAAGTGTGCCATGGCCTGAAAAACCTTTGCGACATAATGATTCATGTGTTTGTTGGCCTTAAGTAAGATAATCATAACGTTTATTTCTTAACCAATAAGGTCCGAACGATTGTGACTGACACTGCATTTACAATTACTGAATTGGAGGAACTGTATGCTCTCTTTAAGGTGAGAAGAGTTAACTATTCATACTATGTGCTAGATATATGGTTTTATTTGTTTTTATAATACAATAAGCTTGTTTGGCTCTCAATGCTTTTCACCTTTGGTTGTAAATAACACTGGAAAATGGAGTGGATTTTTAGTGGTGGATTTTACCCCGCCTCTCAACACAGGACACACCTCCAAACCACACCCTCCCACTGGTTTGACCTTTGTAAGGGAAAAAGAACTATCAGGGAGATTCAATAAAAGTTCTTATCGTTAGAAATGGTGCTAATTTTGCCCCAACCAATCCGATCTTATTTAACATTTGAAAACTAACATCTGATTGGTTGGGGCAAAATTAGCACTATTTTTAACGATAAGAACTTCTATTGAATCTCCCTGTATATATTCTAAAGGTTCTCATTCATCCATGTCATGGTAAATCTGATATTCAGTTAGATCAACTGGACTTAAAGTGTAGTTTATTATTCATATAGTTTTAGATAGCTGTTCTAAAGTTCTGTTTATTATTCAGGCAGAGCATTTAACCAGTTGTTACTGGGGAGGAAATAGCAGTGCAACAGACCGTCATGACCCCAGCCTTCCATATCTAGAACAGTATCGCATAGACTTCCAGCAATTTAAGGGCATGTTCTCCTTGCTCTTCCCATGGGCCAGTGGAGCACACACTGATGTGATGGCACACCGACTGTTTCGCTTGTTGGATGAAAATGGAGATAAGTTGGTTAACTTCAGAGAATTTGTTTCTGGTCTCGGTGAGTAATTCTTATTATGGAGGGGCATGTTAATTAAACTAATAAATAGTTTAATGTCAATAAGAGGTGCAAAATTTAGCTTGAGCTGTTACTTTGCCTCAACCAATCAGATAATACCTTTTTAGTGGTCCACTACATCTAGAAAACATTTGATAATATCAGACTGGTTGCTAGAGAATAAGAACACGTCTTGTAGAGTTCCCTAAGTCTGTTACGTTTTTTTTGTTAAATATAGAATAGTACAGCGTGATATATTTTTTTGAAGTGTAAAATACTTACTAGGTATAAACTGTCATTGAATTGATAGAAACCACATATTGTGATGTAACTATTGGATGATATTGCTATAATTACTATTGCTACTTTTTTGCTTAGGTGCTGCATGCCATGGTGACCTCACAGAAAAACTAAAGCTTCTATATAGGATGCATACTTTGCCTGGTATGTATAAGTAGCTCAGATGGTACTTGTTGCAAAAATGTAAGAATACAGAATGTATCCTTTAAAAGAGAACTATGGTCTCCAAACAAGTTGAGTTTAAATTAAAGGCTGTAGTGGGGGGGGTTGTCTGGGTGGCCCACAACACCAGCGAGTGGAAGGTGCTTTTGCGAGAGAGCAAAATTCTCAGGAGAGCAATTCCTATTTACCTAAAGTCATTTTTGGGCCACAGTTCAAAAAGCAATATTCTCAGGAGTGCAAATTCCTATTTACCTAAAGTCATTTTTGGACCACAGTTCCCCTTTAAGTCCTTATTGTTGGCTGTATCTCTTTGTTAGCATTTTTGAGCAATTATCTGTAATTCTGAAGGTTGCAGCCTCCTGTCATCTTCCCATTTTCCAGTAAAAATATATATTTTTTCATAGTTTCTCTGTCAGGGAAGAAGGTGATTAATCAGTATTGACTTGGTAAACCCTAACAGGTTATCGTAGAAACTTGTCTTTGTGCTTAATGTTTGACATTAAAGGGCAACTAATGCCTTGGAACAACTCTGAATCAGAATGCAGTGCACTTTAATATAGGAGCAGTAATCTGTGCCTTACATCTAATTAATTTTTTATGTGGGTGCTGGGATAACCTTACTAACATGGGGCTTATGTACTTTATTGAAACAAATTGAATACTTATGTACTTAGTTCCCAGCATTTCAGTATCACGCTGTTTGGTGACTTGTTACATCAGATCACACCAACTATTTGTCTCTAAACAATCCTGTTACATCTGTACTGGGAATCCAGTACAGATTAGGCAAGGATATGACTGGTCAAAAGGCCTAAATATGCATACAGTATATTATAAGTATATTATAAACTATCTAGACACTAAAATCAGCCATACACTGACACATAAAGTGGCATGAAACTGCTTAAAAATGTATTAGTGTATGTTATACGATTTCCACATATTAATAATTTTGCCCAACTTGGATGGCTCATTATCCATGTGACTTTCAAGAAATCAATAGTGTTGCTAACATTGTAAACATATTCCCATTCCCCTTTTGTATCTGTAGACCTGCCTCTTGATCAGGAAGAGCCCGATTCCGCATTTGAAGCCACTCAGTACTTTTTTGAAGACATAACCCCAGAATGTAGCCAAGGTAAGCTGTTTGTTTTTTTTACCATGGACAATGGTGGACTGCTGAATTCCTGTATGCAAATATTCTACTGCTTTATTTAACAGGATTATATGCTCTTCGCATTCATGGTTTATAAAAGTGTCTCTATATAGATGGCCATACACTATGAACGTACCTTCAAACCAACCAGTGACATTCCGTCAAACACCTGAATCGATTATTTTGTGACTGGTAAAATGTATTATTATTACAATCTCAAACATGATCTGGCCCTGAAATGTCACTTGTCATTACAATTGTGTCTGCATTCGATCCAAGATGAATTGATGTAATCTTAAGGTAGTGTATGGCCAGCTTATGCTTAAACTGTTTTCCTCTTAGCAGCCATGAGAGTTAGGATGTTGTACAACACTAGGAATGTTGATTTCAGTGCATCTTCTCCAGAATGTTAATTTATGTTAATGGTTTCCTTTACTTTGAATTCAAATTTTATATGAATAATATTTATTCAAATAAGGATCATACAGGGTGCAGTGCTAAATGCCCCCTCTGTATAACCCCTGTTGTGAGGCCAAGGTGCATTACTAGTTTAACATTAGAACAAAAGAGAAAAAAGAAACTCAGAGAGCATGGTTACCAGTAGTCAGGTAGGCTAAGGATAAGCATGCGTTTTTTTATATATTGGTTTAAACACTGCCTGATGGAAAACTAAGCCGCATTTGAAATAAGAAAGATGGGAACATAAACCATAAACAAATTAAACAAATTCTCTAGTGGTCTTTATTAGTGTGGTCTTGGTAAGTGCTGTCCAACTTCATAAAAATGATCATGGGACATTTTCCCTGTTTGGTGGATAAATCTAACTGAAGAATGACTTGATTTTATGTATTATTACACTGTGAAAGTGTAACCAAGCTCTTCATTTCTGGATGGAAAGATCATTCCTTGACAATTTGATTGATGGAAACTTGTTAATCAATCAGTTGAAATACAAATTAAAACTACAACAGTGTTTATATGTGCTTCATTAAGAAAATAGCCTTTTATATGAAATTATTTTAAAAATAAAACTTTAGCTGATGACCACTAGATGGAGTAAAAGGTACATTTTATCAATTTAGGGAAACCTATGGCAGATTTGTTCCCTAAACAAAAATGTAAAACATGCATGGTGTGTGTTTTTGAATTACCTGATAAAACATGTGCAGTGTGCTATAGAATTATTTGTGGTATATGGTTAGTGGTGTCTTTTTTGGTACTTTTTCTGAAACCACCCAAAAGGATTTATAAACAATTGATCTTATTACATTGATTACAGTTTGGCTAAATAAATTGAATGTGTTTGTGCATTGATGGAATCTCAGCAAAAAGTATCAACTATATATAAACAGTATTAATATGTATACAAACCTTAAATTTTTTTTTTTAATATTGACATTACAAGGACCATATATTAAGGGTGCCGTGCTATATCACCTGCCAACTGTATGAATCCCACACTACACAATGTATTATCAGGTTAGAGTAGGTTTTAAACTAACTTGGAAATTTTGGTAATAGAGCAGTTCTGCCTGCGTTAAATAGGCATTGTTACGTTTTGTGGTACCATGTAGCGCATAACGTGGTACCATGTAGCGCATAAGCTAGAGCCTTTAAGATAGAGGCCCAAATTGGCGCATCTTACCTGACCGCGATCTCATGATGCAGTAAATCTTGCAAAGACATTTACTGCATTGCATGATCTCTGGAAGCTAAGATGCGCCTTAAGATGAATATAATATCACTAGGTAAATATGTAGTTATTAACCAACAGATGCACATCACCAGGATGGGAATTATGCTTCTACCTTTCTTTTGTTGGAACTAGGGTACATTAAAAAAAAAAATACATTGATTATTATACTTTGACATTGTGTGCTTTATGTTTTGGTTTGTTTTTAGCTAAAAAAATGACAAGCCAAGACAATCACCTTTACCTTCACATCTGGGCACAGGAAAACAGAACTAAACAAAAAGATGTCAAGGAACTTCCTAGGTTAAATCAGGTAACATGAATGCTCTATTTTCTCTGAAGTGCGTTGCTAACTATTTTATATAGTCTGGGGGAATGTTATGTATAATATATACAAGTGCTTCTTACTTGTATGGGCTTATGTGAAGCAGTAATCACAGTTTGCGGCGTTTTGCTGGAGCAAGGTCAGATAAGCACAGAGAAAAGGGGGTTACACCCCGATAAAATAGCAGTTAAGTTTTGCGCTAATATGTAAAACTAAAGCATCTGAAAACATTTAGAAGTGGTTCAGGCACTGTAAATCCCACAATAACGCAGTATTACGTTGGGTAGCAAGGATTTTATATTCATTTTACCAATAGCGTTAATTCTCCCCCTCTGTATAGTAGGTTGCAGTTTGCTGGTTAGCCCAGTGGTTTCAGTATCAGCCTAAAGGTTTCATTATTGCCTTTGTATTATAGTGATAAGGCATTCCTTTGACTTATGTTATTATTTTTTTAATGATGTTTACATTGTAGTTTGATGGTTGCATTGTATTTTGATGGTTGCATTGTAGTTTAATGTTATGTTGTAGGTTGATGTTATGTTGTAGTTTGGTGGTTGCACTAATTTGGTCTGTAGTTTGAGGATTGCGTTGTAGTTTGATGGTTGTGTCGTAGTGGTTATGTTGTAGTTCTGTGGTTATGTTGTAGTTTGATGGTTGCATTGTTGTTTGATGGTTACGTTGTAGTTTAATGGTTACATTGCAGTAAAATGTTTGAGGGTTTTAGCATTGGCCCATTATTCAGTTATTACAATAAATGTCACATTTCTCGTATTTTGATGGTTGCCTTGTAGTTTGATAGTATGTTGTAGTTTGATGTTATGTTGTAGTTTGATGTTATGTTGTAGTTTGATGTTATGTTGTAGTTTGATGTTACGTTGTAGTTTGATGTTACGTTGTAGTTTGGTGGTTGCACTAATTTGGTGTGTAGTTTGTTAATTACTTTGTAGTTTGATGGTTGCGTTGTAGTTTGAAGGTTGTGTCGTAGTTTGGTGGTTAGGTTGTAGTTCCATGGTTACGTTGTAGTTTGATGGTTGCATTGTTGTTTGATGGTTACATTGTAGTTCAATGGTTACATTGTAGTAAAATGTTTGAGGGTTTTAGCATTGGCCCATTATTTACAATAAATTTCACATTTCTCATATTTTCTTCCACATTTTTTTTTCTGTGGATCTTAGCTGGGTAATGAATTGACACCATGAGTCTACTACATAGATACTTACATGCACCAATTGTGGTTGTACGATATCTGGATATCCCGATATCATACGATCGTCAGTTTGTGTATGGAGTTTTGTATGATGATCATGTGAAAATTTTATTATTGGTCCAATGGGAAGTATTGTATTATCTACTACTTTTTCCAGTGAAAACATATCCTGTCTAACTTAATCAACATCTATGTCCGGAAAACCGTTAATGAATAAATTTCATTAAAAATAAATGTAAAAATGCTATTGTTCAGAATCCTTTTCAGCCTTTATAAATATAGTGCAAGCTAGGATTTAGGTTGTATTATGGAGAATGGTACAATGGGTATAAGTTCTGGCTGTACTTTTGCAAGCAAATCCAACTACATTACAATGTACAATAGTTTATCCTTTTGTCTTTATTGCTACAGATCGTTACTAATAAAACTTTACAGTTAGCTGTAATTTTGCATTTTTCTCTTTTGCATTTCTAGGGGCAATTTATTGAGTTGTGCAAGACCTTATATAACATGTTCAGTGAGGACCCATGTGAGCAAGAACTGTATCATGCCACTGCTGCAGTCACAAGCTTATTACTGGAGATCGGTGAAGTAGGGAAACTTCTTTCCAACCAAACAATTGTGGAATCTCCCAGTCAGAGCTGTAAGGTGGTGGAAGACCAAAACCAAGAAAAAAAAGGTCATCAGTTATATCATTTTCAGCAAGATCACCTCTATTGTGGTCAACCTGTTTCCAGCGACAGTGTTGGAGACCTCAGCTCAGAACAGATGGATGAAGTTAAGCTGGAAGATTCCTCTCCCAGGGACAATGGAGCCTGCTCTTCCATGCTTATATCTGATGATGATACTAAAGATGACAGCTCCATGTCTTCCTACTCTGTGCTAAGTGCTGGGTCGCATGAAGATGACAAGCTACAGTGTGAGGATATTGGTGACGATACTGTTTTAGTGCGCACTCAGAAGTCCTCTCTGCCTAGCAGTACAAGTTTGGACAGAGACTGGGCCATTACGTTTGAGCAGTTTGTTGCTTCTCTCTTGATGGAACCACCACTTGTGAGATACTTTGACAAACCATTATCAATAATGGGCAGGATCACTAATGCTAAAAATGTCAGGATGATGGGAAAAGTCATTCCATCCACAAGTGACTATGACATTTCTACCATCTCTGGATGAAAAAGTAATTTTTCAGGAAGACTAAACAGGATAATTCTTTTTATATTTATTCATATTGGATGTTTCCCTAATGTATCAGAATTTTTATCAGAGCAGAAAAAAATATGGTCAAGTATGAAATAATTTATCAAACGAAAAATATGACTACTTGTTTTTTTCCCTTGCGACTGAAAGGTGCGACAATAAGTGTTTTGCCAAATCAGTTGCCCTCATAACTGTTAATCCTGTATGTTTAAAAGATTTTAACTTGTGCTTGTGTAATTTTTTTAGAAACTCCTCTCAAAGTTCTGTATTAACCCCAGGAAATTCCTGAATTTTTAGTACTGGTCTCTTAAAGTGCATGTCCACCCTCATATCCACATTTTATATTTATGTTTAGCAGCCCCCCAAACCCAATTTTCGTTATACTAACCTATTGAAAAGACACAGACATAGACGCTTACATACCCTGATGCCTTGCCAGCATTTTTTATTCAGTCCTGATTCTTCTGGGTATTGGCCATCAAATCAAAGCCATGACAAAGATATTGTGGCCAATGGCAGATGGACATTACTGAAGCAGCCTCTTCTGCTGAGGTGCAAAGTTGTAACCTGCTTGCAACAGCAGCAAAGGAGGCTTAATGTGCCAGTGAGGGATTGGAGTCTGTAAGTCCATTCAGGAGTGTCTTTGGAATATGTAAGTATAATAAAAATGGTGTTCAGGGGGCTTTTTAACCGTGAGGGTGATCGTGCCTTTTAAGCAACAGTCTAACAAGTTGCTATTCTGAACTGTTAAATACATGAAAGATTTGTACATATCATTCTATTCTAAAATGAATATATATGAATATATAAAACGTCTCTATCTGTAAGAATGCTTGTAAAAAAAAAAGTCCATTACATTTATCAGTGAACTGCTGTAAATGTATTTTTATGTGAAATCTAGAAGTGATATAATGCAGGATTTGTGTGACAGAATAGCATAGGCACTTTATTATGTGAGCGCCAATATCCTCGCCTGAGCTAGTATCTGCTGTTATAAATTAAAGCACGTGCACTTTGATTCTACATCATAATGCTAGGTTGTATTTAACATTCCCATTGCAGTTTCTTCTGTATATACGTGTTTTTTTATTTTGTCTAATATGTTTTTATTCCTCATTATTTTTTATTTATTTCCTTAAATCGGAGTATAAATGAACCTTTAAACGCTGATAGCTGTCACTGAATATTGAATGGGTGCTGCTGTTCTATTTTGCTGCTTTATAATAGGGTCAATATCGGCAGATTAAAATTTGCAATCGTACTGCTTTTTTGACTGATTTCTCAATCACATTTCCAACCCACAAACTGAAAAGTATATAAAAAATTATATAAGTGTGATTGGTCGACATATGTGAAATATAGAATGACCATATAATAGCATGTGTAAATAGTAAATAGTGAGGGTACAGGACAAATAAACTATTTATTAGATATATAAGGAATATATTGATCGTTCTAATTTAGAATCCTGTGGGCCATGCCACAGGATAAACAGGTCTTCGTTATATCTGAGACATAGAGAGGAATAGACGTGTTATTCAGATAATTCATCACTGAAAACCTTAGTTTCCTCCCACCACCCTAAGAATAAGTTGACATAGGTAGGGGCATAGGCAGTTCCCATCGCCGTGCCCCTAACCTGTAGGTAGTGGAGGGAGTCCTTCTAAACTCCCTGGCACCTTATAGAATGAATGATAAGATTCAATTTAGTACATTTTTGTGAAATGCAACGCATACAATTTTATGACAATACCAGTACATGTGATGTCAAATCACATATGAACATGATATAATTCAGTGCATGATTAGCTGTTTTGATGCAAATACTTTCCTGGAGTATAATCTATATGAGAAAATACTTACCTCTGTTACATTTATCTCCAGTCCTCGTATTGTGACCCACCTATGAGATATTGTTCCATCCAAAATGAGCATACTTACCTTTAAAATATGTGGTATATACCAGTAACATGTAGAGATTGCTACTGGCATATGTGTATAATTATACTCACTCATATGGCAGTGGTTGCCTCCACGACCGCATATATATTTTTAGTACTCTATTGATAGAAATAATAAGCATCAATGGAGTGGTCTCCCCATATATAGGTATGAGAGACAGAATTGTGGGAGCTCCACAAATGTATTATAGGTAAAATTGACTGCCCTATATAGTGATTATTGGGATTAGATATGGTAATACAAATGATAACTTAAAAGTATGCAGAGTACATTTGTTAGTCACCATATATGGGTCTATGCAGACTAGCTTCTGCGGGTTTGTCATGTCCTAGCCGTAGCTGTAGGGAGGAGAGAAGTGTGTATATCTTTGGACACACTGATTGGCTCTATAGATAATTTCTGAATCATATGTTTCTTGCTTTGAATGCGCCGATTGGTCCCACAGCATTCAAATCTTAGTATTTGATATGGTATATTAGGAAGGACACAAGAGGTGACCAGCACCTATGATTAAGCTCCATGTAGGAGAGAAACACGTCATGGGGGGTTATTGTTGATCTAACCACGTCTGTGTACACGGATGGAGAGAGTGTATCTTATATATATATTGTTTAGGGGGATAGACGAGCGTCCAGTTGCCTAATAGTATAGGCATTTGAGTGCATATCCGTGAGTAGCTAATTATAACTTCTATGATGACCGGACATGGTGTTCATATAAGTGCCAGATGTGCCACAAGCAGTAGGGTATGAAACTAGGGACCTATGCCTAAAGACTAGGAGAGCACCAAGTGCTTAGGGCTCTTTTAAATATAAGCAAGGAAAAAAAGGTAGAGGAGCACACTACTAGGGTGAATGCTTCTTTATTAGTGCAAAAAACAACAAACAACGTTTCGGGACTCAAGGCCCCTTCCTCAGGTATACCTGAGGAAGGGGCCTTGAGTCCCGAAACGTTGTTTGTTGTTTTTTGCACTAATAAAGAAGCATTCACCCTAGTAGTGTGCTCCTCTACCTTTTTTCCTTGCTTGGATGTTGCAGCCCTGGAAGTAGGGGGCTAAGAGGATTGCACCTACCTTATTTGTCTGGCAAAGGAGCCAACAACAGTGTGCCATTGTGCGGTCTTGGAACTTTGGATTGCTCTTTTAAATATAGCAGGGTCAGACAGTTCAGAGACGTATTTTCTCTGTTTTAACTGTAACGGATACATAGGCTCTGTATCTATTCACTCTGCTCTTTTTTGTGTGTGACACACTATCGATTTTTTAGTTTTATTAAGTATATGTAATAAATGTTAAGTTTTATTTTTCCTGTACCCTCACTATTTTGGATAATTGGTGTATGCACATATACGGGGATACTTTTTCTTCTTTTATGTAAATATGGAATGACCACAGGACCTATGGCCATATGTTCAATGTTCCCTCTAACTTATTAGCTGTGCACGCAGATATGTATTATCTGGGCCCATACAGCTTAGAGGGAACATTGAATGTGTGTGGTTCATTTTATCTTACCCTGAATAGTTATTAAGACAAAGGGTTGTATGTACTCACTAATAGTCAATACGTTTGTTTGTATAAAGAGGCCCCCATTCTAATGCTAGGGCTATTTGCCAATCACAGTATCTACACTATTTCTAGGGTTTATGTATTAAATACCACAGTTTAAAATAAAGACACTGAAGGATTTTAGTTATCCAAGTCGTACATTAAATCCAACTGGATTTAGGCTTAAAGTTATAGCAGAAATTACTGTCTGCAAATTTGGTATGCTAAAAATTTTTTCTCAATCTACTTCTTTTTATCCCATCATGCGTCAGCCACCTTGTATTTACTGCTTTACAGATCTCTACAATATTGGGGGTTATTCAATAAAAGTTCTTACTGTTTAAAATGGTGCTAATTTTGCCCCAACCAATCAGATGTTAGCTTTCAAATGTTACATAAGTTCTGATTGGTTGGGGCAAAATTAGCACCATTTTAAACGATAAGAACTTTTATTGAATCTCCCTGATTGTTTGCATCTTTTATTATTATTATTATTATGTGTTTCAAGTCCAAGGGGTTTCGGTTCACAGTTGAACACAATAACTTTTTGTTTAAGCCAATGGAACAATTTAAAAAAAAAATCTCCAAATGCATACTATAAGGGTGAAAATACAAAAACCAAGTGTCATGTGGTATTTTTACTTGACTCAAAATAAATGGGTGGTGTAGCCTCTATGGCACAGTGGAATCTTTAGCACCTGAAAAAGAAGAAAAGCAGAAAAAACCCTTTTGCATTCAGAAGGTCTGTCATATGCTGATTGTGACATTCCAGGGTATTTATTGCCAACAGATTTTTGTACAAGACAGTCTGAATTGAGAAAGCCAGTCAAGAACTAAACTTCAAGTGCAGTTGATCTAACTGAATACAACAGATATACCATGACCTGGCTGAATGAGAACCTTCACAAGCGTATTGTACAGTTATAGAGTGTTTGTACAGTTATAGAGTGTTTGAAAACATTGGTGCGATGTACCAAGAGCCATTATTCCAACGTTATGTCTTAAAGTTACGTTAATGTCGTATGTTAACACTTATTGTGACTTTTTGACATAATTTGCAATGCATTCTATACTCATGGTATGTTAATGCATTTAAATACCAACAGGGAGATTCAATAAAAGATTGGTTGGTGCTAATTTTGCCCAAACCAATCAGATATTATTTAACATTTGAAAGCTAACATTTGATTGGTTGGGCTAGAATTAGCACAATTTTTACCGATAATCAGAGAAATGTAATCAAGTTCTTATTGTTAAAAATGGTACTTAATTTTGCCCCAACCAATCAGATGTTAGCTTTTAAATAATACATAATATCTGATTGGTTGGGGCAAAATTAGCACGATTTTTAAAAATAAGAACATTTCACTGAAAACTTTTATTGATTTTTCCCTGCAAAGGTTTAGATCAAAAAACTTGATTTTAGTGATTTTTTTTTTAGCGACACAAAAAGAATGGTCCTAAGCAGACGTTAAAGGAAATCTAATCCAGGGCCGGATTACCCACAAGGCATTCTAGGAAGATGCCCAGGGCCCACTTCAAAGAGCATGGGCGCACACCTAGACTATTGCAACCTTTTGCTTTCAGGTCTTCCTGCTTCCCATCTTTCTCCGCTTCAGTCCATGCTTAACTCTGCCGCACACATTGTCTCGCTCTCTAACAATTGGGAAATTAAATCTTCTCTGTGCCGCACATCTACCTGGCTCCCCATTATCTACAAAATCCTTCTCTTAACATTTAAATCCCTTTGCTCTGCTGCTCCTCCTTAAATTTCCTCTCTAGTCTCCCCATATGTTCCTGCCATACCCTCCTCTCATCACAGAACCGGCTCCTGTACAGAACCCCCCACTCACACTGCCTCCTCTCACCTTAAAGGCTATGTCCACCCCTAAAACACACTTTTAATATTCTGCTCCCCCATGTCCCCCAGCCCCAACCGCATGTTTGTTTTTTTCAAAAAGCTCCCCAAACTCTTACTTACCTCCCCTCGATCCTCCGCCGCACTGCCGCCCCTCTGCTTGAGAGAATGCAAGCAGAGGGGCGGGACAGGCAGTCGCGTCTGTGATTGGCTGAGCGGCAGCCAATCACGGACGCGGCTGCCGGTCATTCAGTGCAGCGGAGGAAAGCGGAGAGGTAAGTAAGAGTTTGGGGAGCTTTTTGAAAAAAAAAACATGCGGTTGGGGCTGGGGGACATGGGGTTGGGGGGATTATAGTTTTGGGGGTGGACATGCCCTTTAATGGGTCTGCTTGCTGATTTTCAATTTTTAGAATTTATTGGAAATGGATTTTAGTGAGATCGTCCATCTGTAATGAAGTGTAGGCGACCATGAACAAAACTGACCTAAATAACGTTTAATTGGAGGTTAATGTGGATGAAATACGTGAACAGTATATATACAGATATCACAAGCTATGTACACATGGACGGGTTTTCCAAAACATTGACAATGTAATGCAGTGAAGTGACATTTTTGTTAATACCATAATATCCCCCATTACAATAACAAGCTGGTCACCGGGGCTCTAACAACTATGGTTCCTGCTCCCAGCAGCTATTTTGTTGAAATGCAGTGGCGTAACTACTGCCCCCATCACCCCCACGAATGCGCGTGGGGGGGGCAGATGGTAGAAGGGCCCAAGCCCCTCCTACCTGTTTAAAAACAGCTGATCGCGTGTATAAATGAAACAGTAGCTGTTTAAAAGACCGGACCCGAACTTCTGGAACCAAACCAGACGTTCGAGTCCGGTCTTTTAAACAGCTGACCGCGCGTATGTTTCATTTATACACGCTATCCGCTGTTTAAAAACAGCTGATTGTGGTGGGTCAGGGGCCAATCTCCAATCTTGCGGGGGAGCCCGGGCCCCTGCAGTTACAACCCTGTTGAAATGAGTTAGGTAAAGCAGGGAGAAGCAGACAGTGCTATACATTGCCCCTGTGTATAAATTCCAATAGCCAATCCACTGGTCAGTTTGCCCGCTATTCAGTTCTATGGGTCTGAGCTGCCGTACTGTTTCTGTACTGTCCAGCCTAAATGAAACTTTTTATACAAATGCAGATCCCCCTGAACCCCAGTTTCACATTATACATAACTAGCAAACCCCACGTCGCACCCTCCTCACGCACAAACACCCCCGTGCACGCCCCTCGCACGCACCCCCTGTGCATAGGTGGCTAATGACACGCTGCTCGAGGACATGTGTCTGTGATACGTGCATATTGACACCTCTTGTTAGTATATAAGATTGCCAAAGATGGACATGCCCTTAATACTTTGCTACACGTTCCCAATGGTACATGGTATTTTTTTTTTACACGAGATTAGCCTATGAAATAAATCATGTTAATTATTTGCACATTTTAACCTTATTTCCTGAAACACGATTAGTCTATTGTGTGTTTCCTACTGGCCCAGTCTTGGATGAATTGATGGAATAGTGAAACTTCAGCAATTTTGCATCTATGTCATGGTTACTAAGGAAATGTGGTAAGGGGAAGACAGACCTGACACTCCATTCATAAAAAATCAGCCAGGGGAGGGGCATCCAAATACTATAATAACCAGCTAGTGCCGGAATTTCCGGTTTCAGTAAAAGGAATGTCATTCATTCTGGGAAGTAGATTGACTTGAGGTGAATTAGGTAACACAATACCACAATACCTCACTAAAGATGACATAAAATAAAATCTTAAGCAAGACACAGGATGCTGGGAAATCCCTGCCTTTGGGGCATTTAACTTGGTTAAACAAAGCATAGTTCATCTTCTTCTAAGTAAACTCCACTTAGCAGCTTCAACTAAACTAACCAGTAAGATCTAGAGAAGATGTTGAAATTGATTTATTATTGGGGAGGGGGGAAGCAACAGAAGTGCAAACTTTGTAATGGATATTGAAGCAATGATTTGCAATCAGATTTACTATGGGCTTAGCATGTGCCCCCTGCATTTAAACAAGAGCATTACCGATTCTTCCCACAAACAACTGTGTATTTGGGGACTATTTATATCAGTGTAATAACAGTGCACATTTCCATTAGGAAAAGACTCCTAGCTATATGAGGAGTTAAAGCCCCCCATACACGGGATTTATATTTTGAGTGATTTGGTAAATTCGATCAGATCGTTCAAAATATCAATGTAATAAATATGGCCTAGACGGCCAGGGGAACTTACGAGTACGCTTTAGGAGGAGGCTGAAAGTCTGGAAGATATAGGAGCACAGATGGCTGCTGGGAATGGTAGGCTGGATACTTGAGACAAGGTGCTGCTGGGAGTTGTAGACTGGAGAATGCGATAAGGTGCTGCTGGGAGTTGTAGGCTGGAGAATTGCCACAAGGTGCTGCAGGAAGTTGTAGGCTGCAGAATGGCAACAAGGTGCTGCTGGGAGTTGTAGGCAGGATACTGGAAACAGGCAAGTTAGGTAGCTGATATAGGAACAGGCAAGGTAAGAAGTGACTCAGTAACTGGCAAGGTAAGTATGGCTTCTGGAACAGGCAAGGTAGGTATGTATTCTGGAACAGGCAGGGTAAGTATGGCTTCTGGAACAGGCAAGGTAAGTATGGCTTCTGGAACAGGCAAGGTAAGTATGGATTCTGGAACAGGCAGGGTAGGTATGGACTCAGGAACAGGCAAGGTAAGTATGGATTCTGGAACATAGTAACATAGTAATTAAGGTTGAATAAAGACATACGTCCATCAAGTCCAACCTATTCACCCTCTTCTTTTTTTTTTTTAACCCTACCTAACAGTTGATCCAGAGGAAGGCAAAAAAAAACCAGTTAAATACGGGGAAAAAATTCCTTCCTGACAGGCAAGGTAAGTATGGATTCTGGAACAGGCAAGGTAGGTATGGATTCTGGAACAGGCAGGGTAAGTATGGATTCTGGAACAGGCAGGGTAGGTATGGATTCTGGAACAGGCAGGGTAAGTATGGATTCTGGAAACTATTAACATTTCATTATATATATTATATATACACAGGAGTGATTGCTCCATATATTCTTTATACAGAATAATTGTTTAATGTGCCCATACATGGTCTGATGATATCGTGTCCCTCTACTGCAGTAAAGAGAGCCGGTAATGGAAATTTTCCATCTTGCCAAATACCAACAATATTCAGCAAATTCTGTCCGATCCGCTGTCCGTGTCACAGCTCTGACTATGAAAGACACTAATGGTAATGTAGTGCAAATGTAGATTTCTCAGTAAAACAGAATGTTAGGCTGGGTACAAATGCCCAAATAAAAAATGCCCGCTAGCAAACAGTCGGCCAGGACAAAGCACTGCAAGTCGCGGCAAATGTCTCCTATGGACTGCACATGTCTCCTATGGACTGCACAATGGACGATCCAACGGTATCAGGGCTTTATAAGCACTGTGTATGGGCACTTTTCCAGATGAGCACGTGGCCACTGAACGTTCGGTCGGCCGAGTGCTCATTAAATTTCCCTCAACCGCGGTAACTTCCTATAGAGGGAGTCTGCAGCGACCAAGGGAAACACCCGGTCCCGAGCGTTCTCCTATATGGAGTACGCTCAGGACTGTGTGTATGCATATCTTTTAAAAATGACAGAATCTGTACTGTGTGTACCCAGCTTAACTGTGATGGCAAGTACAGAATATAAAATAGTATTAAATGATCCATATATAATATAATACAGTATATGGATGTATTTGGTCATTAACTTCCTTCTTGGTTTGTTCGGTGGTAACCCATTCAGGAATCCTCTCCTTGAAAATCATGCGATTGCCCTGAAGAGAGAGCCGGGCCTTCTCTGTGAATATTAATAAGAAAAAAACTAGAAAACAGCAGCTAACAGTCCCAATCTTCTGCTGTCCAGAGCTGTGTGCATGTACTTTTAAAATTTCTATCTGTCTCTATCGCTCTGTCTGTCTTTTATCTCTGTGTCTGTCTATCTATCTATCGTGTTTTAACGACATAGTGGGCATGGCCTTTGTAGAAGATAGGGCATGGCAAAAACTTGTGGTGGCACACAACTATTTCTAAAATGTATAAAGAATGTTGGCAACTATGGTGAAAACCACGAGCGAGTGACAAGACTGCGCAAATCCAGCCCATTTTTGGAGTTTTGGGTGACATTATGTCCATTTTGCTTTTTTTCCTCCCTTTTTTGTTTTTATTCTGATACACACAAAGGGAATAAACATGTGTATAGTAAACGTGTTAGTGCAATACTTTGCTGTGAGAAATACTTTTTTTTCTGGAAAAATTTCTGGGGTGCCAACAATTTTGTCCATCACGTGTTGTTTTAAAGGGTGTACTTGGTCCCATCCATGGGAATCTATAGGACTATGTGTATATATATTTCACGCTAGCACCCACACTTTAATATTAGTGTGTTATTCGGCTGGGTTTAATGTACCTATTGTATTATTGTGATCAAATTTATGATTTAGTGACTGCTTATTACTTACTCTTACTCTTATCTTTTTTCGGTTATATAGGTTTGATTCCAGAGTTGTTGGGTAAACCCCAGTTAAAGGGATGGCATTTAAATTCAGTGACTTAAGCTTCATGAAGATGTCCGATTTGGAGACAGATCCCCCAGCGCACGTCACATGCGGCTGTTTTCATAGTCGCACGTGTGTATGCATTTGGTCATGGTGGATCAACGAACAACCAAATTGGTCGTTTTTCGCAGTCGGGGGTCTGTCACCAAATCCCTGTATGAAGCTTTAGAATGGGATAGCGTTAGGGAAGCCTTTTCAGGGAACCTAATGGAGGAATCTATACAAAGACTTCAATATGTACAAATAAGAAGTAAACAAAGCAATTAGGTGAAATGGGAGATTATTAGCCTGACGAATTATCTGGAATCCAAAATGATACCTCGGGGTCTCAGGTGGAAAATAAAGCCTGGACTTGATTTAATACCAAAACTCTTGACAGATTTGAATTAACTGTGTCCTTAATGATGATTCTCTTTTAATGATGATTCTCTCATTATCCAAGAAAAAAAAAAGCAAATGGTGGAAATAGAGGTTAATAAAAAAGCTGATGATCTAGAGCTAAAGTGAAGAGTAGAAGCTGTCCGTGAGTCATCCGGTCCATACTGCTTCCCTAACCTCAACAAGGACTGTGACATGTGCAGGGGAGCCCTTTCCTCCCTCTCGCAAGCAGGGAGCCGGATCAGAGACTACGATGGAGAGAAGGGTCTTTAAGTAGCGATCTGGGGAAATAAAATAAATAGGCAGTTGGGGGTGGGCAGGGGTCACCTACCTTATGCTAAAACTTAATTTTTAGGGTGGACATGCCCTTTAAATGCACATTTGTCACATTTACATGTGTATGTGAACCTGCACATTGATAGAGAAAAATATGACTTAAATCTATATTAAAGATATATCTATTGTTATATGTTTAAATACCACTTGTTACTGATCGTGCATGAAACTCCTGTCCAACACCCCCTCTCCCCCCCCCCCCCTTCTGTTTCTTCTGAACATGGAGGAAACAGAAAGGGCACGGACTGGCAATATGCTTAGTGATTGACTGAGTATCACTGTCTGGCACCTTCTGCTGCTTCTGCGATAGGAAGAAGCAACAGAAGGAGGGCAATGGTTGGTAAGTATATTTACAATCAGAATTGGCACTGTTTAACAAGGTAGGTATGGGGCATTTCAAGCTGGACTCTCATTTTTTATTCTATTTATGTTCCGTGCATGGAACAGCAGCAGGAAACTCCACTGCACATGCCAGAAACCTCTCAGAGGAACAATTAGAGGCACCAGGGAAAGGCTTTAAATAAAAAGGAAATATTCCCATATTAATTACTGAAATTTGTTTGTCCCTGGCTTTATTCGGCTGCTTAGGAAAGAAAGGAAAGGCTTACAGCCTGTATTTCTGCCAATCCACCCAATCCTGGCTATTGAAATACACAGAAGTAATTCTGTGTGATTTTTTTGGACCGGCCAACCGAAATGTTGCACCAGACATGTGGTTGAGATATCTACCCATGTGTAAGTATGTGTTTTTATGCTCTTCACTTCCCATCTCCTGGCTGCCCCAGACTCGGTTACCGTATATATTCGAGTATAAACCGACACGAATATAAACAGAGGTACTTAGTATTAAGTTGTTATTATTTTTACATAAAAAGCAAGTAAAACTGCTTGGCACAAGTATAAACTGAGGGTATAAAATATGTCCACTCTCCACACTGCAAACTCTCCAAAGGAAGGGTCCCAGTGCAACAACAGCAGAAAAACCCCTGGTGCTTCAGATGTTTGGAAACGACAATGGATGCTGGGAGTGCCAAGGATTAACATAATTGTAGTATGTGTCTCATAATCCCCCCCAACACACACACGCTCCAATACACAGGGCTAGTAGGCTATCAAAAGAAAAAATATTCCAGCCCACCTCTGCAGACCCCATAGAATAAAAGAACACTCCTTATCAGCCATGGCACTATGGTACAGGTAAAGGCTGTGAGATGACTATCACTGTGAGAGGACAGGCTGTAGAGGAAGTGTGTGCCTTATGCACACACAACAACCCTCCTGTTTCTGCTCCGGTCTCCTTTCTCTCTGAAAGCTGGCGAGTTTTCAAAAAACCACTGTCAGGGACCTGCACCCTGGTCTCCTGTTATTGCTCCAATTGCGAATTAGTATGTTTGCTGGTAAGAAGTGCCAGGACCTGAGTATAAACAGAGGTGAAATTTTAAGGGTTATTTTAAAAATAAAAAACCTCGGTTTATACTCGAGTATATACGGTAAAACAAAATAACTGGAATGATGCAGCTAAAATAAATAGAGGGTAAGCAACCAACACTCAAAAAACAAAGATGCTAAAATCCCCAGTTTGTACTTGTAAATGGTAAAAGCTGGGTTCAGTTCAGACTTCATTGGTTCATTGAATATCTGCATTTAGGAACATGGTGTGGACATGCTTGATCAACTAGTGTGTGTTCAATAATAACCAATATTTCACTTCATATGTTGTTGTAATAATGCATTGTTAATACAAATTCATGGCATTATTGTTACAGAAACAGGATTAAAGTAAATTTGGGTTATTCCGTGTAAAAATGGCCAAATGCCTTCCCAAGATGTTTCAAACAATTGTAAATTTCATCATGCACATCCTTATTTACAGTATATATTTATTTATTTATTGTCCCCCTTGTACAGCTTTTGTATTGTAATATTGTACAGCAAGTGGCGCTATATAAATAAACATGTACGTACCAGAAGGCTTTCATGTTGTTGCCAGTACAAATCACAGCCCATGAAGAGCCACACATTCCCCTTGTAATAATACCAGTGCTTCCAGTCCCCATTCCACCCTCCCTGTACCCCTCATGCCCCTTGTAATAAACAGTGCCTCCAGTTCCTCATGTACTCTACTGTTCTTTAATGTAACCCTGTAATAATATCAGTGCATCCGGACAGTAACCGACTGCACTATAATGTAGCCCTTAGGCCCTATATAATATCAGTGCTTCCCGTTCCTCGTTGACTTTCCTGGTACCCCTCATGCCTCCCTGTAATACCAGTTTAGTTTAGTTTAGTTTAGTTAGATACTGAAACTATGAATTGAAGCCCATAACTATAGTATGAAATAACCCCTTTCCAATCTTAGTCTGATCACCATATCACAATGTAATTTGGCAGTGAGAAGGAGAAAACAAGAAGAAAGTTCAGACTCAAATGTTTAATAGAAAACTTTTATTTCAATTTAAAAAACATACAACCTAACAACACAAAATCCGAATTCTACCCTAACCCCAAGATGATCCAGAGGAAGCGGGAAAACCCCCATCTGACCCAGAGCCCATTGGCTCCGAACCAGAATGGGGGAAAATTCCTTCCTGACTCCATGTGGCAATCGGACTAATCCCTGGATAACCTTGGAACGTATTTATTTTACTTTAAGGGAAACAAAAGCAGAAATCAAACTCTCCTCCCTTTGGCTGCACCCAGGGTGAGGACCTAACATGCTAGGTCCAGTGTCGGACAGGACTGGGGCCCACCGCTGTTTTACATATTTATCTTACTCCTACTGACTCCTATTGATTATTATAATGCATTTCTTAGGGCCAGGACTCAATGCTAATTTTTTTCACACGCTTGCATGCAATCCGTTCGCTGTTGAGAATGGCAGAGCAGTGCATGTGGGTGGCCATGCGATCACCATTTTTTTGCGGATGGCATGCGCTCCGATTGTGCAACATAGCACAGATTGCAACACAAGTGGACAGTAATGTGCACACTTTCAGGGAGATGCAATATCCGCGCTAACGAGAAAATAAGCGCCAAAATCGCGCAAACCTATGAACTAACGTGTCAGCGAAGGTTTTGCACTGCCTGCACCATGTCGCAATTTTTTTTTCTTTGCGCAGCACAAAGCGATACAATCAATTTTGCGTCGGTTTTTGCGCGACAACTAACGCCTCTTCAATGGTGTGTTTAAAATATGCAAAAGGTTGCAACTTTGCAAAAGGTCCTCACCCCTGACAGCACAGCAGTTAGTCTGGATACTTACCTCCTAGCTGTCCGGTGACACTTCTCTCCAGTCCTGCCCCCTCCCCATGGCCGGTGAATCATGGGGATGCGCTGCCTATGGGAAGGCATTGTCCTCCCATTGATTGGCCCGCCCACCTAGAGAAGGAGGTGGGGCCGGACTGGGTAAAAGAGGTGCACCTGAAGCTAGGAGGTAAGTATACAAACTACCTACTATACTCCCAGGAGTGAGTTAGGTTTTACCCTGGGCACAGCTAAGGAGGGTTTAGGCTTTATTTCCTTAAAGTTCCCCAAATCCAAAAAAAAAAACATAATTGTACCCAGAGTTGATCCAGAGGAAGGCAAAAAACCCATTTAAAGCCAAAACAAATTGGATTCAGAACAGGGGAAAAAATCCTTCCTCACTGAATGTGACAGTCGGATTAATCCCTGGATCAACTTGGTACCTTACACTATGTCTACATTAAGCCCTTGTCAACTACCAATAAAGTCCAGTATGTTACACCATTTACTCCCACCCCTCATTTCCAAATATCTCAGAGTTGATCCAGAGGTTGGCAAAATCGCCCAATCTGATGCCAAAGAAAAAAATATATCATGACTGATTTCATGACTGTAAAGCCCTGTACACACACTGGATGGACATCCCGGCCCCTGGCGAATAAGAGGACGATAATCCTGTGTCACATGGGATTATTGGCCAAAATGGCCGCAATTCGCTCTGTTGTTCGTCGTAGTGATGTTGTCAAGTAAGTGTACGGACTAAGTGGTAATCGGACTAACCTCTGGTCAACTTGGAACTTTACTTCTATCAAACAACTGGACATAGTCGATAGTTGTGAAGGTTTAACAGGTTTTAAATATCCCAGTCCACCCCTAACCATACGCTACATTGTAACCAAATAGTATAAAAAAAGATCAAAATCATACATTACTGTCCAATAACACAATACATGCGATACAAACCATAACAGCCAAAACAACAGATTTCTGCAGATGGTCTAAGAGGGAAGAGACAATGGACAGTGTTAGGCAGTGATAATAATAATCAGGATAATAATTCTGTGTCTGTGTTAGTAGAAGGGGAGACAGAACAAGGAGACAGTAGAGAATATGGGGAGTATAATAGAACAGACTGGTATATTAATAACATAGGAAAGGGAAGCTGTAGACCCCATTGTAAACCCACAAGGGAGCTGCCATACCACTTACTTTCAGACACATTAGTACAAAATGCCACTTCTAATGAGAATACTTACAGGCTGCTCTTTACTGGCCCTGGTCTCCTGCACATCTACAACTAAAGAGAAAAAAGGTTTTATTTACAGTGGAGACTAGAGATTGTCCTATAGGAGGAGGGACTGGACCAGAGGAATTATGGGATTGGGGTCTCTATGATCTGTTCCTGAATCCAGAATAATCAAACATAGAGTTTAGTCAGTGCTGGGTGACAGTTGGGATGTACCAATATTATCGGAGGGGAAGGTGGGGGGTAGGACATTTAATCTTACCTGGTGTTACAGAGGGGATGGGATCAGGAGCCTGAGTCACATCTCTTTCCTTCTTTGCTCGTTTTCTCTTCTATAAGGGACAGAAAAAAGTGAAGATATTAGGGGTTAACAGGTTATTATCATTAATTTTGGAAAATTTCCAAAAATAAAATTAATTAGTTAATGGCCAAAGTGGAAATTAAATTTACCCGAACAGGAAGTTCCAGGGCTTCCCATTTGTACCCCTTTATTTTAGCCGTCCGGCTTCTTGTATGCATTCCCACTCTTTCACAGCTCGCCTGCATTGTTCACCTGCACTGCACAAGTTTGCAAAATGAAATGATTTCTGAGGCATCAGCAGCTTCTTATATACCCTGTGGGTGAGTCATCATGACATCACTACTGCATGCAGAGTCACATGTCGCAAGATCACATGTCATAACATGTAATCCTGTATACACTTGTGATGTCATCGAACTTTAGTAAACAGTAGTTTTGTACACTTGGAGCAGGAAAGGAAATATTAGATGATTAAAAAACATTTCACAGATTCTCTAACCACTATTTGGATTGTTTAGATATGTATTATTAGACGCAGATCTAATGGCAATTTAAAGAAACTATTTTTGCTTTTATGAAAATATACAATTTTTTATTTAAAACCTAAGAAATTAGTTACATTACTAATTATAATCAATTTGCTTGAAAGAGCCAAGTTCCTCCACTTTCTAATTCTTCCCTTTTATTCTTCCTATTTTTTGTACTGTATTTCCTGCCAGTTATCAAGGCTAGAGACATGAAATTCGGTACAGACGTGCGGGACACACTTTATCTGAAAATGTACAGATCTTTTTTGCATAGAGATTTAAGCTTCGTACACACGCATTTCCTTCCAGAAACGGGAGTGTTTAGATTAAAAAGCTAGAAAAAACGGTTCAAAAAAATGGACTGTCCGGTGTGGACAATTATTTTTTGGTGTGAATGAAGCCTAATGGACATTTGTCGTAGGCACATCAATAATGCCTCTTGATTTGATTCGCTGTGAGGAGACCTAATCAGTGCAGTGTAAATTATGAGATCAAGTACTAAGGGCTGGGTCCCACTATGTGAGTTCTATCCTTTTTCTGTCCGCTTGAATTTTTCAATCTAACAACACTTATTTTTAATGAAGTTGCAGGAACCAGTTCCCATTATGTACATTGCGGTCTGAACCTTGTATCAATGGTGCATGATTTTTGGTTCATTTGTGCTCATTTCTGTCTAGTTGCACTTCAGTTCAAATCTATGGGAAGGCAAAATAAAGCGCAGACACAAATGTACTACTAATGCGTTTTACCCACACTAGTAAATAGAAAAGCACGGACACACTGCATTTTTCAATCTGATGCATAAGGACCTTAGCCTAAGAAAAGTAATAGATTCTGTAACTCTGTGCAAAGTTGTGAATGACCTTCAGGTGACTAAGCCAAAGGTCACTTTTCTATTATCATCCTTTCAACCTTTCTCTGCTTTTGAAGCGGCATCTGGCTACGGTCCTACCTCTCTTACGAACCTTCTCTGTGTGTGTATGTAAAAAACATCCTCTCCGGTTCCTCTTAGTGTCATAGTAACATAGTAATTAAGGTTGAATAAAGACATACGTCCATCAAGTCCAACCTATCACCCTCTTCAATGAACTTGCCATTACCACTTCTGCTGGAAGACAGTTCCACAGTTCAACCGTTCCCCTGTTAAAGAAACCTTTCCTAACCTGAAGATGAAACTTCTTTTCTTCCAACATTAAAGGATGTCCACGAGTCCTCTGATATAACCTATTAGTAAACAATGCACCAGAGAGTTCATTGTATGGGCCATTAATATACTTGTATAAGGTTATCATGTCCCCACGCAAACATCGCTTCTCCAATGTAAACAGCCCTAACTTGTCTAATCTGCCTGCATATTCAAGCCCCTCCATTCCCCTTATTAATTTAGTTGCCCTTCTCTGAACTGCTTCAATTTCCAAGATGTCCCTTTTGTATATGGGATTCCAAAACTGCACTGCATATTCCAAATGATGCCTTACCAGTGCCTTGTAAAGAGGGAGAATAATATTTTTCTTTCTTGAATCTATTCCCCTCTTTATACAAGACAATATCTTGCTAGCTCTAGCTGTTGCTACCTGGCATTGTTTGCTATAGCTAAGTCTGTTATCTATCAGAACCCCCAAATCTTTTTCCATTACAGATGCACTTAACACAGAGTTATTTATGGTGTAGGTGGCTTATTAAATCCTGAATGCATCACATTACATTTATCAACATTGAATCTCATCTGCCATTCTGCTGCCCATTTTGCTAATCTATCTAGGTCAGCTTGCAGCACTTGCACATCATTTGAAGTTTCCAAAGCTCTGCATAGTTTAGTGCCATCAGCAAACACTGAGACCTTGCTCTCAATGCCCCCTTCTAAGTCATTTATAAACAGATTAAACAGAAGCGGCCCCAGTGCAGAACCCTGAGGCACTCCGCTTAGAACTTTAGCCCACATAGATGTAGCTCCATTAACCACCACTCTCTGTTTGCGTTCCAATAACCAGTTCTCTATCCATGAACAAATGTTTTCTTCAAGGCCAACAGTCCTCAGTTTATACATTAGTCGCTTATGTGGCACAGTATCAAAAGCTTTCGCAAAATCCAAGTATACCACATCCACTGCTGTGCCTGAATCTAACTTCTTACTAGCTTCTTCATAAAAAACAATTAAATTTGTCTGGCATGATCTATTTCTCATAAATCCATGCTGATTACTACCAATAAGATGAGCTCTGGAGACAAAGTCAAGGATATGATCCCGTAACAAGGTTTCCAGCACCTTCCCTACCACTGATGTTAGGCTTACAGGTCTATAGTTACCAGGCTGTGAACGACTACCTTTTTTGAATATTGGTATTACATTGGCTTTTTTCCAATCCAGCGGCACATCCCCAGACCAAATCGAATCTGAAAAGATGAGAAACAGTGGTCTCGATAGAACTGAACTAAGCTCTTTTAAAATCCGAGGATGCAATCCATCTGGTCCTGGGGCTTTATTGATATTAACTTTGTCTAATTGTTACCATATCCTCTGTGAATGCCAATTGAATACTCTTCAGTTTTTTTTTCTTCATTTCTCCCCTGCATATTATTACAATCCCTGATATAAAGACTAGGATTCTCAACAGTAAAAACCGATGTAAAAAAAACGGTTTAGCAGATTAGCCTTTTTGGCATCCTCTACAACCATCTCAGCCCCATTATTTAGGACATTTTCAGTCCTCATCTTTTTACTATTTATATACTTAAAAAACATTTTGGGGTTGGACTTGCTTTGTTTGGCAATCCGTATTTCTTTTCTATTTTAGCTAGTTTAATTGCTTTCTTGTACTCTGCTCTATATCTTTACATATAAACAATTCCCCCCAGTCTTTAACAGCATAAAATTAGCTTTCCTAAAGTTAAAAGTTTTTGTTAACCCAGTGCACTTTAGTTTTTTGTAACCTATATTAAATGACACTATATCATGGTCACTATTCCCTAAGCTTCCCATTACCTTCATCTCCAAAATGAGCTCAGGGTTATTAGATATCACTAGATCCAACAACGCATTCTGTCTAGTGTCGGGGCCCCACAGGGCTCTGTTCTAGCACCCCTGTAGTTCTCCCTCTATACTATTTCCCTGGGAGTTGTCATCAGCTCATTTGGTTTTAACTATCATCTGTATAGCAATGATACTCAAATATACTTTTCCACCCCTACGCTAAGTCCTGACACCCAACCACACATCTCCGACTGCCATCGTGCTGTCTCCTCATGGATGGGGCACCGATGCTTCAACCTAACCCTGACAAAAATAGAACTAATCATCTTCCCATCTAAACTTGGTCCTATCCCTCCTTTTCCCATTTCTGTGGACAACACCCGCATTTACCCAATTCAGTCGGCACGTTGCTTAGAGGTTATTATTGATTCCTCTCTTTCCTTTTCTAATCATATTAACTACAGTATGTTGCTAAAACCTGATGCTTTTTTCTCCATAATATTGTGAAAATCCCTAGATTCCTCTCTCTTCCGACTACTGCTATGCTTTTCCATGCACTCATCCTATCACGCCTGTTCTATTGTAACCTTCTGCTTTCTGGTCTTTCTGCTTCCCATCTTTCTCCCCCTTCAGTTGATACTTAACTCTGCCGCACACATTGTCTCGCTCTCTAACAATTGGGAAATTAAATCTCATCTGTGCTGCACCTCTAAAAAAATCCTTCTCTTAACATTTAAATCCCTTCCCTCTGCTGCTCCTTCTTATATTTCTTCTCTTGTGTCCTCATATGTCCCTGCCCGTACCCTCATCACAGAATCTTCTCTGCCTCCTCTCGCCTTAAACCTTTCTCTCTTGTGGCTCCCATCCTCTGGAATTCTATTCCCCTCTCTCTACATCAGCACAGTATAGGACTGCTGACAATGCACCTGTTATTCATATAGCACTTCTACCATTTCCTATGTTACCCATCTAATAAGGTTGTAAGCTCTATGGGCAGAGACCTCTTTCCTCATGCTACATGTATGTCATCATTTGATCAGCAAACTAAACTAATATATCTAATTTGCTTTTTATTCTAGTGACACCCATGAAAATACAACACACAGGGAGTGGGGACTGAGGTCAGGCAATTATTAATTAGGGAGCTACAGATTTCGCATCTGTATCATCATGAACCTTATTTTATGCTGCTGACATTAAAAAAATAAAAGCATGGCTGTAAAATGCTAAAATACTGTAAAATATGTTATTGGTATTACACAACTACATCATAACATAACGCTGCATAACAGCAGGTATCAATATTTTGCGCTGTGGTCAGTATTTTGTGACACACTCCACATGACATGGTCACAAAATACTAATTTTATTTGTACTTGTTTGTTACATAGGGCCATATTTATAAAGGATCACTATTGGTACAATATGATCCCTAAAACAATACCAAAAAGCCATCGTTTCCAACCTCAGTCATGCTTTTCAACCCGGTAAAAATATTGCGGTTGGAAAATCCGATACAGATGTCAATGGGCGATACAGGTGATATCGAAATACCGGCAGGCATTGGTCTTTTCGACCACAGATAAAATTTTATCAAGCACTGTTGTTTTCAATGGTTATAAAAGACGTGGGTGTAGCAACTGTGCAAACTGCCATCATAATTGTTTTCCGCTGGAGTGTCACCAATGTTGCTATTTATGCTGTGGAAAGGTGGTGACCCAATAACATCTGTGCTGAAAATAAAAATCATTCACTTTTTTTTTTGGCACAAACATGTTCCTTTAAGAATCTGATTAGGTTTGTTCTATCCAGACTGAGAACTGGCTGAAGCCAGATAGCTCAAACTTTGCCCTTTTCCTGTTTCTTGTTTTCTGCTGGAAGTGTAAGCTTACTAAGTGAATATACAACAAGCCATATATATATGAGAGGTAAAGATGGAGCACTCCTGGGATTAACAAATATTAATTTATTTAAATATATTTCACACGCACCATCAACGCGTTTAGGCTTACATTCACCTTGAGAGCGGACGAATGTAATCTGAAACACATCGACGATGTGTGTTAAAATTATTTAAATAAATGAACATTAGTTAATCCCATGAGTGCTCCATCTTTGCCTCTCTTATTGATATTGTCAGAAACAACTGGTATATGTACAGGCAGAAGCAAGTGCCGCTGGTCAAGAATAGTGCTTACCATAAAGGCCAATCCCTCCTAAAAAGTATTCTTCACAATCATTTAGACTACAGGTATTTTCAGTGACTTTTTTTGGATGTCATGAGTAGCAGATCTCAAACAGGAAAAAACAGGACTAGTAAAGTTCATACACATGGCCATTAAGAGGCAAATCCAGATCTGAGGAAATTTGCTGATTGTTGGACACACGTTTGGCACAAAAATGACCAATCCCACAACAGACAATCTACCACCATCAGCCATTCCAGGTGCAAAATGAACATCACACAGTGTGTGACAAACTGAACACTGAACATAACTAGTTATACAGGGTCATTTTTAAAGTCTGATAATGAACTTTAAAGGGCATCTATACTGAAAAATATGTTATTTTAAATTGACCATAACTGGAAACTATAATTCTTCCCAACCACCACTGGATCAGTTTTTTGTTGATCTGCCCCCTATTTCTTTAGATATTCAATCTAAAACTACTTATATTTCAGATGTCAATCAAGTTCCTTGCTCTCAAAAACTATTCTTCTGTGAGTAGTTTTACTGTAACTGGAATGGTGACAGAGTTTTGACAGTTGGAATGCTGTATGCTGTGTGCAGGCTTGACAGTTGGTTTGTAGGAAAAATCAGGTCGGATGGAAGTGGGAGTGGTTAAAAGAGGGAGGGGGGATACTGCTCCTAAACAAAATGTGTGCTGGATTGAAGGTATGCAGCAACACACGCAAATCAGAGTAAGTGCTACTTACATGTATTCAATTATAGATTAAGATGAGCCAAAGTAACTTTTTCAGTATAGTGTCCCTTTAATATTGATCGTAAAAATTATTTTTTTTAAAAAAATGTGCTTAGATTGTAAGCTTTTCGGGGCAGGACCTGATGTGAATGTATACATGTAATTGTGAAGTGCTATGGAAGATGATGACATTGCATAAATCCACAATAATATTAAAGGAATAGTTCACTGCAATAGTGAACTATCCCTTTACTACATTGATTGAAGCCAGGGAGGTTAAGGAGCTATCCCTTACCTCCCGTTCTTCAATCAAGGTTTATATAGCCAGGAACGAACTTCAGAATATCTTACCTTTCATGCGATCCAGTGGGGTTGCTCTGACAGTTCCCGACTGCTTCCTGCTTCTGTTACACTATAACGCGCATTATCGGGCATGCGAAAAATGATAAGCAAAATGATAAGCAAAATGATAAGCAAAATGATGTAGGCTTCTCTTCCCCTTGTAATTACCTGCCTAGTGTCTAGGTGCAACAACTCTAAACAACATCTAAGGGCATTTTAAAGCTGTGTGGCAGACATAGTGCCTGGCCAAAACATTGTGTGGAGGGCAAACCTAAATGCTTGACCATTGAAACCCTATGGTTTTGGTTAGGCACTGGTCAGAGAAGAACAATGCATTTTAATTGTTTCAATGAAAAGGTAACTATTTACTGAGAATATTTACATGGTGTAAAGCTGTTTCTAAAACCTATTGCCCTCCAAAATGTGGTAGCAATTCTATGTTATTTGGAGCTTTTTCTCAGCAGTTACAGAACATTAGGTTTTAGGGCCCTTGTTTAGTACTGATGTACAAAGATTCTGAATGTTACATAAGTGACCTGCCTCCTACACACCCACACTGACCACAGCTTTCAATTAGAGGCTTGCCCCAGTCAGCATAAAGTACAACTTGTTATAAAGATGAGATAGTGAGGTTGAAAGTACAAAAGTAAATCCGTTCCACTGGGACAATGCAGCAGAATCAGCATAAGGTGTTTGTGAGCAAAGAAGGAAGAAAGTTCAAATGAAGCAGTATCTGACGATGAGGTCAAAGCTGAATCTAAATGATGACATTACAGTCAGGGACACTGGTGTTTCTCAATCACTATCTGCTGCACTGTACTGGTTTGATTATTATTGATGTGAATTATCTACCTTATACAGTTTTTACAAAGACTACACCGCTAATCATAGAAATTCCTCCCTGACTGCAAGTAGCAATCAGAAAGGATCCCTGATCAACCAGAACTGCAGTATATGTATTAATACCAGTAATTAACAATATTGATTCGTTTTAGAAACATATCCGGCCCACTTTAAAAGCTATTCAATGAACTTGCCATTACTACATCTGCTGGAAGACACTTCCACAGTTTCACCGTTCTCACTTTAAAGAAACCTTTCCTAACCTGAAGATGAAACTTCTTTTCTTCCAACCATTAAGGATGTCCAAGAGTCCTCTGATATGACCTACTGAGGCTTCCAGAATGGTCAAGTGAAAACTAGGACAGGACTTATTCATGTAAAACTATTGCCTTACTAGTTGTCATTAGTGGGATGTTGTGAAATACCACTAGACAATATTTTACTGGGACATGAAATTTTTTTCTACTCAATTGTTTTCTTTAGGGTTTTAAGGCTTTCTTTTTCATAATTAGTCTGAATCTAGCCATCTTGTAAATTTCATCCTAGTGAATATTGCATTTCATCCTTCCAGTGGGAAAGGGGACATTTAATTTGAAAAAAGTTTCCAGGAAATATTTGCAACATGTTTTTTATTTTAAAAATGTAGTTCCCCTTTAAGGTTTTCTTTTGCATGTTATTTTTCTATGTGCTGCTTTGCATTATATAGCATTTACCTGAATGCAGAGTGAGGTGATAGGAAATGATCCATAATTTATAATTCTGTTTTTCTGAACTTAGAAAACTTCTTTTGCTCTTTGTAACCCAATGAGAAAATGAATAATTACTGGGTTGTTATTAATGTTTAAAAACATATTTATCATCTTCATTTACATTTTTCAATGAGTTCAGGTATAGCCCAGAGAAGAGCAGAGCAAAGGGACAGCGCAACATTTTAATGTCAAAGACTTGTTAGTCTGAATTCTAAATACCACTCATTGCTCTCTCACTTGTCTCTGCACATCTTATAAACAGGAATCATTCTAAAGGGAATTTTGGATGGAGCCAATGTGCGTGGGGGCAGTGGTTTAACTAGAAATCACTAGGCCCCCAGCAACACTATAATGGGACCCCCACAGTGGTTATTCTATATGGTTGTGTGGGGGAGGGCAGGATCTGTCATAGAAAAACTAAAAAGTTGGGGCCAACCCTTAAGCTGTGATCAACTGATAGTTCAGTGTAACGGTCTATCGGGCGGAAATAATTGCATGGGTTTTCGTCCACGACCGACTGTTCGTCGGAGTTGGACGTGTCTGAAAACCACAGGTGATTGGCTACTTTTGCCGCAACATTGTATTAATGGTAATGTAGGGCACATGTGGGTTTCTCAGTAAAACTAAACGTTAGGCTGGGTATAAACAGACACATTTTTATAATAGCATATATGGATGTATTTAGTCTTGAACCTCCTTCTGGGTGTGTTTAGTGGTAACCCATTTAGGAATCCCCCCTTGAAAATCTTGCGCTTGCCCCTGTACCGGGCCCCTGTTGCTTCAGTGGTAGTTGCACCTATGTGGGGGAGTTCATATACTGCCATCTGCCAGCAGGATATTAAATGAATAGAAGGATCCTGCGTTTGCATCTATCATAAAAAAGTACTTCAATTTACAAATACGCTCCATTATAAATACCACCCTTATAATACATTAAGTGGAGAATTCCAAATAAACATTTTAGTATAATGGATGATCTGGATAAAAAATAAATGATTTAAAAGGTATGTACACTAGAAAGTTTTTGGGGTTTTTTTGTATTCTCCCTTACTGAATACTAACTATACTGTAGTTCCTACCAATTATTACCATCTAAAATGTCAATCAAGTGTCTTAATATAATAAACTCTAACTGAAATGCTGACAGTTGGTATGTGTGAATTGTATTATGGGAAATTCTCTCAGTGCTGGGTCATAGTAAATACTGAGCATATTTAACCTTGAAGATAGTCAGGTCTGATAAGGGAGGAGTTGGTTTAGAAAGGGAGGGGGGATACTGAGCCTGAGCTAAACAAGTACTGGAATAGAGGCATGCAATAAGGCTGAGGCCCCACTACAATGCAATGTAGCAAGCATGATAGAAATGCTTGCGTTTGCACACAAAAAGGTGATTGCATCTGGATCCATCCGCGCTGTAGTTTATGTTTAAAAAAATCAACCTTTTCCCCACTCCCAACCCTAACCACCATGTTTAAAACATAAAAAAGTGCAGAGAAAAACCTTAATTCTGTCGGTTCTCGCAATAGCCGGCAGCTGCGTTTGTGATTGTCTGACTCTCAGCCACGTGGCTGTCGGTTAGGCCCCTAATGCATCTCCATTCCCTGAAGTAGCATTAGAGGCAGAGGGAACCTCTGGACTTTTTTAAACAGCATCTATAGTGAAATTTATACATTGCTCCAATCCAGACATAAAAAAAGGTTAGTGTATGCTGCCTTATACCCACTTGCCTCTGTGGCTTCGTGTTTGCACACAGTCTGATTTACTGCAGAGCTCCCCACTCCCCCTCCCCCTTCTGGTCATTCCCCCGTTCATATAATCCGGCCAAGCCTGAACCAAGCCTGTAAACCAAGCAGCCCATGAGCATTAATCCTCCTACACATCACTTCTCATTACACACCTATACATACATACATAGAAAGAAAAAACAGGAGGAGGTCTACTACACTACAGAAAATTTTATTTTAAGGTGGAGATACCTTTAAAAGCAATTGCTAGGAAATTAGGAATGAGAGGTGTTATTAAAGGGGAACTGTGGTCTCCAAATAAGTTGAGTTTCAATGAAAGGCAAGTTTCCTACCTTTAAAACGAGCCATCAACCACCTCTCTACGTGCTCCACAGCCCAAGATATACAGAAATGACTGACCAGAAAGTTAATGGGTGGGAGGCTGACATGTGACATTCCTAAGGCTTCTCCTGCACAGTGCCGCCGGTGAGCCAGCCTCAGACTCCCTCAGTATGTGAGGGAGACAGGAAGTTCCTCCTCCTCTCTGCTGTGTGAAAGACCTGCAGCTGCAGAGAAGGTAAGGGAATCTACAGCTTTCGGGGGGTAGGGGGGTGTCAGAGTGGCCCACAGCACCTGTGAGTGGGTGGGGCTTAGGCACCCGTGAGTGGGCAGGGCTCAGGCACCCACGAGTGGACGGGGCCACGTGGGGCTGTAAGGGAATGGGCCATGGGCCTGCAACTGGAGGGACCATGGGGTCCATGAGTGGGAAGGACCAGGGGGGCTGCAAAGGGGAGGAAACACAGGGCAGATTGACTGACAGGTTTCAGAGCAGGAAGCAGGAAGTGCAGGGGACCTGGTGATGCTGCTGCCATATCACACACAAAAATGTAAATATCTTCAAAACTATGTAAAATAAACAATGGAAATAAATTGCAAAAACTCTCAAGAGAGCAATTACTATTAATTTACCTAAAGTCATTTTTGGGCCACAGTTCCTCTTTAAAACAGAATGAAAGTTGAATAATTACCTAAGTTCAGGTGCTTCTCCACATGTTGATCCAAACTGTTATATTTTGAAACTTCAATTTGTTATTAGTTGCCTACAAATTTATGTTACTGTAGGTGTTCCTCCTCTTCTTCCCAAACTTCTCTGATTCTGGTATCGCCTCCCTGCGAGCCAAATCCTCATTTGGCAAAATTCCTATAGTCTTTAATGAAGCTTACATTACCGCAAGCAAAAGGCTATGGGAAACAGAAAGAAAGGCTGTCTTAATAATTGGAAGAATATTAAAGTATTTCTTAGCATTCAAACATGAAAATAAATAGCAGATAAGGGCCTAATCACATGTAAAAAGTTGAAAATTGCACCTTTGATCGAGTGGATAGATTTATTTATGGTTGCTTGGTTGTAGAATTAACAAAACTAGTAATGTCATTGAAGATATCAATGCAAGAATCCATAAGAAGCATAAATGCTACAATGCTTCTTATGAAATACAGAACTCTTGACTGTCAATCAAAGTTTAAGATTTATAAAGCCATAATAAGACCAACTGTTACATATGGCTGTGAGACATGGACTATACCATGCTGGGAAAGAGACCTACTTAAGAGTGTTTGAGAGAAAGATATTGCATAGGATCTATGGATCTATGCAATGTAATAATGGATGAAGAGAATAAGAGCAAATGATAAATAAAAACAATGAATGTATGGTACAGACATAGTCAGATTTATAACTTATTTTATAAGCGTGGATTGGGTACTTGGAGAGAATGGATAAAAAGTGAACAGCAAAAAGAATAGTACAGTGGAGACAGAGGGTCAGAGTGCACAAGGAAGACACAGAAAGAGGTGGTTGGTCAATGTCTTGGAGGATATAAGAAAAATGGGAATTAGAAATGGGAAGTAGGAGGCGTCTGATAGAGCAGAGTGGTATAATATTGGGAAACAAGCCAAATTCCAGAAAGGAACCTAGAGCTGGAAGAAGAATGAACACTCATCTTTAAATACAACTCATAGAATAAAGATACCATTCCTTAAATGGGCCCTCAACCCTGGGTTCTCTCTATTGGATCTATAAAGAGTTTTCTGGCTGCTGTCGCTAGTGCCTCCCTACTTCCTGATCTGTTGCAAGATTTGGCCAATGGGAAGATGTCCTTTGCAAGGAGTTGTCTCCCCATTGGCCAGTCTGGAAACAGTCCCAGGGAGTGCCTATAGGTGCCTATAGAGAGAACCCAGGGGTGAGGACCTAGCAGTTTAGGTCATCAACCTTGGTACTATCTGGTATTCGAGATATTTCGATACCACGCCAGTATTGTCTCATTGAGGTCAATGGGGCAACACTGGGCAGTATTGACCGATATTGACTTTACGGCTGCATTACACTAAGTCCAGAAAGCATTATTGCCATTATAAATACTAAAGGGTATCTCCACCCCCAAAAGAAAAAACTTGTATAAGGTAAGGCAGCGCTGCCCAACTCTAAATGCTATATTTAAAACAGCTAAATCAGACCCTAAATGTACTTACCCACCTTCGTTCCCTCAGTCATAGCCTCTTCTGTGTCTATTCAGCAGAAGGGGCAGGAACTGCAGCTGCGTCTGTGATCATAAATCTATGATAGTAAATGTAATAGTAATGGAGGTTGAATAAAGACACATGTCTATCTAGTCCAACCTTTATACCCTCCTCTTTAACCCTACCAAACAGTTGATCCAGCGATAGACAAAACAAAAACAAAACAAAAAACAGGTTAAAAGGAGGGGGGTGGGAATTCCTTTCATACTTCAAATGGAAATCAGAAATTATCCTTGGATCAACCAGAACTACAGTATATGTATCAATACCAGTAATTTTCAATATATTTTAGTTTATAGCCCACTATCTAGCCCACTTTTAAAGCTATTCAATGAACTTTTCATTACCACGTCTACTACCACATTTTTACCGTTCTCACTGTAAAGAAACCTTTCCTAATCTAAAGATGAAACTTCTTTTCTTCTAATCTTATTCTTAAAGGATATCCACGTGTCCTCTGATATGACCTATTAGTGAACAATGCACCAGAGTTTATTATATGGCCCATTAATATATTTGTATAAAGTGATCATATCCTCACACAAACGTCGCTTCTCCAATGTAAACAACCCTAACTGGTCTAATCTGCCTGCATAGTCAAGCTTAATATTTTAGTTGCCCTTCTCTAAACTCCTTCCATTTCCAAGATGTCCCTTTTTTATATGGGATTCTAAAACTGCACCGCATATTCCAAATGATGCCTTACCAGGGAGAATAATATTTTTTTTCTTTTGAATCTATTCCTCTCTTTATACAAGACAATATCTTGCTAGCTCTAGCCATTGCTACCTGGCATTGTTTGCTATAGCTAAGTCTGTTATCTACCAGAACCCCACTTTTTGTTTTCATCCTAAGGAAAAATAATTGAATATTACTCACATAAACGCATAACATATTTACAATAAAATGTTTTATCTACCTTCTGTTAGCATCTTTACGATAATAATCAGTCTTGCAACAACATGTTTTCTTACAAAAGTTGTTTTCAGTCCAACTGCAGAAATTCCAATTCTTTAAAGCACACTCGCAATCTCTGTACCGGTCAGGTTACTAATTAAGAAATTGTTTTCTTGCCCTTTGTGGCCAACACACACCCCCTACATTACCTCTATCAGGAAGAGAGCTCCCTCTTCTCACAAAGCTCCTTTGCTATCTATTGGAGCACAAGCACAAACCCCTCTCTCTGACTGGCTGCAACAGACGAGCCTCCAAGGACAGTAGCTGAGTCACTGAGCAAGAGATGTACATAACATTTACTCTATTGAACTCTGTTCTACATTTACCAAGAAGAGGAAGAGAACTTCATATGAAAATCCTGTAAAATTCATATATATATATATATATATATATATATATATATATATATATATATATATATTTGTTTAAATTTAAATTCTCTAACTTACTTAAAATGTTAATGAAACAAGGCGTTTGTGTACAGTTCCATGTTTTGTGCACACCTTCATCCAGCAAAATAGATAGATTTTTCCCCTATTGACAAAGAACAACTTTGGATAACCAAATTCTGCCTCCCTTTCCAATTGGATATCTTTAAAAGACCACATGGCCCGTTTATATTGATTTATTTGATAGATACAGTTCCACATTCCAAAAGTGGATTGACCAATATCCCACATTTTAGGATAAGCTTTGCTGGTGTGTTCCACAACTGCCTGACCTGCAATCACAGCTTTCTACCCAAACACAATAGCACCCCATTCAAATTTATTGCAGTTTACCCAATCCGCAAATCAGCTGACCCTTGGATACCCAAACCGATGCAGGACAGAGCTCCCAAACTTTATGATATTCATTCTACCAGAGCTCCCTCTTGGAAGATACACAGAGTTTGTCTGTAGTTTTGCTACAATTTTTTAGTCATTATTATCCCTATATTAAGCAGAGCAGCCTAATGAGGCAAGGTGAGGCACATTACAGAGCATCACTCTCTATGGAAGCAGCAGTTTTGATGCCAGAAAAAAAAATGCTGGCACCATGTCCCTGGGGCCCAGATGCCAGGGCCCCCCAAAAATGCCATTTGTAAAAAAAAAAACAGCACATTTTTGTGAGGTACTGTAACATTAAATAGCAGGGAAAGCTGTGACTTTCATTGCACAACAGAATGCAGCTATGAATCCTCCCCCTCCCTTCTGACTGGCAATTCATTTGATCAAAATCAATATTTGTCAGCCATGCAGTTAAAAAATCAATGCTGGGCATCTAATACCAATCACTGTGGGCATCATTTACCAGTCATTGTAGGCATTATTTACCAGTCATGTGTATAAAGACCCTCTCACTAGTGAGTGTAAGGGGAAGGGGCAGTAAGTGGATGGTACTTACCTGCTTTTTAATGAGGGGAAATGAAATCACCTTTGTCATAATGATGTCATAAACTGGAATGTCACGAATTAAGAGGCAATTCATATCAAGATGAGTGCACTATTATCTCTATTATATATATTATATCACGTAATAACTATTCACAATGTGCTGTAAATATTATTAAATATATATGTCCAGTGTATCATTCCTGGCTTTTTTTCCATATTAAAGTACCACACAGGTTAAACAAATGAGACAACGTTTAGTCTTATCTCAGTGTTGGTTAAACACAAAGCCAGACACCAAGCCATGTGTTTATTACATAAATGGATGTTACAGTTTGCCTTGTTTTCCTTGGCTGCTTTAATTCTGTACAACAAAAGTCAGCACTGCCACCTACTATGTAGGATTCCTAAATGATTTTGTAACTTCTCCCTGCAGCACAGGTAGGCAGGTCTGTAAGAAGTCAGCAATATTACATTGAGCTTGCACCTCCTCCTGAAGATTGTGACAGTGACATCACAGCTTGCCAGCTCTACATAAGGAATTTACCTGGATGGACAGATGTTCAAGACAATTTCTAACCCAAACAGAAAAGAGCAACTAAGCCAAACAGCCTTGTCACTAAAAACTGTAAGTATTCACAGTTTAACTAAATCTGTGTTCTATTTAAACCAGTAATGATTGGTATTGAATGTTCATGCATGCATAGTATCATAGATGCTTAGATTTAACCAGAATCTGTATGTAGTACTATATCTAACAAACAGGTCAATAAAACCCTAAAAGTGAAACCTTCCCATTAGATAAACAATGGATCAGAACCCTGAATCTCATGGGTCTCTTTTTTTCTGGAAATTGCCCCATGGGTATGTTCTAGGCTAGACCTCTGTACTGAAGGTCCCGAGGAGCCTGTTGGATGTTCTGCAACCTCAGACTATGATGTTCCAGTTCCCTAAGCTAGTAATACTTTATGTTAATTACCCCTTTATTTAAGGGACCATATTAGGGGTAACAAAACTAAGTTGCAATGAAATATATTCAATCATTTCATAGACAGTGATTAGTCTCATCTTATTTCTTATGTCCAGTATTAAGGTGTCAGTCTGCATAACCATGAACCTTTGACTATCTGTGACTACAGAAGAACAGAACTGATGAGTTTTGTTCAGCCAGTGATGCCGTGGAACTTATTGAAATTCCAGAAGTGTGATTTGAACCCAATTGAAACAGATTTTTTTCTAATTTTTTACTCCAATTTTTGCATCTTCGATTAGTTAGGATTTTCGTAATTCTGAAAACTCGTCCATATCAATGGATTTTCTCTCACAAGGGCATGTTGTGTGTGTCATGGATAACACTGAAATCCCTGCAGAAACCTAGGGGTATATTTAGGAAAGTATGTTACTTCATGTGGGAGCAAAGTAAATATTGCTACTTTAAGAAATGTGTTTGTAATAACTCTCTCTGGAATAATGATTACACTGGGCTTTTGTTTCATTTTTACATTTAGTTATCCTTTAAGTTTTACAAGTCCATTCATAAAACTGTTCTTTTTTATTAATTAGTACAGCATCTGTTATTCTTATACCGGTAATTGCTGGCAGACACTAATCAGTTAAAGGACTACTCCACCCTCATAAGAACATCTTTTAGATAGAATGGTCTCTTTAAAATATGTTGATATATCATAGTTTGTCCTATGAATTCATTACTGTATGCCTGCTATGCATCTGGATGTCTCATGGAAACTAAGCAATTTAGTGACCTGTACTGAGCTTGTACTGAGCCTGGGCATGCTCAGAAGAGGCAGCTAGGGTATTAGAATTCCGTCATTGGCTGTGATTTCAACTGTCAAATCCATAACTGACAGTTGCTAACTGGAAGAACAGGACATTGTGCAGGATTTCAGGTTAGACTTATATATTTCAGATTTCTTCTTTAACTTCGACAGATTACTGATTAGTATTATTAATTTATTTCCCACATAGTTTTGCTTTTACCAATGGCTATCATGGTACAATGCTCTGCTGGCAATTAAAGAAAATTGTAAGGAATTTTTGGGATTTTATGCAAACTAATTGTATGGTGTTTTTTTTTCTTTTTGGTTTACCCTGTGCTAGCTCTCTGGTTTTGCATTTAGCTCAAGGAATGCTGTTAAATCTTCTCAGGGTGGGTACACACAAGTAGACTTTTTGTCCTGACCGAGCGTTTGCTACTAGCGTACGCTCAGTTGGAACAAATGACTGCCGGTCGTGGCAATAGTTACCACGGCCGTCAGTTCGCACAAAGTCCCACAGGGAACCGAACAATCAACCGGGATTTTTCTAAACGGTCCAAACGTCTGTTTGTCCGATCGTGACCAACAGGCATACAACATCGGGCACAGACGAAACCAGCATAGATTTCTAGCCTGACCGACCAATACATGGAAGTATTGGTCGATTAGCCCGAAAAATCTGCCTGTGTGTACCCAGCCTTATAAGGTATGGCTTTTCCTAAAGGGCTACTATGGAAATTCCATATTTGCATGTTGCATAATAAGTTATTGTGATATAAATATATATATATATGTATTTCTGAAATCTTACAGATATTACAAAAATGGTGGGTCTGAAGCCATCGGACATTCCTCCTACTCCAGCTGTAAAGTTCATCAGTGCTGGTACAGCCGCGTGTATAGCAGACCTCTTCACTTTCCCACTAGACACAGCCAAAGTCCGGCTGCAGGTAATGTGCTGTCCACCTGTGGAATATTTGTTTTTTGGAGACAGAGTATAATGCTAGGTACACACGATACAAAAATTCTTCCCGACCAACCGACATTTCAGTGTTTCGGTCGGTCGGGCAGAATTTTTGTATTGCTCCTTGTGGCAGCCGATACAGATCGCCGGCTGTTCCTTCGTCCGAATCGGCAAAAGCAGCCGCGTCCAACAGTCCTTCCTGGCCGAGTGGTCGGAAGCCTCGAACGTTCGGTCAGGAGGAAGGATAGTATTGTGTGTACCTAGCTTAGTCCTGTTTTAACCTAATCAGTAAACCTTTATTTGTGAGTTGAAAATTAGCTAATAAATGGTTTTCTCATACCCCAGTGTAGTAATCACTTTCTGCCTGTAGTGCACTGTGTGTACAGGTACAGGCACTTTCCGCAGTAACAAATGCACCTTATACATCTAACAAACCATGTTAAACTTTGAAAACTTCCTTAGTATTCAAAATTTCTGAGGTCCAATTATTACTGATTAGGTAGACAATACCATTTTCCATAAAGCTGTCAGACATATTGTTCTCCTTTAGGTTTACATTCAGATGCATGTTCTCCATAACTGTTACTTTATCACAATATCTGTTCTGCTTCTTTTCCTGAAATTTAGATTCAAGGCGAGACAGCAGGGTCTGTAGCTGCCAATGGAATTCGCTATAAGGGGGTTTTTGGGACTATAAGCACCATGGTGAAGACTGAAGGACCCAGGAGCCTATACAATGGACTAGTGGCTGGACTGCAAAGGCAGATGAGCTTTGCATCCATTCGTATAGGTCTTTATGACACAGTGAAACTGTTCTACACCAATGGGAAAGAGAGTAAGTGATCACTGTAAAGTAAATATGAGTCTTTTTACTTGACATATTAAAATATTGCGTTTCAGGCCCTTGTTCAGCTAAAAGTGTTATTATCATTTATTTATCCATTAAATTAACTTGTTTCTCTCATTTCCAGTCACGTTTTACGATTAAAAAAAGAGGAAAAGTATTTTGGGGCTGTCAAAGTTACCAATAAATATTTGTGTTTCTTTTTTTTACAGACGCTGGGATTGTAAGCAGGATATTGGCTGGATGTACAACAGGCGCACTTGCTGTAACTGTAGCCCAGCCCACAGATGTGGTGAAAGTCAGGTTTCAAGCACAAGCCAACCTGCGAGGGGTAAAAAAGCGATACAATGGCACTTTGGCTGCATATAAAACCATAGCTAAAGAAGAAGGCATAAGAGGCCTTTGGAAAGGTGAATATACACATTCATTTCCTGGGAATTTTAAAAACCCTGTAAAGTTAGAACTAAGCTCGCACAGACAGTTTAATGCTCAATGGGAATAGAAGTGCCCCTGCTTGCACATGCTCACAGGAATCAGCTAGGGGAATAGCATTGGCTGTCATGTTAAAGGGCATCTATACTGAAAAATAGGTTATTTTAATTGACCATAACTGGAAACTATAATTCTTCCCAACCACCACTGTATCACTTTTTTGTTGATCTGGACCCTATTTTTTTAGATATTCAGTCTAAAACTTCTTATATTTCAACTGTCAATCAAGTTCCTTGCTCTCAAAAACTCTTTTTCTGTGAGTAGTTTTACTGTAGCTGGAATGGTGACAAAGTTTTGACAGTTGGAATGCTGTGTGCTGTGTGCAGGCTTGACAGTTGGTTTGTAGGGAAAAAGTCAGGTCAGATGGAAGTGGGAGTAGTTAAAAGAGGGAGGGGGGATACTGCTCCTAAACAAAAAGTGTGCTGGATTGAAGGCATGCAGCAACACACACAAATCAAAGTAAGTGCTACTTACATGTATTCAATTATAGATTAAGATGAGGCAAAGTCATTTTTTCAGTATAGTGTACCTTTAACTCCATGATTGACAGTTGTAAAATGGAAGAACCAGGAAGTAGAAAGAGAGGTACAGGACTGTGCAGCATTTTACGGTAGGTTAGTCTTATATAATATTTCCGCTACATCCAATTTTTGAGAGGTGGACTTGCCCTTTTTATATAAAAAGGCAGTACTCCTCAGATTTTCTATTTACATGATATAAAATTAAGAGAATCCCAATTCACATGAATCAGTTCCACTGTCCTAATGGAAGAATTTTCTGCATTTCTTCTATGTATAATTATTCCTGAGCGATAGAGTGTCAATATAGGTCAATACTGTCACTCTTTCAGGATAGCACAACCATGTTAATTTACAGCATGTTTAGTTTTCATTTCTATCTAAACAGGAACTTTACCAAATGTGACTAGAAATGCCATTGTAAACTGTTCCGAGCTGGTGACCTATGATCTGATAAAGGAAAATCTACTACACTACAAACTAATGACAGGTAATGGGATAAATATATGTTTCCCCACACGCTCACTTCCCAAACCTGTTCGTATTTATGGGATTTAGATGCACCTACAAACAATAATTATTCTTATCACAATTGAAAGGTTTGAAGGCAAATTATAACATGCCCAAATGTACAGCCCTTAGAGCTTATTGTGCTGAGCTGTTCTAAATTTTCTATATCCTTTATATCTGTGCGCATTTGTGTGTGTAAGTACTAAGTCCAAACTCTCTATACGCACCTAACAATGTAAATCTATAAAGGTATTTAGTGACGGGTTTCTTAGTTTAACTCTTTCCTGACTTTGCCCCTTCCAGATAACCTTCCGTGCCATTTTGTGTCTGCATTTGGGGCTGGGTTCTGCACTACAGTTATTGCCTCTCCAGTGGACGTTGTGAAGACCAGATACATGAATTCTCCCCCAGGGCAGTACAAATCAGCAGTAAATTGTGCATGGATTATGATGACCAAGGAAGGCCCAACAGCTTTCTATAAGGGGTAAGATGATATGAAGGATATTCAAGGGAAACATGTAGAAGTTCTATTAATGCACATAAATTGATTATATGGCATTTAATTTTGGTGAGCTCTATACAGATACATCTCAAGTTTCATTAGTTATGATACACTTATAATGTAGTTAAGCATCATTTAAAAGGATATCTTTCACACCAAAGCACCATTAATAGGGATATAATTTACAGGATTTTCATGGTCCTTTGTATTATGGACAGCTTTTTTTGATTGTAACACAAATTCAGCTTGGACATATTAAAAATGTCAAAATTCAGAACTTAGGGACTGATTTAAAAACCTACTGATTTAGTAGTGACTAATATGTTATGGAGTATTTTTTGACACACCTGTAATATAACATTACCAATTGTTATCGATAATTTATGATTACAACAGTGTTGTAATATACATCAATGCAGTTCCAATAGCTGATACGATATGGAAGTAATAAATATAATAAAAATAAATAGAAATGCAATTGTAATTAAGCTTCAGATAAATCTCTAGATGAATGTTAGCTATTAACTGACTTTTTTTTCCTGGCACTTATGGGATTTTTTCATGACTTACAGCTTTGTACCTTCCTTTCTACGTCTTGGATCCTGGAATATATTCATGTTTGTCTCTTATGAACAGCTGAAAAGGGCAATAATGATGTCTAAACAGAGAATTGACTATGCTGTCTGAGCTTAAAGTGAAAGGATCATAATAACTCTTGATTCCTGGATAACTTATAATACACTGGCTAGACTGTACTCAGCTGGACTGTATCTGGAAACCACTCCTAAAACTCTCCATTGTATGGAACACTAATCTTTAAATCCAGATCTGAGCCAATTGAAATAGAGTAAACCGGAGTACAACATACACTTATGTTGTAAACAGTTTCCCCAACTGTTTAACAGACGGACATCAATTTGCTTGGTCTTGTACTCACAATGCACACATGCATACAGAAGAGGAGCAAGGAAAACGTGCCTGTTGGAAAATAATATTACATGAACTCTCAAAACTAGAGGCATCAAAATCCTTCAGCTGTTGCTCAACTCTTACTATCTGTGAAGGTTGTAGAGTTCTTTGAAGAAGTATAACAAAAACAGCTGAAGGGAGGCGGTTTGAATCTTATTTACCATTCATACACTAAATGAGTAAATAAGACTGAGAGCACATCTGCAAGTTTTTCGTCTGGGACGAATTGGTCAGTCATTATAAAAGTAGTCGGCAGTTTGCCGCAACCGATCCTACAATGAACAGGGAACTGCAAATAAACCGTCCAACTTTTCAACCTGACCAACTAATACACGGTTATATCGGTTGGTTGGTTGTTCCGAAAAATTGGATGTTGTATACCCAGCCTTAAGGTGACTATGCATCAGGGCAATTTGATGTAAATCCGACGTTTTGATTGATTGGCCGAAAAATTGTACATTTTCCCAATCTTATTATGCGTCACTAGATCGTAATATCGATCTTAATTACGATCTGGAAGGTCATTTTTTTAAGTCGAAATGATTGTAGTGTTTTCTGAAGTTCTAATTAAATGTAAATGTAATATAACCACACAATAGGCGACATTTGACATTAATCATGAAACAAATTGAATGTCGAACAGTATATATGGTACATCTACTGTACATCTATCTATCAAAGTATCGGTCGGTTTAAAGGGTGTCTCCACTGGTAAATTAAAGGGCAATTATACTTACCATTTCCCCGATCCACTCCTGCAAAGTACCCAGGGTGAGGACCTAAAACGCTAAGTCCTCACCTCTGGGTACTTTACAAAAGTCCTGTACTACTTACTTGTAATCTCCCTCGTCGCTCCGGTCCAATCCTCCCCACTGGCACGGTCAGTGACAGTCCGGGAGGCAGCCAATGGGAAGACACGCCTCCTTGCAGAGCACGTCTTCCCATTGGCTGCCTCGCGACCCGTCACTCAAAGTGCCAGTGGGGAGGATCAGACCAGAGCGATGAGGGAGATTACAAGTAAGTAGTACAGGACTTTTGTAAAGTACCCAGAGGTGAGGACTTAGCGTTTTAGGTCCTCACCTTGGATACTTTGCAGGAGTGGGGGGAAAGGAACGAGGGGGAGGTGAGTATAATTGTCCTTTAATTTTTTGCCATTCAGTTTTATTGAAGACCAGGAGGTAAAAGAGCTGTGTCTTACCTCTCGTGCTTCAATAAAACCTGCTGGAGCTGGGAACAAAGGTTAGGAACTTACCCAATCACTCGCTCCTCTGATGCGTCCTTTGGCAGGTCCCGACTGTTGGAGGACACGGTAGGGGAGTGAGAGATCGGGTAAGTTCCGAATATTCTCTCCCAGCTCCTGCAGGTTTTTATTGAAGAACGAGAGGTAAGAAACAGCTCCTTTACCTCCTGACCTTCAATAAAACTGAATGGCAAAAAATTAATTTACCGGTGGAGATACCCTTTAAGATCATAATAATCTTTTGCAGTGTATGACCACTTTTACAGATAAAATCTTTTTACTCTTTACTACATTACACTGATTGGATGTAAAATGCACTTTGTTATGTTTGGTTACTTTAGTAAAGGACACAACACTACTGAATACTGATGTGTATATTCTGTATTTAAGGTTAGAATTATAACCTTGAATATACAGTTTTTCAGCACTTAATGAAGTTAGTATTTTTTTATTTTACAATGTTATTATTTAACATTCATAATGAGTAATGTTGATTTTTTTATTAAAAAAAACATGGCGTTGTCATGAATATTTCTTATAATAGTTAAAAATGTACAATATGTTTGTGAAGGTTCTCATTCATCCAGGTCATGATATATCTGTTGTATTCAGTTAGATCAACTGGACTTAAAGTTTAGTTTTTGAAGACGTTTCGCATAGTTGCCAACAGTCCTGGATTACCCAGGACAGTCCTGGACTTTAGAATGTAGCTCCGATCTTCTGGTACGCTCCTGGTACGCTGTAAACATAGTATTAAGCCTTGTTCACACTAGGATGGAAAAATGGACCAAAAACACCACAGTCCATTTTTTGGTCCATTTTCTTTTTCCGTTTTTGTGATTTGGGCACTAACAACGAATTCATCATTATCAGGGTAAAGACCAATCCTGAAGGAATATCTTATAGATCATGTCAGGAGTCACAGGACTGTATTTTCTGTGTGATTTAAGGACAGCAATACTGTCCTTTACACACACATCCCTATTTATAAGAACCCAGGGTGAGGTCCCCATCCCTGGGTTAAGCATCTAACTCCTGCACTTACCTTAAAGGGCATCTCCACCCCCAATAGTAACATTTGTTTATATCGTAAGGCATACCCTCCCACCCCCAACCGCTAAGTTAAAAGAATTTAAAAGTGATTCTTAACTCTACTTACACGTCCTGGTTCCAGCATCACTCTGATCTTCTAGCAGGGGGCCGGACCGGCAACTATGGCTGTGATTAACTGAGAGGCAGCCAATCACAGCCGCGGCTGCCAGCAATGGAGAAGACGCTGGCAGCCGGGAGCTGTAACTTCAGTTTTAAACTTTTAAATTAGCCGTTGGGGGTGGGAGGGTATACCCTTCAATATGTATAAAAGGTTGTAAGCTAGGGGAGATATTTGAAGAGAGGGATCGGGAGGGAGAGAGGTGAAAGGGCTCCTGTGCGCATGTCAGCATCCCTCCCGGAGGAGAGACAGAAGGCGTTAGGACAGGAAGATAGCCACTACTCTTCACTTTCCTGGACTTTGGACATGGATTGCAGGAGAACCATAAGGAGCAGGATTGTAAGGTAACAATTTTTTTAAACTGTACAGTGGGGCTAGTATGGGGTTAAATTTTAGTGCTGTTCTCCACCTCCCTCTTCCGGCCGGACACCAGTATGTCATCAGCTTGTGGCTCATAAGTAGGAAGTGGAGAAAATGGTGCCGGCAATTGCAAATTTAAGAGCTAAGTGCAGGAGTTAGATGCTTAACCCAGGGGTGAGGACCTAGCAGTTTAGGTCTTCACCATGGGTGTGTGTGTGATACTCCTTCAGGATTGGTCTTTACCCTAATAATGTTGAATTCATTGTTAGTGCCCAAATCCCACTTTTAAAAGTACTAAAGGGCAACTACAGCAGATATACAGATAAATAAAAAAACTGATTTCTTTTAAATGGATGGAGAAGAAGATCCAAAACTGAATAGCCCAAACTTAATTTTCCCCAGTAGAGATGCTTTAAGAAGCCAGACACAGGTAAAACTACTTCAAACTACTGCACACATGCAGAGAGATTTACCCAGAGCTGCTATCGCTGTGGGTAAATCTCGCTACCGAGGTACAATGCACCATTTGCACGTGTGGGTGAATCCCACAGCACGACTTTAACGCCAGCTGCCGTTAAATAGTCCAGCAAAACCTAGCTCAAATATTATATAAGGGATAATATGCTACCTACAGTGTAATATAAGGATATTACGCCACTGAGGAGTTCCATGACCATATAGATGATATATAATACATAAGGCCAGCCAAAAAAAACCTGCCCACTACTACGGTCTTCCCCTTCCTGTATTAATAATTTATATAGGAATCGCTGTTTAATGTATAAATAGTTAATTACTGTTCCTATTGAAAAGAGAAAGAAGGAGCGAACATTGTCTGTCAAAAATAAACAGGGATTCCTATATAAATGAATAATACAGGGAGGGGGAGACAGTTGTAATATAGATTCTTGCCACTGCACCACCCCATTGAAAATGCCTAGCCTTATGTATTATAATGAATTCCTTTTCCGATACCCACGCAGCCGGCACAAGGAAGGAGTTAAAGTCACGCTAACTGATATTGAATCGGTTAGCGTGACTTTACCTCCATAAAAGAGCGCTATGGCTCTTGATAATTGAGTGCAATGGTGTCAAACACTTTCTCTGTAACTCACCCATCTCTGCCTGGCTTGTGTGCAGTTACTGTCAGACCTGAAATCTGGTTTCTGTGCTGTGGACATTGCAGGATGCAGACAGGTGAGCAGCTTTACCCCCATTCATTGGCATTTAATGTCCTACAATAACGATCGGAAATCTACATCCACGATCATAGATTTATATGATCCTCATCGAATACCATTGCAGTAAAATAACGGCTGTACATTTATGGCCGCCATCATAATTTACCGATAATGCACGGCATCGTTAATGTGCGATACCTTGTGTTTTTAAATATGGCCCTTAGACAAACTCGCAATACTGCAGGTTAATACATGGTAGCGGACGTGAATCAACGTGTTTGTACATTTACGACTAAACCTTTTTAAAAACTGCCCTTAGTTGCCACCCCCTCCAACTGCTGGTGGGTCGTTTCCATGTTTGAGTTGTTAAATAGCACTCTAGGAAACTGGGAATAAATAACACCCTTCTTTTGTGAGTTTAAATGGCAACTATTTGCATGCAAAACAGAATTCCTATCAATGGGCTTTTTGAACAATGTGTCCCAGTTTGTTGACATTTTTAAATATGCAAAAGGTCCAAGAAATCAATGTCCTGGGGACTGCATGTAAGAATCAATTTAATGGGGGTTTGCTCTGATTGTTTGTACCGGCAAAGTCAATAAATTCTTCTTCTGTCCCCCCCCTAAAATTTAACCCCAAACTGGCCCCACTGTGTGTATGTCTGCTGGAAAAAAACTTTCCTTACATCTCTGCTCCTTATGGTTCTCCTGCAGTGCATTTTCAAAGTCCAGGAAAGTGAAGAGAAGAAGTGGTCAGTGAGTCATCTGGTCCCTGCTATTTCCTTAACCTCAGTAAGACAGTGACATGCGTAGGGGAGCCCTTTACCCCCCTCTCTCCCACCATCTGGATCCATCTTCTGCAGCCACGGCACCTAGCGTGAATCCCTTTGGCCATAAGACTGCAATGAAAGTTTCCATAGTGGCACACCTGTGATCTTAATGCTTAACTTCTGAGAAATGTATTATAGTTTATAAAGGTTGAATTACAGTTTAATTGAACAAATATACTTTAAAGTTGAAGTATAATTAAATATTCATTACAAAAGTTAAGTAAAACATGACAAGAATAAAAATTGGACTGCCATTAATATTTTAAATACCAACATTTAGAGGCACACCAGTTTGCCCCAGTGCATTGTTAGAAAAACTCTGACACCCACAGTTTGCAGATTACATTACACTTGTTTATAGTTAGCAGCACACACAGGATTACTAGATAATTTAATTACTAGGGGATTGAACCTGGTATTTCACATGTATGCAATAAAATGCAGGCTTAGCAGACAATCTCTATTACTATATAGGTTGGCAGGATAGGTAGGGGGTAAGATATTGAAGGAACTAAGTTCTCATTTAAAAACAAGTTCACTACACAAAGCAAATGTATTCATTGAAGATTTATTTTATTAACTATTAAAGAGATCTAGTTTTGTTTTTTATTTCTTGACAGCCATAGGCTAGAAAAAAATAGAAAGATATGAATAATTTAATTGTAGTTTTCTACCAAATTTAATAGGGGTGACAGCTTTTATTTTCCTTACTGCAATACTTTTTATCAGACAAACGGCAACTTAAGATAATTCTAATATCTAATAATATTTACATACCCTTAAGTGCACCAAAAAATTACATACAAACTAGGTTTCCCTATTTTAAATTATAGAATAGATTCTACATGAATGTCCTTTAACAATGTTAGGTTCAATGCACTTGTCTAGATATAAACTTTATACCTATATTAAAATAATAACCAGTCAACCCACTGCCTGCAATGGATTTATGTCAACAGGAAAATATGCTAAAAGCAATAACATACTAAAGACAAACAACATTATATTGTTACGCACGTATAATAAGGGCCTTTCAAAGAAATCCTATTACAGCAATAATAAAACATCACAAAATGTTGGTGTTCTTATGGTACAAGGAGACCCAGATAAACATTAGCTCTGTCAAATAAAAGGCCGCAAAAAGGCACAGTCTGATTTCCTTCAAAAAACATGCATCACACTTGCATCATGTAAAAATAGAATACCAGACTGCTTAAGAAAAAGATTAGAGATCAATGAAAATTACAGTTTTATATAAATGTACACAATTTGATTGTCCATTAAATTTTTATAGAAACATTTAGGTAAATTATTACATAAAATATTTTGGATATTGTATTGCAAAAGGAATATTTCACATGTTTAAATCATTATACATTAAAGAGTCAGAGCAACATTAGGATCCGAAAGATGATGTTTGATTTGGTCGTGAAATTTTTCTCTGTATTGGTTAAATTGCATAATGCTTTCCGGTTCTTCTTTAAACCAAAACTTGTCAAATTCATATACCAAGTAGCCTAATGAAAATAAACAAAAATTCAAGTAAGCTTTATTCAAGAACAACGATTACAAAATAAATACAATATAGGCATCACCAGACACACCTGGCTGCTCTGATCCAAAAAGAATCCGACCCTCTCCCCTATAATGCTAGAGCTCTTTTTCCAATATGTAATATCTATCTATCTACCTATCTCTTGACATTTTTATAGTTATCCAAGAAATATGCCAAACTATAACAGATGATGATCAAGTGATAATGGGGTATGCAACGTCGTCACATTAAAGGACAACGTTACTAAAACTTCAGCGACACTACCCTTGTTTCTGTGGCTAGGGCTTTAGCCATCTTGCAATATGTTTGTGTAGGTTGTCATGCACCTACATTATCCCTTAACTCTAGTAATCTAGAGTCAAATGTGATGCCATTGTTTGCCAGATAAAGTTGGTTAGAGATTGGGTTATGCAACAGGACAATGATCCCAAACACATCAGCAAATTTACAACAGTTTAATTGTAAAGGTCCAGACCTAAACATGATCAAAATGCAGTTGTAGGACCATAAATGAATGCCCACATCAAAAGCAGTTTGTTATAGTATTTTTCAGGATGAGGTTCTCCACTGACAGTATGTAACCAAGGGGAGTAGGGGGGAATGGTTAATGCATAGGAAGTCAGACTGAGAAAGGAAGTAAAGGGAGAAGACAATTAAAAAAAGGACATCAAAAACAAATGTGCATATTTGTATCCTAGATATGACACTATGGCTGCCTGATTACTGCCCACTTAGTAAGAAATTTCTCTGTAAGAGAGTCAGAAGAGTAAGATTAGCAACTGTTTCATATGCATTTCAGGTGAAATATAAAGCAAAATGTTGTGTATAGGGTAAAATGCCCTTTTAAACAAGGCTGATAGAATTGGTTAGGAGGGGTTACAGAATCTAGGAAAGCCAGACACATGATGCGCTACAGATGATTTCTGCACAATGAGCCCTATTGATAAAAGCTAAGTAAATAAAAGATTCCACAGTTTATCCAAAAAAAAAAAAAGGATTAATGTAAGGGAAATTGTTAATTGGTAGGTGGCAGGCCTAAAATATTAGCACTAGTCAGCGATATACTTACAATAAAACTGATGGAAACTCTTCATCCTAGGAAATTCTGGAACAGTGTTATAGAAATGAGATTTCAAAGCCCCACTCTTTAGTAAACTATAAGCCATTTCTGTTAGGTTAATTCCAACTATAGCATAGGAATATCTGCAGGGGATAAGCAAAAATTAATGGTCATTAATATATGATTTGTAAAGGGGAACTAAAGTTTCCAGACAACACTAGAAAGAGCAGATTCACAAAAATGTAAAGAGCCGTGTCTCCCCCTTTGATGTAGATTCTGGGTGATTTATGAAAATACCTGTGGGCACTAGGGGTCAGCTCCCATAATTCACCTTATTTGGGAACACCCAGATAAGATATGTCACAGGAAGCTGCACCCTTGCATCCTGGAAGCAGACAATCATGTTGCAGCTCAGAGATCATCCCTCCCTCTGACACAGAACAGGGGCAGAATTAAATGTGTGATGTAATCTAAAGTACCAGTCAAGTGCTAGCAGGAACAACAGGGAAGATAACCCAGAAAGAACCCACATGATACACTAGCAGTCAAAAACTGGGAAGGTGACCCACAGATCATAGCTTAGAGTAAAAATTATTATTTTTTAAGTTAAATACTCTCCCCTTAATCTAAAAAATCATGTTACGAGGAGGCTCTTCAGATATGTAGGCAGTTCTGTATATCTTTGGCTGGATATATCTACTTTACACTCCCTGCCGAAACTTTGGCTTGTTTTTCTCTCTCTTAACCCCAGATGCACAACATGTTAGCTGGCGGACATTACTGTCCATAAAGTCTGGCTTTCACATTTACCTGTATCATGTCAGTTACTTACCCGATCCTTGGATGATTGGAATGAGACAATAGTTGACGAGCTTCTTCTGTATAATGTCTGCTGAAGTACCTAAAATAAATAGAGCAAAATATGTATGTTTAATTGCCCATTTCTGGAAACTATAATTCTTCCCAACCTCCACTGTAACATTTTTTTTTGGTCTGTCCCCTATTTCTTTAGATCAAATCTGAAACAACTTACTTTTTAGCGGTCAATCTAGTACCTTACTATGATAAACTGTTCTACAGTTGGCATGGGAAAATTCCCTCTTTCATTGCTGGCTCATATTGAGTATAGACCATGCTTGCCCTCACAGGGTGTGGTGCCTGATAAAGGGGTCGTTGGATAACAGTGGGAGGGGAAAAACTTATTCAATTATAAATTAAGATGAGGCAGTAATCTTTTCAGTTTACATACCCATAGAAAAATGTTTTATGCAATAGTAATAGTTTTCAGGAATATCTTTATTCCTGTCCTGGTTTCTGGCTTTGATCTTTTTTGACTTGCTTTTTGATTTTCTTTCTGGAGCGTGAAGCCATCAATCAAATCTTTATTTCCACATCTACACTAATACCCCGTTCAGCAGGGGACCTCAGAATAATGTGTTTCAATTAAGTGCTGCCTACAGTAAGCGTGCAAAAAAAAGCCATGATATGTTAAAGTATAAGTTAAGGTGTCTATATAGCACATTTTTTTTAAACCAGGAGAAAACTAGGTGAAATGAACTAATTATAACAAAGTGAAATAAACAATTTCCATATTATCTAATTCACTTTGTTATCATTGGTTCACTCACCTCTGGTTTTAATTTTTTTTGTTTTTTGTTCATGTGAAATTTAACTAGGTTTGACAAGGTCTCTGTTTTTCCTTCTGGTTCTGAAATGTCTCAGGACAAGTTAATGAATCTCGTACATATAACTGTAGCGTAAATAATATATCGTTTGCTACCAGGAAGAGAACTTACAGTAAATTTGTTAATCCCAGCATGCCCATTCCACGAAAATCTGTTTTGGGATCATCGCCTTGAAAGCCAATGTCACCCCACTGCTTCGTTATTCTGGTTAATAACTTTTCGTGAGGCATGAGAAGCTCCCAGAGCTGGTAATTGTACAAAATGAAACTAGTATAAATGTCCAAATGTACAATAAATTACGCAAAACGATTATGCATATCTTATCTTTTATGTTTACATAAAATTATTTTGGCAACAAATATCTTAAGTAACCGAGGTGAACATACAAAGTGCTTTCATATGAAAGCTCTCTCTTAGTTCAAAACAATCACTCCACCACTGATCTGCCTACAAAGGATAAAAAAAAGTATTTTAAAAGACCACTATTACCTGTCACTGCTAGGTCTACACCACTGTGTCAGTTACCCTGCTGTGTAGGCATATGCTATTACTTGATGATGAAAATGGGTTCTGATCTTTCTCATCATCATGAAGCATCACCTCATGCCTACGCACCAGGAAAAAAGTGGAAAGGGCCAGGCAGTGGGAGGAAGAAGTGTCCACTTTCGTGCAGCCAATCCTTTGCAAGACAGTTTGGGCGGTTACTTGGGCGGATTTATTTATTGGTATTGATCAAATACTTGATAAGAGTTAACAGTGTGGTTTGATCATATGGAGCAGGAATGATCAGTTACCTCTAATAGCTGCTGTTCGTGTAGATTGTTTTCAGAATCATAAGACTGCTTTCTAAGGTCTTCTGCATCCAAATAAAGCTTCTTGTAACCAGAAATCTGTAACAAACATATCCTCAGATTCATCTTAAACCTGAGGAAACAATTGTCATCAGCTGAAATGAGTGATAACATTAACAAATTAGTTTCTGCTTATATATTTTTGTTGATTCCTATATTTTTGTTGATCTTTAAAACAACAAAATAAATGTATATCTGTTGTATTCAATTAGATCAACTGGACTTGAAATGTAGTTCAAGTCCAGTTGATCTAATTGAATACAACAGATATACCATGACCTGGATGAATGAGAACCTTCACAAGCAACAAAATAAATGGTCAGGGACCCCACAAATGTAAGATGTGCCATATAATAAATGGCAACTGTGCAAAAATACACGTTATAGCTCCACACAATACAGACAATAGTAAAAGTGTAGAATAATTGTATAGACAGGTCGATTCTTCCCAATCAAATTTTCAATCATTTATACATTGTCAAAAACTCGATCAGTAGAACCGATTGAAATCCATATTGCACCAATCTTTAGCATATTTCAGTGTGAAAGATAAATAAACAAACATTTAAAAAAAGGCTGATGAATTTGGCCCCAATATGACCCTCAAATACTACATGTGAAGTACAGACAAAAATAAATGTATAAATTAACTGCTTTATGATTGTGGATTTTAACTTTTAAGCGGAATGAGTAATTTTTAGAGCCAAGAGTTGTACAAAATGAAACCAGTTTTTATACAGTAAGTATTCATATACACATATAAAGACATAATGCTCAAGAAATTTTAAATTGTTGTCATATGTAGAGGTATACAATCATGCCATGCAAGAGGTATACAATCATGCCATGCTAGAGGTATACAATCAAGGTATACAATCATGCCATGCTTTCTACAAACCTTTTATCCTTTTCTACAATAATCTTCTTTTCTTTTACTATATCAGCTACATATTTGTCTACTTCATCTTCATTAAGGTTTATAGCAGATTGCAGAGTCTGTCACACAAAGACAGAAATCTATTAGCAAAAGATTAAAAAAAAATTGTTGAGCTGTTAGCTTGTGAATGTGGCATGTACAGTAGGGAAACACAAAGCTATGGCAATCATAGACTAAAAGGAAATGTTTGTTTTCCAGCTATCACTCAGAGACCTATTATGTCCCCAAAACTGCCAATGGATCACAGACCTAAAAGCATCCGTTTGCAGACCACTATTGGAATCAGCAAGTGTATGAAATGGCCTAGCATGGTTTACTATTTGTAAGAGTGATATGCAATAAAGATAGAGAGAGGCGCACTCATAGACAAATTGCTATTATACTTGAGCAAAATGAACTAAAGTAACTAGAGATAAAATTGAAACATTATCTACAGGAGAATCCATGCCATCTTGTGGATATTGTTGGAACAGACTTAAAATAATGATTAAAGGGGATGTTTTTCCCTTTTGGTAATTATTTATTATTATTGTGTATTTATATAGTGCTTTACAATTACATGTATACAGTCATATCAGGTCCTGCCCTGAAGAGCTTACAATCTAAGTACATTTCTTTGTCACATACAGCCTATCAGTATGTCTTTATGATTGTGGAGGAAATCGGAGAGCAAACACACACAAGCACCGGGAGAACATACAAAGTCCTTGCAGATGTATCCAAAAGTGGATTCAAACTCAGGACTTCAGCCTTGCAATGCATCAGTGCTAGCCACTGAGCCACCGTGATGCCCCAATGGTAACCCTTAAGGAGGACGTTCAGTCCAAATACATATACTGTTAAGAAAAAAGGGCAGTATTTTTCAATCCTAATGACCTTAGAGTATATCTAAGGAGCTGTGTCTTACATCCGTTCTTCAATAAAACCTGCAGGAGCCGGAAAGGAAGGCAAGTTACTTACCCTATCGATCCTCCACCGCGTAGTCTTACAACACATCAAACATCGCATTTGCACATAGAATACCAAGTCTGTCAGGACCTGTCAGACTATGCGGCGGAGGAGCGAGAGGGTAAGTTCATTCCTGGCTCCTGCAGGTTTTATTGAAGAACGGGAGGTAAGACACAGCTCCTTTACCTCCTGTTCTTCAATAAAACTAAATGGCAATTTTTTTTATCAGTGGAGATACCCTTTAACCTGCCCATTCATCATTTTTTTTCATTGTATACATATATGCTTCCAAAATACTGACTTCCTGATTTCAGGACCCTTAATAGAGTCCGTTATGGTCTTGCCCTTGGCCCTGCGCCTGGGTTGATTTAGTTGCTCAGTAGAGATTTGAGCATGTTTGACCCATCCAACAGCCAATCAGTATAAATTACTGGAATATTCACAGGAATGCATTCTAGGAAGAAGGACAGTATCTGAAATGTCAGCTCTCTTAATGTCAACAGCAGCGAATAGCAAGGGGTATAAATTCAACAGATTTTTCAAAATGGAAGAGAATATGTAAAATAACTAGGTATGCAAAATATAAACTAATTTTAAAAACAATATTTTCCACTGAACTTTCCCTTTAAGAAAGGATTCATTATTATTTATAATAAATAAGGAAAATTGCTTTTAACATGTTATGTTTTATACACAGATGCTTTAAATAAGAAGAGACTTTTCTCAGCAGGAAGTTTTATCAGAAAGAATTACATTTTATAATGTTGCCACTTTATGAATATTTTTCATTAAGTTTTATTGAACTTGGCACAATAATAGCACATAGCACAAATGCAATTCATAGTAACTATTATTCAGTATGTTCTTTTTAGCCCTTTTGGAATTTATAGTAACTTTATTACTCAATATGTTCTAAAATATAAATATTTGTAGCACAAATGAGATTTTGCACATTGTTTTAACAAGGAATATTTTGACTTGAAATGTTTTAATATTAAATGTTAATGTAACATACCCCGCCCTTCGCCCTTGTTTGGATGGGAGGAGGAGTTATGTAATCACTTAAGGCAGGGATCCTCAAACTACTACTCCCAGCATTCCTAGACTTCCCTCTGTAGTTGAGGAATGCTGGCAGTTATCGTTTTCAAACATCTGGAGAGCTGTAGTTTGAGGTGTCCTGACTTAGGCCATGACACTACAAGATACTTGCACGTTTGTAGTTTTGATTGCACCTGAGGAAAGGAGCGCAGTCTCCCCGAAACATTGTGTGGTTTTTCAGCTTAAGAATGAATGTATGTTGTAGCTGTATATGAGAGTGCTTCTGCTGTGGCACAGGTTACAGAGTGCACCTCTTATTTTTCCTACCTGGACTCTATACTGGTATTAATATAAAAAAAAAAATATTTGAGAGAGAATGCAGTCTTAATCTTTCTTTCCAAAGTTCAAATGTATAAATAATATACTTACCTTTAAAAGTCTTCATTACAGAAAATTATTTTTAAAACAATTACACAGCTTTTAAGGGTGTTTGATTGCTACATTAATTACATTTTTCACGTTTCTCTTTTTTAAAGGGTAACTGTGGTCTCCATACAAGTGCATTATATTAAAAGGAGCACATTCCTACCTTTAAAATGACTCCAGGATCATGCCTCTAGCTGCATGCAGTCTATCCAAAGTTACAGCAGTATAAGGGGTGGTGTTTCCAGCTAGCACATCACCAGCATCATTGCTCCGCACTCCTCAATACATTAAAAACAATATTGCCCATATAAATCCTTGCTCCTTTCTGTACTTGTATACATAGTTGTTTGTGTAAATGCGGTGGTCAGTATTGTGGACAGTAGCTGTACTAAAGGGGTTCATTAATATGTTACATGACACAATAAGGACATGGAGCATGAAGATAAGTTTCCATTTGTGCTACTGTGTGTCCTCTGTCACGCTTTACTCTAAGTGATCAGTTCCACACCTGTCCCAAAACAAGTGAAGGAGGCCATACAAACAACCATCATATGATTGCAGAGTCAAATCAGACAAAAACCGGATGATCGGACATACTGACCGATAAAATTGAAATATATCAATATTGTACCACCGGGAATGGTGTGTGTATGGCCTAGAAAAAAACTTAATTTTTATGGCTGCATCCCATTTTGTTAATCCCCTTTCCCAATGACACCCCTTTCTGATACTTCCTGATGACCTCAAGTTGCCAGAAATGCAAGTAACTGAAACCCAGCAGAAAGTGGATACTGAGCACCTGCTATTTCCCCTTAAATTGACTATGTATCACTAATGTTTTTGTTGGGTAGTCTTAAAATGCAATTCCACAACTCAAATGGAAAATTGTATATAGGTAAATGGCCCCCAAACCCAAATAGTTCTAAAACTGACAGATGTAGGACTAACTTTTTATGAAGCAAAATGTTTTTCTCCCCCTTACCACTGCCTCCCAAAAGGTTTCCACCTATTTCCTAGCTTTCTTAGCTGGTTAAGAGCATGCAAATGCTCAAAGGAGGCAGCTAGGGAGAATAGTATTCAGCCATTGGCTGGGATGTCAACTGTCATATCCTTGACTGACATGCATTAGGACGATTTTACTTAACCAACTGAGCAATCCCATGACATTAGACCGATCCTGCCGGAACTGCCTGAATGCGATCGCATGTAGGTCACAAAGAAGAAAGGGAAAGGCAGCTCCGGTCTAATGTTGTGGGATCGCTCGGTCTGGTAAGTAAAATCGCTCCCTTATGTATGGCCACCCTAACAGGACATTGTGCATTTCAGGTTTTTTTTTTATCTTTCAAGGGTAACTTCACCCAGAAAAACAACATTTCAAAAAGGATTTTATTATTCAGTGGGGGATTTCATAGTTCCAGTAACCTTCTAGTTATGAATAACACAGTTCATTCAGGTTAATTTGTATTTCAGCTTCAGTTCCTGTTTATAAATCAACATGTGACATTTGAATGAGAAAAAAAAAGCAAATATTTTCTGATAAGAACAGTTTGTAATAATAAAATAAACCTCCCCCACCCCCCCAACAATCTTACCTTACACTTTGAATGTTCTAGTGAATTTTCTAATAAAGAGAAAAAAACACCAACTTAAAACAGATACTATAAATTTTCATAAAATCGAATGCATTTGTAACACAGAAAGTTTTTCATAATGCACGTATTGATCACTGTGTAACATACTAACTAGTAACATTAAGTTTGTGGATGCATGATAGCATGTCAACAAAATTTTTTTGACATCATTTAATTGACTCTCTACACAATAGAAGTCAAAATAATGGAATACACAATTTTAAGTAAACCACAACCTGGGGGAACAGGAGGAGATGGATGGCATGGGATATTGTCAGTGACCTCAAACCCCCCACCTACCCCCAACTTGGTGTCTCAGCCAATATACGAATTTTAATTGGGGATGGACATTCCTTTTAAAGAGTAACTGTGGTATCCATACGGGTTCCCTCTATTGAAAAGAGCACTCTTCTTATTCCTTTCAAACAAGTGTAGGATGAGATCTCCAGCTTCTATGGATCTTAAGTTTTAGGCTTGTAAATTTGCACTTTCCAAACTGCCCTGTCCCTGTGACAGGCATTTGTTATAAGCTGTATCATAAGCCCCACCCCATAAAATCGATCTTTTCTAAAGCTAGTTAGGCTGGGTACACCAGACGATATTTTTGGCCGACCAACCGATTCACGTCACTTTTGGTCGGTCGGACAAAAATAACGGCTGGTGTGGGGTGGCCAGCTGGGACCGACCTTGATCGTTCGTCCGGATCGGGAAATTACGATCGATCGTGCGGTTCCCTATGGGAATGGCATTTTTGTCCACAGCCGAATTTGCCGTGACCGACGGACATTTGTCCCGGCCAAGCGATCGCTCGGTACAAATAGTCCCTCAGTGTGTACCCAGCCTAAAAGACAAGCAACCAATCTCTGTCCATTCCTCTTGTGATGAATGTTGGATAGACTGCACCTAGAAGGGTGAGGGGGGGGGGGGTTGTGGGTGGAGATGCCATACAAGACTTAATTTAAACTTACTATAACTGTAAAATGAAAATGAATATGGATTCCTACCTATTCTGTGTGTTCTGGTGGCTCCATCCCTGGTTCCCTCACAGATTCTCTGCAACTCACATTTACCAGTCAACTGACGAAAAACCCATTTCAACCAAAATCTAAAGTAGTTGCTGGAGAGGTAGTGCCATAAGTATGAAATCATTCTATGAGCAAGAACAATAAAAATATATAAATTAGGCATGTACACTTTTTCCGCACTCACCACGTTTTTAATTTACCTTTAGTCATTTGTAAATAGTATTAATCAGTATTTAATTTCATCACTTTTACAGTCTTACTTCCTCATATAGTAAGGAATCTCACCACACTGAGTTTTAGTTATCTCTCATTGACAGTGCTTGACTGGGATATTAAAAAAATATGGAGCTGGGAATGATCCACTCTAAAGGTTCGTACACACGTGCGATCAAATTAATGTTTTTAATTGCATCCAGAGCAGCCCTATTAATTACATTTAAGAGTGTCCCTATTAGACGAAATTATCTGGAAACCCAGTTTCACCTTTAAGACACATATAAAATCAACATGCAGAAAGGCTGGTTGGAATTTCCATTAAAGTATGATGTAGCCTTTCATATGTTCATCATAATAAACTTATTAGTCCCTTGTAATATGTAGATCCTCAAGATTACTTTTATTTTGCCATGGTCTCCTAAAGCAGGAATTCCCAAAGGGTGTGCCTCCAGATGTTTGAAAACTACCACTCCCAGCATTCCCAGCCTCCCTCTGTAGATCAGGAATGCTGGTTGTAGTTTAGAGTAGGTTGTAGAGTTGTAGTTTTCAAACATCTGGAGTCACACCGTTTGAGAATCCCTATCCTACAGACCTGCAGGAGGAGGATAATGAAGCAAACCAGATCCTAGCACAGCTCTGTACAATGCATTTCTCAATAGTGTACTGATCTGAAAGTTAATGAAATTTTAACTATTTAAAGATAAGTGTAACAGAGCACATCAATCCACCCCCACATTTTTTTTAAAATACCAATCAAACAGCTCAGATACAGATCAGCATTAGATTTGACTGAAATCCAGTGTGGTGAGATTATATGAGGAAGTAAGACTAGAAAAAGTAATTTACTGGACAACTATATTCACCTTCACCCCAGTCCACTAGACCCGGCAGTCAGTAGTACCCAGGGTGAGGATCTAAACCGTCAGGTCCTCTCTAATGGATTTGCCTTCTACCTTCTGCAATATTTACTTTAAGTTTGGATCGTGGCTCTGACTCCACATCTGCCATTGTGATGCTGGCCAATGAGAAGACACGCTTCTAAAAATTGTGTCTTCTAATTGGCCAGAGTCGCCGATAAAATGGAGGACAGAGCCACATAGGATATTTTAAGTAAGTATTCCAGATGATAGAAGGCAAACCAGTGGTGAGGACCTGGTGGTTTAAGTTCTCACCCTGGGTACTAACCAGGTGGACAGTGGGTAAAGTGGAATGTACATGTCCTTTAACTCTTAAGTGTGCAATGTCACAAATATTGCCATTTGGACATATTACACAGCATAAACAGTAAAATGAATCACTATGGGGACAATTAAAATCGAATGAAATCTACCTCTAGTAGACCAGTAAAAGCAAACAACTGATTGGCTGCTGTCTAGGCTTAAGGCTGGGTACACACCACCATCAGGTCAACCCAAACAGTTGGATGGAGCACCAGTGGATGGAGCACCAGAGGATATGTCTCACCCCCATATCCTCTAGTCTGTAAGCTTTTTGGTCAGGGTCTTCTTTCCTATTGTATCACGGTATTGCTGTAAGAAACTTCACACTCTGTTTACTTATATTATGTATTACCTGTGTATGTAATAAGTATGACTTTGTATAACATATATTACCCTGTATGTAATTGTAAAGCGCCATGGAAGATGTTGGCACTAAATAAATCAATAAAAATGGAGTATCAGTGGATGGAGTACCATTGGATAGAGTAGCAGTGGATAGAGTAGAGTACCAGTGGATGGAGTAGAGTACCAGTGGATGGAGTAGAGTACCAGTGGATGGAGTAGAGTACCAGTGGATGGAGTAGAGTACCAGTGGATAGAGTACTCTCAGTATGTCGGACAGTAACAGATGATCGGACGGTCTTAGCTATTTTATCCGCTCGCTAGTTGCGAACAGTCATTGGGAACAATTACATTGCCGGTGTGTACCCTGCCTGCAGCCTTATAAAACAGACTATAACACTGTAACTTCCTGTTACACCAAAGGGAACCCTGAAGGTGCAGTCTGATTATGATCCATTCATTACCTCTGCCTGTGTCCACTTGGGCCCACTCCCGCTGCCCCGGATCGCTTCTTAGAAGTCCCGGATTTCTAATGTGTTCTAAAACGGCAGTGGCAGGTATGAATAAAGTTTTGTTTTTTTTAAACGGAAGTTCCGGTTTCTTTCTGTCTTTCATTTTTTTTTCAAAAACTTTACTCATGTGACAGTGCAGACCAGAAGCCTTCCAATCAGGGACCTCCTCTGCTCTAACTTAACTCTGATAGGAGAGGAATGCAGTGGAGTAGGAGTAACAGGTAGAGAGGGAAAGTCATGAGCAGGATAAGGATCCAATATCTGTTTGGGAGTAAAGGTAGGGACACTGGTCACTGTATATGGTCTGGGAGAAACTGCCTGTCACTGTCATTTAACTAGTAAGGCTGCACTTAGTTACATGTTAAACAATGGCTGACAGGCTGTAAAATGTGTGTGGTGGGAGCTGCTTATCTCTGAGACATACATTGCTCTGTTCTGGCTTCCTACAAAGTGTGTACTGGCCTGGTAGGCTGAGGGGAAAATGCCCCCGGGCCGGTCCCCAATGTAAAAACCGGGCCGCTATTAAATTTCGCGCAGCATGCAGCCGCACTTTATGATCAGCCTACAGATCTCAGTAGGCGTAATTCCTTGTGTATGTGCATGTTACGCAAGCGTAGCAAGCAGGGCTGGACGCAAAGAAGAGTGTCTCCAGTCTTCTCCTGCTTGTATCACCATAGGAAACTTCTTACTGGGGCACACATCTTATATTGGTCAGTCTGTGTGGGCTTCAGACATATACCAGTTTGTGGTGGGCATCTGATATTTACCAGTCTGTGATGGGCACCTGATATTTACCAGTCTGTGATGGGCATCTCATATTAACCAGTCTCTGGTGGGCATCTGATATTAACCAGTCTGTGTAGGCATATCATATTAACCATTCTGTGATGGGCATCTCATATTAACCAGTCTGTGGTAGGAATCTGTTATTGACCAGTCTGTACTGGGAACCTGATATTAACAGTCTCTGTTGGGCATCTGATATTAACCAGTCTGTGTGGGTATATGATATTAACCAGTCTGTGGTGGACATCTTATATTAACAAGTCTGTGGTGGACATCTTCTATTGATCAGTCTGTGGTGTGCATCTGATATTTAACAGTCTGTGGTGGGAATCTGATATTAACCAGTCTGTGGTGAGCATCTTATATTGACCAGTCTGTGGTGGGCAACTGATATATACCAGTCTGTGGTGGAAATCTGATATTACCCGTCAGTGGTTGGCATCCGATGTTTACCAGTCTGAGGTTGGCTTCTGATATTTACCAGTCTGTGTTGGGCATCTGATATTAACCAGTCGGTGGTGGGCATCTGAAATTAACCAGTCTGTGTGGGCATCTTATATTGATCTGTCTGTGTGGGCATCTTATATTGACCAGTCTGTGGTGGGAATCTTATTTTGTCCAGTCTGTGGGGGCATCTAATATTTACCAGTCTGTGGTGAGAATCTAATATTAACCAGTCTTTGGTGGGAATCTGATATTTACCAGTCTGTTGTGGGCATCTTATATTGTTCAGACTGTTACGGCAGACTGGTTAATATCAATTCCCACCACCGACGATATAAACCAGTCTGTGGGGGCATCTAATATTAACCAGTCTGTGGAGGGAATTCAGTATTAACCAGTCTTTGGTAGGAATCTGATAGTTGCCAGTCTGTGGTGGGCATCTTATATTGGTCAGTCTGTTTTGGCGTTTAAAATATACCAGTCTGTGGTGGTAATCTGATATTTTTGAGTCAGTGGTGGTCATTAATATTTACCAGTCTGTGGTTGGCATCTGATATTTACCAATCTCTGGTGGGCATCTGATATTAAAAGTCTCTGGTGGGCATCTGATATTAAGTCTCTGATGGGCATCTGATATTAACCAGTTGGTGGTGGGCATCTGATATTAGCCAGTCTGTTGTGTGCATATGATATGAACCAGTCTGTTTGGGCATCTTATACTGATCAGTCTTTGTGGGCATCTTATTTATTAGTCTGTGATGGGCATCTGATATATACCAGTCTGTGGTGGGAATCTGATATTAACCAGTCCGTGGTGGGCATCTTATATTGACCAGTCTGTGTGGGCATCTAATATTTGCCAGTCTGTGGTAGGCATCTGAAATTGTACAGTGTGTGAGGTTATCTGCTATTGACCAGTCTGTGGTAGGCATCTTATATTTATCACTATGTGTGGGCATCTGATACTGACCAGTCTGTGTGGGCATACGCTATTAACCAGTCTGTGGTTGGCATCTTATATTGACTAGTCTGTGGTGGGCATCTGATGTTTACCAGTCTGTGGTGGGCATCTGATGTTTACCAGTCTGTAGTGGGAATCTAATATTTACTAGGCTGCGATAGGCATCTGAAATTGTACAGTGTGTGGAGTTATATGCTATTGATCAGTCTGTGGTAGAAATCTTATATTGATCAGTCTGTGTGGGCATCTGATATTAACCAGTCTGTGGTGGCCATTTGATGTTTACCAGTCTGTGGTGGGAATCTGATATTAACCATTCTGTGGTGGGCATCTATTATTTACCAGTCTGCGATAGGCATCTGAAATTGTACAGTGTGTGGAGTTATATGCTATTGATCAGTCTGTGGTAGAAATCTTATATTGATCAGTCTGTGTGGGCATCTGATGTTGACCAGTCTGTGTGGGCATCTGCTATTTACAATCTGTGGTTAGGCATCTTATTTTGACTTTTATCAGTCTGTGGGTATCTGATATTGATTAGTCTGTGGTAAGCATCTGCTATTGACCAGTCTGTGGGGGGCATCTGCTATTGATTAGTCTGTGGTAAGCATCTGCTATTGACCAGTCTGTGGGGGGTATCTGCTATTGACCAGTCTGTGGGGGGTATCCGCTATTGACCAGTCTGTGGGGGGCATCTGATATTGACCAGTCTGTGGGGGGCATCTGATATTGACCAGTCTGTGGGGGGCATCTGATATTGTCCAGTCTGTGTGGGCATCTGATATTTACCAGTCTGTGTGGGCATCTGATATTTACCAGTCTGTGGTGGGCATCTGATATTTAGGAGTCTGTGATGGGCATCTGACTTTTGAGTCTGTGATGAGCATCTGACATTTACCAGTCTGTGGTGGGGCATCTGATATTTACCAGTTTGTGGTGGGCATCTGATATTAACCAGTCTGTGTGGGAATATGCTATTAACCAGCCTGTGGTTGACATCTTATATTGACCAGTCTGTGGTTGGCATCTGATATTTGCCAGTCTTTGGTGGGAATCTGATATTAACCAGCCTGTAGTGGACATCTGATATTTACCAGTTTGTGGTGGGAATTTCATATTAACCAGTCTGTGGTTGTCATCTTGTATTGACCAGTCTGTGGTGGGCATCTGATACTTACCAGTCTGTGGTGGGCATCTGATATTTACCAGTCTGTGGTGGGCATTTGATATTTACCAGTCTGTGGTGGGCATTTGATATTTACCAGTCTGTGGTGGGCACCTGATATTTACCAGTCTGTGGTGGGCATCTGACTTTTATGAGTCTGGTGGACATCTGATATTTATTAGTCTGTTGTGGGCATATTATATTGTCCAGTCTGGGGTGGGCATATTATATTGTCCAGTCTGGGGTGCGTATATGAACAGAACAGGTATGTTCCTTACTGGACTTGTGCCTGAATACCACCTATTTCAAATACAGGGATAAGTTCTAGAAGCAAAAACATGGATGTGCTATGGGATCTCCAGTTTCACCCATTGTGGCCAACCTTTACATGGAGGAGGTAGAAAAACAGGTGCTTAATACCTTTAAGGGCATAGCACCAAGCCACTGGTTCAGATACTGTATGTGGATGACACCTGGGTTAAAATCCACCAGAAGGAAGTACAAGCTTTCACAGAACACATTAATGCGGTAGACCTAAACATCAAATTTACAAGGAAAGAGGTACAAAACAACAAACTGGCTTTCTTGGACTGCTTGGTAGAGGTTAAAGGATAAGTGCACTGTAAAATCAAGTTATGTTCATTTGGAAGCTGCAGCTTTAAAAATACTGTTGCCATATTTTTTCCCCCTATGCCCCTCCAGAGCCTAGCTTTGTGCCTTGAAAGTTGCTGACATCTTGTTACTGGTTTGCTGAATGTTAAGCTCCGCCCCTCTGTGATTTCCTCTGCTTTCTCCTGCTTGAGCCTCAAACAGTAATGCTTGTGAGTTCCGTGCACTCTCCTGCTTGAGCCTCAAACAGTAATGCCTGTGAGTTCCGTGCACATGCATATCCCTGTCTGCTTTAAACCGAACAACACACTGAGGCAGCATCCGAAAGACCCAATACCGAAACACAAGATAAGCGACATCATATACGCAGTGCAGTGCAGTGAAGAATGCTTTGATTTGTATGTGGAGGAGACCAAACAGCAACTGCATCAATGTATGGCCCAGCACAGAGGAGCCAATTCCTCGGCTCAGGACTCAGCCGTGTACCTGCATGTTAAGGATAAAGGAAATATCTTTGAAGATTGTAATGTTAACATATTGGCAAAGGAACGTGACTGGTTCAAGAGAGGTGTCAAGGAAGCCATTTATGTGAAAATAAAGAAACCAAGCCTAAATAGAGGTGGGGGGGGTTTCGACACCAACTGTCTGCCATGTACAATGCTGTTTTGACACCTTACTCTGGGCGTTCTTATAACACATAATTGCCACAGATTCTTGTACAAGTCATTCTGAATTGAGAAAGCCAGTCGGATGACTAGCGAAATATCTTCAAGAACTAAACTTCAAGTCCAGTTGATCTAATTGAATACAACAGATATATTCATTAGCCAGTGTTAAGTCAGCCCTCCATTTTATTAATCTGTGGTGGGCATCTTATATTGGACAGTCTGGGGTGGGCATTTTAAATTGTCCAATCTGTGGTGGGCATCTGATATTCCCATGCAAAGTCCATTTAACCAGCACTCATCTCTCTGGTGTTAACCGGTGCAAGCTCCGTACATCCACCTACTATACTTTATCCAAAATTCACAAAGCGAGCAGCACTCATTAAAATATCCACTTTATTACTTCACTTTAAAACATATTGCATTTTCTGCCTCAACATGTGGTTCTGATATAAGACAAAGAAAGCCATATGTTGTGGCAGAAAATGCAGTATGTTTTAAAGTGGATATTTAAATGGTTATCTGATATTTCCCAGTCTATGTGAGCATCTGATATTTACCAGTCTGTGGTGGGTATCTGATATTTACCAGTCTGTGGTGGGCATCTCATATTGTCCAGTCTGTGTGGGCATCTCATATTGTCCTGTCTGTGTCGGGAATCTGATATTAACAGTATCTGGTGGGGATCTGATATTAACCAGTCAGTGGTGGGCATCTGATATTAATCAGTCTGTGTAGACATCTTATATTGATCTGTCTGTGTGGGCATCTGATATTAACCAGTCTGTGCTGGGCATCTGATTTTAACCAGTCTGTGGTGGGTATCTGATATTGACCAGTCTGTGATGGGCATCTTATATTGTCCAGTCTGGGGTGGGCATTTTATTTTGTCCAGTCTGCGGTGGGCCTCTGATATTTACTAGTCTGTGGTGGGAATCTTAAATTGACCAGTTTGTGTGGGCATTTGATATTTACCTGTCTTTGGTGGGCATTTTATATTGACCAGTTTGTGGTGGGCATCTTATATTTACCAGTCTGTGTGGGAATTTGCTATTGACTGTTGTCCGTGGTGGGTATCGGATTTAGACAAGTCTGTGGTAGGCATCTTACACTTATATTTGCCGCTCTGTTTGACAGCAACATTAGCCAGTGTTAAGTCAGCCCTCCAGTTTATTAATCTGTAACTGTTATCTTAACCACATCGTACACTTTTTATTACACATACAAAATTTTGCAGGCAACAATTTAAAATGGGAATAGTGGTCTTAAAAATGGACGTTCGTTAAACAAACTGGGTTTGGCCTTAGCAAAGTAGGCTTGACCAAAAAGATTGCACGCACTACCAAAAAGTCCCAGCCCTCCCTCATTGCTCTGAATGCACCTGAGGAAAGACCACACTGGTCTGAAACATGTTGTGCTGGTATCTCCAATAAATCACGGTTAGCACTGCTACTCTGGCTCTTGTGTGACAATTTGTTGCTATTTATAAGTCTCTAAGGGAGTGGTGAACCCTCCACACAATCTGAGCCTGTTCAATAGACTTAAAGACCTGCTGCCTGGGTACACATGTTTGTTCATTGCTCTGAAACCAAAGCAATGTATAGGGGGTCTCTGGGCTATAACTACATTTAAACAGGTTCAATTATTTAAAGTTTAAAGCTTTCATTCCTCCACTGGAATATGTTAAATCAGCCTTTTAGACTGTATTATTCAGCCCTCCAGTTCATTAGACAGTGTTATCAGCCCTACAGTTCATTAGACTGTGTTGTCAGCCCCCCAGTTCATTAGACAATGTTGTCATCCCTCCAGGTTATTAGACAGAGTTGTTAGCCATCCAGTTCATTAGACAGCGTTGTCGACCCTCCAGTTAGACAGTGTTGTCAGCCTTACAGTTAATTAGCAATTCTTATTCAGCCCTTCAGTTCATTAGCCAGTGTTGTTCGTCTCACAGTACATTTGAATTGTTAGACAGTGTTGTCAGCACTCTGGTTCATTAGCAAGTGTTATTCATTAGACAATGTTGTCTAGACAGTGTTCATTAGACAATGTTGTCATCCCTCTAGTTCATTAGACAGTGTTGTTATCCCTCCAGTTCATTAGACAAAGTTGTTAACCCTCCAGTTAGACAGTGTTGTCAGCCTTACAGTTAATTAGCAATTCTTATTCAGCCCTTCAGTTCATTAGCCAGTGTTATTCAGCCCTTCAGTTAATTATCCAGTGTTATTCAGCCCTTCAGTTCATTAGCCAGTGTTATTCAGCCCTCCAGTTTATTAGACAGCATTGTCAGCCCTCCAGTTCATTAGACAACATTGTCAACCCTCCAGTTTATTAGACAGTGTTGTCAGCCCTCTAGTTCATTAGACAGCATTGTCAGCCCTCCAGTTCATTAGACAATGTTGTCAGACCTCCAGTTCATTAGACAATGTTGACAGCCCTCCAGTTAAATAGCAATTGTTATTCATCCCTTCAGTTCATTTGCCAGTGTTATTCATCCCTCCAGTTTATTAGACAGCATTGTCACCCCTTTAGTTCATCAAACAGTGTTGTTCGTCTCTCCAGTAAATTAGCATTGTTAGTCTGCCCTCCAGTTCATTAGACAGTGTTGCCAGCCCTTCAGTTCATTAGACAGTGTTATCTGTCCTCCAGTTCTTTAGACAGTGTTGTCCGGCCATTCAGTTCATCAGACAGTGTTGTTCGACTCTTCAGTACATTAACATTTTTAGTCCAGTAAATTTGCATTGTTAGTCTGCCCTCCAGTTCATTAGACAGTGTTGTCAGCCCTCCAGTTCATTAGACAGTGTTTTCAGCCCTCCAGTTCATTAGACAGTGTTGTCAGCCCTCCAGTTCATTAGACAGTGCTGTCAGCCCTCCAGTTCATTAGACAGTGTTATTCAGCCCTCCAGTTCATTAGACAGTGTCAGCCCTCCAGTTCATTAGCAAGTGTCAATCAGCCCTCCAGTTCATTAGACAATGTTGTCATCCCTCCAGTTCAGTAGACAGCGTTGTTAGCCCTTCAGTTCATTAGACAGCGTAGTCGGCCCTCCAGTTCATTAGACAGGGCAGTCAGCCTTTCAGTTAATTAGCAATTCTTGTTCAGCCCTCCAGTTCATTAGCCAATGTTATTCTGCCCTCCAGTTCATTAGCCAGTGTTATTTAGTCCTTCAGTTCATTAGCCAGTGTTATTCAGCCCTCCAGTTTATTAGAGAACATTGTCAGCCCTCCAGTTTATTAGAGAACATTGTCAGCCCTCCAGTTTATTAGAGAACATTGTCAGCCCTCCAGTTTATTAGAGAACATTGCCAGCCCTCCAGTTTATTAGAGAAATTTGTCAGCCCTCCAGTTTATTAGACAGCATTGTTAGCTCTCCAGTTCATTCGACAGCGTTGTCAGCCCTCCAGTTCATTAGACAGCGTGGTCAGACCTCCAGTTCATTAGACAGCGTTGTCTGGCCCTTAAGTTCATCACACACTGTTGTTTGTCCCTTCAGTATATTAACATTGTTAGTCAGCCCTCCAGTTTATTAGACAGTGTAGTCAGCCCTCAAATTCATTTTCAAGTGTTATTCAGCCCTCCAGTTCATTAGACAGTGTTGTCAGCCCTCCAGTTCGTTAGCCAGTGTTATTCAGCCCTCCGGTTCATTAGACACTGGCTAATGAACTGGAGGGCTGAATAACACTGGCTAATGAACTGGAGGGTTGAATAACACTGGCTAATGAACTGGAGGGCTGAATAGCATTGGCTAATGAACTGGAGGGCTGACACTGTTTTACCAAGAGCAGTAACTGATTGGAAAGCTTTAAAAAGGTTTTTAAATAGAGTCTACTGGCCTGAGACTGCACTTTGGAGTCAGGCCAGTAAACTTTTACCTGATTTTATAAAATATAGCTGTGCTTTACCTTGAAACTGGATGATGCAAGTCTTTTTATATAAATTGTTATGTATAGTATCTTTTATTTAATTTAATTTTATATTTTGGGTGAGAGGAGGATGCCTACCACAGGCTGGTTAATATCAGATGCCAACAACAGACTGGTAAATATCAGATGCCCCCAGACAGACGGGTCAATATAAGATGCCTACCACAGACTGGTATATATCAGATGCCCACCACAGACTGGTATATATCAGATGCTTACCATAGACTGGTATATATCAGATGCCAACACAGACTGACCAATATAAGATGCCCACCACAGACTGGTCAATTTCAGATGTCCTGGATAGACTGGTCAATATAAGATTCCCACCACAGGCTGGTAAATTTCATATGCCCACCACAGACTGGTAAAAATCTGATGCCTACACAGACTGATGAATATCAGATGCCCACCACAGATTGGTAAATATTAGATTCCCACCAGACTAGTAAATATCCGATTCTCACCACAGACTGGAAAATATCAGATGCTGTTTATTATAAGATGCCTACCACACAATGGTAAGGTGTCAGGTGCCCACCATAGACTGGACAATATAATATAGATGCCCACCACAGACCTGTCAATGTAAGATGTCTGTCCCATATTTAACTTACACTTTGTAGGAAGCCAGAACAGAACAATGTATGGGGGTATCTGAGAAAAGCAGCTCCCACCACAAACACATTTTACAGACTGTCAGCCATTGTTTAACATGTAACTATGTGCTGCCTTACTAGTTAAATGACAGTGACAGGCAGTTTCTCCCAGACCATATACAGTGACCAGTGTCCCCAAACAAAAATTGGATCCTCATCCTTATGCTCCTCATGACGGTCCCTCTGTACCTGTTACTCCTCCTCCAATGCATTCCTCTCCTGCTGGAGTAAAGTTAGCAGCAAAGGGGGGCCCTGACTGTAAGGCAATTGCTTCAGGTCTGCAGTGTCATGTTTGAGTAAAGTTTTTGTTTTGTTTTTTAACCAGAACTTTTTACTTTAAAAAAACTTTATTCATACCTGACACTGTTGTTTGGGAGACAATAGAAAAATGGGTCAAAATAATATATTCAAGGCGGTTCCAGGGAAAGGAGACTCCTAGGATATCTCAAAAACGCTTTATTCACACATTACATGTTTCGGACCCGTCCTTTATCAAATGTTTACCTACACTATACTAGTAACATAGTAATTTAGGTTGAGTAAAGACATTGGTCCATCTTGTCCAACCTTCCTCTTTAAAGAGTATCTCCAAAGAGTATCTCCACTCATAATATTGACTTTTAGGAATCCAGTTCTATTGAAGAACAGGAGGTAAAGGAGCTGTGCCTTACTTTCCGTTCCTCAATAGAGCAAACAGGAGCCAGGAGAGAAGGTAAGATACTTAGCCGCTCGCTCACTCCCCCGGCGCTTAGTCTGACAGGTCCCGACGGACCTTGTCTTCTATGCGCATGCTGCATAACAGTTAATACGCAGAAAGACAATAAAAAAAACTGCTAAAAAAGGGGGAAAATGTCTTCATGACTCCAAATGGCAATCAAAAAGGTTCCCTGGATCAACCAGAACTACAGTATATGTATTAATACCAGTAATTCTCAATATTTTTTAGTTTTAGAAACTTATCTAGCCCACTTTTAAAGCTATTCAACGAATTACCATTACCACATCTGCTGGGTGTCAACCTTTCCTGAAGATGAAACTTTTTTTTCTTCTAATCTTGAAGAATGTCCACAAGAACTCTGATTTGACCTATTAGTGAAAATGCACCAGAGAGTTTATTATATTTTATAAAGTGATCATATCCTCACACAAATGACTCTTCTCCAAGGTAAATAGCCCTAACTTGTCTTATCTGCCTGCATAGTCTTTCCCCTCTGCCTCTCAAAAGGTTTCCACCTACTTTCCTAGCTTTCTGAGCTTGTTAAGAGCTTGCATATGCTCTGGAGGCAGCTAGTGGAATAAAATTCAGTCATTGACTGGGATGTCAACTGTCAGATCTATGACTGACAGTTGCTAGCTGAATGAACTAGGAAACAGAGTAACAGGACATTGTGCAGCATTTCAGGTTAGACTTTTATCTTTCAAGGGCAACTCCACCCAGAAAAACTAATTTTCAAAAATAGATTCTATAATTCAGTGAAAGATAGGATCACTAGCAGCTGCTTTTTTCCAATTCAATGTATCATTTTATTTTCCCTTCTCTGTACTTTGACCATTAACAAGATGTCACTTTTGTATGTGGAATTCCAAAATTGCACCATATATTCCAAATTAGGCCTTACCAGTGTCTTGTAAAGGGAGAAATATATCTTTCTTCCGTGAATCTATTCCCCTCTTTATACAAGACAATATCTTGCTAGCTCTAGCTGTTGCTGCCTGGCATTGTTTTCTACAGCTAAGGTGTGTTATCTACTAGAACCCCCAAATCTTTTTCCATTAGAGTTTACTTAACAGTTATTTATGGTTTAGGTTGGCACAAGGATTGTTAAACCCCAAATGCATCACCTTATATTTACGAACATTGAATCTCATCTGCCATTCTGCTGCCCATTATGATAATCTATCTAGGTCTGCTCGTAGCAATTGCACATCATTTGAAGTTTCCAAAGCTCTGCATAGTGTCATCAGCAAACACAGAAACCTTGCTCTCAATGCCCCCTTCTAAGTCATTTATAAACATTTAAACAAAGTGGCCCTAGTACAAACCCTGAGGCACTCCACTTAGAGCTTTAGCCCACATAGATGTAGCTTCATTGACCACCACCACGTTGCGATGCAATAACCAGTTCTCTATCCATGTACAAATGTTTTTTTCTAGGCCAACAGACATCAGTTTACACAATAGTTTTCTATATTGCACAGTATTGCTTTTTGGTTTGCTTTTCTTCAGATGTTTCTGAGCATACCCTCTTTTTGTAAGTCTTTTTGTTAGTTCTGTAGCTGCCAACTTAGATTTCTCCTCTTCCTGTAGAACAGTTTTGTCTTGTTCTAATAAACTGACTGTACGGAATTGCTTTAAAGCGTTGGGGGAAATACATATATCGAGCTATAAGTGTGGGGCACATCCAGTGTGATTAGATACAATTCTACTTTTGTGTTTTTATATCTGTAAATATGTATTAAATAACTAATACAATGTTTTTATTAATACTATCTGTGATACAGTTAGGATGTATATATACGTGCAGTTCCGTATATCAAGTACCGCTAGGCCAATTAAATAATAACCAGATATTTTACATATCGGTTTGTTCTTTAAAGAAATCCAATAAGGATACCAATGTATCAAGTTCAAAATGTGCAACATTATTGATCACATAAACTTACATTTCAAAAATTTTTTTATAACACTGTTATTACAAACAGAGGGCAGTGCATAATTTGTATCAAACTTTTGCTACGTTAATTACTCTCCTGGACTTCACATGTAGTGGTAAATGGCTTTTAAAAAGCAACAGGAAACGGAAGTTCCTCAAGCAGCCAAGCCTATGATTAAGGGTGCAAGACGCACCCGAAACGTGTCAGGAAACCATGTGTATGTTTTAGATTACATAATAAAAGTTGCTTTTTAATGGAGATCCAAGCTTTACTTATAAGAAATTAAACCAAATGGATCTATAAAATATATGCGTTAATACCTCAGGGACTAAACAAAGGAATAGAGCTTTGGAGCTTCCTTTAAAGGATAAGTGCACTGTAAAACGGAACTCACAAGCATTACTGTTTGAGGCTCAAGCAGGAGAAAGCAGAGGAAACCTCATAGGGGCGGAGCTTAACATTCAGCAAATCAGTAACAAGATGTCAGCAACTTCCAAGGCACAAAGCTAGGCTCTGGAGGGGCATAGGTAAAAAAAAAAAATGGCAACGGTATTTTTAAAGCTGCAGCTTCCAAATGAACATAACTTGATTTTACAGTGCACTTATCCTTTAAAGACAAACAGGGAGATGTAATAAAAGTTCTTATCGTTAAAAATTGTGCTAATTTTGCCCCAACCATTCAGATGTTAGCTTTTAAATGGTAAAGAACATCTGATTGGTTGGGGCACAATTTTCACCTTTTTTAATGATAAGAACTTTTATTATAGTACATCTCCCTGTATACATATATTCTCTCCTTTATCTTGAGACTGTGTTTTATTTATTTAATATTTTTATATTCTGATATATAATATATATACTTACTTATTTTTTATATTTTTTAAGAAAGGATTTTATTAATTTGATTTTTAGATGCTCTCATGATGTCATAGTACATTTTCTCCTTAAAGGGTATCTCCACCCTAAATAAAAACTAGTATAATATAGGCTACCCCTTCCCACCCCCAACTGCTATATCAGATTACTACTACCCCTCGCTCCTGCAGCTCTCTGATCCTGCTCCCTGCTTGCCGGAACTAGCAAACAGCCTCCGGACTGGCATCTGTGTCTATGATTAGCTGAGAGGCAGACGCGGCTGCTGGCAATGCAGAGCCCCGCAGGAGCAAAGGACCGTAAGTAGATTTTCAGTTCTTTTTTTATTAATCTGACACGGCGGTTGGGGGTGGGCAAGGGTAGCCAACAGGAGGGTGGGTGGGCTCCCCTGCGCATGTCACACTACCTCCTGGAGGCAAGATTAGAGGCAGAAACCTTTGGGCAGGAAGACACCTCTTACTCTTCAGTTTCCTAGATTTTGGACAAGGACGGCAGGAGAACCATAAGTAGCAGAGAGGTAAGGATTTTTTTAAACTTTACAGTGGGCCAGTAGTGGGTTAAATTTTAGTTCGGGGGTGGACACACCTTTTAGGATTAGAAGTATTAACAAAATTTTAAATGTCATCATATGCTGTTAGATTTCTTTTAAATTGCCTTCCCAAGTTTATAAAGAAATGTATCGCTAAATGTTTTTTTTAGGATGCATATTTTAGCCCTTTTGCTAGTCCCTTTGCTAGTTCTCATTATATATTTATATATTTTCATACCATGTTTACTGTTTCACAAAGTTGTTTTTGCCTTAGTGTGGCCTTTAAATTATAATATTCCCCTTTAAACACTTTCCCCAGAAATAATAGAATCCAAGGAATGCACCTGTGTTTAATCAATAGAGGGCACTCTACACCTCATTTTTTCAAGTATACCTAATGTTCTTCCAATGCCATAGAAAGAAAGGGCCATGATGCACTACCCTTAAGGTGGCCATACACCTGTGATTTCCATCGCAATGTGCCAATAGACCACATTGGTATCTGTTGGCACATTGCGAAGAGAACCTGCACACAGGGAACTGACCGATCCCCATACGCAGTATGGGGATCGGTCAGCCGTGCGGCCATACACCCCACGATCAGTATCGGCTCCCTCTATTAAAGTAATGGAGCCGATGCCGACCAGCGGAAATTTTCTGTCTTTCCTGATAAATCAGAGTGCCGATTACGGTCGTTCATCGGCACTGCGGTCAGGAATATCCCCTACACACGAGCGATAATAGGTTCCACAACGGGATTAACCTATTATCGCTTGTGTGTATGGCCACCTTAAAAGACCAAAAAACACCAAGTAAATAGGACAATCAAAGCCAAAATAAGATATAGAAAGTGTTAAAAAATCCAAGATGACGACTGCGAGACCATGTGTTCCACCAATGGAATGCATACTAGCACTTCCGTGTTAGCAAACACCAACATTTTAATATGTTTTTTTATTTATTAATCTGATTTTTTTTAAAAAATATTTATCTCTTGATCTTATCCCTTTGCAACCTTCTGAAAAATAACATAATCTCCCTTACTGCTACTACCTGCCTATCCTTGCTGGTCCTAAATTCTCCCTCCCTTGTATTAGAGATGGCGGTCCCGTGGGTTCTCAAGGGATCTGCCCACTCCATGCATGCTACTTCTGAGCTGTCATCCTCTAGGCAACATTTAAACCAATTAGCTACACCCCTTTCCAATCCGTGCAGAGAGGAAAGGGAAATAAAGCTTCTTTCTCTCTTCCCAGCCCCCACCTTACAGGTAACAAAACAGTTGAAAAACACTATTTATTTTAGAAACACAGTTGCTAAAGTTTATTTAAACAATTCCCCACCACCTTATTCCAGTAGTGAAAAGTAAAAAAAAAAGTGATTTTATTGATGTACTCTCAGGCACACTCCCAGAAATAAAAAAAGTGCTAGGTTTGTACATTTACACAGACTGCAAACCAGATTTAATAAACGCTTCACAGTTAATACATGCTTTCATTTCTTAAAACATCAATGTCCCCCTTAAAAACAGAGTAACATCTTCAAAACAGAATGAAATTAAAGGGGAATAGATTCAAGAGAAAAAAACATTATTCTTCCTCTTTACAAGGCACTGGTAAGGCCTCATGTGGAATATTCAGTGCAGTTTTGGAATCCCATATACAAAAGGGACATCTTGGAAATGGAAGCAGTTCAGAGAAGGGCAACTAAATTAATAAGGGGAATGGAGTGGCTTGAATATGCAGGCAGATTAGACAAGTTAGGGCTGTTTACATTGGAGAAGCGACATTTGCGTGGGGACATGATAACCTTATACAAATATATTAATGGGCCATACAATGAACTCTCTGGTGCATTGTTTACTAATAGGTCATATCAGGGGACTCGTGGACATCCTTTAAGGTTGAAAGAAAAGAAGTTTCATCTTCAAGTTAGGAAAGGTTTCTTTACAGGGAGAACGATGAAACTGTGGAACTGTCTTCCAGCAGATGTGGTAATGGCAAGTTCATTGAAGAGGGTGTATAGGTTGGACTTGATGGACGTATGTCTTTATTCAACCTTAATAACTATGTTACTGTGACACTAAGAGTAACCGGAGAGGATGTTTTATTATCATACAACACAGAGAAGGTTCTGTTAGAGAGGTAGGAACGTAGCCAGGATGCCGCTTTAAAAGCAGAGAAGAGGTTGAGAAGGATGATAATAGAAAAGTGACCTTTGGCTTAGTCAGCCTGAAGGTCGTTCACAACTTTGCACAGAGTTACAGAATCTATTAATTTTCTTAGGCTAAGGTCCTTCTGCATTGTTCACTAATAGGTCATATCAGAGGACTCGTGGACATCCTTTAAGGTTAGGGCTGTTTACATTGGAGAAGCGACATTTGCGTGGGGACATGATAACCTTATACAAATATATTAATGGGCCATACAATGAACTCTCTGGTGCATTGTTTACTAATAGGTCATATCAGGGGACTCGTGGACATCCTTTAAGGTTGGAAGAAAAGAAGTTTCATCTTCAGGTTAGGAAAGGTTTCTTTACAGTGAGAACGGTGAAACTGTGGAACTGTCTTCCAGCAGATGTGGTAATGGCAAGTTCGTTGAATAGCTTTAAAAGTGGGCTAGATCATTTTCTAAAAATAAAATATATTGAGAATTAGTGGTATTAATACATATACTGCAGTTCTTGTTCATCAAGGGATATCTCCCGATTGCCATTTGGAGTCAGGGAGGAATTTCCCCCCCCCCCCTCTTTTTTTTAGCTGTTTTTTTTTTTTTTATGTTGTTGCCTTCCTCTGGATCAACTGTTAGGTAGTTAAAAAGGAGGGTGAAAAGGTTGGACATGATGGACGCATGTCTTTATTCAACTTTAATTACTATGTTACTATGACCCCTTTAACACAATCTCTGCAAGCCAGGACTTATATGTGAGGTTCAAACCCATTTGTTAATGGGCACAACACTGCAATTTAGTGTTAATCTTAACCCTACAGACTTCATGTGAATTAAAATTCTAGATTAGATTAAATCACCCAGCGGAGTGAAACTGCACATGAAGCTGTGGGGATGTGGTAGATTGTAACAGCTTGATGAGAGATAACTGTGTGTTATTTCCTGTAAGTATTCCTGCTACCTCAATTTGCAAATGTATTTTAAATAAATGGGTGCTCACTTTTTTCCTGTTTTCAAGTCCTGAGTAGAGATGGGCGAACTTACTGAAGTTCGTATCCGTTGTATTCAGTTAGATCAAGTGGACTTAAAGTTTAGTTCTTGAAAACATTTCACTAGTTATCCAACTAACGAAATGTCTTCAAGAACTAAACTTTAATTCCACTTGATCTACCTGAATACAACGGATATACCATGATATGGATGAATGAGAACCTTCACAAGCTTACTGAAGTTCGGTTCGTTAAAGTCAATGGGGAGATAGTAGTTCGAAAAGTTCAGATAAATAGCAGATAAAATAACAATGGTAACTTACTGTAAAGGTTCATACCCACGTGTGATCGCAGGTTGCTGACCCGTTATCGCACATATGTACGAACCTTTAATAGTTGTGGCACCTGGGAAACGGTCATATCACCAAAACTTCTTTCCACATGATCGGGCAATTGTCGGGTTTCCGCATGCTGCATTCAAGGGTTACGATCAATTCGAGGGTTACTGAACAATACATTTGAGGGTTACAGCACAATACATTCGAGGGATGCTAAAATTGAACACTCCATTCGAGGGTTACAGAAATTGAACACTACATTCAAGGGTTACCAAATGATACAGTCTAGGGTAAATGAAATCGAGGGATACATTCAAGGGTTACCGAAAGATACATTCGAAAGTTACCGAAATTGAACTCCACATTCGAGGGGTTACCGAAATCAACCAATACATTTGAGGGTTACTAAAATCGAATGCTACATTTGAGGGTTGACGAACAATACATTCAAGAGTTACCAAAATTGACCGCTACATTCAAGGGTTATCGAAATCGACTGCTTCATTCGAGGGTTACGGAACAATCCATTTGAGGGTTACAAGAATTGAAGGCTACATTCAAGGGATATCGAAATCAAAGGCTATATTTGAGGGTTAGCGAAATTGAAGGATACATTTGAGGGTTAGTGAAAATGAAGGATACATTTGAGGGTTAGCGAAATTGAAGGGTACATTTGAGGTTTACCGATTTGAGAATTCAATAATTATAGAATTATAGAATTTTTTGACCAGCTCCACCTAGTGGCCAGGGTACATAATCATACATTCTGGCCACTAGGTGGAGCTGGTTATGTATACTATGTTTTATCCTATATAAGGAGGGTGATGGGATTCAGTTTGTAACTTGCACCTGATGAAGAACCTTAAGGGTTCGAAACATGTTGTTCTTCACTCCTAAATAAAAAAGCATTTCTAGCATTTAGCTAGCTGAGCCTCTCTTGCTTACTTCATATTGTTTGCATATTACCTATTGGGACTGTTGTGGAACCCCAGACGCAATTGGATTGAGCCAGGACGAAGTTTGATATTAAACCTGCAGCCCACGGTACACTCATCATTTTGAATACATAGTTTGAACCCAAACTAGTTCGGATAGTGTATGGATACTTCGGGTTCATCCAAACTCATAAAATTTGTCCCGAACTCGGGTTCTGGCTTTTTTTCACTGGCATTTTTAGCATCTCTGAAGAAAACCTTTAAGGGAATAAATACCGTATATACTTGAGTATAAGTCGAATTTTTCAGGCTTTAAAATTAGCCTGAAAACCTAACCTCGACTTATACTCAAGTCAAGTCCTGTGTTAACCTGTATAGAAAGTTACAGGAGCTGATCTGCCTTTACACTTCCTGCTTCCTGTATTCTGCCTGCTGGACTCACTCAGCACTGTCACTGGATGCTGTAAATCTGATGGGTCTCCTCAGTTTGTGGCAAAAACAGCTGCTAGTACAGTGCAAATGACAGCTTGAAACTACAACTCTCAGGTGACATTTTTAACTATTGGGGTCAGAGAATCCTTTACTATATGGGGATCAGAGTTCGCTTTACTATATGGGGTTCAGAGGGCCCTTTACTTTATGGGGTTCAGGAGAATTGTAAATGATGGTAAGCTTAATTAAAAGTTTACTGAACCTTGCCACTCCACATGTATAGAAACTGAAACTCCCAGCAACAAAGCATGCTGGGAGTTGTAGTTTCCAAACATCTGGAGTGCCAAAGAATTGGAGGTTACTGGTACTGGATTTGGCTATTACTGTATGGGATTCATGTATGGGAATTCTGCTGTCCATTTAAAGGGCAACTAAAGCCTAAAAACAACACAGAATCAGAAGGCAGCAGTGGTGATAATTTCTACCCTCGACTTATACTCGAGTCAATCAGTTTTTACAAATTTTTCAGGTAAAAATATGTACCTTGACTTATACTCGGATCGACTTATACTCGAGTATATACGGTAAGCAGCCAATGTCTCTTTTATGGAATATAAAGTTAGCCATAACCGTTTTAATTGTTTTTACCAATGCAACCGCTTAGATCAAATCAGTCAAAGTAGATTTTTGTTTTCTCTTGAGAATTGACGATTTCAGACAGTCTGTTCATTGAAAGACGATCGGCATGGCTGAAAATTTTTCATCAATCGTACCAACAGCTGCAAAATATTTAGCTGATTTCCATAATGCATAATTTATACTCATGGTTAGTTTGTTGGTTATTGGTATAGGGACGCAACCACCTGTTCTTGCAATATAGCTAAACAAAAAAAGCAACATCAGGCAAGTGAACGTGGATATGGATAAATAAACACTTGTACACACTACCACCATTGTTGACAGGTTGACGTGTACATGTCAGATTCCAGCCACAATCAACTTTCCATAGAAAGTGCTATAATTGTATATTCACTGAGCATATCTATTTGTATCACATTTCTGAACATCAGAACATCATTTTGAAGAAACCATCTGTTTAATTCTGAATGTTTTGATGCAACAAATTCTCGGTGAGTTCTCTAGCCCATGGGTGGACAATTAATTTTCCCAGCAGGCCACATGAGAAACCTGGACTATTGCAAAGGGTCCAATAGGCTCAACATCAATTTGATCTCATTATAAAAAGAGAATAAAGGACAAGTTTGTCCCCATGCAAACATAATGTTTTTTGATTATTAGCTGCAATTTTTAATAGAAGGTCCAGAAGGTGTGTAATAATATAGATCCATTCCATTTTATTTCATCATTTAATCACCTCATTATTAAATACAATAAAAAAAACTAAACTTAATAAATAGAAATCAATTAACCAGCCTGAGACAAAAATATTTTTCATCTAAGGAAGATTTTTTTGGGTACAGGTCTAGTAGCAGGGGGCGGTCTGGGACAGAAAACAAGCTGCATGTGGCCCCCGGGCCTTAATTTTCCCAGTTCTACCCTAGCCAGCCAGAGCTTCCAAGTAACTACTGGGTGACCTGTTGATAACCTCTCTGTAGCCAAAAATGATCATAGTTGCACATGCTCAATGAGTTCCCTGCCCTGCTTTCTTTCCACCATAACAGATCAGTTAAAGGGTATGTCCAACCCAAAATTAATTATTATCTCTAGTGTAAGGACTCCCCTCCCAACCCTAACCACCAGGTTTACTTTGTAAAAAAGTTCAGAGACACTTCGTTCCCTCGGTCTCTGCCGACATTACAGAAAAAAGTGTATTTATAAAACAAACAATGCAGAGATGAGGGATCCTCCAGGTGGACAGGGAAGGGGCAGAAACTTTTTTACACACAGGAAAGCTCCTACTCTTCAGTTTCCTGGATGTTGACTTGATACTGCAGGGGAACCATAAGGAGCAGAGGAGAAAGGTAAGGATTTTTAACACTACACAGGGGGCCATCTGTGGTTTAAATTCTAGTTTTGGGGGTGTATTAAAAGAAAAAAGAAGATAAAGTGCACATTATATGAAAAATAGAAATACCTTTATTATACTGGAAAAAACTTTTAAAAACACACCATAGTGGAAATACAGAGCAAGCAAATATACATTAGCCTAAAGCCATATAAACACATATATAAATGCTATACATGATCAAAGGTATAAATCACCCCACAGTAGAGGCCTATATTTGGCTTAGGGACAAAACAGCACATGGACAAGAACCAATAATCAAAGGTAAGTATAGTGTAGAAGTCCATAGAGTCTGGCAAATATACGGGGTAAAGGTTGCTGTAGCTACTTCAATCCACCAAGGGAACTGGCCAAGATGCGTATGGGATGTTGTACCTTTGATCGTGTATAGTTTTTATATATGTGTTTCTATGGCTTTAAGCTATTGTATATTTGCTTGCTCTGTATTTCCACTATGGGGTGTTTTTAAGTGGTTTTAAAAGTTTTTTTTACAGTATAATAAAGGTATTTTCCTTTTTTCTTTTGTTTAGTATATTTAACAATTTTTTGATACGTAGCACCTAGCCTATTTAGGTTATTACTCTAGCTAGTGCCCTGCTTAATTTTGTATTATTGTAAGTATTCTAGTTTTGTGGGTGGACATGCCCTTTAAAAAGCCAGTTGTTACTCACTATAAAAGAGGGCAGCAGAATTCAGTAATTCCCAGTAACCTGGAGAATTATAGATGATCAATGCTGAATTTAGAGGTTAGAGTAGAATCTACTAGTTTTGAATTATGGAATCCATTCTGGATCATTTATGTTTTTCTTTGTCATAACCCAACTTACCAGATAATTTTGAAGTGTTAATCAATTAACTCTAGCTAATTGATTAAGACCATCCTACTGCAAAGCTCTGGTTAGTGAAAAGCACCATACTTTTTTACATTATGTTCCTGCATCCCTGCATAAGGTCTAAAACATGCAGTGATCTTTCTGAAGTGGGGTCTTCTTGAGGATTTTCTACCATGGAGACCACTTTTATTTAAATGTGTCATTGGTATTGATGTATCTTAATCCTGGAGATCTTTTTTTGTCTTTCCTTGGTTCTTTCTACACTATTTGAACAATAGCTGTGTTCAAATTGGAGTAAATTTTTTCCTCTGTGAGGAAGAATAAATATGGTAGTATTTAGACTCGCTAAACTCCCTGATAATTTTAACAATGGTGGCCATAGGAATAGGAAAGAATGTACCAAAGAATCTAGTTAATGTGGGTGAAACTGATTCATCCTACAGTGGCTCACCTAGTTGTATTGAGCTGCAAATCTTTTAATCTAGTGTGATATCAATATAATTGGACACTGGTACCCATTGCCACACTGCACATAATGAATACATAATGGCACCAACTTATGTGTTTGCTATGCACACAGAGCTATATCGGTTAATAAAGGTAAAATAAAGCTATACACACAGATGTGTACACTGTTTCAGTGTAACAAATGGCCGGATGGCCGGGGTACTTACAGTACGCTTTTAGGAGGAGGCTGATAGTCCGGAATGTGCAGGACACAGAGGCTGCTGGGAACTGTAGGCTGTAACCAGGAACAAGGGGCTGCTGGGAACTGTAGGCTGGAAACAGGAGCAAGGTGCTGCTGGGAACTGAAGGCTGATACGATACAGGTAGGTAGGTAAGTGGATACAGATGAAGTGAGTAGACGGAAACTGGATACAGGCAGGTAGTCACTGGAGACCGGCAAGGTAAGTACTGTATCCAGGCAAGGTAGTCACTGAGACAGGCAAGGTAATACTGGATACTGGTAAGGTAAGTACTGGATACTGGCAAGGTGGTCACTGGAGACAAGCAAGGTAAGTACTGGATACTGGCAAGGTAGTACTGGATACTGGCAAGGTGGTCACTGGAGACAGGCAAGGTAAGTACTGGATACTGGCAAGGTAAGTACTGGATACTGGCAAGGTAAGTACAGGATACTGGCAAGGAATACAGGATACTGGCAGGTGGTCACTGGAGGCAGGCAAGGTAAGTATAGAAGCAGGAGCGGAGCAGATCCAAGGCAGGTGAGTCAGGAGCCAGGGGTAGCTAACGCTACTATCGGGCGCCCAGGGTGTCCCTAGGGTTTTTGGCACCTGAAACAACTTTGAATGCCGCCCCTAGACTGAGCGGCGCGCGCAGCGCGCCGCCGCGGGGAAGTGGGTGTGGCTTAGTGTGTGGGCGTGGCTTAGCGTGTGGGTGTGGCTTATCGCGTGGTAAATTTCATAATTTTGTTTTTGAAAATGGTTATTTATACGCTTCTCTATTTTTAGAAAACACTAAAAACATGTTGGTGCAACTGTACATTACATTAGAAGCCCTATCATACTCTGTAGAATAAAGATGTTGCCAAAAGATTTGTAAGCCTGCTACAAGTCAAGAGTACATCTTATAGCTGGGTTACTATTATTGCGCAGTAGTAACTAATACTTATATATCTAGATTATAATTTTATATGATTATATATAATTATTAGATTATTATCTACTCTGCTATCTATCTATCTTATTATCTATCTATCTATCTTCTCTGATATTATCTATCTCTCTGCTATCTACTATCTCTGCTATCTATCTATCTCTGCTATCTATCTTCTCTGCATCTACACTCTATCTCTGCATCTATCACTCTATCTCTGCTATCTATCACTATCTCTGCTATCTATCACTCTATCTCTGCTATCTATCACTCTATCTCTGCTATCTATCACTCTATCTCTGCTATCTATCTATCTATCTATCTATCTATCTATCTATCTATCTATCCTGCTATCTATCTATCTATCTATCTATCTATCTCTGCTATCTATCTATCTATCTATCTATCTCTGCTACCTATCTATCATAGATAGGTAGCAGAGATAGATAGATAGGTAGCAGAGATAGATAGATAGATAGATAGCAGAGATAGATAGATAGATAGATATATAGATAGATAGATAGCAGAGATAGATAGATAGATATAGCTGAGATAGATAAGATAGATAGATGAGATAGCTGATAGTAGATAGCAGAGATAGATAGATAGATAGCAGAGAGAGATAGATAGATAGATAGATAGCAGGATAGGAGAGAGATAGATAGTAGTAGACAATGATAGATAGTAGACGAGGTAGATTGTAGGTAGATAGTAAATGATAGGCAGAGTAGATAGATAATAGTACCGATAGATAGATAAATAGCGATGATGATAGATAAATTAGCAGAGATAGATGATAGATGCAGAGATAGTAGATAACAGACGATGGATAGATAGATAGACAGACAGGTAGATCTAGGTAGATAGATAAATGATAGATAGCAGAGATAGATAGATAAATAGCAAGATAGTAGATAGATAGATAGATGATAGATATAGATAGATAGAGAGATAGATAGATAGCAGAGATAGATAGATAGATAGCAGATAGATAGATAGATAGATAGCAGAGATAGATAGATAGATAGATAGCAGAGATAGATAGATAGATAGCAGAGATAGATAGATAGATAGTAGCAGAGATAGATAGATAGATAGCAGAGATAGATAGATAGATAGCAGAGATAGATAGATAGATAGCAGAGATAGATAGATAGATAGCAGAGATAGATAATCTATCTCTGCTACCTATCTATCTCTGCTACCTATCTATCTCTGCTACCTATCTATCTCTGCTATCTATCTATCCTCTGCTATCTATCTATCTATCTCTGCTATCTATCTATCTATCTCTGCTATCTATCTATCTCTGCTATCTATCTATCTATCTCTGCTACCTATCTATCTCTGCTACCTATCATCTCTGCTACCTATCTATCTCTGCTATCCATCTATCTCTGCTATCCATCTATCTCTGCTATCTATCTCTGCTATCTATCTATCTCTGCTATCTATCTCTCCATCCTGCATCTATCTCTCTATCTCTGCTATCTATCTCTCCTATCTCTGCTATCTATCTATCTCTGCTATCTATCTCATCTCTGCTATCTATCTCTCTATCTCTCTATCTATCTATCTATCTACTATCTCTGCTATCTATCATTTATCTATCTACCTACGCATACCTGTCTGTCTATCTATCTATCCATCTGTCTGTCTATCTATCTATCTCTGCTAATTTATCTACCTATCTATCTATCTCTGCTATTTATCTATCTATCGCTACTATCTATCTATCTATCTATCTATCTATCTCTGCTATCTATCTATCTATCTCTGCTATCTATCTATCATAGATAGGTAGCAGAGATAGATAGATAGATAGCGGAGATAGATAGATAGCAGAGATAGAGTGATAGATGCAGAGATAGATAGATATATCTCATCTACCTATCTATCTCTGCTACCTATCTATCTCTGCTACCTATCTATCTCTGCTACCATATCTATCTCTGCTACTCTATCTATTCTGCTATCTATCTATCTATCTCTGCTACCTATCTACTCTGCTACCTATCTATCTCTGCTACCTATCTATCTCTGCTACTATCTATCTCGCTACTCTATCTCTGCTATCCATCTATCTCTGCTATCCTCTATCTCTGCTATCCATCTATCTCTGCTATCCATCTATCTCTGCTATCTATCTCTCTATCTCTGCTATCTATCTCTCTATCTCTGCTATCTATCTCTCCTATCTATCTCTCTATCTCTGCTATCTATCTCTCTATCTCTGCTATCTATCTCTCTATCTCTGCTACTCTATCTCTCTATCTCTGCTATCTATCTATCTATCTATCTCTGCTATCTATCTATCTCTCTACCTATCTATCTCTGCTATCTATCTATCTCTGCTATCTCTCTCTCTATCTCTGCTATCTATCTCTCTATCTCTCTACTACTCTCTATTCTCTATCTATCTATCTATCTATCTATCTCTATCATCTATCTTCTATCTATCTATCTCTATCTTATCTATCTCTGCTATTTATCTATCTATCTCTGCTATCTATCATTTATCTATCTACCTACGATCTACCTGTCTGTCTGTCTATCTATCTATCCATCTGTCTGTCTTCTATCTATCTCTGCTATCTATCTATCTCTGCTAATTTATCTATCTATCTATCTATCTCTGCTATTTATCTATCTATCGCTACTATCTATCTATCTATCTCTGCTATCTATCATTTATCTATCTACCTACAATCTACCTGTCTGTCTATCTATCTATCCATCTGTCTATCTATCTATCTATCTCTGCTATCTATCTACTATCTCGCTATCTACTATCTACTATCTATCTCTGCTCTATCTATCTATCTATCTCTCTCTGCTATCTATCTATCTATCTCTGCTATCTATCTATCTATCTATCTCTGCTATCTATCTATCTCTGCTACCTATCTATCTATCTCTCTCTGCTACCTATCTATCTCTCTCTGCTATCTATCTCTATCTATCTATCTCTCTCTCTCTCTGCTATCTATCTATCTATCTCTCTCTGCTATCTATCTATCTATCTCTCTCTGCTATCTATCTATCTCTCTCTGCTATCTATCTATCTCTCTCTGCTATCTATCTATCTCTCTCTGCTCATCTATCTATCTCTCTCTGCTATCTCTATCTGCTCTATCTATCTATCTATGCTATCTATCTATCTATCTCTCTCTGCTATCTATCTATCTATCTATCTATCTCTCTCTGCTATCTATCTATCTATCTATCTATCTATCTATCTATCATCTATCTATCTCTGCTATCTATCTATCTCTGCTATCTATCTATCTATCTATCTATCTATCTATCTATCTATCTCTGCTATCTATCTATCTATCTATCTATCTATCTCTCTCTGCTCTATCACTATCTATCTCTCTCTGCTATCTACTATCATCTCTGCTATCATCTTATCTATCTTCTCTCTGCTATCTATCTATCTATCTATCTATCTCTCTCTGCTATCTATCTATCTATCTATCTCTGCTATCTATCTATCTATCTCTGCTATCTATCTATCTATCTTTCTATCTATCTATCTATCTATCTCTCTCTCTGCTATCTATCTCTGCTATCTATCTATCTCTCTCTGCTATCTATCTATCTCTCTCTCTCTGCTATCTATCTATCTATCTCTCTCTGCTATCTATCTATCTATCTCTCTCTGCTATCTATCTATCTACTCTCTCTGCTATCTATCTATCTATCTCTCTTCTATCTATCTATCTATCTATCTATCTATCTATCTATCTACTCTGCTACTATCTATCTATCATTCTTCTATCTATCTATCTATCTATCTATCTATCTCTGCTATCTATCTATCTATCTATCTATCTCTGCTATCTATCTATCTATCTCTCTCTCTGCTATCTATCTATCTCTCTCTGCTATCTAGCTATCTATCTCTCTCTCTGCTATCTATCTATCTATCTCTCTCTGCTATCTATCTATCTATCTCTCTCTGCTATCATTATCTATTCTCTCTCTGCTATCTATCTATCTATCTCTCTCTGCTATCTATCTATCTCTCTCTCTCTATCTATCTCTCTCTGCTATCTATCTATCTCTCTCTGCTATCTATCTATCTCTCTCTGCTATCTATCTATCTCTCTATCTATCTATCTCTCTACTGACTAATCTATCTATCTATCTATCTATCTCTGCTATCTATCTATCTATCTATCTCTCTCTGCTATCTATCTATCTATCTCTGCTATCTATCTATCTATCTCTCTCTGCTATCTATCTATCTCTGCTATCTATCTATCTATCTCTCTCTGCTACCTATCTATCTCTCTCTGCTATCTATCTATCTATCTATCTATCTATCTCTCTCTGCTATCTATCTATCTATCTCTCTCTGCTATCTATCTATCTATCTATCCTCTCTGCTATCTATCTATCCTCTCTCTTCTCTCTGCTATCTATCTATCACTCTCTGCTATCTATCTATCTCTCTCTGCTATCTATCTATCCTCTCTCTCATCTATCTATCTCTCTCTGCATCTATCTACTATCTATCTATCTATCTATCTATCTATCTATCTATCTATCTATCTATCTATCTATCTCTCTCTATCTATCTATCTATCTATCTATCTATCTCTCTCTGCAATCTATCTATCTATCTCTCTCTGCTATCTATCTATCTATCTCTCTCTGCTATCTATCTATCCTCCTCTCTGCTATCTACATCTATTCTATTCTCATCCTCTCTGCTACTACTCTATCTATCTCATCTATCTATCTATCTCTGCTATCTATCTATCTATCTATCCTGCTCTACTATCTGCTATCTATCTATCTATCTATCTATCTATCTACTCTATCTGCTCGATCTATCTATCTATCTCTCTATCTATCTCATCTATCTCTGCTATCTATCTATCTATCTATCTCTGCCTACTATCTATCTATCTATCTATCTACTCTCTGCTATCTATCTATCTATCTCTCTCTGCTATCTATCTATCTATCTCTCTCTGCTATCTATCTAGCTATCTATCCTATCTCTCTCTACTAGCTATCTATCTATCTATCTATCTATCTATCTATCTCTGCTATCTATCTGATCTATCTATCTCTGCTATCTATCTATCTATCTATCTATCTATCTATCTCTACTATCTATCTATCTATCTATCTATCTATCATCTCTATCTATCTCTGCTATCTATCTATCTATCTATTCTATCTATCTATCTATCTACTATCTATCTCATCTATGCTATCTATCTATCATCTATCTCTCTCTGCTATCTATCTATCTATCTCCTCTGCTATCTATCTATCTATCTCTCTCTGCTATCTATCGTATCTATCTCTCTCTGCTATCTATCTATCTCTATCGTCTCTATCTATCTCTCATCTCTGCTATCTATCTATCGCTCTCCTGCTAATCTATCTATCTACTCTCTGCTATCTATCTATCTATCTATCTATCTCTGCTATCTATCATTTATCTATCTATCCTACCTCCGATCTACCTGTCTGTCTATCTATCTATCTCTGCTAATACGCTATCTATCTCTCGCTATCTGTAATCTATCTCTGATCTCTCTATCTATCTATCTATCTATCTATCTATCTATCTATCTGCTGATCTATCTATCTATCTCTGCTATCTATCATCATCTACTAGTCTGCTATCTATCTATCTATCTCTGCTATCTATCTATCTATCTATCTATGCTATCTATCTCTGCTATCTTCTAACACAGCAAGTAAAGCTGACAGGGAGATGCAGGGAGGAAACACTGGGCACCCATATCAACATAGACACCCTAGCTCTTTGCCTAGGTGGCCTATGCCTAAAAACGTCTCCAGGGGCGTAACTATAGGGAAGCAGGGGGAGCAACCACAGGGTGGCCCGGGAAGCCAAGGGCCCATCTTCTTATTTTTCCTATGACGATATAGCCTCCTCCCAGAAAACCACTGTGGATGAAGCACAGATAGGGGCCCCATCATAGTTTTGCAGGGGGGCCCAGTGATTCCTAGTTACGCACTGAACGTCTCTGTTTACGTGTGACATCAGGTATGCAGTATACACATTGTGCTGGCCATGTAATTTAGTGTATGTAGGAGAAACCACCCAACCTATTCAATCACACATCCCCAACATAGATCCAGTTCCAACTAAAAGACAATAAATTGCCGCATCATTTTAATGATTTATGGTACTGGAAAACAGTCCCCATGCCTAAAGGGGGGCGGGGGCGGCAGGAGTTACAATTTTGAAACAAAGGTGAAATGATACAAAGGATAAAGAGTTTTGCCCAGGAGTTAAATAAGGATTACAATTTGTTTCTATTTAATTAGTCTGTATTTATATGTGTACAAAGGGAGGTCCATCTACAGTGTATCTGTTTTCCTTATTTTGATAACTAAACTATCCTATGTAATGCTAATGTAGTTATTCTGTCATAGCGAGATTGCTGATAAATGGGGTGAAAGGTTAAGTGGGAACATGTATAAAACAAAGGAATAAGTGTATTGTATTATGTTCCTGCCACCAACACTTTAAAGAAAGAAGGTGGAGAAGGGATGTGCTGTATTTGTTGTTTGTATACCTGATGAAGAGGACGCAGTTTCCTCGAAACGTAGTTATAAAGCAAAAGCAAATTTGCTAAAAGAGATTAAAACATTTAGAAAAATTAATCCAGTGTGCAGTAATGAATTCTCTATGTATATAATGTTTGCAGGTAGACATGATGAATGGATAATGGACTACTGATGGTCGATACCACTGGGGAGGTGAGGGTGTGTGGCAAGGGTTTTAAACATGTATACCAGCTCATTATGTGAAAAAGAAACAAAGCCTAGAATGTTTTGTATTTGGTAATACAATATTTACAGATATAGGTCTTTGTGACTTGACCTCTGGCTAGATTCCCAGTACCAATATCAGATTGGGACAGTGTTCCAAATGATAAACACTTGCAAAATCCACATTCTGGACATTAACCTAGGCTAAAACACTGATAAATTATGATGTGACTTAGGGCTAGGCCACACTGATGTAATTCTCACGCAACACTCAAACTTCTACATGAGAACCTTCTCAGATCCTGGTGTTTTTAAAGTTGCCCTAACCAAATCAATACTGGTTAGCCCCTTACTTGTGGCAGCTGTGGGTATTGCAAAAGACACCTGTGCAACCACCGCAAGCTATTCATACTGGCTTAGTGGCTTTTTTCCCACACTATGTTAAAGGGCATGTCCACACCCTAAAACTATAATCCCCCCACTACTGGCCCCACCATGTAGTGTAGTGTAATCCTTACCTCACATCCCAGCTCCATAGGGTTCTCCTGTAGTCCCCCCCCAAAGTCCCAAAAACTGACGACCAGGAGGCTACAGAGTCCATATAGGGCTCTGCCTGCTACCTGGCCTCCGGGAGAATTCTGCCCATGCGTACTGCAGCCCTTCTCCCCCCTCCCTCCCTCTCCCTCCCGTTCTACTATCCCTCCCCCTAGTGTAAATCCCCTTTAATATCCTGCTCCCCCATGTCCCCCAGCCCCAACCGGGTATTTTTTATATTCAGAAAAGCCCCCCAACTCTTACTTACCTCTCCTCTTTCTCCGCTGGACCCGGTCTTCTGCTTGCAAAATGCAAGCAGAGGGGCGGGACCGGCAGTCGCGTCCATGATTGGCTGAGCGGCAGCCAATCACATACATCAACAATAGTGATTAGATAATGTTCATTGGTAAGGTGTTACGTGACATACGTATTAAGTGACCTTCGGAATATCGCGTGATCTCAAAATGTTGCACATGTGTATTTCATTCAATCTTCCATCATACTCTACAGATAATCTGCTGACTATGTACGATCAAAAGACAATCGCAGAACAAGCCGAGGCTGATCGTCGGTAAAAGCCAAGAATAGTCGTGGATCGTTGGGCTTAGAGAGATCGTTAAAGCTTCATTTTTGCACGAATGTCGCACAATGGGTCGTTTCGTCAAGCAAATCGTCCAAAAAATTATCTGAAGTTTGTACTGTACGAGGCTTTATACTGCACAGGAAAATAAGAGTGACTAATATATGTAATAAAGATGTCTTGTTTCCTTGGTTTTCAAAAGGGATAACCTTTCAATTAATCCACTTATCTTTACACTCTTAACATCATCTGAAAAAGGCAAAGTGTACAGAATGCTTGGTCTTCTGATAATATCCTTCCACACAATGTCCTGGAAGTTATATGCTCTGTTGTGTATTCTCCCTAAGTTGTAACTTGCTGTACTGTATTTTATGTATTAGGCTGGGTACAATGGGGGGAATTTTTGCTTTGACCGAGCACTCGCTACGACGTTGCTCAGCCGTACAAATGACTGTCAGTCGTGACAGATTGTGGCGGTCCCATAGAGAACTGCACAATTGGTTGTGATTAACAACAAGTCAGATACGGTCAAACAGGCGACCGAGCTTGGTGGTGCCCGCCCCACCATGCGGTATTTTGATACAATCTTACACTATAAAGATATTTTAGGTCGGTTGGGTGGAAAATATCTTATAGTGTATACCCAGCCTTAGATCCTGTCCCTCCCTCTTATCCCAACACTGGGAGTCTGTAAAATCGAAAAGTTTTATTTTACTGTATTTTAAAAAAGTTTTAAAATTACTTACCGTTATTTTATTTTCCTGGTTCATGGCATGGCAGTGGTCACTAATGGAACTGACCACTGCGGACAGGACCAGGAAAAATCAAACATTTTGTCATTACTTATCTTCATTTCTTTTTCTGGTCCGTGGCACAGCAATGGTCAGTTCCATTAGTGACCACTGCCGACTGCTGTGCAGGACAGGAAGAAAGGTATTCCCTACTTAAAAAAATATACATCATATATTCAGTTTGTTTAGGTTGCTTTGCATATGGGTCAGCCAGGAGGTAATTTAAAAGACTTTTTCTGTGAAAAAATCAAATTTCAATTGATTCAATCTTGTCACTCATTACAGCTTGGGTAAATGGAATAAGCCACAAAACAATTTTATTGCATAATAACCCAGGGAAAACAACGAGAACAATACCATTAGCATTTTGTTTTACAGATGGCTTAAAGGTATACAGCAATCTCTTAGTAAAGGATCATTGTCCCGTTTCCTTATCTACTTATTAGTTCATTGTGTCACATGACAGATAATCACTACCTATGCTCTCTGTGAATGACATTATTCCTTAAAGGTAAACATTCCCAGTATTGGTAATCACAAGATTTAAAAAAAAATCTTTCCAAAGCAAAGAATATTTTCTGTAAATGCACTGTCATGAAAAACAACTTTGATGCAAGAAGTATAAAATACATTACAGTACACTCAACAGGATTGTTACTTGCATTTATTTCAAGGCCCACTTTACACTCTAGAATATTTTTTGTCAATAAATTCTGTAATCACAAGGGAGACAGGAACTTCTATTCCTCCCTTGCATTGTTTAGTAATTACAAAGTATATAAAACTGTATTTAGCTTTACAGCATGGAAACAGACAGCTTTGCAAGTCTATTTGTATCCCTGCTTGCACATGCACAGTAGAGCTTGGATGTGTTCAGTACAGGACATTAAGACTAAGGTGTGCATGTAGGTTTATGTCTGATATCAAAAAATCTGTGACAAAATAAATTTGCACATATATATAACATAAAGCTTTATTGTGACATAAGTGCACAACTTATCTTCTGGAATCTCTTCCTGAATGTCACGAACTTACCTGCCGCTCCGATCCCGTGCCGCTCTGCACTTCCAGGTGGGCGGCGTCGCGACGTCATGACGTCACGACGCCGACACGCCGGGCAGTGCGAGATTTGAAAGGCCGGCGCCCGCACCCGCTCCTACCATACGCAACCTGAAAAAGTTGCTCATGGCGGCATTGTACAGTTTCTGTGCTGTGGTTTTTTGAAAAAAAAAAAAAGGCGGCATTTTCCCCCGGCCGCGAGGTTTGCAAGCGGCGCCGGAAGTTCGGGTAAGCGCCGGAACTAGCAAGCGGGACTCGGACTCAGCACCACCGCCGGGGTTCAGTGGGTGTGTGTCTCTGCTACCTCTACACCTCCTTGCCATGGTGTCCTCATCTGTCTCATCCACTCGGGCCGAGGACAGGAGCCGGAAGTTGGGTACAGTACACAGTAAGTACAGTCAGTCTGGAAATTTTTTGAAAAAATTAAGTTGCCGGCAGCCGGCTACATACATTGTTTAGTAGGACTGCTGTCTGCTGCAATTCCTTACTGGGAGCAGGTCGGACTGGCCTGCTGCCTGTGGGGGGAAGAAGAGATAGATGATAGAAAGGTAGATAGGTAGGTAGGTGAATAGCAGAGATAGATGATAGTAGCGATAGAGAGTAATAGCAGGAATAGATGATAGCGAGAGATAGATAGATAGCGAGATAGGATAGACAGATAGTTGATGATAGATAGATAGATAGACAGATAGAACAGACAAGGTAGAATCGTAGGTAGATAGATAAATGATATAGATCAGAGATAGATAGTAGATAGATAGACAGACAGGTAGATGTAGGTGATAGATAGATATAGATAGATAGATAGATAAGATAGATAGATGATCTAGAGATAGAATAGCAGAGAAGATAGATAGATAGCAGAGATAGATAGATAGATAACAGGTAAGATCGTAGGTAGATGATAATGATAGAATAGCAGAGATCGATAGATAGATAGTAGCAGAGATAGATAGATAGATAGATGAGAGATGATAGATAGATAGATAGATAGCAGAGATAGATAGATAGCAGAGATAATAGATAGCAGAGATATAGATAGATCGCAAGATAGATAGATAACAGACAGATGATCGTAGGTAGAGATACATGATAGATAGCAGAGAGAGATAGCTAGTATAGATAGATAGATTAGATAAGAGTAGATAGATAGCAGAGAGAGATAGAGAGATAGCAGAGAGAGATAGATAGAGAGATATGATAGATAGCAGAGAGAGATAGATATATGATAGATAAGAGATAGATAGATATGCGAGAGAGATATAGAGATGAGATAGATAGATAGATAGAGAGTAGAGAGAAATAGATAGATAGAATTGAATAGATAAGATAGCAGGAGAGATAGATAGATAGATAGCAGAGAGAGATAGATAGATAGATAGCAGAGATAGATTAGATAGGACAGAGTAGATCATAGGTAGATAGATAAATGATAGATAGCAGAGATAGAATAGATAGATAGCAAGATAGATATATAGATAGATAGATGATAGATAGCAGAATAGATAGATAGGGAGATAGATAGATAGATAGCAGAGATAGATAGCAGAGATAGATAGATAGCTAGATAGCAGAGATAGATAGATAGATAGATAGATAGATCAGAGATAGATAGATAGCAAGATAGATAGATAGCAGAGATATAGATAGATAGACAGACAGGTAGATCTGGTAGATAGATGAAATGATGATAGCAGAGATAAGAGATGATAGCATAGCAGAGAGAGATAGATAGATAGCAGAGATAGATAGATATATAGCAGAGAAGATAGATAGAGAGAGATAGATAGATAGCAGAGAGAGATAGATAGATAGAAGAAAAATAGATAGAGAGATAGATAGATATAGAGATAGATAGATGATAGCATAGAGGATAGATAGATGAACAGAGTAGATAGATAGATAGAATAGTAATAGATAGATAGATAGCAGAGATAAATGAGATAGATAGATAGTGATAGATAGATAGATAGCAGAGATATAGATAGATATAGCAGAAGATAGATAGTAGATAGCCAGAGATAGATAGATAGATAGAGATAGATAGATACAGAGAGAGATAGATAGATTAGATAGATAGCATAGAGGAGATATATTGATGATAGCAGAGAGAGATAGATGATAGATAGCAGAGAGAGATAGATAGATAGCATAGATAGCAGAGATAGATAGATAGATAGATAGTAGCAGAGATAGATAGATAGATAGCGAGATAGATATAGAGTAGATAGTAGAGAGATAGATAGATAGATGATAGATAGATAGCAGAGATAGAGAGATAGAAGTAGATAGATAGCAGAGATAGATAGATAGCAGAGATAGATAGATAGTAGCAGAGAGAGATACATAGATAAGCATAAGATAGATAGACTAGCAGAGAGAGATAGATAAAGATAGCAGATAGAGATGATGAATAGATTGCAGAGAGAGATAGATAGTAATAGATGCAGAGAGATATATAGATAGATAGATAGATAGATAGATAGCTATATATAGATATTAGATCTATATAGTAGTAGTAGTAGCAGAGAGAGATAGATAGATAGCAGAGAGAGATAGATAGATAGCAGAGAGAGATAGATATATAGCAGAGAGTGATAGATAGATAGCAAGAGAGATAGATAGATAGTCGAGATAGAGACAATAGATAGCAGAGAGAGATGAGATAGATAGCAGAGAGAGATGATAGATAGATAGATAGATAGATAGCAGAGGAGATAGATAGTAGTCAGAGAGATATAGATAGATAGATAGCAGAGATAGTATAGATAGATATATAGATAGATAGATAGTAGCAGAGATAGATAGATAGATAGCAGAGAAGAGATGATGATAGATAGATAGCAGAGATAGATAGATAGATAGATAGATAGCATAAGAGATAGATAGATAGAGAGATAGATAGATAGTCAAGAGAGATAGATAGATAGCAGAGAGAGATAGATAGATAGCAGAGAGAGATAGATAGATACAGAGAGATAATAGATAGCAAGAGAGATAGATATAGATACAAGAGAGATAGATAGATAGATAGCAGGAGAGATAGATAGATAGATAGCAGAGAGAGATAGTAGATAGATAGCAGAGAGAGATAGATAGCTAGATAGAGAGAGATAGATAGATAGCAGAGAGAGATAGATAGATAATAGCAGAAGATAGATAGATAGATAGATAGATAGCAGAGTATAGTAATAGATAGATAGATAGATAGATGCAGTAGATAGATAGATAGATAGCAGAGATAGATAGATAGATAGATAGATAGATAGATAGAATAGCAGAGAATAGATAGATAGAAATAGAGAGATAGATAGATAGTAGCTAGGAGAGAGATAGATAGATAGATAGCAGAGAGAGATAGTAGATAGATAGCAGAGAGAGAGAGTAGATAGATAGCAGAGGATAGATAGATAGCAGAGATAGATAGCAGAGAAGAGATAGATAGTATAGATAGAAGATAGATAGATAGATAGATAGCAAGATAGATGCGATAGATTAGATAGATAGATAGATAGATAGCAGAGAGAGAAGATAGATAGATAGATAGATAGCAGAGAGATAGATAGATAGATAGAATAGATAGATAGATAGCAGAGGTATGATAGATAGATAGCGAGTAGAGATAGATAGATAGATAGATAGATAGATAGTAGATAGATAGATTAGATAGTAGATAGTAGATAGATATAGATACGATAGATAGATAGATAGATACAGAGATAAAATAGATATATAGATAGATAGATAGATGATAGAATAGTATAGCATAGCAGAGAGATGATTAGATACGATAGATAGATAGATGAGCAGAGAGAGATAGATAGATAGATATATAGATAGATAGATAGCAGAGAGAGATAGATAGATAGCAGAGAGAGATAATAGAGATAGATAGATACAGAGAGATAGATAGATAAAGAAATAGGAAGCAGAGAGATAGATAGCAGAGAGAGATAGATAGATAGATAGCAGAGAGAGATAAGATAGATAGATAGATAAGAGAGAGAGAGATAGATAGATAGATAGATAGATAGCAGAGAGAGATAGATGTAGCAGAGAGAGATAGATAGATAGGTAGCAGAGATAAGATTAGAATCGAGGTAGATAGATAGATAGATACGCAGAGATAGATAGATAGATATCAGAGAGAATAGAGATAGATATATAGCATGAGAAGAAGATAGATAGATAGATAGATAGCAGAGATTAGATGATAGATAGCAAGATAGATAGATAGATAGACATGGACTAGATAGATAGACGACAGGTAATTGTAGGTAGATAGATAAATGATAGATAGACAAGATAATAGATAGATAGTAGCGATAGATAGATAAATAGCAAGATAGATGATAGATAGATAAATTAGCAGAGTTAGATAGAGTAGATAGCAGAGAGCATAGAATACCGACAGTAGGATAGATAGATAGACAGACAGACAGGTAGATCGTAGTGATAGATTAGATAAATGATAGATAGCAGAGAGATAGAATTAGATAAAGCAGAGATAGATAGATAGATAGAATAGATAGATAGATAGATAGATAGATAGATAGATAATAGAGTAGAGTAGATAGATAGCAGAGATAGAGAGATAGATAGCAGAGATAGAGAATAGAGGCAGATAGGGATAGTAGCAGAGATAGATAGTAGCAGAGAAGATAGTATCAGAGATAGATAGATATCGAGGAGTAGAGAGATGATAGGCACGAGATAGATGATAGATAGCAGAGGATAGAGAGCTAGATAGGGGGAGGAGGGATAGACAGGAGCAGAGAGTAGAGATAGATAGGTAGAGAGAGATAGAGTGACGATATGATAGCAGAGATAGAGAGATGGGAATAGCAGAGATAGAGGATACGATAGCAGATAGCATGAGATAGATGGATAGCAAGATAGATGATAGCAGAGGATAGATGGTAGCAGAGATAGATAGGTAGACGAGATAGATAGGTAGCAGAGATAGATAGGTAGCAGAGATAGATAGGTAGCAGAGATAGATAGGTAGCAGAGATAGTAGATAGATAGCAGAGATGATAGGTCAGATAGATTAGCAGAGATAGATAGTAGCAGAGTAGATAGAGCAGGATGATAGGAGCAGAGATAGATTATCTATCTATCTCTGCTATCTATCACTCTATCTCTGCTATCTATCTATCTCCGCTATCTATCTATCTATCTCTGCTACCTATCTATGAGTAGATAGATAGCAGAGATAGATAGATAGATAGCAGAGATAGATAGATAGATAGATAGATAGATAGTAGCGATAGATAGATAAATAGCAGTAGATAGATAGATAGGTAGATAAATACAGAGATAGATAGTATAACAGACGATGGATAAGATAGACAGACAGACAGGTTGATCGTAGGTAGATAAGATAATATAGATAGCAGAGATAGATAGATGAGATAGATGATAGCAGAGTATAGAGATATAGAAGATGAGATAGAGAGCAGAGATAGATAGATAGCAGAGATAGAGAGATAGATAGCAGATAGAGAGATAGATAGCAGAGATGGAGAGATAGATAGCAGAGAGTAGATAGATAGCAGAGATAGAGAGATGGATAGCAGAGATAGATGGATAGCAGAGATGATCGATGGATAGCAGAGAAGATAGAGTGCATAGATAAGATAGGTAGCAGATGATAGGTAGCTAGATAGAATAGTAGAGAAGATAATAGATGAGAGCAGAGATAGAGAGAAGCAGAGTAGATATAGATAGATAGATAGAGAGATAGAGAGATAGATATGGTAGCAGAGATAGATAGGTAGCAGAGATGATATGAGCGTAGATGAGCAGAGATAGATTATCTTCTTGCTATTCTATCTATCTATCTCTGCTATCTATCACTATCTCTATTATCTATCTATCTCTGCTATCTATCTATCTATCCTCTGCTATCTATCTATCTATCTGCTATCTATCTATCTATCTATCTTGCTATCTATCTATCTCGCATCTATCTATCTATCTATCTCTGCTATCTATCTATCTATCTTCGCTATCTATCTATCTCTGCTACTCTATCTATCTATCTATATCTATTTCTATCATCTATCATCTGTATTTATCTATCTATCTCTGCTATCTATCATTTATCTATCTACACTACGATCTACCTGTCTGTCTATCTATCTATCCATCTGTACTTTCTATCTATCTATCTCTGCTATCTATCTACTAATCTTCTCTGCTAATTTATCTATCTATCTAGCTCTGCTATTTATCTATCTATCGCTACTATCTATCTATCATCTCTGCTATCTTCATGTATCTATCTACCTCTCACTTATCTATCTATCTACATTGCATCTATCTATCTAATCTCTGCTAACTTCTCTCTATCTCTCGCTTCTTCTATCTATCATCTGTCTCTCTCTACTATCTATCTATCTCCTGCTACTATCCGAGTATCTATCTCATCTATCTATCTATCTATCTCTGCTACTATCTATCTATCTATCTCTGCTATCTATCTATCATATACTATCTATCTACTATCTCTGCTATCTATCGATCTATGCTGATCTCTGCTACATATCTATCATCTGCTGCTACCCTATCTATGATAGATGTACAGAGATAGATAGATAGATAGATAGATAGAGAGATAGATAGATAGATAGATAGATAATAGCAGAGATAGATAGATAGATAGATAGATAGATAGATAGATAGATAGAAGCAGAGATAGAGTGATAGATAGCAGAGATAGAGTGGCATGATTAGCAAGATAGAGTGTATATAGCAGAGAGTTATGAATAGGCAGAGATAGAGTGATAGATGCAGAGATAGAGTGATGATAGCAGAGATAGATAGATAGCAGAGATAGATAGATAGCAGAGAATAGAAGCAAGATAGCAAATATCAGAGATAGATAGTAGATAGATAATATAGATAGATAGATAGCAGAGATAGATAAATAATCTATATAATGTATATATAATCTATATATAAATTATAATCTAGATAATAGTTAAGTCCCTGCTGAAAGAGGTCTCCTTGACGTTGTGAGCAGGCTTACAAATCTTTTGGCCAACATCTTTTTTCTACAGAGTATGATAGGCTTTCTAATGTAATGTACCAGTGCACACAACATGTTTTTAGTGTTTTCTAAAAATAGAGAGCGTATAAATAACCATTTCAAAAACAAAATTATGAAATTACCACGCGATAAGCCACGCCCACATGCTAAGGCCACGCCCACACACTAAGCCACACCCACTTCCCGCGGGCAGCGCGCTACGCGCGCCGCTCAGTCTAGGGGCGGCATTCAAAGTTGTTCGGTGCCAAAAACCCTAGGGACACCCCTGGGCGCCCGATAGTAGCGTTAGCTACCCCTGGCTCCTGACTCACCTGCCTTGGATCCTGCCCGCTCCTGCTCTATACTTACCTTGCCTGCCTCCAGTGACCACCTTGCCAGTATCCTGTACTTACCTTGCCAGTACCTGTACTTACCTTGCCAGTATCCAGTACTTACCTTGCAGTATCAGTATTACCTTGCATGTCTCCAGTGACCACCTTGCCAGTATCCAGTACTACCTTGCCAGTATCCAGTACTTCCAGTACTTACCTTGCTTGTCTCCAGTGACCACTTGCCATGATCCAGTACTTACCTTACCAGTATCCAGTACTTACCTTGCCTGTCTCCAGTGACTAACCTTGCCGTATCCAGTACTTACCTTGCCGGTCTCCAGTGACTACCTTGCCTTATCCAGTTTCCGTCTACTTCACTTCATCTGTATCCACTTACCTACCTTACCTGTATCCGTATCCAGCCTTCAGTTCCCAGCAGCACCTTGCTCCTGTTTCCTCCAGCCTACAGTTCCCAGCAGCCCTTGTTCCTGGTTACAGCCTACAGTTTCCCAGCAGCCTCTGTGTCCTGCCACATTCCGGGACTATCAGCCCTCCTCCTAAAAAGCTACTGTAAGTACCCCGGCCATCCGGCCATTTGTTACACTGAACAGTGTACACATCTGTGTGTATAGCTTTTTTACCTTTATTAAACCGATTTATGCTCTGTGTGCATAGCAAACACATAAGTTGGTGCCATTATGTATTCATTATGTGCAGTGTGGCAATGGGTACCAGTGTCCAATTATATTGATATCACACTAGATTAAAAGATTTGCAGCTCAATACAACTAGGGAGCCACTGTAGGATGAATCAGTTTCACCCACATTAACTAGATTCTTTGGTACATTCTTTCCTATTCCTATGGCCACCATTGTTAAAATTATCAGGGAGTTTAGCGAGTCTACATACTACCATATTTATTCTCCTCACAGAGGAAAAAATTCTACCAATTGAAACACAGCTATGTTCAACATAGTGTAGAAAGAACCAAGGAAAGACAAAAAAAGATCTCCAGATTAGAATACATCAATACCAATGCACACATTTAAATAAAAGTGTCTCATGGTAGAAAATCCTCAAAGAAGACCCCACTTCAGAGAAAGATCACTGCATGTTTTAGACTTATGCAGGGATGCAGGAACATAATGTAAAAAAAGTATGGTCTTTTCACTAACCAGAGCTTTGCAGTAGGAATGGTCTTAATCAATTAGCTAGGAGTTAATTGATAAACTTCAACGTCAAAATTAGTGGTAAGTTGGTTATGACAAAGAAAAACCAAATGATCCAGAATGGATTTCCATTAATCCAAAACTAGTAGAATTCTACTCTAACCTCTAAATTCCATGATATCTATAATTCTCAAAGGTTACTGGGAATTACTTGAATTCTGCTGCACCTCTTTATAGTGAGTGGGAGTACACCTGGCTTTTAAAGGGCATGTCCACCCACAAACTAGAATACTACAAATACATACAAAAGTAAGCAGGGGCACTAGTCTAGAGTAATAACCTAAAATAGCAGGTGACTTACGTATCAAAAAAATTGTTAATATACTAAACAAAAGAAAAATGGGAAAATACCTGTGTATTATACTGTAAAAAAACTTTTAAAACCACTTAAAACTCACCCCATAGTGGAAAACAAGCAAGCACAATATACAATAGCTTAAAGCATAGAAAACACCATGATAAACAAACTATACCACGATCAAAAGGTATCACCAACCAATCGGGCATCGTGGCCAGTTCCCTTGGTGATTGATTTCGAAGTAGCTACAGCAACCCTTTACCCCGGATATTTGCCAGACTCTTGGCCTTCTACACTTATACTTACCTTGTTATTGGTTCTTGTAATGCTGTTGTTGCCCTTAATGCACAATAAGGCCTTCTCTGTTGGGGTTGTGATTTACTACCTTGATCATGTATAGCATTTATATTATTTGTGGGGTGTTATATGGCTTTAGGCGGTAATGTAATTTGCTGCTAGTATTGCCACTATGGTGTGTTGTTTTAAAGTTTTTTTCCATATACTAATAAGGTATCTTTTATTGTTTCATATAACTGTTGCCTTTATCTTCATCTTTTTTTCTTTTATAACAACACCCCAAAACTAGATTTAAACCACAGAATGGCCCCCTGTGTAGTGTTAAAACCCTCCTTACCTTTCTCCTGGCTCCTTATGGTTCCCCTGCAGTATCAATGTCAACATCAGCGGAAACGGAAGTGAGGAGCTGTCCTGTTTTGTAAAAAAAAGTTTCTGCCCCTTCCCTGTCCACTGGAGGATCCCTCATCTCGTGCAGTGTTTTTGTTAAAATACACTTGTTTTCTGTAAGTCGCCAGAACCGAGGGAACGAGAAGTGGTCTCTGAACTTCTTTTACAAAGAAACCTGGTGTTAGGGTGGGAGGGGAGTCCTTAACATAGAGATAATTATTACTTTTGTGGTTGGACATACCCTTTAAACTGATCTGTTATGGTGGAAGAACGCAGGGAGGGAACTCATTGAGCAGTGTGAACATATGATCATTTTTGGCTACAGAGAGTTATCAAACAGGTCACCCAGTAGTTACTGTGGAAGCCTCTGGGGATAGGCTAGTGGGTAGAAACTGGGGAAAATTTAAAGGCCGGGGCCACGAGCAGCTGTTCTGTCCAAGGACCGCCCCCTGCTACTAGACCTTGTACCCCAACAAACTCTTCCTTGAGAGAAAAATATTATTTGTCTCAGTGGTTAATGATTCTATTTATTACGTTTAGTTTTTTTTTATTGTATTTAATAATTGAGGTGATTAAATGTAATTATAATAAGGAAGGGATTCTATATTATTACACACCTTCTGGACCCTTCTAGTACAAAATTGCAGCTAATAATCAAAAAAATTATGTTGCATGGGGACAAAACTTTCCTTATTCTCTTTTATATATGAGATCAAATTGATGTGAGCCATGGACCCTTGCAATAGTCAGGTTTTCTCATGTGGCCTTGCTGAAAATTAATTGGTCCACCCATGGGCTAGGAGAAACTCACCGAGATTTGTGTGCATCAAAAACATTCAGAATTAAACAATGGTTTCTTTCAAATGATGTTCTGATGTTCAGAAAAGTGCTAAAATAGCTATGCTCACGTGAATAATAATCTATAGCACTTTCTATGGGAAAGTTGATTGTGGCTGGAATCGAATTGTACACGTCAACCTGTCAACATGGTGGTAGTGTGTACAAGTGGTTGATTATGCCCAGATGCCACGTTCACTTGCCTGATGGTGCTTTTTTGTTTCGCTAATAATTGCAGAACAGGTGGTTTTGCGTCCTATACCAATAACACCAACAAACTAACCATGATATAAATTAAATGCATTATGGAATCAGCTAAATATTTTTGAGCTGTTGGTACGATTATGAAAAGTTTCAAGCATGCGATAGAAAATAATAATTCAATGAAGCAGACTGTCGGAACGCTCCAATCTCAAGAGAAGAAGACAAAATCTCATTGGACTGATTTGTGTAAAGCGGTGCATTGGTAAACAATAAAACGGTATGGCTAACATGTTATATTCCAAAAGAGACATTGGCTCGACTTACCGCTATATACTCGATAACGTCCGATCCGAGTATAAGTCAATGGGACATATTTTTACCTGAAAAATTTGTAAAAACAGCTGATGTGACTCGAGTATAAGTCGAGGGAAAATTATCACCACTGGGGGCGCCTGCGAGGCTGTGTTGTTTTTAGGCTTTAGTTGGCCCTGAAATGGGACAGCAGCATGCCCATAGATAACCCAACACGTAATAGCCAATCCAGTACGCAGTCAACCTCAAATTGCTTGTGCCATCCAGAATGTTTGGAAACTTATCAACTCCCAGCTGCTTTTGTTGCGGGAGTTTCCAGTTTCTAATACATGGTGGAGTGGCAAGGTTCAGAACTTTATAATTAAAGCTTACCATCATTTACAATTTCTCTGAACCACCATAAAGTAGAAGGGCCCTCTGAACCCCATATAAGTTGTTAAAGCGAACTCTGTCCCCATATAGTAAGGATTCTCTGACCCAATAGTTAAAATGTCACACTGTAGAGTTGTAGTTTTCAAGCTTCATTTGCACTTAAGCAAGCTTGTTTTTGCAACAACTGAGAGGACCCATCAGATTTTACAAGCTCCAGTGAAAGTGCGAGTGAGTCCAGCAGCAGAAATCATGAAGTCAGGAAGGTAAAGGGATCAGCTCCTGTAAACTTCTTCAGGTTTAAACAGGACTTTGACTTGAGTATAAGTCGAGGTAGGTTTTCAGGCTAAGTTTTAAAGCCTGAAAAAATTCGACTTATACTCAAATGGTATATACGGTATTATTCCTTAAGTGTTCTTCGGGAGATCAAAAAATGCCATGAAAAAAAGCCAGAACCCGAGTTCGCGGACCCAAATTTTGAGTTTTGGATGAACCGAAGTTATCCATACCCTATCCGAACTAGTTGGGTTCAACTATGTATCAAATGATGAGTGTACCGTGGCTGCAGGTTAAGATCAAACTTCTTCCTGGCTCCATCCAATTGCGTCTGGGGTTCCACAACAGTCCCAATAGGTATATGCAACCAATATGAAAGTAAGCAAGAGAGGCTCACTATCGAAATGCTAGAAATGCTTTTTTATTAGGAGTGAAGAACAACATGTTTCGAACCCTTAGTTCTTCATCATGTGTCAAGTTACAAACTGAATCCCATCACCCTCCTTATATAGGATAAACATAGTATATACATAACGCAGCTCCACCTAGTGGGCCAGAAATGTATGATTAATGTACCCTGTCCACTAGGTGGAGCTGGCAAAAATTCTATAATTCTATAATTATTGAATTCTCAAATCGGTAAACCTCAACTGTCCCTTCATTCGCTAACACTCAACTTTCCTTCATTTTCACTACCTCCAAATGTATCCTGCAATTTCGCGAAACCCGCGAATATGCTTTTGATTTCGTATCCCTTGACATAGTAGCCTTCATTTTGTCAACCCTCAAATCGGAATTGTTCCGTACCCTCGAATGAGCGTCGATTTCGATAGACCCTTGAATGTATCGTCATTTTGGTAACCTTGGGTGAATGTATTGTCGTCAACGCACCCCCCCCCCTCAAATGTAGCATCGATTTTAGTACCCTCAAATGTATTGGTATGCTTTCGGTAACCCCTCGAATGTGGATTCAATTTCAAGGTAACAATTTCTAATGTTCTTTGCGGTAACCCTTGGAATGTATCCCTCGATTTCATTTACCCTAGACTGTATCATTTGGTAACCCTTGAATGTAAGTGTTCATTTCTGTTCTATCTATCTATCTATCTATCTATCTCTGCTATCTATCATTTATCTATCTACCTACGATCTACCTGTCTGTCTATCTGTCTATCTATCTATCTATCTATCTAACTATCTGTCTATCTATCTCTGCTATCTATCTATCTCTGCTATCTATCTATCTCTGCTATTTATCTATCTATCGCTACTATCTATCTATCTCTGCTATTCTACCTACCTACCTATCTACCTTTCTATCATCTATCTATCTTCCCCCCACAGGCAGCAGGCCAGTCCGACCCTGCTGCCAGTAAGGAATTGCAGCAGACAGCAGTCCTACTAAACAATGTATGTAGCCGGCTGCCGGCAACTTAATTTTTTCAAAAAATTTCCAGTACTGACTGTACTTACTGTGTACTGTACCCAACTTCCGGCTCCTGTCCTCGGCCCGAGTGGATGAGACAGATGAGGGACACCATGGCAAGGAGTGTAGAGGTAGACAGAGACACACACCCACTGAACCCCGGCGCTGGTGCTGAGTCCGAGTCCCGCTTGCTAGTTCCGGCGCTTACCCGAACTTCCGGCGCCGCTTGCAACCTCGCGGCCGGGGGAAAATGCCGCCTTTTTTTTTTTTCAAAAAACCACAGCACAGAAACTGTACAATGCCGCCATGAGCAACTTTTTCAGGTTGCGTCATGGTAGGAGCGGCGCTGCATACTGTATAATCTGCATTGTTATAATGTACAGCGCTGTGTACCCAAGTGGCGCTATATAAATAAACATATACATACATACTGTATTCTGCACTTGTTTATAATGTAACACAGCGCTGTGTCCCTAGTGGCGCTATATCGAATACATATACATACATACTTTAATAAATCTGTATTGTTTAATGTACAGCGCTGTTGTCCTCCGCCAAGTGGCGCTATAATAATAACCATCTGACATACATACTGTAAATCGGTATTGTTTACATGTACAGCGCTGTGTCCCTCAAGTGTCGCCTATAATAATAAACAATATATATACATACTGTATAATCTGTTTGTTATAATGTACACGCTGTGTCCCAAGTTCGCTATATAAATAAACTATAACATACACGTGTATATCTGTATGTTTATAATGTACAGCGCTGTGTACCCAATTGGTGCTTTAGTAAATAACATATACATACAAACTGTATACACTGATCTGTATTGTTAATGTACAGCGCTGTTCCCGTGGCGCATAAGAATAACATATATATACATACTGTATAATCTGTATTGTTATAATGTACAGCGCTGTGTCCCCCAATTGCGCTATATAACTACATATACATCCAACTGTAATAATCTGTATTGTTATATGTAACAGGCGCTGTGGTACCCAATGGCGCTAGTATAATAAACATATACATACATACTGTATATCTTGTATTTGGTTATAAATGTACTGCCTGTGTACCCAAGTGGCGCTTATAATAAACCTTAATACCTACTGGAACCTGTATTGTTTATAATGTACAGCGCTGTGTCCCCCAAGTGGCGCATACATAATAATAAACATTTACATACATACTGTATAATCTGTATTGTTAAATGTAACGCGCTGTGTCCCCCGTGGCGCTATATAAATAAACATATCCATACAATACTGTATAATCTGTATTGTTATAATTTACACGTGTCTGTGACCCAAGTGGGGCTATTATACATAAACATAACATCACATACTGTATAATCTTATTGTTATAATGTACAGCGCTGTGTCCCCAAGTGGCGCTATATAAATAAACATATACATACATACTGTATAATCTGTATGTTATAAATGTACAGCCGCTGGGTGTCCCCCAAGTGGCCGCTTAATAAATTACAAACTATACTACATACTGTTTTTTTATATCTGTATGGTTATAATGTACAGCGCGGTTCCCCAAGTGCTCTTATAAATAAACATATACATACATACTGTATATCTGTATTGTTTAAATGTACAGCGCTGTGTACCCAAGGGCGCTATATAAATAAAAAAACCTATCCATACTACTGTATACCCTGTATTGTTATAATGTACCCAGCGCTGTGTCCCCAAGTGGCGCTATATAAATAATACTAATACATACATACCTTATAATCTGTATATGTTATAATTCACGCGTGGCCCAAATGTGGCGGCTATATAAATGAAACATATACCCTACATATTGTATAATAATCTGTTGTTCAGAATGTACAGCGCTGTTTCCCAAGTGGCGCTATATAAAATAAACATCTACATACATACTGTCTAATCTGTATTGTTATAGTACAAGCGCTGTGTCCCCAATGGCGCATATATCAACATATCATACATAACTGTAATAATCTGTATTGTTATAATGTTCAGCGCGTGTCCCAAGTGGCGCTATATCAATAAACATAATACATACATACTGTAATAATTGTATTGTTTATAAATGTAACAGCGCTTTAGTCCCCAAGTGGCGCACATAAATAGAACATTTGCATACATACTGTATAATCTGTATTTTTATAAATGTACAGCTCTGTTTCCCCCAAGTGCGCTCTATTAAATAAAAACATATACATACATACTGTATAATCGGTATTGGTTAAATGTACAGCGCTGTGTACCCAAGTGCCTAGATAAATAAACCTAACATACATACTGTATAATCGGTATTGTTTTATATATGTACAGCGCGTTTACCAAAGTGGGCGCTATATAAATAACATATACATACATACTGTATATCTGTTATTTTTTTATAATTGTTACATGCTGTGTCCCCAATGGCGCTATAATAAATAAACATCTACATATATACTGATAATCGTATTGTTATAAAAGTTAACAGCGCTGTGTACCCAAGTGGCGCTATATAAATAAACATAATACTACATACTAGTTATAATCTGTAATTGTTATAATGTACAAGCGCTGTGTACCCAAGTGGCGCTAAATAAATACACATATTACATACATATCTGTAGAATCTGTATTGTTATAAGGTCCAGCGCTGCGTCCTAGTGGGCTCTATATAATAAACATATACATACATACTGTAATAATCTGTAATTGTTTTATAATGTAGCAGCGCTGTGTCCCCAGTGGCGCTTTAAATAAACATATAACATACATACTTGTAAGAAAATCTGTATTGTTATAATGTACCAGGCGCCTGTGTATCCAAGTGGCGCTATATAATAAACATATACATACAAACTGTATAATCTGTATTGTTTATAAATGTCCAGCGCGTGTGATCCAAGTGGCGGCTATATCAATAGATCATATACATACCTACTGTATAATTCTGTAGTGTTTACTTACGCGCTGTGTACCCAAGTGGCGCTATAAAATAAACAGATACTACATACTGTATCCTGTATTTGTTATCATGAAAGTGCTGTGTACCCAATTGGTCTATATACATAAACAATATACCTACATACTGTATAATCTGTATTGTTTATCAAGTGTAACACGCTCTGTGTATCCAATGGCGCTCTATAAATAAACATATACATACAAACCTGTATCCTTCATTATGGTTTATAATGTACAGCGCTGGTGTATCAAGTGGCGCTATAGAAATAAACATATACATACATACTGTATAATCTGTATTTTTATCATGTACCGGCGCTGTGTACCCTAGTCGCTATATAAATAAACATAACAGACATACTGTATACTCTGTATTGTTATAATGACAGCGGGCGTGTACCCAAGTGGCGCTATAAAATAAACATACATACATACTGTATAATCTATTGTTATAATGTACAGCGCTGTGTACCCAAGTGGGGCTCTATAATAAACATACACATACATACGGGTAATCTGTATTGTTTATAATGTACAGCGCTGTTTACCCAAGTGGGTTGCTATATAAATAGAAACATATACAATACATACTGTCTACTCTCTGATTGTATAATGTTCAGCGCTGGTTTTCCCAAGTGCGGCTATATAAATACACATATACATACATACTGATAATAATCTGTATTGTTATAAATGTTACAGCGCTTGTGACCCAAGTGGCCTATATAAATAAACATATACATAGCATACTGTATAATCTTATTGGTATAATGTTCAGCGCTGTTAAGCCCAAGTGGCACTATATAATAACATATACATCATACTGTAATATCGTATTGTTAAATTACAGCGCTGTGTCCCCAAGTGGCCCCTATATAATAAACATTCCATACAATACTGTATAATCTGTATTGTTTAATTACATGCTGCGTTCCTAAATGTGCTATATAAATAAAACAACATACATATACTGTTAATCTGTATTGTTTAATAAAATGTACAAAGCGCTGTGTACCCAAGTGGTGCTATATAATAAACATATACCTACCTACTGGTATAATCTGTATTGTTTTATAATGGAACCGTGGCTGTGTCTCCCCCGTGGTGCTATATACCATACACTACATATATACTGTCTATCTTATTGTTTATAATGTACACGCTTGTGTACCCAAGTGGCGTCTATATACATACACATACTTAAACAATACTTACTGTATATCTGTATTGTTATAATGTACAAGCGCTGTGTATCCAAGGGGCGTATATCAATAACATATACATAAACCAACTGTTAATCTGTAATTGTTATAATGTCAGCGCTGTGTATCCAAGTGGCTCTATATAAATAAACATATACATACTACTGTATAATCTTTATTGTTATAATGTACAGCGCTGTGTACCCAAGTGGCGCTATATAAATAAACATCTACATACATACTGTATAATCTGTATTGTTATCAATGTACATTGGCTGTGTACCCAAGTGGGTGCTATATAAATAACATATACATTCATACTGTATAATCTGTATGTTATAATTACAGCGCTGTTGTATCCAAGTGCGCTATATAAATAAACATATAACATACAAACTGTATACTCTGTATTGTTATACCAATGTACAGCGCTGTGTATCCCAGTGCGCTATATAACATATCCTACATACTGTAATAAGCTGTATGTTAAATGTACAGCGCTGTGTACCTAGTGGCGCTATATAACTCAACATATACATACATACTGTAAAAAAAATAATCTGTATTTATAATGTACAAGCCTGTGTACCAAGTGGCCGCTATATAAAATACACATATACATTACATACTGTATAATCTGTATTGTTATAATGTACAGCGCTGTTACCCAAGTGGGGCTAATACAAAAAACATACACATCTACTGTATAATCTGTATTGTTATAATGTACAGCGCTGTGTACCCAAGTTGTGCTATATAATACACATATACATACATACTGTATAATCTGTATTGTGTAAATGTTCACGCTGTGTACCCCAGTGGCGCTATTAAAATACAACATGAACATACATACTGTAAATCTGTCTTGTATAAAATGGTCCGCTGTGATACCCAAGTGGCGCTTATATAAATAACATAACAACATACTTATAATCTGTATTGTTATACATGTTCAGCGCGTGTACCCAGTGCGCTGCTATAATAAACCTATACATACATACTGAGTATAATCTGTATTGTATAATGTACAACGCTGTGTCCCAAGTGTGCCCGATATCAATAACCTATACATACATACGTATACTCTGTATTGTTTTAATGTACAGTGGCTGCGTCCCTAAGTGGTGCTATATAAATAAACATACAATACAGACTGTATATCTTGTATTGTTATAATGTACAGCGCTGTGTACGCCAAGTGGTGCTATCAATTATTCAAACATTACATACAGACTGTAATAATCTGTATTGTATATGTACATCGGGTGTCTCAAGTGGTGTCTATCTAAATAAACATCCATACATCGGTATAATTCTGTATTGTTATAAGTACAGCGCTGTGTACCCAAGTGGCGCGATATAAATAAACATATACTACTTACTGTATATCGTATTTTAAATGTACATAACGCTGTTGTCCGCCAGTGGCGCTATATAAATAAACATACATACATACTGTACACTGTATTGTTATAATGTACAGGCTGCGTCCCAAGTGGCGCTATATAAATAACCAGATACTACATACTGTATCATCTTGTATTGTTATAATGTACAAAGCGCTGTGTACCCAAGTGGCCGCTATATAAATAAACATATAGCATACTACGTATAATCGGTATTGTTATAAAAGGTACATCGCTGTGTACCCAAGATGGCGCTATATCAATAAACATATACATACTACTGTATCAATCTGTATTGTTATAATTTACATGCTGTGTCCCCAGTGGCGCTATGATAAATGAACTATACATATATACTGTATATCTGTAGTGTTATAATGTACAGCGCTGTGTACCCAGTTGCTCTAGATATAAACTATACATCCTACTGTATATCTGTATTGTGATAATGTACAAGGCTGTGTACCCAAGTGGCGCTACTAAATAACATATACATACCTCCTGTAATAAGCTGTATGTTTATAAAATGTTGACAGGCGTCTGCGTCCCTAAGTGGCGCTATATACATAAACATATACATACATACTGTATAAATGGTATTGCCTATAATGTACAGCCCGCTGCGTCCCCAAAGGGCCTATATAAATACAACATATACATACATACTGTTACTCTGTTATGTTATATGTCACAGCTCTGTGTATCCCCAGTGGCGCTATATAAATAAACATATACATCAAACTGTATATCTGTATTGTTATAATGGACAGCGCTGTGTATCCAATGGCGCTATATAATAAGCATATCATACATACTGTATCATCTGTATTGTTATAATGTAGCAGCGCTGTGTACCCAGTGCGCTATAATCAAGTTAACATATACCCTACAACATACTGTATAATCTGTATTGTTATCATTAACAGCGCTGTGACCCAGTGGGCGCTATATAATAAAACATATACATACATTGTATAATCTGTATTGTTATAATGTACAGCGCTGTGTCTCCACGTGGCGCTATACTAAAATAAACATAACATACAAACTGTATAATCTGTATTGTTATAATGTACGCGCTGTGTATCCAGTGGGCGCTATATAAATACACATATACTACATACTGTTATGAATCTGTATTGTTATAATTTACGCGCTGTGTACCCTAGTGGCGTATATAAATAAACATATACATACATACTGTTATAATTGTATTGTTATAATGTACAGCGCTGTGTACCCAAGTGGCGCTATATACAAACATACACATAACATACTGTATAATCTGTATTGTTTAATGTACAACGCTGTGTACCCAATGGGGCTATATAAAGAAACATACACATCCATACATGTATAATCTGTATTGTGGATAGATTGTACAGCGTTCTGTGTACCCAAGTGCGCTAAATTAATAAAACATATACATACTCTGTAGAATCTGTATGTTATATGTTCAGCGCTGGTACCCAAGTGGCGCTATATAAATAAACATTAATACGTACTACTGTATACTCTGTATTGTTCTAAATGTACGCGCTGTTACCCAAGTGGCGCTATATAAATACACATATAACATACAACCTGTATAATTGTATTGTTATAATGTTCAGCGCTGTGTACCCAAGTGGCGCTATTAAGTACATTACATACATACTGTATAATCTGTATTGTTTATAATTACACGCTGTGTCCCAAGTGGCCCTATATAAATAAACATATACATAACATACTGTATAATCTGTTATTGTTAATGTCGTGCTGCGTCCCTAAGTGGTGCTATGATAAAGAAACATACAACAATACTGGAAATCTGTATTGTTATAAATGTACAGCGCTGTTACCCAAGTGGGTGCTAATAAATAAACATGATACCTACATACGTATATCTGTATTGTTATAATGTCCAGTGCTGTGTCTCCAAGTGGTGCTATATAAATTAAACAACTACATACTGTATAATCTGTATTGGTATAAGTACAGGCGCGTGTACCCAATGGCGCTATATAAATACACATACTACCTACTTACTGTATAATCTGTCATTGTTTATAATGTAAAGCGCTTGTGTCCCCAAGTGTGGCGCCTAGATAAAATAAACATATACATACGTATGTATAATCTGAATTGTTATAATGTACAGCGCTTGCGTCCCCAAGTGGCGCTATACTAAAATAACCACAATACATACATACTGATAATCTGTTTTGTTTAAATGTACCGCGCTGCGTCCCCCCAATTGGCGATATATAAATAAACATATTACATACTCTGTATATCTGTCTGTTATAATTTACAGCGCTGTGTACCCAATTGGCACTATATAAATACCATATCCATACATACTGTATACTTATTGTTATATAATGTAACATCGCTGTGTCCCCAAGTGCCTTTATAAATAAATAAACATATACATACATACCTGTAATAATCTGTATGTTTATAATGTTCGCGCTGTTTACCCAAGTGGGTCGCTATATAAATAAACATATACTACATACTGTATAATCTGTATTGGTTATAATGTACAGCGCTGTGTCCCCCAAGTGGGCGCTATAATAAATAACCATATACATACAATACTGTATAAATCTGTATTGTTATAATGTGTTCAGGCAAGCGCTGTGTACCCAAGTGGCGCTATATAAATAAACAGATACATACATAAAAAACTGGGGGGGGGGTATAGCTGTATTGTTTTTAATGTTCACGCTGGTGTACCCAAGTGGCCGCTATATAATTAAACATATACATACATACTGTATAATCTGTAATTGTTATAATGTACAGCGCTGTGTCCCCAAGTGGCGCATATAAATAAACAATACATCACATACTGTACTAATCTTTATTGTTTATAAAATTTACAGCTCTGCGTCCCTAGTGGCGCTATATAAATAAACATACATACATACTGGAATAAATCTGTCTTGTTTATAATGTAACAGCGCTGTGTACCCAGTGGTGCTATTATAATAAGCATATACATACATACTGTATAATCTGTATTGTTATAATGTACAGTGCTGTGTCCCCAAGTGGTGCTATAATATAATAAACAATACATACATCTGTATAATCTGTATTGTTATAATGTACAGCGCTGTGTACCCAAGTGCGCTATATAAATAAACATATACATACTTACTGTATAATCTGTATTGTTTAATGTCAGCGCTGTGTCCCCCAAGTGGCGCTATAATAATACATATACATACATACTGTTACATCTGTATTGTTATAATGTACAGCGCTGTGTCCCCAAGTGCGCTTATAAATAACATAATCCATACATACTGTATAATCTTTATTGTATAATGTACAGCGCTGTTGGTACCCAAGTGGCTCTATATAAATAAACATATACATACATACTGTAGAATCTTATTGTTTATAATGTCAGCGCTGTGTCCCCAAGTGGCGCTAATATAAATAAACATATACATACATACTGTATAATCTGTATTTTTATAATTACAGCGCTGTGTCCCAATTGGCGCTATATAATAAACATATACATACATACGGTTATCTGTATTGTTATAATGTCAGCGCTGTGTCCCCCAAGTGGCGCTATATAAATAAACGATACATACTACTGTATCATCTTTGGGGGGGTAAAAATTTTTGTTTTATAATGTACAGCGCTTTTCCCCAAGGGCGCATATAAATAAACATATACATACAACATACTGTATCTCGTATTGTTATAAATGTACAGCGCTGTTTCCCCAAGTGGGCGCTATATAAATAAACATATAATACATACTGTATAATCTGTATTGTTTATAAAATGTACATGTCTGTGTCCCCAAAGTGGGGCTATATAATAACATAATGCTACATACTGTATCACTGTATTGTTATATGTACAGCGCTGTTTGTCCCCCCATGGCGCGATATAAAGAACATATACATACTACTGTATAATCTTTATTGTTTATAATGTATCAGCGCTGTGTCCCCTAGTGGGCTATATAAATAAACATATAACATCATACTGTATAATCTGGTATTGTTTATAATGTACAGCGCTGCATCCCCAGTGGTGCTATATAAATAAAACATATACATACCTACTGTATCATCTTGTATTGTGATAATGTACAGCTCTGCCGTCCCCAAGTGGCGCTTAAAGAAATAACCTTACATACAGACTGTATAATCTTTATGTTATAATGTACAGCGCTGTGTCACCCAAGTGGCGCTATATAAATTAAACAATACATACAATAACTGTATATCCTGTTGGGGGGGGGGGTTTTTTTATTGTATAATGTACAAGCGCTGTGTCCCCAAGTGGGCGCTATATAATAAACATACATACAATACTGTAATAATCTGTATTGTTATAATGTACAGCGCTGCGTCCCATTGGCGCGAATATAAATAAACATATAATACATACTGTAATAATCTGCATAGTTGCCAATAGTCCCGTTTACCGGGACATTCCCCCGGATTTTAGGTAGCAGTCCGCTATCCTAATGTCCCCGGGAAAATTCCCGAGCTCTAGGATACGAAACATTGCCCTTACTGACTCTTGTCGGATCGACGATCCGATCCTATCCGTAACACAGTGAACTTGCAGTCTTAGTCATTGTCGGCACTACTTCCTGCTTCTGCTGCCCTCTTGTGTGGCATCACGTCTCCTGCACGATGGGGGGGGGAACACAGAAGGGACTCCTGAGGTGCCTGTGTCAGCGCCTGCGCAAAGTGCTTAGTCTCCTGTCGGTTCTGAAGTTAAGGAGAGAGGCAGAGAGCCAGATCCAAGCAGACTATCACTGTTCAGTATGGTTTTATTGATCACAGTTTTTTTATAGGTCTATCTCTCTTCTTTCCCACTATCTTCTATCACTATCTATCATCACATCTATATCCCTTGTATCATTATCCTATCTACTCTATGTATCTCTACTCTAATCCACTATCTATCTATCACTATCTATCTATCACTATCCATCTCTATCTATCACTATCTCTATCTATCACTATCTATCTATCACTAGGTTCCTCTATCACTATCTATCTCTATTTATCTCTCTCTATCCCTATCTATCTATCACTATCTATCTATCACTATCCATCTCTATCTATCACTATCTCTATCTATCACTCTCTATCTATCACCTATGTATCTCTATCTCTTCACTATCTATCCTATGTATCTCTTATCTAATTTATCACACTATCTATGTATCACTATCATCTAGTCCCCCACTAATTCCCCCCATCGCTGATCGCACTAATCTCTATCTATCAGCTATCTATCTCTATGTATCTCTATCCTACCTATCACTAATCTATCTATCCTTTCTATCTATCACTTATCTATCACTATGTTCTCTACTCTATCACTACCTACCTCTATGTATCTCTATCTATCACAATCTAGCTTCACTATCCTCTCTATCTATCTCTATGTATCTCTATCTCTACTATCACTATCTCATCTCGATATATCTCTATCTCTATGTATCTCCTATCTACTATCTCTATCCCTATCTATCTATCTCCTATCTATCTATCTATCTATTCTCATCGATCTATCACATCTATCTAGATCACTATATAACTATCTATACTATCTATCTATCTATCTATCTATCACTTTCTATCTCTATGTATCTCTCTCGTTTCTATCTCTATTAGCTCTATCTATCTTTTCCTATCTAATCTAACTTCTATCTATCTATCTCTCTATATCTATTCACTCTGTATCTATCCTATCTGTCTTTCTATCTTTTAGCAACAAATAACTTGTTTTTTTTAAATCAGTGACAGTTTAAAAGTTGTGGTGGCCTTTTATGAAGTGGGCGTGGCTATAATTTGTGGCGGCAATTCGCTTCTGAATTTGTCCCTGGAATTTTTGAAATTTGGCACTATGAATCTGTATTGTTATAATGTACACGCTGTGTACCCAAGTGGCGGCTATTAAATACACTATACATACATACTGTATAATCGGATTGTTATAATGTACAGCGCTGTGTACCCAGTGGCGCTATATAAATCAACATTTACATACATGACTGGTGATATCTGTATTGTTTATAATGTCAGCGCTGTGGTCCCGCAAGTGGTGCTATATAATAAACATATCACCTACATACTGTATATCTTAATTGTTTAATGTAGCAGCGCTGCGTCCCCAAGTGGCGCTATATAAATAAACAACATACATACTGTAGACTCCTGTTATTGTTTATAATGTACAATCTCTTGACCCAAGTGGCGCATATAAATAAAAATATACATCCATAATGTCTATCGTTATTGTTATAAGGTACAGCGCTTGTACGCCAAGTGGCGCTATAATAAATAAACATATACTACATACTGTATAAATCTGTATTGTTATAAGGTACAGCGCGTGTCCCCAAGTGCGCTATATAAATAACATATACATACATACTGTATAATCTGTATTGTATTAATGTACGCGCTGTGTCCCCCCAAGTGGCTCTATATAAATAAACATATACATACATACTGTATCATCTGTATGTTATAAATGTACCGCGCTGTGGTCCCCCAGTGGCGCTATATCAATAAACATATACATACATACTGTATAATCTTATTGTTATAATGTACAGCGCTGTGTACCCAAGTGCGCTATACATTGAAATACCCTATACTACTACTGTATAATCTGTTATATGTTATCATGTACAGCGCTGTGTATCCACGGGCGCTCATATACATAAGGAACATATACATACATCTGATAATCGTAATTGTTATAATGTACATCGTCTGTGTACCCCAGTGGCGCTATATAAATAAACATATACATACATACTGTATAATTCTGTATTGTTATAATGTACATCGCTTGGTACCCAAGTGGCTCTATATAAAATACCATATACATGACAGACTGTATAAAATCGTATTGTTAAATGTAACACGCTGTGTAGCCAAGTGGCGCTATATAAATAACATATACTCCATACTGTATAATCGGTATTGTTAGAATGTACAAGCGCTTTGTATCCAAGTGGCGCTATTAAATAAACATATACATACATACTGTATAATCGGTATTGTTATAATGTACCGCGCTGTGTACCCCAAGTGGGCGCTATATAATCAACCATTTACCTACATACTGTATAATCTGTATTGTTTATAATGTAACAGCGCTGTGTCCCCAAGTTGCCGGCTATAATAAATAACCTCTACATTACATACTGTATCATCGGTAATTGTTATAGCATGTTACCGCGCTGTGTACCCAAGTGACGTATATACATGCACCATATACAGCATACTGTAAAATCTGTATTGTTATATGTACAGCGCTGGTGTCCCAAAGTGGCGCTATATAAAAATAAACATATACATACATCTGTGATAATCTGTATTGTTTTCTAATGTACAAGCGCTGTGGTCCCAATGGCGCTATATAAATAACATATCCTACGTACGTATACCTGTATTGTTATAATGTACACGGCTGTGTCCCCAGTGGGCTATAACATAAAACATATACAATACGTACTATAATAATCTGTATTGTTATAATGTCCAGCGGCTGCCGCCCCAAGTTGCGCTATAATAAATAACGATTTCACATACACTGTATAGATCTGTAAATTGTTTATAATGTACAGCACTGCGTCCCCAAGTGGCCGCTTATAAATAAACATTTACATACGACTGTATATCTGTATTGTTATAATGTATGCGGGCGTGTGTCCCATGTGGCGCTAATAAAATAACCATACACCTACTTATACTGTATATCGGATTGTTATAATGTATGGCGCTTTTGTACCCAAGTGGCGCTATATAAATAAACATTTACATACATACTGTCTAATCTGTATTGTTATAAGATGTACGGCGCTGTGTCCCCAAGTGGCCGCTATATAAATAAACATCTACATACATACTGTCTAATCTGTATTGGTAATAAATGTACTGCGCTGTTCCCCAAGTGGCGCTATATAACGAAACATATACATACATTACTGTATAATCTGTCATTGTTAAAATTACGGCGCTGTGTAACAAGTGGTGGCGCTGTATCTAAATAAACAATTTACATACATACTGTATAGATCTGTATTGTTATATGTACGCGCGCTGATGTACCCAAGTGGGCGCTATATAAATAAACATTTACATACATCTGATAATCTGTATTGTTTAGAAATGTACGGCGCTTGTTGTCCCCAAGTGGCGCTATGTAAATAAACAATACTACATACTGTTATAATCTGTATTGGTAAAATGTACGGCGCTGTGTACCCAAGTGGCGCTATATAAATTAAACATATAACATACATACTGTTATAATCTGTCTTGTTATAATGTACAGCGCTGTGTCCCCAAAGTTGCGCTATTCAATAAACATATACATACATACGGATAATCTGTTCTGTTCTAAATGTACAGCGCTGTGTCCCAGTGGCGCTATATAAATAAACTAATACATACATACTGTATAACCCTGTATTTGTTATAATGTACAGCGCTGCGTCCCCAAGTGGCGCTATGAATAAATAAACTATACATACTACTATTAATCTTGTATTGTTATAATGTATACAGCGCTGCGTACCCAGTGGCGCGATATAAATAAACATTTACAACGTACTGGTAGAATCTGTATTGTTATAATGTAACAGCCGCTGCTTACCGCAAGTGTGCCGCTATATAATAAACATTTGTACATACATACTGTAAATCTGTATTGTAAAATGTACGCCTGTGTACCCAAGTGTCTCTATAAATAAACATATACATACATCTGTAATATCTGTTGTTATAATGTGACAGCGCTGTGTCCCCCAAGTGGCGCTATATAATAAATCATATACATACATACTGGATAAATCTGTCTTGTTTAATGTACAGCCTGATGTACCCAAGTGGCGCGATATAAATAAACCTATACATACATACGGTATAATCTTGTAATTGTGTATAATGTACAGCGCTGTGTACCCAAGCTGGCACTATTAAATAAACATATACATACATACTGTATAATCTGTATTGTTAGAAGATTACGGCGGCTGGGTACGCCAAGTGGCGCTATATAAATAAACATATACATACATACTGTATAATCTGTAATTGTTTTTATATGTACGGCGCTGTGTACCCAAGTGCGCTATCTAAAACACATATACAAACAACATACTGTATCATCTGTATGTTTCATGTAACAGCGCTGTGTCCCCAGTGGCCTATATAAATCAACATCTACTACATACTGTATAATCTTTATTGTTATAATTACAGCCTTTGTACCCAAGTGGCGCCTTATAAATATAATTATCCAGAACATACATACACTTTATTTCACCTTATCTATAATCCCGAGTGCTGCGAATCACCCATACATAGAATGATCGTCGGCCAAAAATGTATATGCTGTGTATGTTTTCAAGGACTGCGGCACCGTGCTGAAAGGCCGCTGACATGGTGCTCTGCTAATGGAGGGGGCAGGTGAACGCTCCCCTTACGTTCGATAATTATCGAAAATTCAATAATCATTAAAAGTTCTAAATCTAAATCCGGAATAGTTTGGGTCCGTTCACACCTTAAAGCTTGGGTTCAAGTTGGGATCTAGTCCATCTCTAGTCCAGAACTTCCTACTGTGCTTGTTCAGAACCGCCCCAACCCAACCCCACCTCCCCCACAACCCCCCCTCCCCCCCACCTTTCTCACCCCGCCCTTAAAAATCCCCTGGATTGGATTCATTCAGATAGGCCACCAGGCACGTACAAATAGTCCTGCCTGAGTCTAATTCCAGACCCGCACCATCCCTACTCAAAAAACCACACCCAACCTACCCCGCCTTTCTACAACTCTAAAAACATAAAACAAATATTTATTCATACCAAAGGTTAATAGAAACAAACCTACATATCACTAAAATATATAGCATGGTCTTCAACTTGCCTGCATCCAAATGTCTTGAAACTATAATCCCAGCATTCCCTGAATTCCCTTCTGATTATTGTAAGTGCTGGAGTGGAGTGCTGGATTTTTATATTTTTCAAACAATTTAGGCCCACGGTAGGAGATTCCTGGTATTATTTACCCTTTATATAATATATGTCCACTGTGCCCAACTACCTACCCATGGCCTCTACGGTCCCTACTACCTACCATGGGCCTCTACTGTCCCTCCAACTTCCACCTACCGAGGGCCTCTTACTGTCCCCAAACTTCCACCTACCTGGCCTCTACTGTCCCCTACTACCTACCCATGGGCCTCTACTGTCCCCTACTACCTACCCATGGCCTCTAATGTCCCCACTTGCCACCTACCCATGGGCCTCGTACGGCCCCACCTACCTACCCATGGGCCTCTACTATCCCCAACTTCCCACTCCATGGGCCTCTAACTGTCCCCACTTCCACCTCTACTGTCCCCAACTTCTACCTACCCTACCCATGGGCCTCTACTTGTTCCCTACTACTACCTACCCACTGGCCTTCTACTGTCCACAACTAACCTACTCCATGGTCCTCTACTGCCCCAACTACCTACACATGGTCCTCTCTAACTCTAAAATAAAAATACTTAAACACAAACCTCTTCACTATAACAAACCACCAAAACCTCTACATCTAAAAGAACACACAACTGTCCGCCCAACTACCTACAACATGGGCCTCTACTGTCCCCAACTACCTACACATGGTCTCTCCTTCCCCAACCTACCTACCCATGGAGCCCTCTACATGTCCCCAACTAACTAGCCACCCATGGGCCTCTACTGTCCCCAACCTTCCACTACCCATGGGCCTCTACTGTCCCCAACTTTCTACCTACCCATGGGCCGCAGCTCTTTAAATCTTTTTCTGCAACTATTTTCCTTGTTATCTGTTCACAGGGAATCGGCAAAACACCAGTATTTATCCAATGGTTTAAAAACTACCAAACTCCCAGCATTCACTACACTCTATAGCCATGGAATGCTGGACTTTCTAGTTTTTTAGACTCTTGAGATCTACCTGGTTTACGTATCTAATGATTTTATAACTATGTAATGCAGAATATACATTTCAATCTCCACCCACTGTGTAAACTTGCCATTATGGGAGACAGTGACGTTACAATGAGCAGGTCCATAACAAGGATTATGGGTAGGGGCAGTGGTGCTGGCAGTGAAATTCCTACAACTTTTATATGGGTGTAATATTAATGCTATGTTTTGAACTACACTCCCAGCTTCCCTGCCGCACAATTTACCTGATTGGGAGTTTTTAAAATGTCCAATCATCTGGAGTCCCCAAACCTCTGTAGTTCAGCTGAACCTCATCAAAGGATAGATTATTATAATTACTAGAATCAATCCACATCCATAATCATGGCCAAAAGGATTCCAAGACCCCTGACATCATATATCATCGTCCCATACAGACACTTGCTCTGGTCTCAGGCATATTGCAAGGTGATTCTTTTTCTATGGGAGATTGTTAATTTGCTGGCAACTGACCTCTGCAGTAAACCACGTCAGAAGTTTAACCCTGCTTTTTCCAGTCACTTTCAGCATTATCTGCTTTTTACCCCATGACCTATTCACAATGCCATCCTGTCTAACATTCTTAATATCATTACAGCTGGTGATAACTCAATATTTATACCCAGCCAATTCACGCGACTGTTTCAGTGTTGGGTCAATGCTCAGTGCTCACAGTCGGACGTGTGTACGAGCGTTAGTGCTGGGAGCTTTTCATCTAGATATATTTGGCCCTTTATCTGTCATAGTGTGAATGTATGTAAGGTGCTATACACACTGCCCATTGTGTGATTGATAACATGTGTGCGTTATTGAAGGTGCTATACACACTTGCACATTGTGTTTGGATTGATAACATAGTGTGATGTAGTGTAAGGTGCCTATACACACTAGCACATTGTGTTGGGTTGATAACATAGTGTGATTTTCGTGTAGGTGCTATACACCCTGCACATTGTGTTGGAGTGATAACAATAGTGGGATTCGTGTAAGTGGCTATACACCCTGCACCTTGGTTGGTTATACTAGTGTGATTTAGTGGTAATGGTGCTATACCCACTGCACATTGTTGTTGGATTTGATACATAGTGTGATTAGTGTAAGGTCGATCACACAACTGCACCTGTGTTGGATTGATAACATAGTTGACTTAGTGTAAGGTGCTATAAACACTGCACATTGTGTTGGATTGATAACATAGTGTGATTTAGTGTCGGTGCTATACACACTCTGCACATGTGTTGGATTGATACCATATGGTGACGGAGTGTAGATGGCGATACCACTGCACATTGTGTTGGAATTGATAACTATGGGATTTAGTTAAGGTGCTATACACACTGCAACTTGTGTTGGGGGTTGATCCCATAGTGTGATTTAGTGTAAGGTGCGATACACACTGCACCTTGTGTTGGTTGATACCATAGTGTGATTTTAGTGTAAGGTCTATCACACTGCACTGTGTTGGGTTTGATACCAAGTGTGATTTAGTGTAGGTCTATACACACTGCACATTGTGTTGGTTTATACCATAGTGTGATTTAGTGTAAGGGTGCTATACACACTGCACATTGTGTTGGATTGATAACATAGTGTGCTTTAGTGTAAGTGCTATATACACACTGCAAATTGGTTGGTGGGATTGATTACAATGTGTTGGTTGGGAACAACAACACTGCGCATTTTGTTGGATTGATAACATAGTGTTATTTGTGTAAAGGTGCTTATACACACTGCACATTGTGGTTTTGGGTTGATAACAGTGTGACTTAGCGTACGGCGCGATAACCCACTGCACATTGTTGTTGGATTGATAACATAGTGGGATTTAGTGTAAGGTGCATACCACTGCACATTGTGTTGGATTAAACATAGTGTGATGTAGTGTACGGTGCTATACACACCACTGCACATTGGTTGGATTGATAACATAGGGTGATTTATATTGTCAGGTGCTGATACACACGCACTGTGTTGGATTGATAACAGTGTGATTTAGTGTAAGTTGCTTAATACACACGGGTGCACATTGTGTTGGATTGATAACATAGTGGGTTTCGTGTAAGTGCTATACACCTGCACATTGTGTTGATTGATACACATATGTATTTAGTGTTAGGTGCTTATACACAATAACCCCCTTGGCACATTGTGTTGGATTGCATACCAGAGTGTGAGTTAGTTTAAGTTGCTATAACACACTGCCCACGGTGTGGATTGATACTCATAGTGGATTTAGTGTAGGTGCTATACACACTCAACAGGTGTTGGGTTGAGAACAGTGTGACTTAGCGTGTACGGCGCTATACAAACCTGCACATTGTGTTGTGTGATACTAGTGTGATGTAGTGTAAGGTGCTATACACACTGCACATTGTGTTGGATTGATACCATAGGGACTTAGTGTAAGGTGATAACACACTGCAACATTGGTTTGGAATTGAATAACCTAGTTGGATTTGTGTAAGGTGTTGATACCACTGCACATTGTGGTGGATTGATAACAAGTGTGATTTAGGTGTAAGGTGCTAGACACACTGCACATTGTGTTTGGATTGATCTCCCATAGGGTGATTTAGTGTAAGGTGCTATCACACAACTGCCCATTGTTGTTTGGATTTGATAACTAGTGTGATTTAGTGTAAGGTGTGTGATCACACGCACATTGTGTTGGATTGATACCATAGTGTGATTTAGTGTAAGGTGATATCCCAACACACTGCCACATTGGTTGGGGTTTTGATAAACTGTGGGTGATAGGTAAGGTGATATAACACACTGCACATTGTTTTGGGATGATAACATAGTGTGATATAGTGTAAGGTGTGATCACACTGCACTTGTGTTTGATTGATAACATAGTGGGATTTCGTGTAAGGTGCGATACCCAATGCGCATTTGTGTTTGGATTGATACATTAGTGTGATGGTATGTAAGGTGCTATACACATGCACATTGTGTTGGGTTGATAACAGTGTGACTTAGTGGTAAGGCTCTATACACACTGCACATTCTGGTTGGATTGAATAACATATGGTGATTTTAGAGTGTAAGGTGTGATACCACTGCACATTGTGTTGGTTGATAAATAGTGGGAATGTAGTTAAGGTGCTAAACACACACTGCACATTGTGTTTGGGTTGATAACATAGTGGGGATTATTGTGTCGTAGCTCTAATGTGCTATACACCCGCACATTGGGTTGGGTTGATAACATAGGTGATTTGTGTAAGTGCTATACACACTTCTGCACATTGTTGTTGTATTGTGATACCATACTAGTTGTTTAGTGTAAGTGGCTATACACACTGCACATTGTGTTGGGTTGATACCATAGTGTGGATTTTATGTAAGGTGCTAACACACTGCACATTGTTTTGGTATTGATAACCATAGTGGGATTTAGTGTAAGAGGCGCTATACACAACTGCACCTTGTGTTGGATTGATTAACATAGTGGGATTTAGTGTAAGGTGCTATACACACTGCACCTTGTGTTTGGGTTGATACCATAGTGTGATTTGTGTAAGGTGCTATACACACTGCACATTGTGTTTGGATGGATACCCAGTGTGATTTAGTTAAGTGCATACACCCGGCACATTGTGTTTGGATTGATACCTAGTGTGATTTAGTGTAAGGTGGCTATACACACTGCACATTGGTTGGATTGATACCAATAGTGTAGATTTAGTGTAAGGTTGCTATACACACTGCACCATGTGTTGGATTGATAACATAGTGTGATTTAGTTTAAGGTGTGATACACACTGCACATTGTGTTGGATTGATCACATAGTGGTGATTTAGTGTAAGGTGCTATACACCTTCACATTGTGTTGATTGATACCATATGTGATTTAGTGTACGGTGCTATACACACGCCACATTGTGTTTTGATTGATAACAAGTGTGATTTATGTAAGGTGCTATACACACTGCACTTGTGTTGGATTGATAACAATAGTGGTGATTTAGTGTAAGGGTGATACCACTGCACTTGTGTTGGATTTATAACATAGTGTGCTTTATGTCAGTGTGATACACACTGTACACATTGTGTTTGGGTTGATAACATAGTGGGTTTAGTGTAAGGTGCTATACACACTGCACCTATGTGTTGGGAATTTGGATAACATGTGGGATTTATTCGTAAGTGCTATAAACACACCACTGCACGATTTGTGGATTGATAACAATTACGTGTGATTTAGTGTAGGCTGTGGTGATCACACTGCACATTGTTTTTTGGATTGATAACATCGTGGTGATGTAGTGTAAGGGCTATACACACTGCACATTGTGTTGGAATTGTAACAGTGTGATTTTAGTTTAAGGTGCTATACACAACTGCACATTGTGTTTGGATTGATAAACTAGTGTGCTTTAGTGTAAGTTTTGCTATACCACTGCACATTGTGTTGTGCTTGATAACATAGTGTTATTTAGTGTAAGGTGTGAAACACTCTCGCACATTGTGTTGGGTTGATAACATTGGGATTAGTGTAGTCTATACACACTGCCCCATTGTGTTGGAGTGATAACAAAAGTGTGTTTAGTGTGAAGGTGCTATACACACCGCACATTGTGTTGGGTGATAACATAGTGTATTTGTGTAAAGGTGCTATACACACTGGCACATTGTGTTGGATTGATACCATATGTGGATTTTGAATTGTACGAGGTGCTATCCACACTGCACGATTGTGTTGGGTTGATACCATAGTGTGATTTAGTTTAATGTGCTATAACACACTGCACATTGTGTGGATTGATACATAGTGTGATTAGTGTAAGGGTGCTATACACACTGCACATTGTGTTGTGTTGTGATACCATAGTTTATTTAGTGTAAGTGCATCACACTGCACATTGGTGTTGGGTGATACCATAGTGTTATTTTAGTGTAAGGCGCTATCACACTGCACTTGTGTTGGATTGAATAACATAGTGTGTATTTGTGTAGAAGGTGCCTAATCCCACTGCACATTGTGTTTGGCTTGATCCATAGTGTGATTTATTGTCATGCTATACACACTGCCAGGTGTTGGATTGATACCATAGTCTGATTAGTGTAAGGTGCTATAAATACACGCTGCCCATTGTGGTGGATTGATAACAAGTGTGATTTCCGTGTAATTGCCTATAACACCCTCACATTGTGTTGATTTGATCCATATTGGGATTTAGTGTCCGGTGCTATACACACTGCACTTGTGTTGGATTGAATAACATAGTGGGATTTATTGTAAGGTGCTATACACACTGCACATTTGTTGGATTGATCCCAGAAGGGTGATTTAGTGTAAGGTGGCTATCACACTGCACATTGTGTTGGATTGTAACATAGTGGGATTTTGTGTACGGTGCTATACACACTGCACATGTCCTGGATTGATAACATAGTGTGAATTTAGTGTAGGTGCTATACACACTGCACATTGTGTTGGATTGATAACATAGTGTTATTTAGTGTAAGGTGCTATACACACTGCACATTGTGTTGGATTGATACCATAGTGGTGATTTTAGTGTAAGGTGCTATTCACACTGCACACTGTGTTGATTGATACCATATGTGATTTAGTGTAAGTTGCTATACACACTGCACATTGTGTTGGATTGATATCATAGTGTGTTTAGTTTAGGTGCTATACACCCTGGCACATTGGTGTATGATTGATCCCATAGTGTGGGAATTTAGTGTAAGGTGCTATAGCACCACTGCACAATGTGTTGGTTGGATACCATAGTGGTGTTTTAGTGTAATTGCTATACCCTCTTGCACATGGTGTTTGGATTGAATACAACTAGTTGTTTAGTGTAGGTTGCTATACACAACTGCACCCTTGTGTTGGATTGATACCAAGTGTGATTTGTGTAAGGTGGCATCACACTGCACATTGTTGTTGGGTTGATAAATAGGGTGGTTATTTAGTGTCGTGCTATACACACTGCACATTGTTTGGATGCCTAACATAGTGTGGATTTAGTGTAGGTGCGATACACACTGCCCCCCCCAAAAAAACACAACCCAATTGTGTTTGATTGATAACATAGTGTGATGTCGTGTAAGGTGTCTATTACACACTGCAACATTGTGTTGGATGATTAGCGATATTGGGTGAGTATGTAAGGTGCTATACCCACTGCACATTGTGTTGGATTGATAACATAGTTTTGATTTAGTGTAAGGTTGCTATAACCACTGCAACTTGTGTTGGATTGATAACATAGTGTGATTTAGTGTAAGGCGGCTATACACACTGCCATTTGGTGTTGGATTGATACCCCAGTGTGATTTAGTGTAAGGCGCTATACACCTGGCCATTGTGTTTGGGACTTGATAACTAGTTTGATTTAGTGTAAGGTGCGATACACGCGGCACAATGTGTTGGATTGATTAACCATATTGTGTTTTAGTGTAAGGGCTATACACCGCTGCATCATGGTGTTGGATTGATAACATAGTGTGATGTAGGGTAAGGTGCTATACACACTGCACATTTGTTGGATTGTATAACATAGGTGGTGACTTAGTGTAGGTGTCGATACCACTGCACATTGTGTTGGATTGATAACATAGTGTGATTTAGTGTAAGGTACCTATACCGCTGCACATTGTGTTGGATTGATAACATATTGGGATTTAGTGTAAGTTGCTATACACACGTGCACATTGTGTTTGGTTGATATCATATTGTATTTAGTGTACGGGTGCTATACACCTGCACATTGTGTTTGGATTGAGTACCATATGTGGGAGTTAGTGTAAGGTGCTATACCAACTGCACAATGTGTTGGATTGATACCAGAGTGGTGATTTAGTGTAAGGTGCTATACACGCTGCACATTGTGTTGGATTGATAACATGTGTCTTTAGTTAAAGGTGCTATACACACTGCACCTGTTGTTGGTGATACCATAAGTGTGATTTTTAGTGTAAGGTGCTATACACACTTGGGGGCACATTGTGGTTTGGGTTGATAACATAGTGTGATTTATTGTAGGTTCTATACCACACTGCACATTGTGTTTGGTTATAACAGAGTGTTGATTTATGTAAGGTGCTATACACTACTGCACATTGTGTTGATTTATAACATAGTGTGGATTTAGTGTAAGGTGCTATACCACTAGGCACATTGTGTTGGATTGATAACATAGGTGTGATGTAGTGTAAAGGTGCTATACACACCCTCATCTGTCTCCTCCATTCCACTCTGGGCCGAGGACAACCGGAAGTTGGGTACAGTACACAGTAAGTCACAGTCAGTACTGGAATTTTTTGAAAAATTAAGTTGCCGGCAGCCGCTACATACATTGTTTAGTAGGACTGCTGTCTGCTGCAATTCCTTACTGGGAGCAGGGTCGGACTGGCCTGCTGCCTGTGGGGGGAAGATAGATAGATGATAGAAAGGTAGATAGGTAGGTAGGTAGAATAGCAGAGATAGATGATAGTAGCGTGATATAGATAAATAGCAGAAATAGATAATAGCAGAGATAGATAATAGCAGAGATAGATAGACAGATAGTTAGATAGATAGATAGATAGATAGACAGATAGACAGACAGGTAGATCGTAGTAGTAGATAAATGATAGATAGCAGAGATAGATAGATAGCTAGATAGATAGATAGATAGATAGATAATAGATAGATAGATAGATAGATAGATAGATAGCAGAGATAGATAGACAGATAGTTAGATAGATAGATAGATAGATAGATAGATAGATAGATAGATAGACAGATAGACAGACAGGTAGATCGTAGGTAGATAGATAAATGATAGATAGCAGAGATAGATAGATAGATAGATAGACAGACAGGTAGATTGTAGGTAGATAAATGTAGATAGATAGATAGATATGATAGCAGAGAGAGACTAGATAGATAGATATAAGGAGTAGATAGATGAAGAGATAGATAGATAGATAGACAGTAGATCGTAGGTAGATAGATAATGATATATAGCAGATAGTAGATAGATGATAGCAGAAGATCGATAGATAGATAGATGCAGAGATAGATAGGTAGATAGATATATAGCAGAGATAGATAGAGCAGAAGATAGATAGATAGCAGGAGGATAGATAGCATAGATAATAGATAGCAACAGGTAAGATCGTAGTAGATAGATTAAATGATAGATACAGAGAGAGATAGATAGATAGATAGATAGATAGCAGATAGAGTAGATAGATAGCAGAGAGAGATAGATAGATAGCAGAGAGAGATAGATGAGAGAGATAGATAGAATAAGAGAGAGATAGATAGATAGATAGCAGAGAGAGATATAGATAGATAGATCAGAGAGAGATAGATAGCAGAGAGAATAGATAGATAGATCAGCAGAGATAGATAGATAGATAGATAGCAGAGATAAGATAGATAGATAGATAGATAGCATAGAGAGTAGATAGATAGATAGCAGAGAGAGATGATAGATAGATAGCAGAGATAGATAGATAGACTGTAGATCGTATGTAGATAGATAAATGATAGATAGGCAGAGATAGATAGATAGATAGCAGAGATAGATAGTATAGATAGATAGAGATATAGCAGAGATAGATAGATAGATAGCAGAGATGATAGACGATAGCAGAGATAGATAGCAGAGATAGATAGATAGATAGCAGAGATAGATAGATAGATAGATAGATAGATAGACAGAGATAGATAGATAGCAGGATAGAATAGATAGCATAGATATATAGATAGACAGCCAGGTAGATCGAGGTAGATAGATAAATGATAGATAGCAGAGATAGATAGATAGATAGATAGTCAGAGAGAGATAGATAGATGCAAGAGAGATAGATAGATAGCAGAGAGAGATAGAATAGAGAGAGATAGATAGATAGCAGAGAGAGAATAGATGATAGTAGCGAGAAGAATGATAGAATAATAGCAGAGAGAGATAGATAGGATAGATACAGAGGAAGATAGTAGATAGATAGATAGCAGAGATAGATAGATAGATAGATAGATAGATAGATAGATAGATAGATAGAAGAGATAGATAGATAGATAGATAGATAGATAGATAGATAGATAGATAGATAGATAGATAGATAGATAGATAGATAGATAGCATAGATAGATAGCATAGATAGATAGATAGATAGATAGATAGATAGATAGATAGCAGAGAGAGATAGATAGATAGCTAGCAGAGAGAGATAGATAGATAGATAGCAGAGAGAGATAGATAGATAGATAGCAGAGAGAGATAGATAGATAGATAGATAGCAGAGATAGATAGATAGATAGATAGCAGAGATAGATAGATAGATAGAGAGATAGATAGAGTAGATAGCAGAGAGAGATAGATAGTAGATAGATAGATAGATAGATAGATAGATCAGAGAGAGATAGATGAGATAGATAGATAGATAGATAGCAGAGCGATAGATACGATAGATAGCAGAGAGATGTAGATAGATATAGATAAGCAGAGAGAGATAGCATAGATATAGATAGCAGAGAGAGATGATTAAGTATCAGAGAGATAAAGATAGATAGCAGAGAGATAGAATAGCAGAGATAGGACACCATGGCAAGGAGTGTAGAGGTAGACAGAGACACACACCCACTGAACCCCGGCGCTGGTGCTGAGTCCGAGTCCCGCTTGCTAGTTCCGGCGCTTACCCGAACTTCCGGCGCCGCTTGCAACCTCGCGGCCGGGGGGAAATGCCGCCTTTTTTTTTTTCAAAAAACCACAGCACAGAAACTGTACAATGCCGCCATGAGCAACTTTTTCAGGTTGCGTCATGGTAGGAGCGGCGCTGCGGGCGCCGGCCTTTCAAATCTCGCACTGCCCGGCGTGTCGGCGTCGTGACGTCATGACGTCCGCGACGCCGCCCACCTGGAAGTGCAGAGCGGCACGGGATCGGAGCGGCAGGTAAGTTCGTGACATTCAGGAAGAGATTCCAGAAGATAAGTTGTGCACTTATGTCACAATAAAGCTTTATGTTATATATATGTGCAAATTTATTTTGTCACAGATTTTTTGATATCAGACATAAACCTACATGCACACCTTAGTCTTAATGTCCTGTACTGAACACATCCAAGCTCTACTGTGCATGTGCAAGCAGGGATACAAATTAGACTTGCAAAGCTGTCTGTTTCCATGCTGTAAAGCTAAATACAGTTTTAATATATCTTTGTAATTACTAAACAATGCAAGGGAGGAATAGAAGTTCCTGTCTCCCTTGTGATTACAGAATTTATTGACAAAAAATATTCTAGAGTGTAAAGTGGGCCTTGAAATAAATGCAAGTAACAATCCTGTTGAGTGTACTGTATATATGTATTTATCTTCTTGCATCAAAGTTGTTTTTCATGATCAGTGCATTTACAGAAAATATTCTTTGCTTTTGGAAAGATTTTTTTTTTAAATCTTGTGATTACCAATACTGGGAATGTTTACCTTTAAGGAATAATGTCATTCACAGAGAAGCATAGGTAGTGATTATCTGTCATGTGACACAATGAACTATTATAAGTAGATAAGGAAACGGGACAATGATCCTTTTACTAAGAGATTGCTGTATACCTTTAAGCCACTTCTGTAAAACAAAATGCTAATGGTTATTGTTCTCTTGTTTCCCTGGGTTATTATGCAATAAAATTGTTTTGTGCTTATTCCATTTACCCAAGCTGTAATGAGTGACAAGATTGAATCAATTGAAATTTGATTTTTTCACAGAAAAAGTCTTTTAAATTACCTCCTGGCTTGACCCATATGCAAAGCAACCTAAACAAACTGAATATATGATGTATATTTTTTTAAGTAGGGAATACCTTTCTTCCTGGTCCTGCACAGCAGTCGGCAGTGGTCACTAATGGAACTGACCATTGCTGTGCCACGGACCAGGAAAAGAAAATGAAGATAAGTAATGACAAAATGTTTGATTTTTCCTGGTCCTGCTCAGCAGTGGTCAGTTCCATTAGTGACCACTGCCATGCCATGAACCAGGAAAATAAAATAACGGTAAGTAATTTTAAAACTTTTTTAAAATACAGTAAAATAAAACTTTTCGATTTTACAGACTCCCAGGTGTTGGGATAAGAGGGAGGGACAGGATCTAAGGCTGGGTATACACTATAAGATATTTTCACCCAACCGACCTAAAATATCTTATAGTGTAAGATTGTATCAAAATACCGCATGGTGGGGGCGGGCACCACCAAGCTCGGTCGCCTGTTTGACCGTATCTGACTTGTTGTTAAATCACAACCAATTGTGCAGTTCTCTATGGGACCGCACAATCTGTCACGACTGACAGTCATTTGTACCGGCTGAGCAATCGCTAGTAGCGAGTGCTCGGTCAAAGCAAAAATTCCCCCCATGTGTACCCAGCCTAATACATAAAATACAGTACAGCAAGTTACAACTTTAGGGAGAATACACACAGAGCATATAACTTCCAGGACATTGTGCTGGAAGGATATTATCAGAAGACCAAGCATTCTGTACACTTTGCCCTTTTTCAGATGATGTTAAGAGTGTAAAGATAAGTGGATTAATTGAAAGGTTATCCCTTTTGAAAACCAAGGAAACAAGACATCTTTTATTACATATATTAGTCACTCTTATTTTTCCTGTGCAGTATAAAGCCTCGTACAGTACAAACTTCAGATAATTTTTGGACGATTTGCTTGACGAACGACCCATTGTGCGACATTCGTGCAAAAATGAAGCTTTAACGATCTTCTAAGCCCAACGATCCACGACTATTCTTGGCTTTTACCGACGATCAGCCTCGGCTTGTTCTGCCGATTGTCTTTTGATCGTACATAGTCAGCAGATTATCTGTAGAGTATGATGGAAGATTGAATGAAATACACATGTGCAACATTTTGAGATCACGCGATATTCCGAAGGTCACTTAATACGTATGTCACGTAACACCTTTACCAATGAACATTATCTAATCACTATTGTTGATGTATGTGATTGGCTGCCGCTCAGCCAATCATGGACGCGACTGCCGGTCCCGCCCCTCTGCTTGCATTTTGCAAGCAGAAGACCGGGTCGCAGCGGAGGAAAGAGGAGAGGTAAGTAAGAGTTTGGGGGGCTTTCTGAATATAAAAAATACCCGGTTGGGGCTGGGGGACATGGGGGAGCAGGATATTAAAGGGGATTTACACTAGGGGGAGGGATAGTAGAACGGGAGGGAGAGGGAGGGAGGGGGGAGAAGGGCTGCAGTACGCATGGCAGAATTCTCCCGGAGGCCAGGTAGCAGGCAGAGCCCTATATGGACTCTGCTAGCCTCCTGGTCGTCAGTTTTTGGGACTTTGGGGGGGGACTACAGGAGAACCCTATGGAGCTGGGATGTGAGGTAAGGATTACACTACACTACATGGTGGGGCCAGTAGTGGGGGGATTATAGTTTTAGGGGTGGACATGCCCTTTAACATAGTTGTGGGAAAAAAGCCACTAAGCCAGTACTGAATAGCTTGCGGTGGTTGCACAGGTGTCTTTTGCAATACCCACAGCTGCCACAAGTAAGGGGCTAACCAGTATTGATTTGGTTAGGGCAACTTTAAAAACACCAGGATCTGAGAAGGTTCTCATGTAGAAGTTTGAGTGTTGCGTGAGAATTACATCAGTGTGGCCTAGCCCTAAGTCACATCCATAATTTATCATGTGTTTTAGCCTAGGTTAATGTCCAGAATGTGGATTTTGCAAGTGTATCATTTGGACACTTGTGCCAATCTGATATTGGTACTGGGAATCTAGCCAGAGGTCAAGTCACAAAGACCTATATCTGTAAATATTTGATTACCAAATACAAAACATTCTAGGCTTTGTTTCTTTTCACATAATGAGCTGGTATACATGTTTTAAACCCTTGCCACACACCCTCACCTCCCCAGTGGTATCGGACCATCAGTAGTCCATTATCCATTCATCCATGTCTACCTGCAAACATTATATACATAGAGAATTCATTACTGCACACTGGATTAATTTTTCTAAATGTTTTAATCTCTTTTAGCAAATTTGCTTTTGCTTTATAACTACGTTTCGAGGAAACTGCGTCCTCTTCATCAGGTATACAAACAACAAATACAGCACATCCCTTCTCCACCTTCTTTCTTTAAAGTGTTGGTGGCAGGAACATAATACAATACACTTATTCCTTTGTTTTATACATGTTCCCACTTAACCTTTACCCCATTTATCAGCAATCTCGCTATGACAGAATAACTACATTAAGCATTACATAGGATTAGTTTAGTATCAAAATAAGGAAAACAGATACACTGTAGATGGACCTCCCTTTTGTTACACATATAAATACAGACTATATAAATAGAAACAAATTGTAATCCTTATTTAAACCTCCTGGTGCAAAACTCTTTATCCTTTGTATCATTTCACCTTTGTTTCAAAATTGTAACTCTGCCGCCCCCTCCCCCCTTTAGGCATGGGGACTGTTTCCAGTACCATAAATCATTAAAATGACTGGCAATTTATTGTCTTTTAGTTGGATACTGGATCTATGTTGGGAGATGTGTGATTGAATAGGTTGGGTGGTTTCTCCTACATACACTAAATTACATGGCCAGCACAATGTGTATACTGCATACCTGATGTCACACGTAAACAGAGACGTTCAGTGGCGTAACTAGGAATCACTGGGCCCCCCTGCAAAACTATGATGGGGCCCCTATCTGTGCTTCATCCACAGTGGTTTTCTGGGAGGAGGCTATATCTGTCATAGGAAAAATAAGAAGATGGGGCCCCTTGGCTCCCGGGCCACCCTGTGGTTGCTCCCCCTGCTTCCCTATAGTTACGCCCCTGGAGACGTTTTTAGGCATAGGCCACCTAGGCAAAGAGCTAGGGTGTCTATGTTGATATAGGGTGCCCAGTTTTCTCCCTAGCATCTCCCTGTCAGCTTTTACTTGCTGTGTTAGAACTGCTCTCCTTGTTCTGCTGCTGTAATTTGCAACATTGTAGTGAGTAGAGATGTTCAACTCAGCTACCTCTACTTGGAAACAATTTTGCAAATGAACTGAAGGTGAAGGAAGGAGGCTTAGGGGGGGGGGGGGAGGATGAGCTCAGCTAAAAGAACTAAAGAGAGCAATTCTAAAATGGCAAGTAAAAACTGCTGCAGATTTTTTAACAGTGGCTCCTGTGACCAGCAGCCATGAGATCCCTATCCCTGCCTCTTTCTTCCTTCCACCCAACTCTCCAATTAGAACTTAGAGTAGGTGAGGAGTGAACAATTTAATGGAGGAGACATGGAAAGCAGGTACATATATCATGTCAATGCTCACAGCTGAAAGGGTTAAAGGGCATGTCCACCCCCCCAAACTAAAATTTAACCTACTACTGGCCCCACTGTGTAGTTTAAAAAAAATCTTTACCTTAAATCTTCACTCCTTATGGTCCTCCTGCAGTGCCCATCCAAAGTCCGAGAAAGTTAAGAGTAGTAGCTATCTTCCTGCAAAAAGGTCTCTGCCTCCTGTGTAGCTTTCGGGAGGTATTCTGGCATGTACAGAGGAGCCCTTCCCCCCTCCCTTCCACAATCCGGATCCACCTAGCGTTAATTGCATTTTCTGAAGTGTAGGGCATCCTACAAACGCTGTGTCATTTTATTAAAAAAGATTTAGAATGCTACTTACAGCCCTTCGTTCCCACAAAACGCTCTCCATTGACGGCAGCCGTGTCTGTGATTGGCTGCCTCTCAGCCAATCACAGACACGGCTGCCAGTCCAGCCCCTGCTTTGCAAGGGAGCCGGAGCAGTGCGCCGGAAGTTTGAGGAACTGTAAGTAATGTTCTAAATCTTTTTTTAACATTCTGATATGGCAGTTGGGGGTGGGCAGGGGTGTCCTACATTATATAAAAAAATGTATTAGGTTGGACATGCCTTTTGAAGGTAATACTGCTGTGTTAATAGCAATACTGGGAAAGTGCTGGCACTGAAAGTATTAATAGGAAAGTGTGCTGGCACCGAAGGGTTAATGGTAGTACACTGCTGGTACTGAAAGTGTAAATGGCAATACTGTGGGGAAGTCTGCTGGCACATGGCACTGAATGGTTAATGGCAATATTCTGGGAAAGTGCTGGCAATGAAAGTGTAAATGGCAATACTCTCGCTAGGCCACACTACTGCGCTTTAAAGCGTGATGGGATTGCGATCACAGTAGTTTTGGCCTATGGGGGTGGCCACATCACCTCCGTTGGTGTCCGCTATGCTGCAATCCACTTATCAGAGCGCATGTGATCACCATTTTTTGTGTGTTTCGCATATGCTTCAGTGAGGGAAAATTGCCCAAATAGCACATGCAAGTGGACATCAAATTTCCATGTTCTGTCCCACCTGGCTACTTTTTAATGCTACCCAGCTGGAAACAATTTCTGGGGAGAACACTGGCGCCACTTACCAAACATCCACTGAAACCTTCCAATTGGTATTTAATTGGTCGCCAGTGACTAATTTATTATACGTTTCTCTAAACTGCTATCAGGGTCATTCACAATCCTTTCTACCCTCATAAATTGATTAATAGGGATAGCCTTTTTTACATGCGAAGGGTGAAAATGTTTAAACATCAACAATGTGTTTCTATCTGTTGGCTTTGAATAGACTTCCATTTGGAAGCCTTCTCCAACTGTTATTTTCACATCTAAGAAATATAGTTTGTTTATCATAACTCAGTAAATTTTATGTTAGCATGAATGTTTTCCAGATATACATGGAAAGACAGTTTCCCTGCCATATATACATACATATATATGCCTCCATACATAAATATATACATACATTTATATAAGTACATAATTACATATAAATCCTAATTAGATTGTAAGCTCTACGGGGCAGGGACCGCTTTCCTCATGTTACATGGCAGAAACACTTTTTGATGCTTTGTTAGCAGTGATGTATGGATATTGGTACCTGGAGATACCACCGCCTAGTAATTTTTTACTTTTTCAGGTAGCGTGCAATAAGATTGTCTCGATGGGTGAGTGGTTTGTCCTGGGTGAGGGGTTCTATGGTGGAAGTATCTATGGGTTTGGGTACTTGCCTTGGTATTACTCCTGTAATGATATCCAAAGGTGAAAAAACGGGTGCACTCCAAGGGTCCTTTTCAAAGTTTGTTAGTGCAACAATAAAGATTAGTGCAATCAGTCATGTTTGGGTCTGGTTCTGAGACCTTTATCAAGCTAAACAATGATCACACAATGTGAACTATATATGTCTTAAGACACCCCCCCCAATGTTGACATCATAATAGGTGGGCTGGTAATAAAGTGCAAACAGAACAATAAAAGGGTAATATAGTAAAATAGTAGTATAGTAGTATAATAAAACATTCCACATATTCATAAACAAAGCGCTGAGTGAATAAGTGCATGTGCTAAAGTGCATCAAGATTTTTGATACACTTAGCACTTTAAGCAGAAATTTTTATGCACTTTAGCACGTACACTTATTCACTCAGCGCTTTGTTTATGAATATGTGGAATGTTTTATTATACTATGCTACTATTTTACTATATTACCATTTTATTGTTCTGTTTACACTTTATTACCAGCCCACCTATTCTGATGTTAGCATTTGGGGGGGGGGGATCTTAAGACATATATATATAGTTCACATTGTGTGATTATTGTTTAGCTTAATAAAGGTCTCAGAACCAGACCGAAACGTTGATGATTGCACTAGTCTTTGCACTTTATTGTTGCACTAACATACTTTGAAAAGGACCCTTGAGTGCACCCATTATTTTTTACCTTTTATATACCTTATATATATATATATATATATATGTGTGTGTGTGTGTGTGTGTATATATACACATCATACATATAGACATCATACATACATACATATAGACATCATGCATGTCTACACAGATACATATATAATCATTATCATACATATCTACTACATACATATATACATCATACATCTCTACCTATATACTTATATCATACACAGCTACATACATATATATATATATATATATAATCATTATCATACATATCTACCTACCGGTAAATACATTTATACATCATACATCTCTACCTACATACACACACATACCACATACCTACATATGTGCATCATGCAAAGCTACCTACATACAAATATGCATCACACATAGCTACATATATACATCGCTACATACATATGTCCATCATAGTTACATACTGTACATACACACGCCATACATATGTACATCATACATGTCTACATACATACACACACCATACATACCTATATCATACATGTCTACATACACACACACACACACACACACCATACATACCTATATCATACATGTCTACATACATACATACACACCATACGTACCTATATCATACATGTCTACATACATACACACACCATACATACATATATCATACATGTCTACACACACAACACAGCTATATCATACATGTCTACATACATAGACACACACCATACATAGCTATGTCATACATGTCTATATACATACACACCATACATATCTGTATACATAATAAGTTCTAGTAACACTTGAGCAAGGTTTGAGGTGTGATTGACATGGCCCCACTTGTCCCAGTTAAGGTGAGACTGGCAGTAATGGGACCCTAGAACACGCCCGCAGGTTACAGAAATAAGACAAGGGCAGATAGCGAGGGGAGGAACCAACTTCCCGTTTCACTGATGGGACTGCGGAGAAGGATCCTATAGGGGGCGCTGGAGGTGAGAACTCAGGGACGTCCGGACCTGGCTAAGGATAATTATTGTTCACCTGAGACACACTGGAGAGAGGAGACCGGAGAGAGGCGGGAGGGACTGATCGACGATAACCCGGCGGATGGGGCCTTTCTGGGACTGTCCGTATTGATCGCTTGGTCACACTGGGTAAAACTTACTGGTCCGGACTCCAGGAGGAATTGATTGAGTCCATGTGACCCCCCCACCGCCCGGCACTGACTAGGAAGGGGGTGTTCCCGGTGCTCGTTCTATGAGGACTTGCTGTGCTATGAGATGAGGTGCAGGAATGGCAGTGTGCTAACATTCCTCGGTGTAGCTGCCTTCCTCTCCCTGACCTGGTACACGGCATGGTACGGAGACAGAGGTAAGGGACCTGCTACTGGGGACACTCACCTGGGGCTAAGGGAGCTTTCATTTTACTCTGAACTACTCTTCCCACCTACATAGCCACCCAGCTGGGGAATAGTATAGTGAGTGTACAATGTCAACCATAGGGAATGCTCGATGCACATTCCAGGGCCCCATTTAGCATCACAATCTGTGTATCAGCATATACTATAACATGTACTATAACATGTAAAATAACGTACTATTATTTAGACTGAAGTGGGATTCCTATTTGGATTTGAATAAGAAACTGGTGTATTGCAATAGGTAAACCGCTTTGGGCCACTGAAAAATCACCGCAGACACACGTACATACCCCTGGCACATAATTCAATGGAGTCCAGCCTGGCCCAAATTGGTTTTGGGCAGGCAAGTTGGCACCAAAGTCTGCAAAATAGCCATTTGAATAAGAAACTGGTGTATTGCAATAGGTAAACCAGTTTGGGCCACTGAAAAAACACTGCAGACAGACTTATACATACCCCTGGCACATAATTCAGTTGAGCCTGGCCCAAACTGGTTTACCTATTGCAATACACCAGTTTCTTATTCAGATGGCTAAAATGGCTTGATGCCAACTTTCATGCCCAAAACCAATTTGGGCCAGACTGGACTCAACTGAATTATCTGCTAGGGGTATGTGCGTGTGTGTCTGCGGTGACTTTTCAGTGGCCCAAACTGGTTTACCTATTGCAATACACCAGTTTCTTATTCAAATGTGCAAAAATGGCTATTTTGCAGACTTTGGTGCCAACTTGCATGCCCAAAACCAATTTGGGCCAGGCTGGACTCAACTGAATTATGTGCCAGGGGTATGTACAAGTCTATCTGCGGTGTTTTTTTAGTGGCCCAAAGTGGTTTTACCTATTGCAATACACCAGTTTCTTATTCAAATGTGCAAAAATGTCTATTTTGCTGACTTTGGTGCCAACTTGCATGTCCAAAACCAATTTGGGCCAGGCTGGACTCAACTGAATTATGTGCCAGGGGTATGTAAGTGTGTGTCTGCGGTGATTTTTCAGTGGCCCAAAGCGATTTACCTATTGCAATACACTAGTTTCTTATTCAAATCCGAATAAGAAACCAACTTCAGCCTGTGAATAAGAAACTAACTGAAAAAGAAACCAACTTTTTAAAATAAGAAACCAACTTCAGCTTCGTATGAAGCACATCATTGCAGTCTGAAGGTTCCCATACACTATTTAAGACATTAGATAAATGTATCTGTTGTATTCAATTAGATCAACTGGACTTGAAGTTTAGTTCTTGAAGATGTTTCGCTAGTCATCCGACTGGCTTTCTCAATTCAGAATGACTTGTACAAGAATCTTTGGCAATTATGTACCCTGGAAAATCCCAATTAGCATATCACAGCCAAGTGTTAAGGGCGTGATTGGATAGTGGCTAAGAGGTGTTATAGGAACGCCCAGGGTAAGGTGTCAAAACAGCATTGTATTCTAATTGGGATTTTCCAGGGTACATAATTGCCAAAGATTCTTGAACAAGTCTTGTACAAGTCATTCTGAATTGAGAAAGCCAGTCGGATGACTAGCGAAATGTCTTCAAGAACTAAACTTTAAGTCCAGTTGATCTAATTGAATACAACAGATATACCATAACCTGGATGAATGAAAACCTTCACAAGCATTAGATAAATGTCCAATCTCTCAAAAGATAAAGGTCCAATCTATCTAATAACCCCCTAGCCCGTTCTGTCATGCAATCAATTTGAGATCACAAAATGAATGGGTCAGATAGGAACATCTTAGGATAAAAATAGCTGCTTGTAAAATGTGGTCTTTAGACATTAAATATGTATATCAAATCTATCCAATGTCTGCCTAGTGTATGGTCAGCTTTAGCTAGGTTCACACAAGCAGATATTGAAACGACTGACTGAAATATCTGTGGTAATTTTTCAGCTGCAGGAGACCAATGTCAGTTATCCAAATCAGACAAAAAGGACAAGAACGCGTTTCGCCTAATCACGACCATTGTCGGTATTCTATGGACCACACACAGTTGTGCAAACTGTTGACTGTGGCTTCCTTAGTCGTGATATGAATGACACAATTTTATCCTGGACAACTTGTCCAACAGTTGGCGGGGACAAAAAATCTGCCCGTGCGTACCTCTGGGTTTAGGTTGGTCCTCCATATTAAGCTGGGTACACACAGTAACGATAAAGCCCCGATCCCGTCAGATCCGACGGTATCGGGGCTTTATCGTTACTGTGTGTACGTTCGTTTCCCCGAACGCGCGCGCGGCCGCCGAACGATCGGTCGGCCGTACGCTCGTTCGGAAAGGCCGAAAATTTCCATCGGCCGCGCTAGACTCCGATGGAAACACACAGTCCCGAGCGTTCTCCCTATAGGGAGAACGTTCGGGACGGTGTGTATGCAGATCTTTGAAAGATGGCAGACAGGATCTTGCAGATCCTGTCTGTCATCTTTCAGAAATCTGTACTGTGTTTACCTACTTAAGTATAACTTTGAGTGGAGGGGGGGGGGGGGGGTTTGGACATGCCCTTTAAAGTAGTCAATTGCATGAATGCAATTCAGTAATGCTTAGGTGTTTAGAATTGCACATCCCACATATCTGACGATTTTAAGTGGATTTATAATAAATTATGCCAATTCTAATTTTAAATACACACATTAAAGGGACACTCCCCTGAAAAAAAAATACTTGCTTTATCCTTTTCTATATTTTTAGTGCAGCTCGCTCCTAGTTAGTATGCATGTCTCCTCTTTATGTATCCACCCCCTCCCAAAACTGAGGCTCAGCTAGAGTGTGGAGCATGTGCAGTGAAGATGATCTGTGCCTCACTACAGCCAATAGCATTCATCCAGTGATTTTGTGCTATAGTTAAAGTAAATCTGCTTTGCAATAGGAAGGTAAGCAGCACTGGGAGCTGTAATAACTTATTGAGGAGTTTGATGGTGTGTGTGTGGGGGAGGGGAAGTTTGTAATTGATTTCTTTAGGTACAGTGCTACATTGGGACTTGAGTAACAAAGACAGCAGCTACAGTAACTGCAGGATTGTGTATTATCTGCACAGAAAGAGCAAAGAGAAACAAATATATTTCTTTTCCTGATCTTAATGCTGAATCAATTAGCCATGCTTTGACAGAGAAATAAGCTTTAATTTTATAGAATGGATAGTTTTACATGTAGTGTGTCAGGGGGAGGGGCTGGGTGTCACAGTAACATAACTAGGAATCACTGGGCCCCCAGCAAAACTAAGATGGGGCCCCTATCTGTGCTTCATCCACAGTGCTTTTCTGGGAGGAGGCTATATCTCTCATAATAAAAATACGAAGATGGAGCCCCCTTGGCTCCCCTGCGGTTGCTCCCCTCTAGTTACGCCCCCTGCTTGGTGATGACAGTTCTTTACTGACTAGCTGTGCCCCACCCTCTTTATAAAGTAAAACTCCCAGAGCTAAAAAAACAAGGGATAGGAAGGTCAGAGAAAGGGGGGGGAGCAGATTTAAGATTGGCGGCAATTAATTAATTTTACTGTGTGATTAGTTAAAAAATGATTTGGCACTGTTTACATGTCCTTTAAAGTTCATAAAAGTAAATTTCAGCATATTTCAGCAAATTATGCAGGCCACCCTGCTGAGTTTTTCTGTTAATTAATTTGGCTTGAAAAAGCCAAATTACTGCTTCTTCATTCTTTTTTTTTTTTTTTTTTGGACTAAATCTCCTCCCACAGTTTTTGAGCTAGAGACATGAAATTTGGTACAGACATGGGGGGCATATAGGAGAAGTGTGCTGTCTTCTAGCTAAGGAATCTGCGGAAGTTATTTCAAAACGGTTTGTTTCATGGTCATAAATACAAATGGTGATACCCCCAACCCCCCCACACAGACACAGGTACACCCATCTACTGACCTACCTTTCCATTCCCATGGAAGCCATATTTAAAGGTTAACTAAAGTAAAAAAAAAACTAATTTAGATGTATCCTCAATAAAAGATAATATTATGGTTGTAAACACAAAAAAGACATACCCCCCTTAACCAGACCCAGGTACACACACCTACTGATCTACTTATCCATTACTGTGGTAGCCATACTTAAAAGGTAACTAAAATCAAAAAAACTAATTTTGACCAATCATCAAAAAAGTTAGTATTTTATCCCCCAACCTGACACAGGTACACACACCTACTGATCTACTTATCCATTACTATGGCAGCCATATGTAAAGGGTAACTAAAGTTAAAAAAACTAATTTTGATCAATAATCAAAAGTTTGTTTTTTTAACTTCCAACCTGATCCAGGTACACACACCTACTGACCCACCCTTCCATTTCCATGGCAGCCATATTTAAAGGGTAACTATAGTCAAAAAAACACGTTTTGACCAATCATCAAAAAAGTTAGTATTTTATCCCCCAACCTGTTAGGAATACACACACACCAAGTGACCTAGCTTTAATGCATGTGACCTATTTAAAGGGTAAGAAAAAAACTACAATGCCCTCTTCATTGGCATTGCATTTTAAAATATGCAGCAAACAGACAAATTCCCTTCCAAAATGTGGTCTTTCAAGCCAAATTCAAAGTTTATAGGTCTAGGTCACACTAGCGGGATTTTCGCTAAAATGGAATTGTGTACATGTCCACACTTCCAGCAGCTGAAATCGCTTACGCTCATTTACAACCATGCTGCCTTCCCTTAGATCACACAGCAAAGTTGAATGCTAAAAGCCCACCTCCTAGACGGACCAGGGCCATGATTAACATATCACTTGTGATTGGCTGGTGGGAATGTCTGTTACAACCTCTCTCCTCCTCCTCCTCTGCCAGTCAAACAAACTTGAACTGTTTGGTTGCTAGGATACAGCCTACATAATTAAAGGACAACTATACTCACCTCACCCTCGCTCCTCTTACTCCATAGCTGCATAGTACCCAGGGTGAGGACCTAAAATCGCTAAGTCCTCACCCTGGGTACTTTCCCTAACTCCTGCACTACGTACCGCAAATCTGCCACAAACGTGGCTGCCGGCTTCTCAGAATGCCGGGGGAGAGAGGGAAGGTAAGTAGAGTTCGGGGTACTTTCTTAAAAATGTTTTTTAGCAGTTGGGGCTGGGGAAAGGAACCCTAATATACGGCCATGGGTTTCTATGCTAGGGGGAGGATCGCAAAACGGGAGGGGAAGGGAGGGGGAGAAGGGCTGCAGTGCGCATGCCAAACTTCTGCCGTAGGCAAGACAGGAGGCAGAGTATATGGACTCTGTTATCCTCCTGGTGGGCAGTTTTTGGGACTTTCGGGGGGACTACAGGAGAACCATATGGAGCTGGGATGTGAGGTAAGGATTTTAATACACTAATGGTGGGGCCATTAGTGGGGGGGATTATAGTTTTGGGGGTGGACATGCCCTTTAAAAAAAAAAAAAATGCATTGAGGCAATACAGTTATCCTAAGCGGTCTCAGCTCCTTGTGAATAATAAAGATACGAGATTTGTGATTATACCGGTTACAGTGTTGCCCCTTCTTTTTAACTTTTTTCTTTCGCTCTTGCATACTGGATAAATGTCTGAGCCACTTAATCACTTTGGCCTTGTAACCTGGTGCTCCATCGTACTATGAAATGCACAGATCATTACCAAATTGTGCCTGGATCATTGGGAAAAGTTGCCCTTGGAGGTCATTTTGATACCATTTTTTATTCATGGCAGACGTCTTGGTCAGAAATGAGTGAGCTCACTTCCTTTGAGCAGAAGCAACCCCACGCATTGGATTGCCTTGCCATGCTTCACTGTTGGCTTCACACAGGCTCACTTTACCACAATTATACCTCTTACTTGAAGTTCTTCATAATCCAATAAATAGTTCTCAGGTTCAATATTCTTTGCAACAATTTGCTTGCATGTATGGCTCTTTGTTTGCAATTATGTAGGCGTGCATTTCTTTGAAGGTAACAATTAACACAAGAAGAAAATGCTTCCACGAACATCTGCCCCTGTCTTATAGCAACCACTGCCCTTCCAATTAAATGGTAGTGATAACAGCTGTACCCAATCACACTATATCAGCTGTGCTGATGTGACATGAAATAAATGCATCTCACGGCTGACAGTTGAAATATACCGTATATACTCGAGTATAAACCGACCCGAGTATAAACCGAGGTACCCAATTTCAGCTAAAAATCCTAATAAAACTTGTTGACCCGAGTATAAACCGAGGGTAGAAACTTGGCATTCAAGATGTTTGGAAACTACAACTCCCAGCTAATAAAGCTGCTGGGAGTTGTAGTTTCCAAACATCTTGAATGCCAAGTAGGGGGGCATTCAAGATGTTTGGAAACTACAACTCCCACATGCTTTATTAGCTGGGAGTTGTAGTTTCCAAACATCTTGAATGCCACCCTCACTTGGCATTCAAGATGCTGCAAACTACACCTCCCAGCTAATAAAGCATGCTGGGAGTTGTAGTTCCCAAACATCTTGAATGCCCCCCTCCCCCAGTTCAGTTTTTACCTGTGGGCTCTTCTCCCCTCTCCTCATCCAAGGGCTCTGCTACATCCAGGGTTCTGCTACATCCAAGGGCTTCCTGCCAGGTGCGGTATCCTGAGCTATCCGGCAGCCACGTGCTCATTCCAGTACTGGCGCCCGGCTGACGTCACTTTGCTGCCCGGCGCCGGGCAGTGACGTCAGCCGGCGCGCCAGTACACAGAAAGATTGTGCGGCTGCCGGAATGCTCAGGTAAGCTACTGACTCGAGTATAAACAGAGTCCAAGTTTTCAGGCTGATTTTTCAGCCTGAAAAACTCGGTTTATACTCGAGTATATACGGTAGCAATTGTCTGTTTTGTAGATAACTTTTTAAACTCACTTCTGGATGTCATAGGAATATACAGTAGATGCTGAAAATTTCCTAAAAGGTTGGGACTGCCTTGGAGCTACTAAACAATCATATGTACATGCAACAACGATTTAGTGCACTCAAGGACCTTTTTCTAATTTGAAAAGCAATATACAGGCAACATTTCAGCAGACACCTTGTTGTTATTACTTGGTCACCTGTGATTTCCTTTGTTATATATATTACTAATTTTTATTTTCACCAGGTAACTGGCATTAACAAATTCTGTTGGAATTTCAGAGTAAAAGTGTAGTTTGTTTTACCCTCGACCAATTCTCCTTAGTAACAATACAGTTGCTACCACCAACTGGTGCAGTCAACGGTATCGGCTCCCTATACTTATAGTAGAGGGAGCCAATACAATTGCCCACATGTATGGGCGCATGGATAACCAATCCCCATACCTCGTCGGGGCAGTGTATGCACTGGCCACTGCATGTGTTCTGACCAATTCCAGTGGTATCTGCTGGTACACATGTGATTGGAATCACGTGGATCTTAACAAAATAATCCCAGCCAATTTACTATAAAAGTAAGAAGGAAAAAGTGGTATTATCTACTTAGGCAACAATTCTGGAAAAAAAACAAGATCAAGAAAACTGCAGTTTTGGAGACTTAGAATGGCATTTTTATGACATACACATCTTTTTTGATACTGGCTTTGAGGCAATTATTACTGTTTCTGCATTGTGTTTTATGTTGGCTTTTCACGTTAGTAGGGTTAAAGGACAATTATGCTCACCTCCCCCTCGTTCCTTTCCCCCCACTCCTGCAAATTACCCAGGGTGAGGACCTAAAACGCTAAGTCCTCACCTCCTGGGTACTTTACAAAAGTCCTGTACTACTTACTTGTAATCTCCCTCGTCGCTCCGGTCCGGTCCTCCCCATTGGCACTTTGAGTGACAGGTCACGAGGCAGCCAATGGAAAGAAGCGCTCTGCATGGAGGCGTGTCTACCCATTTGCTGCCTCCTGGACTGTCACTGACCCTGCCAGTGGGGAGGATCCAACCGAAGCGACGAGGGAGATTACAAGTAAGGAGTGCAGGACATTTGTAAAGTACCCTGAGGTGAGGACTTTAGGTCCTCACCCTGGGTACTTTGCAATAGTGGATCGGGGAAATGGTAAGTATAATTGTCCTTTAACAGGATTTTATGCGGTCACATTAGTATTTGGATAAATATGCGTTTACGCATATGTTTTAACCATCTACTAAATAATGGCATGTAAATGCTGGAATATATTTGATTGGCATAAACACATTTCAACAAGAAAAAATATGCATAGATTTTTAAACAAACGTATGTAGTGTATTTTATAGGTATTATGCCAATTAGCCATCAGATATGAACAAAAACGTAATAACATTTCTTAATGCGTCTAGATAAGACCATAAATTTCATGGTGTAGAAAATCAAAATAAAAAAACAACAACATTGCTTGTGGCTAACAAAAAACGGAAATCTTATCAACAGCTGCAAGTAACGTCTATTCATTGCACAAACCATGCCTGCAAGTCATTTTGCGAAACATTACACAGCATCATACATTATACAAATTATTATAAGAACATGGTGGGGTGATTAGAAACAATAATGCTGGAAAAAAGTATTTCAGAGGGAAAAGATACAAGTGTTGGGTCCTTTATATTAGGGCTGGGCAAATACTTGTGAGCCAAATCATCTTGACATTTAACATTTTTGCTTCCCATTTATAGGGTTTCTATTGTTGACTATGAGACTGGCTTTCGAAAAAAGTTAGATTTCCTAGTTTTAAACAGACTAATAGTGTGAAAAATTAGTATTTATAAACCACTGACTTGCCCCCAAAACAGCCATGACCCATCAAGCATGGATTCACCAGACTTGTAAAGGTATGCTATGGTATCTGGCACCAATCCATCAGTAGCAGTAAGGCTAGGTACACACACAGGACAAAATTTCGACCTGATCAACCACTTGCCACCATAGATGGGCCGGAAAGGCAGAAATAGCATTGGTCTCCGCTGATATTTTGCAAGATATTTTGTTTTGTTCCATGGATGCTGAACTACATTAAAACCTTGAGAATTTAAAGGACAAACTCATTGTTGAGATCCCTAAACTAATATTGAGACTTTTTTTGCAGTTTTATCAGGGGGCATATTATGCTGGTTTAAGAGGCTGCTGCCATCAGGGAATATTGTTTACACGAAGAGCTCTAGTTTGTTAGCAACAATTTTTTTATAAATGCAACATTTTAATAAATGGTTTACCAGGAGAACATTGTCCAAATAATTACACTGCCTTCATAGGTCCCTATATTCCATCCTGTTGCCATGTTTTCCTTAAGCTTCATACACACGTGTGGTCATGGGTGTCGATGCGCAATGTGTATGATCGTTTATTATGGCTGACAATCGTGCTGTGTGTGGGCGCTTTGCTATTTTCTTGCTCCAAGGTACAGTTCTAATTTCAGATGTGTGAGAGACAGCTATTTTGCTAGTAAGGAATTTTAGTATCCATTCAGGATGTACAAGATAAAATTACCGTATATACTCAAGTATAAGCCGACTCGAGTATAAGCCGAGGCACCCATTTTTGCCTCAAAAAATAGAAAAGATGATTGACCCGAGTATAAGCCGAGGGTATACAGTAACCCTAATACCTTTCCACTGTAGATGTTTGGAAACTACAACTCCCAGCATGCTTGGTTGCTGGGAGCTGTAGTTTCCAACCACCTATAGTAGAAAGGTATTGGGGGTTACTGTATGGCATACTGTCCCCCACCCTAATACCTTTTCCATTGTAGATGTTTGGAGGAACTACAACTCCCAGCATGCTTGGTTGCTGGGAGTTGTAGTTTCCAACCACCTATAGTAAAAAGATAATGTGGGTGTCTGCATGGCATACTGTCCCTCCAGCCCTCCCCCCAGTACCCCCGCCCTCCCCCCAGTCCCCCCCCAGCTCACTTACTGTACCTGGTCTTCAGTCTTCCTCTCTGCAATCCAGAGGCAACCGCGAGTCCGGCCGGCAGTTCATTACTGCTTCGCGGCTGCGCGATGACGTCATCCCGCCAGCGTGCGTGATGACGTCATCGCGCAACCGCGAGGAACTACTGGGAACTGCCGGCCGGACTCGCGGCTGCTCTGGATTCAAGGTAAGTTCTTCTGACTCGAGTATAAGCGAGTCAAGGTTTTTAGGTTAATTTTTAAACCTAAAAACCTCGGCTTATACTCGAGTATATACGGTACACAATCCTCTTGAAGGGTGGATTTCAAGTGTTCTGTTTACAAGCATGATCTCTATGTAAAAGGTGATTAAATGCACCACTTCCATTATGATGTGACGTGTTGATTATGAAGTATGATTTATTAATGCTTAATGGAAATTTTAAAGAGCTGTAGGAAGTCATGTTTTGAATATAGTATATTGCAATTCATTATGCAGTTTCTGCTAGAAGTCTAGTGCTTTTTTTTATTGATAGACATCAATAGAAAACCTATTAAAATATTAGTTGCCGTGTTACAGGTATACATTTCTTCCTGACATTCTACAGGGATTTGTGCAGTATTAACCAAATTTATCAGCTTTCACAGTAAAACATGTATATTGATCTAAAAAGCTTTTATGAACTTTGAGCATTTAACAGAAATGGAACAAAATGAGATAGAGAATTGGTTGTTGGATCGCAAACGGGGAAGTAGTTACTGGAGCTACATCCATGTGGGCTAAATGTCTAATTGGAGTGCTTCACGGTTCTGTATTGGGGTCACTTTAATCTTGTTTATAAATGACTTAGAAGGGGGCATTGAGAGCAAGGTCTCTGTGTTTGCTGATGATGCTAAACTATGCAGAGCTTTGGAAACTTCAAATGATTTGAAGTGCAATTGCTGCAAGCAGACCTAGATAGATTATCAAAAAGGGCAGCAAAGTGGCAGATGAGATTCAATGTTGATAACTGTAAGGTGATGAATTTGGGGTTTAAAGGGTATGTCCACCCCCAAACGAAAATTTAGTATCTGCTAGGAAAAGTCTGTAAACCTCGACCTCACAAGGTGAACAGCTGCCAAAGATTCCCCCATATCTACTTACCAGTCTTTGTTGCCCGCACACCTTCTGCTTAACTCCCATGCCTTTTCCTAACACAGAAGTCAAGCAGGAGGGGCTTAACCTGCTTCAGCGATTGGCTAAGGTATTGCGCCTTAACCAATCACAGGAGCGGATGCTGGTCATGCCCCTCCTGCTTGACTTCCGTGCTCGGAAAAGGCATGGAAGCAGAAGGCGTCGGGGGAACGAAGGCTGGTAAGTAGGTATGGGGGCATCTTTGGCAGCTGTAAAACTCATGAGGTTGAAGTTTACAGCCTTTTCCTAGCAGATACAAAATTTTCGTTTGGGGGGTGGACATACCCTTTAACAATCCTTGTACCAACTACACCATAAATAACTGTGGTAGGTGAATCGCTAATGGAAAAAGATTTGGGGATTCTAGTAGATAACGGACTTAGATGTAGTAAAGCATGCTAAACAATGTTTGATTCCATTATGTAATGAAATGCCCATGGCTACCAGTGTGTAATGAAATTCCCATGGGTATTTCCCAGGTTTTTATTCACACATTTTTGCACAACATGTTTCAAGTAACACCTGCTCTTTATCAAGTGCTAATATATCAAACAACGAAACTCCATTTTATCCAAATATAGTACCTGTCCAGTGTTCAACCCCTTGCTCCCATTGGTTCAAAGTCCATCCATTGTACTCATTTTTTCATTGATAAAGATCAAGGGTTGCTCACAACATGTTGTGCAAAAATGTGTGAATAAAAACCTTTGAGGTTTTGCAGCTGTACAACAGTGTTATTGCCTCACTTTTTATCTTTACATTATTGGTTAGTTTAGAGTGGACACAGAGAGGCCCGATAATGCACGTGGAGGAGTTAAAGTTATGCCCACCAGTTTGAGTGACTCTAGGGTTCATAGGATATTTTAGAATATAAAGCCATTTCCTGCTAAATCCTGATTGCACTCCACAACACTATCCCTGTGTTGATCATGTAAACAATGCAATCATGTGATCAAAACCACAGAGTTTGTACATCCTAGTACAAAATAAAGTTTTTCCTTAAAGGGGTATTTTACGTGTGTAACTAAGTCTGCAATATATGCGTTGCACGGTTGACGACAGCACGCATGTTGCTGAAACGTGTAATTCACGCATCTCTTTTTTAAAATGTTATAATAAAATAAAAAACCTTTCCCTCTTTTGACTTGAGAACGCTGGGAGTTTCTATTTTTTAAACATGTGAAAGGTCAGTGAGAAATAATTGTTTATATGTTAGATTATTAGGGCAATCCTTTTATAATAATATGAGGCTTTGAAGTACCTTCTGTTATAACAAGGGTCTATTTCATTTTACTCTGTGGAGTGGGTTTAGCACCTTTTAACCCCACCTCACCTTAATCTATAAAGCTAATCTGTAATCCTGTGCTCCCAAGTCGTAAAAGCTGCATCTATAAATGTATGAACATAGCATATTAACCTGGATCCTGTTTAATAGATTGGTTTGAACCAATATATATATATATATATATATATATATATATATATATATACAAACATAGAAATGATAATAAATGCACACTGCATACTTAATAAACAAAGGGGTTTTAGTATACATTACTGTGATCACATGAATGAAAAGCCTTCCAACCACATCAAGGTAACCCCAGTCTGGGAGGTCCTAACGTCTAACCTTTTCAATTTCTTTTACTTCAATTACGATTAGCAAACTTTTGCATTTCTCATTCTTACACACTGGATCCATATAACAGGCTCTCTCCCTTCCCCCTCAGCCCTTTGGCTTTTTAAAAATGAGGGAAGAGGCCATCCAGTGCTTTATATTAAAGGCATAGGACCTCCCATTAAAGGGGCGTGTTTGGGGGTGCTATTACCACATGGAGGCTTGACCAAGCCTCCCAATAAATACATACAATACAAGAATTGTGGAAGCACTCCAATTAGGCTAATTTACAACTACATTTAGTGGAAGTGCTACTGATCTGGTCAAACATTTATACAAACATAGAAAAGATAATCAATGCACATTCCTAGGCCCCATACAATATCATATTATCTGCACACTGGCATACTTAATAAACAAAGGGGTTTTAGTATACATTTCTGTGATCACATGAATGAAAAGCCTTCCAACCACGTCAAGGTAACCCCAGTCTGGAAGGTCCTAACGTCTAACCTTTTCAATTTCTTTTACTTCAATTACGATTAGCAAACTTTTGCATTTCTCATTCTTACACACTTGGTCAAGCCTCCATGTGGTAATAGCACCCCCAACACGCCCCTTTAATGGGAGGTCCTATGCTTTTAATATAAAGCACTGGATGGCCTCTTTCCTCATTTTTAAAAAGCCAAAGGGCTGAGGGGGAAGGGAGAGAGCCTGTTATATGAAGGGAGGGGGATTATTGAACCCGTATAATAAGATGCCACGCTGTTAAGGGCTTTGGAACCTCGCCTATGAACAAAGGTTTTGCATAGGACCCTGGAGGCCTGGTTGGATTTTGCACTCAGTATTTGCTGTACCAGGGATCTTCAATTGAGGTTGTTTTTGTAATGAGATGTTGCTTCATATATAAATTAGTGATGAATATTCCTAATATTAAATAATTTTATAAAATTGTTGATTGAGAATAGTTTACAATAAATGCTATTATTATTGTTTTTACTATATTCTTATTCTTTGGATCTTTGAGTTCAGTTCTGAAAGCAGAACAGGGAAGGACCGGGTGTGTTTGATAGAAGGGACTTCTACTGTGGCCTCAGAGATGGACAGAGCTTTGAAAATCTGAGAGATAAACGTGGGCTGACCGATTTACTTATCAGTTATCTGTGGGTTAGAAAGTAAAAAGTCGCATATGATATTTCATCCTATCTGATCATACTGCCTATTAAAAATCACATGATCAGCTGATATTTACCAGCATGTCTGATCATTGTTTTTTATATTGATCATTCCACTAATCCAACCAAAATGTCAGTGCTGGTGATTAAGCATCTCAAAAAAAATTGCCCTGTAGCAAACATAACAAAAAAAAGTTTATTGAAAAAACAAATAATGTTTAAGATAGATCAAGGCATGGTCCAGGCTTTTATCAACCTCAAGCATTACCTCAGGGTCACCATCAGGGGGTAAAGTGGGTAGGTACTCCTGTATAGGGCCCGTACTTGCCAGGGGCCCGCAGATTGAGGAAAGTATTCAGCACAACAGGGGAGCTCCGTTCCTAGATGGAGAGGAGAAAGGGGGTGTATGCTTCCTGGTTTATCTTGTCTCCTGCATGGCCCCATGACTCAGTCAGTTATGTGTTAGTCAGCCCTCCAGTTCATTAGCCAGTGTAGTCAGCTCTCGAGTTCATTATAATGATTTTTAAAATGGGTGTAACCTAAACAAAGGGGGTGTGGTCCTATGAAAGTAGGCATGGCCACATTTTCTGAAGGCACCGCATTTCTTCTCTCTATATGTCTCTTTTTTGTGGTCTTAAATGTTGGGAGGTTTGCTTGTCTGAGTTGGTGCGTGTTGTGGGGGGGTCAGAAATGTTTGATGGCTTCCTTGCATCAACTATTAATATACAGTTTCCTACCACTCTTAAGCCAGCCACATAAAATGGACATGAATTGCCTTTCTCAGTGGAATGATAGATGACTACATTCTAGGTAGGAAACCAACATAATTATTGTGTGCATAGCAGGGGCGTATCTAGGGTCTAAGAAGAACGGGCACCGCAACATTTTTAAGCCACGCCCCTTTCTCCGCCCAATTAGACCACACCACCATGTACTTAATAGAGATGGCCAAAAAGACACAAACAGACAACCACAAACATAGACACACAGCCAGATAGTGATAAACAGACAGAAAGACAGTGAAATGGAAAAACAGAGATAGAGATCAGAGAGTTGGACCCGAGAGACACAAATTAATGACGCAAAGGCACAGTAGCAATTTCATTATATACTGGTAGCAATTTGGTCATTTTAAACTTACTGTTGTGTTCAGTTGTAGTCAGACGCTTGCCCACACCTTTGGCCAGGGAGACCTTCTTGTACCTTCTACATGGACCTCTGCCCCTATCTATCTCTATCTGTCCCTCTCTCTCTCTCTGTATATCTATCTCTGTATATATATGCCTCTTGTTTATCTATTTTACTGTCTATCTGCTTCTTGTCTATCTCTCTGTGTCTCTCTATCTATCTAACTCTATCTATCTATCCTCTGCTACCTATCTGTCCCTGATCTGGGAATTCCGGAAGTTCGGGGCACTTCTTGAAAGTCCGTTAAAACATTTGGGCACTTTGCCAAATATTCGGGGCACGTGCCCCGAATGTTTTAACGTAGATACGCCACTGCATAGCCGGTGTGAGAACTGTGCATTCCAGACAAGGGGATCCCAGAAAAAAAAAATCATCCACGTGTTCAATAAGAAAGCATTCAAAGCATCTATTTATTTTTTTCTGTGTATTTGATTTTTTTATTTGCTACATTTAGTTTAAGTGCCCCCCCCCTTTCCTTCTTTTTACCTCAGAAGCTTTGGTGTTAAAATATTAATCTGTATTTCTCAAATGTGTGTCTGACTGGCTAGAGACATTTTAACATAAATTGTTTATGAGGATAAAGGATCTTGCAGTTTGCACCATTCCAATTTGTCGGATTGTAACAGAAGAGGAAGTGATTGGTTTTATTGTTTTATAACAAGGTTTGAAATATCAACCTTTTCTTTATGTTCTATGGGAGGACAACTGTTGGTCAGTTTTGTAAACCACCATAGACTTTAATCAACAACTTTTTTCCTTGCAAGGTAACGTGTCGGTAAAGTCAAATAGACTTTTCATTAACAACCAAGAAGGCTGTGCTGGCTCCTATACCTTTTATTTATAGAAGTTAGAAAATAAAAGCAGCATATTGAATTTTTTTTTTTGCGTAATTTTAGCTACATTTGAAAAGTAGTAATTCAGGTCACTGATGTTAAAGCATACCATGTGTTATGTAAAAATATGCAAATTTATGCCTACATCAACAAATCTGTAATTAACCTCTCAATAGCAAACAATATTCTTCACATACATGTGAATAGTCGAAGATGGTGCATTGAAGTTAAATGTATTCCAAGTTGATTTCTAAAAATATTTTGTCCAGCTGGATTGGCTTAAAATAATACATGCCAGCCTGTTCAATGGGCAGATGATCCAACTAATGGGAAGATGCATTTTAGATGAACATAAGTCCATCTATTCCAACCTTTACATACCACCAATAATACCCTATATACTCGAATATGTCGATCCGAGTATAAACTGAGGTACCCATTTTTACCTAAAAAATTAGTAAAAACTGTAGGGAGAAGGGTAGAAAATATAACCACTACTGCCTTCTGATTCTGTATTGTTTTGAGGCTTTAGTTGGCCTTTAAATGGACAGTAGTCTCATACAGTAATAGCCAAATCCATCATGGCTATTACTGTATGGGACTACTGTATGGGAATTATGCTGGGCAACTAAAGCCTCAAAACAATACAGAATCAGGCTATTTTTAAAGCCTGAAAACCTCCGTTTATACTTGAGTATATACAGTACTTGCCTGATGTTGCAAAGAACAGCAAAAAGCGAGGGTAGCACTCCGAGGTAAACTTAGATTTATTGAAGACCACACAACATATTACAACGTTTCGGGGGGGAAACTTTCCCCCTTCCTCACGTGATGATTCAACATTCAACATGGTCCTTCTGATAGGTTAGGCCAAAAAGTGACATCGTGCAAATCGTTAATACATTAATACATTTAAATGGTAAACAATCAGATTAAGATTGAATATTTCACTATTGAATCTTAATCTGATTGTTTACCATTTAAAATACAAATCTTTAAATTTTATGAACCTCTGTGAAATTCTGCAAATTTTACTACCTTTTTTCATTATGTTTCTAGGAAAAGATAATTTTTTTACTGACATCCTACATTGTTGCTCTGTTGGTATAGTGGTATAATAATCTTGCATTTAGTAATACAGCATACATAACGTTGTAGGCTCAATTCCCCAGACATTTATTTTTTTACTTAAGTGTTAACATCCATGTTAGCTAATAAATCAATTGCAAAGATCACTTTTATTTGGAATACAAAAGGAATTTATCATTGTTTAGGAAGAAAAATGCTTACGCAAAACTACACTGAAATCCCTGTTCTGTGTCAAGGAGAGGGAGGATGTCTGAACTGTAACATGTTTGGCTTTTAGCTTCTTGGAGTCAAGGCTGCAGCTTTCTGTGAAGTATACAGAATACATTAATAAGGTTGAGCTGATCCCTAGTACCCACTAGTTAATTTCATAAATAACCCAGCAGCCACAGCAAAGGGAGGGGTGAGACACAGCTTATGTCTTTGGGAATGTGCTCTGTCTCACAATGCTGTCTGGAGACTTAAGTTACCCTAAAAAACAAAAGCAACCCAGCCTGAATGGGGGGTATAAGAAGCAACCAGAATCCCTAGGACTATATTAATACTATTAATACTATTATTTTTTCAATATTAAAAATTTTAGAAACTTATCCAGCCCTCTCTAGAAATTATCAAATTAAATTGGTATTACCACATCCACTGGAATATTGTTCCACAGTTTTACTGTTCTCACGGTAAGAAAAAACACCCCCTTTTTTTTTTATCATGAAGACAAAACTTTATTCATTTTATTCATAACCAAGGTAATTCCAAGAAAGTAAATTTGTTCCACTATGAATGATATTAACTTATTTTATTTAAATTATCTACATCGTCAAGCTCCTATGCAAATCCTCATGTGCCATTCTAAAACAGCAAATGTACTTGTATGTATAAGTTTATTTATAAAGCGCCACTATGGGACGCAGTGCTGTACAATATAGAAAACAAAAAGTCGTACAAAGGGGACAGTAAATAAATGGTATATAAATATGTGTCATGATATATACAAGTACTTGTAACATAAAGAAAGAAGTCCCTGCTCTATCAAGCTTACAATCTACTTAGGTGGGTGACATACAGATACATAGGAAAGGGAAGTGCTAAAAGGCTTTATCCATCCTGAATGATATTCTCATTATATCAAGTTTTGAAGAATCGAAAGTCCAGAAAATCCTCCTGCTCTCCAGCATACTAATATACCGTATATACTCGAGTATAAGTCGAGGTTTTTAGGCTTTAAAAAAAAAGCCTAAAAATCCTACCTCGACTTATACTAGGGTCACTAACCTGAACTCCGGCAGCCGAACACTTCCTCCTTCTTCCGCATTCAATATACAGGCATCTGACGTTAATATTCGGCGCCGGTCTTACCCGGCGCCAAGTAGTGACGTCAGACGCTTGATGCGGAAGACGGAGGAAGTGTTCGGCTGCCGGAGCTCAGGTTAGTGACTCCAATAATCTTCACAAACAGGATAATGCAATAGGAGATGGTGTATAGAGGGTGCTGTATAGGAGATGCAAGCTTTAAAACAATAAAGACTCAGAAGGCAGTAGTGGTCAATTTCTACCCTCGATTTATACTCGGGTCAATCAGGTTTTACTGATTTTTTTAGGTCAAAATAGGTACCTCGACTTATACTTGGGTCGACTTATATTTGAGTATAAGTTCTGCTGCTCTATCACTTTCTGGTTACACCAGAAAGTACACCATGTGCTGATGCTTCTTTTTATCAAAAAATTGTAAAGGTGCATGCCTCGAGTGTTGGGAGAACCAGTCTGCAGCATGTTGTAGAGCTGCAGAAGTGCCCAGATCTTCATAACTTGGTAGCTGCAGCTTGAATGATAGATTTCAAGGTAATACAAAGGACTTTCATATGTGCACACCACAATTACTCTTTAAACAGCTTAAAACCAATTGTAAGTGCAGTGTTTCCTGTGACGTGTCTGTTTATACACCAGTTTAACAAGTGGGCTGTTTTTTGTTAGCATTATAACAGCTAGCACTTGCTACAAATCAAATATTTTTTGCATTTTATTACTTGCTAAAACAAATTGTACTAAGTGGGTGCATCATACACCAGACATATTGATTCTCATTATCATTGTGTGTGTGTGTGTGTTATATTTGGTTATATTTATATCACTTAAAGGGACACTAAACTAAAAAATGTACATGCCTTTTTCCTTTTCTATATTTTTAGTGCTGTCAGGAACTTGATCGCTCATTGCTTTCAGTGCTCCCTGTCACTAGATTTCCTTATGTCCTGTTCAGCTCACTCCTAGTTAGTATGCATGTCTCCTCTCTATGTATCCTCCCCCTCCCCAAACTGAGGCACAGCTAGAGTGTGGAGCATGGGCAGGGAGGTTTATCTGTGCACAACTACAGCAAATAGCATTCACCCAGTGATTTTGTATTATAGGAAAGTAAAACTGCTTTACAATCGGAAGGTAAGCAGCACTGGCAGCTGTAATAATTGCTTGAATCAAGTAAGATTTTCTATTAGCTGTAAGAGATTGAAGTTGTGTGTGGCATGGGGGGGACTTCAGTAACACAGACAGCAGCTAACTGCAGGAGAGCACAGATAATGCTTATTCCTTTTCCAGATCTTAATGCTGAATCAGTTAGCCATGCAGTGACAGAGAAATAAGCATTACTTTTAAAGAATGGATCGCTTCTACATGTAATATGCAGGTATCCCACTCCTCCTGGTAGTCACGGGAGTCTCCTGGTTTCTGGGGTGGTCTCCCAAACTCCCATGGCTTAAAGGACCTCTCTCCTCCTCCCCCGGACCACCCCTTTTTGGCAAATATGCCCCGCCACTCCGGGGAATGCTCCTAACTGATGTCACAGATATCACGTCCCACTTGCCACGGCTATCGATGACGTCAAACGCCGCATCCACACCCCGCCCCCTCCCCCACCCTGCCCAGAAGCCTCATGTCAGCGTGGGATGTCTGTGTGTGCCAGGGGGAGGGGCTGGGTGATTGACAGTTCTTTACTGACTAGCTGTGCCCCGTCCTCTTTAAAAAATAAAAACTCCCGGAGCTAAACCCCCCCCCCCCAAAAAAAAACTAGGGATAGGAAGGTCAGAGAAGGAAAAAAAAAAAGATTTAAAATTGGTGGTAATTAATCCTAATTACTGTGTGCACAGTTTACATGTCCTTTAAGGTTGTAGTATGCATTGCCAAAGAATCTAATGTACATTATTTTTGATGGATCCTTTATAATGTAACTATTGAATTTGGATTATAAGATTCTGGCTCAAATTCTGGCTGCATGTGTGAGATTCATTATACTATCCAGATTTGTACCCATTAATTATACCACTAAATTTACTTTGAGCCCTCCCCCAAATTTTGTTGGTTCATGATAACTCTGGTAAGCTCTAGGTTTTGTCCCGGGATACCTGTAAGATTCCTTGGAGTTGCCTATAGGAGGTGTTTAAGAAATTTGGCATACAAATTCAAAAACACCCAAACACATACTTACTCCCGGGAGCTCACTCTTCTGACTTTGCGGCGCTCACACACTCCAATTAGAGCTGCTTCGGCTTGCAGAAAATCCAATGCGAACAGGCAAAGTATGGAGCAGGCTGCAAGCGTAAGGCCTAAAAAACAATCTTTATTTCCACATCTAAAATCTGATCATAATCTCAACACTCAGCCTCTGATGAAGTGACTGTGACGTCCTTACCTTCCCTGCATCCAATTTGTTTGTTTGAGATTATGACCCGATTTTAGATGGAATAGAAAGATTGTTTTTTAGGACTTACCGCGTGCAGCCTGCTCCATACCCTACCTGTTCGCATTTAAGAAATTTGGGTTTGGTTACACATTCAGAAAACGGTTTATGGGTTAAATTACTTGGTTGGGGTTTGATCATAAATATGCAATAAATCTCCTTTATTGTTTAGGTAATCCTTTTCTCTCCTTATTTGTGCTTAAAAATTACTGTCCGACAAAACATTGCATCATCTCTATAGCAAAATTTACTTTAGAAGTTGACTCTCTTTCCCTAGAATCGAGATGTTACAATATGTGGTTGTAAAACGTTTCTGTTATTATAAACATCTTTATTTAGTTCTCGGTTTCCAGATCTCTTCTTTCCTTTCACTGAAAAGCTGTTAAAACTAAGAAAAGAACTCTTACATTTAGGTCATCTATCACCGGAGATGTTTTTTTGTAGAAATGTTACTACTGTTTAGCTTGCTGCTCATATAACACATTGTAACATTATATATTGGTTCTTTTCTTTTAAAAGTGATTAAAAACAAACTAGAACCATCCTCTTTTAAATTATTTAGTAGGCAATTTAAAGAAAACCCTTTTACGACAATGATGCATTTCTTTGATTAAGTTTCTTTGCATTCTTTAAGTATAAGTCTATATTACACATACCTTGTTAATTTAATTGTCTTTTAAAAAAAATTAAAAAATTGATTTTGTGTCCATTTGAGGTTGGTTTTGAGCTTACATTTTAGGTCCTGCAATTGTAAATCAAGAATTATTGAACTCCACTCCTCCAAATAGTTATCTGCCGCTGACCGTACTGCTCTGCCCACGTCAATTTATACCATCAGAAAATGCAGCAGACCACTCCAAAGTACTTTAGTTGCAGACAATTTTAATTTTTATTCACCTAACTGTGAGATTCATCTCGGACAACGTTTCGGGGGACCTCCACCCTTTATTAAGCCTGGAGAAACTGTGATCACAATACTTTGTGATCACATGCTTTAAATTATGAAGCATACAGTTGGTATGTGTATATTTAAATTTATTCATGCTTTGTTACAGGTGCAAACCTCCCTATGATAAAACCAATATTGTCCTTGAAATCCTTGTTTCTTTATGAACCTATGTACATAATGCGTGTGTGTGTAAGGTCAGTTACCAGTAATGTGGGTAGCAGCTGTACTAAAGGGGTTACATTTTATGTTATACAACATAATCTTTGGATTCCACTTGCTTATCCTGGTACCAGGACAAAAAGCACGAAAGTCGTAATTTCCCATTAGTACTTGATATTTGGGTTAATAAGGTCAAAACATTTAAAAATTTTGTTGCAAATGACCATTTCCAGTCAAAAATTTGATTGTACGTGCTGATAAATTTCACCCAATTACAAACTTCATAGGTTTCTTAATTAGACATGCAAAATATTGTCTGTAAGACTTTTTTTTCTGACTGGCAGACTACATTCAGTAGTCTCAGTTGAAAAGACTTGTGTATATTCACTTTTTTCCCAGTGTGTTGCATTATATGATTATTTATCATCAGTGGTACTTTATGACCACTGTTTTTGCCTTTTTACTGAGTCCCATTTTTATGTGCAATGCGCTCTACTAGTCCTACTGTATGCTTCATACTTTAAAGGGCAAAAACTAAAATTTAACCCACAACTGGCTCCACTGTAGCGTTAAAAAAAATCCCTACCTTACGTCTCTGCTCCAAATGGTTCTCCTGTAGTGCCTGTTCAAAGTTTCAAAAAGTGAAGAGTGGGTGGCGTCAGTGAGTCATCTGGTCCCTGTTGCTTCCTTGTCCTCAGAGGTTTCTGCCACGTGCAAGGGAGCCCTCCCATCCCCCCCCCTCTGGATTTAGCTTTGCTGCCTAGTGCCCTACCTATAAAAACTTTACTGTGGTGTAGGGAACCCTAGCCAAATGACAAGTCCGTTTATTAAAAAAAAAGCAGCAGAATTGTATTTACAGTCCTTTGTTCCCCCGTTGCACTGCATTGCCGGCAGCCAGTTCTGTGATTGGCTGCCTCTTGGCAAATCACAGACATGGCTGCTGTTAAAGTCTAGTGGGGCTTTAACAATTGGTCCACCTCTCCCTGTTCCAAGCAAGATTCTCCATGATCCTGTCAGGCTGAGAGGTGTACATCACTTTACAGTCCCCAGTTATAGCTATAGAAATTCAGTCAACATTTTTAGGCAGAACATTACACAACCTTAATGCCCACACAATAAAGAGCCATTTACCTTGCTTAAGCCAAAATCCTTTTATGTTAGGTCTAAATGGGTGGCTTCTAGTACAATTGCAGGACCTAAAATATAAGCTCACAACCGACCTTAAAAGGACACAAAATCAATTATTATTATTATTGTCACGAATGCCAGTTCCCTGGGCACGTGATCTGACCAATCTTACACATTCCAATACCGAAATACATTTATTTTGCATGTATGACTGTCCTTAAAGGGCATGTCCACCCCCAAAACTATAATCCCCCCAACTACTGGCCCCACCATGTAGTGTAGTTTAATCCTTACCTCACATCCCAGCTCCATAGGGTTCTCCTGTAAACCCCCCCCCCCAAAGTCTCAAAACTAACCACCAGGAGGATAGCAGGTCTCTGCCTGCTATCTAGCCTCCGGTAGACATTTGCCATGCGCACTGCAGCCCTTCTCCCCCCCTCCCTCCACCTCCCTCTCCCTCCCGTTCTACTATCCCCCCCTAGCATTAATCCCCCTTAATATTATGCTCCCCCCATGTCCCCCCCAGCCCCCAACCCATGTTGTTTTTTTTTCAAAAAGCTCCCCAAACTCTTACTTACCTCTCCGCTTTCCTCCGCTGCACTGAATGACCGGCAGCCGCGTCCGTGATTGGCTGCCGCTCAGCCAATAACAGACGCGACTGCCGGTCCCGCCCCTCTGCTTGCATTCTCGCAAGCAGAGGGCCGGCAGTGCGGCGGAGGATCGAGGGGAGGTAAGTAAGAGTTTGGGGAGCTTTTTGAAAAAACGTTACATGCGGTTGGGGCTGGGGGACATGGGGGAGCATAATATTAAAAAACTATTTCAGGGGTGGACATGCCCTTTAAAATGACCTCTTAGTACCCACCAGACCCCTAGCTGAAGAGAATTCCAGATACACGGTTCGGCCCCACATTGTCTGGAAAAGGAGATCTGGTTCCATGCTTCACTAATCGTAATATAAACAATAGGACTGTTCCAGGGTGGAATGGTATTTTTATAGGTTCTTTGCAAGAACTAATACCAATAGTTAACCCATTCTTGCCAAGTCACTACACACTTTCCTGACAATTATTATTATAAAAAATTTTTAAAAGACGGTTAAATTATCAAGGTATGTAAGATATGCATAATAAAAACTTAACTTATTGACTTGTCCTCAATATCCTATGAATAATGTGAGTTCAGTGTTCGGGTTTGTGTTATGTAGCATCTGTACGGAGCTCAGCAAATCGGCATGTTTGACCAAGATAAGGCTTCTGAAGGGTTGGAGTTTTTATTCCAAGGCAGACTTTCTAGAATGTTCTCTTTTCTAATTAACCCAGTATGAAAGACAAATCATTTAAATCATCCCAACCAATCAGATGTTGGCTTCAAATGTTAAATATGATCTGATTGGTTGGGGCAAAATTAGCACAATATTTAACCATAAGAACTTTTATTGAATCTCCTTGTTAGTTCTATAAAGAAAATGGAAAGTTGAAGGTAAATTTGAGAGTGGCGAATTAGAACTGCAAACTCTCTATTCTCTGTGACGAGATGAAAAGCATTGGCTTATGCTGCCCAAACATGGTTTGATTTTTTTATATGGCAGGTTCAATAACCAAGCAGTCCGAAAATTCCTTGATTGATTCTTCTTCAGAATCCTGCTGATATTTTGTCAAAATATCTTTGTTGTACAAAGATCACTAACTTACTAACTAACTTGTTATTTTTGGTGCTGTGTGTATGTGGCAATGCTCTTAACAATCAAAGATATTCAGATATCTTTCTGGCAAGACAAAACACCCGTCTCTTACTAACAAGCTATGTGTAATGCATACTTTTATTTGGAGGTGCCAAAATAGGCATCTAAATGTGCAGTGCATCATTAAAGGGCATCTACTGTATTGTTTTTCAAAGTCTCCTTTTCTTTCTATAATCTATTAATGGAAAGGTAGGAAGTGGTATACTTACCTTACGTTGTGTTTTAATTTAGAGGATCGCATCTCCTTATATTCTGTTATTATAAAGTGGGATATATTGCAGTGATCTCCATTCTTCCACAGCAAAACCTTTAAAAGAGAGAAGATACAATTACACCAGACAAGCACATTGCACATAAAAACAGGACTCGGTAAAAAGGCAAAAACAATGGTCCTAAAGTACCTTTGATGATAAATAATCATATAATGCAACACACAGATAAAAAGTGAATATAAACCCATACATACACCATGCAAAATATCAATAATGTGTTCGGCTATAAAAAGCATTAATATTAATTCACTGATTATAAATATCATCACAATCCCAATTTTTTTGCCTGTCAAAATCCACCATTTAAGGGAAAGTTACGTGAAAAATATCATTTTTAAAATTCTTAGTTTATATTATGTATACCTAGTTATTCTACATATTCTCTTCCATTTTGAAAAATCAGTTGAATTTATACTCTTTGCTATTCCCTGCTGTTAACATTCATGAGCTGACATTTCAGGTTTAGTAACAGTCCTCTTTCTTCCTAAAATTTGCGCTACCTTGGAATATTCCTATAAGTAATTTCTGCTGATTGGCTGTTGAATGGGTCAAACATACTACTATTTCTACTGAGGTCAAGGGCAAGGCCGTAATGGTCTCTATTAGGGTTCCTGCAAACAGAAAGTCAGTATTTTAAAAGCATTATTTATACACAGACAAAATGATGAATGGGCAGGTTAAAGTCATTAGGGTGGGGAAAATAATGCACTGTATTTGCACTAAACTTCCCCTTTAAGACAAGATCGGCACAGGTAAAGGTGGCCATAGATGTAGTAATATTAGTTGGCGGGACTAAAATTACAGACAATCAATATTATCGGGTGATAATATTGTTCCGTCTATGGCCACCATAAGTGTCTTACCACTCCTTCTGAAATTACATACCCACTGCCTTTATTCAGCAGGTAAGCGGGATCCTTCTTACAACCATTATATTAATCTTGGTTGCATGTTTTGTTTATTGAAAAAAACTGAATATTGAGACACAAATTTGTGTTTCTCACAAGCCATGTGTGCTATGTCAAGGTTTGGCTTGTGTTACCGGTTCCTTTAAATCATATTTCAGATCAGAATTCGTAAAGTGGGTAGGACATTGCATGTCCTTAAAGTTTATTCACTGTCATTCTTGGAAAAACGTCTACCCTGGGGGACAAGAATTTTTCAACCAATGCTTGTGATTTGTTAGAACCTTCTTTATTTCACACCATTGCTGGTTATATTAATAAATCATATGCACCTCTCTTATGACCTGGGGATACTGTCACTTTAAATAGCAGGGGAAGCCAGGGCTTACATTGAAAACAGAGTGCAGCTAGGAAACCTCCCCATCCCTTCTGACTTGCAATTCATTGGATCAAAATCAATGTTTGTTAGCCCTGCAGATCAAAAATCAATGTTGGGCTTCTAATACCCCTTCCAGTTCTGGACAAGCCACACCCCACTTCCGGACAAAGCATCGCCCACTTTCAATTATAAAACCACACCCCTTCCAGCAGTGGGGCGAGGGGGGCAGCATTTGGAATTTTTTTCAGGTGCCAAAAAGTCTAGAGACGGCCCTGCAGGGTAGACTTTAAAAGGTCTAGTAAAACCTTAAACATAGTGGGTTTATAATGTAATAATTACTTCGAGTTTCTGTATCCTTTTTATAAAAGTAAACTCTTTTTGAGGCTGTAAAAATGTATATTTTACAAACAGTGCTAGTGCAGGGGGCAGACATTTCAAAGAAACAGCATCTCAGAATGTGGTTAGTATGTTGCCAATATTTTAGGGAAGTGGTTTTTACCACTAAAAAAGTAAAGTACCGTATATACTTGAGTATAAACCGACCCGAGTATAAACAGAGGTACCCAATTTCACCTAAAAAATCTAATAAAAGTGGTTGACTCGCGTATAAACCGAGGGTAGAAACTTGACATTCAAGATGTTTGGAAACTACAACTCCCAGCTAATAAAGCATGCTGGGAGTTGTAGTTTCCAAAAACCTTGATGCCACCCTCACCCTCCCACCCAGTTCAGTATGTACCTGGTTTGTACCTGTGCATCCAGTAATGTGCCAGCATTGAAGAGTCAGCATTGAATTGACAGCCGCAGCATGGAAGTCAGCATTCCGGCAGCCGCGATCAGGTAAGCATTCCGGCAGCCGCGCGCTCATTCCCTGTACTGGCGCGCTGGCTGACATCACTAATTGACGTCAGTACGGCGCGTCAGTACCGAGAATGATCGTGCGGCTGCCGGAGGGTAAGAAGTAGTGACTCGAGTATAAACCGAGTTCAAGTTTTCAGGCTGATTTTACAGCCTTAAAAATAGGAATCCAATCTCATGAAATGTGAATCTTATAATGCCAGTCCTTAATCATAGGCATATGATTAAGGACCGGGAGGTCTGAAACGCGTCAGGCGTATTGTTAATAAAGCTGTGATTTCATTCATTCATGTTGTATCCGGAGTTCTCTTGTTCTTTTCCTGGTTGATGCAGTGCCGTTTCTTCTTTTGATTTTACAGCCTGAAAAACTCTGTTTATACTCGAGTATATAAGGTACATGATGTTTTGCCTTAAATTTAAATGCTACAATTAAGATGAAAATAATGGCCTTCTCCTCAAGTCACTGCCTGGGGTGACTCTAGTGTGGCCCCCATTCTGAGGCAGATTAGGCACCCTGTAATAAACATTCAGGGATCGCCATCCAAATGTTCTTATCATTAAAGATGGTACTAATTTGTCCCCAACCAATATATGTTATTTAACATTTCAATGCTAACATCTGATTGGTTGGGGCAAAAGTAGCCCTATTTTTAACGATAAGAACTTATATTACATCTCCCTGTGTGTATGCTCTTTAAAATAGGATATCTCCCATAAGCTGGCACATGCAGTTTCCCCCCTTATTTTATACCAGCTTTTAAAGAAATTACATTTTTATATCTGTCTGTACTGGTCTGTAAGTAGTGTGTGTGTGTGCACAAACCCACAGTTTGAGCATTTGCAGTATAAACCAAGGTCATGAGACTGGGACTGGCACAGCAAACTGGGAAGGTCATAAGACTGGCGCAACAAACTAGGAAGGTCATGGGAGTGGTGCAGCAAATGGGTAATGTCATGGGAGTGGCACAGCATACGGGGAATATCAAGGGAGTGGCGCAGCAAACGGGGAATGTCATGGGATTGGCGCAGCAAATGGGGCATGTCATGGGACTGGCGCCACAAACGGGGCATGTCATGGGACTGGCGCAGCAAGGGCATGTCATTGGACTCTTCAGGCGGAAGCAAGACCATGTACACATGGTGCCCAGCTAGGCCACTGGATAATCTTATTTACTTTTTTTTTTTTAAAATTGGTATTTGTATCCTTTAAAGTTATAAACTTGGTGTTTAGGGTTGGGGGGTCCTGGAGAGGGCAGGGCTCCCCTGCGCATGTCAGGGTCCTTCAGGAGGACAGGGAAGGGTCAGATACCAGATAATACACAAGAAGGCTCCTACTCTTTCTGGACTTTGAATAGGCACTGCAGTACAACCATAAGGAGAAAGGTAAGGATTTTTCAACATGACACAGTGTGGCAAATTTTTGTTTTGGGGTGGACAGGCCCTTTAAAATTGTGAAATTTCCGTGATTGCAGACAATATTTTGTCCTGATTGACCATGCAGTTGATCAGGCAAAAATATCAACAAGTGTGTAAAAGCCCTAAAACTTCAAAACATTAATAACATTTTTTAAAAAATCTTAAAGGCTAAAATACTTTATATTTTTTTTATATATACCACATTCAAACATCACCCTCCGCTATCTCAATAAACATGTATTTCAATGGTGCTTCTGCTACTACAGCCAATATAAATCCATGCAGCACATAACATGTACACTAGAAACATGAAGTGATTTCTGCAGCGTAGTTCTGTGTGAGATGTACCCTGATTTATTTGATATTTATTTGTTTGTTTTTCCAAAATAAGAAAGATTTTCAGCAGACAATCCTCTAACATATGTAAAGACACCCCTTTGACATTGCTTAGTGATCTTTCATATGAAAATCCAAGAGATGTGGAGGAAAGCAGTTTTCAGCATGGGGTGGGGTGGTCTCCTGCTATCTCTATAGAACTGAACAGGCTGCTCAACTACTGAAAAGCAGCTTACATACCAGTAAATCGGGATCTTAAGATACATTTTCATTATAACAATTGTCTTGCAATCATTCAGAGTAGACAAAATTCCTCATGTCTACTTCCTACCCTGTTCATCACCCGGTAACCCACAGTCTTTGCTACCTGTATGTAAATCAGCCCAAGGTTTTTTTTTCAGTATAAACAGTTTACAGACGTGGAGAAAATGTTTTTTGTCACATTGATGATTCTCTGGTGTGTTGTGTATATGAGACATAAATCGAGTATTTTCCATTTTCTACGACTATGGGATATGTCGCTTACAGTTCAAGATGTCTGTTTTGGGCACTTTGGCAAATAATCCACATTTGGTTCTGTTTTGTTCTGAATTTGTGTGTAAATAGGGAGGGGGGGAGGGAATGTAGCTATGATTATTTTGTTATATTTGTATAAATTTATATATTGATCAGTCTTCTATTATCTACCTTACCTCAACTAGAAAAGGCTTTTTGTACAGCATGTTGCAAAACATATTGACAGTAGCACTTTGTGCTTTTCACCAGGGAACACACCATACTCCCACATAATCCCATGTGGCTTTAAAGCGGAATCTCCATCTTCTGGCAGATGGGGAACTGAATTTAGCTGCAGAAAATTTGATGAGCATTAATGAGAATTCATCCATTTTTTTGAATTCTATTATTATATTTGTTTTTTAATTACATTAACGTTCATTAAATTAGGAATCTCATAATTTAAAATTAATTACCGTATAGTTCATAGAATCTACAAACCATCCATATACAGTGATGTGAAAAACTATTTGCCCCCTTTCTGATTTCTTATTCTTTTGCATGTTTGTCACACTTAAATGTTTCTGCTCATCAAAAACCGTTAACTATTATTCAAAGATAACATAATTGAACACAAAATGCAGTTTTAAATGATGGTTTTTATTATTTAGTGAGAAAAAAAACTCAATCTACATGGCCCTGTGTGCAAAAGTGATTGCCCCCTTGTAAAAAATAACTTAATTGAGATCTATCAGTCTGGTAAAGGTTAAAGCCATTTCTAAAGCTTTGGGACTCCAGCGAACCACAGTGAGAGCCATTATCCACAAATGTCAAAAACATGGAACAGTGATGAACCTTCCCAGGAGAGCCGGCCGACCAAAATTACCCAAAGAGCGCAGAGAAAACTCATCCGAGAGGCCACAAAAGACCCCAGGACAACATCTAAAGAACTGCAGGCCTCACTTGCCTCAATTAAGGTCAGTGTTCACGACTCCACCATAAGAAAGACTGGGCAAAAACGGCCTGCATGGCAGATATCCAAGACGCAAACCACTTTTAAGCTAAAAGAACATTAAGGCTCGTCTCAATTTTGCTAAAAAACATCTCAATGATTGCCAAGACTTTTGGGAAAATACCTTGTGGACCGACGAGACAAAAGTTGAACTTTGTGGAAGGTGCATTTCCCGTTACATCTGGCGTAGAAGTAACACAGCATTTCAGCAAAAGAACATCATACCAACAGTAAAATATGGTGGTGGTAGTGTGATGGTCTGGGGTTGTTTTGCTGCTTCAGGACCTGGAAGGCTTGCTGTGATAGATGGAACCATGAATTCTACTGTCTACCGAAAAATCCTGAAGGAGAATGTCCGGCCATCTGTTCGTCAACTCAAGCTGAAGCGATCTTGGGTGCTGCAGCAAGACAATGACCCAAAACACACCAGCAAATCCACCTCTGAATGGCTGAAGAAAAACAAAATGAAGACTTTGGAGTGGCCTAGTCAAAGTCCTGACCTGAATCCTATTGAGATGTTGTGGCATGACCTTAAAAGGGCGGTTCATGCTAGAAAACCCTCAAATAAAGCTGAATTACAACAATTCTGCAAAGATGAGTGGGCCAAAATTCCTCCAGAGCGCTGTAAAAGACTCGTGTCAAGTTTATCGCAAACGCTTGATTGCAGTTATTGCTGCTAAGGGTGGCCCACCAGTTATTAGGTTCAGGGGCAATTTCTTTTTCACACAGGGCCATGTAGATTTGGAGTTTTTTTCTCACTAAATAATAAAAACCATCATTTAAAACTGCATTTTGTGTAACACATCTATTAATGGAAAGGTAGGAAGTGGATACTTACCTTACGTTGTTTTAATTAGAGGATCGCCTCTCCTTATATTCTGTTATTATAAAGTGGGATATATTGCAGTGATCTCCATTCTCCACAGCAAAACCTTTAAAAGAGAGAGATACAATTACACCAGACAAGACATTGCACATAAAAAAAAACAGGACTCGGTAAAAAGGCAAAAACAATGGTCCTAAAGTACCTTTGATGATAAAAATCATAATGCCACACACAGATAAAAAGTGATATAACCCCATACAACACCATGCAAAATATCAATAATGTGTTCGGCATAAAAAGATTAATTAATTCACTGATTATAAATATCATCACAATCCCAATTTTTTTGCCTGTCAAATCCACCATTTAAGGGAAGTTACGTGAAAATATACATTTTTAAAATTCTTAGTTTATATTATGTATACCTAGTTATTCTACATATTCTCTTCCATTTTGAAAAATCAGTTGAATTTATACTCTTTGCTATTCCCTGCTGTTAACATTCATGAGCTGACATTTCAGGTTTAGTAACAGTCTCTTCTTCCTAAAATTTGCGCTACTTGGAATATTCCTTAAGTAATTTTGCTTGATTGGCTGTTGAATGGGTAAACATACTACTATTCTACTGAGGTCAAGGGCAAGGCCGTAATGGTCTCATTTAGGGTTCCTGCAAACAGAAAGTCAGTATTTTAAAAGCATATTTATACACAGACAAATGATGAATGGGCAGGTTAAAGTCATTAGGGTGGGGAAAATAATGCACTGTATTTGCACTAAACTTCCCCTTTAAGACAAGATCGGCACAGGTAAAGGGGCCATAGATGTAGTAATATTAGTTGGCGGGACTAAAATTACAGACAATCAATATTATCGGGTGATAATATTGTTCCGTCTATGGCCACCATAAGTGTCTTACCACTCCTTCTGAAATTACATACCCACGCCTTTATTCAGCAGGTAAGCGGGATCCTTCTTACAACCATTATATTAATCTTGGTTGCATGTTTTGTTTATGAAAAAAACTGAATATTGAGACACAAATTTGTGTTTCTCACAAGCCATGTGTGCTATGTCAAGGTTTGGCTTGTGTTACGGTTCCTTTAAATCATATTTCAGATAGAATTCGTAAAGTGGGTAGGACATTGCATGTCCTTAAAGTTTATTCACTGTCATTCTTGGAAAAACGTCTACCCTGGGGACAAGAATTTTTCACCAATGCTTGTGATTTGTTAGAACCTTCTTTATTTCACACCATGCTGGTTTATATTAAAAATCATATGCACCTCTCTTATGACCTGGGGATACTGTCACTTTAAATAGCAGGGGAAGCCAGGGCTACATTGAAAAAAAGAGTGCAGCTAGGAAACCTCCCATCCCTTCTGACTTGCAATTCATTGGATCAAAATCAATGTTTGTTAGCCTGCAGATCAAAATCAATGTTGGGCTTCTAATACCCCTTCCAGTTTGGAACAGCCCACCCCACTTCCGGACAAAGCATCGCCACTTTCAATTATAAAACCACACCCTTCCAGCAGTGGGGCGAGGGGGGCAGCATTTGGAATTTTTTTCAGGTGCCAAAAAGTCTAGAGACGGCCCTGCAGGGTAGACTTTAAAAGGGCTAGTAAAACCTTAAACATAGTGGGTTTATAATGTAATAATTACTTCGAGTTTCTGTATCCTTTTTATAAAAGTAAACTCTTTTTGAGGCTGTAAAAATGTATATTTTACAAACAGTGCTAGTGCAGGGGGCAGACATTTCAAAGAAACAGCATCTCAGAATGTGGTTAGTATGTTGCCAATATTTAGGGAAGTGGTTTTTATATAAAAAGTAAAGTACCGTATATACTTGAGGATAAACGACCCGAGTATAAACAGAGGTACCCAATTTCACCAAAAATCTAATAAAAGTGGTTGACTGCGTATAAACCGAGGGTAGAAACTTGACATTAGATTTTGGAAACTACAACTCCCAGCTAATAAAGCATGCTGGGAGTTGTAGTTTCCAAAAACCTTGAATGCCACCCTCACCCTCCCACCCAGTTCAGTATGTACCTGGTTTGTACCTGTGCATCCAGTAATGGGCCAGCATTGAAGAGTCAGCATTGAATTGACAGCCGCAGCATGGAAGTCAGCATTCCGGCAGCCGCGATCAGGTAAGCATTCGGCAGCCGCGCGCTCATTCCCTGTACTGGCGCGCTGGCTGACATCACTAATTGCGTAGTACGGCGCGTCAGTACCGAGATGATGTGCGGCTGCCGGAGAGGTAAAGGAAGAGTGACTGAGTATAAACCGAGTTCAGTTTTCAGGCTGATTTTACAGCCTTAAAAATAGGAATCCAATCTCATGAAATTGAATCTTATAATGCCAGTCCTTAATCATAGGCATATGATTAAGGACCGGGAGGTCTGAACGCGTCAGCGCGTGTTAATAAAGCTGTGATTTCATTCATTCATGTTGTATCCGGAGTTCTCTTGTTCTTTTCGGTTGATGCAGTGCCGTTTCTCTTTGATTTTACAGCCTGAAAAACTCTGTTTATACCGAGTATATAAGGACATGATGTTTTGCCTTAAATTTAAATGCTACAATTAAGATGAAAATAATGGCCTTCTCCTCAAGTCACTGCCTGGGGTGACTCTAGTGTGGCCCCCATCTGAGGCAGATTAGGCACCCTGTAATAACATTCAGGGATCGCCATCCAAATGTTCTTATCATTAAAGATGGTACTAATTTGTCCCCAACCAATATATGTTATTTAACATTTCAATGCTAACATCTGATTGGTTGGGGCAAAAGTAGCCCTATTTTTAACGATAAGAAATTATATTACATTCCCTGTGTGTATGCTCTTTAAAATAGGATATCTCCCATAAGCTGGCACATGCATTCCCCCCTTATTTTATACCAGCTTTAAAGAAATTACATTTTATATCTGTCTGTACTGGTCTGTAAGTAGTGTGTGTGTGTGCACAAACCCACAGTTTGAGCATTTGCAGTATAAACCAAGGTCATGAGACTGGGACTGGCACAGCAAACTGGGAAGGTCATAAGACTGCGCAACAAACTAGGAAGGTCATGGGAGTGGTGCAGCAAATGGGTAATGTCATGGGAGTGGCACAGCATACGGGGAATATCAAGGGAGTGGCGCAGCAAACGGGGAATGTCATGGGATTGGCGCAGCAAATGGGGCATGTCATGGACTGGCGCCACAAACGGGCATGTCATGGGACTGGCGCAGCAAGGGCATGTCATTGGACTCTTCAGGCGGGAAGCAAGACCAGTACACATGGTGCCCAGTAGGCCACTGGATTAATTATTTACTTTTTTTTTTTTAAAATTGGTATTTGTATCCTTTAAAGTTATAAAATGTGTGTTTAGGGTTGGGGGGTCTGGAGAGGGCAGGGCTCCCCCTGCATGTCAGGGTCCTTCAGGAGGACAGGGAAGGGTCAGATACCAGATAATACACAAGAAGGCTCCTACTCTTTCTGGACTTTGAAAGGCACTGCAAGTACAACCATAAGGAGAAAGGTAAGGATTTTTCAACAGACACAGTGTGGCAAATTTTTGTTTTGGGGTGGACAGGCCTTTAAAATTGTGAAATTTCCGTGATTGCAGACAATATTTTGTCCTGATTGACCATGCAGTTGATCAGGCAAAAATATCAACAAGTGTGTAAAAGCCCTAAAACTTCAAAACATTAAAACATTTTTTAAAAAATCTTAAAGGCTTAAATACTTTATATTTTTTTTATATATACCACATTCAAACATCACCTCCGCTATCTCAATAAACATGTATTTCAATGGTGCTTCTGCTACTACAGCCAATATAAATCCATGCAGCACATAACATGTACACTAGAACATGAAGTGATCTTGCAGCGTAGTTCTGTGTGAGATGTACCCTGATTTATTTGATATTTATTTGTTTGTTTTTCCAAAATAAGAAAGATTTTCAGCAGACAATCCTCTAAACATATGTAAAGACACCCCTTTGACATTGCTTAGTGATCTTTCATAGAAAATCCAAGAGATGTGGAGGAAAGCAGTTTTCAGCAGGGGTGGGGTGGTTCTCTGCTATCTCTATAGAACTGAACAGGCTGCTGCTCAACTACTGAAAAGCAGCCTTACATACCAGTAAACGGGATCTTAAGATACATTTTCATTATAACAATTGTCTTGCAATCATTCAGAGTAGACAAAATTCCTCATGTCTACTTCCTACCTGTTCATCACCCGGTAACCCACAGTCTTTGCTACCTGTATGTAAATCAGCCCAAGGTTTTTTTTTCAGTATAAACAGTTTACAGACGTGGAGAAAATGTTTTTTGTCACATTGATGATTCTCTGGTGTGTTGTGTATATGAGACATAAATCGAGTATTTTCCATTTTCTACGATATGGGATATTGTCGCTTACAGTTCAAGATGTCTTTTTGGGCACTTTGGCAAATAATCCACATTTGGTTCTGTTTTGTTCTGAATTGTGTGTAAATAGGGAGGGGGGAGGGAATGTAGCTATGATTATTTTGTTATATTGTATAAATTTATATATTGATCAGTTCTATTATCTACCTTACCTCAACTAGAAAAGGTTTGTACAGCATGTTGCAAAACATATTGACAGTAGCACTTTGTGCTTTTCACCAGGGAACACACCATACTCCCACATAATCCCATGTGGCTTTAAAGCGGAATCCATCTTCTGGCAGATGGGGAACTGAATTTAGCTGCAGAAATTGATGAGCATTAATGAGAATTCATCCATTTTTTTGAATTCTATTATTATATTGTTTTTTTAATTACATTAACGTTCATTAAATTAGGAATCTCATAATTTAAAATTAATTACCGTATAGTTCATAGAATCTACAAACCATCCATATACAGTGATGTGAAAAACTATTTGCCCCCTTTCTGATTTCTTATTCTTTTGCATGTTTGTCACACTAAATGTTTCTGCTCCATCAAAAACCGTTAACTATTATTCAAAGATAACATAATTGAACACAAAATGCAGTTTTAAATGATGGTTTTTATATTTAGTGAGAAAAAAAACTCAATCTACATGGCCGTGTGCAAAAGTGATTGCCCCTTGTAAAAAATAACTTAATTGAGACTATCAGTCTGGTAAAGGTTAAAGCCATTTCTAAAGCTTTGGGACTCCAGCGAACCACAGTGAGAGCCATTATCACAAATGTCAAAACATGGAACAGTGATGAACCTTCCCAGGAGAGCCGGCCGACCAAAATTACCCAAAGAGCGCAGAGAAAACTCATCCGAGAGGCCACAAAAGACCCCAGGACAACATCTAAAGAACTGCAGGCCTCACTTGCCTCAATTAAGGTCAGTGTTCACGACTCCACCATAAGAAAGACTGGGCAAAAAACGGCCTGCATGGCAGATATCCAAGACGCAAACCACTTTTAAGCTAAAAGAAAATTAAGGCTCGTCTCAATTTTGCTAAAAAACATCTCAATGATTGCCAAGACTTTTGGGAAAATACCTTGTGGACCGACGAGACAAAAGTTGAACTTTGTGGAAGGGCATTTCCCACATCTGGCGTAGAAGTAACACAGCATTTCAGCAAAAAGAACATCATACCAACAGTAAAATATGGTGGTGGTGGTGGTAGGTGATGGTTTGGGGTTGTTGCTGCTTCAGGACCTGGAAGGCTTGCTGTGATAGATGGAACCATGAATTCTACTGTCTACCGAAAAATCTGAAGGAGAATGTCGCCATTGTTCGTCAACTCAAGCTGAAGGATCTTGGGTGCTGCAGCAAGACAATGACCCAAAACACCACCAGCAAATCCACCTCTGAATGGCTGGACTGAAGAAAAACAAAATGAAGATTGGAGTGGCCTAGTCAAAGTCCTGACCTGATCCTATTGAGATGTTGTGGCATGACCTTTTAAAGGGCGGTTCATGCTAGAAAAACCCTCAAATAAAGCTGAATTACAACAATTCTGCAAAGATGAGTGGGCCAAAATTCCTCCAGAGCGCTGTAAAAGACTCGTTGCAAGTTATCGCAAACGCTTGATTGCAGTTATTGCTTGTAAGGGTGGCCCAACCAGTTATTAGGTTCAGGGGGGCAATTTCTTTTTCACACAGGGCCATGTAGATTTGGAGTTTTTTTTCTTCACTAAATAATAAAACCATCATTTAAAACGCATTTTGGGTTCAATTATGTTATCTTTGACTATAGTTAACGGGTTTGATGAGCAGAAACATTTATGTGTGACAAACATGCAAAAGAAGAAATAAGGAAGGGGGCAATAGTTTTTCACATCACTGTAAAACATCATAGGCCCAAATTCATTAAACGCAATTTCATCCTGTATATACCGAGTATTATTTAATAAAAAAATATAAGCTCATAAGGAACCCACATACATCATATAAAGCTAGAGTACAATGATATCTAAATCAATTAAAATCCATAAAAATTATAGTGAATTATGATTTCGAAAAAAAAACCCTTATTTTAGTATAGAAATAGCGTCCATACGCAAGTAGATACATAATCCAAAATAAAGTGTAGTGGATAAATATAGTGTACACGCCACTTACCCTATTCAGGAGTGTGGTCGGCACCTACCCACCCTCCACAAAGAGGGGAGCTACCCAGAAGCCACTGTAGCCATAGACATATACATGTTAATTGTAATCTGTTGCTCAGAGGTGTCCATGGTCTCACTCTGCTTTTAGCCAAGCTAGTATTTATTTTTAAAAAACACAGTAGAAAAGCATTTTAAATGATACTGCTGACTTGTTATAGGACAAATCTAATTCTGTTGGTTTACAATCCCCTTGGGGATTTGAACATGTGATTGTTTCTAAAACATGTGCTTTACCATTTGAGCCACCACTGCAGAACAAATAACTTTGTACATTTTATATAAAAATAAAATTAGCTAAATATTTGTATTGCCCTAGGAGAGTGTATGTAAGTCACACTGGATGGTAAATACACTGCAGGGTAAAGCAGCTTTTAAAGTCTTAACTGGACCTTCCATATTGGTGTGTAGACATCTGTATTGAAAATACTCTGTGCATAGAGACAGTGAATACTGGGGTCAGGGGGTGTGGCTCTTTGACTACATAGGCTGTGAAGGAAGTGACACGAAACGGGAACCTTTTGGGGTTGTGATATGATGTGTGTTGATTCATGTTTTTAACTATGTACCAGTAATTATTCAAGTTTTACTGCCTATGTGAGTAACACATCTTTTTCCATATACTCACTACAAGAGCTGGGGTTGTATGGAAATAACATGGAAGACTTCTATACAGAATCTATTACTTACATGTACTACATGTACCTCATATTATTTACTAGAGAAGAATCTTACAATGGTAGAAAAGCCTTCTACCATTGTAATTTTTTTTTAAAGGATTTTTTAAAAAATCGGTTTATGTTTCCTTTAATAATAATATTCCATATTTTTTATGTTAGCATTTGTTTATGGAATTTATGTTACTTTACTGGAATATGGATGGTTATAAGGGGCATATTCAGAAACTAACTTGCGGTAGGAAACAGATTTCTTGGATAATCTGGCATGGATAATTACCTATATACTCGAGTATAAACCGAGTGTTTTCAGGCTGAAAGATCAGCTGAAAACTCGGACTCGGTTTATACTCGAGTCACTCACCATTGGAGATCAGCGTCCTCTCCATTCCGGCAGCCGCACGACCAGTCCATGTACTGGAGCGCCGGCCGACGTCACTGCCCGGCACCAAGCCCGGCGCCAATTAGTGACGTCAGCCGGCACGCCAGTACATTGACTGATCGTGCGGCTGCCGGAATGGAGAGGACGCTGCTGCCGGAATGGAGAGGACCTTACCAGCACACGTCCCAGGAAGCCCTGTATGGAGGAGAGCCCACAGATCCTGGATGAAGAGAGCCCACAGGTACAAACGTAACTGGGTTTGAGGGTGAGGGTGGCATTCGAGTTTTGGAACTACAACTCCCAGCATGCTTTATTAGCTGGGAGTTGTAGTTTCAAACATCTTGAATGACAGTGAGGGTGGCATTCAAGTGTTTGGAAACTACAACTCCCAGCTAATAAAGCATGCTGGGAGTTGTAGTTTCCAAACATCTTGAATGCCACCCTCACTTGGCATTCAAGATGTTTGGAACTACAACTCCCAGCTAATAAGCATGCTGGGAGTTGTAGTTTCCAAAAAATCTTGAATGCCAAGTGAGGGTGGCATTCAAGATGTTTGGAAACTACTACTCCCAGCATGCTTTATTAGCTGGGAGTGTTAGTTTCCAAACTCTTGAATGCCAAGTTTCTACCCTCGGTTTATACTCGAGTCAACAACTTTTATTAGATTTTTAGGTGAAATGGGTACCTCGGTTTATAGCGGTGGTTTATACTGAGTATATACGGTACAAATTATAACAGTTGTAGATATTATTTAATAAATATGTAGGTTCTGCATATTTATTCTGGGACTGGATATTCTAATAGTTTAACCACTAGATGAATAGATTATCAATGCGTAAAAAATATACATATTCTCCATTAATTACAAAGGTATTTCATTTTTAATGGCAATTTATGTTTTACAGGAAATGGAGGGGAAGCTTATGATAAACAATTTCTAGACCTTCAGCAAAGGCTGGTTATTGCCAGAACAAGAAAATCAAGAAGGGTCCCGAGATTTGAGCACTGTTTTTGATGAAATAAAGAGAGCTGTGGAAGAAAAAAGGAATGCTTTTGAGAATAACACAGGTATGGTTTTATCTGTTAGTTGTAAGTTGGCAGCAGTACACTGCATCACACTGATCTTCCACTCTGTTTTATTACATTTTATTCTGTCTCCTGAGCCAATATTTATTTTTTCTGAGGTGGATATGATGCTACTCCCATGGTAATGCTACTTCTGTAGTTGCTAGGTAATTCTGTGGGAAGAATATTTTTTTCCTAGTACAGATTAGTAGACTATGCTAAGCTCTTTGTTATAAGAATGTGATTTTTAGTGAGATTTTAAAGTTGCAGTGCCTGATTCACAACACACAGTACCAATTGAGCTGTAAGATTTACAGCAATTTGTAGATACATTGTAAATAATTGGGTTGGGTAAGCTCTAGATAAACTGTATTTAGGGAAATGATTCCTTAAGAATGGTGAAGCTGAGACGGCACGGGTGTCTTTTACGTAACCCACACATCCGGGACTAATATGGAGTTAAAGTGATGATAATCAGTAGCGATCTCTGGGAGCGACCTGCGAGCGTGATGTGTATGCATGGCTGTTTCGGACAACAATCACTCTGTGTGTGGACGCTTTGTCGAGTCAAGTCTTGCACAATTATGTATGTACCATTTTGGTGAAAAAAGTGCCCATACATGGTACAATTGTTGAGGAAAAACATCTGTACATACACACTGTGCATCGCGGAACACTTGAAGGAAGAGAAGCGCAAGTATTACATCTGGCTGGGGGTTTGCTTTTAAAAAAAGAAAAAAATGTTTAAGTATATAAGTGCTCTTTTAGGATTCAAGGTCTTTATAAGGATCATAGATGTTGTTACTTTTAATAACATCAATCTTTTTTTAAGTTATGTTCTTAAGGACATTTATCAATCGATAATCTGTTTCATTTTAGTTGATGAGATACGATGGAAAGTCTTGAACATGACCAGCAAAGTTCCTCTGCAGCTAGAAACATCTATATGTTTCTACCCCATCTTTAGGGCATGAAGCCAGCTTGCAGCCCAATGTGCTCTATGGACAAGGTAGAACAGGCGGTAAGGAATTCAATCTTTTGATATAGAACAATATATAATTCTTATTGCACTTCCCAAAACTAAAGTAATAACATTTCAAAAAGTCAATAAGATAATGTTCTTTTTAAAAATAAATGAGTGTGAAGGATACATTCTGTTTGTAGACTGTTTAAAGGTGCATAGGTTTGTCTGGACTTTTAGTTTATTACATTCTGGTCTCTCAAGTCATATTGGCAAATGGCTCTGTATGTGTTTTATGTCTAATTGACTTATATTGGGACAGAAGCATGGTAATTATGATTTAAGGAAATGTGGTGAATACACAGGGCTTGCCAAGGATGCAGCACCTAAGATAGGGCGGCGCTGTGGGAACGAGTGGCTGAGTGAAGGAGCGGCTGCGAGTGGGAGCGGGCGGTAAGGTAAGTTTCAGGTCCCCCGAGCGTCCTATTTTCACAGGGAGGTGAGAATAAGCGTTCTCACCTCCCTGTGAATAATACAAACGAATGGCAAATAGTTCTTATTTGGGGTTAGGGGAGTTTACAATCCCTTTAAAGAGATCCTCAGCAAGTCTTCTACTGGCAGGTCCCATAAAGATCTGCCAAGTCTGCAGAAATTCCATCACTCTCCAATTACTGGAGCATTGACGTGAGAAGGAGGAAAAGCCCATGATTTCTGCAGACTTAGAAGCTCGGATTCTTCATAGAATTTGCAAATAGAAGCCTCACCAAGGGATCTGTCAAAGGAATACAAAGGGCTTTCCTTGGGAGCTCTTTGTGTTATTCATAGTTACCCTTTTAATAAGGCACCTGGTAGGAAATCACAATTTTTAAATGTGCAGGAACTGTTATATGCGCATTCTGCTTTAAAGGACAGAATAAAAAATGCTGTGATGTGATATTAAACAATCAAGAGGGCTGTTTCTGGACATTTTGGTGCCCTAAGCAAATCTGTCCTTCAGGTGAAGCATGCAGGTAGACATGGGCCAACTAACTTAAAGTATCATTGAGTAGAGTAATGCTAGAATATTAAACGTGATGGTTGTTAGCATACCATAGAGACCTGTAGTATAGTGAAATTGGTACTATTACACAGTATAGACCTAAGCAATGATTTGTAGCTTCGGACTAGATCAAATGTTATTCGGCAAATTCTGGGCTGAAATACATGGCCGCAAATCATGACATAGTATTACATTGTGTTTTTTTTTTGTTTTTAAAAAGCCTTGGGGGGCCTTTATTGGGTAATAGTCAAATAACGCTTGCATAGAAATTTCACATAAAAATTTTGAATGGTTGCATACTTTTGGTTGCTTATTATATCTCAATGTTTACAGTAATATAAAACTTAGAAATACAGTATAGTGGGAGTTTATATATCACTAAACCATTTTTTGTTTATTTTTTCCTCTTCTGGGGACTTTCTTCACAGTTGGGGGTGTGCTTTTCTTTGTCAAGGTGTTCTACACATTAGGTCCACACTTTACATATTTTAGGGGGCAACCCCTGTGGGCATACATTAGTTTTTTTGTATGGCAATATTATATCCATTTTCTTGTTTCCATTGTTGAATGGTAGGGAAAGGCTTGCATCCATATCTTAGCGATTTGTTCCTTGGCAATAAATGTCTCCCTTTATAAAGATTTGGAAAATGTATCGGTTGGTAGTGAGTCTACAGAATTTAGTAAACATACTTTGGGGTCCATGCCCACAGGGGATCCCATCTCATCGTGTAGTAACTGTATAACCTGTTGCCAGTAAGATTGCATTTGGGGACATGTCCACAGCATGTGGTAAAAGGTACCAGGGAGGTGCTGGCATTTGGGCAATTCGGGCTACGACTTGTTATATTTAGAGATCTGTTGGGGAGTTAAGTAAGCTCTGTTTATATATATATTTGTGTTAAAATGTCAGATGCCTTGGATGAGACAGTCTTACAACTATCTAGTATCTCATCCATTCCTCTGCGTCCATTGGTCCAACATCCTGCTCCCATGTTGTTCTCTTAATTTGTGATTATTGTTGTGTGGATGGAGTTTGGAGGGCTTGATACATTATTGAAATTGTTTGGTTGAGGTCTTTTGACTTAGGGTTTTGGCAGCAGGTTCGTGACTAGTTCTGGTATTTGAGTCTGAATTGGGTCTGGAGAGCGTGTCTATCGGAGATACCGAAAAAACATATGGTTCGGGAAATGAAATTCTTCTTTAAGTTTATCAAATTTTTCAGGTTGTTTTCATGTACAATATGTGATAATTGTTAGATTGCATAATTGAACCATTGGGTGGATTGAGGTATGGTAAATTTGGGAGTTTTATTTTACATAGTGGGGTTTGTTTGTGGAGAGTAGGGATTTTCAGTTTTTTGAGAGCTAGGTCCCATATTTTCAAGGCCTAATTTAGGAGGTGTATGTTTTTGTAGGGTTAGGCCTGTCCCTTTCTGACCTTTGGCTATTAGGTAAAGGGGGTCTGGGTTGGGTATATGGTTGTTGTGGTATTCCCATCATCTCTAGAGTTCTGGCTGGTCTGTGTTATACCAATGGAATATGTGGGATAACTGGGAAGCATGTAGTAGAGGTTATAGTCTGGTATGGTAACCCTCCCAGGTGTGTGGGCCTATTGAGTGTTTCCCAGCTCACTTTCTTGGAGCCCATACAAATGATTTTAGTAATGACCCAAGTATTTTAAAGTATTTCAGCGGAATGTATATTGGGGGCGTGCCAAGGATGTAAGTGTTTTTGGCAAGAGGATCATTTTTATTAAGTTTGCTCTACCCGTGATTCCTATGGGTGAGTCTGCACCATATTGGATTTTGTTATGGCTAAAAGTGGTTCTATGTTTAATTATATATGTCTGAAGGTTTTGGGAAATTTGTAGGCCCAGATATTTTATCGTGTTTGTTCTGGATAGTACTTGTTGTGCGCTTTGTATGGTGGGTGGAAGGCGTCGATTGGGAGGAGGATTTGGGATTTGTCCCAGTTGAGTAAGTCCGGAATATTGATCATATTCGTTATAGTTAGGATTCTGTTCAGTGATGTTCCTGGTCTGGGCAGATACAAAAGCATGTCAGCCAAAGCCGTATATGGTGAGGACTTGCCCTAGTAAAGTCCTTCTACGGAGTCGAATGCTTTGGTGATCCAGGGAAACTATACATGGCTACCTATTGATTCATGTTTTGTTTGGGATAAACCCAGTCTGGTCAGTATGAATAAGTTCTTTTATACAAATTTAATTTAAGTGAGTAGTTTAGCTAGTATTTTCAGGTCTACTTGTAGTAAGGATATAGAACAGTAGATTCGGAGGGAGGGAGGGTCTTTGCCAGGTTGGGTATAAGTATGATAAGGGCTTCTGACATTGATGCAGTAGGGTGCTGTTTCAAATGTTGCGTTGTAAAGGAAAGCAATTTGGGAGCTAATCTATGTAGTGAGTGCAGAATCGATTACAAGACCATCTGTTCCGTGGGTTTTGTTTTTTGGACATTTAGGATATAGTTTGTCTTATTTCTATTTTTGTTATAGGTGCTTCCAGTCTTGGGGGAAGTTGTGTGCAATGGAATTTTCGTAGGAAGTTTTCTATTTCTATCTGTGCTGTGTTGTAGCGTTGTGGTATAGAGGTTAGAGAAGTAGGTAGCAAAAAAACTAGAACTTTTCTGGGTCCACAATATTGGGTGCAGAGTCGTTGAGGAGATGTCGGTTGGGGGTTTGCTCATAGTGAGCTAAGAACGTAGCTTCCACATTTTTCTCCGTACATGTATTTATTTTTTTGTTTCCAAATTTTTATTAAATTATAAAACAAATAAATACATTATAAACATTGACATATAGCATTCTCAACATTCGGGTATTCATTCACAGTTAAATCCGTAGTATAATTTAACATTTTAAACTTTTTTAACAGTTAGATTATATTCCGAGGTCCGGTTGCAGGGCTCGTTTGTTTAAGGTAATGAGTATTGTCTAAATATTTGATTTAGGGATTCTATAAGAGAACAGTTGAGATAATTTTCTTATGTAGAGATTCTTTTCTCTTATTGTTTTGTTTTACAGCTAGTGTCCACACACGGTACCAAATTCTCCTATATGTTATCTCACTTTTATAGTTTTAAAGATTTTGGCCATTTAATGCCCGACTAGGGTCTTTTGTTTTCAGTTTAGATACTCGTGTTGTTGGTACAGGAGGGAGTTTGCTCTATTCGGTTCTATTGGGTTTCCATCTATTATATTGGTTCTCTGGTTTTTTGCGCCAGTCCTAAAGCGTACTCGTATATTTTGAATGATTGGGAGTGTAGTCTTTTGGTTGTTTTTGCTGTAGAGTTGGTCCCTAATTTTGGTTGTAATTTCAATGCTTGTGCTGTTGGGGGAAGGGCCTTCTTGAAAGCTGTATTTGCTATGAGATTTGTTATGGCCGCCTTTTCAGCTGCTGCAGAGGTGTGTTTAATTTGTTAATGGTTTAAGAGCGGATCTACGGGAGTGTATTTTAAATGTTTCCCAGACTACAATGGGGTTGCTGTATTTGTGTTGGTGTGGAGGAATTCCTCCCTCTCTGTCTCAGGTCTTCTTTTGGAAACAGGCTAAGGCAGAATGGGTTAACCTCCAGCATGTGGGTTGTTTGGGTCTCCCCAGTTAAGTGTCATCAAACATGGAGAATGATCAGATAGCACTATTGAGGAGTATCCTATTTCTTCTAGATCAGCAATCAGTTGTGAGTTTACAATAATGAAATCAATTCTAGAAATTGTGTTATAAGTAGCAGAAAAACAGACTATACCAGGGGTGTGTGGGTATTTTACTCTCCATACGTCACATAAATTTAAAGATGTTAGCATCGTCCAAATCGTGTATAGGGGTTGGCCGGTGGTTGCCAAGAGAGCTTGGATGAATTTGGTCTATAGCTACATTTAGCACTGTATTAAAGTCCCCCCAGCCATGTGTGATATCATTAATTCTATTGTGGTTGTAGATCTTTTGCTGTATACGGGGGTGGTACATATATTGCTATAGAACAATGGGTAAATATTTTTGTAAATATAACAAACATGTGCCACATCGGTTAGCCTCAAATCCAGTAGTTTGAATTGGAGCGATTTGCCTATTATTACAGCCACCCCCCTAGAACCTGAATCAGCGAGGTAGACACCCACCCATGGTTTTTAAAGAGCTTTGCTGATATCCGGTTAGATGAGTTCTTTAGTGATTATGATGTCAGCATGTAATTGTTTGAAGGCTCATTAATGCCAGGGCGTTTGGTTTTGTTTTTTAAGCCTCTTACGTTCCATGTTAGGAAAATTAATTTATTTTGGTCATATCTACTGGATTGTGGCTTTACTGGAGTGGAATCCTAGGTTTCTGAACACATGAAGCACATCTGACAACAATAACATATTTGTAATAGTAAAAGACATTGAGAAACATTTCTTGCTAGAGGCGGTTTAGTTATAACCAATTATTTACAAATAAAATATGGAAAGCGGGTTTAACTGTGTTAAGCTTAAAACCCTAAACACTTTTATAATGGTGATGAAAACAACAGTTGTTTCTTTCTATCTATGGGGCGAGATACGCTTACTGAACTTAGGAACTGATAAGACAAGCAATTTAAGCAAATACATTTAGATAGAGCATTTATGGCTCCGCTCACATTATGTGCTACTTGGGGTCCCAAATTTGGGTGTTTGGATTGATATATATTGACCATTCATATTGTGGGACCTTATAACGGTGTTGGGATTGACAATGTGCCATGATATAGGTACTCGAGGATCTGCAGGGGGGTAATGTATGTCCATTTGTTGTGTACAATTCTTTATCTGCAAAATAGAACATAGAGTTTTTGGGGTGGGTAAAGTGTGGCTTTGTTGTTCCTTTGGGGATCATTTTATTTTTTGTGGCTTTAAGTTGTGCCAGTAGCGCAAGTCCAGCGTAGTCATGAGTCTTTCAAGTCTTTGTATGGTTATGGCACTATATCTTTGGGACTGGGGAATTGTTTCTATAGTGTGGGGGGGAAAACACTCTTATATAGGAAGTTGTTCGGGCTGTAGTAAGGCTTTAGCGTTGTGGGTCAAAGTACAGGGTGTACAAAGGGTATCATATCACAGCGCTGAGCATGGGGGGTAGATGGAGTGGTAAAAGATAGGTATTCCAAAGTTTCTAGTAAAGTACACTCCAGCACACCTCCTTTGGCACGGCCTTCAGTTAATAGGTGCAATCCTCCGCCCTCCACTTAAGGGCCACAGCAATGTGGCAAATGCAAAAAAGTTGGAGGAGCACCCTATTTCATTTCCAGTGTTTTATTCAGCAACCACTGTGAATAAAACACTGGAAATGAAATAGTGTGCTCCTCCAAATTTTTGCATTTGCCTAAAAGATAGGTTCCATTACGGCGTGTATTGCCGTATAGGGGGAGGACAGATAAAGAATAAAGTTGTTACAGTACCTTTTTTTGGTTTAATTACCCTTTTGGTGCGATGGTCTGTGTAGCTTTGTTAGTTGATGGTCCGGCATGGTACTTGTGTGGTGTTGGGTCTTTAGGCCTTGAGGCAGAACGTGTGTTCGTTGTTTCTTGCCACTGCATGGCATCTCTTGTGTAGAGAAGAAGTGTGTACAATCTCTGTCCATTACCTTGAGCCTAGCGGGTAGAGCATGGCGTATTATTGTGGGGTTGGTCATGAACCTCAGTGAACTTGGCCTCTGTTTCTCTGAATTTCCATAGAGAAATCCGGGAATGTCGCTATGGTGGTGGTGAAATGGTTTGAAATGGTAAGTTCCCTGTTTCTCTAAATAGACTTTCTCTGTCTTGTAGTTCAGGAATTTCGCAATAAAAGTTGTCGGTAGGGCCCTGGTGATAGGGGTTATGGGATGATGCGAGTTGCACATTCTATAGCGAAAATAAGGAGAGAATGATTCCATGCCATACATTGTAATAAGCAGTTTTTCCAGGAAAAAAATCTGAGCCTTCTACTTTTTCTGGAGGTCAATGAATCTTAATTATCCACCTTTGCCGGTTTTCCAAGTCATCTTGCGCTGTAACAGCCACTGTATTGTGGCCAAGTGTGGTCTGTGGCCTCTCTTAGTGGTGTACATGATCCTCGTTATGGCTGATGCAGGATTCTGTCTCTGACACTCTGTTCGCAGGGCTGATGTCTTGCCCGATTAAGGAGATGTTGATTTTCACATCTTTCAGTTTAGTGGAGTTTAGCTTGGCACATAGCTATGGCTTGGAGTACCTTGTCTGTGTCCTTTGGGTCCGGCTCCACAGCTAGCGGCTCAGTTCATTTGTCATGGCCTGTCAGGGCCTGGTCACCCTGATGCGATATTTTTCCAGCCGCGCTGCACTGCCTTTCCTCCCCGGTAGCCTATCGGCGGGTGGCTGGATGGTTGTGAGCTGCTGCAGTTCTTTGGGCTGGTGAGGACGACTGTGAGATAGTTGTCGCCTGTGTCTTTTGTCCTTGGTGGCTGGTCAGAGCTGGGGGAGTTATTACAGATGGGTTGACAGTCCAGTAAAATTATTTATGCTTTGGGGCTTCTCGGACGGGGAGGCAGAGTTAGTTACGTTGCCGGGGAGAGTCTGTGAGGTGTGTGTTAGACTCTGGTGCTGCGAGAGAGGTATCACCCTACAGGGACTTGCTCCGGATGTCCCTCTTCCCATCTCTTCTCAAAATGGTTGAGCAGGCGGACTTTGGGTCCTGCCCTTAAGGCCTCCGGGAATTTGGCACCAAGATGTTTTGCGGCACCCCCCTGTGGGAATGGGCTGCAGCTAGAGGGTCCAAGCGTTCCTTGTGTGAGTCCCTCGCCCGACTCGCAGCCCCTCAATGTCAGAGTCCTCTCATATTAGTGAACAATGCACCAGAGAGTTCATGTATGGTCCATTAACAAATTTGTATAAAGTGATCATATCCCCACGCAAACGTTGCTTCTTCAATGTAAACAGCCCTAACTTCTCTAATCTGCCTGCATAGTCAAGTCCTCCATTCCCTTACTATTTAGTTGCCCTTCTGAATGCTTCATTTCCAAGATGTCCCTTTTGTATATGGATGTACAAAGATGTTAAACCCCAAATGCATCACCTTCCATATATCCTCATTGAATAAGATGGTAAGAAAACTAACCCTCTCAATGAACTGGCAGTTGGCCATAAGCTTGTACACATGTGCGATCACATGCACCTCTGCATCCGAACCAACATTCGGCCAATTATCACGCTTGGCCTTGTTGATGATCTGTCCTTGCAAACACCCATTTAACCCAACCAATGGCCTATACACGATAGTCGGCCGAAATGTCCATTCAGAATCGTACCTTAAAGTTCTATATTACCCCTGTTCATAAGCATTACCTTTTACAAAAATTTTTATTTTAGGGGGGATTTTAGGGGCAGAGGAAACCACAATATTTAATGGGTAAAACTACAGTGAAGCTTTAGACAACACAAGGCTCAGTGGTTGCACCAATGTCATGTAGCACTACAATGCTATGTATGTTCATCTTGTGCTCCCCCAAACTTAAAGCGTGTGAGATAGAAGCTTAAGGTGGCTTAAGGTAATCTTTGACATTTTTACTGTGCTGTCAGTTACCCCCCTTACTCTGTCGCAGTTGTGTCTTGGCCTTGTGCGTCACTGTAGACTCTTGATGTCCATGTAGAGGATGGGGTGAGGAACTGGTAGTTTTATCCTCACCCAGTGTTTGCAGTCTTACATTTAGTATATTTGATAAATAATTAGTGGGGGAGAAATAAATAGACTGTAGTTCTGCAGTCTTAAATTAAATATTTGTGATCGAGAATAGCTAAAACATTTACATGCCATCTCATACACTGTTACTTTCCGACTTGAATTGACTATGTTGCCTTCAGTAACTTTAAAGCATTAAAATATTGTTTTGCAGTATCTGTTGTTTTTGGAATTCCCACTGTGAAACGTGACAAACAAAGCTAACTTGATGGATACTTTGATTCACTGTTCTTGGAGTGAGTTGTAATAGAAAAGAGAGATTGTGTAGTGATTGTATTCATAGCGAGAGGTAAGTTATGCACTACAACATGTCATTGAGAAGCAAAAGTGCAGAAATTTCACAAAGCTAGGTGTTGGGGATGTACTCTAGATGCAAGAATAGTATTTGGCTGTTTAATCTAAAGACTATAGAGATGTAGAAGTCTGTGATGTGCTGTTGGGTATCTTACCACCGTATTTCTTCATGTTTGTTCATATTCAATCATGCTGAGATCTATCTGCATTGAACAATTTGACTGTTAATTTTAACCAATTACCTCCAAAATTAGTAAAAAAATGTCAGTCAGCGTATTAGTTTTTGGCCAGTCTGTATATTTTAATGCACCCGATGGTCTGTCAGGTGATGTATTTTTGTAGACCCATTCTTTTTGACAGACTACCTATCGATCATATTCATTGGTTGGTACAATGTTTACTAGCTCTAAGTCAGATATGCCATATAAAGGGAGTTAGGATCTGGAGCCCTTCGTGGATTAGGAGAACATCGGGTTGTGGCTCCCTTCTGAAGGACAAATCACTAAATTATGTTATTGGTTTGATACATACAAAAAAGACCATTATCTAGCAAGTGATATAATCTCCAAATCCAGTCAAAATATTGTTCACAGGGTAACAATTATATTCTAAATACATAAATGTGCATGCAGTGTTCTCTCCAGAAATGTATACAGTCGGTGGCATAAAAAGTGCGGGTGGGGCAGGGAGATCCTCTTTTTTTTGGGGGGGGGGGGGGCGAAATAGAAGAATTTTTTTTTGCCCAACTTTAGTTGTAAAGCACAGCTGTCCACTAACCTAATGTTTGTTTACGGTGAAAACATGTAGTAATATATCATCAGGAGCCAAGGGGGCCCATCTTCTTATTTTTCCTATGACAGAAATAGCCTCCTCCAGAAAACCACTGCGGATGAAATCATGAAACGGATAGGGGCCCCATCTAGTCCCCCAACCCCTCAACGGACGACGAGCCAGACAGCGGCGGCGGGCGAGGCGACGAGCGCCCCAAGAGGGAGAGAGAGGAAGGGCGTGCGGGGACGGGAGGCGCACCTCGGCGCGCAGAGCGGCGGCAGGAGAGAGTACGAGCAGAGGTTACCGCTCCGGCAGGGCTCCCCCGTTCCTCCCTCCGTCCGCTCGGCTTTGCTCCTCGACGTCTCTTCCCCCCGCCGCTTCCCTCCTCTCCTCTCTTGCGGGCCGCCTCAGCTTCCCCCTCCCCCCGTGGCGGTGCCGGGGCTCTCACCCGATAGCCCCCCCAGGACACGCGGTCCTCCGTCTCCCCTCTCATTGGAGCCGTCTCCTCTGTCTCCTGTGCGCGAGGATTCCCGCCCCCCCCAACCGCCTATAATTATATTCTCAAAAAAGTCCCCAATCAAGGACTTACCTACCTACTCTCCTCCGCGTTCTGAGCAGCGTTTTCCCAGCCAATCACAGACGCGGCTGCCGGTCCCGCCCACCTGCTTGCAGTTCCGTGCAAGAGAGGGCCTGGGCAGTGCAGCAAAGAAGAGAGTAAGGTAGTAATGAATCGGGGGCTTTCTTGAGAATATAATTATAGCGGTTGGGCTGGGAGAAAATGGACTATAATAACAAAAGTTTGCCATAAAGGGTTGGACATGCCCTTCTTAATGCCATTTACTGTTTGCATTTTATAGTTTATTGGTGGTTTTAGATGGTATATATTTAGATTCTGGGGGTAACTGTAATGTAATGTAAAAGTGGGTTTAGTTATCATTTAAAATGAAAAGGGATGGAAATAACTTTCTGACTCCAAATGGCACTCAGAAAGGATCCCGGATCGATACACCTATAGAATAAGTATCGATACCAGTAATTCACATAGTTTTAGAAACATATCTAGCCCACTTTTAAAACTATTCAATGAACGGTTCCATTACAACATTCTGGGGGAAATAGTTTCATAACTTTAATGTTCTCAATGTAAAGAAAGCTTCTAACCTGAAGATAAAATTGTTTTCTCTGATTTAAAGGCTGTCCACGGAGTACTCTAAAATGACCCATTGACTGAAACAATGCCACCAGAGAGGGCCCTTTAATGGGTCCAACATTTCTCTGTCCTCCCTTTTACTATTGATATACTTTAATGTACTTTAGGCAATTGACAGGCAGTATTTTTGCAATTACTTCATTATTTTATTTAATAGTTTTGAAGATATTTAAATTTTATGTGTGATTGGTAGCAGCATAACAGATCCCCTGTAAGTTCCTTCCGTGTGGGAGGCATTAAAAAAGCTAAAAATTTCCAAACCTTACACATTCCCTGCTGTGGGCTGTGCTGTCCTGCCCTCCCCTTCAGTCCTCCTTCAGCACTGTAACTCTATATCTTCGAGTGTCTTCTGTTTCTTCTGGACTTGGCTGCAAAGATGCAGATTCCTATAGCTTACACTGAGAGGGGCAGATTTCCACCAAAAAAAAGAGATGGAGTATGTGGAGCTGATCCCTAGTAAAAGGTTAGTTTATAACTCCCCACACAGCCAGCCACAGCAAAGGGCAGAGGTTAGACAGCTTTAGTTCCCCTGTAGAATAATGACTTATTTCCCCTGTCAAAAAATATAAAAGATTTATGCATCATTTACCCTTCATATAACACTTCAAGTGCAGAGTGGTAAAAGACAACCCACCCTCATAAGAACATCTTTAGAAAGAAGTCTCTTTAAACTATATGATGTATCATAGTCTGTCCTTGAGTTCAGTCCTGTATGCCTGCTATGCTCTGGATGCCTCAGGGAACATGAGCAATTAGAAACCTGTACTGAGCCTGCACTGAGCATGTGCATGCTCGAAGAGGCAGATAGGGGATTAACATTCAATCTGGCTGTGAGTCAACTGTCAAATCCATAACTGACAGTACGAAACTGGAAGAACCATGAGCAGAAACAGGCGGAAACAGAACATTGTTGAAGGATTTATGGTTAGTCTTATATTTTCCGATTTCAAAACTATTACTGTTTCGGGTTTTGGGGGTGATAACTGTATGAGTTTTTATTTAGGGCGGGGACTTGCCCTTTAAGGTTGAGAGTTTACACAAAGCCCATGCTTGATAACGATGGGCGCCATGGAGTGGCAAAAGGAACATGAATGAGGGAACTGGATTTTTCTATCCTTTAAAACCTTTAAAACTCGATCTTAACTAGGCAGATTGGAAATGTTTGCTTCTAAATGCTGATATTTTGGAGAGGGGCCGGCCTTTTGAATTTGGAGAAGCTAAGAATATTCAATCTATGCATGAGATTATTTTTCTTTATACATTCATTGCTTGATTGATAGATTGGCAAGTACCTTTTGATTTATTTTGTGTTAGGTTTTCGCCCATTGCTGCCTGTCTCAGCTTCTGCAAAATTAATTTGTCTGATCGCAGTCTTGTTGAGCGCCGTCTGTTGATAACAGTCTTGGTCCGTCTTTCTGCTTCTTCCATCACTTTGCGATCTTCACCAGCAATGTTCATCTCCGTCTTATCTTTGGTGTTCAGAACTCAAGATCGACAGCGGCACTGGTGGATTCCGCTCTATTCGTACTTCGTGGAGTGCATGTTACCTGATTCTCTATTCCAGTTGTAGCATTGCAGTTCAACGATGATTCTACACCAATCATATTCAAACTTCATGTATTCCATAGGTCCTCTCTTTCGCCCTGTTGATTTCTATTGGTTCTTTTTACTTTATATTGTCTTCTGGCCATTTTATCCTTGCCTTTTATTATAGCGTTTAGCTGCTACTCGCTTGTGGTGGTCATTTGCTTAGTTGTTACCGTTATTACCTCTCCTTATCATCATGACCATGATCCTTTGCTGCGGTTCTGGCTCCTGCCTAATTATTAATAAGTCTCTCTTATTCTTTTGTACCTCACCTGGTGATTGAGTCTGTGCATAACCTTTGGCTCTGTTTATGACTCTTCTCTTTGTATAAACTGTCTGTACCTCGTTATTCTCGGGTCTTAAACATTATCCGCACACAGCTGTCTAAATCCCTTGCTGTTGTTTCGCTTCAGAACTCTCTAGGATTCTGGCCTTGTGCTCTAATCCTGGGGGCAACGTGTGCAAGTTTCCCAGCAAACGGGCTGGACTGAGGTGACGTTGAATAACCTTTGGTGATAAAATTGTGACACTGAATTTTTGCCAGATTAATGACCATGTGGTTGCAAGATTAAGGGTGCCCAATAAACATTGACAATATAGATATATTGCCAAATGCGCATGGGGCAAAAAAGATTGTTCTTCATAATATGAACTAATATGGGCGAAGTTTGTTCCTTTTGCTATCTATACCATCTTTCTTACTGTGTTGCCACTCAGTAACTTAGACTTGATTTGAAGGTTTTTCGGGAGATGACTGTACGGCCAGATAAGCAGTTTCCCCAACACATTGTTTTAGGTGATACATTGTTTCCCTTTCCCTGTAGGTGATTACAAGTTTCCTTTCAAGTGGAACTCAGTGTCTTCCGTCTAAGTTGGTGCTGTGCACAAACCTAAGTAGTCCCTGTAAGGTAAGCACAGTTAAAAAAGAGGTGAATAACCTTTAAGAGGAGTATAGGTAATATGGTATGTCGTGCGCGCAATTTGATTTTGAGACAGCTTATACGAAATAAGTCAACATTTCTTTGCTGTGCTGATTGAACAGCAGAGAAAGTAGTTTCAGGGACAGTATGCGAGCAAAAAAACTACTTTACTCTACAACTAACATATCACATATGGCTCAGAGCCAATGTTCTAGGATGATGGTTTAAGAAGTGCAACCTCTGCCAGGAGTCTTTTAAATTGTACAGTACCAAAGCAATCACATGATATTGAGATATGATGTCCTGGAAACCCATGTATATTGTAATCCATTTACATTGCAGTATATTAGTTGTAATTGCAGTGTTTGCCAAGTGATCATGTTTATTGAGTAAATAATGGTTTTTGTTGTTGTGATGTTTTCTACTAAGCACAGAAAATTCATTTTTGCCTTTGCAATTGGCACCATGACCATTTCTGTTTATACCTTCCAAAAAAGCACCAGACACATGTGAAACAAGGTTTGTGCCGATTTCATTGAGAAAAAGATAGCCAAAAAAGCAAGTAGTATAGCAAAGTATAGACAATATATCACCCTGCATAGGCAATGATTAGAAATGTATCATTTAAATGCATTTTTTGGCCCAGCAAGCCTTAAAGCTATACACACCGGATAATGAGGGGCAACACACAAAGAATTTTCAGCCAACTAGCATTATAGTAGGAAAACTGCAAGAAGTATGGGAAACATTATATATTCTATGTTCCAATGGACAAAAGTAAATTTAAATGGGTAAAATAGGGGTGATTTTTAATAAAATGTCAAAAAAAAGAAGGGTTGAAACATTTTTGTCATCTTATTTGTAGAAAAAGGTTATGTGAAAGTGTTAAGTGTTCAAAAAAAGCTATAAATCTCCATAGTGTTACAATGGTATCAGGACATGTTTAACTCAATTTTTTTCATCCATGAGGTACCCCTAAACTAAAACCAAAACTAAATTGTTATGACCAGCTTACAGGTTAAAACACTACAAAAACAAAACTAAAACACCCTCATGTTAGAGAGATATTTTTAAAAATAACAGGGTTCAATAAAAGTCTTATCGTTAAAAATTGCTGCTAATTCTTGCCCCAACAAATTCAGATGTGAGCTTTCAGTGGTAACTAAGATCTGATTTGTTGGCGGCAATATTAGACTCTTTTTAACAATAAGAACTTTATTGAATCTCCCGTCTCTACCCAGGTTTTTATGAGTGGAATATGTTTTGATCATTTATTTGAAAAAAATCGGAGCTGAATTTACAGGTTACCTTGTGGAAAGCACCAAAAACATGTATGTATTGTAATTGTTGATAATTATGAAAGGACTAATTGCCCCTGAATAAAACAGTACCCCACTGCATTGTGTGCACAAAGATGGAGCCAGCAAACAGCCCAACGAGAATCAATGCTTAGGGTGATTATGGACAAAAATCAAAATGTCATGCATTCATGTAAGGTAATACCTGAATATAAACACCACTGGTCTGCCTGTAATATGCCTCAAACCATTGTGAATTACATACTGTACATTTAAACAATTTGGAAACTGATACTGAATTTTTCTGGTTTTGCCATAGTTCATTGTAGCAGGATAGACCTTGAGTGAAAAATCATGTAGTTTACTCTGCCCATCTCTACGATTGCGAGAGCTACTCTCATCGGGTCACCCCTAGGTTTAAAGGCATCTGACAAAAGTTTCGGTTGCAGTTAGTTTAAGTTTTTGCACAGGCCATTCACATTGTTTGCGCGTCGTTAGGTTACATTATAATATGCCCAAAGAGATTTATTAGCATACAAAAGTTAACTTTATTACATAAATTAGGGCTCCCCTCTTTCTATTCCTTTGAGTACGTAACGTGAAACATTTCATTTAGAATCAAACTTGTTTGGAGGGACACAGTTCCCTTTAAAGGATACATTTTATACACAAATTCAACGCAGATGCCACCAGTTAGTAAGTCACCAAGCTAAAACAAAAGCCGGATATTATGCTTGCCAAAAAGACATCCAGCCTCTTTAAAAAAAGTACAGGCTGAATAACTATCATTGAATTTTAGCACAAAAAGGCCAAAGAGTGTGGTTGAACTGAAATCATATTCTTTAGCCGTGGGTTAATTGCAAAGAACATGTGCAGTTCTCATTGCTTTGCATGACAATGGTCTTTATGCAACAAAACATTTTCCAGTATCTTTGTGGCTAAAGTGGCCAAGCAACCGGTTATGTTAAATTCAGAGAGAAAAGGGAGAGTTGATGTCAGAACTCCAACAACATGAGAAATTTTAACAACATTAAGTAAAACCAAGATAGCACACTAAATGATCTCCAAACTGCTATTTCACTTTTTTATTTAAAAATTCATTTTTATAAAAGTTTTCAAAAGAGTAATAATACAGTTACAATCAATAGCATTATAATTAATATATTTCACTTTTATACAGGCAATGTATTACGGAGGTAGCATGAGTTTGCAAAGGCTGTACTGTTTTACATACCTGATGTAGAACGTTGGTTACAGTACATACAAAATCTGAATTTAGTCAGACTATCAAAATCGTAATAAAGTACGGTTCTTCTATTAGGAATTATGTGTGCTCTGATATTTTTATTTAGTAATGATTTTGATATTTCTACAGTAATTGATTGTTGTGTTTTGTTGCGTAATGCTTTAGATCTTGCTTTCTTTCTTTGCCAAAGGCTCGTGACTCTCCAGCTGAGGAAGTCTTCTGCCATATTAGGAAGTCCGCTGCAAAACAAGGTAATCTCTTGTGGGTTGGTGTTTAAAAATCTCACGCTTGCGATTCCCCAGCATGAAAAGCTTAAAAAAGATGAGCATGTAGGGAAAGCCCAACCAAAAAAAGTTTATAATAGTATCAGAAAGACTTTGATCCTTTTATGGTTCTGTGGTTTTACCTGCTCTTTGTATATTAATCTAATCTGTACACCATATTAGGAAAGTGATAAAATTGTAAATCTCTGTAAACCTCAAACTGACCAAAAAGAACATAGCCACAAATTCACCCTGCAATATTTGTAATGTAATTTTAAATACTTTGAGTAGTCATTTAGGTAGTAGCAACAGTGTATTGGTTGGCTCAATTTATAGCTGACAGTTAATCCTATAGCAGTTAATAGAAGTTAGTAAAATGGATAGTGGCTCGTGTGAAATTCAAATTCTAAAAACCCAAACACCAAATATATTATTAATAAATGACATTCGTGTGAATAGAAACAGACTTTGCAACAAACACAAAAGCACCTCTAATAGCACTGTCTCACGGTCCAAACTCCTAGAACTATGGGGTATGGAAATATGCAGGTAAAATTGTTCATCTGCACATGGAGTCGAAAATAGTTTTAGGCTAGGAAACGTTAGTTATGGAGCATCAGCAGTAATTTGGTGAGACTTATCCTAGCCAGCTACCTGAAACTGCACTCTGACTTTCAATTACTGTAATTCTTCAGGAGAAGTTTTCACATAGGATGTGAACAGTACGTGTACTTTGCATGCAACGCTTGAATGCAGCAGTTTGCTGCGTTATTGCGTAGCCAGTGTGATTAAAATCAATGGAAACCGCTTTGATCGATTTTAATGCAGGATATTGCTTAAACATAACAGTGCAAGTTTACCGCCAGCCTTACAAGAATTGTAATGTGAAGGGAGCTGAAACAGTTGGTAAACATACCCCAAAACTTTTATCTAGAGATAGGAGCACTTGCGCTCAAACATTCCATAAATGGGGTTGATTTAAGCAGTGATTATTTAAAACAATTCAGCCTTAAAAATCGACACCAAGTTTAGAGAGTTTCAGTACACCAATTGAGATATCCAACAGTCAATTGAAAAAGTGGAGATGGGTCAAGTGGATAATTAATCGTCGAACATACTTCCAGTCTACATTCAGCTAAATATTCTGCTGAAGATTGCTTGTGAAGCACGATGGTGAATTTAAACAAAAAAATGATCCAGAAAAACCCCTTATGCCTGATAAAGAATTGTGCCTCATGTTAATATGGGAAGATAGGAGCAGTGCTTTGATTATTTATTTTGTTTTTAAAAAAAAAAGTTGGGGAGGGTGTATTTTCACATTGTTTAAAACAATGCTAGTCTCAGGATCACGTACATAAACATATATTGTATATTTTTATCGATTTTTAATCGTAATCAAGACTTAAATACATTAATCCAACAAATATACCGATCATAAATCTATCTATATATCAAAAATGCACTCAAATACCTCCAAGGAGTTTTAAATAAGCAACTATAATGCTAACAATTAAATTAAAATACTTTTTAAAAATTGAAGAACCGGGGCAGGGAGGTAAGAAGTGAAGGCGATGAGGCGACTCACAATATCTGTTTGGGGCAGGAGCTACAGCATGTCGGGTTGCAGTTTGGACCGGTTATGCCTGGACTAGTGCAGGACACAGAACGTGGCTTATGCCCACACATGGATCCAACGAAATCAGTCAGTGCCCGTATGATATGCAACACGTCGCTCTTTATTCAGTCCATCCAAAGCACAACACGTAGATGGGCATGCCGCCTATGCGAACATCGTAGAAAGGATGCCTTATCGCGTTTCAAGCTTACTCATAGGTATACGGGCTGGCTAAACCTGGACCACCCGGTGTATGAATGAGTCTTATCGGGTCTGAAGTGCTTTGAAGTTTTAACGAAACACGATATTGACTGTGGCAAAGCGTTGGGCAGAGGACCACGACTTGGTGTACGTAAGCTTACGTAATAGAAAAGTGGTAACATTTATATTTCTCCAGTTTTACCTTACCAGTGATCTGTTTTATGGTCGATGGGCATTTGTGTGTTCCTTTAGCATAACAGTCCGGGACTAGTCGGTATTTAAGCGAGGCTGAATGAGCAGGAGGAAGACCGGCAGGAACAGTTTCGTTGGGCTGGTGCTCCTCAAGAAACAAGATGGGGAAGTAAGACTTACCAGTCCTCTATCCCGCCCCCATGTATTTTCATTATAGAGATTTCAATGGAGAGAAGGGCCTGTAAGAGGGAGGTAAGTAAAACGATTGGGAAGTTTGCAATAAACATATTGGGTTGGGGCTGGGGACGAAGCGGCAGCAACATGAAATAAAAGGGGCTTTTTGAAGTGAGGGGAGGCGTCAAAACGGGTGGGGAGGGAGAGCCGTCTGCAGTGAGCTGCCAAACTCTCTCGGCGGAGAGGACAGGAGGCCGAGTCTATATGACTCTCTATCCCTGTGGGCAGTTTGGGACTTGGGGGGGATTACAAGAGACCCATATAGCGGGGGAAGGGAGGAGGGTAGATTATCCATCCCGTGGGCGTATGGGGGGAGTCTAGTTTGGGGGTGTGGACATCCCTTAAAGATAATGCGGCGGTGGGGGTGGGCAGTTATTGCTGCTAAGGGTGGCCCAACCAGTTATTAGGTTCAGGGGGCAATTTCTTTTTCACACAGGGCCATGTAGATTTGGAGTTTTTTTTCTCACTAAATAATAAAAACCATCATTTAAAACTGCATTTTGTGTTCAATTATGTTATCTTTGACTAATAGTTAACGGGTTTTGATGAGCAGAAACATTTATGTGTGACAAACATGCAAAAGAAGAAATAAGGAAGGGGGCAAATAGTTTTTCACATCACTGTAAAACATCATAGGCCCAAATTCATTAAACGCAATTTCATCCTGTATATACCGAGTATTATTTAATAATAAAATATAAGCTCATAAGGAACCCACATACATCATATAAAGCTAGAGTACAATGATCTAAATCAATTAAAATCCATAAAAATTATAGTGAATTATGATCTCGAAAAAAAAACCCTATTTTTAGTAATAGAAATAGCGTCCATACGCAAGTAGATACATAATCCAAAATAAAGTGTAGTGGATAAATATAGTGTACACGCCACTTACCCTATTCAGGAGTGTGGTCGGCACCTACCCACCCTCCACAAAGAGGGGAGCTACCCAGAAGCCACTGTAGCCATAGACATATACATGTTAATTGTAATCTGTTGCTCAGAGGTGTCCATGGTCTCACTCTGCTTTTAGCCAAGCTTAGTATTTATTTTTAAATAAACACAGTAGAAAAGCATTTTAAATGTATACTGCTGACTTGTTATAGCAAATCTAATTCTGTTGGTTTACAATCCCCTCTGGGGATTTGAACATGTGATTGTTTCTAAAACATGTGCTTTACCATTTGAGCCACCACTGCAGATACAAATAACTTTGTACATTTTTATATAAAAATAAAATTAGCTAAATATTTTGTATTGCCCTAGGAGAGCTGTATGTAAGTCACACTGGATGGTAAATACACTGCAGGGTAACTAGCAGCTTTTAAAGTCTTAACTGGACCTTCCATATTGGTGTGTAGACATCTGTATTGAAAATACTCTGTGCATAGAGACAGTGAATACTGGGGTCAGGGGGTGTGGCTCTTTGACTACATAGGCTGTGAAGGAAGTGACACGAAACGGGAAACCCTTTTGGGGTTGTGATCTATGATGTGTGTTGATTCATGTTTTTTAACTATGTACCAGTAATTATTCAAGTTTTATCTGCCTATGTGAGTAACACATCTTTTTCCATATACTCACTACAAGAGCTTGCGGGTTGTACTGGAAATAACATGGAAGACTTCTTAGTTACAGAATCTATTACTTACATGTACTACATGTACCTCATATGTATCTTACTAGAGAAGAATCTTACAATGGTAGAAAAGCCTTCTACCATTGTAATTTTTTTTTAAAGGATTTTTTAAAAAATCGGTTTAGTTTTCCTTTAATAATAATATTCCATATTTTTTATGTTAGCATTTGTTTATTGTAATTTATGTTACTTTACTGGAATATGGATGGTTATAAAGGGGCATATTCAGAAACTAACTTGCGGTAGGAACAGATTTCTTGGATAATTGGCATGGATAATACCAATATACTCGAGTAAAACCGAGTTTTTCAGGCTGAAAGATCAGCCTGAAAACTCGGACTCGGTTTATACTCGAGTCACTCACCATTGAAGATCAGCGTCCTCTCCATTCCGGCAGCCGCACGACCAGTCCATGTACTGGAGCGCGGCCGACGTCACTGCCCGGCACCAAGCCCGGCGCCAATTAGTACGTCAGCCGGCACGCCAGTACATGACTGATGTGCGGCTGCGGAATGGAGAGGACGCTGCTGCCGGAATGGAGAGGACCTTACCAGCACACAGTCCCCGGAAGCCCTTGGATGGAGGAGAGCCCACAGATCCTGGATGAAGAGAGCCCACAGGTACAAAAGTAACTGGGTTTGAGGGTGAGGGTGGCATTCAAGATGTTTTGGAAACTACAACTCCCCAGCATGCTTTATTAGCTGGGAGTTGTATTCCAAACATCTGAATGCCAAGTGAGGGTGGCATTCAGATGTTTGGAAACTACAACTCCCAGCTAATAAGCATGCTGGGAGTTGTAGTTTCCAAACATCTTGAATGCCCCCCTCACTTGGCATTCAAGATGTTTGGAAACTACAACTCCAGCTAATAAAGCATGCTGGGAGTTGTAGTTTCCAAAACATCTTGAATGCCAAGTGAGGGTGGCATTCAAGATGTTTGGAAACTACTACTCCCAGCATGCTTTATTAGCTGGGAGTTGTAGTTTCCAAACATCTTGAATGCCAAGTTTCTACCCTCGGTTTATACTCGAGTCAACAACTTTTATTAGATTTTTTAGGTGAAATTGGGTACCTCGGTTTATACGCGGTCGGTTTATACTCGAGTATATACGGTACAAATTATAACAGTTGTAGATATTATTTAATAAATATGTAGGTTCTGCATATTTATTCTGGGACTGGATATTCTAATAGTTTAACCACTAGATGAATAGATTATCAATGCGATTAAAAATATACATATTCTCCCATTAATTACAAAGGTATTTTCATTTTTAATGGCAATTTAATGTTTTACAGGAAATGGAGGGGAAGCTTATGATAAACAATTTCTAGACCTTCAGCAAAGGCTGTTTATTGCAGAACAAGAAAATCAAAAGAGGTCCCGAGATTTGAGCACTGTTCTTGATGAAATAAAGAGAGCTGTGGAAGAAAAAAGGAATGCTTTTGAGAATAACACAGGTATGGTTTTATCTTGTTAGTTGTAAGTTGGCAGCAGTACACTGCATCACACTGATCTTCCACTCTGTTTTATTACATTTTATTCTGTCTCCTGAGCCAATATTTATTTTTTCTGAGGTGGATATGATGCTACTCCCTATGGTACTGCTACTTCTGTAGTTGCTAGGTAATTCTGTGGGAAGAATATTTTTTTCCTAGATACAGATTAGTAGACTATGCTAAGCTCTTTGTTATAAGAAATTGTGATTTTTAGTGAGATTTTAAAGTTGCAGTGCCTGATTTCACAACACACAGTACCAATTGAGCTGTAAGATTTACAGCAATTTGTAGATACATTGTAAATAATTGGGTTGGGTAAGCTCTAGATAAACTAATGTATTTAGGGAAATGATTCCTTAAGAATGGTGAAGCTGAGACGGCACGGGTGTCTTTTACGTAACCCACACATCCGGGACTAATATGGAGTTAAAGTGATGATAATCAGTAGCGATCTCTGGGAGCGACCTGCGATGCGTGATGTGTATGCATGGCTGTTTCGGACAACAATCACTCTGTGTGTGGACGCTTTGTCGAGTCAAGTCTTGCACAATTATGTATGTACCATTTTGGCTGAAAAAAGTGCACATACATGGTACAATTGTTGAGGAAAAACATCTGTACATACACACTGTGCATCGCGGAAACCTTGAAGGAAGAGAAGCGCAAGTATTACATCTGGCTGGGGGTTTGCTTTTAAAAAAAGAAAAAAATGTTTAAGTATATAAGTGCTCTTTTAGGATTCAAGGTCTTTATAAGGATCATAGATGTTGTTACTTTTAATATACATCAATCTTTTTTTAAGTTATGTTCTTAAGGACATTTATCACTCGATAATCTGTTTCATTTTAGTTGATGAGATACGATGGAAAGTCTTGAACATGACCAGCAAAGTTCCTCTGCAGCTTAGAAACATCTATATGTTTCTACCCCATCTTTTAGGGCATGAAGCCAGCTTGCAGCCCAATGTGCTCTATGGACAAGGTAGAACAGGCGGTAAGGAATTCAATTACTTTGATATAGAACAATATTAATTTCTTATTGCACTTCCCAAACTAAAGTAATAACATTTCAAAAAGTCAATAAGATAATGTTCTTTTTAAAAATAAATGAGTGTGAAGGATACATTCTGTTGTAGACTGTTTAAAGGTGCATAGGTTTGTCTGGACTTTTAGTTTATTACATTCTGGTCTCTCAAGTCATATTTGGCAAATGGCTCTGGTATGTGTTTTTATGTCTAAATTGACTTTATATTGGGACAGAAGCATGGTAAATGATATTTTAAAGGAAATGTGGTGAATACACAGGGCTTGCCAAGGATGCATGCACCTAAGATAGGGCGCGCTGTTGGGACAGAGTGGCTGTCAGTGAAGGAGCGGCTGCGAGTGGAGCGGCGGTAAGGTAAGTTTCAGGTCCCCCCGAGCGTCCTATTATTCACAGGGAGGTGAGAATAAGCGTTCTCACCTCCCTGTGAATAATACAAACGAATGGCAAATAGTTCTTATTTGGGGTTTAGGGGAGTTTACAATCCCTTTAAAAGATACCTCAGCAAGTCTTCTACTGGCAGGTCCCATAAAGATCTGCCCAAGTCTGCAGAAATTCCATCACTCTCCAATTACTGGAGCATTGACGTAGAAGGAGGAAAAGCCCATGATTTCTGCAGACTTAGAAGCTCTGGATCTTCATAGAATTTGCAAATAGAAGCCTCACCAAGGGATACTGTCAAAGGTAATACAAAGGGCTTTCCTTGGAGAGCTCTTTGTGTTATTCAATAGTTACCCTTTTAATAAGGCACCTGGTAGGAAATCACAATTTTTAAATGTGCAGGAACTGTTTATATGCGCATTCTGCTTTAAAGGACAGAATAAAAAATTGCTGTGATGTGATATTAAACAATCAAGAGGGCTGTTTCTGGACATTTTGGTGCCCTAAGCAAATCTGTCCTTCAGGTGAAGCATGCAGGTAGACATGGGCCAACTAACTTAAAGTATCATTGAGTACTGAGTAATGCTAGAATATTAAACGTGATGGTTGTTAGCATACCATAGACCTGTAAGTATAGTGAAATTGGTACATATTACACAGTATAGACCTAAGCAATGATTTGTAGCTTCGGACTAGATATACAATGTTATTCGGCAAATTCTGGGCTGAAATACATGGCCGCAAATCTATTGACATAGTATTACATTGTTGTTTTTTTTTGTTTTTTTTTAAAAAGCCTTGGGGGGCCTTTATTGAGGTAATAGTCAAATAACGCTTGCATAGAAATTTCACATAAAAATTTTGAATGGTATGCATTACTTTTGGTTGCTTATTATATCTCAATGTTTACAGTAATATAAAACTTAGAAATACAGTATAGTGGGAGTTTATATATCACTAAACCATTTTTTGTTTATTTTTTCCTCTTCTGGGGACTTTCTTCACAGTTGGGGGGTGCTTTTCTTTTGTCAAGGTGTTCTACACATTAGGTCCACACTTTATCATATTTTAGGGGGCAACCCCTGTGGGCATACATTAGTTTTTTGTATGGCAATATTATATCCATTTCTTGTTTCCATTGTTGAATGGTAGGGAAAGGCTTGCATCCATATCTTAGCGATTTGTTCCTTGGCAATAAATGTCTCCCTTTTATAAAGATTTTGGAAAATGTATCGGTTGGTAGTGAGTCTACAGAATTTAGTAAACATACTTTGGGGTCCATGCCCACAGGGGATCCCATCTCATCGTGTAGTAACTGTATAACCTGTTGCCAGTAAGATTGCATTTGGGGACATGTCCACAGCATGTGGTAAAAGGTACCAGGGAGGTGCTGGCATTTGGGCAATTCGGGCTACGACTTGTTTTATATTTAGAGATCTGTTGGGGAGTTAAGTAAGCTCTGTTTATTATATATATTTGTGTTAAAATGTCAGATGCCTTGGATGAGACAGTCTTACAACTATCTAGTATCTCATCCCATTCCTCTGCGTCCATTGGTCCAACATCCTGCTCCCATGTTGTTCTCTTAATTTGTGATTATTGTTGTGTGGATGGAGTTTGGAGGGCTTGATACATTATTGAAATTAGTTTGGTTGAGGTCTTTTGACTTAGGGTTCTTGGCAGCAGGTTCGTGACTAGTTCTGGTATTTGATGTCTGAATTGGGTCTGGAGAGCGTGTCTAATCTGGAGATACCGAAAAAACATATGGTTCGGGAAATGAAATTCTTCTTTAAGTTTATCAAATGTTTTCAGGTTGTTTTCATGTACAATATGTGATAATTGTTAGATTGCATAATTGAACCATTGGGTGGATTGAGGTATGGTAAATTCTGGGAGGTTTTATTTTCACATAGTGGGGTTTGTTTGTGGAGAGTAGGGATTTTCAGTTTTTTGAGAGCTAGGTCCCATATTTTCAAGGCCTAATTTAGGAGTGTATGTTTTTGTAGGGTTAGGCCTGTCCCTTTCTGACCTTTGGCTATTAGGTAAAGGGGGTCTGGGTATATGGTTGTTTGTGGTATTCCCATCATCTCTAGAGTTCTGGCTGGTTCTGTGTTATACCAATGGAATATGTGGGATAACTGGGAAGCTATGTAGTAGAGGTTATAGTCTGGTATGGCTAACCCTCCCAGGTGTGTGGGCCTATTGAGTGTTTCCCAGCTCACTTTCTTTTGGAGCCCCATACAAATGATTTTAGTAATGACTCAAGTATTTTAAAGTATTTCAGCGGAATGTATATTGGGGCGTGCCATAGGATGTATAGTGTTTTTGGCAAGAGGATCATTTTTATTAAGTTTGCTCTACCCGTGATTCCTATGGGTAGTCTGCACCATATTTGGATTTTGTTATGGCTAAAAGTGGTTCTATGTTTAATTTAATATAGTCTGAAGCGTTTTGGGAAATTTGTAGGCCCAGATATTTTATCGTGTTTGTTCTGGATAGTACTTGTTGTGCGCTTTGTATGGTGGGTGGGAAGGCGTCGATTGGGAGGATTTGGGATTTGTCCCAGTTGATTGTAAGTCCGGAATATTGATCATATTCGTTTATAGTTAGGATTCTGTTCAGTGATGTTCCCTGGTCTGGCAGATACAAAAGCATGTCAGCCAAAGCCGTATATGGTGAGGACTTGCCCTAGTAAAGTCCATTCTACGGAGTCGAATGCTTTGGCTGCATCCAGGGAAACTATACATCGGCTACCTATTGATTCATGTTTTGTTTGGGATAAACCCAGTCTGGTCAGTATGAATAAGTTCTTTTATACATAAATTTAATTTAAGTGAGTAGTTTAGCTAGTATTTTCAGGTCTACTTGTAGTAAGGATATAGAACAGTAGATTCGGAGCGGGAGGGGTCTTTGCCAGGTTTGGGTATAAGTATGATAAGGGCTTCTGACATTGATTGCAGTAGGGTGCCTGTTTCAAATGTTGCGTTGTACAGGATAAGCAATTTGGGAGCTAATCTATGTAGTGAGTGCAGAATTCGATTACAAGACCATCTGTTCCTGGTGTTTTGTTTTTGGACATTTAGGATATAGTTTGTCTTATTTCTATTTTTGTTATAGGTGCTTCCAGTCTTGGGGGGAAGTTTGTGCAATGGAATTTTCCGTAGGAAGTTTTCTATTTCTATCTGGCTGTGTTGTAGCGTTGTGGTATAGAGGTTAGAGAAGTAGGTAGCAAAAAAACTAGATACTTTTTCTGGGTCCACAATATTGGGTGCAGAGTCGTTGAGGAGATGTCGGTTGGGGGTTTGCTCATAGTGAGCTAAGAACGCTAGCTTCCCACATTTTTCTCCGTACATGTATATTATTTTTTTGTTTCCAAATTTTTATTAAATTATAAAACAAATAAATACATTTATAAACATTGACATATAGCATTCTCAACATTCGGGTATTCATTCACAGTTAAATCCGTAGTATAATTTAACATTTTTATAACTTTTTTAACAGTATAGATTATTCCCGAGGTCCGGTTGCAGGGCTCGTTTGTTTAAGGTAATGAGTATTGTCTAAATATTTGATTTAGGGATTCTATAAGAGAACAGTTGAGATAATTTTCTTATGTAAGAGATCTCTTTTCTCTTATTGTTTTGTTTTACAGCTAGTGTCCACACACGTGTACCAAATTCTCCTATATGTTATCTCACTTTTATAGTTTTAAAGATTTTGGCCATTTAATGCCCGACTAGGGTCTTTTGTTTTCAGTTTAGATACTCGTGTTGTTGGTACAGGGAGTTTGCTCTATTCGGTTCTATTGGTGTTTCCATCTATTAATATTGGTTCTCTGGTTTTTGCGCCAGTCCTAATAGCGTACTCGTATATTTTGAATGATTGGGAGTGTAGTCTTTTGGTTGTTTTTGCTAGTAGGATTTGGTCCATAATTTTGGTTGTAATTTCAATGCTTGTGCTGTTTCGGGGGAAGGGCCTTCTTGAAAGCTTGTATTTGCTATATTGAGATTTGTTATGGCCGCCTTTTCAGCTGCTGCAGAGGTGTGTTTAATTTTGTTAATGGTTTAAGAGCGGATCCTACGGGAGTGTATTTTAAATGTTTCCCAGACTACAATGGGGTTTGCTGTATTTGTGTTGGTGTGGAGGAATTCCTCCCTCTCTGTCTTCAGGTCTATTTCTTTTGGAAACAGGCTAAGGCAGAATGGGTTTAACCTCCAGCATGTGGGTTGTTTGGGTCGTCCCCAGTTAAGTGTCATCAAACATGGAGAATGATCAGATAGCACTATTGAGGAGTATCCTATTTCTTCTAGATCAGCAATCAGTTGTGAGTTTACAATAATGAAATCAATTCTAGACATTGTGTTATAAGTAGCAGAAAAACATGACTATACCAGGGTGTGTGGGTATTTTACTCTCCATACGTCACATAAATTTAAAGATGTTAGCATTCGTCCAAATCGTGTATAGGGGTTGGCCGGTGGTTGCCAAGAGCTTGGATGAATTTGGTCTATAGCTACATTTAGCACTGTATTAAAGTCCCCCCAGCCATGTGTGATATCATATATTCTATTGCTGGTTGTAGCATTTTTGCTGTATACGGGGGTGGTACATATATTGCTATCAGAACAATGGGTAAATATTTTTGTAAATATAAACACATATGTGCCACATCGGTTTAGCCTCAAATCCAGTAGTTTGAATTGGAGCGATTTGCCTATTATTACAGCCACCCCCCTAGAACCTGAATTCAGCGAGGTAGACCCACCCACCCATGGTTTTTAAAGAGCCCTTTGCTGATATCCGGTTAGATGAGTTTCTGTTAGTATTATGATGTCAGCATGTAATTGTTTTTTGAAGGCTCATTAATGCCAGGCGTTTGGTTTTGTTTTTTAAGCCTCTTACGTTCCATGTTAGGAACTTTATTAATTTATTTTGTGTCATATCTTACTGGATTTGTGGCTTTACTGGAGTGGAATCCTAGGTTTCTGAACACATGAAGCACATCTGACAACAATAACATATTTGTAATAGTAAAAGCACATTGAGAAACATTTCTTGCTAGAGGCGGTTTAGTTATTAACCAATTATTTACAAATAAAATATGGAAAGCGGGTTTAACTTGTGTAAGCTTAAAACCCTAAACAACTTTTATAATGGTGAAAACAACAGTTGTTTCTTTCTATCTATGGGGGCGAGATACGCTTACGTGAACTTAGGAACTGATAAGACAAGCAATTTAAGCAACTATACATTTAGATAGAGCCATTTATGGCTCCGCTCACATTATGTGCTAACTTGGGGTCCCAAATTTGGGTTGTTGGATTGATATATATTGACCCATTCATATTGTGGGACCTTTATCAACGGTGTTTGGGATTGACAATGTGCCATGATATAAGGTACTCGAGGATCTGCAGGGGGGTAATGTATGTCCATTTGTTGTGTACAATTCTTTATCTGCAAAATAGAACATAGAGTTTTTGGGGTGGGTAAAGTGTGGCATTTGTTGTTCCTTTGGGGATCATTTTATTTTTTGTTGGTCCTTTAAGTTGTGCCAGTAGCGCAAGTCCAGCGTAGTCCATGAGTCTTTCATAGTCTTTGTATGGTTATGGCACTATATCTTTGGGACTGGGGAATTGTTTCTTATAGTGTGGGGGGGAAAACATCTTTATATAGGAAGTTTGTTCGGGCTGTAGTAAGGCTTTAGCGTTGTGGGTCAAAGTACAGGGTGTACAAAGGGTATCATATCACAGCGCTGAGCATGGGGGGTAGATGGAGTGGTAAAAGATAGGTATTCCAAAGTTTCCAGTAAAGTACACTCCAGCACACCTCCTTTGGCACGGCCTTCAGTTAATAGGTGCAATCCTCCCAGCCCTCCACCTTAAGGGCCACAGCAATGTGGCAAATGCAAAAAAGTTGGAGGAGCACACTATTTCATTTCCAGTGTTTTATTCAGCAACACTGCTGAATAAAACACTGGAAATAAATAGTGTGCTCCTCCAACTTTTTGCATTTGCCTAAAAGATAGGTATCCATTACGGCGTGTATTGCCGTATAGGGGGAGGACAGATAAAGAATAAAGTTGTTACAGTACCTTTTTTTGGTTTAATTACCCTTTTGGTGCGATGGTCTGTGTAGCTTTGTTAGTTGATGGTCCTGGCATGGTACTTGTGTGGTGTTGGGTCTTTAGGCCTTGAGGCAGAACGTGTGTTCGTTGTTTCTTGCCACTGCATGGCATCTCTTGGTGTAGAGAAGAAGTGTGTACAATCTCTGTCCATTACCTTGAGCCTAGCTGGGTAGAGCATGGCGTATTTTATTTGGCGGTTGGTCATGAACCTCAGTGAACTTGGCCCTCTGTTTCTCTGAATTTCCATAGAGAAATCCGGGAATGTCGCTATGGTGGTGAAATGGTTTGAAATGGTAAGTTCCCTGTTTCTCTAAATAGACTTTCTCTGTCTTTGTAGTTCAGGAATTTCGCAATAAAAGTTGTCGGTAGGGCCCCTGGTGATAGGGGTTATGGGATGATGCGATGTGCACATTCTATAGCGAATATAGGAGAGAATGATTCCATGCCATACATTGTAATAAGCAGTTTTTCCAGGAAAAAAATCTGAGCCTTCTACTTTTTCTGGGAGGTCAATGAATCTTATATTATTCCACCTTTGCCGGTTTTCCAAGTCATCTTTGCGCTGTAACAGCCACTGTATTGTGGCCAAGTGCTGGTCTGTGGCCTCTCTTAGTGGTGTTACATGATCCTCGTTATGGCTGATGCAGGATTCTGTCTCTGACACTCTGTTCCGCAGGGCCTGCATGTCTTGCCCGATTAAGGAGATGTTGATTTTCACCTCTTCTAGTTTTGAGGTGAGTTTAGCTTGGCACATAGCTATGGCTTGGAGTACCTTGTCTGTGTCCTTTGGGTCCGGCTCCACAGCTAGCGGCTTCAGTTCATTTGTCATGGCCTGGTCAGGGCCCTGGTCACCCTGATGCCGATATTTTTCCAGCCGCGCTGCACTGCCTTTCCTCCCGGTAGCCATATCGGCGGGTGGCTGGATGGTTGTGCAGCTGCTGCAGTATCCTTTGGGCTGGTGAGGACTGACTGTGAGAATAGTTGTCGTCCTGTGTCTCTTTGTCCTTGGTGGCTGGTCAGAGCTGGGGGAGTTATTACAGATCGGGTTGACAGTCCAGTAAAATATATTTATGCTTTGGGGCCTTCTCGGACGTGGGAGGCAGAGTCTAGCTTACGTTGCCGGGGAGAGTCTGTGAGGTGTGTGTTAGACTCCTGGTGCTGCGAGAGAGGTATCACCCTACAGGGACTTGCTCAGGATGTCCCTCTTCCCATCTCTTCTCAAAATGGTTGAGCAGCGGACTTTGGGTCCTGCCCTTAAGGCCTCCGGGAATTTGGCACCAAGATGTTTTGCGGCACCCCTGTGGGGAATGGGCTGCAGCTAAGAGGGTCCAAGCGTTCCCTTGTGTGGAGTCCCTCGCCCGACTCGCAGCCCCCTCAATGTCCAGGAGTCCTCTCATATTAGTGAACAATGCACCAGAGAGTTCATTGTATGGTCCATTAACAAATTTGTATAAAGTGATCATATCCCCACGCAAACGTTGCTTCTTCAATGTAAACAGCCCTAACTTCTCTAATCTGCCTGCATAGTCAAGTCCCTCCATTCCCTTTACTATTTTAGTTGCCCTTCTCTGAACTGCTTCCATTTCCAAGATGTCCCTTTTGTATATGGATGTACAAAGATTGTTAAACCCCAAATGCATCACCTTCCATATATCATCATTGAATAAGATGGTAAGAAACTAACCCTCTCAATGAACTGGCAGTTGGCCATAAGCTTTGTACACATGTGCGATCACATGCACCTCCTGCATCCGAACAACATTCCGGCCAATTATCACGCTTGGGCCTTGTTGATGATCTGTCCTTGCAAACACCCATTTAACCCAACCAATGGCCTATACACTGATAGTCGGCCGAAATGTCCATTCAGAATCGTACCTTAAAGTTCCTATATATACCCATGTTCATAAGCATTACCTTTTACAAAAAATTTTTATTTTAGGGGGTGATTTTAGGGGCAGGAAACCACAATATTTAATGGGTAAAACTACAGTGAAGCTTTTTAAGACAACACAATGGCTCAGTGGTTGCACCAATGTCATGTAGCACTACAATGCTATGTATGTTCATCTTGTGCTCCCCCAAACTTAAAGCGTGTGAGATAAGAAGCTTAAGGTGGCTTAAGGTAATCTTTGACATTTTTACTGTGCTGTCAGTTACCCCCCTTACTCTGTCGCAGTTGTGTCTTGGCCTTGTGCGTCACTGTAGACTCTTGATGTCCAATGTAGAGGATGGGGTGAGGAACTGGTAGTTTATATCCTCACCCAGTGTTGCAGTCTTACATTTTTAGTATATTTGATAAATAATTAGTGGGGGAAGAAATAATAGACTGTAGTTCTGCAGTCTTAAATTTAAAATATTTGTGATCGAGAATAGCTAAAACATTTACATGCCATCTCATACATACTGTTACTTTCCGACTTGAATTGACTAATGTTGCCTTCAGTAACTTAAAGCATTAAAATATTGTTTTGCAGTATCTGTTGTTTTTGGAATTCCCACTGTGAAACGTGACAAACAAAGCTACTTGATGGATACTTTGAATTCACTGTTCTTGGAGTTGTCAATAATAGAAAAGAGAGATTGTGTAGTGATTGTATTCATAGCAGAGGTAAGTTATAGCATTACAACATTGTCATTGAGAAGCAAAAGTGCAGTAAATTTCACAAAGCTAGGTGTTGGGGATGTTACTCTAGATGCAAGAATAGTATTTGGCTGTTTAATCTAAAGACTATAGAGATGATTAGAAGTCTGTGATGTGCTGTTGGGATATTACTTACCGTATTTCTTCATGTTTTGTTCATATTCAATCATGCTGAGATATCATCTGCATTGAACAATTTGACTGTTAATTTTTAACCAATTTACCTCCAAAATTAGTAAAAAAATGTCAGTCATGCTATTAGTTTTTGGCCAGTCCTGTATATTTTAATGCACCCGATCGGTCTGTCAGGTGATGTATCTTTTGTAGACCCATTCTTTTTGACAGACTACCTATCGATCTATATTCATTGGTTGGTACATGTTTACTAGCTCTAAAGTCAGATATGCCATATAAAGGGAGTTAGGATCTGGAGACCCTTCGTGGATTAGGAGAACATCGGGTTGTGGCTCCCTTCTGACAGGACAAATCACTAAATTATGTTATTGGTTACTGTATACATACAACTGACCATTATCTAGCAAGTGATATAATCTCCAATATCCAGTCAAAATATGTTTCACAGGGTAACAATTATATTCTAAATACAATAAATGTGCATGCAGTGTTCTCTCCAGAAATGTATACAGTCAGGTGGCATAAAAAGTAGCCGGGTGGGGCAGGGAGATTCCTCTTTTTTTTTGGGGGGGGGGGGTCGAAATAGAAGAATTTTTTTTTGCCCAACTTTAGTTGTAAAGCCACAGCTGTCCACTAACCTAATGTTTGTTTTACGGTGAACATGTAGTAATATTATCACATCAGGAGCCAAGGGGGCCCCATCTTCTTATTTTTCCTATGACAGAAATAGCCTCCTCCCAGAAAACCACTGCGGATGAAATACGGATAGGGGCCCCATCATAGTTTTGCTGGAAGCCCAGTGATTCCTAATTATGCCACTGCTCCAAGCATTCCTTGGCCGCTGTAGTTGAAGAATGCTGGGTGTTGTAGTTTACACTGAAGGTTCATATAGTTTGACGATCCCTACTTTATGCTTTAACACGTCAAAGAAAAACTGTGCCCACACATGTAGGGCATACATTATTCAGAGTGGATTGCCTGTTCATTCTGTAATTCATTTTGTTTGAATTGGTACAATATAGAAGGATCTTTCACGGAGATTCAATAAAAGTTCTTATCGTTAAAAATGGTGCTAATTTCCCCCCATTATTTTGCATTATTTTTAACGATAAGAACTATTATTGAATCTCCCTGTTTTTTGTCTTTTAATTGTAATAATTGTCAACATACAAGTATTGTTTCTCTTTTAGATTAACATCCATTATGTTAATGCAGTTGCTGACAAAATAAAGGAAAAGTAAGTATTATTGCATACAGTTTTTTTAATACTTAATTTGGACATTTTTGACATTGCCCTTTCTGTTTACAAGTTTACAAGTATTGTAGTTTTTGTAATTGCTCATCATATAATTTCTGTCTCTGTGTAAAGTATAAACAGGTGTTGTCAGACATCCCACCCTGCCAAAACTAATTTCATGGAGGGTACCCACACATTTCATGGAGGATACCCACCCCCTAAAGCCCCACCCCAAGATTAACGCATAATCCATGCATACAGACATACATGTATACAGTCAGAAACTCTTGCATACAAACACCTGCATCTCAACAGACACACGCTTGTGAAAACAGTCAGACACACATGCATACAACAAGTCATAGCACAAGCAGAAAAAGGTTGATGGAAGCGCACACTGCTTCTCAGAAGATATTCTGTTTGACACCTGATGAAGGAGACATAGCGTTCTCCGAAACGTTGTGTATTTGTGTGATGCAATAAACAGAATATCTTCTGAGAAACAGTGTGCGCTTCCATCAACCTTTTTCTGCTTGTGCTATAGCTTGGAGTCCTTGAGGTAGAGGACTGAGGGAAACAGCACCTGGAATACATTGGCACATTGCCTGAAGGAGTGCCTAACCCCATACCTTTGTTATACGGACTTGTACAACAAGTCATGTCACTATTAAGTGTTTTTGTCACTTGTTAACCGCTAAAAGACTCTGACATCATTGTGCTCCCTCACTCTAATTCATAACAACACATTTCAGGGAGATTGTATATTATTTCAGGGAGTCAGGAAGCTGCCATTAAATCAGGGGTAGGTGGGATGCCTGTGTTGTTATCTGATCTGAAGCATCATTTACTTGTATTCGTTGTGGAAATGTATTTTATTTTTTTGCTTACAGCTTTCCTGAAGAAATCGAGTCTGGTGTTCTTGAGGTAATCTCCCCTCCTCCAGTCTATTACCCAGATTTTTCAAAAATTAAGGAAACCTTTGGGGACTCCAAGGAGCGAGTAAGGTAAAAAAAAAAAATACAGAACCGAAATTAAAAAAAAAAAAAAAAATGTACAGAAAGTTGTCTGAAATGTGTTATTGTAGACAGCAGTAGAGAATTGTATTAGCCATTGAGGAAAGTAGACATTTTGGATATAAAATAATGCCATTCATTTTAAAGGGGAACTGTGGTCTCCAAACAAGTTTATTTTAAATGAAAGGACAGGTTTCTACCTTTTAAAGGGCATGTCTACCCTTATAATAAATTTTTGCCACATGAAAATATACCTTCCCCCAGCCCCAACCGCCATAAAATAATTTCAAGAAACTCCGCCGATCTTAACTTACCTTCCCTCTCTCTTCCGCCGCACTGCCCGGCCTTCTGCTTGCAAGATACTGCAAGCAGTGGGCAGGACTGGCAGATAATCACGGACGGGGTTGCCAGCTGCTCAGAACGCCGGAGAGAGGGAAGGTAAGTAGAGTTCGGGGGAGTTTCTTAAAAATCTTTTAGAAAGGTTGGGGCTGGGGGAAGGTATACTAATATATGGCCATGGGTTTTTATGGTAGGGGGAGGGATCGCAAAACGGAAGGGAGGGGGGGGGGGGAGGCCTGCTGTGCGCATGCTAAACTTCTACCGGAAGGGAGACAGGAGACAGTCCTATATGGACTCTGCTATCCTCCTGGTGGGCAGTTTTTGGGACTTTGGGGGGGGGATTACAGGAGAACCATTTGGAGCTGGGATGTAAGGTAAGGATTTTATTACACTATAGAGTGGGGCCAGTAGTGGGGTAAATTCTTTCTCTGCTAAAAAGGCTACTTTTACAGTTTTCTGTAAAGGGGGGGGGTGGCATTGGTCTGAGGTGCAAGTGGGGGAGCGGAAATGGGGAGCCTACAAGGGGGAGGGGTTATTGGGGCCTGTGAGTGGGAGGGGCCACAGGAGGCTGAAAGGGAAGGGGCCTGGGTGGATCTACAAGGGGAGGGGCCATGGGGGCCCATTAGGAGGAAGAGACATAGGGAAGAGGGACTGTCACATGGTTTCGGAGCAGGAAGCAGGAAGTTTAGGGGATCTGGTGATGTTGCTCCCATATCACACATATAAATGTAAATATCTTCAAAACTATGTAAAATTAAATAATGGAAGTAAATTGCAAAAATCCTCAGGAAAGCAATTCCTGCCAATTTACCTAAAATTATTTTTGGACCACAGTTACCCTTTAACTAAAATGATTGAAAATGCAAGCTTTTGAAACACTTAGGCTTATTCCTTAGGCATAATACAATCATAATACAAACAATAATACAATTGTAGATGGCAATAGTTGGGGGAAAGGGCATTATCTTTATGTCTATGGACAGTTTTAGTTGGTTGTATTGGCTAAATACACACATTTTTCAGAAGATATTTCAAGGAATTGCTGCTACTTTACCATATGATACCATAGGTACCCTAGGTGATTTTAGGCACCACCATGAAAAACATGTTGGGAATTTTCAGTGATAATTTATGTAATTTTTGCTGCAAATGTTTTTCCTGTGAAGTGGCATTTTTAAATATCTTATTTAATTTAAGGTACAAATTGTGTTAGCAGCCAATCAAATGTTATCAAATATTTTCTAACCTGTAAAAAGGTAACATCTGATTGGTTGCTGTGGTCCAAAAATGACTTTAGGTAAATTGATATGAATTGCTCCCCTGAGAATTTTTGCAATTTATTTCCATTGTTTATTTTGCATAGTTTTGAAGATATTTACATTTTTGTGTGATACATGGCAGCGGCATCACCAGGTCCCTGCTCTGAAACTGCCCGTCAATCTGTCCTGTGTCTCCTCCTCCGCTTTGCAGCCCCCCTGGTCCCTCCCACTCATGGACCTCATGATCCCTCCTGTTGCAGGCCCCCCATGGCCCTTTATCTTACAGCCTCATGTGGCCCCACTCGCGGGTTACTCAGGACCCCCCCTACAGAAAATTCTGTGGAATCAGCCATTTCAGGCAGAGTGAGAACTCTGCCTGAAAAGGCTGTTTTCACACAGTGAAAGAGAAGGGCTGTAGATTCCCTTACCTTCTCTGTCAGGACTTCACACAGCAGAGAGGAGGAGGGACTTCCTGTCTCCCTCACACACTGAGGGAGTCTGAGACTGTGCTTGCCAGCGGCACTGTGCAGGAGAAGCCTCAGGAATGTCACAAGTCAGCCTCCCACCCATTAACTTTCTGGTCAGTCATTTCTGTATATCTTGGGCTGTGGAGCACGTAGAGAGGTGGTTGATGGCTTGTTTTAAAGGTAGAAATCTGGTCTTTCATTTAAACTTGTTTGGAGACAACATCTCCCCTTTTAACAGCACGGGCAAATGTTTGCACTTTGATCAAATAAGCCTGATTGTCTCTTTATAATCAAAAAAGGATGTTGTGCTTTCTTCCTTTTCTTATTATAATTGTTAAACATGAGGTTGGGATCACACTAGTTGATATTTTGGGCCGACCGTCATTTTACGTTGTTTACGTACATTAATAAAGAACGGCCATTTCTGCCGTCTCCTATGGACACGTTCTATAGTGGTGAATGGTCAGCCAGGATCTTTTCATTTGTACCAGCCCTAAAGGTGAATTAAAACTTTTAAATCCATTTAAATTCCTGGTTCCAGGTACAGCTATCCCACGTGGTGCTATTTAATAGATACCTTTTGGTGACACATCTTTGATACAAGTATAAAGCCTCAAAGGAAATGAAATATGTTAAAGGGGAATTAAAGTCTACAGACAACAGTGTTCCAATAGACAGAGCATGTTTAAAACATAGAACAAGCTGTGTCTTCTCCCTGACTTATGGAAGTAACTTGTGGGTACTGTTGGGTCAGCTTCCATAATCCACCTTAGCTGGATGACACCGATTTAAGTGCTGTTTATATGTTACCTGGAGCTATTCTGCCAAAACAATGCTTGAGCTCCTGTGTCTGTTCCGGGACAGCTAAGAAGTAGCTTAGGAAAAGGGCAAATGCTTACTGTGTTGCAAGCTTAGGAAAAGGGCAAATGCTTACTGTGTTGCAAGTAGCAAAATAACATTATTGTGGACACACACACACACTCTTTTGTGTTTAACATTAAAACAAAAAGGCTTGCTTCCTAGAAGCTGACAGCTAGTCATATAACAAACCTCTCCCTGACGCAGACAATGGATTACAGTACAGTTTTTGTGTAAACGTAACAAAATGTTGCTGTCCCTAACAATTATATATTCCTTTGCTCTTTATACAAAAAAAAAAGAAATCTTGCACTGTATTTCTTTGCTAGCACAAGAAATAGTAAAAATTAAAACATGCAACTTCATGAACATTATCATGCTTAAAGCTTTATACCTCTAACCCAACAGAGCTACTATGTGGAATGCTAGTACATGTAGCATCTTTATCTTTTGCTATTAACATAATGGAAACAAAACAGAACAAGTAAGTGGGGATTTGAACCCATGAACTCATGGGCTGCATGTTTCTTTAAAAAAAAAAAAAGGGCTTTTTAGATTGGAGATCCACATCAGCATATACAGGGAGTATAAGTACATTTGGAAGCTTATTTAGAAGCTTTATCTAGGAACAGAATTTAATTAGAAAATGTCCTTAAAATCAGATGAATATTTTATATTGTCCCAGGAAGGCTGTATGCAATTCACGCTGGCTGGTAAATAAAAAAGTAGTTATCAAATTTTTTTTCAGGGACTTCCATATTGGTATGGAGACATCTGTATAGAAACCATGAAAACTCGGGTCAGGAGGCATGGCCAATAAGTGCACATGCTCACATGGCTTTTTGTTATGGGCTGCAGTTGTTATGGCAACAACATGAAAGCCTTCTCGGTTACATAATCTACTTCTTATATGCATGTAAATGCAATTTACTAGAGAATACAATCTTACAATACTCCGTATATACTCAAGTATAAACCGAGGTACCTAGTTTTACCTAAAAAAGGGGAAAAATACTGACTCGAGTATAAACAGAGGGTGTAACCCCTACTAGTATTTGCCACTTAAGATGTTTGGAAACTACAACTCCCAGCATGCTTTATTGCTGGGAGTTGTAGTTTTCAAACATCTTAAGTGGCAAATAGGGGTAAATCCTCCTTTATTTGTGCATACAGTATGCACAAATAAAGAAGGTTTTACTCTTATTTCTAAGTATTGTGTGCCCTGGTGTCCCTGTGCTGAGCATGTGTTTTCAGTGCTGCTTGTTCCCTGTGCAGTGAGTGAACTCATTTAAATCTGTCCAGAAGCTCATTGTTTAAACAACAATTTTTTTTAATAAGGCAGCCCCTAACCTTGCATTATCACTCCTCCAGCCAAAGTTTAACAGCCTTTTGTATAAGCGGCTTGATACAATACTATAAGAAACCTTTAGATCAGGGGTGCCTAATGTTTCTGCACCTGGAGGGTTGCACTAGTGCCACTTTAGCCACTGCCACATTCTACTACCTTGCCCGGCGGCCCCTCGCTCCACATCCTCTGCGCTTCAGGATGATGTCACTACTCGGCGCCGCAAAGTGAGAGGCGCCGGGTAGTGACGTCATCCGGAAGCGCACTGAAGATGCGGATCGCGCAGCCGCCGGACAAGGTAGGAGACTGACTCCAGTATAAACAGAGGTAAGATTTTCAGGTTTTTTTAAAGCCTGAAAACCTCGGTTTATACTCTAGTATATACGGTATAGGTGCTCGGGGGGAAAAAAAATTTTGCTTTTAAATGTCACCATTAATGTTTGTTTTTTTTCTGTGCATGAGGTTTCTCAAATATCTTTGTTTTTGTCCTCAACAGAAAGGTTGTGAATTTTGATCAATGTTTCATTATTAAGAATTCTGTTCTTTAGGGCCAGAAATAAATTGAATTACAAGCAATTAAGATTTCTTTCTTGTTCATGTAACTAATGAATTGCACATTTAGTAGAGACTGATTTGTATAAACAATAAAACTTCTTTTAGTAAGGTCAATTCTTTTTGCTCCTTTTAGGTGGAGAACAAAGCAGAACCTGGACTACAGTTTCCTCATGTTGTATGCGCAGCCTAAAGGGACATATTATTTACAGGTATTGTGGTTATGCAATGTAAACTTAAAGTATATCAGATTCCCAAACATTCTTTTTGAAACAAGTGTAATAATTCAATAATATATTAATCATATGTTAAAGGATCTCTAAAGTTTTTATACATTTATTAATCAAATTTATATTTTCCTGGGAGTTGGGAGAGAGTGCTCCTACCTTTTGTGTTCTTGCCTGCAACAAGTTGTGAGGTATCAATATTATCCACGTTTACCCAAGGCTGACAGTGTGCTCACTCTTCTTCCTGTCCAGTTTTGAAACCTTACTGGTGTTGTAGAATGTGAAGTTGGAGTACCCTGTTACCTCCCAAAATGTATAAAATGTTAAAAAATGTACTTTAGTGTTCCCTTAAAGGGAAAGTTCAGTGGAAAATATCATTATTTATAAAATTCTTAGTTTATATTATGCATACCTAGTTATTCCACACATTCTCACCCATTTAAAAAAAAACTGTTGAATTTATCCCCCTTGCTATTCCCTGCTGTTCACATTAGTGAGCTGACATTTCAGGTTATGAAACGGTCCTTCTTCTTCCCAGAATGCACTCTGACTACCTAATATGATCCATCTTGCCTTTCACGCTCCACTGCCAATCTATTTACAGCCTACCGATTCCCGCAACCTTATGTCTCACCCCCATTTCCTGTAGACTGTAAGCTCTTTGGGCAGGGTCCTCTCTCCTATTGTATTGCTGTAAGAAACTCATCACTCTGTTTACTTATATTATGTATTACCTGTGTATGTAATATGTATGACTCGGTATAACCTATATTACCTATATAATTTTAAAGGGCAAGTCCAGCCCTAAAATGAAAACTTACATACAGGCAAATCACCCCCCAAAACCCTAAACGGTAATAGATTTAAACCTGAAATATATAAGCCTAACCTGAAATCCTGCACAGTGTCCTGGTGCCCCTGTGTCTCCTTCCTGGCTCTTCCAGTTAGTGACTGGCAGTTATGGATTTGAAAGTTGTCATCACAGCCAATGACTGAATGTTAATCCCTTGTCTGCCTCTTCTGAGCATGCTCAGGCTCAGTACAGGTTTCTAAATTGCTCAGTTTCCATGAGGGATACAGTAATGAATTCATAGGACAAAGTAGGATATATCAACATATTTAAAGAGGGTATTCTTTCTAAAATGTTTTTATGAGGGTGGAGTTCTCTTTTAAAGTGCCATGGAAGATGTTGGCGCTATATAAATCCATAATAATAATAATGTTCCTAACAGTAATTTCTACTGATTGGTTGTTGGATTGATCAAACATGCTCAGATCTCTACTGAGCAACTGAATCAACCCAGGCGCTGGGTCAAGGGCAAGACCATAACGGTCTCCATTAGGGGTCAAACAGGAAATCAGTATTTCAGAGGCATTTATTTATACATGGACAAAATGCTTAATGGGCAGGTTAAGGTCATTAGGATGGAAAAATACTGCTCTTTTTTTCCCTTAAAAGTATATGTATTTACACTGAACTTCCCCTTAAAAGCATATCGCCAAATAATATCAATTAAGTGTAAGATATCACTTAAGTTAATACAATTTTCTTACATCTAACCCCTAAAGATTTTGCTACTGTAATGGTCAATTTCACCATATTAGAGTATTTGATTTTCAGTGTACCTTGATTCCTTTAAACAATGCACTTTCTGGTCTAACATTTAATTTTAGTCACACATGTAAAAATTTCAAATAATATTATCTATACTCAAGTGTAAAATCATTAGCTTGAGACTTGTAAAGGGTAGGGACCCTGCCGGCATTGTGCAAGTATGAGAATCATAACTGACTTCTTTTCTGAAGTCTCTGGGTTTGCCTTGAAGATAAAGTTAATAAGGTGCATTTCCCAAAAGCCACCTCAAATTGAGAAGTAATACACATGACATTTTATTATGATGTTTGGGTGTTATGGAAGTCGAACATCTGAGTGAATAACTTTTTTAGATGCACTTGGGAGAGGTGTGAAGTGTGATCTTGGGGTTTGTGTGGCTGCTAAGTAAAAGTATGAGCAGCTCAGCTGCTAGCATTCATAGAGCTGAAATCCTGAGTTTGAATCCACCTTTGGACACCTTTGCAAGGAGTTTGTATGTTCTTCCCGTGCTTGTGTGGGTTTCCCCCTGGGCTCTTTAGTTTCCCTCACAATCCTAAAGATATACTGATGGGTTGTATGTGTCAAATAATTGTGCTTAGATTGTAAGCTCTTCAGGGCAGGGCCAGACTGGGGTTACCTTGATGTGGTTGGAAGGCTTTTCATTTCATCACAGTAATGTATACTAAAACGCCTTTGTTTATAAAGTATGCCAGTGTGCAGATATGATATTGTATGGGGCCTAGGAATGTGCATTGATTATCTTTTCTATGTTTGTATAAATGTTTGACCAGATCAGTAGCACTTCCACTAAATGTAGTTGTAAATTAGCCTAATTGGAGTGCTTCCACAATTCTTGTATTGTATGTATTTATTGGGAGGCTTGGTCAAGCCTCCATGTGGTAATAGCACCCCCAACACTCTCCTTTTATGGGAGGTCCTATGCCTTTAATATAAAGCACTGGATGGCATCTTCCCTCATTTTAAAAAGCCAAAGGGCTGGGGGAAGTGAAAGAGCCTGTTATATGGATCCATTGTGTAAGAATGAGAAATGCAAACATTTTCTAATCGTAATTGAAGTAAAAGAAATTGAAAAGGTTAGACGTTAGGACCTTCCAGACTGGGGTTACCTTGACGTGGTTGGAAGGCTTTTCATTCATGTGATCACAGTAATATATACTAAAACCCCTTTGTTTATAATGTATGCCAGTGTGCAGATAATATTATATTGTATGGGGCCTAGGAATGTGCATTGATTATCTTTTCTATGTTTGTATAAATGTTTGACCAGATCAGTAGCACTTCCGCTAAATGTAGTTGTAAATTAGCCTAATTGGAGTGCTTCCACAATTCTTGTATTGTATGTATATACATGTAATTATAAAGCACTACGGAAGATGTTGGGGCTATATAAATCCAAAATAAAAATAAAAAAAAATTAAAGGACAACTCCATCCACATAACAAATGTTAGAAAGAATGGCTCCTTTAAAATAAGTTAAAATGGGATCATTAGTGTATGCCTGCTAAGCTTCTAGATGCCTACAAGGGGTAGTGTTAATGGCTATATTTCTTCACACCCCAGCAATTTAGTGAGACTGTTATGAGCTTGCGCATGCTCAGAGGAAGCATCTAGGGGAATAGCATTTCATCACTGGCTGTGATGTCAATTTTCATATCCGTGACTGACTTGCTATTTGGAAGAACCTGGAAGCAGAAAGAAGGGCAAAAGGACATTGTGCAGCATTTCATTTTGGCCTTGTATTGTTTAGCTTTCTAAAGCTAAACTATTGCAGTTTTCGTGCTTGAGGGGTGATTTACCTATACATAATTTTCCATTTAAGGGCTGGTCTTGTCCCTTTAAAAAACTGAAAATGAAAAATAGAACCGTGTAAAGAGAATAAATCGGGGCCTGGGTCATTTCATTGGTGTGACGGGAAGTGGTTGTATACTAATAAAATGGGTCAAAAAAAGTCAATATTTAAGAATAAACATTTTGTAGTACAGTAAACAGTTTAAATAAGTAATTATGGGATGTAAGGGTCTTGTGATTTTTAAATTCGCTCTCCTTTAATCTAACTATATTTATTATTCTGTTATAAATGGATTACAGCCAGTCACACATTGCTTTACGTTTAGGAAGTGAAATGCTCTGCACCTTTGTCACCATGTCTCAATAAGGTTATTTGAATCTATTACGTCTGTTTTAGGCTTTGTTCACTCTAGAAATGGACCGCAACAGACTGTCTGTCTGTTTTTAGCACTCCATTTTTGCCATCTTTTTTAATTAAAGCGTGCATCAGTACTTTTTTTGTAATCGACCATTCAAAAAAGTACAGCAACACTCTTTTCTATCTGGAAAGGGACAAAAACGGATCTAGTGTGAACAAAGCTTTTCCTGATAAACAAAAAAACCCTTTGTTCTAAACTTGTTTCAGCATAAACTTTCCACATCGATGGTATTACTGATGTGGAAAGGCAAATAGAATACTGTAGTGAGCTATATGTTCTATTACAATAGGGACTGTGACAAATTGGTTAGATACCGACTGATTTCTTGGCAGCTCTTTTAGGTATATCTTAGTTACTGTTCAAACGTTATTAAGAAAATGTGCAAACAATGACGTGCGTTAAGTTAAACCGTAAAAAATCACCAAGTCCAGAGATGCATTAGAGGGCACATTTCTAGCCTGGAAATATGTACTATTACTGGAAGGGGTCAATACATTACTATTCCACATGGTGGGTTTCCTAATACAAATAATCGCATCATCTGTAATTTACAATCAGTATTGCTAAAAAGCGATACCGGGCCTTTATGAATATGGCCCTGTGTACCCAGCCTTAATGAATATATTTTATAACAAATGTAAAGGGGATATCTGTATTGGCTAACTGATGAAAATCATGACAATTAGAGAATATATATATATATAATATTATTATATGATCCATATATAATAGAGTACATGGATATATGGAGTCATGAACTTACTTCTGGGCCTGTTCAGTGATAACATATTTAAACACCCTCCCCCCGAAAATCTTGTGCTTGCCCCTGGGGTTGATATCATCAGATTAGGACAGTGGAGCCATAATTACATAGTCCTACCACCAAGTAATGAAGTCAGAAACCATTGGTTCTCTTCTCCCCCAAATCATTTGTTAGAGTAGACTTAAAGGGAGCGGATACCACCAGCCACCAATGATCTTGGTAAACCGGGAAAGAGGCAGCAGTAATAAGATTGTTTCCACAGTATATATAAGCTTTTAAAGGGTATGCTCTCTATACAGTTACTTACTGAATACAGGAAAGAATATGTTCCTTCATAAATGTAGGTAAGTTTTGTATTCCTGCGTAAGTGGGGAAGGTAAGTTTAAGATTTTATATGGCGGGTGGACATGCTCTTTAAAAAAACCAAACATACAGTATATATAAATCTATCACCAAATTACGTGTTCTCCCATAAATAACATTAAGAACAAGGAATAACATAGTATCAATTAAAGGAACACTAAACAACAAGAAACCTCACAAAAAAGATAGGCGTGCCATTGGGACATCGCGGCTGTCATTTTAGAAGCAGCTGTGAGTGGAGCGCCGGTAAGGTAAGTTCCAGTCTCCCCTGGGCGTTCTATTAGTCACTGGGAGGTGGGGATAAGCGTTCTTATCTCCCTGTGAAAACTGATGTAATATACTTAAAAAAATAGCTTTGTTCCTTTAATTACACATCCACCATCAGCTGTATGTTACAAAATGCAATTACACTAGCGAACACTAGTTTAACAATATCAAACATATCAGGATTATAAAAACAAGGATCATGGAATATCCATGACCTTGGATGTAATATGCAACTCTCTCTATATATGTGATACTGCTATAATATATCTGGGAGCTCCAGTCATCTGCTAAATGTCACCCAATGTTAGGTGATAAAATAATATAGACTATATTGCCCTTACCGTCTCAAAATGCCTATAATGTCTTATTTTAGAAATGTATTCATTAAAGTGCAGGCAACGTTTGTCCTTTTCGAAGTACCTTTATCAAGCCAAATAACATTATAAATGATAAAATTCACAAAGAGAGCTTTATTTATCTCCTAAATACTGTTTTGTAAATAGTCTGTACTGTTCATACCACATTTATGTGAGTAAATACTCTCTGATGTATTCTTCCCTTTCAGTTGGAAGATGATATTGTAGCTAAACCTCAGTTTTTTGAGAACATGAAAAGCTTTGCCTCCCAGCAGTCATCTGATGAATGGATAATTCTTGAGTTTTCTCAACTTGGATTTATTGGTATGTTTTGTTAACAGTTTAGTAGTATGTGTTTTATTTTGCATCTGTAGTTGTTGGTTAGCACATATCTCCTATGTTAAGCTGCAAAAAAAATATTTTGGCATATTCTATTGCCTTTTATTGGTTATTTACGGGGTTATTCAGTAAAAGTTCTTATCTTTTAAAATGGTGCTAATTTTGCCCCAACCATTTAGAGCTTAACATTTGAAAGCTAACATCTGATTGGTTGGATCAAAATTAGCACCATTTTAAACAATAAGAACTTTTATTGAATCTCCCTGATAGTGAATCTCCCTGAAAGTGTATAAATGAATGAGTGGAAGGACATCTGCATCTAAATCTGTCAGAACTTGTTGGCACATGAGCAGGAACAAAGGGCACTGACATATTTTTGAATGTTTTATGCAGCTTTTGCTGGTCAGTAATTGTGCACAATGAAATTTGTAGGCAATAAATACCTTGTAAAGCTAGCCATACTCATATCCACTGCACAATGGTGCAACCACCCAGGAAGTATAGATGTATCACCTTCATAGCACTTCTGTGGCCTTGAATGGAATTAGCTGAATTTTTTTCTTCCGGTAAATCACCATTGTGAAATCAACTAGCAGCCAGAATAGTAAACAAGAATTGTATTTTGACAGATTGTTGCATTTTCCTGTTGACGAAGTGCAGGACTGTGGATCGAGTCAGGACCATATAGATCCAATGGGAGACTATAGTTCTTTAAAAAGTTCACCTTTACATTTTTAGAAACAGTCAATACATACTGTAGCCATAGATATTGTTAGCATGTATTTATAGAAATGGTGACTCTGGGTACATTCTCACAGTACATCTTCATTGTACTGTTAGTGGCAACCATGGCCAAGACCCAGACATCCATTGTTCAACCATTCAATTGGTCAGTCAGATTTTTAACTTTCATTTCTATCATTATTTTTTTTTTCTTTTGTACAATGTGAGTTTCTTCTTTGCCAAGCTCATAACAATCTCATCTACCAGTCCACATTTAGCAGAAGCATGATACACACTTAAAACATTGAAGAATCTATTTGTGGTTGTGGAGATGTACTTAATGTATATGAAACAATACAAATAGATCCAATTGTAGACTGGTATATAAAACCTTAACCATAAAATCAGTTGATTCAATAGAGGGCATGTTGCAGTGTTTAATTTATAGTCCAAATTCATTGGTGTAAATAGGAATCACTGGGACCCCCTCTCTCTGGTCATAGGAAAAAGTAAGGAAGGATAGGGCCATCTTCATAAATTGTGGTTCTGTGGGGAAAAGAAAATCTCTATATTACATGTACTTGGGTGTGCTTCTTATTGTGTTAATCTTTAATATGATTTGCTGTGGTCAGTAGTGAGCTGCTATTTTGGGTTCTTCATCGCAGAATTCACACTTTCTTGGAATGTTCCTAACAGTAATTTATACCGATTGGCTGTTGAATGGGTCAAACACGCTCCGATATCTGCTGAGCAATTTAATCAAGGGACTGAGACCATAATGGATATTATTGGGGATCCTGCAAACAGGTAGTCAGTACATGAAAAGCATGTGATCATAATAGGGATTGCACACTTGTGTGAATTTTTTTTATTTTTTACAAGTTGTCTAGAATGACTTGCAATGCTCAGAGGTGATAAAATCTCTTTTATAGAGAGAATGTAAGCTGTTGGTAAACACTATACAACAAACCTACAACAATTTATAGAAGTGCACATTTCACAATGTGTAAAGTGGTAAAATCGGCATTTATCCAATAGCTGCCACAGCATGCTAGATCAGTCCGTTTTAATGGCTATATCACACGGCTAATTAAAATATTTGTATTTTAAGAAATAATATACTTATTTTATTTTTATAATATAAAAACAATAAAATTCACTCTGGGTTAATGTCTTGTAAACATATTCTGGCTATTTAACTTTCATTTAGCCATGATCCCATCTGTGACTTTACCTTATGTTTGACAATGTTTTACTAATCTGAGATGTTGGCACTGTTTATCTAAACAAATGATAAGGAAACATGTCTGTTGGAGAGCCAGTACTGTTTACTTAGACTGGGTACACACCAGCAGATATTTTCGGCCAACCGACCGATTCAAGTCACTTTCGGTCGGTCGCCTGAAAATATCTGCTAGTTTGGGGCAGCCGGTTTAACACTTATAAACTTAACATTTTGTATTTCCTTTTTTTAGGTAAAATGTTCAGATCTAAAGATCTACCTTTCATAGTGGAATTCTTTCTAATGTTCTACAAAGATAAACCTATAGACTGGCTCCTAGATCATTTTCTCTGGGTCAAAGCATGCAACCCTGAAAAAGATGCTGTAAGTATAGCTTACCACTGTTTTTAAGGGAAACTAAAAAAAAAAAAACTAAACAAATTGACCTAGAATCAAAGTGCATTGTACATAATGCACCTACTCAGTATGACATCATCCCAATAGCGGTAATTTTATAAATTTGTCCAATGTAGGCTACCATCTTGGCTCCTCTTGGCACATGTCCAATAGCCATTCCTTAGGGATTAAGGATAAACCGAAACTCGTCGCTATTTTACATGTATACTTACTTATCCAAACATCTCACTACTGCACCTACGTTAGATAAGAAAAAGGAATGCACTTTTTAAAAGAACAAGCTTGATAAAACTTTTTTAAACTGGATATTTATAAAATATAGTTGCTGAACAAAACCATCCTTTTCTGGGAAACTTTAAGGTCTAAGGGATTTGTTTTGTGTGGCCCAGGTTAAAACAACTAAAAACTCCAACTATTACCTTTAAAATGTGCTGAAATGTTTGTAGTCTTGTAATCCGTTTAACCCCTCTCTTTAAATGGTATTTTAGGATTGTAATGATTTTATGCAGATTCTTGACAGCAGATTGTTTAGTTTTTAGAGGGATGTTAATGTGTATGTTCACAAAATAGTTCACTCAGAAACGAACCTATTCCTTGGCTACAGTTTAGATTAATTGAAGAACTGTAGCTAAGACATAGCACCTTTAACTATCATTCTTCAGTTAATGCAATAAAGGATTAGTTCATTTTCTGAGTGAACCTATTCTTTAAGGGATAAATTATGCCAAATGAATACCACATATTCTGCAACATATTCTATATTGTGCAGAAACATACCCTCCTACATTCCCTATTCAAAAAGTACATTTATACAGGACTGGATTTCCCACAAGGCCACATAGGCCATTGGGAACCATAGGGGCGTGTCTAAAATTTTTACCAAAACAAGAATTTATTGCTACAGTAATAGCAGAGAGACAATGTATCTCTTGGATATGGACAGCCAGCCAAGAAAAAACTGGTTAAGTCTGCCCCTGCCAAGGTATTGAAAGAAACAAAAGTAGCCAATCTACCAACCGTTTACATTGTAACCTCCTAATGTACAGAGAAAGAAAGCAGTCAATGGATTATTTAATTTGGTCTGAACTATTAAAATCGAATTAGTATACATAGTACACCTTTTTATTATTCAAGGGTTCGCTATTTAGAGGGCATATCCATCCCGCTAACTAAAATTTGCACCACTGTTGAGCCCACTGTGTAGTGTTAAACGATCCCCACCTTTCTCTTTTGCTCCATATGGTTTTCCTGCAGGGCCTGATGAAAGTCCAGGAAACTGAAGATTAGGAAGCCTGTCTGTGTGAAATCTGTATCTGCCTCTTTTTGCTCCTTTGAGAGGTTTGTGTCATGCACAGTGGAGTTCTCCCTCCGGTTCCCTTTTGTTAAAACAAACATGTCTGCCAAAAAACAAAAATTAAGGAAATACCTCCCAATATCGGATCCTGAAGGGACTTCAGCCCTCGTTCCCTCGGCTCCTTCTGCCGCACTTTCCCACAAAAGCAGCAGGAAGAGCACCAGAAGAGAAGAGCACCAGAAGGGGCGAGGAAAAAAGGCTATTACTAGGCAGATTGATTGCCACCTCACACCATCAGACTGCTCTGAGAAAATGCAAAGGGGCAGAGACCAATGGCAGACTAACTGGTAGCCCCCAAAAAACACAATAATACACCTCCAGCCTAGGGTTATCAGACCAGGGAATGGAGGATTAAATATAATTTGTGCACCTTTTTTTTTCCTTAAATACTCCGCTTTGCTGTGTATTTTAGGCTATTTTCATATGAACGGTATTGTAGCACTTTCTAAGCGGATCCAGGTGTTAATGGCAGTAATTCGCTACATGTAGCAGCAAGGGCAAGTAAATTGTTACCTGCGCAAAAACATGACACTCGTATGAAACTAGATAGGATTCAAGCTGGCCTAGGGGGGACAAATAAATCTGGTCCTGCATTTATAGAAACAACATAGTGCAGAGCTGTAGGGGGAGGTAATGAAGTGAACAACATCTCTGTGCAATTAACTTCCTATCTTATTAAAGGAAATGTATTCAGAAATATGCTTCATCATGTGACTTCTTTTTATAACCATTTTTTTTATTTGCTCCATTCTTTTAAATTTAAAGGATATGTCCTCTAACTTTTTAAACTAAGGTTTGTTTAGTTTATTTCTTGGAAGAATGGGATGTAAATGATCTATGTCTTACCTCCTGTTCTTCGATAACATTTGCTAGAGAGAAGAAAGATCTTACCGCATATTGCTCCAGATCCGGCATCTCACTGGTGCATCTTACCGGACACACAGTGCAAGGGAGAGTAGACTAGGTTAGAAACAGTCAGTGAGCCAGCGCTGGACCGTTCATGGGTAAGTTCTCTCCTGATCATTTAATAGAAGATTGGTAGGTAAGACATAGCTCCTTTACCTCCAGTTCTTCAATTAAACTGAAAGAATGAAACTTAATAAATTAAGTGGAGAGACCCTTTAAGCTCCCAGCAGGGAGTGAAACACGTCAGGGCCGATTGTATTAATTTTTAGACAGCATAATACACTGGTCCCCTCTCCATCTTTTCCCATTGATGATGGCATATAGGCGGAAATCTGAACACAGACAAAAGAATACTTGCGTAACATGTATAAGGCACGCTATGGATGATATGACTGTGTTTCTGTGCACTTATTGTGCCATGTATTTAGGGAACAAGTCTACCAAGTAAGACTAGGAGAGCACAGAGTGCTATAGGGATTTCCATTTAGATATTAGGGCTACACGGTTCTATTGGGAGTTTGTCTCCCTGTTTAATTTGAGGGTTCTTAATAGGTCTTTATCACTATGAATTTTCTCTTGTGATAGACCGTGGCTTTGCAAATTTTATTCTTGTCTTTTTTTATGTATAGTAATAAATATTAAGTTTTAATGTATCAGAGCATACACAAGCAACAAGTGTGAATAACGTACCTGTACTCCTCCACTGTGCCGCCCCTCAGAAGAGTCTGTCCTATGAGAATCTGGAGCAGTCCAAGAAATACATACATAAGCTACAAGAACAGACTGTGACTCCATCCAGCGTGGGGTAAAATGTAACTTTTATCTACCAATAGATAAAAACAAGATTCATTCCCTCTGATGAAGTGACGTGATGGCGTCACCAAACACGTCAGGGCTTTAATCTGTTCCCTTCTTGAATCTATTTTTTACCTACCAGAAATAAAAGTTCCATTTTACGCCACGCTGGATGAAGCCCACGGTCTGACCTTTCAGCTTGTGCAAGTTTTAATGTATAACTGTCTTACACTTTATTCCATTTGGGTGTAAGGGTAATTGCAGAATGGGGGGGAAATCATTTCTTTTCATTGCATTGATTTGTATCTCATTTTAATCCCCAGCAATCATACCCACTAAATCGCAAGGGGTAACTGGTGAGACTAAATTCTGTTGTTGGATGGTTTAACCACCAAAATAGTTACTAAAGTGATTTAAAAACTGCATATCTTATGGTATTAATGATTTTCACAACAGCACATGTTGAAAATGATCTTAGTTGATATTTAACTACTAATACTAGCATCCTTTACAAGTAAGTTACTTTAGAGGTATAAAATCTGCATTGTTTATTAATAGAAAGCTTACTGTATATTTATTGCTGAATGGCTAATTTACAGGTCAAATCATCCCTTACCACCTGATTAAAGGCATAATAATCAATTTTGTTAAGCATACCCTCCAACATGTCCCTTTAAATAGGTACATTATTCAACAATGCATTGCACATTTCTATATGGATATATTGTCACTATGAAACCGCTTGTAAATTCAGTGCAATGTTTTAAGTGCTGCCTTTCTAGCCTTCACTGTACTCCACTGTAGTTCCCCTTTAAAGGATATCTTTAAAAAAAAAGTGTTGCAGACACTGCAAGAAGGCAGTGAGTAAGGGAAGGTAATGACAGATAAATATATGAGTACCAACATTTTACTTCTCTCAAATTGTAGTTTTAAGATAATGTAAAGTTGTTTGAGCGAGTTTAGTGATATTATTACTGTTGTACCTGTACAGAATGAGAGCTATTATCTGTGTTCTTCTTTGTATTAAATGTAGATGGTTTACCTTACCCAAAATATTTCTAATATAAATATCTATTGACATCTGCATTCTAAATATTTTTTATATCTTAGAAACACTGTGAGCGACAAAAGTCAAACCTACGCATCAGATATCGGCCATCTCTGTTTCAGCACATAGGGACACATTCCTCCCTTGCAGGAAAAATACAAAACCTTAAGGTAAGGTACTCTCTTGCATGTCAAGTTAAAAGCATTGTGCAAATTGTAGACAATAGTGTTAAGTATGGAAGATTTGTCAGCTGAAACGCCTGTTTGGTCGGGGCACGTTGATTCCTCCTCCCAAACCCTAAATGCCATTTTAAAATCGGGCCAAAAATTTACTTCATTGCCTCTGCCATTTCCGTTTCTTCCAGGAACGGAAAGTCGGCCAATCGCGGATGTGGATACCGGTCTTAAAAAGGAGCCGAGGGAACAAAGGCATATACATTTCTGCCCAGTTTTAAAGATTTCAATATGGCGGTTAAGGTTGGGGGGTCCCTATAATGTGGGCATTTTTTTGAAAAAGCATGATAGCAGCGCCCATGGATCCAGAGGGCGGGGAGGGGCAGAGAGCTCCACAGCGCAAGCCAAAGTCCCTTCAAGAGGACAAGGAAGGGGCAGATACCTTATTGCACAGAGAGAGGCTCCCACTCCTTAGTTTCCTGGACTTTCAAAAGGCACTGCAGGACAACCATATGAAGCAGAGGGGAAAGGTAACAATTTTTTAACACTACACAGTGGGAAAATTTTAGTTTAGGGGGGTTGACATGCCCTTTAACATGGCAGGAAAAGATGAGAAACTTTCGGGAAAACCTCCCAATGACCCACACCCCTAAAACCCTTAAACTAACCGTTAAAAGAACGACTATGCTCTCTGAGAATTGGCAGGTCAGAAATGTGTGAATTGCAAAACAGAATTGCACTTGTAAAATATGCTCAAGTGACTTGTTTCCACGCTTTTGGAATAAAAACAGCCATTTCACAGCTATCTCTTAATAGGCCTGGTGAAACGAGACATTGCTAAACTGTTTTAATATAAATCCTTTTCATTTTTAATATGTTTAAAAATATTCATGTTTTATGATTGTACATTAGCATAAAGACTGAAATTAATATTGCTTCACAGGATAAAGACTTTGATAAGAAAGTACTATACAAAGCTCACCCGAATCCTCCTGCAAAAGTAAGCACAACCCTCAAGATTTACCAACAGTACAACTTGGAGAGAGCCTACTTGGGCCAGGAGTTTTTCTGGGCCTTCTCTCCTGTGGCAGGGGATCATGTACTCTTTGATTTTGAAGAACCATTAGCTGTTAAAGGGTAAGTGGGAAAACTTATTCAATTTCTGGGCTTTTTAAATTAACAGAACATTAAAGGGGAATTTTGGTCCAAAACTGATTTTAGGTTAATTGACAGGAATTGCTTTCTTGAGTTTTTGAAATTTACTTTTATTATTTTTTTTACTTAGTTTTGAAGATATTTAAATTTTTATGTGTGATATGAAAGCAGCATCACCAGATCCCCTGCACGTCCTGCTCTGAAACCATGTGACAATCCCTCTTCCCTGTTCCCCTCTCCTTGAAGGCCACCCTTGGCCCTTTCATTTGCAGCCCCACTTGGTCTTGCACGCTCCCTGGCCCCACCCACTTGTGGGTCCGTGGCCCCAACCCCACTCATACCTCAGACCCGTACCCCCCTGCAGAAAACTGTGTGGAAACAGCCATTACAGGCAGAGTCAGTATCAGCAGTTTTTCTGATTCTGCCTCAGCCTGTAAAGGCTGTTTCCACAGAGTTTTCTGTAGGGGTGGCTCTGAGGTATGAGTGGGGGAGGGGCCATGAGAAGGGTAGGGTCTGTAGATTCCCTTACCTTGGGAATCGACACACACAAGGGAGGGGGGGAACTTACTTTTTCCTTCAGACACTGTGAAGTCTAAGGCTGTGCTCGCTGGCGGCGAGGTGGAGGAGCCACCTTTTGAAATGTTATCCTCCCACCCATTAACTTTCTGATCAGAGACTTACTATCATGGGCTGTACAGCACGTAGAAAGGTGGTTGATAGCTCATTTTAAAGGTAGGAACCTGACCTGGTCTGGAGACCACAGTTACCCTTTAACAAAAATCTAAACCTGTTGGAAACTGACCAATTGAGCCCTAAGCCAAATCGATCAAAGTTTAATCAAACATGTTTTTCTTCTATGGACCACATAGTTGAATCATTGTCAGCAAATTTTCCCACGGCTGACAATATTTTGGCTGGTGCCCCATATCGATTAAAACTTATTAAATAAAAACATCCAGCAATATATCAGTAAGACACCCCTGTAACTATCTAAAAGATTTGCCCACTGCATGTGTGCTTAAATGTGAACCTCCTGTGTATTTGGTTTTTTATGGTAGGTACCTGTTTAAAAGTGGCAATATCGAACACCCGGGAGATAAGCTTTTCAACACCACAGTTGAAGTTTTACCTGCAGAGGTTAGTAAGCCTGTTTTTATTAAAGGGATAACTAAACCAAACATAAAACAAAAGTTTACCCTTGTTATTAATCTGCAGCAAATTATAGAACTGTCATATAGTAAAAAGTAAACAGCTGATTGGTTCCTGCAAATTAATAGCACTGGTACATTTTGCATCTATTGTAACAGTTTCTTTGACTTAAAACATTCTTCTGCGGCTTGTTGTGGCTGAGTAAGTTAACTTAATAATATGCTCATCTCATTGCAAAATATATATATTTTTTATTTTATCAGACTGTGTGGTGCAGTTTATGAAATGTCTGAAATTGGCTCCTGCAGCATATACATTTTTGGGGGGTAGCGGTGGACATGCCCTTTAACGTGAAGATATGGCAGGTGCATTTTGCTTCCAGTAATAAGTAATATATTGAGCATCACAAGTAACATTCTCTTTAAGACTTCTCCAGGTGCAATACTGGGTTCTTCTGGCTCTAGTAAATGACTTTGCACTAGCAGTTTCACCCTCTAGAAAAGGTGATTTTCAAAACATGTGACATGTGCCCTTTTGAATATGATTAAAGAAACTGGTTAGTATTTCCTTATCAACGTTTTGTGAAGTTTGGCTTAAGATTGTGATAGTGTAATGTAATGTGAGGGATAAGGTACACTATCTTGAATTCTACCTGATTCTGCTGCAGGCTATGTTTTGTAAGTATAATGCAATACATACCTTGTTTTTAGCAAATTAAATCCAGCTACCTGATTTTTGAATAATACAGTATATTCTTTTACTAATAATATAATAAGCACTGTAACAATGTAAGCAAAGCATTTCTAAATATTTTTACAGAACATTGACCGGTTAACCACAAAATTCCAAAAAAGTGAAGATGGATTTTACCAGATAGGTAAGTGTAGGTCAGTGATGTGCTGTATATGTTTTACATTATTTTTTTTTTTTCTTTTCAGTAAACCGGTTTATTGTGTACATTGCAGGCAGATTTGTCAGTGGAGTAGCTGAAGGAACAATCAGTTCTTCAATAGGAAAAATTAAAGCCATTCGTTTAAAGGTTCTTTCAGAATCTCCTGTATGGGCATTGCTCAGTGAGGTATGTTGTATGCATAAGGAATTAAATACATTACTTGTTTGGCAACTTCATAAGAGAATGCCTCATTTGAAAGAATGAGCTTTGGAACATGCCATAGAGGTAAAGTTGTGTAGCCAGATTGTTGTATCACTGCTCTTTCAAGGTAGGATAAACGTAATTATTATTATTGTGGATTTATATAGCGCCAACATTTTCCGTATCGCTTTACAATTACAGGGATACATTCACATCAGGCCCTGTCCCGAAGAGCTTACAATCTAAGCACATTTATTTGACACATATCAGTACGTCTTTATGATTGTGGGTGAAACAGGAGAGCCTGGAGGAAACCCATGCAAGCATGGGGAGAACATACAAACTCCCTTGCAGATGTGTTCAAGGGTGGATTCGAACTCAGGACTTAAGCAATGCAGTGCTAGGCTCTGAGCCGCCATAATTACAAATATCTACACATTTTAAGTGGGAAAAATTCGGACATTTCAAACCGTTCTGCTGGTCTGAGAATTGTCTTTCCCTAGTCACAAAAGAGTTCATTATATCTGCACCCCCCAAAAAATGGAAAGCTATTTTTCCATTCTTTTGCTTTAAACCACATATTAGCCATTTGGTGCATACTTTTTATCTTTTATCTTCCTTTTTATAATAAACTAAACAATTATTTTTTTTTTTTTTGCTGCATTGTCTCTTGCTTAAAAAGACGGCTTTGGGCTGCGTGACCATGCGCTCCTGAAACGCGAGTTGTCGTGCGCTTCGATTGTGCAAAGTTGGGCAATCGGACCCATGTGATTGCGCAAAAAAGCATATCACATGCGCTCTGATTAGCGGATCACAGCACACCTAGTGTGGCAACGACAAATAGCTACAACACTAGTGTGCGCTTTTTAACACAGTGTGGCCTAGCCCTTAGTCCTCTTTTAAGTGAACGAACATCCACAAATAAGGCATTATCGTGTGATGTTGATTGTCCTCATTTTTATGCAAATCACAGATACTCCCTTTTCACAATACCTCCCATTGTATAGTGGCATAGTTTTCCTGAGCATCTATGGGAAAATCTTGCTTCTTTATTGCCACAAGTATTTGTTCAATATTTTGAAAAGGAAATCTGAGCTGATGTTTTGTTATATGGATGAACAATCAAGGGCTTATATTGTGATCTTAGCAATACCTTGCATGCTGTTAACATAACAATATAAGCCCTTGATTGTCCCTGTAACTTGATAATAAAAGCAAACAATTTAAGGGCGTTTCATTTCTACCCATTTATAGCAAATCTGAGTTGTATATAATGGAACACGTAGTAATTTCTTGTATTCGATACACATATTGTAATCTTTGTAAACTGATATGTATGATACTGCTCCTAACATTACAACTTTTATAGACAGTCTACAAATTGGAAAAAGCTTCTCTGACAATTCTAAGTCCTTTATCTAAGGAAAAAAACCACAAGATTGTTTGTTTGTGCTGATCCCAGCCATGTCTGTTACTATAACACAATGAACATAATACAGGTCTTGGCAGAATAATGAAGAAAATTGTACTATGGGAATTTTGTTATCGACATTAAATTTATGTAGCAAACCATAAAATCTTAAACTGAAACAAACATGAAAGCCTTTTTTATGTCAAACGATAGGAAGTGGTCAAAGAAACGCTATGATAGTTATTTCACTCAGTAGACAAGGGGCAGGTCAAGTACAGTAGAAGTGATCAGCAATCAAGACAAGATACCAAAATTCCAAAACTTTTTTAGTTTCCTGAAAGTGGGTAGGTTGGAAGGCATCCAACCTATGCTAGTTTCCCTAGCATAAAACAGAGTTTTAGTTCATTAAATGTTTGTTTATGTATCACATCTTAAACAAAACAACAATAAATTGTTGTCTGTTGTTGCGTTATCTCAATTTCTTTGCTGTTGCTGATAGTGGTAAGCAATTTTCTGAATAATTTCTTTTACACTGATTTCTTTTCCCTCCAAAAGCATAGAAGTACAATATTTCCACTACTGATAAGTGCTGTTAAGCCAAGAAATTCCCCCTGGTCCATGGCACATTCCCCTCTCTACTTCTGAGTGCTGTGACAGCTCAGAGAGCTTTCACACACCCTCACTGCATTTTCACAGCATTTAAAAGAGGATACTACGTGAATAATCTGCAGTCATTAGCCATGACATCATCCATCATGGCAATGACTGCAGCATATATGCGGTAGAGTCTGGGAGCTGCTAATGCTGTTCAGAGTACACTCCAGCACACCGATGTTGGCTGTTTGCCAGACAAATGGATAGGTGCTAACCCCCAAGCCCTCCACTCCAAGGGCCGAATAATTCTATAGCACAAGAACAAATATTGGGGGAGCACACTAAGTAGGTGAATCCAAACTAGTGTTTATTGCAACAACATATACAACGTTTCGGGACGCACTGTCCCTTCCTCAGGTAACATACATAGTAACATGGTAATTAAGGTTGAATAAAGACATACGTCCATCAAGTCCAACCTATTCACCCTCTCCAGAGGAAGGCAAAAAACCCCAGCTAAAAAGGGGGAAACCCTTTTTAGCTGGGGTACCTAAGGAAGGGAAAGTGCGTCCCGAAACGTCGTATATGTTGCAATAAACACTAGTTTGGATTCACCTACTTAGTGTGCTCCCCCAATATTTGTTCTTGTGCTATAGAGCTGCTAATACTGCAGAGTTTTTGGGCAGAGACAGATTCAAGCCCCTTCTGCCTTTCTCCAGATTCAATCTGTAAGAAAAGGCTAAATCTGTAAGAAAGAAGGGAAGGGGGAGTTTGTGGTCTGTTACAAAGGGAGGCCTGTGGGACTTTCATAAAAAAAAAAAAAGTAAAGTGCATTGTAATGGATAATGTACCCTCTGCTGAAAATTAATAGGATATTAGAAGTTACTTTAGAGATATTATATTTATTATATTATTAGATATTTATAAAAGCACTCGGCCCTTGATTTAAAGAAAAAAATGGGGCCAATGTGCACACCATAAATGGCAAACATGCATAATGTCATGAACTTCAAAACTTTTTCAAAACCTTTTTTTCTTTTGAATCAAGTGAAATTGAGAGTTGCCTAAAACGATAAACCTGGGGCATGCAGCACCTGTGATCAATGTGAGCATTTACCTTATTTGTTTTGAAGAATTCTTTCCATCAAGGATGATGGTGATGATGTACATATAGCAAAGGGCCCAGGCCGTCTCATGCTCCAGGGCCATCACTCATATATTGTGAGCATATAAATTCATATGATTGTTATAATACACACCGAGGTATAGGGAGTCTCATTTTATATGTGTTTGTAAACACTTGGTCTTGTGCTTTTTTTAAAGGTCATGGAACTCCTCTGGGACTTTAAATATCTTTTTTTATTTGATAGGCGGTAAATTATTTACTATATATTACATGGAAGGGGTATATGTCTGGTCACATATGTCAATGTATTTGTGAATTTGTATAATATGTATCCTAAATTTTTAACTTAATTATGTTGATCCAGACAGGATGAATGGGCAATCTTTCTCATCAGTTGTATGTGATATACTGGTGTATTTGTTGTATTCAGTTGGATCAACTGAACTTATTAGATCTTGAAGACATTTCGCTAGTCATCCGACTGGCTTTCTTAATTCAGAATGACTTGTACAAGAATCTGTTGGCAATTATGTACCCTGGAAAGTCCCAATTAGCATATGATAGTCAGGTGTTAGGGACTCTCTGAATGCAGGGTATAGATTGCATTGTGGCTTAGAGGTGTTATTAGAACTGCCCAGGGTAAGGTGTCAAAACAGCATTGTACATGGCAGACAGTTGGTGTTAAACCCCCCACCTCTATTTAGGCTTGGTTTCTTTATTTTAACATAAATGGCCTCCTTAACACCTCTCTTGAACCAGTTCTGTACTTTGCCAAGAAGTTGATATTACAATCTTAAAACGTATGTGCTTTTTCCTTAAGAAAAAGCTCTTAAGTTGAGTCCTGACCTGAGGAATTGGCTTTTCTGTGCTGGGCCATACATTGGTGCAGTTGCTGTTTGGTCTTCCCCACATACAAATCAGAGCAGTCTTCACTCCACTGTGTACATGATGTTGCTCTTCTTATGCTTCGGTATTGGGTCTTTTGGATGCACTATTTGCTGCCTCAGTGTGTTGGTTTTTTATTACTATTAGGGCAAAGCCACACTTCAACGCAAACGCAATCGCACACGGAATCGCATGCAATTACATGTACGATTTCGTTGCATTTGCACATGCTTTTTTTCATTGGAAAACGCATGCGATTGCGATTTAAAATGCGGACCGCAAATCGCAAGCACAATCTCATCGCACCCAAAAACGCCCATTTTTGCTGTGTTGCCGCGGTTCCAATGATTTGAAAAAAACACACAAGCGCAAACGCAGAAAAATCGCAGCAGTGTGGCATAGCCCTTATTGTGGATTTATATAGTGCCAACATCTTCTGTAGCGTTTTACAATTTCATGGATACATTCACATCAGGTTCTGCCCCGAAAAGCTTACAATCTAAGCACATTTTTGACACATACAACCTATCATTATGTCTCTATTAATTTGAGGAAACCCATGCAAGCAGGAGGAGAACATACAAACTCCTTGCAGATGTGTCCAAGGGTGGATTCGAACTCAGTACTTCATAGCTGCAAGGCATCAGTGCTAACCACTGAGCCACCATGCTGATTTTTGGTTTAAAGCAGACAGGTATACAGTGTTTATTGAAAAGTCTTAATTTCTCAGAGAACCCTGCTTACATATGGGATGATCCTGTTCTTTCTTCAGTCTGGATATCCACAAGTTTTAAGGGCTCTTCTGTGATCTTTATTTTGCCTATATGGTAGTGGTAATGTTCTCTGTTCTGTGTTGCAGGGTTCTGATGACACCCAGCTGATGACACAAATACTGATCTGTGTGTGTTGGTTTTCTGTAAACCTCAACTTCAATTTTACCATTCTCCCTGACTTCTACCAAGCAGTCCAAAAAGCCAGTGTGTTGTTTTGTACCTCCTTTATTTTGTAAATCTGATGTTTTGGTCCACAGCATTGATATGTTTTGTAAAGGCTTGTACTAATACCATACACAAGTGCGATATAAAGTATCCCTAAACCAGACCACTCACAAACAGCACACCCACATAATGGTCAAAAAGTATAAAAATCTTTAAATATATACTCCTATACCAAATAACACAGTAAAGAATACCTACACTATCCCTCCCCTAATTACCCTCACCAGCCCATCACCAAGTCCCCCTTCGGGCGTCCCCTGGAATAAAAACACCTGTAGCAGCAGAAAGTCAAAATATTATATATCCAGAGGTAGCATAGCAGACACCAAAAGCATTCCAACATTGCACAAACGGGGCTTCACGTGAAAAGCCAAGTCACATGGAAGGGTATATACTTATCTTCCCCACGGACGGCCACACTCTTCACCCACGATCCCGTTGCTCCACAGGTTGCTCGCAGTCCTGGGGTATATCCACGAGTACGTGCTGCCAAAAAAAATGCTCTGGACACCATGTGGACGCCGCCACATGTTTCGCCTGGCACAGCCCTTAAAGGTATTAAGAGCCTGTGTTTCACTTCCTCCACGTGAGGGAGGGTTTATGAACAATTGTAGGGGTTTCAACACCAATTGTCTGCCATGAACAAAGTGGTTTTGACACCTTACCGTGGGCAGTTTCTATAACACCCCTAAGCTGCAATGCAACCCCTTGCATTCAGGAGGTGCCTAACACCTGGCTGTTATATGCTGTTTGTAGACCATAAATACTCTGGTCCTGTACAAGTCATACTGAATTGAGAAAGCCAGTCGGATGACGGATTTCATGCAGAGGCCGCACTAAGCATATGCATTGCGTATGCGCACACTCTTCCTGTGCGTTGGTGGCGGCTTGCGCTGCGATTCCTGTCATTTTCGGGGGTCAGAGCACATGCGAATTGCACCAAAAATGCTGATCACATGCGCTACGATCCCCGGATTGCATCGTAAACGGCACTAGCACATCTAATGTGGCCACTCCTATTGGGCCACACTAATGGATCATGTGTTTAAAAGGCACTGATGTGAACTAGCCCTAACAGAGGCAGTCAGCATTGACAAAATGCTGCACATATCCGTTTTACTGCCACTTAATATCTGGATCTGCTCAGAAAATGCTACAGTAACTTTCATATGAAAATAGCTGGAATAGCAAGGCTGACTTGAAAAAAAGCAAATCAGTCCTGCTGCACTAATTACATTTTATGAAGAATGTCCTTCAGTCCCTGGTCTGGTAACCCTAGGATGGGGGGGGGGGGGGTGTCTATCATTAGGTTTGTTGGGTGGCTCAGTGGGACTGCCACTGGTCACTGCCCCATTGCCCCTTTTCTTTCTTTGTGATGGTGTGAGGGGGCAATTACACCTCCAATGAAATAGGCTGATAGCAGTTCCTGCTGTAAACCGTTTGCCTGACAATAAAGCCATCCATTATCTGGCATTAAAAAGCTTCTGTTTTTGTGTCTTTTGAGATACCTGTGCAGATGCTGTAAACCCCATTTTAAAGTCACGCTACCTTTTTTTATTATAAGTAGTATTTAGCATAGGAGCCAGCAGTTCATTTCCCTGTAAGTACCTTAGGTTTTGTATAGTGCAGTTTATATAGGATTGGCACCTCATGTCCCAATTAGGTTCTCCATTAAATGGCACACAGTGCAAACTTTTGTCCAACACCATTGTGCATTACTGTGCTAGTATTTACCATTAACAACCTGCTCCCCCCATATACATGACCAGTTTGAGAGGGAGGGAGAATGAGGATCACTGCCTATTCACTGGTACACTTATAGATTTTATTAAATAGTGAGCACTGCATCCTAAGAACAATAAATGGGAAGCAAATGGTTCATCCCCCAAAAAATAAATCACACAGGATTGTGGGTGTTTTTTATTGCCTGATAAGTCTGCGGACGAAACACGTAGCATTTGTTTTGTGGCAGAGCCTTTATCTACTCTTTTATATTGATATCTGTTATAGTGTTTTATTACGATTATTCACCGATTTTTATTCTCGGCAGTTTGTATTCTTACCTTCCAGGTGCTCTTGTTTCTTTTTCAGTCCCTTGGCAGGTTCAGACTTTACCAGTTGTTACATTTTAGCATTCTGCGTTTTTTTGCCGGCTGCTCAGATATAGGAGATATCCCTGATATCATCCCTGACTGATCCCCATATGCGGGATCAACCCACTCTACATAAAGTAAAGGGAGCCGATACTGACCAACAGAATTTGACCATCTGGAACGACTGATAGCGATGCTAACACCAGTCTGTGTAATATACTGACAGATCTGACAGGATTTGTTAGGTATCTGCAATGTGTGTATGGCTTCCTTTACCCACAGAGCCGGTCAACTGACTTATTTTTGCCTTAAAAATTTGGGAGTTTTTTTTTTTTAAAGTTGAGAACGATCGGTCACATTAGTAATTACAGCCAATATGTTAGCCTGGTCAATCAAAATCAATCAGTTGATCAGGACAAAATATCGACCCGAGTGTTAACAGCTTTACTGTGTACCTGATGTATGTACAGATGTTTTCGTAAATATTTTATCTAACCGCTTATTTAAATGACAACAGTAAAAATGTACTTTTTAAAATAAAAAGTACATGAGCCAGGGAAGTAGGGTTGATTATTCCCACATCCGAATATAATTTTGTTGTGGAGCACCAGCATATACAGTTCATCTGTCAGGTAAGGACTTTCCTGTATTAAGGATAGTGCTGAAACCAAGAAAAAGCCTGGCAGAACCCGTTCTCTATGTGTTGGCTCTCTTCACAGAAGTTTATATGAGGGCGTTCATGCAAGAATTGCTTAAAGAGATTATGGGCTATATTCTTTTGGGCTATGTAATTCTTTTTCCATAGCCAATGCTATAAAAAAAAACAAAAACCTTTTAAACCATTTTTCTGACCGATACTGGCAATCTCTAAGGGTTTTTTTTTTTTTAGAGATTTATAAATATAGTAATTTTGGCCTCTGCTGGCAAGAATCAGATTATGATCACATACACAGAGAATGATTTGATTGGATGTACAAACTACGAAAAAGATAACCGATAGTAACCAAATATCTTTCTTATCTTTAGATATTCATAAAGATGAAGTGAAATTGGAGGCTTCTGCAATCCCAAAATTTCTGAAGAAGATATACATCTGCTGCTTCGCAGGAAATTCCCTGCATCAAAAATTCAAATGAATAATACAGGAATTCTATTTTAATGCTTGGATATATCTAAATTATTTATAAATGATTAAAGGATGATTTGTTTTTGTTTGTTTTTAGGGATAGTTTGAAAAAAACAATAAATATTTATTCAAGCATTAAAACAAATGAAGGGAATCTACCAAAGATACCACAGTTTTATATTGTTGTTTAATATTAAATTTCATGTTTTTCAATAATTGAGAACTTTAAGGCTTGGGTACACACATGAGGCAATTTTTCGTATATTGGTCGGCCCGGTCTTTAAATCATGGCTGATTGTTCAGTCACCTATGGACCACACGATCGGTAACCGCAAACTTTTGGCCGCATCGATTTTCAAAACGACGAAACGTGGTTTATCCCACTTGTGGCAAACAGTCGGCTGGGACAAAAAAATCACCGGTGTGTACCCAGCCTAATGGTAAGAATACTTTTCCTTGTTTGTTATTTGGCTTGGTTGTTTTTGGTTAATGTCTGTTTTAAGACCTTTTAAGCCTTTAACTATTTGGAATTTCAAGCTTGGCTATAGTGCCATGTGTTGAAATTCCCTAACATACTGATATGTTTACATTTGTTTAAATAAAACGGGTAAAATGACTGGAATCTAAGTGCCATTAGCGTTCCCAAGCAAATGTATTATTTTTTTTAAATTTTGTTTTATGCTGTAGTATAAATATGAAAGTGAGAAAATGTTCAGGGGATCTTAAGGATGGCAACCAGATAGGATAAAAACTCAAAAATCTCTACCAATACCGCTGGTCCATGTATACATTATTTTTCTGACCTCTACCCACACTGAATTTGCCAGTGACAGAACTATGTTCACGGATATCCAACAAGGGTGAAAAAGATTTGTGCTATACTGCTTTGGTCCATGTATTCAAATGCCAGTGTTTAGCATTTAGAACTGACCATATTTTTCTATTGGTGCACAATTTGTGTGCCAAATCGATCCCAGATACACTACAGGTCCAAGTGTGGATGATGAGTTTTAAACCTACAGTAGCTCTTGCTTAAAAAATGTTTCGTGTTCCTATAATAATTTTGTGTACTATGAAAGAAACGTAACCATCACATTGCATTTAAAAAACCCAATGCAAACTTGGATACATATTACATGACCATTGTGTGATTTATATTGTGGATGTTCTTCTACTGTGCAAATCTTTCTAAAATGCTGCAGTACCTAGAAACCTCTCCTAGGCTGGTTACTGAAAATACATATATGGAATATTTATTTGAAAATGTGTTCACTATGATTGAAGTGCAGTAACTTTTTGTTTTGCGATTTATGAGATGTTATATCTGCCTTATTCATTTTTAACATAGGACAGGTAAGAGTGATAGGGTTTCCTCTGTCAAACCTTACAGACTCAAAAAAGTTTTTGGGTCAAATTGGTATTGCACACTTGCAAGAATTTTCCCCTCACAAAATTCCTGTTTATGTATGAAGGGCATTTTTAAAGGGTTCAAATACTGGAAATGCTTTGGGGATTATTTTTTTTTTTCTATTTCTTTTGGCTATTTGAAGAAACCGTAACCCACACCTCTAAACTTAGCTGGAGACAAACACCAATATTTTTGGTCAATGTGTAACGTTGATGGCAATATGACTTAACCCTTTCCAAAGAAAAGCAATGTATGATTAGGTTTTAACAGAACACTACTGAAAATGGGACATTTTTTTCCATTGTGCCTATATTGCCTAACTACCAATGCTTTTAAATGCTTTGAGTGTTTTTTTGTAATCTGAATATTTAGAATTGAGTTAGAACTTTATCTCCCAGTATCCTCTGACATCTAAAGGCTTTTGAGCACTAATCCCAAGCCAGTTCTAAAAAGGCATCACTGTTTAACGCTATAAGCATTTTCGCATGTATATAACCAGTATGCCATCACATCATTGGATTAACAATAATATTCAATGAAATATATATACATATGAAATTCTGTTTCTAAGACCCACTAAAAGAAAGTCCAAGCCTTACTGTAGTATTAGGTTAGGCTAGTCTAATTCGTGCTTAGAAATATATATCTATAGTAAACCTTTTCCAGTCATAAAATATGAACTACCTGCAATAATTCTCTTTAGGGCAATTATATATGAGGGTATTAAAGATATCTCTGCAACCAGGGCGATGAGAAATGCATGGCAGGCTAACACAATGTGGTTGACCACACTGTGTGCGCATGCACTCCAATAGCGGAATATAGTCGGCAAAAAATGCATGATACCACACAGCTTTACCACGCGTTGTGGTGTGGCTAGAGCCATGAACGGTTTAATCTGCGCTAACCTACCTTTTTGTATTTGGTATGCGTGACTTTAACCCCTTGTTTGTGGTGGCTGTGTGAGTATCGGAAGATAATATTGATCTGTATATGGCCACCTTTACTGTCCTGTAACGTTGATGAGTTTTTAAAGGCCGTGTTCACCCCTCAAATAAAAAATTATATATAGGTAAATCACCTGCCAAAACCCATAACTACAATAGTTAGCTGATGACGTAGGACTAACCTGTTATGTAGCAAAATGTTTCTTTCCCACTTCCCCCTGCCTCTCAAAAAGTTTCCACCTCCTCTTCAAACTTTTTTACATGCACAGAGGTGGCAGCTTGGGTGACAGCATTAAGTCATTGGCTGTGATGTCAACTGTTACACCCATGATTAACAGCTGCTAACTGGAGGAACCAGGAAGCAGAAAGAGAAGTAACACCATCAGACAGCATTTCAGGTTTAAAGTATTGTAGTTGGGGAGGGGGGCACTTACCTATATACCATGTTTTATTTGAGGGGTAGACTTGTCCTTTAAGGCTCTTTTTATGATTTATATATCTGTGCTTTGTCTGTAATGCTATAGTCACCAAAATAATCATCTAGTAAAAATAAAGTTATACCGGTCTATAAATTATAAGATAACACTAATGTAGATGTAGGTAATGGGGTGCAGTTTGTAATTACTGGAATAGTGCTGCTTATAGGGTATTTTACTATTTCACATTAATTAAAGGATAACTAAACAGAAGATGTAGTCTTTTCATAAGCTAAGATTTTTAAGTGATTTAACCTTGTGGCCAGTCTGTCCCATGCATATTTTGTCATTTTCGAAATGACTTTAGCTGAAGTGCCATTCCTCCTTGTATGGTGAGGTGGGCTGACATGTACTTGTCACCCTGTGGTGCGGTACATGACAGTCCAGCTACCCCATGGCCTTCGAAGGTAGTAACTTTGAAGTTACTTTATCGGCCGAAACGGCCTCTCGTTCGGAGATCCGCCTGGGGGATCGGGCAACGATCCCTGAACAAACAGCCATTTCAGTCGATAAAGTGCCCATACATGGGACAATTATTGACTGAAACGGCCGTTGGTACTCATTGCACATCGCGGGTTGGCACCTGCGATCGTATGTGTGTATGAACCTTTACTTTAGACAATCGGTATATTGCATTTGTTTCTGCACAAAAATAACTCTAAATAACTTTGAATTGGGCAATAGAAATTCTATATTTTTGCCTGAATGTGTACATTATGCAGTGTGATGGATATACTGTTAGAACTTCAAAGTTACTACCTTCGAAGGCCATGGGGTAGTTGGACTGTCATGTACCGCACCACAGGGTGACAGGTACATGTCAGCCCACCTCACCATACAAGGAGGATCGGCACTTCAGCTAAAGTCATTTGGAATATGACAAAATATGCATGGGACATGGGTCGGCACCCACGATCGCACGTGTGTATGAACCTTAAAACTAGTGAGATCTGTGTCCAAGAGACATTTATTTTAACTATATTAAGACAATAACTGGTTACAGTAAACCTCAGGCAAAGTTATTCTTTAAATTTGGATTTTGCTTTCTTTCTTAGTAAATAGCTTATTGTAAAAAGCACTGTACTTTATTTTGTTAATTTCTTTTAAATTTGTTGAGTTTGTTTTTTGTGCTTCTTGCCTTGTGTTTGTGTAAATGTACAGTACAAGAAAGTGCCTTAAATGTTCTGAAAGAATTAATTGCTTTTAAATATACAATTTACTAACTTCCAAATTCTGAATTTAGCAAGTGACACCAATGGTTTAATAATATATGCTTATTACAGATGTTATAGCTTTAATACAGATGTTTAAATAAACAACCTTTCTAGATGACTTTTTTTTTCCCTTTTGAAGTATAAATGACTTTTTACATTTCTAGTCATCCAGGTCATTGTACATTTCATAATGTTAAATTGCATGTCCACCTCCACAATAAATTATACTGTACATATAAACCCCCATCCCCCCAACCCTAAGATTACAACACAAAGATATTTAGAACCAGTACCAGTGAAATCAGACCAAAGAACAATGGTAAGTATTGCAATCGTACAGCTGGAAGTGTTCATAAAATGTGTAAACCAGGACCTTGAAACTAAAGGCACATTTGAAATTTTAGATCATATTGAAATGTAGGAGCCTTTATAAGGCTGGGTACACACGGGCAGATTTTTCAGGCCAGTGGACCGATACTTCTGTGTATCGGTTGGTTCAACCAAAAAATCTGTGCTGCTTTCATCCGCATCCGTGACCGATGTCGGTCGGCTATTCGTCTGGATTAGATGAACGGGCGATTTAAATGTGTTGGTAAATCACGGCCGGACGGAGGGCCACTGCTACTATTGCCGCGACCAACACATTTGTCCCAGCCGAGGGTCGGGACAAAATTATCTATTCGTGTGTGCCCAGCCTAGGAGTTAGCTTCCAAATTAACAAAAGTATTCACACAAGTGAGATATTTTTAGAAACTAAATTCTCACAGGTTTTTATACATGGTATAATTTTTGATCAAAACACTGACACTGACAGAAAAACTGAAAAGTAGAAAGTTCAAACCAATACCAATAGAGAACACTTCTGAATAAAATATCACACTAAATATTGATCTCTCACCAATTCGAAATCACCTCCTGACCAATCTCATGGCATTTAATAATTCTTACAGAACTGCCTTTCCCGTTCTTCATGAATGACATACGATCGCAAAATGAATGGGCCAGACGGAGTCGTGATTGTATGTCGGCTGCGGAAAAAACAAGAAGGTCTGTTCTGGAAGAATTGATTGAATGTCGTGGGATTGGTTAGGAGGCGAGTTTTGTAACCTTCGCAATGTCAGAAACCTTCCTTAGTTTATTACCTTCCTAGCCCAATGCTTGTGAAGGTTCTCATTCATCCAGGTCATGGTATATCTGTTGTATTCAATTAGATCAACTGGACTTGAAATGTAGTTCTTGAAGACGTTTCGCTAGTCATCCGACTGGCTTTCTCAATTCAGAATGACTTGTACAAGAATCTGTGGCAATTATGTACCCTGGAAAATCCCAATTAGCATATCACAGCCAGGTGTTAAGGGTGTGATTAGATAGTGGCTAAGAGGTGTTATAGGAACGCCCAGAGTAAGGTGTTAAAACAGCATTGTACATGGCAGACAGTTGGTGTCGAACCCCCCCACCTCTATTTAGGCTTGGTTTCTTTATTTTCACATAAATGGCCTCCTTAACACCTCTCTTGAACCAGTCACGTTCCTTCGCCAGTATGTTAACATTACAATCTTCAAAGGTATGTCCTTTATCCTTAAGATGCAGATACACGGCTGAGTCCTGACCCGAGGAATTGGCTCTTTTGTGCTGGGCCATACGTTGATGCAGTTGCTGTTTGGTCTCCCCCACATACAAATCAGAGCATTCTTCACTGCACTGCACCGCATATATGATGTCGCTTTTCTTGTGTTTTGGTATTGGGTCTTTTGGATGTACCAATTGCTGCCTCAGTGTGTTGTTCGGTTTAAAGCAGACAGGGATACGATGTTTTTTGAAAATTCTTCTTAATTTCTCGGAGACCCCTGCTACATATGGGATGACCATGTTCTTCCTCCTGTCTTGCTTTTCCCCTTCACTGTTGGTATTTGTGTTCTTTTCTTTCCTTCTACTTCTTTTGACAAAGGCCCAGTCTGGATATCCACAAGTTTTAAGGGCTCCTCTGAGATGTTTCATTTCTTTAGCCTTCGCCTCTGTGCTAGTGGGGATGTTCTCTGCTCTGTGTTGCAGGGTTCTGATGACACCCAGCTTGTGATCTAAAGGGTGGTGGGAGTCAAACATCAAATACTGATCTGTGTGTGTTGGTTTTCTGTAAACCTCTACTTCCAGTTTACCATTTTCCTTAACTTCTACCAAGCAGTCCAAGAAAGCCAGTTTGTTGTTTTGTACCTCTTCCCTTGTGAATTTAATGTTTTGGTCCACCGCATTAATGTGTTCTGTGAAAACTTGTACTTCCTTCTGGTGGATTTTAACCCAGGTGTCATCCACATATCTGAACCAGTGGCTGGGTGCTATGCCCTTAAAGGTATTAAGCGCCTGTGTTTCTACCTCCTCCATGTAAAGGTTGGCCACTGGAGATCCCATAGCACATCCATGTTTTTGCTTATAGAACTTATCCCTGTATTTGAAATAGGTGGTATTCAGGCACAAGTCCAACAAGGAACACACCTGTTCTGGGTTGAGATCAGTTCTGCTGGTAAGAGTGCTGTCTTGGCCCAGCCGTTTTCTCACCATGTCAACAGCCTCCTTGGTGGGTATACAAGTGAAGAGAGATGTCACATCATAGGACACCATAGTTTCTTCTACACCGAGTACTATATCTTCAATCTTGTTGGTGAAATCCTGAGAGTTCTGGATGTGATGCTTAGAACTTCCCACCAAAGGTCCTAAGATGTTAGCTAGATATTTTGCCACCTTGTATGTTACAGAGTTGATGCTGCTGACTATAGGTCTTAGTGGGGCCCCTTCCTTATGTATCTTTGGGAGTCCATACATGCATGGATGTGCCTCACCAGGGTAGAGGCGATGATACATTGCTCGGTCAATGGCTTTATCCTTTTGAAGCTGTTGTAGTAAGTCTATGACTCTTTTCTTGTAACGGCTGGTGGGATCCCTTGTTAAAGCCTCATATGTGTTATCGGCCAGGAGCATGGTCACCTTATCATGGTAGTCTGAGGTGTTGAGTACCACTGTGCATCTTCCTTTATCTGCCGGTAGAATGGTGATACTGGAATCTTTCTTGAGGGATGTTAAGGCTCCTCTTTCCTGTGTAGTCAGGTTAGATGAAGGAGTTTTAGCACTGGCTAAGGCTGCAGATACCTTAAGGCGAAGTTGTTCTGCCTCACTCTGTGATACCTTATTACTGTGGATAGAGGCTTCTGTGGCTGCTATAATATCCACCACAGGGATGGCTTTAGGGGTGATGGCAAAATTCAAGCCCTTACCAAGGACTTCCATTTCTGGCTGGGTCAGGGTCCTGTTAGACAAGTTTCTCACCCATTCCTCCTTGTTTGATGAAGTGACACTTCCCTCCTTTTGTATCCAAGGTAGTTGTTCTCCTTTGGGGCTGTTCTGGGATGACAGAATAGAGAACTTGTTCTGTTGCCTTTGTTTGCCCTTACAGTGCTGAGAAAGCTGTGCTTGTTTGGTGAACCCCATCACACTTTCCCAGATGGACACAGGTAGCTGTGAGGCCAGGTTCTGTTCTAGTTGACTAATGTTGTGCATTAAAATGTGTCTGTCGTACCCGTTCACTTAGGAGCTGTGTTTGAGCCTTTTGCAGTATCTGTTTGGCTATGATGCCTTTAACCGTGGAATCCAGACGTATACTGCATGGTACTAGCCTTTGTTGTCTGCATCGGAGGTTAAATCGCAGGTGGTTTCTGTAGTCTGCCAATTTCCTTGCTGTCTTTTCATATTGCCGTACAAGTTTGAGGGTTTTCTCCCCAAAATGATTAGAAATATGCTTATCACACCCTTAACACCTGGCTGTGATATGCTAATTGGGATTTTCCAGGGTACATAATTGCCACAGATTCATGTACAAGTCATTCTGAATTGAGAAAGCCAGTCGGATGACTAGCGAAACGTCTTCAAGGACTACATTTCAAGTCCAGTTGATCTAATTGAATACAACAGATATGTGGATGTTTGTATTTTGGTATTTGATTCTCCATTAATAGCCTTTTGCTCCATTTTCGATTCTCACCGTATAGAAATTGCACTTTTATCATTTTAATAGCTTTTAAAATTGTCAGGGTTCCTTTTTTGTGATATCGCTAGGACATCAGCATAACATCATAATTTCACAGGAATTTTAGGCTCTTCGGGCTGGGCCTGATGTGAATGTATACATGCAATTGTAAAGTGCTACGGAAGATGTTGGCGCTATATAAATCCACAATAATAATAATAATTAGAATTTTGATCCTAAAAACCATTGCATTTTGTTTAACTTCTTATTCTTTATCATTTAATAGCTTTTTAATAATTCATGATTCAATTTTTATTAATGTTAATAAGACCTAAAAATGAAATCATAATCTCGCTCCATTTTGGTTTCTGACCCTAAAAGTTTACTACCGCATGGTATTCTACGAACAAACGGTCGTAGATTTACGACCGTTTGCCATAAATGTACTATAGTGGGCGTACATTTATGGCCATGGTCGTGCATGACCGTGGGTTTATAAATATTGCCCTCCATTCCTAGTTTGTATGCCTTTCACCTGTTTGACCTAAAAGTGTTTTCCTTCTCCCTTCGAGAGGAATACTAATATATACAGGGGCAAGCGCAGGTTTTTTAAGGGGGGGGTGTTATCCCCTTGTTATTGACCAATATTTCCATGTATTGGTTGGGCCGCAAAATCAGAGGTAATTTCATTGGTGGCGGTGAATGTCGGTCACCCGTTTGCCTAGATCGGATGAATGGGCAATTTGACATGCCAGCGAATCATCCCCGATCATGTGGACCATTGGAGACATCTGCTGAGGCTGACAACTCGATAGCGGTAAAAGGTTGGAACATAAAAGAAATCCACATTTGCACTTCATTACCGTTAGTGTATAGTATAGTATTTGAGGTTGACTAAAGACATACGTCCATCCAGTCCAACCCATCTAGCAATATCCTCATTTCCGACCTAACTGTTGATCCAGAGGAAGGCAAAAAAAACCCACCAAATTTATGAAGGGAAAAAAATTCCTTCTTGACTCCAACTGGCAATCGTAAATTTCCCTGGATCAACTCTACTTTATGTACCAATACCAGTAACTTGCAATATTCATTGTTTGCAAAAACTCATCCAGATTTTTTTTTTAAACTGACCAGTGAACCTGCCATAACAACATCCGCTGAAAGACAGTTCCATAGCTTAACCGTTTTCACAGTGAAAAACCCTTTCCGAACTTGAAGCCTAAACCTTTTTTTTTCAAGTCTTAAGGGATGTCCACGTGTCCTCTAATATGCTCTATTGGTGAACAATGCCCCAGATTATTGTATGGCCCGTTAATGTATTTATACACAGTAATCATATCCCCACACAAGCGCCTTTTCTCCAGCGTACATAATTGTAACTTATCCAGTCTCTCTTCATATTCAAGCTCCCCCAACCCCCTTATTAATTAGTTGCCCTTCTCTGAACCCTTTACATTTCAAAGATGTCCTTTTTGTACACAGGATTCCAAAATTGTACTGCATATTCCAAATGAGGCCTTGGAAATAGGGAGAATAACATTTTCCTCCCTTGAATCCATACCTCTCTTTGGGCCCGATTTATAAAAGATCGCTATCGTTATCATAAAATACCGATCGTTATTGTAAAATAACGACCGGTATTTAACGATATCGGTAAATGCCGGTCGTTATCGGTAAATGCTGGTCGTTATCAGTAAATACTGGTCGTTATCAGTAAATACCGGTCGTTATTTTACGATAACGATAGCGATCTTTTATAAATAGGGCCCTTTATACCAGACAATACCATTCTGGCTCTGGCTGTTGCCACCTGGCACTGCTTGCTAACTTTAAGTTTGTTATCTACCAAAACTCCAAGATCCCTTTCCAACAGGGATTCACTTAACACAGCCACTTATAGTAAAAGCAGCACAAGGATTTTTAAGTCCAAAATGCATGTCCTTACATTTATCAACATTAAATGTCATCTGCCCAATGTGACAATCTATCTAGATCCCCCCGCAACGATTGCACATCCTCTGAAGTTTTTAATGGTCGACAAAGTTTTGTGTTGTCAGCAACCTTGCTGACAATACCCACTTCCAAATTCTTAATAAACAGATTAAATAGAAGCGTCCCCAACACAAAACCCTGACGCACCCCACTTAGCACTTTAGTCCATAATGATGTAACCCCATTAACAAATACTCTCTGCATCCTATTCATTAACCAATTTTCTATCCATGTACAAATGTCCCTCCCCAGCTAAATAGACCTTAGCTTATATATTAGTCACCTATGGGGGACTAAATCAAAAGCCTTTGCAAAATCCAAGTATACCAATCTAAATTTCTACTTACTTCCTCATAAAAGCCAAGCAAGTTAGTTTGACAAGATCTGTTCCTCCTAAATCCATGCTGGTTACTACTTATAATGTCAGCCCTTGAAACATACCCTAGAATATTTCCAGTATCTTTCCCACCACTGAAGTTAAACTTACAAGCTTGTAATTACCCGGCTGTGAACGACTACCCTTTTTGAATATTGGAATGACATCCAATATTGACATCATTCCAATCCAGAGGCACACATCCTGGCATAAAGGAATCTGCAAAAATAAGAAACAATGGGCCCTATTTATAAAAGATCGTTATCTAAAAAATAACGATCGCTATCGTAAAATAACGACCATTATTTTCCTATACCGACCGTTATTTTCCGATAACGACCGGTCGTTATCTGAAAATACCTGTCGTTATCGAAAAATAGCGATCGTTATTTTACGATAGGGATCGTTATTTTTTCAATAACGATAACGATCTTTTCTAAATAGGGACCAATGGCCTAGATAAAACTGAATTTAGCTCCCTAAGGACCCGAGGATGTATTTTATCCGGTCCAGGATATTTATTTATTTAGTTGTTTCTGTAACCTATCTTCGATTAACCAAAGTGCACTTGCATCTTTTATACCATTATTGCTCCTATACTCTATGATATCTGTACTTGGATCTTCTATAGTGTATACAGAGGGAAAAAAATATTTAAGACGTGCTTTATCGCCATCCTCTGTAACTAACTTTCCCCCATTAATTAATGGTGCCACATTTTCAGTCCTCATCTTCTTACTATTAATATACTTAAAAATTTTTTTAGGCTTAGTGCTGCTTTGTTCAGCTATCCTAACTTCATTATTAATTTTACCTAGTTTGATTGCTTTCTTACACTCCTTGGGCCCTATTTATAAAAGATCGTTATCGAAAAAATAACGATCGCTATCGTAAAATAACGACCGGTATTTTCCGATAACGACCGGTATTTTACAATAACGCCCGTTATTTTACGATAACGCCCGGTATTTTCCAATAACGACCGGTATATTGTGATATCGGAAAATACCGGGCATTATTGGAAAATACCGGTCGTTATCGGAAAATACCGGCTGTTATCGGAAAATACCAGTCATTAGTTAACGATAGCTATCGTTATTTTTTCGATAACGATAACTATCTTTTATAAATAGGGCCCCTTGTTACAGTTTTTATAATCCCTAAAGGCCCTTTCCGTTCCCTCTGACGGAGGTTAACAAGTGCCTTTTTCTTGCTTTCCGTTTGCCTCTTTACATCAGAATTCAGCCACATGGGCGCAGATTTATTTTTTTTACATTTATTTCCCAAGGGTATAAATTTAGATGTGAAATGGCTTAAAATCCCCTTAAACACAGTCCACTTCTGTTCAGTACCTTTACCTGATAATACCTTATCCCAGTTGACATTCTGAAGAGCTACTTTTAACCTGGGAATATTTGCTTTCCCGAAATTAAAAGTCTTTGTTAACCCAGCGCACTTTTCCTTTCGATAACATACTCCAAACGACACTATTTCATGGTCACTATTCCCTAAGCCTCCAGTTACCTTTATATCTATAATACACTCCACAATGTGAGATATTACCAGATCCAACAGAGCTCCTTTTCTAGCAGGAATTTCAACCACCTGTGAGAGAAAATTATCCTGCAGCAAATTCAGGAACTCATTGCCCTTTTCTGTGTTGGCAGTTCCACTCCACCACTCAAGGTCAGGTTAATTAAAGTCCCCCATAATGAGTACACTCACCAAACTTGCAGCCCTTGCCAACTGCATATGAAGCTGACTCACTTCCTCCGTGCTAGCATTTGGCAGCTTATAGCAGACACCAACAATGACATTACCCCCTTTCCTGTTGCCTAATTCCACCCATATTGCCTCCGCTTTAACATCCATATCGCCAGTTATCTCTTCTTTTAAATTTGGCTTAAATTCTTTTTTAACATAAACACATACTCCTCCCCTTTGCTTTTTTTCTCTGTCCTGCATAAACAGGGTGTATCCTTCTACATTTACAGCCCAGTCGTGAGAACTGTTCAACCATGTTTCTGCTTTACCTATTACATTATACTTTTCATTCAACGCCATTATCTCCAATTCACCCATTTTGTCAGCCAGGGTTCTCGCATTTGCAAACATACATTTTAGATTATGATCCTGTAATTTATTTTTACACTTAAATACACATGCCTCCCTATCCCCTAGGCTAGCCCGACCCCCTTTCCACCCACCACTGGCCAATCTACACCCTGCTTTCCTCCTGGGCTGTCTATCCCAGTGAGACTGATAATACTCTCCCCCCCCCCAAACCTAGTTTAAAATCTCCTCCAACCCTCTAGCCATCTTCTCCCCTAAAAAGCTGCACCGCCATCAGTGAGGTGCAACCCATCCCTACTAAAGAGCCTGTAGCCTACAGCAAAGTCTACCCAGTTCTCTATAAACCCAAACCCTTCTTCCTTACACGACCCTCTTAGCAATGCATTAATGCTCCTAAGCTCCCGCTGTCTCCCTAGTGTAGCACATGGCTGCGGTAGTATTTCTGAAAACACTACCCTGGAGGTCCTTGCTTTTAACTTGGCCCCTAGCTCTCAGAAATCATGTTTAAGGACCTCACCTCCACCTCTAACTTTATCATTGGCACCAATGTGAACGCCCGGCCCCCCCAATAATTTGTCTACATGATCCACCACATACAGAATCCTAGCACCAGGCAAGCAACACACAGTTCTGCATGTAGGGTCCTGGCGGCAGATTACCCCATCTACCTTCCTTATAATGGAGTCCCCTACCACCTGCCTAGCATTCCTAATCCTAAGTTCTTCCTCCTTTGTATCAGAGATGGCAGTCCCTAGGGTGCTCAAGGGATTAGCCCGCTCCATACATGCTAATTTCGAGATGTCCTCCTCCACTTCATCATAAGGTGGCGAATCTGTTGGGATGGGCAAGCTAGGAAGAAGCAACCCTACCCTTCTTTCCTCCACTTCTCCTAGTAACCCTAACAAAACTACCTCCCCACTAAACCTTCTCTGTCCCACTTCCACCCACCTCAATACTGGTGCCAGCTGGTGCCTGCTGTCCCCCCAGATTTGCCAATCCATGCAATGCTGCAAGCTGCCCCCTTAGACTCTCCATCTCAGCTTCCAAATGGGCAACCCACTCACACCTGACACAGACATAGGTCCCCTGGAACCTCTGCTCCAGGTTCCTATACATGTGGCAGGATGCACATTGCATGCTACCGACAAAACTGTCCCTTCTAATACACACCCCCAGCAGTGACACACCAACCTTGTTTAATTGCTCTTCTTGTTTCAATGTCCTTTTTCTATGTCCTTGAGACCAAGGTCCTTTACAACAAGGGACACATTCCACTCTAGTTTGTTTCCACTCACAGGAAACTTCTTTTTGTTAGGTCCAACCAATGTGAATCCTATTTAACTAATTGACCCCAGCCCCCACACCAATTAGTGCAAGAGCCAGGAAGAGAGGGAAAAAAACTAAAACACTTGTTAACCCTTCCACAACCTGTTTGCGATTACAACAGATGCAGTACTAACATATAGAAGCCCAGTGCACCCCTTTAATTGGAAGAGAAAAAAAAGATTAATCTGCTTAATGCACACAGTCCTTAAAGGAATAGTTCACTGCTACCATCAAATTATTAAATGTCCTTGTTTTTCTGTCCTTGAGACCAAGGTCCTTTAGAACAAGGGAAACATTCCACTCTAGTTCATTTCCACTCAGGAAACTTCTTTTTGTTAGGTCTTTGAGGGTTCGTTCAAACTAGAAACAGACAAAAATGCAACTTAAAAATGCAGTGCTTTTAGTGCAGTTTTAACACGTTTTTGTACCCATTGCTAACTGTTTGCATGTGTTATAATCCATTTGTGTCCATTTTTTCTGTGTTTCTGTCCATTGCAATTTAACTCTGTTTTTATTGCATTTTTCAAATTTAAGTTGGCAGGACCAAAGAACACTTGTCACTTCCCGGGAGTGTGAGTTTCAGGAGCTTTTTGGAGAGAGAGGTAGCAGATAGTGTTGTGGAGAGAGATCGTGCGATTTTCTGAGGATTTTGCTCTTCTTCAGCGTGTTTCCTGTATCCTGTGAACCAGAAATGACATTACAGGAACAAATAGGCATCCTTTTCGAAAAATGGCCAAAAACACAAACGCGTGCATTGTTGTCCGTTGTACTGTAGTTTCATGCATTTCAAATGGACAGAATTCCAGGCACCAGAAATCCCCCCCTAAACACACCCCTGATATAATAATACCCCTAGATTTTTCATTTTTATCTCTGTTAGGGAACAAGCAAAATCTGTCAGGAAGGAAAACAATTTGTATTAAATGTTTATTTTAGGATAATGTACATTTTTCTTTCAGAAATATAGTTTACAATGTGTATTTGACAATAAAAATAACCTTAAAAAACTTTGATTCAGTGTTACATTTGCAAATGAAAACAATATATATTTGCTTAAAAGGCATGTCTATCCACAAAATTAAAATGTAACTACAGATGAATCTCCTGGAAAGCCCAACTGCAATAGTATCACTTCTGAAAGCTGTCAGGTTATCTTCACAGATAAGATCAAGATGTTCTACCCCACTGCCTGCTGCACATGCACAAAGGAGGTAGTATGGGGCAGAGCACTCCATTATTGGCCACCATGAGATCAGCTGTAACTGAGATGGCTGACTGCACTTACCTAGAATAATGCTACCCTGTGCAGGGGTAAAACTCCGTGGTTAAGATAAGTAGAATCTGAGAGCTTCAAGAAGTTAAAATGATTGGGTAGAGTTACTGTATCTTTAACTCAATTTTAATTTTGGAGTTGGACATGCCCTTTAAAGGGAATGTCCACCCCCAAAACTATAATCTCCCCCACTGCTGGCCCCAATGTGTGGTGTATAAATATCCTTACCTTACCTCTCAGCTCCAAATGGTTCTCCTGGAATGTCCCTACAAAGTCCCAGAAAGTGAACACGGAACCTTGCAGGGGGGGAAATTGTTTCCGCCTCTGAGGCATCCCCTCAGAGGTTTGTGGCTTGCTCAGTGCAGCCCCCCCCCCCTTCCCTCCCTCCCGATCTGTCATTTTCCTGTGCCCCTAGTGCAAAATCGCATTTTCTGTAGTGTAGGGCTCCCTCCCTCAGCCCCAACCGCTATAGTTATTTGTGCAGAAACTTCCCGTGATCTCTACTTACATGACCTGTTTCCCCTGGTGTTCTGGATAGCTGAAAGGCACGTCTGTGATTGGCTGCCTCCCAGGCAATCACGGTCGCTGCAGTCAGTCCGGCCCCCTGCTTGCAGTTTCATGCAAAGAGGTAATGTAAGTAATGATCAGAGTTTCTGCACAAATAACTACAGTGGTTGGGGCTGGGGGAGGGAGCCCTACACTACAGAAAAATATAAAAAAGGGGTGGACATGCCCTTTAACTGTCACTTGGACTAAAGCAGCAGTAATCAAGTAAAAGGTTTGCAATTCTTAACATTTCTCTAGGTTAGTATCTAATTTAAGAGAAGTTATGCTTCGGTTATGTATTTCAACATTAAACTGGTCTTGCTCAGACTCAGCTTGTTCTGTGACCAGGGCTCTCCAATCAGCTAAGTGAAAATAAAGTCATTTTTAAAAACACGTGGTTTCGCAAATGACCGCGATCGTACGTTTTCTGCAAGCGGTTGCAAATGCACAACCACTATATTATAGAATACGATGGGATAGTAATCTACAGCAATGGTATTCTATTATGGATCGTAAATCTACGATCATGATCATAGATTTATGACCGTGATCGTAGATTTATTATCACTATCATACATTCATATCCGCTATTGTGGATTTACAGTAGCGCCCGTAAATTTACTATCATGGAGGCACTGAATCGATAAAAAGACTTAAAAAATTTGGCCCATTGTGGTGTCCATCCATCAAGCTTTTTCTACTATGTAAACATGGCAAATACATATGGTAATCAGTCAGTATCACATTTCTTTTGGCTCCTATACATAAGCACTTATGGAAAATGTCAGCAATGTATCCTGTAAAACAACTTCCCATGTTTTAGCATTTAAATCCCACAAAAGTTAGAGCTATTGCTTCATTTTATTGCTTGCACATTTAAGGCCCATACACACGCTCTATTGCAGCCACGACACGGCGAACAAGTGGGCAATTAATGGACATTTCAACTGATAAACACACATGCACGGATGTTCAGTCAGGCATCGTTCTTTCATCTACTGGGTTGGACCACCAATGCACATAAGATTTTTGCCCTCAAATGGGTATTATTTGCCTGTTCGTTCATCGTGTGTGGCATCCAGCTTGTGTATGCTGCCTCCCCTTTTTTACACCGGTTAGCTTAGCTTTAAGACTTGAGCATTGAGCCTCTAAATTAGTTAATTGCCCTGTATGTGCTTCAGCGTCCCTAATGAAACAGAACACATTGCTGGATAGTCCTAATTCTTAACGGTCATTTCCCTTGGTTTACGGAGAACTTACATTTTCCCAGCTCTTCCCCAGGTAATAGAACATATGTATGTACAAAGATCTTTAAAGATGCAGAAGATAACATGTCATTTATAAAAAAAGCTTAAAATAAATAGTTTAATAAATATATAAATATCAACTGAAAAGTATACAGGAATACCATGGTTGGTTTCACATTATTTATGACAAAAAAAACATGTAGGTGAAGGTTGAAAATTGTTTTTCAGTATAAATTTCCCATGCTCAGCTGGATAATGTAGTTTGTTCCTTGCCTAGTGGATTCATTTTTGTGAGAAGCAGAGAAACTGAGAGAAAAGTAAGTATAAATAAAAAAACAATACAATGCGTGACAGATTTCTACCCGATTCACCAACCGCAGTATTTACCGTCTGTATTTTAACCAGGAAATTCATCTCATGTATTGGAATGGACAGAATTCCAGGCATACGGTAAATTACAGCAAATATATTCTTTTCTAAAAACAATTCCTGTGGGTCCATCTAAAAGAAGGAAACCATTAGCCCTCTGGTTAACAGGCTGTCAATATCTCCCATCAGATAGTATGAGAGTAAGTATAAATTATAAATTATATTTTATTAATTAAAAAGGAGAGCAATTCAGAAATATTACGTTATTTATCCTTCCCCAATAAAGATATCTAGAAAATAACTAGATTCTGTGGATTTCGATGCAAGGAATTTCTCCATACTCCCATATGGTCAAATATGCAATGTCATTTTACATACTCATGTAATAGTGGTAGATTACTGGAAACCCCTATTTAAGAAGGCAAAAATAAAATAATTATTGGCTACATTTAGAGAACTGGTTTAGAAATATAAAAAAAAACAGCGAATTTAAACCACTGAAATTACTATTACGGTACTAGATGTTCTATCTTGTAACCAGGCCAGAGAAATGCTGTGCATTGTATAGATATGGAAGGAATTTTTAACGAGTATCTCCACCTCAAAATATATAGATTTTTTTGTAGTGTAGGGCCCCCCTATAACACTAGGGTTTAAAGTTAAAAAGTTTCCCAGAAACAGACTTACCCACCTTCTTTCTCTCTGCCTCTATTGCTACTTCCGGGAACGGCTGTCGGCTTTTGAGAGAGCCGAGGGAACGAAAGTGGGTAAGTTACTTCTGTGCAGTTATTAATGTTATAATCCTAGGGTTTAGGGTTGGAGGGGGAGGTCCCACTACAGAAAATTTACTGCAGCATGGGGGGATGGAGGGATTCGGAAGGGGGGAAGGGAGGGGGTAGAGCTCCCCTGTGCATGCCAGAGTCCTCCAGGAGGACAGGGAAGGGGCAGATACCTTATTGCACACAGAGATCCTACTCTTCAGTTTTCTGGACTTTCATCAGGACAACCATAAGGAGCATAGGAGAAGGGTAAGGATTTTTTAAAACTTCACAGTGGGACAAATTTTAGTTTTGGAGGTGGACATGTGCCAACCCACAATTATTATCATATATGTAGAATGTAGGAAAAGTTAGGCTGTAGTAGTAGCAGCATTAGAATTCTCTCACAACCACATGCTGAGCTCTATATCTGCAACAATTAGAATAGGAGATTATCTGCCTCTGATAAAGTCCAAAAAGTTTAAATTTTTCAAAATACAAGGTCCAGCTAATGTCATTGTAAAGGGACACATACAATACTGGGTAAAAATGGGGGGTAGAGTTGAGGCTGCTGGAAATTGTTGTAAGTTTGTTTGGTACATTAAAAAGTAATCCTAAAAGTCATTGGGGGTGCTAGTCCTTTCGTATTCGTCTTTTGCGTAGTGACTTCTTTAGACCTTCTACTGATTCGGTGCCTTCATCTGCTTCTTTCATCTGTGATAAAGCATTGAAATATAAATATAGGCATTAAAAGTAACAAATGCATATCGGTTATAAAAAGTCTACAAACATGCAAGTTTTTGTTTAATAAACAAAATGGGAACCAAGATAGATCCTGTCCGAACGTATTGCACCTTTGTTGCAATAATAATTAATAAATAATAACTGCCATCTATTCTATACAAAGAAATCAAAAAACAGAAACAGCTTAGTGGAAAAAGGAAAGTTTCTGACTGAGCCCATATAAACTTCCTTAAGGATTATGCCTCTTGGTCTCATACCGTATATACTCGAGTATAAACCGAGTTTTTCAGGCTTTAAAAAAACCTGAAAATCTTACCTCAGTTTATACTTGAGTCAATCTTTCTCCTGCCTTGTCCAGCGGCCACGCGATCCGCATCCTCAGTGTGCTTCCGGATGACGTCACTACCCGGCGCCTCTCACTTTGCAGCGCCGAGTAGTGACATCATCCTGAAGAGCAGAGGATGTGGAGCGAGGAGCGAGCGGCCGCCGGACAAGGTAGGAGAATACCACAGCGACACAAGGGCACACAATACAAATAACAGTAAAACCTTCTTTATTTGTGCATACTGTATGCACAAATAAAGGAGGATTTACCCCTATTTGCAAGTATTGGCTTCTGCAGATGTTTGAAAACTAAACTCCCAGCAATTAAAGCATGCTGGGAGTTGTAGTTTCCAAACATCTTAAGTGGCAAATACTAGTAGGGGTTACACCCTCGGTTTATACTCAAGTCAATCTCTTTTTTCTCCTTTTTTAGGTAAAACTAGGTACCTCGGTTTATACTCTGGATGGTTTATACTATATATACGGTATATACGGTAATTGAAAAGCCATGTCTGCAGAACACTTTTAAGGGTAACTGCGATCTCAATACAAGTGCCTGAATCTCTTAGACAAGCATGTTATATAACCTGTGTCATAAGCCACAACCCCAAAAATCAATCTTTTCTGAAGTTAGTTACAGAGCTGCAACCATTCTTTGTCCATTCCTTTACCCATGGGCACATTTGTGGCTAGATTTAAAAATGATTTAGTTTGAGTTAAAGGGCAACAGTGGTCTCCAAACAAGTTAGGGTTAAATGAAAGCCTGCAGTATTTCCTTTACACTGGGCCAACACTCACATCTCTGGCTGGAGAAATTACATTGGGGTGAATGTTCAAACTTCCTGCTTCCATCAGGTTGAGTGACATCACCTGACCTCTGCTGTCCCTTTTCCCCCGGGGGAGAAGTATGCTCAGCTAAGACTTCAGGAGGTCACATGACTACAAACTGGTCACATGGCTAAAAACAGGAAGAGTTCAACCAGGAAGTTACATTGCTGAACCTTTCCAGCAATAACTTCTCACAAATTTTATCAAGAGATGTAATTTAGGTTTTATTTTGAAGGTACGATAGAAGGCTTTTTATTTAATTCTTACTAGTTTGGAAGAATTTAAGACCACAGTTACCCTTTAAGTTTGGGGGCAGGGCTTATGATTCAGCTGGTGATGCTCTGTTCCAGCATCGGACATGCTTCAACCTTAAACTTGGAGGCAGACCCCAAGTGCTGGTCAAAGATCACAGTCCTAGCAGGAAAAAACACTATTTATACTGCTTTAGATAGACTGCAGCTAGAAGCATGACCCTGGAGCCATTTAAAAGGTAGGAGTGTGCCCTTTTTAAAGGACATCTCTACCTGAAAATAAAGGTTTTGCTGTAGTGTAGGCACCCCCCTCCCAACCCTAGCCACATGATTTAAATTTTAAAAAGTATATGTAAGTAAGTTTCTGGGCATTTTTTTTATTTAAACCATGTGCTTGGGGGGGGAGGCTCCCCTGCACATGCAGAGTCCTCCAGAAAGGCTTCTACTCTTCAATTACCTGGACTTTGACTTGACACAACCATTTAGAGAAAAGGAGTATAGTAAGGATTTTTTAACACTACACAGTGGGACAAATTTTAGTTTGGGGGGTGGACATGACCCTTGTATGGAGACCACAGTTCCCCTAAAAATGAAAGGGATATGAAATGTACCAAATAGGACAGGGATACAAAAAAGTACCGATTGTATAAATAACAATTTTGCAGGAAAGGAGGAATTTATTACACTAAAGCCTGCAATTTGCAGGGGTGAGTAGACCTTTTTAATTTTAAACATAACTATAAATCTCTGTTTGTGCAATGAGTGTGAATAAAGATGTATTTTGTTCAACCCATATTGCAGATCCAAAGTAGGGCAAAAAATCCCTCCTTAAAGGTATATCCAATTTGCACAGTAAAGTGGCAAGCAATAGAATTCCTGAATCAACTTGGAACCATATGGATTAATGGCAGGAATATATACATCTCTCCATGTAAGCACCTCTTCTACAATGTAAAGCTAGGTACACACATGAACGAGAAACTGACAATTCCATTGCCCCTTTCTCTACAATTTTTTCCACAGGTACTTCCTGATTTCCCCAGCATTAAGTTTTAACTGAGCATGCTTCTCCCCCGGGGCAGACGGGCGGGGCAGAGGTCAGGTGATGTCACTCAACCTACTAAAAGCAGGAGGTTTGAACAATCACCCCAATGTAATTTCTCACAAGCTCCAGCCAGAGATGTGATTGTTGGCTCATTTTAAATGAAATACTGCAGGCTTTCACTTAACCCTAACTTGTTTTGACACCACAGTTGCCCTTTAAATAAATGTTCAAGTGAAATACCAAAGTACAGATTTTATTTTAATTTTAGAAAGTGTCCCAACTTTTTTTGGAAATGGGGTTTGTGCTCTGAGGTGTTTCCTACCTCATCGTCTGACAATGAAAAATTGTTTGCTAGAGCACCATCCTTTTCTTCAAGACTTGCTTCATCTTCATCCATATCCTCCTCATCATTACTTTTATCAGCCTTCCTGTCCCCTGATAAAGAACAAAAATGGAAAGATTTCCAGATTCCTATTGTGTTCCAATAAAATGCTTGCTATCACTGTAAGGTAATTTGTCACACGTTTGTCACACATATAACCCACTTTTGTTGTAATCAGTACATGAATATTTTACTAAACCCAACTCTACTATTCTATCCACAATGTAGTCATTTTTTTATAGATATTCTACTATTTTAGTTATTAATCACTGTTTCAACATGTGCAATATGTTTTAGCATGTGCAATATTCTCTTACTAATGACTAAGTCAAAATAGCATTATGGATAGATAGGGCAGGCATATAAATATATATATAAATCTTTAGCGTCAAAGTCTGAGGAGGTTAAGAAGTGTTAAGCAACACCCACTTCAACTTAAAAAGGCCACTCCCACCTTAAAGCATGGCTTAGGTATATTTTCATTGCCTTTCCTTTGCAGGTGATCATTTTTTATTATAGCTGTAACATAGCAGCTGAAGATAAAGGAATGCACAATTTCCTGATGTACATGTCATACATGTCTTCTCTCTGGTAGACCGTGCAAAGCCCTACTAGATGTAGGTAGAGGGCTATAGATTTTAAACACTCAGACTGTACCCCTAGACTTTTTGCTGCAAAATGATGAGCAAAGCAGTGATCCCCAACAAAAAAACTACAATTCTTTTGTTACAGATTGGAACCTCATTATAGTAAAATATTGCCCTGTGTATACCTGTCTCTTCCTGTTCCTAAAGTAGTAGAGAATTGTACCATGTTAGCCATTGATTAAAGTGAAGACATCTATTGTATCATGCCTAAGGAAGTCAGTGTTCTCCCTAGGGTCTTTTAGCCGGGCGGCCCACCCGGCTACTTTTTCATGCCACCCGGCTGGAAAAAAATTCTTGAGAGAACACTTGTGATTTAAAAGAATTTAGAAGTAGGTTTAATAGGTGTACACCAATAGGTCAGTAAAAACTCCCGCCAAAACTGCTCAGTCCAGACCCCTTTTTTACACCTGCAAGATTATTTTAGTACGTTAACTAGCTTTTCCAAGATCTCCAAGGCCACAAAAGGGTGTCACATGTGCTTGTGCTGCTATGTTACATGGGTTACCTGCAGATGTTGACGAACTACAACTCCCTGCATTCTACAACCACGGCATGCTGGGAGTTATAGTTTTCTAGTGGGACGAAAATTAGACATCCCTGACCTATATAATGAGCATGATGCAGTGCACATTTTCCCTTACCACCAAATTTCCCCATCCTAGCCCACCCTTTTCATGCCACCCGGCTACTTTTTCATGCCACCCGGCAGGAAAAAAATTCTGGGGAGAACACTGGAAGTGCTTCAAAAGTTTGCATTTTTAATTATTTTAATTAGCCAATAAAATGTATTACTTTATATCTAAGATGTCTTCTTTTCCTGTTCCTGTATTAGTGCTTAGGGTATAATTGATGGAAGTCTATGAGTAAGGGTAGTTTATACTTGAAACATGTTAGACCCATTCTAATGCCCTTAAATTGACAGTTAAGCAATTCTTAAATAAGCCATATTTTAATAAAGTGAAGTTTTTATTTGGATGCAAGAGGCCGAAGGTGTGTTCTTGGGCAACCAAAGGGATTGGTGCTTTAACGATCGCTGGTGATTCATAATTGTGGGCAGCAGCTATGCTAAAGGAGTTAATTAATATACGAGATTATGGAGTTCGATTCATGCTAATACTATTACCTTTTGTGTAGGCCCTATTACTGCCTATGTGGACTATTTCACACATGCCCCAAACTATTAACACTTTACCCTGACACCCCTCACCCTGGATAGCAAGCTCAGCAAGCTGCTAGCAGGGAGAATCATGGCACAGTGTGAATATACTTATCATGTCAAGATCAAAGGTGCCAGAACATGTTACTATGTGCCAACAAAAAGAGGGGATTCTGGGCACCCATGTACCCCCCTAAAACAACCTTGGTGTGGTTAGAATCCTCCCTTGGCCACAAGTTTTTGTATGTTTTCCATGTGCTTGCATGGGTATTTACTGGGCATTCTGTTTTCCCCCACAACCATAAAGACATACTGATAGGTTGAATGTCCTACAATAGATGTATATATTACCGTTTAAAAGTGTACATATTTAAAAAAAAAAAAGAGGCACTGAAACCATTGCCGTCAGCAGCATGGGTTAGAAAGGTGCCTTTTAATTCTAGTTACAAATCTGAGATCTCAATAGGCAGTACAGTTTCTAAAAAAAAATCAAACAAAACTTAAGGTTGATTGAATCAAGGTGATTGAATGAGGTTGATTGAATCAAGTTAGCTGTGCTATCTACAAAAAATATTTGGAAATGGTGCAGCCCCTGTTAAATGACTTTAGAACACATGCTAACCAGATACTACATTAAGTGAGCATGGAATTTACAATCATTTGCCCTAAAATTAACAGTGTTACATCTCCCTGTTATTATCTTACCGTTTATGGTCAGAAAAAGTGGAAAATTAAAAGTAAAAACAGTTAAGTCAGCCTCATATATTTCCATAATGTTTTGGTATCTCACCTTCCTCAGACTGTGCTTCTCCAAGATCCTTTTCTAAACCATCTAAATCTTTCTTTGATTTTTCTTGAAGCTCCAAGTAATTTTCTTCACTAAAATCATCCATTTTAAAATCAATATCTTCTTCCTCTTCTTCAGTTTTCTGGAAGTAATTCATAAAAACATGTCTTGTTTAGTTTATACAAAGAATAACGTAGCTTATGAAAGCAACAATGTTCTTACAATGAAGCTGGCACACACATAGCCAATTCATTATAAACTTCATTCCAAACAGATCTACCTATAATATACAATATACAGTACATCTAGGGAACGATCGTCCAGGAGACTGCACATACTGTAGCACAATCATTATTGGCTCTCTCTGCTTAAGTATGTTGGGGAAAAACATTCTGCTTTTTGTGCAGTCATCGGTTCTAATTTGCCAGATGCTGGATCTGTCATTTTTAAGGATCCAACAGGATTTGTTAATTATTAGCCATATGTGTATCCAGCATAATACTGTACCTTGCACTGTAACAAATGTGTGCATTGCGACTCTGGTGCTAGGTAAATTCATTTTTTTCTCTCACTTGTATAGTCATATAATGAAAAGTCCATAAAACTACCACTACATAAAAGAACGAAAGCAGGTCAACTGACTTAAAGGAGGCCGAAATACAAAATACAAAAGCAGCTCAACAGACTCCATAATTGTCACTTAATAAAACCATTTGTCCCTCACCTCTAAAAAAAACCAGCCTTTTAGTGTGAAAATCATTTATAAAACATTTCAAGGTACTGGAAATCTATGATGTCACTGCTGCCTTTTAGTGTTGCCTCTTCCTGGTGGTCCTTATACACATGCTAACTAGGTACCTTGTGTTTGTTTCCCACTCCCCTTTCTAAAGAGACTTGAGTTTTAATGTGTTTATTTCTGCACTCTACCATTTATATTAATGTGTGAGTGTATTGTTGAAATGTACATTTAGAAGTGTATTGCTAGTTGCATTGATTTCAGTGTAGTCATACAGCATGTATTTAATGCAATAGAATTTAGCACTGCAGCAGTTCTATTTTATGAGGGTTTGGGCCAAGTTAAACGTGGCAACCCCAGTAGAATTGTACTGATCAATTTAAGGTACACTTATGAAAACAAAACAGTGCAGAGCTACAGGTGCAGCATATTGAAGTGAACCTAATCTTAGCACATCTCTGTGCAATGTATATATGAACATGCAATGTATATATAGAACATGTATACATCCCCTCCAACATGTATACATCCCCTCCAACAGTACTTATTTTAATTGGTAAACTTAAAGAAACCACATGGGGCCATATTTATAAACGTGCAAAATGATGATGTCCTGTTGCTGTCACAGTGACATCACTAAAAAATGTGTAACAACACATTTAAACACTATTAAATATTGTACAGTAAGTTGCACCAAGTGCAATGTTTTTTTGGGTCAAAATCCAAATCTGTGCAAAATGACGATGTTGTGCTGATGTGACTGTGTCATCACTAAAAAATGGATCACTAAAAAATCCAAATCTGTGCAAAATTATGATGTTGTTCTGATGTCATTGTGTCATCACTAAAAAATGCACCCACAAACATATAAACACTATTAAAAGATATACAGGGAGATTCAATAAAAGTTCTTATTGTTAAAAATGGTGCTAATTTTGCCCCAACCAATCAGATGTTAGTTTTCATTTGAAAGCTAACATCTGATCAGTTGAGGAAAAATTAGCACCATTTTTAATGATAAGAACTTTTATTGAATCTCACTGATAGTTACATAGTAATTGAGGTTGAATAAAGATAGGTATACGTCCATCAAGTACAACCTATTTACTTTTATTTTTTTAACCCTACCTAACAGTTGATTCATATTGAATAAGAAACCACACCAAGTGCAATGCTTTTTATGGTCTAAATTAAATTCTGTACAAAATTACGACGTTTTGCTGATGTCATAGTGACATCATTAAAAATGCACCACACACATTTGAACACTATTTAAGAATGTAGAATAAGAAGTCGCACCAAGTGCAATGCTTTTTTTGGGTCAAAATCTAAATCTGTGCAACATTACAAAGTCATCCTGATGTCATAGTGTCATCACTAAGAAATGCACCCAGAAACATTTACTGTAAACACTAATAAATGATAGAGAATAAGATATCACACCATGTGCAATACAAGTCTGATGTCATGCTGATGTTATAGGGACATCACAAAAAAAGGCGCCCAGAAACATTTAAACACTATTAAATGATATAGAATAAGAAATCGCAACAAGTTCAATGCTTTTTTGGGTCAAAATCCAAAGCTGTAAAAAAATTATGATGTCATAGTTACATGTATGTATATGTTTATTTATATAACACCCCTTGGGTCATAGCCCTGTAAAATATTAGAATACAAAAAGCTATACAAGGGGGACAATAAATAAATACATAATTATATAGATGTGCATCATGAAATATACAAGTGCTTGAAACATGTAACATAAGGAAAGCTGCACAAAAGTCTGATGTCATGCTGATGTTATAGTGACATCACAAAAAAGGCACCCAAAAACATTTAAACACTATTAAATGATACAGAATAGGAAATCGCAACAAGTTCAATGCTTTATTGGGCAGGGCCGTCTCTAGAATTTTTGACACCTGAAAAAAAATTCTAAATGCTGTCCCCCCTCGCCGTGCCACCGGAAGGGTTGTGGTTTTATGATTGAAAGTAAGTGATGCTTTGTGGATGTGGCTTGTCCAGAAGTGGGAGGGTCTTTATACACATGGCTGGTAAATAATGCCTACAATGACTGGTAAATGATGCCCACAGTGACTGGTATTAGATGCCCACAGTGACTGGTAAGTGATGCTCAACATTGATTTTTGATCTGCATGGCTGACAAACATTGATTTTGATCAAATGAATTGCCAGTCAGAAGGGAGAGGGAGGATTCATAGCTGCATTCTGTTGTGCAATGAAAGTCACAGCTTCCCCTGCATTTTGTTTTTCTGGCATCAAAACTGCTGCCTCCCTACAGGGTGCTATTCTGTGCTTCACCTTGCCTCATTAGAGAGGCTGCCCTGTTATTGGGTCAAAATCCAAAGCTGTAGAAAACTATGATGTCATAGTTACACGTATGTAGGGGTATGTTCACGGAGAGTCGGGACTGTAAGACTGTAAGGAACGGACCATAGGAACTTTGTTTTCAGGGGGAACGAGTATTAGCGTGTATTAAGTTCACTGCATATTATCTAGCTACTTTAGGCGGGCAGTAGGATTAGCTCTGGGGACATGTGGGGTAATGTTTTATATACTTGTATGACATATTTTATGGTGATTTTGTAAAGGGTAATGTTGAGGGTGTATTGTGTTACCAATAAAGTCAATTGATAGAGTACCCTGAAGTGGTTGTGCTATTTGGAGGGTCTTTTTCTATACCTTTTTCTAACAGTTGATCCAGAGGGAGGCAAAAAAAAAACAGCTAAAAAAGGGGGGAAATTCCTTCCTAACTCAAAATGGCAAATGGAAAGTATCCCTGGATCAACCAGATCTACTACCTTAAAGGATGTCCACTTGTCCTCTGATATATGATGATTAGTAAACAATGTACCAGTTTACTGTATCGCCTATTTACATATTTGTATAAAGTGATCATATTACCTTGCAAATGTTGCTTCTCTAATGTAAACAGCCCTAACTTGTCTAATCTGCCTGCATTGTCAAGCCCCTCCATTCCATTTATTATTTTAGTTGCCCTTCTCTGAACTGCTTCCATTTCCAAGGTTTTCCTTTTGTATATGGGATTCAAAAACTGATCCAAATGAGGCCTTATCAATGCCTTGTAAAGAGGGAGAATACTATTTTTTTCTCTTGAATCTATTCCCCTCTTTATACAAGACAATATCTTGCTAGCTCTAGCAGTTGTTGTCTGGCATTGTTTGCTATAGCTAAGTCTGTTATCTACCACAACCCCCAAATCTTTTTCCAGTCGAGATTATTATGGTGTACCAGGATTGTTAAATCCCAAATGCATCACCTTACATTTATCAACATTGAATCTCATCTGCCATTCTGCTGCCCATTTTGATAATATATCTAGGTCATCTTGCAGCAATTGCAGATTATTTAAACACTATTAAAATGTAGAATAAGAAGTCACACTAAGTGCAATCGTTTTTTGGGTCAAAATCCAAATCTGTGCGAAATTATGATGTTGTGCTGATGTTCCAATTAAAAGGTGAATGGTGGAGGGTAGGAAATGTAATTTTCTGCACCGATTGCCTACACTCTAATATTCACCTTTTAATAGGTACACTACTAAGAAATGCATTGCACAGAGCTGTGCTAAGATTAGGTTCAGTTCATTATCCTCTCCCTACAGCTCTGCACCATGTTGTTTCTATACATACAGCATAAACAAAAACACACTCTTCCCACCCTCCAACATTTCCATTTAAGAAGGTACATTTTCCACTAATATTGCTGAAGCTGACGGGGAGAGCTAGAGACTAGAGATGGGATGATTGTGGGGGAAACCGGAGTGCCCGGAAGAAACCCATGCAAGCATGGGGAGAACATACAAACTCCTTGCAGATGTGTCCAAGGGCAGATTCAAACTCAGTTCTCAGCGCTGCAAGACATCAGTGTTAACCACTGAGCCACCGTGCTGCCCTTGTGTTTAAATTTTATTATTGTTCAAAATAACGCAACATTAATGTTGTACTGTAAATAGAAGTAACCATCTGTTATACATTACCTTTCTTGACCAAAAGAACAGGAACAATAACCCCACAGGCAGAGCAGCTGTCAGGATGTAAAGGATCCAAAGCCAAGGTCTTTCCTCAGCAGCAATCAAGAGCTGGCTCATCAAACTTGGCTGAAATAACAATAGCTTCATATTAACAAGCATCTGTAGTATAAGGTATTGCATGTAAAACATGTTCATAATCAAAGAAAATAAAGAAATATTTTTTTTATTTAAATAAAGTAAATTTTGTGTAAAGAAATTCCAGTTCTTATTGGTTATCATATTGTTTTATTGGACTTTTTCTGTTGCTTCTAATCTCTCACAGAATCTGTGGTGCAGGTTAAGATTTAATAATAATCCTAGACCTTATTTACTTGGTTAAATTATGTACTTATAAATCTAATTTAAAATGGATTTTGTTACTGTAAAATTCTGTCCTTTAAACCTGTAGGGGGGCCCAGTCGCATCAGAAGGTTAATCACCAACCTCCAGTTTCTCAGGTTCATTAATATTAGAATAAAATAAGTAGTAGTTGGCCACCATTAGTTTATTATTGTAAAATACCCCATACAACATAACCATTGACTGGTAATGACCAGGTAGGCTGCTTGTTGTAAGAGAATGTTCATTAGGCCTATACAATGTGTTTTGGCAATCCTACCTCATTGGCACTAGCTACCAATTTCTTCAGTCCCCAGGTATCAGATGCCCAGCGATCAGCCACTTCTTTGTCAGAGCAGATTATAAAGTTATCAAAATAGATGTCTGAAGTCATTGACCATAACTCCAAGCCAATGGCACCAAAGGATGTCATTTTAAAGGGGTTAAGATCCTCGAAGTAGTGTGGATTTTGTATTTTCCTTGGCTTCCAGATACCCTGGAAATAACGACATGATAGCTAGTAATATAAGGCACATACTAGAATAATAACCACAATAAATCTGCACAAATATACAGAAAAGGTTCAGCTAAACAATGTGCCACATTTTCCCCCTATTTTTATTATGCATGCAATGATGTTTTTGGTTTAGATGCTGCAGTGGTTTGCATGGTTTCTTGCAATCACCTGGTAATTGGGGTTTTCAATAGTAGGGGGCTTCCATTCGCCTTTATGATTTGGATTTGTTACCATGGGAAGCTTCCATTCACCACATCCAGGAGCAGTTTTACATTTAGGGTTGGGTATAACCAGGGGCTCCCATTCTCCATCCATGTTATCATTCCTTAAAGCAGTACCATGTGAAAAAGAAATAATAATAAACAATAATTGTTTCTCTGGTACCATTTATAAGAAGCATTTAACAAAGTAACAATTCCACATTGCCGCACAAAATCAAACTGATGTGTATACTGTAAACAGCTCTCCTAGACAATCAAAATCAATCCAAATAAGATAAGATGGGACACCAGTAATGACATCCTAGACGCTTGCAAGCCAAAATAATGCCCTGAAATCCCTTGTTTAACATTAACTAATTTCTTTTCACATTACATGCCATGTTCAAATATAACCAAATGGAATAAACAAGCATACCCCCCCATAATGGAATAAACCAGCATACATTCCCCCACAATGGAATAAACCAGAATTACCCCCCTCCATAATGGAATAAACTAGCATTCCCCTATAATGAAATAAACCAGCATTAACACACACACCCATAATGGAAAAAAACAGCATACACTCCCCCGTAATGGAATAAACCAGCATACACCCCGTTGAGGAATAAACCAGCATACACTCCCCCATAATGGAATAAACCAGCATTACCCCCCCGTAATGGAATAAACCAGCATACACCCCCTCCATAATGGAATAAACTAGCATTCCCCTATAATGAAATAAACCAGCATTAACACACACACCCATAATGGAAAAAAACAGCATACACTCCCCCATAATGGAATAAACCAGCATACACCCCCCTTTGGAGGAATAAACAAGCATACACTCCCCCATAATGGAATAAACCAGCATTACCCCTCCCCATAAAGGAATAAACCAGCATACACTCCCCCGTAATGGAATAAACCAGCATACACCCCCCATTGTGGAATAAACCAGCATATGCCCCCCCCCATAATGGAATAAACCAGCATACACTGCCCATAATGGAATAACAGCCTACAAAATTACAAACAACCCCCCCCCCATAATGGAATAAACCAGCATACACTCCCCCCGTAATGGAATAAACCATCATACCCCCCCCCCTATAATGGAAAAAAACAGCATACACTCCCCCACAATGGTATAAACCAGAATACACGCCCCCGTAATGGAATAAACCAGCATACCCCCCCTTAATGGAATACACCAGCATACACTCCCCCATAATGGAATAAACCAGCAAACACCCCCCTTGTAATGGAATAAATGTCCCTCTCTGAAGGCAGAGTGGGGCAATCTTTCTTTTAACTATTCTCATTATTGCTACAGTGAATTATCTCCCCTAACCATGGTAGTATCAAAAGCAAAAGCTATAATAAAAAATACTTGCTTACATAGTGGAAAAGAAGAATATAGAACAAAAAGTTCAATCCGAAATAAATGGGTTAAAGCTTTATTACTGAACAACTAAAAATTGTATTTAATGCTCAAAAATCAGAACTAAATGTACCCAATGCAAATGACAGGAATAGGTTAATCAAATTTGAAATAATGTTTACTGGGTAATTTGCTTAAGCATTGCCACAGACAAAGTCCAGTCAGTGTAGATCCTTTCCCTGTAGGATATTAGTTGTGTAGTAAAAGCAATTTAATCTAATATAGATCTGTGAAATAGTAGGCCTAAATGATTATTCTCTCAATAACCTTATTTTAACCTAAACAGATATTGGCCTGATAAGACTGAGATGAATGTATAATGACATTCATGGCTGCAGAGGGCCTGCTCACTCTACTTCCTCCTGTTTCCATTTATTTGTATTCCCTTTGTTTCATTATTCTTTTCTGAAAGCTATCATGTCTGCAAAAGCTGCTAACAAAGGGTAGTTTGATAGGATCCCCAATTAACCAGGACCAGGGGCTATTTTCTCCAGTGAATATCTCAATGGGTGTTGTAAGTTCAAGCAAACTCCTGTCTATTTACACCAGTGTTTCTCAACCTTTTTATCTGTGGGGAACCCTTGAAACAATTTTAATGTCTCGGGGAACCCCTACATAAAATAATGGATTATATATTATTAATTATCTTTTTCTTTCTCGTCATCAAATCATCAAAATACATAATTTATACAAATATAAATGATAGATCAATAAATAAATCTCTATTTTAAAAAAATGCAACCAACGTCCATGGGGGAGGGGGGGGCCCTTGCATAAAAACATGACTTATTTTTATTTAGCTCTCAGACATTAATACACCAAACACATAAATCATGCAGAACATTGATATATATATATATCTAGATATATCGAGATATCTATCTATCTATCTATCTATCTATCTATCTATCTATCTATATAATATATATTATATATATATATATATATTAATAAAATCTATATCTGGATTCAGCCATGCCACCTTACTCCCTGAAGTTCAGGGAGTCTCCCTGATTTTAATGGCAGATCCCTGACTCCCTGAAATAATATACAATCTCCCTGAAATGTGTTGTTATGAATTAGAGTGAGGGAGCACAAAGATGTCAGAGTCTTTTAGCAGTTAACAAGTGACAAAAACACTTAATAGTGACATGACATGTTGTATGCATGTGTGTCTGACAGTTTTCATGAGTGTGTGTCTGTTGAGATGCATGTGTTTGTGTGCAAAAGTGTCTGACTGTATACATGTGTGTCTGTATGCATGGATTATGCGTTAATCTTGGGGTGGGGCTTTAGGTGGTGGGTATCCTCCCTGAAATGAGTTTTGGCAGGGTGGGATGTCTGGTATTCATCAAAATGGTGGATCCCCTGTTTGAGAAACACTGATTTACACAGTGCCCCTGATACAGTATAAGTGGGATGTGAATATACAATGTGTTTCTGTCTAATGCACAACAGATAAAGCTTTTGTTGCCCGATTTATTCTTTATCTGCCTATTAAGAATACACAAAGGAAACTATGCCTTGGCCATAAGACATGACAGCTGACCAAGCGCTTAGGTGAGGATCTCAAGCGTCTAGGCATTTAGTCGATCATTAGTATGAAACAACGACTGCCAACCGAGTGAACACACACTTACAATTCTCGGCCAGAATGCTCAGACTGAGGTTGGATGTTACTGCCAAGCAAAATTTACAGTGTGTACAGCATTAGTGTACATACATATTTCTGAGGCCCATTTCCCCCTTTTTGTTTTTAAATTTAGCTTTTTTACTGCCTCCTACATTCTTGGCAAATGTACAGGAAAAAATGGTTTGGGCGGCACAGTTGCCCTTAAAAGTTTAAATTGACAAAGATAACTAATCAAGAGACAACATTCAGAGAAAATAAAATGAATTCTTACCAGTTGCTTGGTTTCTGTGCATTCACATCTGATACGAAGAGAGGTTCATTATCCAACCATCCCTCAGGTTTAACAGCATTCAGATCTTCTATTTCTTCAGGCCCACCATCATCCCTTTAAAACATTGATATGTAATTTCCCATTAATTTACTGTTTTTGCAGTCCTACCTGTCATGTTATTAAACCAATTATAAGTAAAACCATTAGCCCCCTATAAGTATTACGCTCTATAGGCCTCATTTTCCCAGACTCACTGGGCAAATATATGGAGTTAAAGTCACGCTAACTGGTTTGCTACCAGTTAGAGCGACTTTAGCTCCATATTAGCGTTGGATGCGCGGCTTAGGCAAAAATCACCCACGTATCCGACGCTCGTGATTTAATATCCCGTTTGTGCTAGTTTTAGCACAGGATTTTAATGCCAGCTAAAATCCCGTAGTGGGTAAATCCCTTACTGGATATTAAATCACAGAAGGAGCATTTACCCAAAGCGATAGGGGCCTCTATGTGTTCCATTATTTGTATTTTCTATTTGCTTTAAACTGTCTTTATGAGACAAGCAAATGGCTGATAAGGGATGTTGGTTCATAAACCCAGTAGAAAGCCAACCTTTATTGTTGCCACATCTGATGTGTTGTGGGTGTGCCATTAAAGGGCATGTCCACCCCCAAAACTAAACCCACTGCTGACCCCATTGTATAGTTTAAAAAATCCTTACCTTGCATCTCTGCTCCTTATGGTTTTCCTGCAGTGCTTGTCCAAAGTCCAGGAAACTGAAGAGTAGTAGCTCTCTTCCTGTCAGAAGGTTTCTGCCTATTCTGTAGCCTCCGGGAGGTATTGTAACATGTGCAGGGGAGCCCTTTACCCCCTCCCTCCCACTTTCCGAATGCATCCTTTTCTCCCATTCCACCTAGCATTAATTCTTTTTAATATACTGTAGATGCCCCCTGCCCTCCCCTAACTGCCAAGTTATTTCTGACTATATCTGTCAAAAAAAAGAAGATGGGGCCCCCTTGGCTCCTGGGCCCCCCAGCAGTTGCTCCCTCTCCTCCCCTGGTAGTTACACCCCTTCCTACATTTGATTTCTGTTACCTGGTACACTGCATGATCAAACTGTAACCACGAGAGTCTGAAACCAGGTGGGCACAACTTTACACAGACCTTTCTCCAATACATGAACATTTAGAGGACAAGCTTGGGTCTTTCAAATAATGAAAAGTTATTACAAAGCCATAGCCCCTGTTGGGTGAAAGGGTGGTGGATGAATGGAATCTTCCTGTCGCATATGGAGAGACTGTTTCCAGCATGTTTCCCATACAGAAAGGGATTACCAGGATTCTTGTAGCCTCTACCTACTATAATTATAACAAAGTCACTGTAACCTAATCTAATTCTGTGGCATTATATAATATTTGTATTAGGATTCAAAAATATTTCAATAAAAAATCAATAAAAGTAGTATGTACTTTAAAAAAAACAAAAATGAGGATCAAACCTTGAACTGGTGTATCATGGTGGTCACCACTGTTATCATTTCCCTTTCTTGTATACCGTATATACTCGAGTATAAGCCGAGGTTTTTTAGGCTTTAAAAATAGCCTGAAAACCAAACCTCAGCTTATACTCGAATCACTCAACTCTCACTCTGCAATCCTGCTGCTGCTCGCTCCTCATCAGCTGACGTCACTACTCTGCATCTGTCTCACAGCCGGATTGCGGAGAAAGGAAGTTTGCACTTAAGACAGGCTCAATGCTTTGAAGTCTTTGTGGATGAGTCTCCCTGGCCTCCTTTTGTGGCTCAGAAGAGGACTCTGTGCTGGTTTCGCTCTCTGCTGGTTTGGGAATTTTTTTAGTTGTTGGCACAGCAAGAGGATCAGGCTGTACCTCCTCCACTTTCTCTCACTGTGTCAGTGATAGCATGGAATAAGATACATTTGACTGTTTGTGCACCACTGCAGATGTTTTGAAACTACAACTCCTATCTACTAAAGCATGCTGGGAGTGGTAGTTTCCAAACATCTGGAGTTCCCACACAGTAGTCCCATACAGTAATAGCCACACTGAATTTGGCTATTACTGTATGGGGCTACTGTATGGGAATTCTGCTGTCCATTTAAAGGGCAACTTATTCCTCAAAACAAAACAGAATCAGAAAGCAGTAGTGGTCATAATTTCTACCCTCAGCTTATACTTAAGTCAATCAGGTTTTACTCCTTTTTCAGGTAAAAATACGTACTCATATTAGAGTATATACGGTAGTCCTACACTCTTTCCAGGATATGCATACAGCAGCACAGGTAAACAAGTAAGTCAACTGGACAGTCAGCAATCAAACCCTCTGTTGTTCTTAAAATATACAGATCTGCACTGTTGGTGCATGCAGGTGTAACCATTTTCCTTAGAAGAACACTGTGCTTATCATGCCACTTCACTGGTAATTAAAATAATTATATGTTACTGATTATATTATCAACACCAGAATATATATGCAATCATTATCATGGCATTTTATCAGACTTTTTTTATTTTAAAATTTGTTCCTCAAACCACATTCTAAATACGGACAGATTACAACAACTTTGTTTTGTACAAATAAAAACACTTACCAGTCATCAGGTTTGACTGCATTGGGGTCAGGTATTCTTGCCCTTTCATCCCACTCTTTTGGCTTTTTATCTTTGGGATCTTCTATTTCTTTTGGGGGATTTAACGGAGGAATCACATCTTCTAACAGACTTCCTTGGCCAACAACAGTTTGGTCAATTAACATTTCATATGTGTTATCTGGCCTGACAACTGCATAAAAAGGCAAAAATCAGAAATTTAATTTCTAATATTGCTCGGACAATAGTGCGGACAATGAAAACTCATTGTCTGCACTGTACTTTATTGTAAAGCTGTGTACACACAGTACAGGTTTATAACCAATGACAGATTCCATTGGGAGAAACTGGCAAAACACATTCACAATGCTGTCCCAATATTTTTTATATGGAGATTGTTTGAGTGGCCAGCAGCCACTATTGGCTACATATACTAGTGAGATCAATCTCGTGGCCAATGGCTTTATTTTGTGGTCACCCACGGGACCAATAAAAGGATGGTCTCATCAGATCATCATCAGCCAGGATGAGTCATTTATTAAGTACTGTCAGGGAGATGTAATAAAGTTCTTATTGTTAAAAATGGTGCTAACTTTGCCCCAACCAATTAGATGCTAATTACCATTTGAAAGCTAACATCTGATTGGTTGGGGTAAAATTAGCACAATTTTTAGCGATAAGAACTTTTATTACATCTCCCTGTGTGTGTTCCCAGCTAAACAAATTTCTATGCTGAAATGCAAATTACATAAGAAAATTTCAACATTTAAAGCTAGTGTTGCAACATACTTAGAGTGTAGAGATGCGTTCTTTTGTCATTAAAGTATTTCTTCAGATCAACATCAGGGCGCTTTGCATGCTTTTCATCATAGTCACCAATAACTGGATTTTTATGCCTGAATATAAAATGTAATTTATAGTCTTCCCCACATTTGTCTGGTCCAAACATGATAGTATATGGCGTTCTATCATGAAACTCCTCCTGTGAAAGAGAACATATATGGTAGGCATACTTAGCATATTAGAAGATGCACATGATTCTCCTGGGCCACAACAGATGTTTCAATCTTTGACAGATTCCATTGGTACCGATGAGATTGCCCCTTTACCGGTAATGTGTGTACCAATCTTAAATTAATCCAACAATAAGCAGCAACAGAATTAGTTGTCAGCACTACATTTTTTACAAGTGTGCCTCTGCTACTTCCTGTGGAAGGGAACATTTTGTATATGACAATACAAAAGCCTGAAACTTATTAGTAGCGAACCAATCAGATTATTAAATTAAAAAAGATATTCTTAAACCCAAAAATCTATTGCAAGAAGTGCCTTTGCACAATCATTTTGTGACAGATTTGCAGATCAATATATTAAACTGTAGTCTGTGGCACAATTCAATATTACAAGCCACCCAATTATATACACAGTTTTATTGGCTGTTTCTGACATATACTGTAGGTTTAGGAAGGAAACCATGTTTTAGGGTGTAAATCTCCTTTAACAATTAAAAAATATTTTTTTGCCACTGATTGACTTTTCTACAGCTTTCCAACTGGCCGAATAGTGTGGTTGGTCAAAACTGCATTGTAAATACCCTGATTCACCTCTGAGCCAGGTTAACAATTGTTAATAAAGTAATTATTGATTTTTTGCTGTATAAACTTCGACCAATCCCATGAAAGTATTCACAACAGCATAAGCACAGCTCACATACCAAACTCAGGGGGGTTGTTTCAGACAGAAGTTTAATGTAAGCACCACCACAGTCAATACCATCTTGGAAATTCACCTCATACCTAAATGAAAAGATTAAATATTTGGAGTTTAAAAACACACAAAAAAGGGTTAAGACCTATAAATAAAGAGTCTTTTTTTCTGAATCCTCTTACTTGATACAAATAGCTTGGAAATGTAAGCCCAAAATATGAAGTCGTTTTTTTTTACGATACAAATAGCTTGGAAATGTAAGCCCAAAATATGAAGTTGTTTTTTTTTACCATAAAGACACTGCAAAGATATTTGAAAGTGTTCAAGGCAGAATCACACACACACCTTAAGTTCCACTTACATACAAGTGGTAAATATAAGGACCTTTAACAGAATGGTCACAAATCTGAGGGAAAGAAGTGTATTTTCCTATAGAAATATGCTTAAGGAACTGTACAATTGGAAAATACTATGTTTACAGTAAGGCAAGAAAAACCCCCAAAACAAACAAAATGCTTAAAGGAGAATGAAAATGACAATTTAGAACTAGAAAGGTATATACTTGAAAGACCGCATTTTAGAAGGCAACACATCATGGTTGCAAAAAGCCCTATTAATGTTTGTCTTTGTGTACTGCAAATTGTCCAACTTAATAACATTTCTATTGTGATGAAAGAGGGAGTGTACATTTCAAAGTTCCTCGCCCACCCCCTCCCCGATCAGCTAAAGGAAAAAAACATGCAATCAGCTGCTTAAAAGACTGGATCTTAACTTCCGGTTCGGTTCCGGAAGTTCGGATCCGGTGTTTTAAATAGCTGATCATGCATTTGTTTCCTTCCTACGCACGACCAGCTGTTTATATACAGCTGATCGTGTTGATTTTGGGCTTGTGGTGGGGCCTCCTACCTCCCGGGGCCCCTGCGTGTGGGGGGGTGGTAGTAACACCACTACATCTAAACCTAACGGAGCATGTATAACAGGGGCGTAACTAGAGGGGAGCAGGGGGAGCAACTGCAGGGGGGCCCAGGAGCCAAGGGGGCCCCGTCGTTTTATTTTTTACAGATCTAGCCTCCTTCCTTTGGATGAAGCACTTATAGGGCCCCATCATAGTTTTGCTGGGTGGCCCAGTAATTCCTAGCCAGTGATATATAAACAATCTTATAATCTTTCTTACATGCTTGTGAAGGTTCTCATTCATCCAGGTCATGGTTTATCTGTTGTATTCAATTAGATCAACTGGACTTGAAGTTTAGTTCTTGAAGACGTTTCGCTAGTCATCCGACTGGCTTTCTCAATTCAGAATGACTTGTACAAGAATCTGTGGCAATTATGTACCCTGGAAAATCCCAATTAGCATATCACAGCCAAGTGTTAAGGGCGTGATTGGATAGTGGCTAAGAGGTGTCAAAACAGCATTGTACATGGCAGACAGTTGGTGTCAATTGTTATGTTAACATATTGGCAAAGGAACGTGACTGGTTCAAGAGAGGTGTTAAGGAGGCCATTTATGTGAAAATAAAGAAACCAAGCCTAAATAAAGGTTGGGGGGTTCGACACCAACTGTCTGCCATGTACAATGCTGTTTTGACACCTTACTCTGGGCATTCCTATAACACCTCTTAGCCACTATCCAATCACGCCCTTAATACTTGGCTGTGATATGCTAATTGGGATTTTCCAGGGTACATAATTGCCACAGATTCTTGTACAAGTCATTCTGAATTGAGAAAGCCAGTCGGATGACTAGCGAAACGTCTTCAAGAACTAAACTTCAAGTCCAGTTGATCTAATTGAATACAACAGATAATCTTTCTTACAGTCTATATTATGGATTGGTTAAGGAACAGTCACCCAAAAAAATGAAATGTCAAATCACTTCCTATCAGGATCAATATAAAATAGCTGTTTTTCTGGCTTTTTTTTCATTCTGCTCCTAGCATTGAGACAGTGAATACTGGGGTCAGGGGGCATGGCCAGTTGGTGCACATGCTTAAAAGGCTCTTTGACAACTACATGGGCTATGTGTTGTATGTACATGTAAGATTTTACTTTTTACATGTATGTAAATGCAACTTACTATAAGTATCTTACAATGTATAGGTATTCTGGGGAGAAAAGCTTAAAGGGCATGTCCACCAATAAAATGAAAATTTACACATAGCTGAAGCACCCCCCCAAACACCATATTCATTTTACACCCTAAACATGCACTTAACCCAGTCCCTCACCACTCTGCTGCGCTTCCCTGCTCTCCTTCCTAGATCCGGCTGTCAGTCTAAGGTGCGCCAGTGATGTCATGGCCAATAGCCAATAGCCACAACCAGGAAGCACCTCACTGCTGCTGTGCTTGCTCAAAACCAGCTCTCAACATCAGTAGGAGGCGGCACCCAGGCAGCAAAGGAACTGGGTCTTGCAAGTATGTTCAGGTGCATCTTTGAAAAAGGCAAGTAAAATGAAATTAGGGTGTAGCAGCTATGTGTACATTTTTATATTATGGGTGAACATGCCCTTTAACATTAGTAACAAAAAATATTTTCATTTTTAAATTTAATCATTTTAAAATATATTAGACAGGATAGACAGACATACATAGATTGATGACATTTGATTTAAAAATCTGCACATTTGTTAACATTTTCTAATACAGGGCGTTGCGTGTGTGGGTACACACAGTAACGAGAAAGGACAATACCTCCCTTTCTCGTTACTGTGTGTTGCTCGTTTACGAGCGCTCCCGAGGCTGTCAATTGGTCCCTGCTGGCTCCAGGATAATTCGGAAATGCCTGGAAATTTCCCTCGGCCGCTGTCGTTTCTCTGTACTTAAGGTATAGGGAGCAGTGTTCCCTCTAAGGTGTGCGCGCGCACACAACTATGCAGGCCTATGCACACAGGTTAAAGTGGTGAGCACACAAAAATCTGCTGGAAAACAAGTTCTGCGGTATGTAGCGCACACAATTTCATTTTGTATGCGCACAGAAAATGTATATCTGCGCACACATACAATTTCCAATTAGAGGGAACATTGATAGGGAGTCAGCCGTGGCTGGGGGAAATCTGCAGTCCTTCTATGCTCTACATGTGAGTAACATGATTGTTCATAGTGGTAATAAATACATAGCTCAAAGTAGATAAAACTTACTGAACAATTAGAGGTTTAATGTTGAAAGTAAAAGGCTTGTTTAGCTTTGCTGAAATTGCATGGTGTCTTGCTGTTGACTTCAGAACAAGCCCCAAGTCTCCTGGTATTTTGCTTTCTTTTAACTCTTCCGCTGCCCATTTCCCTAATGGCAGAAAAGAAAAATACAGAGGTGCATTAATATAGCCATATTTGTATTGCCGGAGGCAATATCCCCTCAAAATCATTGCGTTAATTGCGTTTAAGAACGCAGTGAAATAGAGACTTGTCACCAATGTCTCCCAATACAAGATCAGGGCTGTAACTGATAATTAGGTAACAATAAAGGGTTCTTTAGAAATTAAAACAGTAGCAGGGTTATTCAATAAAAGTTCTTATCGTTTAAAATGGTGCTAATTTAGCCCCAACTAATTAGATGTTAGCTTTCAAATGTTAAATAAGATCTGATTGGTTGGGGCTAAATTAGCACCATTTTAAACAATAAGAACTTTTATTGAATCTCCCTGTTGGTGTTAAACGCTCAGTAGCTAATTCTGTACATTTAGAAAAAAAAAAGCCCCAGTCGGTCGATTTTATTGTAAAATAGGGAAAATTAAAAAAAATTAAACCCCCTTTTTTTCAGTAAATGAATGAAAATAGTCTAACTCCCCCCATTACACTTGTTTGTATTTAGAAGCCATCTCAGACTTGGCGATTTTTTAAGGATAGACTTACAATATACCATGGAAACTTTTTTATTCTGACAAAAACGGTGGCAACAAATCTGTTGAAGAGCCCCGCAAGGCTCCCCTGCCATATATAGCAGGGCTGAACAATCGGAAGACACGCTCCTTGCAGAGCATGCCTTCCCATTGGTTCAATACCAGGAAGTGGAGGAGCGGGTCCAGAGCCAGCCGTCACAAAGCTGACTTTGAAGGGCTGGTGACCAGCAATTAGATAAGACCCAGGGATGAGGACCTAGCGTTTTAGGTCCTCACCCTGGGTACTACTACCAGGAGAGGGGGCATATACAGTATCTGCAGATATTAAAAATCACCAGGAAAAATTCTTACCATCATATTTAGTGATTTCTCCATCAGTGTCTTCTTTTACTGTTTTGGAAAGCACCCAACTGTAATTAAATTAATTGTTAAAGTTGTAAGCACTATACTTATTGATATATTTATGTATCTATTTTTTGTCCCCCTTGTCCGACTTTTTGTATTCTATATTGTACAGTGCTGCACCCCAAATGGCGCTATATACATATACATACATTAGAACACACATGTCAAACTCAAGGCATGTTCCCTGTTCCCTACCAAGGCCCGGTACTTGGCACAAGTCCCAATCCTGCACCTGCTAAGTATCTTAATAAAAAAAATTCAAACCACCACTTAGCTTGTCTTTTTGATTTTGGCACCTGATTGAGTTTGACACCCCTGCACTAGAAAATATGTTAATAAAATGAATAAAAAACACCCCAAAGATTTTAATTTACATCCATCTATTCAAAAGTGTTTTAAAAGTAGAACTAAAGTCTTCCGTTACCAATATATATGCCAGTTCCCATTTTTTTTACCTTGCTCTCAGGTGTTCCTAAAAGAATATATTTACTTTCAAGTCAACCAAACCCCCTCATAAGTCATTGGCTGTGACTGAAGGGTAGGAAACAAAAAAATTCCTGGTTGTGGAGTAAAAAATTTTACAGGTAGCAACCGTGCCTTTTAAAGACTTCTGAAAAAACTGTGTGTAATAAAACTAGAATAATGCATTTCTATTCTTTACTTTGCATCTGTGGACAGATTACACCTTTAGGGAAGGGTTAGAAGCTCTTAGGGATCTAGAGTTAAAAATACCTCAATTCGATTAGCAAATTCTTAATTCCTATTAGGAACAAGACAATACAGTAACACAACATTTTGCTTTGCTCTTTATCTAAATCACATATGATTCTATAAGTCAATAAGCACGGATGCTCACAGAAAGCTCTGTGTATGCCGGGCTATATACCTTGTAGACATTTAAAAGATAATTATACTCTTCACCCTCCCATCTGAAATACTATGGGTGAGAACCTAAACCACTAGGTCCTACCCCTCAGGTAACAGTGCAGACCAGCTGTTATACTTCCCTCGCTGGTCCAGTCTTGTTCCTCCCCTTTGCAAAAAATCACATCTTTCCATTGGCCAGATCACGGATTGATGTGCAAAGGAAAGTTATGGAAAGTCTAATAACAGATACAAGATGTATCCAATACTGATGTTAGCTCATTGGAAGAAAAAAAAGAGTCAGGCAGTTCTTCTGACATCAAGAAAACGTCACAGAACATCAGAAAGGTAAGTTCCTAGTTTATGTACAGCTTTACTGATAATGGAATATGAAGTTTGTTACAGCTGAACAGCAGCTTTTGTAAAAGAAACTCTGCATTACACTATAATGAATGCAAAATACTTCCATATTAATTGGTATATTTATAAGTGCATATTTATTAAACCATAATATTTACTTTTTTATGAATCATTATTTACCAATCAGTAAATATGCATGCCTGTAGTTACCAATCACTAAATACAGCAGTCTTTAAATAGAGCCCCAATTAGAATGTGTTTTTTTTCCTCTTGTTATTAAACAGCCATGATGTTAATCTAGAATTACTGCTACCGGTTTTATAGATATGGGTATTTGGCCAATCCAATATCTCCAGGATGTAGGCACAGAATTACTAAGTATGATTGTGTATGTAAAATGGATAACCACTTTCCCAACTACTGCATGTGGGGAAGGCAGTTTCTGCTGAGTATGATACATCATTCCTTTCCATTTGTTTTATGATATGAAACATACCATATGTTATTTGTGTATGTTTGATGTACACAAAAGCAGCTTGGACCACAAGGTTAAAATTATTATTTTGAAATTCTTTATACAAACAGAAATTGCTGGATTATTAAAAATGCAGGGAACATTTCCATTTACTTACCCCTCCAGTGTCCCTTTGTCAAATGTTTCTGTAAAGAACACCTCACCCGTAGGAACAGGAGCCTTGTATTCCACCTACATTTATCATTAAAAGAAATAATTAAACAGCTGCAAAATCAGATTTTGGTAAACTGGGGAGTAACAAATACTATTAAATCCAGCTCTGATGTATCGGTTCAATCCCATGTCAAAGTAATTGAATTTACAATGAAAATCCTAGGGTAACTTCAGCTCAGTTTAAAATCATACTAACTGGATGCAATTATACTGTCTTTCTTTGTCCACAATTAAAGATCATCAATTTAGGATTAAATACGGTAATCATTCATTTTGGGAAATATAATCTGACCCTTTAATATCCCATGGGCATAGTCTGTTAATTAGTTAGGGCCATTATAAATCAATCAAGAAAACAGAAAGTACCTTCCCCCAACCTGAAATAAAGACAAAACACAGAATGCCTTATGGTTTTGGATGCTAAATAGCTAAAAGTACATTTGTATTTTTCAATGTTCTATTCTTTAATGCTAAATAGAATGCTATTTCTATATAGCATAAAGTACTGTGCTGGCTTTTACCTACATCACTATTTACATATATATATTTTTTGTTATCATAATGTACCATTCAGACTTTTCATGGATATTTTTGATCTGTGAACATGCTCTAGCACATGAAAATATTTAATTGGTCAGAATGATGCTAAAAAAATATTCATGATAAGTAAATGAAGGAGCAGAGTTTGTTGTAAATAACAGCCTCTTTATTTTCACAAAAAGTTGTTGTAGGTTGGGAGGTTCCTACACATATAAATATGCTCATACAAACCTTACCTGAAAATATGTGTTGTGATTCTCACTACTGTCTTCTTTGTTATCCGGAATTTCCTCTGCATCCTCGATTTGCTCATTGAGGCTTTGTACAGTTGTTAGGCCCATGATGAATGCAGCCAAACACAGCCATTTCCAGCGAGTAATCATTGTGCTATAGAAAGGTTACTACATTAGATTTGTGACATAAGCCACCTAAAAAAAAAAATCGAACAGGGCAATGCTGATAGAAGCTATCGCCACACTGCTCCGTTAAGCAATGTAATACTTTTAACACTAGCCATCTACTGGCATTAAAAAGTGCAGCAGTGGTTAGCCACTATCATTAAATAACACCCCTGTGTGGTTAACTTCCACGGTACCCACCTACAGTAACTGCACACACAGAATGAAATGACACTTAATGTTGGCTGTACCCAGGCATAATATTAGATCAATCCGCCAATTATCCATCAAATCAATTTAATATTGGGTTGCCCAGCAGTACTACCAGCTGATGTTCCCTGGCCTAAACCATTCATCTATAATTGACATTATAGCATTATGTTGATCACTAAATAATTGCCGCAGGCAGTTGCTGGAACATAAAAGGAATGTTGGTAGGTACTGGTCAAATTAGTGTAAATCTCACACTACCCTATGTATTACCTGGTTAGCGTGGGTTTTTACTAATTAAGCATTATGCACAAGTTAACTCCTTTAAAATAAAGGTGCTTCTTATCTGACCCTGATTCAGTGAAGCAATAAATCTTATAAAGAGTTAACTGCATCGCAGGATCTTGGGAAGGTTAGAAGCCCAACTTAGTTATGTCTTGAAGTCACGTTAACACTTGGTACATTGGTTAACATGACTTTAAGACACAAATAGCCAATAATGGCTCTTGGTAAATAGACCTGTGTATGTATTAATACCAGTAACTTTTAATGTTTTTTGAAATGTAGAAACTTATCCAGCCCTCTCTTGATGCTATCCAAATGAACTTGCCATTATCACATCTGCTGGAAGACCATTCCACAGTTTCATCGTTCTCACTGTAAAGAAACCTTTCCTAACCTGAAGATGGAAGGTTTTTTTTTATCTGAAAAGTTGTCCACAAGTCCTCTATTGGTATTAATTTAATGTATGGCCCATTAATATGTTTGTATAAACTGATAATTTCCTCATGCCAATGCTCAAGTGTAAAAAGCCCTAAATTGTCTAATGTGTCTGCTTAGTTAAGCCCTGGGTTATTTACCAATCAGCTGAAATATTTATTACATGATATTTCCCTTGCCACTCCATCTCCATAATGTACATAAAAAATGAAAATGTGTGGAAAATGTATGAAATGTGGGGAAAAATGAAGGATCAAGGTATGAGAGAACATGAAAGTACAAAATAAATTTCTAAGAAAATTGCAACTTTCTTTACTATAGTAAACACGAGTCTGTAAGTATAATTGTTTTGGGGTTTGGGGGGTTTCCTACACAAATCTAAAAGATTTTTTTTCGAGGTGTACATGTCCTGTAAGCTTGCCATATATATATCATGAAACCCAGCACTAGCTACATATACCCCTACGTGGGAAGAGGTGCTATCCAGTAATTAAACAGTTAACCAATACCAAAAATAAAATTACTGCGCACACTCATATAGATACAGTTAAAAAACCTTTATTATAACAATCAGGGTTATGTATAAAATCACTTAAAATTAGAGACCTAACAGCCAATGATTACATACCAGTATTTTATGATAAAAAGTAGGAGCTAATATATCATGGAGGTACACATAGGCAAAGTGCAATGTATATAGCAGTCAAAAGGCATAGCTACCAGTTCCTTTGTAGAAGTAAATGGGTCAGTCACAAGTCATGCAGAGGCTGCGATGTTGGCCGCGAGCAGATGCGTTTCACCCCACGCTACTTTGGGAGCTTCCTCATGTGCCCAGCAAAAAAACTAAAAGAGCGAGTCAGACAGTGCTGGGTTTAAATACCCGCTAATAATACGGCATTGGCGCGATGTATTGACATCATACATGAAGCGCTGATTGCGTACATTCACGCAGCCGGAACTTCCTTGTTCTGTGCACTACATTGCTAGGATACCGCTCCCAGTAATCAAATTAACCCTAGTAGTATCCTTAATCCTCCAGTCACATAAATCAAGATGCCATAACCATATAATTCATATCTATATAATGGGGATATAAATAGATATGTGATATATCTATTGTTGTAACCATTTGTGGTATATATGTATGCAACTGCATGTGTTCGCTCACTAAGATGTTTCCCCGTTATATAAATTGCATGGCCTATTCAAGACCATTTGAATAGAAGCAATGATTTTCCTTCTGAGTCTGAGGCCCACAATTCTACATAAAATATCCCTAAAATGAAGTGCAGGATTCATTTCACCAACAACGATAGGTCTGTTCAGGTAGAGAATAAAAATCACAGCTAGGATGCAATTCTGCATGAACAAAAACGCAGTCAAGATGATTGTATTCCTATTCCCACGGGTCAACCAGGCACTGATGAAGTGTGGTACTGCTGGCTGTGTTTATCATTGTTGCTATAATTAGTGGCAAACTAGTTCTTTCACTACTAGCATTAAAAGCTTGTGCACATCTAAATGCTGTCTTTTGTAAATAACCTTAATTTCACTATGAAATATAAGGACACCTGAGGGTACTGTACACAATGGTTCTCAAACAGGGGTTTTCCCCTACAATCATAAATACATTCTGATCGGTTGTATGTGTGTAACAAAGCACTGTGTACTTTGTAGTGATGAATAAGAAATAAAATACAAGTCCTCTGTACTGATGCAATTAAGCTGTAGTGGCGCTTGGAGCGTTAACATTCCGTCTTTACCTTTGTGAATGTGTACACCCATTTTTATTCACCTATATATTTCTCCTAACTTCAAAGTTTTTATTTCCCTTGCTCGTTTATTTCCGGTTATTTGTAAATATAGTAAGGAGTTTAACCACACTGGATTTCAGTCTGATCTCATTTAAACTCATTCTTGCTAGCTAGTTGCAGGGGGAGGATGAGGATGATGATTTTATTATTTTTGCAGATTCCTGTCTTCCATTGGACATTGTTATGACAGGTTCATTGGATAGCTCGATGAGTTTCAGGAAGCAAGGAATGTTGCAAGTTACTGGTATTGATATATAAAGTAGAGTTGATCCAGGGATATTTCCGATTGCCACTTGAAGTCAGGAAGGAATTTTTCCCCTTATAACTTTTTTTTTTTGCCTTCCTCTGGATAAACGGTTAGGCAAGAAATGTGAGTAGTGCTGAATGGGTTGAACTGGATGGACATATGTCTTTATTCAACTCAAATACTATACTATACTAACCTGATCTTAACACAGTTCTGTGCAATGCATTTCTCAATAGTGTACTTATTTGAAAGTAAATGAAACCTTCACTCACTCTGTATTTTATTTAAACCTTCATCAATCAGGCTCTACATTTTGGTTAATACCCCAATCAACTACTGACACGAATGAGCTGGAATGGGATATGACTGGAATCCAATGTGGTGAGACGGCTTACCATATGAGGAAGTGATAAAATCTATTTACAAATGACAGGGAGAAAATGGAAAGGGAAAGAAAAACTTAGGAGAAAGACATAAGATGAAAGGGAAAAAGGGTGTACATGTTCTTTAATGCCATATTTATAAAGCCGCGGTATGGCTAAAGCCAAGCTAATACTTATTACACCCATTAGAATGGATTTAAGATGAGAATTTGTAATAACGTCTCTCCCCAATCATGCATGCATAACATATTTTCTAGGGACTCTACCTGCTTTGGGTGCTGCCATGTTAATGATCTCTTCCATAGACATCACTTAATAAACATGTTGGCATATTCTGGGGCCACACCAAACGACGCAAAAAAATGCTTTACATAGCATTTTTCTGTTCTCCTATATGTCTTATATACAATGCGCAACAAAAATATCTATTGTATACATTTTAAAATTGGGGGAGAAAACAAAACACACAGAGTGGCCAGAGACTGGGCAAATGCCTGTCATGCTAATCACACGCAGACCGCATTACACTTTGCTGTGGCTTAGCCCTAATATATTATAAACCACACAATAACAAATGTTTCTGAAATACCAGTTCTATGATCCTCTGCCAATTTCACCATAAATATGCTCGAAACAGGGATGCCACACTTGCGGCCCTCTAGATGTTTTCAAAGTCAAACTACAACTCCCAGCATTATATATAGTTCATAGTTTGCAAACAACTGAAGGGCCGCAGGTGTGACATTCCTGTCACAAAACTTCCACAAGCACACATTTATATTTAGCTCCGGACTCTACACTTAATATATAGGTAAACATATATAACTTTACCGTTATCAAATTTTAATTTTGGTATTTGTCTAGCTGATTGAGGTAGTGTTTAGTAATTAAGCTGCTAATAACAATGTCATGCATGCCACCACCTGGGTGTTTTGTGTTGCTCAGCAGCACCTGTAACACCTTGGGAATATGCTGAACAACAAAGTTGTTGTTTTTGTTGGGATCCTACACAAAGAATAAACAGGGAGATTTAATAAAATTTCTTGTTGTTTAAAATGGTGCTAATTTTGCCCCAACCAATCAGAACTTATTTAACATTTAAAAGCTAACATCTAATTGGTTGGGGCAAAATTAGCACCATTTTTAATGATAAGAACTTTTATTGAATAACCCTGAAAGTCCTTCTTTTCAATGATAAATTATTACTTTGTAATTTCAGTGAACATTCAAGACAATGGTGGTAGCACCTCATAGAAAAGGAAGTATAAACTACTGTATATGTATATTATACCATGCCATGAAATGGTAATATCCATCTCTATTTAGATACCATAGGATTACGTTATGTAACAATAGCATTGTGTGGGGCCCATTCATCATGCTATGCTACCCCTTGGTAGCTCCACAAAGGCTGGGACCTGAGATATGTTAGTTCTAAGTAATTTATTGGCATTTTTGTCTTCAAATGCAACCTGGGTAAGTGACCAGTGTCAGACTGGCCCATAGCGTTACAGGGGGAATTCATTTACTCAGGGCTAGGCCACACTAGTGCGTTTCTCACACACTTCTGATGGCAATTTGCAATCCGTTTGTGCAGGAGAAATGCAGAGCAGTGTATAGCCAATGTGCTGTGCTACGATCTGTTTTGAGAGTGCATGCGATCACCATTTTTTTGCAAATTGCATGCCCTCCAAATGCAAAACATTTACGGATCACACCACAAGCACACGGTAATAAGCTGGAAAACATGCAGGCATGCACATGCACTTTTCCTGTGGGTTGCTGTGCGCTGTAGTGTGACCTCAGCCTCAAGTAAACAGAGAAAACTGCAAAACTTTGATTCAGATCTGAGTCAGCAGGATATGACTTTTCTTTAATTGGATTGTCATTTCTTTAATCGGATTGCGCACAGCAACGCAGCAATAATAATAATAAACATACAGGGTTATTCAATAAAAGTTCTTCAGGGAGATTTAATAAGAGTTCTTATCGTTAAAAATGGTGCTAATTTTGCTCCAACCAATCAGATGTTATTTAACATTTGAAAGCTAACATCTGATTGGTTAGGGCAAAATTTGCACCATTTTAAACGATAAGCAGGGTTATTCAATAAAAGTTCTTATCGTTTAAAATGGTGCTAATTTTGCCCCAACCAATCAGATATTAGCTTTCAAATGTTAAATAAGATTTGATTGGTTGGGGCAAAATTAGCACCATTTTAAACGATAAGAACTTTTATTGAATCTCCCTGATAAAACTATATGGTAAATGGTCCCATGGCTCTATATTTCCCCTTTAAAAAAAATGTTAATCACTTTTCAATGAAATGGCAAAACAGTGTTACCCAATCATCTCCCTTTGGAAGGATGTGCAGACTAAACACTTATTTTAGACGCTTTAAATGTTTGAAACTAAAATGTGTTCCTCTGCCAGTCTTGCTACATTAACCCATTATGTACCAGATTGTTCTTACCCACACTGTGCACTGATTGGCCCTTTAGGATAGACTGCTGTACAAAAACAGTGGCATGGCAGCCGGGTGGCACCCCATAACAATGCTGCCACATAATGGGAAATAAATGAGAGTTGTGCACAGGCTGCAGGACTGTAGAACCTATTGACAGTTAATGTGTTTTGGCATTTAACTTCTCAACAACTATAAATTAAGGGATTCAGGTGACTCAGGGAGCAGACTGTCCATGTCCAAAGTGTCAACACCATGTTAATTATCATAATAATAATAAGTGTACAATACATTACAATATAAGATAATAATATTAATTATAGTATCTAATATAGAGAATAATAATGTTAATAGTAACTAATACATTAATTTACATCACAATGATTATAATAAAATTCTTTAATACAGTAATATACAGGATAATAATAACATAAAATTATTAATAACAATGTAATGTAACAACCCCCAGTCTGCTGTTTACTCACAACTAGGAGTGGAAAGGTGAGATGAGCCCAGTCCTGGTTCCCTCTACAGCACCAATGTTCCTCTTCTACCTCCCAGTCTAGCAGTGCTGTGAGCTCCCCCTCACAATGGATTCATCCTCCTCCTCACCAGTGGGTTCATGGGGGTGGGGAATGGCTATGTAGGAGGAGGAGTTATTACAACAAATCTCTGTCACTTCACAAGAAGGAAATCACTGGGCTAGATAGACTACCGAGGACTGGGATAGAATATTGGAATGGGTAAAATGCTGGGACTGGGATAGAATACTGGGACCGGGATAGAATGCTGGGACTAGGATAGAATACTGGGACTGGGATAAAATGCTGGGACTGGGATAAAATGCTGGGACTGGGATAAAATGCTGGGACTGGGATAGTCAGGGGCGGGGGATAGAATACTGGGGATGGGATAGAATTCTGGGACTGTGATAGAATACTGGGACTGGAATAGAATACTGGGACTGGGATAGAATAATGGGGACTGGGATTAAGTGCTGGGACTGTGATAGAATATTGGGACGGGATAAAATGCTGGGACGGGATAGAATACTGGGACTGGGATAGAATGCTGGGACTAGGATAGAATACTGGGACTGGGATAAAATGCTGGGACTGGGATAAAATGCTGGGACTGGGATAAAAGCTGGGACTGGGATAGTCTACGGGGCTGGGATAGAATACTGGGACTGGGATAGAATTCTGGGACTGGATAGAATACTGGGACTGGAATAGAATACTGGGACTGGGATAGATACTTGGGGACTGGGATTAAGTGCTGGGACTGTGATAGAATATTGGGACTGGGATAAAATGCTGGGACTGGGATAGAATGCTGGGACAGTGATAGAATATTGGGACTGGGATAGAATACTGGGAATGTGATAGAATATTGGGAGTGGGATAGAATACGGGGGCTGGGTTAGAATACTGGGGCTGGGATAGAACACTGAGGACTGGGATAGAAAATGGGGACTGGGATAGAATAATGGGTACTGGGATGGAATACGGGGATTCGGATGGAATACTGGGACAGGGATGGAATACTAGGACTGGGATAGAATGCTGGGACTTGGATCGAATGCTGGGACTGGGATAGAATGCTGGGACTGGGATAGAATATGGGACTGGGATAAAATGCTGTGGGACTGGGATAAAATGCTGGGACTGGGATAGAATACTGGGACTGGGATAGAATACTGGGGACTGGGATAGAATACTGGGGACTGGGATAAAATGCTGGGACTTGGATAGAATACTGGGACTGTGATAGAATATTGGGACTGGGCTAAAATGCTGGGACTGGTATAGAATACGGGGGCTGGGATAGAATACTGGGACTGGGATAGAATACTGGGGACTGGGATAGAATACTGGGACCAGGAACTGGGATAGAATACTGGGACTGGGATAGAATACTGGGACCAGGAACTAGGATAGAATACTGGGACTGTGATAGAATATGGGACTGGGATAGAACACTGAGGACTGTGATAGAATAATGGGGACTGGGATAGAATGCTGGGACTGGGATAGAATACTGGGACAGTGATAGAATACTGGGAATGTGATAGAATATTGGGAGTGGGATAGAATACGGGGGCTAGTTAGAATACTGGGCTGGGATAGAACACTGAGGACTGGGATAGAATAATGGGGACTGGGATAGAATAATGGGTACGGGATGGAAATGGGGATTTGGATGGAATACGGGACAGGATGGAATACTAGGACTGGGATAGAATGTGGGACTGGGATCGAATGCTGGGACGGGATAGAATGCTGGGCTGGGATAGAATAGGGACGGATAAAATGCTGGGACTGGGATAAAATGCTGGGACTGGGATAAAATGCTGGGACTGGGATAGATACGGGACTGGGATAGAATACTGGGACTGGGATAGAATACTGGGGACTGGGAAAAAATGCTGGGACTTGGATAGAATATGGGACTGTGATAGAATATTGGGACTGGGCTAAAATGCTGGGACTGGTATAGAATACGGGGGCTGGGATAGAGATACTGGGACTGGGATAGAATACTGGGGACTGGGATAGAATAATGGGACTGGGATAGAATACGGGACCAGGAACTGGGATAGAATACTGGGACTGTGATAGAATATTGGGAGTGGGATAGAATACGGGGGCTGGGTTAGAATACTGGGCGGGATAGACCTGAGGACTGGGAGTAAATGGGGACTGGGATAGAATAAGGGGACTGGGGTGGAATACTGGGGATTCGGATGGAATACTGGGACAGGAATGGAATACTAGGACTGGGATAGAATGCTGGGACTTGGATCGAATGCTGGGACTGGGATAGAATGCTGAGATGGGATAGAATACTGTGAATGGGATAAAATGCTGGGATGGGATAAAATGCTGGGACTGGGATAGAAATACTGGGGACTGGGATAAAATGCTGGGACTTGGATAGAATACTGGGACTGTGATAGAATATTGGGACTGGCTAAAATGCTGGGACTGGTATAGAATACGGGGGCTGGGATAGAATACTGGGACTGGGATAGAATACGGGGACTGGGCTAAAATGCTGGGATGGAATAGAATACTGGGACTGTGAAGAATACTGGGACTGGGATAGAATGCTGGGACTGGGATAGAATACGGGGACTAGGATTAAATGCTAGGAATGTGATAGAATATGGGACTGGAATAAAATACTGGGACTGGATAAAAATGCTGGGACAAGATACTGGGACTGGGATAGAATACTGGGACCTTGAACGGGATAGAATACTGGGAAAAAATACAGTGACTGGGATAGAATAATGGAAATGGGATAAAGCTGGGACTGGGATCGAATAGGGGACTGGGATACAATCACTGGGACTGGAATAGAAAAAGAGGGCTGGGATAGAATACTGGGACTGGGATAAAATGCATGGCCTGGGATAGAATGCTGGGACGGGATAGAATACTGGAACTTAGATAGAATATGGGAAAGGAATAAAATGCTGGGGACTGGGATAGGATACTGGGGACTGGGATGAATATTGGGACTGGGATAAAATGTTGGGACTGGGATAAAATGCTGCGACTGATATAGAATACGGGGGCTTGGATAAAATACTGGGATAGAATTCTGGGGCTGGGAATGGGATAGAATACTGGGACTGGGATAGAATGCTGGGACAAGATACTGGGACTGGGATAGAATACTGGGACTGGTATAAAATGCTGGGACTGGGATAGAATACTGGAGACTGGGATAGAATACTGGGACTGGGATAGATACTGGGACGGGATAGAATACTGGGGACAGGATAGATACTGGGGACAGGGATAGAATACTGGGACAGGATAGAATACTGGGGACAGGGATAGAATGCCGGGACTGGAATAGAATGGGGACTGGGATAGAATGCTGGGGCTAGGATAGAATGCTGGGACTGGGATAAAATGCTGGGACTGGGATAGAATACGAGGGCGGGATAGAATACTGGGACTGGGATAGATACTGGGACTGGGATATAAAACTGGGACTGGGAAAAATGCATGGCCTGGGATAGAATGCTGGACTGGGAAAGAATACTGGGACTTTGATAGAATATTGGGACTGGGTGATAGAATATTGTGACTGGGATAAAATGCTGGGACTGGGATAAAATGCTGCGACTGATATAGAATACGGGGGCTTGGATAGAATACTGGGATAGAATTCTGGGGCTGGGGCTGGGGTGGATAGAATACGGGGGCTGGGATACAATACTGGGAGTGGGATAGAATACAGGGACTGGTATGAAATGCTGGGACTGGGATAGAATTACTGGAGACTGGGATAGAATACTGGGACTGGGATAGAATACTAGGGACGGGATAGAATACTGGGGACTGGGATAGAATACTGGGACTGGGATAGAATACTGGATGGGATAGATACTGGGACTGGGATAGAATACTGGGACTGGGATAGAATACTGGGACTGGTATAAAATGCTGGGACTGGGATAGAATACTGGAGACTGGGATAGAATACTGGGACTGGGATAGAATAAGGGACTGGGATAGAATAGTGGGACAGGGATAGAATACTGGGACTGGGATATGAATGCCGGGACTGGGATAAAATGCTGCGACTGATATAGAATAGGGGCTTGGATAGAATACTGGGATAGAATTTGGGGCTGGGACTGGGATGAATACGGGGGCTGGGATAGAATACTGGGACTGGGATAGAATACAGGGACTGGTATGAAATGCTGAGACTGGGATAGAATACTGGAGACTGGGATAGAATACTGGGATGGATAGAATGGAGACTGGATAGAATACTGGGACTGGGATAGAATACTGGGACTGGATGAATGCTGGGACTGGGATAGAATGCTGGGACTGGGATAGAATTCTAGGACTGGGATAAAATGCTGGGACAGGGATAGAATACTGGGAATGGGATAGAATGCTGGGACTGGGATAGAATAGGGAATGGGATAAATGCTGGGACTGGATAGATAAGGGACTGGGATAAAATGCTGGGACTGGATAGAATACGGGGCTGGGATAGAATACTGGGGCCTGGAACTGGGATAGAATACTGAGACTGGGATAGAATATTGGGACAGAGATAAAATGCTGGGACTGGGATAGAATACTGGGACTGGGATAGAATGCTGGGACTGGTATAAAATCGGATGGATGGATAGAATACTGGGACTGGGATAGAATACGGAACGGGATAGAATATTGGGACTGGTATAAAATATTGGGACTGGGATAGAATACTGGGACTGGTATAAAATGCTGGGACTAGGATAGAATACTGGGACTGGGATTGAATACTGGGACTGGGATAGAATACTGGGGACTGGGATAGAAGATGGGACTGGGATAGAATGGGGGGCTGGGAGAGAATTCTGGGACTGGGATAAAATGCTGGGACTGGGATATAGAATATGGGACTGGGATAAAATGCATGGCGGGATAGGATGGGGGACGGGAAAGAACTGGGACCTGGAACGGGATAGATACGGGACTTGATAGAAATATTGGGACTGGAATAGGATACTGGGGACTGGGATAGAATACTGGGAATGGGATAGAATGATGGGACAAAATGCTGGGACTGGGATAGAATACTGGGAATGGGATAGAATGCTGGGACTGGGATAAAATGCTGGTACTGGGATAGAATACTGGGGACTGGGATAAAATGCTGGGACTTGGATAGAATACTAGGACTGTGATAGAATATTGGGACTGGTATAGAATACTGGGACTGGGATAGAAATACTGGGACTGGGATAGAATATTGGGGCCTGGAACTGGGATAGAAATTGGGGACAGAGATAAAATGCTGGGACTGGGATAGAATACTGGGACTGGGATAGAATGCTGGGACTGGGATAGAATGCTGGGACTGGGATATAATGCTGGGACTGGGATAGAATGCTGGGACTGTGATAGAATATTGGGGACTGGGATAAACTGCTGGGATGGGATAGAAAGACGGGGCCAGTGATAGATATTGGGATGGGATGTGGAGAGAGAATACGGGGGCTGGGTTAATACTGGGGCTGTGGATAGAACACTGAGGACTGGGATAGAATAATGGGGACTGGGATAGAATAATGGTACTGGGATGGAATACTGGGATTCGATGAATACTGGGACAGGATGGAATCTAGCTGGGATAGAATGCTGGGACTGGGATCGAATGCTGGGACTGGGATAGAATGCTGGGACTGGGATAGAATACTGGGACTGGGTAAAATGCTGGGACTGGGATAAAATGCTGGGACTGGGATAGAATACTGGGACTGGGATAGAATACTGGGGACTGGGATAAAATGCTGGGACTTGGATAGAATACTGGGACTGGGCTAAAATGCTGGGACTGGTATAGATACGGGGCTGGGATAGAATATGGGACTGGGATAGATACTACTGGGAGACTGGGATAGAATACTGGGACCAACTGGATAGAATACTGGACTGGGATAGATACTGGGACGAACTAGGATAGAATAACTGGGACTGTGATAGAATATTGGGACTGGGATAGAACACTGAGGACTGTGATAGAATAATGGGGACTGGATAGAATGCTGGACGATAGAATCTGGGACAGTGATAGAATACTGGGAATGTGATAGAAAATTGGGAGTGGGATAGATACGGGGGCTAGGTTAGAATACTGGGCTGGGATAGAACACTGAGGACTGGAGAGAATAATGGGGACTGGGATAGAATAATGGGTACTGGGATGGAATACTGGGGATTTGGATGGAATACTGGGACAGGAGGAATACTAGGACTGGGATAGAATGCTGGGACTTGGATCGAATGCTGGGACTGGGATGAAATGCTGGGACTGGATAGAAATACTGGACTGGGATAAAATGCTGGGACTGGGATAAAATGGTGGACTGGGATAGAATACTGGGATGGATGATACTGGGACTGGATAGAATACTGGGGACTGGGAAAAAATGCTGGGACTTGGATAGAATACTGGGACTGTGATAGAATATTGGGACTGGGCTAAAATGCTGGGACTGGTATAGAATACGGGGGCTGGGATAGAATACTGGGACTGGGATAGAATACTGGGGACTGGGATAGAATAATGGGACTGGGATAGAATACTGGGACCAGGAACTGGGATAGAATACTGGGACTGTGATAGAATATTGGGAGTGGGATAGAATACGGGGGCTGGGTTAGAATACTGGGGCTGGGATAGAACACTGAGGACTGGGATAGAATAATGGGACTGGGATAGAATACTGGGACTGGGATGGAATACTGGGGATTCGGATGGAATACTGGGACAGGGATGGAATACTAGGACTGGGATAGAATGCTGGGACTTGGATCGAATGCTGGGAACTGGATAAGAATTGCTGAACTGGGATAGAATACTGTGAATGGGATAAAATGCTGGGACTGGGTAAAATGCTGGGACTGGATAGAATACTGGGGACTGGATAAATCTGGGACTTGGATGAATACTGGGACTGTGATAGAATATTGGGACTGGGCTAAAATGCTGGGACTGGTATAGAATACGGGGGCTGGGATAGAATCTGGGACTGGGATAGAATACTGGGGACTGGGCTAAAATGCTGGGACTGGAATAGAAACTGGGACTGTGATAGAATACTGGGACTGGGATAGAATGCTGGTGGATAATCTGGGGACTAGATAAATGCTAGGAATGTGATAGAATATTGGGACTGGAAATAAAATACTGGGACTGGAATAAAATGCTGGGACAAGATACTGGGACTGGGATAGAATACTGGGACCTTGAACTGGGATAGAATCCTGGGAAAAATACAGTGACTGGGATAGAATAATGGAAATGGGATAAAATGCTGGGACTGGGATCGAATAGGGGACTGGGATACAATACTGGGACTGGAATAGAAAAAGAGGCTGGGATAGAATACTGGGACTGGGATAAAATGCATGGCCTGGGATAGAATGCTGGGACTGGGATAGAATACTGGAACTTAGATAGAATATTGGAAAGGAATAAAATGCTGGGGACTGGGATAGGATACTGGGGACTGGGATAGAATATTGGGACTGGGATAAAATGTTGGGACTGGGATAAAATTCTGCGACTGATATAGAATACGGGGGCTTGTAAAATACTGGGATAGAATTCTGGGGCTGGGAATGGGATAGAATACTGGGACTGGGATAGAATGCTGGGACAAGATACTGGGACTGGGATAGATACTGGGACTCGGTATAAATGCTGGGACTGGGATAGATATGGAGACTGGGATAGAATACTGGGGAACGGGATGAATACTGGGGAGCAGGGATAGAATACTGGGACTGGGATAGAATACTGGGACTGGGATAGAATGCCGGGACTGGAATAGAATGCTGGGACTGGGATAGAATGCTGGGGCTAGGATAGAATGCTGGGACTGGATAAAATGCTGGGACTGGGATAGAATACGAGGGCTGGGATGAAAGCTGAGAGAATACTGGGACTGGGATAGAATACTGGGACTGGGATAAATACTGGGACTGGGATAAAATGCATGGCCTGGGATAGAATGCTGGACTGGGAAAGAATACTGGGACTTTGATAGAATATTGGGACTGGGATAGAATATTGTGACTGGGATAAAATGCTGGGACTGGGATAAAATGCTGCGACTGATATAGATACGGGGCTTGGTAGAATACTGGTAGAAATTCTGGGCTGGGGGCTGGACTGGGATAGAATACGGGGGCTGGGATAAATACTGGGAGTGGGATAGAATACAGGGACTGGTATGAAATGCTGGGACTGGGATAGAATACTGGAGACTGGGATAGAATACTGGGACTGGGATAGAACTAGGGCTGGATAGAACTGGGACTGGGATAAATACTGGGACTGGGATAGAATACTAGGGACTGGGATAGAATACTGGGACTGGGATAGAATACTGGGACTGGGATAGAATACTGGGACTGGGATACAGGCTGGTATAAAATGCTGGGACTGGGATAGAATACTGGAGACTGGGAATAGAAATCTGGGACTGGATAGAATACTGGGACTGGATAGAATACTGGGGACAGGGATGAATAACTGGGACTGGATAGAATGCCGGGACTGGGAATAAAATTGCTGGCGACTGATATAGAATACGGGGCTTGGTAGATACTGGGATAGAATTCTGGGGCTGGGACTGGGATAGAATACGGGGGCTGGGATAGAATACTGGGACTGGGATAGAATACAGGGACTGGTATTGAAATGCTGAGACTGGGATAGAATCACTGGAGACTGGGATAGAATCACTGGACTGGATGAATACTGGAGACTGGGATAGAATTGGACTGGGATAATACTGGGACTGGGATAGATTGCTGGACTGGGATAGAATGCTGGGACTGGGATAGAATTCTAGGACTGTAAAAATGCTGGACAGGGATAGAATACTGGGAATGGGATAGATGCTGGGACTGGGATAAATACGTGGGAATGGATAGAATGCTGGGACTGGGATAGAATACTGGGACTGGGATAAAATGCTGGGACTTGGATAGAATACGGGGGCTGGGATAGAATACTGGGGCCTGGAACTGGGATAGAATACTGAGACTGGGATAGAATATTGGGACAGAGATAAAATGCTGGGACTGGGATAGAATACTGGGACTGGGATAGAATGCTGGGACTGGTATAAAATACTGGGACTGGGATAGAATACTGGGACTGGGATAGAATACTGGAACTGGGATAGAATATTGGGACTGGTATAAAATATTGGGACTGGGATAGAATACTGGGACTGGTATAAAATGCTGGACTAGGATAGATACTGGGACTGGATTGAAACTGGGACGGGATAGAAGACTGGGGACTGGGTAGAATACTGGGGACTGGTAGAATACTGGGACTGGGATAGAATGCTGGGACTGGGAGAGAATTCTGGGACTGGGATAAAATGCTGGGACTGGGATAGAATACTGGGACTGGGATAAATGCATGGCCTGGGATAGGATGCTGGGACTGGGAAAGAATACTGGGACCTGGAACTGGATAGAATACTGGGACTTTGATAAATATTGGGACTGGATAGGATACTGGGGACTGGGATAGAATACTGGGAATGGATAGAATGATGGGACAAAATGCTGGGACTGGGATAGAATACTGGGAATGGGATAGAATGCTGGGACTGGGATAATGCTGGTACTGGGATAGAATACTGGGGACTGGGATAAAATGCTGGGACTGGGATAGAATACTAGGACTGTGATAGAATACTGGGACTGGGATAGAATACTGGGACTGGTGATACGAATATGGGGCCTGGAACTGGATAGAATATTGGGACAGAGATAAAATGCTGGGACTGGATAGAATACTGGGGACTGGGATAGAATGCTGGGACTGGGATAGAATGCTGGGACTGGGATAGAATTGCTGGGACTGTGGGATAGAATACTGGGGCTGGGATAGAATACTGGGACTGGGATAGAATACTGGGACTGGGATAGAATGCTGGGACTGGTGTAAAAAATCTGGGACTGGGATAGAATACTGGGACTGGGATAGAATACTGGGACTGGGATAGAATACTGGGGACTGGGATAGAATACTGGGGCTGGGATAGAATACTCGGGACTGGGATAGAATGCTGGGACTGGGATAAAATGCTGGGACTGGGATAGAATACTGGGACTGGGATAGAATACTGGGATAGAATACTGGGGACTGGGATAGAATACTGGGGACTGGGATATCACTGGGTAGAT